>JARJCM010000005.1:0-1241795 GCA_029233265.1 Mycena alexandri | reverse complement strand
AAGGGGATAATGAAACTCACAGAAACATCTTTCTGGCAACGGACATCGTTCGACTTTCAACCTGTCGACCCAGCCTTCGTTGCCGCTGCTCTTCGAAAACATAACCCGTTTGCCCGTGATCATGAGATTTCCTCGCATGCGAAGAAACACCACACTGTACAGCACAAAACTAGAGGTGCCCGCTATGAACATCTGCTTCGTGGTTAAAACAGGAATTACTCCGAACGTTCGACTAGTTACCACTCACAAACATGTAATCCAACCTGTGCGGAGTGTCAGCTGTCAAAGGAACATTTGTGCATTCAGAATAACGTACGTAGCTCGCTCGACGACGTATAAGTCCGGCGTGATCCAACACCAATACCCGGAGATTCCATCTATGTGCGCGTCAGAGGCTTCGGTGCGGCCTGATTTCATTCACTTACAAAATGGTCCGCGGTGAGCAGTATCAAGCATAGCGGGGCCAGTCATGGCGAGAATACCGAGACCAGACCAGCCTGTGATAAGGGTCGTCCAGAGGACATACGGCCGCGGCGTGGATACCAAGAACCACCAGACAGAATGTGTGGAGGGCAATGACGAAGGTCCAGAACGAGAGGCCGACATCCGATATCTGCTTCATTGCTCCTGGGCTAAGATCAGCGGACTGCGAGGCTCATAAAAATTCTGGAATCACCTTTGGATGACGCACAAAGTCCCAGTCTCGACGGCCATGTCCAGAATCCACCTTGCGTTCATTATTGAAGCGACCGATTGGATCATGTCGCATATCAAGAGGGAAATAAGGTAGGCTGCAGCCTGCAAAAGTTTTCCGTCAGAATTTTGGCACACGAGAGGATAAACGTTGCGGACATGCGTGCGGAGAAATAGGTGTTGCTGGTGTGAGCGGGCGGTGGAACGGAGTGTTGAAGGCTGATAGCTGGGTTACAAGTTAAAGGCGCCCGAGGAGAGGGATCGAGGCCGTACCGCTATCGCTGTAAGAAGGCCAAAAACTGCGATGACGGAAGACAAGAAACCCCAACGAGTACCTGTCAATTTGAGAGAGAGAACCCTGCAACTTTTGTCATTAGAACTCACTGTTACGCCATGCGCCTCCCAGGAGGTGTAATTGACCCGCAATATCATTTGCCCACCGTCCGGCAGCGGCTGCGTCGTTTGCGACATGGGGACGAAGGTAGGGGTGGATTGATGAGGGCAAGATGAGGAAGCTGCAGATAACTAACGTCTCCGCGATCAGCAGCATATCAGAATCGCGGCGACCACAGCCTTTACGACAGTTCCTAGACGGTTATCATGATATTTGCTAATTTTGGCCAAGAATCTTAGCAGACGATTCAAAACCGGACTAAAACATACCTGCTCGCCACTTTGATTAATTCAGTTGATGGCGAGTTTTCAAGATCTGGAAAAGTGAATGATGAACGACAAAGTTCGTGAGCAGCAGGCCGCTATCGTTGTCGGAAGCTGGCGACACGCACGCACATTTTAATATTATGCGAAAGAACGACGTTGTTCAGGCTTGTTCTGTCCATGGTGATTAGAACAGGACTGACAAGGATCAAATAATCCAAATTTCCACGAAGGTTGGCTCACAACAATCGATCTGACACTTTCAAGATACAGAAGGTATGATATGCCGCCACCCGACATCAAAGACCCGGCCCACTGGGTACAACTATGTCTCGGAACTGGAATGCCATTTCCTTGCGGCACTTGAGGGGCCCGGAAAGATTTGCAGCAAGCGCCAAAGCACCATCTAAAGGCGCTGTCCATATTACTCTCGAGTCGCGGTCGGACGTTGTTTGACATTTATCCTGGGGATATCTCGCCACATATTTGCCTGCACCTGGGTAGCTTTGCACCAGAATGTCCCGGAACCCAAATTGGGGCACTTTGCCCTTCTGATGCGGAAGCTACACACGATGCTTGTGATGATAGTTGTGGGTTTTTGCTGTGCTGCAAGACAGTTTGTTTCAGCACGGTGGATCTCGAAAGGCAAGGTTCCCCACCACTGTGTTATGTCCGATACTAATTTATCACAGAGTTCAAAGTCTCGAAAATGCATGGATTTCATTTGCAACATGGGAGGATTTGTGTCTGAAGAAGGTCACCCAGTTTCAAGCATCAAGCAACTTCCTGCCTACATTCCAGCCATCCAAAAATCAAGAAGGCTGATATAGAGGACAAAAGCAAGGGTGATACCCTTTCCAAAGGTGTAGCCATTGCACAGGCCTGTGGTTTGTGACACAGTGTTTAGCTTGTGTCTCTCAACACCTACCCCTCACCGAGCTCGAGGTTGCCACACTAGCCTTTGCTGTTCTCAGTGTTGTTACTTGCCTGCTATGGTTGCACAAACCACTTGATGTGCAGCAGCCCATTGTTGTTGCTAGATCTGAAGTTGACATTGATCCACTTCAAGAAGAGGGCATCACCCCACCGAGCAACAGTGCCGCTCTCATTGACAAGATTGACAAGATTTAAAGCAGAATCTTTGGGAAATATGACTACCACCCCAATCTCATCCAATTTGGTTCCCTCCTTCTATTCCATTGAAATAGGTGGCAAAGACACCCACACACTCGTAAATTTTGCGGGGGTCTGGGGCGTTGGCAGCATCTTCGGCAGCATTCATTGTGCAGCATGGAATGCACTCTTTCCATCCATGGCAGAGATGTGGATATGGAGAATAAGCTCTGTGTTCATTGCAGTATATCCGGTCCTCACCATACTTCTTATTATAGCAATTTATTCATGGGGCCGTTCTCACAATACTGCTTGGGCTGTCATCAGGGGTGTTATGGGGGTTGGCCCTGTGGTCTATGTCCCTCTGCCGACTCTTCCTCATTATCCTACCCTTCACAACACTGCGGGGCACTCCCCCTGAGTACTTTTGTGGATGTCAATTGGAGTAATTACATTCCCCACCTCTAGGTTTACTATGATCTGTGCCATACATTTGACAATTATATCCCAAGTTTCTGACTTCCAAGTGAAAAACAAATTGCTTATCAGAATAAGAAAAAACCAGAAAGAAACCAACTCTTAAGCACTGCTAGAAATGAAACTAAAACTAACCATCTAGATTGCCGGAACCGCAAAGGCATTATTTATTTATTTATCCACCATCAGCTGAAGTGTCCATAGTCACAGAAAAAGGTCCTCTGTTACAGTGTTCAGGTGGGAGATGATCATGGCAAACCTTGAGACCACAGGTTTCTCTCTCCCAATCAGCTGTAGAACCCGATCTCCGTCCTGGCGTGAATGGGAATGGGAATTTAAATGATAATAAAAATAATCTTGCAGCTTCTGACCCGAATCGAACGAGGACCTCCCGCATAATTTTTCCGAAGAGTCAACCCAGGAAAGGTGGGTGTGCACCATGCACTTGCAGGCTTGTACCCATAGGTTCATTTTATGGCACCCATAGTCGTAGGATGCAGACTAATGGTCTGGAGCTAGCCATAGGAATTGTTATTTAAAGCCACAGCACCAGCCATGGATGGCTAGAGCCATACCAGTTAGCCTAAGGACCAGGAAAATAAATAAAAGACTACAACCGAGGTTTGAACTCAAAACCTAGTAGGTACAAGCCTTTATGAAAGCCCACACCATAACCACTGTACCAAGCAGCCACATCAACTTGGTGTTATTGATAGGTGATGGTATTGGCTCTTCACCATCAAAACTAGTCCCCACCTACTATGGCCCGCATAGGGCCACTGGTTAGTGTTTAGGGTTAGAGGTTGGGGTTAGAGGTTAGGGTTGGTTAGGCTTAGGGTCCCTAGAAACATATTATCTCTGTTGGTTAAGGTTAGGGTGGTTAGGTTGGTTAGGGTTTTTTGGTTGGTAGGTTAGGGTTTTAATACCACAAACCACATAATAAGCAGTAACAAACGGTAACCAAGACCTAGGGCAGCTTGCCTGCCCTAGGTCGGGAATTAGCAGTTCCCGGTTAGGGTAAGGCCAGCCTTACCCTAACCGGGAACACAAACATAATGTCAACGGCAGCCTGGTGTAGTGGTTGTGATTCAGCCTTGTGCTTGGTGCTTGAATGCAAGAGGTGTGTGGTTCAATCCGGGCCCTGGGTTTCCCTTTTGCACGGGTTCCTATTCTACAACGGTAGACTACTTTCTTGGCCCTAGCCATCCGTTGGCTAGCGCCATGGCTTTAGGTAGCAATTCCTCTGGCTACAGCCAACTGCATTAGGCTATATATTACTGCTATGGGACTTTGAGTGCCTTCAAGTCGAAATGAGATTCAGAATGATATGTAATAGAAAGAATCGTGTTGCACCTCCATAACCTGACCCCTATGGTGGGGGCACGGTGAAAGTGCCGCCGCGTCACGCCACCGCCGCTAACTGCCGCCAGACCGTTCATTTCAGTTAACGAGTAGTTATTAATGAGCTAGTGAATAAACATTTCAATATCCTTGGCCTTCATTTGAGTTCCCACGGTTGACCTCGGCTGCGACGCATATGTTGGTTAAAGTACGGAACCAGATCATCTTCTCCAGATGAGTTGAAATAGTTGAATAACCAGCGAGACATCCTGAGGATTCGGTCCAAGTTACTGGCCAGAAGACAAATCAACAGGGCGATGTAGACCGGGTCGATCATCGTAGGAGGCAAGAACAACGACCAAAATAGTGGCAATTCGTCTGGCGATCATTGCTGTACATAGCGATTGAGGTGCGAGTCAAAAAAAGAGAAACCCCGTGTTCTTACTTGCTTGAATCAAGCCAGACTTCAGTTGAGCCAAAGAACATTAGACCAGATTTTGAGGAGACGCCGAGCTGGACTTCCGGAGATGTGTTTTAACGATTGACACAAAGGCTACCGCCAAACTGCCGCCAGCGCCGACGTTGAGATGGAAGGTACGGACGGTGGTATGTGGTGATAGAGTGAAGAAGGATGCTGGCATTTGGACCCACTGTGATTTACTCACGAATTTGGAGTGCCGCCAGACTGCCGCCAAACTGCCGCCAACATGCACCGCTCGGAGACTACCGACGTTGCTAAGCGGGAAAAGTGCCGCCAGCATGTCACACTATCACCATGCACTGCCGCCAACAATGCCGCCAGCGACGCCAACACTGCCGCCAGCACTGCCGCCAGCACTGCCGCCAACTTTGCCGCAACCGCAACATTGCCGCCAACATTGCCGCCACCGCAAAATTTGCCACCACCTTGCCGCCAATTTTGCCGCCACTCCGTCCTTCAAGCCAACTCCAAGTCCTGCAAGTAAAGTTGAATCTCACTCGGTAAAGGCATTTCCTTGCCGTTGTTTATTGTTTATAACTATATGTGTTCCACAGGTTTTCAAGACGAAATTCAGCACTTCGAGTGGTTGAATTTGACGTGGTGAGAGCAATTACTTTTCGTTACTTATCACAAGTTATCACTCTACGCCTTTTGTCATGATTTCCACTTTTTCCCTATTTCCATCCTAAACTCCCCGGGTTATTCGCCTAACACCCGCCCCGGATTATTCAACTTCACACCGGGTTATTCAACTACGATCGGAATAACCCGAATGCCGAGATCAATGCCGACCCCGGATCAGGAATCCCATCAGGTGCCGCATTGATCCTTTTATTTCAACTTCCCTCCGATTGCTTTCTCAACAATCACCCCTTTCTGCCTGGTGCACGCTGCAATGTCGACCGTCACTGGCAACGCCTCTGACATATTTCATATATATTCTAATTACTTCGCTACCAGTTACTAGGTATTTTACTATAAAACCCCTACCTACAGCTCTGTATTCTTTACACTATTCTAGTCTATTCTCCAGAGCTTAATCGGGTTGCCTCAAACCTATCTCTTTCTGTATTGCCAGTCGCCTATGTCGCAGTAACCCTGCTAGTTAAGGCCCTGTGCTGACACCTTTCACAAGGCCCAAGACAACAGGAGCCCTGCATTATTGACTTTTGAAAGTGCCGCCACCAAACTGCCGCCAAAGTGCCGTCAGCACTGCCACCAATTGCCGCCATGGCGGCAGTGGCGGCACTTTGGCGGCACTTTCCCTTTGCACATTTATTATTCCGGGCTTTTTTTTTTCATCTTTTTTCCCAGGTTTTCATCTTTTTTTCATGTTCCCTCTTCCAGTCACATTTTTGTCTTTTGAACAGAGATTGTCATCAGTTGTTCCAAGATTGGAGTGAACTTTCTAAGAAGTCAAGATTTCAACTATTTTTCTCGGTATGGGGGCTGTGCAGGCCGACTCACCGCTTGATGGCCTTGATCAGCACGATGTGCCGAGTTCTCAAATACCTCACATGTTGATTCTGAAACTGGTCAAGTGTGCCTGTGAAGGCTTGGTGCGAGCCACACCACATAATAGCCTGCCCAGGTTACCACTAGACTCTACCTCGGAGACAGAGGTACAGGATTGACCAATCCCGGCCATCAATCAGTGATAAACCCTAATCTAGGGGTGCCACTCATTCCGACTACCCATGCTCCATAAGAACATATTGCCACCAATGTTTTGAAAGATTTCATGATCTTGAAAAAAAAAGTATAAGAAGTTGAAAACCCCCCCAAAAAGGTGAAAAGTGAAAAAAAAAAAAAAAAAAAGGTCAGAATAATAAATGTGCAATGTGACCGCCATAAACCTTGAATCGAATGAGGACCTCCACATAATTTTCTTCAAGAGTCAACCCAAATAAAGTGGGTGTGCACCATACACCTCCCCTACAATAATAGTACAGACTGGAACCACATTTTATGGATGGGTGGCCTTAAAGCACCTGCAAAGTGTCAATGAGATTGAGGAACAAAAATAAAATAAACACCATCCCGCTGGTTGAGAGATTCCAGTTTTTCAGCACAATTTGCGGTGAAAAATGTTGTTTGTTTTTCACCACAAATTGTTCTGAAAAAGTTGAATCCCTCGCCCAGTGTCCGGGATGCCACGACCTGACCTGAAGTTTCAGAATCGGTCCTAGAATCGGTTGCTTGGACCACTTTTACTCCCCCTATTTTTATGAGGAGGAGTTACTTATCTTTGTCCTCGAGTTGCATGGAAAAACTCTGGCTTGTGGTTACTGTTTCACTCTCCGCACATAACACTTCTCTGAGCTCCGTGCCAGGCAATCTGTCCTCACAGAGGGACATTCTGATCCACTGGCTAGACTCGTTACCAGTCTGCGCTACGGCAAAGGAAGGTGATGAGGTTGTTTGCCGTAGGCAGACTGGTACAACTCGGGCCACGCCAAAAGGCTGCGCCCGGAGTTTGAATTTTTGGCGGGGGCCGAGGGTGCCGATCGGGTGGCTGTGTCGAGCCCGCCAGAATCAACTTTTTCACAGCTCAGCTTCTGGGCCATAAAAAATTATTCTGAAGAGACAGAACTCAAGTTCAAAGGTGTTAGATTACCGATTCCTGAGAAGGTTTGGAGAGACCCAATCAATTGAGCAAAATCCAGCTTCGGGGAAATTTTTTCAAACTCCGGGCGCAGCCCTTTGATCAAGCCCGAGTAGTACCAGTCTGCCTACGGCAAACAACAACAACAACAACAACCACCACCACCACCACCAACGGTGCGTTGTGCTCGTTCCGGCCGCCTCGAGCTTCGGGCCCTCGTACGCCGTCGACAGTCCACTTGCCCAGGACCGTCCACACCCTGGACGAGGTTTCGGCTCGCCACCATGAATATTGCGTCGGAAAATCCACCCCAACGCCCGTTTTGTCCTCGACAACGACGAGCGGACATGCCGCCGATTGCGCGCTGGAATCCCCGCGCCGCCAAATTCCTGGCCATCCGCGCCTCGCAGCCCCCACTCACCTCGCGTGCTGCCTGCGCCCGTCACCGCCTTGGCAGGAAAACTGCAGATCGACATCATGCGCTCACGAGACGATTCGCCCGCTTGCGGAAGGAGTTAATCGAGCTCAATACAAATATTACCCGCCTACACGACACCCACGCCATCCTCGCGCCCACCATTATCGCCAGCGTCATCCACCATGCTGAGCGCGCATCCAGCCTATACCGCACTCTGCGTGCTGCTGTCTCTGCCGGCTCCATTCCCGATACCTTCTCCTCCATCTCGACTTCGCTTCACGGTTCCCTGGAGCTCCCGACGCCTCCCCGCGTCCCCTCGTCGACCCTGGTGGATTTTTTCGGCGGATGATTCGTCAGCAGGTCATGTGGTACTTTGTAGTCGGTCATGTGCACCCTCGGGGTTTTGCGGCTCATTTTTTTCTTTTTCTTTTTCTTTCTTCTATTATTTATCTACGGCCTACCGCGGTACATGTACCGTCAGCTATCATGTAGCATAGGTAGTGTTTACTATCGTAACAATCGTAACAACCTCACCCTCTCTTTTGCTGTAGGACAGACTGGTTACGAGTCTATCCACTGGCACTGATTGCGGGCCGGGACAGAAACTTCATCAACAGATGTCAGCAGCCCGCCGACCAGGAAGTTTAACAAGGTGTTCACAGCACCTTTTCCTTTGCTTCTTGGAGCTTGAGGAATGTGGGGGCGGTAACGGAAAGACAAACCGCCTCTGGAAGACTGGAACATGCTCATCTCCATATATAACAAAACTCAATCCTCCGTGAACCGACGTCACCTCGACGACGGGAGGCGAGTGGTTTTCTCAAGGTTTTCTCAATGAATAATTGGGAGGGCGACTCGGCATGTTCGGCGGAGTTTACTTTTAGCCAAACTCGTGTGAGTCGTGCGCTGTCGTGCGTTGACAGGCTGGCTGCAGTCAGTGCCGGTCTCGACGCAGCCAAAATTATCTCTGCGACGTGGAACTCGGCACTGTTGAGACGCCGTTACTAAAATAAACTCGACGACAATTCAAATCGTAAATGATATGCTGCCCTCATAGGCCCTCATGTGATCACATGTCGCTGATGCGCCATCAAGGTGAGCGGTGCTCGACATTATAAGTATGATGATATCGACGCCGCCAACGCCGGGCGAATATCACAAGATCAAGGTTAGCAGTTGAACTCAAGGGGTGCTGTACGCACCTGGCTCGGCCGCAAGGCTGCTGGTTAAGTGACCTCTTGTTGAGTTCGAGAAATCCTTGGCTGTGAGTCAAGTCCTCAAGACCTATAATCCAAGCACGCAGGAGACTGATACTCACAATTAATTGGGACTATTACAAGACTATTACAAGTACAGCGGGACACCAGCAATTCGGTACAAGAATCCAATGAGTACGCGGGATGCTGTTACTCACGAATTATGCCAGGCAAAGCAGTGGCTCCAAAACCAAGTAACTGTGGTAGCTACCACCCTTACTTAGCACACCAATGATGGAAGAACTAACCCACCAAGTGGTGTAGATATCAGGCACAACCGAAACATGTGAGAAAACAGACCGGCATATATAGTGCAGAATGATTGTTAGATATCAAGAACCCAAACAGATATATATATCTACATCACAAAAGGAGGGATGAATAGCAGCGAATGAGAGTAAAAACTTCTCATGGCTCCTTTGAGTATAAAGCTCCAATGATTTTTCAGATACCGGGACCTTTTGTCAACATGACCCATCAACCAACTATAGCCGAAACTCGTTTGAAGAGCATTTCAACCTGTGTTGCCATCACAGCCAACACACTTGGTGTTCTTGTAAACACTCTCAAGATTTCTGCCCTGAAAGGTACTTTAAATACCACAGAGTCTCTTTTGAAAATGGTGGAGGTATGTTTGCCACTGTATTGGGACTGAAACAGCTGTGAACATTGATGTTGCAGACTATCAAACAGGAGAAGAAGAATTGTGCTGAGTTGATGGAGCACGTTAATAAGTTGCTCAATGCTATTGTCGGGGTATATCTCAAGTCGGACACCGGTGTTGAATTGCCGCCGAATATTGTGAATCAAATCACAAAATTTACCGAGTGCTTCTATATCTCAAAGCTCATGTTTATCCCTGACTCAATATCTTTAGGACCCTCCACAGGATTCATACCTTTGTGGAGGCCCAACAAAGCAGCAGCAAAGTCCGAAAGTTCCTCAAACAGGGGGAACTGAATGCCCTACTCAAGGATTGCAAGGCAGGATTGCAAGAAGGATTTGTTTTCTTCCAGGCAGGTACCACCTCAATTCCAACCGGATGTTAAATAACAATGGCACAAAGACCATGGGAACTGCAGATGTGTTAACTGACGTTAGGGAGATGCAAGTTCAGGCTGAGCTCAGGCACCAAGAGGTCCTCAACATTATTGAAGAAATGTCCAGCTCAGATTCAGCTTCCTTTGTATGTGAGCAGATATACTTTCAAATGATCAGAAATAACAAATCCCAGACTAGTGATATTCATTCCGACTCATCTACAAGGTGATCTTAGTCCGTTTTGTGTATATTGTATGCTTATGGATATTCCAGTTCCAGCTCCATCTCAATGCTACCCGCAGAGCCCAAAATATTTTATGGCCGTGACTCAGAGCTTACCAATATTCTCAAGCTTTTTAGTCAAGGCACCCCGAAGATAGCCATTTTAGGGGCAGGGGGAATGGGAAAGACCACTCTAGCAAGAATTGTTCTGCATCATGACACTATTGTCACCAAGTATCACAGAAACCGATTCTTCATTGCATGTGACACAGTATCAAACAAGGTGGAACTTGCAGGTCTCATCGGAGCCCATCTTGGAATGAAACCTGGGAAAGATTTGACTCAGGCAGTTCTCTGGCACTTTTCAGATGCTTTACCTAGCTTGTTAATCCTTGATAATCTGGAGACATCTTGGGAGCCCATTGAGTCCCGCAAGGATATTGAGGAATTCCTCTCCCTGCTCACAGATATCACCAGTCTTGCTTTAATGGTTGGTAATCTCTTTTCCCGTGAGGAACCCCACTCATAGGCCAATAGGTTACAATGCGAGGAGCAGAGAGACCAGCAAAGGTCAGTGGACGCAACCATTTATATCGCCTTTGCAGCCTTTAGCACAGGATGCAGCCCAAAAAATGTTCATTGATATTGCAGATGACAAGCATTCAATAGAGGAAGTAGACCAGGTCCTTCATCTCACAAACAACATGCCACTTTCGATTAGCCTTCTAGCTCATCTAGCAGACATGGAGGGCTGCAGCCAGATATTATCTCGCTGGGAAACAGAGAAAACTGCCCTGATCTCAGAGGGCCATGACAAAAAATCCAACCTGGAACTATCAATTTTGCTCTCACTTTCAAGCCCCAGAATCACTTCCATGCCCCATTCCCAGGACCTATTGGCTCTCCTATCTATACTTCCAGATGGACTGTCAGATGTAGAACTCAAGCAAGCTAAATTTCCAATCAAAGATATCTTCAGTTGTAAAGCTGCATTGCTCCGTACTGCTTTGGCATACACAGATGACCATAAAAGGGTGAAAGTCTTAGTCCCTGTTAGGGAATACATGAGGAAACTCTCCCCTCCCACAGACCAGATGATAAAACCCTTGTTCAAACATTTCCATGAGCTCATAAAATCATATAAGACTGGCTTTGGCAAGGAATCCGGAATTTTCCCCATTGCCAGGATAACATCCAATTATACAAACATCCAAAATATTCTCCGATATAACTTGTGGTCAGAGCATCCTGAGTTGGCAAACAACATCTACTGCACCTGTGACTTCAATCACTTCAGTTTGCGTAGTGGACGTGGAGCAACCCCTCTTCTGGAAGATATCACCTCCCTTCTCCCATCGATTGATGACCATCGGTTGAGAGTTACCTTCATTTCTGAACTACTTTCTTCATTGCGAGATCGGCCAATTTCTGATCCAGAGATGTTGATTACTCAGGGTTTAGGCCATCTTGAGCACGTTGATGACCCTGAGATTGAATGTATGTGTTTGGTAGATTTTCACATAATGGACGCTGACATTTCCTAGCCAGATTCCATTCTCGCCTAGGATTTTACTACTCAGAGCAGAACCGTGATACCCCCAAAGCCATTAAACATTGTCAGACTAGTCTCTCCTTGGCAAGAGCAAGTGGAGACCACAGAGGCCAATGTGTCATACTTGAGAGGCTTTCATCTATTGAATGGCTTCATGGTAATTATCTTGCTGGCCAAGCCCTATGCACAGGAGCTGCAGAAGCTGTCAAAGATCTCTGGAGATTTCTTCCAAGAGGCTGTTGGACTATATAATGAGGTCCTTTGCTGTAAAGCTCTAGGCAATTACAGATATTGCATTATCTTGTCCACAAGAGCCAGAACACTTCTTGGTCTATGCGGCATGTCTCATGCGGAGCTCGACTCTCTTGTTTTGAACTCTGAGGCCAATGTTCATGCCTGCAAATCGGAATATGTTGAAGCACACAATATCGAAAATCATATTCTCCAAGAGGCACTGAAAGCCCATAGTCTCTATCAGCAAGGGCTGTCCTTGCTTAACATTGCAGAGATTGAAGTGAACATGGGAAGCCATAATAATGAGATACAAAGGAAAATTGATGCATCCAAAGTTTGCTTTGAGAGACATGGGATTAGGAGAGGATTAATGGCTATTGAGTGTACTCAAGGAGATCTCAATCTCAGAGAAGGTGACATGTCAAGCTCATTGTTCTCTGAGCATCTGAAATCTGGGTGGGGTGATGTGATGAGTTACTGCCTCGAGAGGCTTGGCAATATCAGCAGGTGGGAGGGATCATCTCACCCCTCCTCATGGGCAACAGTCTTTCTTGTACATTCCCTTCAGGGAAAACAGAAGCTAGAAATCCACAAGGCCCTACAATTCCTGGGTGATGTCTTTCTCAAAGAGAATGATGAAGTCACAGCTACTTCTCTGTTTACTCTTGCCTTGGAAGGATTCACCCAAATGGATGTCCACCGAAGCAGGGCAGAATGCATGATCAGACTTGGGAACATATCAAAGAAGAACAGTGATTTTCTGAGAGCCGTGGAGCTCTGGGAAACAGCCAAGCCACTCTTCAAACGATCATCACAATTGAAGCAAATTCAGGATATTGACAGAAGGTTAGATAAGATGGGTGAGGATATGAAAAACAACACCAAAGGAACATAGCTCAACTCACAGAGCTCCATGCTCCCATGAGCAGGGTGGGAGAGGCGAAGGAAAATTCACTAGAAGATCAGTTGGACAGAGAGAAGATATTGGTTTAGTTGTAGTTACTAGACCAATTGGTTGTGTGCTGGTCCCTTCATTTATGTGTTGTCTGGCTCACACAGAGGGGCAATCACCTGTGCTTATGCAAAAAAATAAGTGATGGATGCTTGTATCCCATAGGTTCGTGGCGGTTACTTATTCTGCTTATTTCAAATGTGTACATAGGTTTGAATCTCAGTCACTCCGTTGCTAATCCCGTTCAGCATGTTGGCGGGGCTACTTTTAGAACACCGTGTGCGTTGCATAATTATCTGTGCAATGTGTAACTGGCAACGTCTAGTGGTGGCAAGGTTCAGTATAGAAATCGGTCCGAACCTGAACCGAACCTGAACCGGACGCGCGTTCGGGTTCGGCGTTCGGAAAATGGCCGAACCGAACACGGCGTTCAGTTCAGGTTCGGCGTTCACGCCGTCAGGGCAAGGTTCGAACCTGAACCGAAGTGCCCACTTTTGCAGGTATTTTGGTTGAGTGTTATGGCACATATACTGTACAAAAATTCACTTGGTTCACAACAATAGCTTAAAGCAGGGTTTTTCGAGTGCAACTTTGAATTGGTCACAACTAGATGAACAAGTTTACATTTAGCTCGGGTTACATCTTGAGCCCACTCACATCAAATCAGTTGCAGTTACATGTCCTGAGGCTGGTGTTCGACCTTAATTGTTCAAAGAAGAACATCAAATTGATGTGAATGTATGATGCGACGATGCCGAAAGACAAAAACACAAGTCCGATGGTGGCTAGGAGTCGTGTGGCCACGGATGCCCCAAGAAGTACCCACATGATCTGTAGAAACTCCTTTCGAGCCAACAAACGTCGTTGATCGAGCCCATTGTAATATTAAAGCCTGTCGAACCTTGTGAAAAATCTAGACATGTTTGAGACATGTTTATTGCCAGGTATCGATCCATCTCAGTAGAATGGGACAGAAAATGGTTTAAATAAATTTCCAACTCTCAAGGTGCTAAACCGGAGGCTCTTATATCACAAACAATTAAACCGAGGAGGAGATTCGTCGTGCCGACCCAGGTGGCCGAAATGATTTGCCGTCCATCAAGGCCAAACAATGACAATGTTGGACTTGCGAGCTAACCGAGATGTAACCTAAACTGACCGAGATGTAAACCAACTTGCAAGATGCAACCCAGGAAAAAAGGGTGGAGTCTGTTCACTGGATTGGGATGTAAGTTGTAATCAAAAACCCTGTAAAATATTGTTAATTTTTGTACAGTATATCGCCCATATTGAATTCCTGGGTTTCAAGGTCGGTTTGGGGATTCATTTTCCTCAGTGCATGCTTCCACAGCATTCAGGTTCCCTTGGAGCCCACCTTGTCATGAATTTGGTGCTCTTTCAGTTTAAAATGTCACGGAGTTGGTGAGTGTTGAGGTTTTGATCCATCATATTTGTTGTTCTGGTTCACTTTCCACGGACAGAACAGGACTAGGATACCCTAGCCAGATCAGAATAGCTCAGAGGTGGTCTCTTGAAAGAGTTTTTGGACCCCGAGAAGCCCGAAAAAATTCCAGGTTCGAACGCGTTCGAAGGCCGAACTGAACCTGAACGCGGGTTCAGATTCTGCGTTCGGGTAATGCCCGAACCGAACCTCGCGTTCGCGTTCGGCGTTCAGGCAAAACTGTGCTGAACTCGAACCGAACCGAACCTTGCCAGCACTACTCTCGACTGGGACGTTCCTGTGGTATTGTTTTGATGAAAAGCGTGACTCGTTGAAAAAAAACCCGGGAGGGGGATGGTGTCTTCGCGAGCGGGTAGCTGTAACAGTCTGAGGCCAACATTTTTCTAAGCCAGCACTTTCCCTGGCGTTTTACGTTGATTTGAGGAGGCCATTCTCTTCAGAGAATATGGAATGGTTCCCCCTTCAAATATCACACTGAACGCTGGATCATTGGTGAAGACAAAACGTACGGAAGGCAGGAACACAGTGTTCATCGATGTTACCATAGATGTTGATGGCCGCTTCTGATCCGTTTCCCTCGAACTGAAAATTTTGGCTCGACTTTTGAGTCGGCTTGCCACCGGTGACCGGCGATCAGCGCCTCACCACGCCCACAAGCGAAACGACCCATTCGAGTCTAATAGTAAAGGTATGGTTGTGTTGAGCTCTGAAGGTAGTTTCTGTCAGTCTCCTACCCAGCCTCAGTTACGGGGTTGGGAGTCACTGTAGTATTATCACACTGTGATATCCGTGGAAATATACTGTGGAGGGGTTGGGCCATAAGTTCGGAAGTATTAATTTTGACAGATGGTGCGATCAGGCTTTTACGGTATTATATTTCCAAGGATATCGCAGTGTGATAATCACACCAAATAAAGCAAAATATACACATGTGTGAAAAGGCTTTCTGAATGAAGAAGAATCAGCGGCCATTTTCCGGCCCAGAGAATTCTTTCAGTATTCGCGAGCGCCGAAAGGGACACTGAAATAGCACAAATCAGAGTGCGTTTCAGGAGCTCTGAATTCAGTTTGCATCAGCCCACCGGGAAATGGCTCCTGAAAGAGCAACTTTTCTTTGTAGTGGACAAAGGAGAATAAAGGAATTTTGAGCAAAGCAAGGTAATTTTGCACAAAGTGATCTGATTTTACACAAAGGGAAAGTTTGTCTTTCAGGCGGCATTTCCGCAGAGCTGATTCAAGATGAATTCAGAGCCCATGAAACGTACCCTGATTTGGGCTATTTCAGTGTCCCTTTCTGCCTTGGTGAAAACAGATAGAATTCACATCTCCTGATTTTGCTACTGATATGTCTACTTTCACTAAGCCTTGTCACATATGTGGAAATTTTGCTTTATTGGGTGCGAATACTACAGTGACTCCCAACCCCGTAACTGAGGCTGGATAGGAGACTGAGTTTCTGTGGGAAGATCACACGTCAATGTTAGCAACCAATCGCCAACGCTCGGCAGAAGCTCATCGAATTCTCATCACCAAACACGTCGTGCCACCGTCAGCACCAGTCGTGCTTTCCCCCACATCCAAGATGACCAGCTCAAGCCCAAAGTCCAACTTCAATTCCCACTTCGGTGCTCACCCCACCTCGACTTTGACAACCGTCTTCACCGCCTTTGGGACTCTCATAGCTACCTATTACGCCTACAAAATTTTCTCCTTCCTCTATCTCTTCATCTTCCACCGCAGCACGATTTCACGCTACCTCCAACCTGCCGTCACACCCGCCGCCTCCTCTACCTCCAAGCAGCGCTCCTGGGCTCTAATCACCGGCGCAAGCGACGGTATCGGCCTGGCCTTCGCCCACGAGCTCGCATTCGAAGGCTTCCATATCATCCTGCACGGCCGCTCTCCCACCAAACTCGCCGCCGTCGAAACCGCGCTCAAACTCCAGTATCCACACATCTCCACCCGTCTCTTCGTCCTCGATGCCTACCCGTGCAGCGCCCCCGCCATCGACGATTACGTCCGTGGCCTGGCGAAAGAAGGCCTGTGCATCCGTATTCTGATCAACAACATCGGTGGCGGCTCGCTCGTCAGCCCTACGTTCCGGCCTCTGACACACCTCATGGCCGAGGAGGTGCAGAAGCTTTTCGACCTGAACGTCGGCTTCCCTACGCTGCTCACGCGCGCGCTGCTGCCCATCATGCAGGAGCCGGCGCTCGTGCTGAATCTCGGATCCTTCGTCTCGCACATCCCTGGGCCCTGGCTGACGGTGTACGCGGGGTCAAAGGCGTTCAACATGTCGTGGAGCCGGAGCTTGGGAGTCGAGCTACGCGCGGAGGGCAGGGACGTGGAGGTCATTGGGCTCGTGGTTGGTGAGGTGCAGTCTGCTGGGCATCCGGGGCCCGTGGGGCCGGTTATGTGCAGCTCCAGGACGTTGGCGAGAAGCGCGCTGGATAAGGTTGGGTGCGGGAGGCACACTGTCGCGCCGTGGTGGAGGCATGCCGTAATTTTGGCGCTTGTGGAGTGCTTGCCAGATGCGCTCTTGAACTGGAGTATGGTGCGGACGACTAGGAGCTTTATGGAAGAGGAGAAGAGGATTCTTGAAGTGGAAAAAAGGAATCTTTGAGCAGTTTTGGGGAGGGACGAGTGTGGACCCTCAGTACGCGATGGTGGATCCTGCACAATTATTGTTATGAGTAGTAGTGGTATCTGACCGAGTCCGAGTCCAATGGGGAGCCCCAAGAAGGTTCAGCTCTAGTTGTATGTTGCAACCGAACCAAATGGCTATTCTGTTTATTTGAATGAACCTCAAGGGAAATTTCTGGGTTTGTAGATCTGGTGAAAGTAACCCAGTGACTTGACTTTGCGAACCCAGCCATGTAGCCCACATGCTGTAGAAAAACCCGTGTCTTCCCGAGCGGGCAGTTGTAACAACTTGAGGCCAACATTTTTCTCCGCCGAAAAAAAGCACTTTCCCCTGCGTTTGCCAGCGATCTGAGTATATCAGTCTCTTCAGAGGACACAGCATGCGCCTCCTTCAATTATCACCTCGAACAGTGGATTCTCGGTGAAGATGCAACGTACGGGAGGGAGCAACACAGTGTTCGTTGTCGTTCGAACTGAAAAAATTTTGGCTGGAATCCCGTTCATCCGCTCATAGGACTCAGATTTCTGTAAGCATCATATTTTTCCTCTCAAAAGCTGCCAATATGTAATATTTCGCGTGAGAATCGACTTTTGACTCAGAGACCGATTCGGTTAATCTTACGTCACCCATTTTCTTACTCTTCTTGCCACCTCTACGCCGAACCCCGCGGCAACCTCCCAGTTCAACCCTAGCCACCACGTGCCGCCCGGTAGCGGCGGCGCCCGCAGCAACGACCACCGGAGCCACCTCGCCCAATTAACCCGCCCGTGCCCCTCGGACCACCTCCACCCGGCCCTTTCTCCCGCGCCTTGTCCGTGCCCACCACTTCAGGGAACCGCCCACTGCTTACCACGCCCGCGCCTCCGCACGTGCCGCCGCCATCTCCTTCCAAACTCGGCCAACCACCTCCCTTCGCGACAACGTACCCACCCCGCCCTTTGACGCACCCACCTGCCACCTGCTCTTCCGCTTCCCGCTACTCCTTCACAAACACACGATGCTGCAGCCTACGCCGCCGCTCGGTTTGCATTTGGTTTGCATGCCCTCGACACGGGACGACTCTGCTGTTCTGTTACCTCACCCACCTGCACCTCGAAGGAGAGGCAGGATTTGCATGGAATACTCGGTGCGTATTCCGTCGCGTCCCACTCCCAGTGCCCTCCTTCCTCTTCCCGCCACCTTCCCTCCTCTCCCCTCCATTCAGTTATGCATATCGATGTTCACAACGCGCGGACGGTATTGAATTCCGTGACGACTTCAATGCCGTCCGCGGCGCAATCTCCCTTCCTTGCCCCCTCCGCGCACTGCTGCCGCAGTCGAGCACGGTTTGGCCTGCTCGTCCCCATGCACGGCGCGCGGTTGCGGGCGGTGTTCTGTGTGCTGCACCCATGCATCTTCCACCTCGCCTTTGCGCTCGCCGCAGTATCTCCTCACTCCATTCGACGTCGTTTCGTATACTTTGCACGGCGGCGATGGTATTTTCCCGCCCTAACAGCGCATGTACTCTGTACTCTTCCCTTCCTACATTTTTCTTCACTCTTTTCATCCACGTCTCTTCCTGAGTACCCCCGCCGGTTCCTTCTGCTTTGGCGCACCCGGGTACTTGCCAGGTCCGCCGCTCCCTTCTCAATCCAACAGCTAAGCCTGAGGAAAGTAGGTGTAGGCATACCCTCATTCTGCTTCTGCAACAATGTCTAGATCTCATCCAGGCGTCCAGGCGCGCCCGCCGCGTCCTTCTATGGCCGCGACCGCAAACTTACGTTGGAACGATTAGGATTCAACAATGCTGGTAAAGCCTCCTTTTAAACTGTATCTCCTCGTGCGCCTTTCTTGGCACCAAATTTCCTCGACGCTCGCCTCATCCACATGCGTTGTATGTACCGGCGTTGCGACTGGTGAGCATCTCTCTCCTTGTTTACCCATTGGCTCCTCGCAATAACGATGACAAGGCCAGTTCCCCTCTTCCGTATAATTCAGTCATACTTAAAGTTCTCGTTGACTTGCATCCATTTGCCCCAAAGCTCTCAGCAAATGTCTCCCCTAGGTCCCCCTAGGGTTTCCTGAGGGGACATTGGCCTACAGGGGTCTCACTGCGTTCCGCCCCCAGGTAGATGGACCCTCCGTCTACCCACGTAGACGATGGGGTAGACGGCCATATCATCTACCTACAGCTACACGTGTAGAGATTGGGTGTCTACGTTCATCGACGTCCGGCTACGTTCGGCTACCGCAGTAGCCGAATGTGGTTTTGCATGGATTACTGTCGGAGATCAGCTGCCGGATGTCCGTGGTGTAGACGGACGTAGACGGACGTGACGGCATGTAGCCGAACATAGCCGCATGTAGCCGAACGTGGCCGAGGCGCATCCACGTGAGGTAGAGACATGTCGACGCAAGTAGATGCGTGTTCCATCCACCTGTGTCTACCCCCTTCGTCTACACATGTAGATGTAGGTAGAGGCATGTCGACGCAAGTAGCTGGGGGGGGGGTCTACCAGGGGGCGGAACGCAGTGATTGCCATCAATGGACCTCGGCAAAAACCGATGTGCCGCTCCGTGCCGAAGATGCCGCGGATGAAAGCACGCCTTCAGGCTCATTCTACGGCCAATGTGCTACCTTTTCCCGAGTCTTGAACGCAGTGATTGCCATTAATGGACCTTGGCAAAAACCGATGTGCCGCTCCGTGCCGAAGATGCCGCGGATGAAAGCACGCCTTCAGGCTCATTCTGCGGCCAATGTGCACCCTTTCCCGAGACTTGAAAGTCCCCAGTTCCGATCAAGGAAAAATAGCCCAGAAAAAATGGGACATCAGTCCAGTTCAACTTTCGGCTAACCGTCGGCCTAATTCGCTCCCAGTTTGCATAGCATTGAAAGTTTTTGGTTATACATAGCACGATACATGGCACGAGTCGTGGTATGCATGTATCCTACGGCGCATTTGGATAGATATCAAAGAATCCCCTCCACGGAAACCCCGAAGATAAATTTAATTATTGACAGTAGCCTGAAAAGGACGGAACAATGAGATCGACGAATATGAATGCATAAGGCGCTATACCTGTTGAAGTGAAACTGCCGTCTGCGCAAGCAGTCGGCTGTTGGCCGTTGCACCGGTCTTCAGAGTGATCCCGGTCTTCCCAAGAATCACGCCCTGGAAAAGCGAGGTGGTGCCGGTGGTGACGGCGCCGGTTACGACCCAGACAATGTTCTTTGGGAGTGCACCGCCGGTGAGCGTCATGTGGACGGCATTCGCCATGGTCAACGTTCCGATCACTTGGAATATCCACGCTGTCGTAGCCTCGTCAGTTGTGGACGGCGCAAAAATGTGCGCTGGACGTACTGTCGCTGGCGCCGCCGGCGATGGTCACATCGCTGTTGATGGTGACTCCACTGTTCCAGCGGTAGAGTCCGGGTGTGAGAGTTAGACCGCCGATGGCACCTGCCGGAAAGACGTATCGTCAGAACGGGGCAGGTGGGTGTAGTAAATCAACTGACCGCTACCAAGATTCAGGAAATTTGGCGGTGTACGGCCCATAGCGTCCGTGTATGCAGTCTGCATGTCGCCGATGGCGACAGTCAGAGTTGCCGGCGTGGGGGTAGCGTAATCTGCGGCAAACACTTCCCCGGTAACTTGACTCGATGTTGAAAATTTCCCGGAAGAGTCGAGAATCAGGGAGCACCCAGTAATAAAGGTCGAAGCTGCGGGGGCCGGGGCTGATTCCAATATTTCCCGCTGCAGGTAGATGTTAGAAATACGGCGGCATCGGATGGACGAAGAAAGTGCTTACTGATTACGCACGTTGGCACGCAGGTAATACCGGTTTGAGCAAGGATGGCGTAGTTTCCTGCAGTTCGCAGGTTTACGGCGCCGGGTCCTACCTGAGCCATAACACTGCCGATGGTGGCCTGCAGGAATTTGTGAGTCAGTCGTGGAATACGCCGCGCTCAACGATGGACCCACCAAGAAGGAGATGGTGAGGAAGGTGGAGATCATGGTGAGTAGGAGAGCTGGGCAGTTGCGTTGTCTCAGTGATTGGCTGAAACTGAAGAAAAGTACCACCTTTTCGAGCGTTTATATGGGTTTTCTGTCGCCCTTGCTGTTGAAGCTCGTTGTAATCTGGAGCACCTCGTCATTTACCAGGCCCTTACTCACGTTCCTGAAGAATATTTGCATTGTCACAGGCTCAAGGGAAGGCCGAGATCCTAAGACACCCAGTTTTCGTCGGAGACGCCCCATGATTAGAATGTACGGGACCACAATTTGTTCGGTATCGCAACGAGCATGAGAGGCGAGGGCGGAAGGAATGCCTCGCTGAGCAGTGGTCGATAGGAAATCAAAGGTGTTGGAGCAAGTGTTGACGGAACTGTTTCCTCGACATCGCTTTGTTTCAACCGTATGAATTTACGACAGGAGCAGACATCATTGTGGAGCTTTCATCTTAGTTGAAGTCAGCCTATGCTGGCCCCGGCCAACAAGATCAGAATAGAAGAGTGGCGTTGACGGTTGGAATGTTGAAAACCAATTTGGACTGCGAATGTTATCCTAATTTATTCGCGAGAAAGTCAGGCAAAGGATCCGGTTCGGCACTACTGAGCAGTTATTATGTTAAGTGGAAACAATCCCTCTGTCCCCACGAGGAAACGGAATTTAATTTGTGACGTATCCTGACATTGAAAACTTCGATGACCTTTACGGCAGGTGTCCTAAATTAGCCTCGTCACCTTCAGTCTGGCCAGAAGTCGCCCGTTGGCCCTCACTCCCCTTTCCAAAGTGATCGCAGTTTTCCAGAAGAATACTTCCGCAGGGGCCTCGCCACTGGTGACTCAGTGGTGAGAACCATATTTGCAGCAGTTCTGCAAATTAAGCTTGTCAAGGCCTGTTGGGATATGTGTCAGTTGGACCCAAGACAGGCGTTTCAAGGCGTTTCAACTTCAACGCGGACTTAAAGAAGCCTGAATGCATTCTAAGATCACGATGACGGCCAGGGCGCGGATACTATGGGATAGGTAATGCTGCCATACTGTGCTGCTGGGCTTAGGTCTCTCGAACCAGGCCCAAGCACGACTTTCCAGAGCATGCAGGGCGCAGGAATGCAACTACTTTCGGCTTAATTCGAAATCAACCCTCGAAGGCTCGACCTAGCGAACACTTGTCACCCGCCCTGCACCCTGCCGTTGCCAACATGCTTCATCAGCATCGCGGAGCCTCTTGACCTCGGCGGTGTGCGGCGGGAGCGCCTGCCCTCCACGATGACTGCAAGCCCTTGCTCACTGTGGTACCTGACATTATAATCACCACCACTGCCCGACAAAACTGTGTGTCTCTGGATCATTCTGCGCATCCAGGGGATCAGGACGCCTGGGCCCAACAAATTCACTAGGCAGTGATGACGATGCCCCAAAATCTCCTATAAAGGCCCTACAGGCGATGCCATTTCCCTCAGCTTCAGTTCGCGCACTTTTCCAGTTTATCTGACCAATACTATGATTTCCACCGCTTTCATCCTCTCTTCCTTGGTATGTGATATTTCCGAGTTTGGACCATACATTTCCTGACTGAATGGCTTTTGTTTCTTTTGCCCCACTAGACAGCCATAGGCGTTGTTGCAGCTCTGGGACCCGCCGCTGTCAACCTCAGAACTGCCGCCAACTACACGATCCTGGCTGAAACTGGGATCACAAACGTGGCAACCTCCGCCATCAGTAGGTCCGCACATCGAAACACCGACCTATAGCTGAAGTCCATCATCCCTAGCTGGCGCGATGGCTGTCTGCCCAATCGGCGCCGCCGCCATAACAGGGTTCTCCCCGCTCATGCTCGACCTGAGCGGTCGATTTTCAACCTCAAGTCAAGTTACTGGGCACATCTTTGCTTGCGACTACGCAAGCCCAACCCCGTCAACCCTCACCATTGCCATCGCCGACATGGGCACCGCATTCACGGACGCAATTACCCGCACGCCCCCCAATTTCATCAATCTTGCCGCTGGTGAGTTATCACTTTTGACCTTTAAGCCCTGTTGTGTTCTGATCGGTCCAACAGGAAACATCGGTGGCCTCATTTTAACGCCTGGACTCTACAGTTGGACCACCGCGGTCACTATTAACAGTTCTATCACCCTTCTTGGGGGTGCCGCAGACAGTGAGTTTGCACCGCCCCATGCGACCAACGCAATTAGCTCCATATTTTTTACAGCCTGGATTTTCCAAGTGAACGGGACGCTCACTATCGCCAACGGTGCACAAATGATACTCGTGGGTGGCGCGCGTGCAGTAAATATTGTCTGGGCTATGACCGGCGCGGTCACCGCCGGAACGACCTCGCACCTTGAGGGCGTGTTTCTTGGTAAAACCGGAATCACCCTGCAGACTGGAGCTACGGCCAACAGCCGGCTCCTGGCGCAGACCCTCGTCGCGCTTCAACAGGTACGTCGAGTTTTTTTTTTTACTCGCGCTTGCAGAATTTCAACTCATGATTTCGCACTTGCAGGTTACTGTTACTGCGTAACTGATGTAAACCCTGCGGGGACAATAGTGACTCCAATTTTGTACGAAATTCGTACAATCCTCTTTTCCGGATCCTGTTTGCTATAAACTATACTTGACCCACACTGCGGCGCTGAACTTCAGCCAACTATCGGCCTGACCTGTCAGTAATATGGATGGAGCAGGTTTGAGACTACGGAAGAATCCTCAGCATTTAACTATGTATCCAACCGATATCCTGTGTAAATCAACATCGAATGACATCGTATTTTAGTCCGATAAACACCGTCATAATTTTCGAATCCCATCAAAAGAAGCACATGAATCATATTTGTGAATGCCAAGACAACGATAATCTGAACCAACGTGACAACGCAGAAATCCGCAGAACCAAACTATAACCGTGCTATTTCGTCCCAACCTTGGAGCCAAAGTAGAGTAGATCGTGAACACTTATGTGCCTGGCTTGGTGGGGGGCAACCGTGTGAAAACATAGGGTAACCCGAACGATACTCTGTCCACCTCCACGATACCACTCCAGTGATCTGAGCTGAGAAGCCCAACCCGCCGTCCACCGTTGACAGTCGCCATGGCGTACAGGCCGATGGTGTTGACCGACACGACGAATCCGGAATTTGGGATACAGTCGGGGCACGCACTCCCGCTTCCCCAGTGAATGCCGGTGGTGGACAGCCAGTACCACTCGCTGACGGTGAGGTTTGGCGCGAGGTAGTAGAATCCGTACTGAGGGCGAACTCATATTAGGGCGCGGTTTTATTATAGTCAGATAGAAGAGCACGTAGGAGTCAGAGACCAGAGCCCGCGTCGCTCCTAACTGATCCGGTTAATCTTACGTCACCCATTTTTTCCCTCTTCTTGCCACAATCTTGCCACCTCTCCGCCCAACCTCGCGGCAACCTCCCAGTTCAACCCTAGCCACCACGTGCCGCCCGGTAGCGGCGGCGCCCGCAGCAACGCGACCACCTGAGCCACCTCGCCCAATTAACCCGCCCACCCGTGCCCCTCGGGTCACCTCGGAGCCACCCGCCGGCCCTTTCTCCCGTGCCCTCCACTTCAGGGCACCACCGCCCACCGCTTACCACGCCTGCGCGCCCGCCGCCATCTCCTTCCAAACTCGGCCAACCACCTCCCTTTGCCCGCGACAACGTACCCACCCCGCCTTTGACGCACCCACCTGCCACCTGCTCTTCCGCTTCCCGCTACTCCTTCACAAACGCACGACGCGGCGCCTTCGCCACCGCTAGGTTTGGATGCTCTCGACACGGGACGCCTACATCAGTAAAGGTGCACATTTGTCTTTGGCATCTTACATCTTTCAAACCCATCTTTGAGAGTCTTGCGTCTTTGAAAAAATTCTTTTGTCTTGGGAAACCCATCTTTCAACGTCTTGCGTCTTGGACCTCGGATCTTTGATCTTTTTGATGAACGTCCTATTTTGGTGAGACATTTCGTGGCAAAGCACCGTGGATTCCGTTCAGATTGCTTCAATGTACCATAAGAAGGGGTTCTGTTACATAACGAGGAGGGCCTAATTGCACTCAGAGGGGTTAACTCCGTTGATGGTCCGTGCGCGATCAATAATGGCGCAATCCACACGTGGACGTTCGTTGATCCCCACCTTCTTTCTCTTCCCCCACCTATGTCCCTCGCCGGTTACTCCAGCACCGTCGACTGTAGCTACAAAACACCCAGCGCCTGGTAAACCACTTCGAGTCGCAGACCCTCGCCACTTTCCGTCAAGCGATCGGACGCAGACCACTTCACCGGCGAAAGGACCTCAAATCGAAACGCTCTGTCACCGTGCGGCGCCAGACCCTCAAAACCGTCGCGCGATCGACCACCGCATCAGGCCGCCATACTCCATGCGCGCCGTGCACATCCCAACCCGCAAATCCCAACCCGTAAATCCCAGCGCGCCACGCAATCCAATCGCCCTTCCCCACCCCACCAGGGACGAGCCGTAGCCCACCTGCCCAACAATCTTTACTGGTGGATAGCGTCTCAAGCCTCCACTAGCCAACGCTACGCGTCGTCAAGGCTACCAATGCGGAGCCACCCGCGGACAAGAGCGGTGGCGACTTCGCAAATGTCTCATGGTTCCACATCCTCAAGTCAACTGAACCGCAAGTCTTCTCGGTCATTTCAAGCCCTCAAGTGCCTCAAAATCTCAAGTCTTATTCTTCAAACCGGCAACCCCTTCAATATCAAGTATCGCGCATCTTCTGATCGACGTCCAACGGCTTCAACGCCGCAGCGCTTCTGAGGAGGGGAAGCAGGTGGGTATCGTGCAAGTTCATCTGTGAGTGTCCCATTCCTTGTCCCGCTTCCGCGATACCCTAGTATTGCTACCAGTCTCCCCCTCATGTCTTCTGAATCATTGTCGCTGTGTGTATAGTACTAGTACAGTGAAATATATACTTCTTTTTGACTATCTTTGTGTGTCTTGACTGTCTTTCAGGTGGAACTTCCGCAAGACTCGAAACATCTTGCGCATCTTTGACAAGATGAAGGTCTTTGAAAAGAAAACGGGATCTACTTGCGAAAGATGCAACATCTTGGGCCAAAATACGTCTTTCACGTCTTTCACGTCTTGCCCAAGACGTGAAAGACGCGAAAGACGAAAGTGCACCTTTACTGATGTATGCTGTTCTGTAACCTCACCAACCTGCACCTCGAAGGAGAGGCTGGATTTACATGGAATATCCGGTGCGTATTCCGTCGCGTCCCACTCCCCGTGCCTCCTTCCTCTTCCCACCACCTTCCCACCTCTCCCCTCCATTCAGTTATGCATATCGATATTGAATTCCGTGACGACTTCAATACCGTCTGCAGCGCAATCTCCCTTCCTTCCCCCCTCCGGGCAATGCTGCCGCGATCGAGCACGGTCGGTGGCGTGTCATTTGACACGTCATCGCCTGCTCGTCCCCATGCACGGCGCGTGTTTACGGGCGGGGTTTTGTGTGCTGCACCCATGCATCTTCCACCTCGCCTCTCACTCCTTTGCGCTCGCCGCAGCGTCCCCTCGCTCTATTCGACGTCGCTCGACTTTGCACGGCGGCGATGTTATTTTCCCGCCCAAACAGCGCATGTACTCTTTACTCTTCCCTTCCTACATTCCATTTATTTTTCTGCATTCTTTTCATGCACGTCGCTTCCTGAGTACCCCTGCCGGTCCCTCAGACCGTCGAACGCATCGTCGGCTACCAACTGCTTTGGTGCACCCGGGTACTTGCTAGCTCCGCCGCTTCCCTTCTCAATCCAACAGCTAAGGAAGTAGGTGTAGATATTGTTTCTCTATCCTCATTCTGCTTCTGCAACAATGTCTAGATCTCATCCAAGCGTCCCTCACTGAACTATGGCCTCGACCGCAAATTTAGGTTGGAACGGTTGGGATTCAACAATCTCGTGCGCATGTCTTAGCACCAAATTTCCTCGGCGCTCGCCTCATTCACATTGCGTTGTACGTACCGGCGTTGCGACTGGTGAGCATCTCTCTCCGTTTCGTCTCGTGTTTACCCATCGGCTCCTCGCAATAACGATGACAAGGCCAGTTCCCCTCTTCCGTGTAATTCAGTCCTACTTAAAGTTCTCGTTGACTTGCATCCATTTGCCCGAAAGCTCTCAGCAGGTTTAAGCAGTCAAGTAAGATTCAAATATCTTCGAGGTCTGATCATCACCTTGCTTGTCAAGGTCTCTCCAACCTCATAATGGTTGCACTTTTTGAACGACCCGCTGATCCTAAATTTCCCGAAGGTCTAGACTTCTATTTTACTCAAATATTACCTAAATTTAAACTCAGCAGAGCGGGGACAGGGTCTAGACTTCGATTTTACATACAAGATATCACCTGAACCGAGTGTTATTTCTGTAAAATCCAATGTGCTCGCGCAGCAGAGCGGGCAAAGCACGAAGTAAGTTGCGTGAAAGATTTTGCGCAGACTCCTGCAAGCAAGGTCCCTTCCGACTGCGTCGGAGCTTCCTAGTTCACGATTGGTTAATTTTAAAGGCTGAATCTGCGCAACCATTGCGCTAAACGTGGGCAGGAAGCATCAACGCGACTCACGGTGCCATTTAAGTGTAATGTTCAAGTGCGTCGCCCACTCAGGTCTCTGTGCCGCTTCTCTGTGCCGCTTCACGGAGTCACCACTTACAGTCATGACGGTGCTCATCTATGCGATTTCTCAAGTGCCGGCTTACCCTTAAGAGGAGCTGATAAAGTATTTGGGTTCTCAACGAGGTGTACCGTCTGAATTTGTGGGGCAGCAAACACTATGAAGGTGCATGGGTATTTGCATGAGCTTAGCACGCAGACAGACCAATATAACTAGGCCGAGAAACTACCACGGCCTATCGTCTTCATTCTGCCCTCAATGCGCACCTCGACAATCAATGTATCCGATATTTCAAACGTTCAAGCCATTCACAGTTGTTATTTCTGACTTATTTACAATTTCCTTCCGCTTCTTTGAGCTCGTTGCTAGTCTGCCACAGGCATATAAGGAGCGTGAACTTTATCTGATGAAGATGTGCCGATCATGCCAGCCCCGAAGCGAATTCAGGATTTAGCAGCAACCGGAGCAGTCACCGGAGCAGTTCTACATGTGATATCACTTGGTAGGTGGCAAAGGGAGGTAGTAGAAGGAATCGACTCACGTCAGGGCAACCGCAACCCGGGGGGTCCTCGCAGCACTATATCACATTGAGCCCGTGGGTTACAGAGGGATGGAAATTGACCTACATCCTGGCGAGAAGAGAGTTCGCCCCTCTTGTTGACGCTATAGCCAGGAGTGGCACTAACCGCAACGAATAGCGCGGCGAGAGAGAAGAAGATGGTGGAGAGACGCATTGTTGAATGAGGTTTCATGGGGCCTGTACAAGGGCTTTTATATCCTGTGCTTACCAACGAGGTTGATTCAGCCTTGAGAAAAAGATCTTTACTTCGTGAGTGGAACAGTAGGACGTAAAATGTTTATTAGGGAGGTGCAACACGAAGTTAAAACGTTTGATGATCTTACAACATACTGCGCAATAACGTACTCTTGCGGAGCAGGTTATAATAACGGCGCTTTCTCAGTCATTCACCCAAGTGATAGAAAACAAGAGACAATGTAACTGGCTGGCTCACAAGATTTAAGTTAGGTCCGCTATTCAAAGTATAGGGGTGGAAAAAATCTCTAATTTAGTTGGGCCCCACATCGCAACCATAAGATTCAGTTTCGGGCGTCGTTAAGTGTTTTACGATACTTTGAGTTCCGGAGCCAACTTAAATCCCCTTTTAATTTAGGCCCCAGCACTGTGAGAGGTCATTCAGTAATCGCTGGAGCCATGTCCCTGCTTTTGTTCCGCGCGCAACGGGATGGCTCCACAGATAAAAATATCTTCAACCCCCTCTTCACTCTCTGAAATGATTGCAGTTACCCTGAGTATTCGACCCAGCAGTACTCCTCAGGCTTACTTGTCCGCTTCTGCGGATCTGTGGAGTAATGAATTACAGTAAGTACTTATACACCTTGAATCCTAACCAGCACTCTGACTTCCAGGACTGCATCTCGCAGACCATCCTCGACCATTGGGTGCCTTCTTGCCCCAAGGAATTACTAATTACTAACCTCTTCTGCCTCGAGGTAGCGCCGAGGCTGAATCCAGCTCCAACGTCTCCAAATCGAAGCGCAAAACGTACTACGCATTTAATTATCTAGCCACATTTTCCGATTCCGCCGGCCTGAACAATGACTCCCGTCGGCAACTGCAGGGCTTGAGTGGTTGGATTGCGGAGGGGAATCCCGCGAATTATCTGCATGCAGAAGGTGCGTGCCAACGCGTGTTCCATTCCGGGCTCTGGATTTTGTCATCTTTGAGCCGTAGGGTTTTGCCTGTGTCGAACCTACTAATTCACTGAAAGAAAGGTTCAACCACTTCTAAGCCGTGTGCCGCGACCCGGAGATCAGCGAAGCCATGATGTCGAATACGCTGAAGCAACCTAGGCTCTCACCGAACTCAGCTTAAAATTACTTACGCGCACTTGATTCTAGGTAATCCGAGTCAATCACTCAAACTATTCCAGAACTCGGCGATTACCGCTCAACTAACTAACAAACTTTCTTCCGCTTCTTCGAGGTCCCGAAGCTGCTGCATGCCTATAATCAGCCCAAAGAGACTAGTACGCCACATAGGGTCTACAGGGGAGGCACATGCGCTGCCGCAGGTGGTAGTTTGCTATTACAATTTAAATGAATTATGCAGGATTCTCGATACCGACTTGCAGGGCGAGAAGAATCGTTTCTGCTGCTTGGGGTTGGGTACAAAGCATACTTGATCGGCTGCGCGGTCCGCCTATTTCAGGCGTAGTGGGCTCCACCTGCCACAAGTGCGGGAAGGATACATATCGCGCCGCCGCGTTCCACGGAGAAAACCAAATACATTCAAACTTTCTGTGGGTCGATGATCGGTGCCTAAGTTAGTACCGTAGAGATTATCGGAGGTGAACATGGAAGCCGGGCGAGACAGTATGCCGTCCCGAAAAGGGATGTTCTGGGGACCTTGGGGTTGAACACAGGTCTACCCGCGGGTCCTAGCGCTCAGCTCTCTAAATAGTATGCCGTTCCGGCCTAGGAACAGTATTAGTGGAACCAAGTACGGGTTGAGCGCTCTGCGCTTCGCTCTGGATGTTATTCGGTTTCATCTGCCCACCATCATTCTGGCCCACATTCCTTCCCTATCGTCTAACCCGACCTCAAAACAGAACCAGTCTTCTTCGACTCACGTGGCCGCACGTACATCGCTGGAGTAAAATGGAAACAGAGAGCCAATGCTTGGTTTCCACGTGAAGTCGCAGGGAGTTGAACCCTGTACGGCACTACGTTTATGTTCGACCTCCGTGTATTCTCTCTGCCAGATGCAAATTGGACGGTCACCGACGTCTGATTTGTGAGGAAGTTCAAAAATTCAAGCGAGGTTAGTTACCGGGATTGAACCGGGATTGAACATAATCGGCAGTCCCACACACTGCAAGTGCGCCACACCCGCTCAGATGCGACACATTTCCAGACGGAAGCGCACATCGATCAGCCACGTCTTCAGCCATCTTCCTCCACTCCCCACCCCGACCTCCGTACATTCGCCGCCGCGCTCGGCATCAAACCGCCGAGCAAAGCCGATACATCAACGCGGCGATCACCGAAGTGTGGCTCACTCTAACCATCACGACGATCACGCCTCACTCGACCGCAGCGCATGCTCAATCTAACCTAGCTCCTCACCCCAGCGCTGGCCCCCACCCACCCCGCCCCTACTCGCCGCTGCTTTCGGGCCGCCCTCCTCCCTTTGCGCGCGACGACTACCCCGACAATCCCTGCCCCAGGCTGGCTATCCCCTCGTTGCCGGCAATCTCCAACCTCCCCCCTCCCCTGCCATCCATCCGCCCTACGTTCACCCGCGGCCTCCGCACCGAGACCCCGCTCGCATAAACACACGACCCGGCTGGCTACCGCACCCCGCACCCCGCTCGCCCTCTCCCACCCTATTGCACGCATGGGATGCTCATACTGTTCTGGCACCCACTCCATCGCATCTCGAAGGAAGGGCTGCGTCGAATGGAAGTCGACACAATAACTTGAAAGGGCAGGGAAGATCCGGTGTGTACGTCTCAACCGCTCCCCACTCCGTCGTCGCGCTCTCCCATCCTTCGTCCCACCCTCCACCACCTTCTCCTTCTCCTCCCCTCTCTTTGTGCATCCACATCCATCTCCCCGACCCGTGGGGCCACCCTTCCGTGCCGACGATATTGAATTCCGCGAGGATTCCAATATAGTCCTCGCATCTGGCATCTCCTTCCCTCCCCCCTCTTCGGATCGGTGCGACAGTCGGGCATCGACCGTGGTGTGTCATTCGACATGTCATCGCCTGCGGCTCTATTCTTTGGCGGGTTCTCAATTCCCATGCATACCCAACATGTGAAGAATGGCGCCCTAGGTTCGCGCTAATCCTTCGCAGTGAGTCGTGTCTCCTGTTTATGCCTTCCTCTGCTCTCTGGATTTCCACCCTCACTTTCCCTGCAAATATCTGTGCGACGTTCTTCAAGCCGTGGATCCCCAGAGATAAAATTCCTTTCCGCCCTCGATTTTCGGTGCTTTCCGAAATGTATGTCTTCCTTGTCATCACCATACAACCGAATAAGCTCACCCCTACGCCAATATCGCATTACTGACTGTTTCCAGAATCATCTCTGTACAGAGCACCGTTGCTGTATTCCAGTTACATTGACAATCTCAACTCGCACAAAGTACCCAAGCTTTCATTATAAATTTTTGGGGGTGGACATGAATAGAATTCAATATTTACCGAAATTGCCCTAGTTCCCGGAGAGTGAACATACCAAGCTCGGAACATCTATCCTTTCAAACCTGCCCCGCGGTCCTGTTAAGCCCAAAATTATGGAGTTGGATCTGAACAGCCTCCAGTCGTCGGCTCCTCGCCATCAAGTCTTCACGCTTGGCAACCAACCTCGGATCTTCGACCAAAAACGCCGCACACACTGCATTCGCGTTCTCGCTGCCGAGGCCAAATTCTGATATCAGCTCTTGCTGGAGGTTCTGTGCCATCGCCCGCAGAAATTTAGCGTCAATCAGCGCCGGAATATTGTCGATCACGCGCTGAACCATAGGGATGAGCGTTTAAACAACGGGAGAAAAGAGTGCACACCTTGTAGGCACACTAAATGAACGGAAGTAATTGAGGCTAATCATGCGCCAGTATTAGGGGAGCGCCGCACCTCAAAATACCCTCGAACTTCGGACATTACTGTGATCTCCGTCTCGAACTCGTCGACCTGGCGCAGCTTCCCCAAGTCCTCCGACGCGACGCCGGGATAGCCCAATTCCGCCAGCTGAGCCAACACATTGTTGATCTTCTCCCCCTCGGTCCGAGCTGTACTTGAAGGCGATGGCGGTCTTGGCGATGAAGAAAATCCTTCCGCCTGCGGTTTGGGAGACGACGATGCAGGTGTATCAAACTTGACTACAGCGATAATAAGCCCCGTGATGAATAAAATGACAACTATGATCCAACTTACACACTTCAGCATGTCGGGGCGTTGACGCGGACGGTTGCGCTCCGCCCAGCTTGCGAGGCTTGCTAGCATCCTCCCCGTTACTTTCCCTCTTCGCTGCACGCTCATCCTTGTACCGGCTTAGCCACTTCTCAGTGGACGCCTGCAAGTATTGGCTGTTCTGGGTGAATGGCATCTGTTCGACCTCCAGCATCGCCAGGAGAAAGTTAGCGCACGACTCGAAGTATTTCGCCGCCAAATCTGTAATGCACGTCCTGCGGAGCGTGAGGTCAGACGTGGGTCTGAAAAAATGAAATCCTACTTCAAACGTGTTTGGAGAAGTTCGTAGCGGCCGAATTTTTCATCGATGCACCGCATCAGCAGCGCGAGCATTGATTTTTTGACAGCGTTGAAGCTAATCAGAATGTTAAAGAGATACATAATCACAATTTTCAATGAATAAATACCAGTCACGGGCGCACGCGAGCCAAGTGTGCTGGAACGAGGTGATGAGGGTCTTCTTGGCCGAAAATGGAATGTTGCCCGGAAGTTCACGTGTAATGGACCTGTAGACATCTGTGAGGTCATTGCATATAGCGCAATGTGTGAACTTGCTTGGTGATATGGGTACGGATATCGGTAAGATACACGGCTTTTTGCGAGACAATGAGATCTGTCGCACTCTCGCGAGTCTCGGTGTCAATTTGAATAGGGAAGAAGCGGGTGCCTGCCTGGCCTACGGTGCACGCGATGAATTGCGGTTGCGTTTTCTCGATTGAACGCTTGAAGTCAGCAAAGGCCGTGTTTCTTTCGTGAATCAGATCGCTCTTGTCGGACTGGCCCTCGACATAAAGCCCGATCTCGCTACAGAACACGGTGACGAGGTTTAGCATGTGTGTCGCAGGTTCGCCCACGACCTTGGCCGGCAAAGACCCAAGTTCACGGCGACAGGCATCCATGCCTTCATTTGCCATTGAACGAATGAGCGGGAGCCTAAGGGATATCAAATAGAAGCCACATCGAGAGAAAAGATAAACCCACCTGTCGTTGATGATTTGAACTAGTATGGTACTAAGCGAGGACACCAAATTTTCCGTTCCGAAGCGCTCTTTATACTTCGTCGTCGACCATGGGGTGGTCTCAGCGAAGAAAGTAGTCTCTGCACGTCTCGCTTGCGCAGGGGTTATGTTCTTGGCTCGCTCATCGTCATCCGGTTGGCGGGTGCAAAAATATCCGTGCATGAGGATGTGCTTGCGTCCTTCTATCACATCCAGCCACAGATCCCTTACTTTAGATCCCACCGACAGCATGTCTGGTTTCGTTAAAACCCCTGGGCGTTCTTATCAGCTATGTAGTAAACTTTCCAACTTCTCCGCTGCTTACCAATAGTGCGTCTGCCAGCCGGATCCTCTTGGCGGGCGAGTCGCAACGCCCTTTGGTTCTCAATGTCGTCTATAAACCGGGCTCAGTAATTTGAAGCAAACAGTGATGCGGGCCCTGGCACCTGTCATCGGGAGGGCAACCAGGATGAGGCAGTTTCCCTGGATGTGGGACACAACCATCTCCTCCACTAGGTCTATTATCTCTTGCTCGGCATTAGCGATAATTCCTAGTGCCAAAATCAATGTTGAATATTTATAATAACACAGCAACACACCCGGTAAGTCGAGGAACATCAAGTCGGTCAGCTCCGGTCCTGTTATTATTGTGTAAATGTGTGTATCAGAGCGGTTGATTCAAGTAGGAACCTTCTAGATCGACGCAAACCACATTGCGAGAGAAAGGAAGGGGATTTAAGCCGGGGATCCCATTTTTGACGTCTTCTGCACTCATCGCTAATATCTCCTCGAACGAGACGCTTGGATTCAGCACCGCCAACTGCGCGCGACGCAATCCAACTTCTACTTCGTCCTTATTTGTGATCATGTCGCCGAACTGAAGACATCAGTGGACGGCACGAGGTAAATAAATATAAGCTCACCCGGCGCTCCAATACTTCCTTTCGGGGCCGCCCAGAGGCGTCAAATTCAAGCCGGATAGAGATGCGACACGACCAAGAGTTGGAGGAAGACGAAAGTCGACACTCCATTGGACACCGGGTACATGTTCCCGCGTCTCTTGGGACCTTGATTCCAGAGATAGCTTCTACAACTGACGATTTCCCTAGGAAAGTCTTAGATGAGCCATCGCACATACAGGGTAGGGACCGTTTACCTGCACTTTGATTGCCTATGACAGTAATCCTAGGTAGATCCAGTTCTCCTTGCGCTCCAACCGCGCGGAGCTGGCTCATCAAACCAAGCAGCTCCTTGCGATGGGCCGCGTACTGGCTTTCAGAAAGGTGAGCGGCATCTACAGTTGCCATTTTTACGCCTGGCGCCCAAGAAAATGGGAGACTCGGAGGGAACTGGAAGAGAAGCGACGCAAGAGCTGGCGACACGGCGGACATTTAATACCATCTGTCGTTTGTGGTACGTACTGCAACCGCTTAGATTGTCACTCGCTGTCAGTGGCATTGTACTGTCCGGCGATGAAAGTGGATTGAAACAGTTTACGACAAGGGCAGTCAATGGGCAGTGGTCCAGCATGACACAGGGTCCCTGATACGGCCTCGGTGGATATTGTTGTAAAGGAGTGGTTGAAGTCGCGGCTCGCTGAGGGGATAACCTGGACAGATCTCATCCGGATTCGGGCGTAGAATATATCTAGATATATTCATATTATATTCATATTCAAGGGCCCGAATATGATATGATACGCTACAGATATGATACGGCCTCCGCTGGGTGAATACGATACGCATATGAATACGATACGCCATTTCGCGTATCGTATCCGTATTCGGCCAGCACTACACAGGGACGGCGGCGCCGCGGAGCACAAGCAGATATCCCCTCAACAAGCTGCTGCTTTGAGTCAGAGTTCCATTCATGACTGCCTAGGCCAGAGACTTTTGGCCTTGTGCCAATCGGGGTAGTGACTCATGCTTTGTTCCGCAGAAGGACCTCAAAAGAGGACGAAAGCACAAGACGAAGCCGTAAAGGAAAGTCCTCGGACAAAGGAACTGCACAAAGAGACCACAAATGACAGTCAAAATGATACGTTTTTTCACGAAACTCGCGCCCGAGCCTCGAGGCAACGCAGTGACTTGGCAGTGGCTTATTCCTCTGTCAGCAAATCCATCAGTGATTCTCATCCTGGCATCTTTACGCAAATTATCCATCAGGGAAAACCGACTTCAGCACTTGGCAGCACCAGTATCTTGAAAACCCGGGTAGACAAGTCCCCGCGCAGGTAAACACCCGGCCACGGCTGGGTTCCGAGACACGACTTCAGGGAGAAGCTACCCGCGTTGCCACATACTGGGCAGGGACGACCACGGCCGGACATGAGAGGGGAGAAAGAGAGGGACACGTGTACTGTACTTTTTCGTTCAAATTGACAGTCACGCGTCACGCACCCCCCTGTCGATGTCGAATTTTGGTCGTGGTCACGCGTCATCCGGGCCTCTGTCGAACCTCCAGATGGTCACACAGGCCCAAAAACCGCCCAAAAGCTCTGAAAAGGCCAAATTTTCGGTGCGAATGTCCAAATTTTCGGGGTGTCACGCAAATTTTCGGCGGCTGTCGAATTGTCGGTAAAACGTGTCACGCGTCACCCCCTTGTCGATTTGAACGAAAAAGTACAGTATTTTGTTTGGCGCACATCGCGTTTTTGACAGTTTACATTGCCGAGCTTTAATAGCTCGGCAAAGCCAGAAAAGCCGAAAAAAAGGCCGAAAGTCCGCAAGACCACAAGCTATGTCAAAAAACCCAAAAGACGACAAAAAAAACTTTTTTGTGAGCCTTGCCATTGAAGTCTAGGCACCATTTCTGCCAACTTTTTTTTTTCTCAAGAGACAAGAAGACCGGAAGATCGCAAGACTTTTGTGTTCTTGCTGATGCCAATTGTCAATCAAACTCCGATCTGCGCTGTCGGCCCTGCCCCCGGAGAGCGCCGGAGTTTGCAACTCCCAAATTTTGTGAGTTACCGGGATTGAACTGGGATTGAACAGAATCGGCAGTCCGACACACTGCAAGTGCGACACACCCGGCTCAGATATATGGGCGGTACCAAACACTTTATAGGCACATTCTGGAAAGCTTGGCGCTTTTCTTGCCTTTTTGGGAACGGCTGAGTTATCTCCGGTGCCGGACGTGCGGCCTTATACATTCATTGATCACATCGAACAGACGGGGCCCGTCAATATCAAGATGAAAGGGCCGCGAAAGTGTCGCCAATCGAAAAGAAACACGTTGCAAAAATAAACATCAGTAGGGCCCGCTGCCGCGGCAAAGCCCACTACTGTACTATTTCGACCAAGTGTTCAGTGACGGGTGACCCTCGCCTCAAGTTTGTACGATGTGTGCAAAAATCACCTCAATTCAAAATGAAGTTTTTCAGTCATCTCGGAGACGAAAAAAACCAAAATCCGTGAACACTTGGTCGAAATAGTACAGTATCTGTAATCTACTACACAATTGCCAGTGTGATCAAAGTTTAAAAAGAGGAATTACTTTTCGTACCTGCGTTGACTTCCTAGGTGTCGCATTCCGCCGTTGTATAAATCCGCAGTGTCCGTTAAAAATGGTTCTGTCGATAAAAACATGATCTTTGTAGAGGTAATTATGAATGGCGGTTCAGAGCCAGTGTAGGGCCACGAAAACTCTCTCTCCTTTCAATCAGCGGGGATTGAATATGATTTGTGACATTTGGTGACTGAACGCGTCCCCTCCCCATTTCAGTTGAACCTGCACCTGGCAAGAAAGTCTGAGGAGACAAAGTGTGTTAAATTAGCTGTAAGGCTGCCCTCAAATTTTCCAGGAGCTAGCAAAACAGAACACTGCTCTCACTGGTTGGACGATTCAAGTTTTTCAGTAGAATTTTTGGTGAAAAATGTTGTTTGTTTTTCAGACATTTTTCACTGAGAAAGTAGCTGAAAAACTTGAAATATTTTCACCATTTCTTGAGCCTAAGGTGAAAAATTTGAAAGAAAGTTTGAAAGTGGTGAAAAAAGTTTAAATTTTTCACCACTACTTTCGGTGAAAAATGTCCGAAAAACAAACAACATTTTTCACTGAAAATTCTACTGAAGAACTTGAATTTCCCAACCAGTGTATTGTCCAAAAACACGCTGGGCTTAATGGACCAGCAACAAGCTTTCATATCTTCCCCTTCTTCGATTCCTTAGCAAATTTACACGGCTACAGAGGAGTACTATGCAATTTAATCCCAAAAAATCTGGGGGGAAAGGTGCAAAGGTGAGGGAGAAAAAATGTGAATACGAACCCATTGGGAGAATCCAAACCCGTTGGGTACTAAGCCCTCAGTTCTCTAGTAAGTAATCAAAAATTCTGGCTCGGTGCTCGCCCGACCTGCGGTCGGCTCGGCCTCGCCCCATTTGCGCGCCTGCGGCGCGCGGGTAGCACGACCATAGGAAAAGCGTGAGAAATGGGAGAATGAAGATGCGCATAGAACTCGGATGAAGAAACGGGGGACGAGGGGGGATCAAAAACAACACACTAGTCAACCATCGGTACCAGAAAGTCGGGTATGACGAGAAGTTGCGATAAAAATATGGTTAACGAATCCTAAGTGGAGGAAGTACCAGACCATGTCGATCTATTGTTGTCTCTTCGAACCATCGTCCAAAAATCTCAGAGACTTGGTTTCAGTGCAGCAGTATAAATGGCTCCGACACCCTTGTGTGGAGGAACTCGATAAGGTCCCGGTTCTCAAAGTTATACCTAAGATACATAAATCCCCCCCTCTGGCCGTCCAATCGTTCCTACGTTTGGCACGCTGCTCGCTAATGCTTCAGCGTGGGTCGACTACCAGATTAAGCCTCTGCTAGATAAATTCCCATGGATCCTTCGCGACTCGAAATCCTTCTGTCGTGATCTCCTCAGTGTGAAATTACCTCCAGGGGAAGACATCTGGCTGGTAACCGGTGATGTAGTTGCAATGTACCCCAATATCCCGATGGATGACGGTATTGCTGCAATTGCTTCGATCCTCGGCTGCTCACCAATGGAATTTAATACCCTGGCTGAAATGCGCGAGTTGGATATCAGGAACCGCACGGAGCTCACCATACTCCTGCTCCGGCTAGTCCTGCAATTCAATTATGTACAATTTGCCGGTACCACATACCACCAAGTAATCGGCACAGCAATGGGAACAGCATGTGCCCCAACATATGCCAACCTATTCCTAGCCTTCTACGAGGTCTCCGCCCTTAAGGACTTTGACGCTACGCTCCTCCTCTACCGATGTTTCATTGACGACACTTTTGGTATCGTCCGAGGAACATTGGAGGACGTACGCAAATTCCAAAAGCGCTTCGGGGCTTTGCACCCGAACATGAAGATGGAGTGGTCGGAGTCTAAAATCTGTCTGCCCTTCCTTGATGTACACGTCTCACTGGAATTCGACCCGAGATTTCCTGCTTTCAACCCGCATAAGCGGATTGTTACGAGCGTGTATCAGAAAGCATTGAATGCTTATCTGTACATACCATGGAATTCCTGCCACTCCGAAGACTCCAAGCGTGCTTGGGTCAAGGGTGAATTGATCCGCTACGTGTGAATCTGCTCAAAAGAACACGACTATGCCCGAATTCGTACTGAATTCGACAGTCGACTGCGAGCTCGGGGATATCCAGGACGTTGGCTCCAATGTGTCTTTGATGGAATAAAGTATCAGGTTGAACACCCAAAAGCGCTCACCCCGCCCGCGCCTCAAAACGCCAACGGTGGACCTGAACTCCACGTCCTCAAACTCACCCATAATCCGACTTGGGACCGCATTGACTTGGACCCAATTTGGCGTGAATTGGAAGATACCTGGACGAATTTGGGGAGTGGCCTTCCCCAATACCGTTTCATGGCGTCTTTTAACAAACCATTCTCGCTGGGTGACCGGTTGAATGTCCATAACCGGGACACACTTGGAGATCGCCACAAATCGGTCGCGTCGAATGTTTAGTACTCTTTTTTCTCAATCCTCGACGAGTGCCGCGCGTGACCCTTCGGGTCGCGCTCTGCAGCGGCGCCCGCCTTCGAATTTTCGAAAAATTCTAAGTGTACTTAATATTCTTCCCTCCTTGGTTTTAAATCACTGTCTCTTGCACTTTGTACGCCCGCACATTAGGATGTGGGCTGGTGCTACCTTAAATGGAGAGGGCCTATAAGCGTTAATTCGACTTCTTTCTAAGCCTCTGACTGGGCCACAAAGCCGTTTTTCGTGAATTGGGTAGAGAATGGAACTACGATTTGAAAATTAATATATTCCGCCAAAAAACCGTGCTACATCGTGCTGGTGTACCGGCGGTCATGGAAATTATTAACAGATGAGGTAGCATGGTGGTACAATACGTGTCGAGTCCTCGCGGATTCCACTGCGTCCCCTGCTAGCACGCGTTGTTTGGCGCTACACGCGCCGGCAAACAGCCGATTTTGGTAGGGGAACAAATCCACCTGATGAGTCATCCGACAAAACGTTGCACATACCCCCAACGTTGTGGTCCCCGCCATTGTCAAAGACAACTCTCCAGCACTCAGCATACCAGTATCACGGCTTCGCCGTGATCGCAGGCTCGCCTCCCGCGCATAGAACTCGGATGAAGAAACGGGGGACGAGGGGGGATCAAAAACAACACACTAGTCAACCATCGGTACCAGAAAGTCGGGTATGACGAGAAGTTGCGATCAAAATAGACTGTCGCAGTGCCGGACGATTGAGAAATTTCAGGACCCCTGATAATAGACTTCGAGGCTAGATCCCAAAACTCCGGAATTGGGGCATTTTTGTCCGGACACTTTTTGGCGGGATTGGGCGATTTTTGTCCGGTTTGGACCCAGCCTAGGCTGCCGTAAGGCATCCTCAAACGGTGATTTTGGAGTCCGACGGTCTAAAAAAACCCAAATCTCTTCCGCCGTGCGTTTTTGCAGCCCTCTCAATGTGTTAGTCCTCCTCCTTGTCAATACAGGCCAGTTGAAGCAATTTGGGCCAAAAAATTTGACTGAGACTTGTGCGCAATTTCGAAAATTTTGTCCGGTTTGGACCTAGGTTTGAGGTTGAAATCCCAAAATTTTGTCCGGTACCGGACCTGGCCCCCAAGTCTATTATCAGGGGTCCTGAAATTTCTGGCAGGAGAAAATGAGTAAAGATCTTGCCGTTCACTTTCTGCAGCGCAAATCTGTTCGATGGACTGATGCTTCAGACAATCGGTGATGAGACCCCGTAACACCCACTACTAAAGATATTGGGCATAAGGTTTCTACGCAATGTCATTGAAGCAAAGTCTTAGCAACACAGAAAACGCAACGGGTGGCAGGGTGAAAGAAAAACACAATGGTCTCTTCACTGCGGGGATCGATCCGTTTTCCACGTTGAAGGTAATCAAGTTCATGTTGATTGCAACCTTGTATGCAGATCCGAGTCGGCATTACACACCTGGATCAGGTGTTCAAGTTGGCAGGCAGGCCATAATTGACGTAGACATGCTGCATTGAACGCCAAACTTATTGCATGTTGAGGACTTAATGAAGGTCAACTACTCGTCTCGGCAGGACTGTGCCGGTCAAATGTCAGGTGCCCGACAGCACGGATACCGTGTATGCCGTAGACTCGACATTGGAGTGGAATTCAGAAAAAGGACCAAATTAACGGTATTGCACCATACCAGCAAGGAAGTCTGGGTTCAGCAGGTCCAACGAACCTGGCTTGACGAGATGCCGAGGTTTCTACTGATCCGATGGCGTGATCATCATACCGCTCCGAACCTCCTTTTATTATCGACCCGAATCAAGACTCAGTGACCCCATTGCGTTTTTTTTCAACGGAAAGAAAACTGACAGAAGCCCAGACTCGCATTAAGCATTCTAGGTATAATAATCACGGATGTTATCCCTAGTTCAGGAAAAAAATCCAGTGGCAATATGATAGCGAGGGGGCTACGAAGTTGAGGCAGGGATGGGGTAGGGAGACAGAAGTATGGGTGCAATACAAAGCTTAAATGCCTGCAATCGCTCCCCGACGGGACGTGTCCGAGTCCGCCGTGCTTGTCATGTACACGTACGCGACGCCGCGCCCGTCACGATTGCCGACGCGTGATGGACTGTCGAAGCACGGCGGCTGTGGTGTAAAAGGGCCGAAAAATGGCGACTCACCCCAGAATTATCGTGTACGATGCCCCCCCCCCCCCGCGAGGGTGGCAATGGACATAACATTTGGCTGCAATGTTTCAGTGTACCGATAGGACAGATAAAGAGCAGCGACGAGGGGTGGATCAGCGTTGGAGGACGATGAGGATCTGGGGGAGCTAGGACCGAAGGAGTGGCACCTGGTTGTGGTCGTGGTGGAAGGTAAGAATAGGCGAAGGGTCGAGAATGAAATTGCGAGAGAGGCGCCGAGAGCTGCCGAAATCAGCCTTCCAAATAAGGAGATGATTAGTCACGAATCCAAGGGCGAAGTGTCAAAGACTCCCAGAATCTCATGTCAGGGGTCCCAAATTGGGATGTCATGAGAGTTTGGTTCGAGACTAGGTAACTCCGATAGAATCTGGCTTCCCTCATAGAAACATGGATTTATGGGTGTCTATGGGTGTCTATAAATTTGGACCCCCTCCCTCCCACCTGCCTATGGAGGAGGTCAGTTTACTATGGTGTCTATGATGTCTATGGGGGTCTCTGTGGGTCTATGTGGTAATTTTGGATTTTCCTGATGAAGTCACAGGCAATCTACGTGCCGGAGGATAAAATCCGTAATTGCTTAAAGGAAGAAGCAGAGAGAACGAATGCTTTGATTGAAACTCCTTACGACATTAAAGGCGAACATAGTTGAGCACGATTTGATATCCAACTTGGTTTCCTACCTAACTTGGGTCCCAACTTTGCCTCAAGTTGGATGTCAAGTTGAGATCTAAGTTGGGCCTTAAATCGGAATGTTTGAAACACCCTACTATCCCTGCATCTGATACCTACCTACCTCCACCATCTTCTGCTCTATGTCACGATTGCCCGGTCTGATCTGGCGCCAGAATGGCATGTCCCCTATGATTGGAAGGACGAAGCGCTATACATGTGGGGATGCATAGCTTGCTCCTGTCCCGCGCACACAATCGTGACCTCGGATGTACAGTATTGTTTGCTTCACGGCTGTTGGTTCACTGCTCTCACTGCTCGAGGGTTCCAGTGTACAGCAGCCGCTTCATCTATCACTGCCCGGAATAGAAATCCGATATATCAGCAGATCTTGTTGGTGGTGAGGGCGGATCTTCCTCTTGCTATATACCCACACAAGCTGTAACGGCTCTCTCACCCTCCACCCACGATTGCTTGAACCATGAATTATGCGGTCGACTCACTGGAATTTGAGGCCCACTGGCGTAACATGTTGTTCAACGTCTCAGTAATCTCTGTACGCTCTCTCGAAGCCTCAGCGAGAATCGAATGCTCATGGTAGGCCACAGTCTACACTACTACTTTACGGTACGGAAATCTCCTCCTCGAGTCTCCCATTGTACCATTCAGCTCGTGGTCAGCACTTTATGTGGTTCTATTTCTCTTCTCCATTCATACTCTGCGCCGCCAAATCCCCGCCGGTAAAATTCTGCGCGTTGCTGCATGGGCCATGTTCCTCCTCGCGTCCGCTAGCACTATCGTTGCGTGCCTTGCCGCTGGTACATCCATGCACGTGGTACACACGGTCGTGGAGGGGTCTCCGGATGCTCCTACGCCTGTCCTGCGTCACTACCGCGCGCTGCGCCTGGGTCAGGATATCATTCTGGCAATGAACAAGTCAGTCCATCCCTCACTGAGTCTTTTCTACCCTGACGAAACAAAAAAAAGTTTAGTGACAGATTTACTTTTCGTGAGTTTCGACTTCGCTTCACGTTCATCGCTGACGTCCGAAGCAGTTATATCGGTGTTTTGTGATATGGGGGGCACGGAGAGGAATTTTGGTCTTGCCCGGGATGTTCATTTTCGCGACGGTCGGTAAGTCATTTGTATTCTCTTGGTTTGTGCAGCCTGGCTTCCATTCCACAGTTGTGGGATGCATCGCTGCATTACAATATGCCGGGCTGATGACATTGGACCCATCCGTTGATCCGAGAGTACCGGTCAGCATGGCTGGTGTCACAAATACTCTGCTGATGTTTCTTACCGGTACGCCTATGCGACGACACATCCACCCGCTCTACTTTGCTAAAACACTGCAGCTGGGCGGATATGGTACATACGGCGCGAATCGAAGGCTATGTCATGCCAGTCATTCCAGAAGCGGTATGCCACGGCGATTGCAATTGTGTGCGTGAACACCTGTGCCGACATCGGTTGCCCCCTAACAAATTCTGGCAGGCTCGAGTCTGGAGTATTGTATTCACTTTGTGTGATAATCTATGTCATCTCCACTTCCATAAAGACTAAATTGGCCTCCGTGAGTATATTTCAATGACTATACTATCTCCCCGCAGTATTGAACTTTGTTAGGAGACCATTTTCAACGGCGTGGCTTGGAGCATGGTCCAGATAGGTGTTGTCAGTCGTCGCTTTTATTGTTTGCCCTCAGGTATCTGATGTGTTCCTCAGAACATTGCTCCAACACTTATTCTCGTTCGCGTCGGAATGGGACGTAGTACAGAGAACACACCTCCGCCTACTCTGGGCAGTAGTTCCAAAGTTTAATTTTGAATTCAACGGCGACCCAAGATCTAGAGGGAGAGATGGCCGCGGCGACGAACATAGTATGAATTACATCCTGGATCATTACAGGTTCGAGTATGATGTTCGACAGACGCGCAGTGAGCTACATCTACTGCTAACTTTTGTCTCGCGGACCCGCAAACGTTGGCACAGGGCCAGACGGCTAGAGGTTTAATTATGACAACATTAACATGTTGACATGCAAATTTCTTGAACAGTGTGTGCTCTTCAGCTCCGGCGAAGGTTCAATCCTTCAATCCGGCACTTACTTTAGCATATGCCCATATCGCCATCTGAACCTCGCCGCTTTTCGCATATTGAGAGTGTAATACATTTATTACTACCCAGGATGCATCAGACTTTTGACACAAAACTTTTGATGCTTGTCCAGGCTTGAACAAGGGCAAACAAGGGCAAAAAGACCGAAAGACTAAACTTAGAGGTCAATCTCACAAGGTTGCTAGTTCGGCCCTGAACAAGTGCATTTATTTTGAATTTGGGAATAAATAAACATGTCAGTTATGCACTAGGCTAGCCAAATAGGTGTTCCCTGGCATTCAAAGGATTCACCCTACCTCTGTTCCCATTTTGTGAGTGTAATTGTGAGCCCTTTTCGCCTTGTGAGCTTGTCGGCAAGCTGACAAGGTCCAAAAGGGGACAAGATTTTGGTCAAATGGCTGATGTGGCTTGATATTTTGCGCTTTGACCGATTTCCGCCGGATCACCTCATTTTCGAGACGGAGGCCGGACTTCTCCATCATCAACTTGTGGACGCCGGCGCACATCGGGACCGCAGGCAATGAGCTAGCCGACGAGGCGGCCAAGCACGCCACACTTGCGGAACCGGACCCGTCCCTTTTCATCTCCCTTACCACCACGCGCCAACTCATACACCGGCTCATCCTGGACCTATGGAAGGAACGCTGGTCGCGCTCGAAAACTGGCCGCCAGCTCCGCGCCATTGACCAGTCCCCACCCACCCTCATCCCGCTTGCCCTCTACTCCTCCTCGTCCCTCAGCCGCAAGATGTCGTCCGCTGTAGCGCAGCTCCGGACTGACTTCTCGCTGCTTAACGCCTACCGCTTCAAGGCGGGGCTCACTAACTCCCCAGCCTGCGACGCGTGCGGAGCCGCCAAGGAGAGCAGAGCCCATTTCATCCTGGACTGCCCAGTGTGGGAACCACACCGCCAACCCCTCTACGGCGCCTGCTATGCGGCGGGTTTTTTCGGTTCCCTCCACCTCGCCCCGCTTCTCAACGAACCGAAGGTCCTGACGGCTTTCTCCAAGTTCCTCGACGCCACAGGCAGATTTGCATAACGAGTTACGTATCTATTTTCTGATCTTTTTCTTTCTCTCCCCTACGTTACACTCTAATTAATACATCCCAAATTTCCCCCTTCCCTCCACCCTGCGACACACGAACTCCACCTTTACGCACACCTGACACCCAACATACGATACCCATTCCATCCGTCAATTAAACGCACTTAGATTACATTTTCCTTTTCCTCCTCTCGAAAGACGACAACTCTTAAATACCCATGGAAACCTTCAATACCCGTACTTAGAAAGAACTACCGTAGCCACCCATAGGCCTGTATGTATTAAAACGTGAATTCATCATCATCATCATCATCACCTCATTTTCAATCACCGGAGTTTGAGGCAAAAATTTCACCGCCAGAACTTGGCTAATACAGGGTGTATCGGTGGAATATTGGCAAAATATTAGCCAAAATATTAGCCGGGCATTATTTTGAGTAGTGATGTTCCGGGTCAGGGCTTGAGCCCGAGCCCGAGCCCAAGCCCAAGCCCGGGCCTGTGAGCCCGACCCGACCCGACCCGACCCAAAGTAGGGCCCAAGTCGGGCTCAAGGTCGGGCTCAGAATTTCTCAGGGCCCCCGACCCTGGGCTTGAGCCCGGGCCCAACCACATGACTATCCCAAGTCAAAATTTTGCGATGAGTTGGGTTGAAAACCTAAATTTTACCTGCAACTAAAGATTTGAAGTATCTTTTCCCTTTGGTGCTCACTCAAGGATGGGCAGGTGAGTCGATATTCACACGATGTTCCGTGGAGATTAGAGTGCTCGAAACAAGGTCAGTGGGTTGTTGCTGGCTACCAAAACATAATTGAGTGCTTTACCAAGGTCAAATACAAGTAATGTATGCTCAAAATTTAAAGTTGAACCTTACCGACCACACTTAGAAAATATACTGATGGGCCCGGGCTTGAGCCCGAGCCCGACCCGACCCGGGCCCGACCCTCAGGTAGGGTCGGGCTCAGGATATTTTGTAGGCCCAAGCCCTGCCCGACCCGACCCAAGCCTGGGCTTTTGGGCCCGACCCGACCCGAACAATTTTTGACAATACACCACGTATTGGCGGAATATTGGCACACATTTTTCTTCACTTCCTTTGGGATTTTGGACTTTGCAAAAATTTGGCACCGTGCAGTTACTTACATTACATCACCTCCTGCTTCCTTCCTCCATGGCGCGATGACGCGGCCACGATTGCGGCTCAACCACTGCTTCAATCCTCTCCAAACTCTGGGATCCTCTCCTCTCACTTGCTCCCTCCACTAGCTGAGTTTTCTAGCTGGTCCCACCCAGAATGCACGTGCAGCAGACCATTCCCACCTGTGACCAAAGTCGACTTTTCACGGTGGCTCTGACGCGTCCCGTCTTCCCAATTGCAATCATCTCCACCTATAAGCAACATGTTTTGCCAATTAGACTACCCAGCGCAGTCTTGGACGGAAGGAATCTCGACGGATGATGTCGACGGCTCGGTGTTTATTTCGCTCTAGAATCCACCATTTCTCCGCATCTGAGCTTACTGATGGAGTTCCCAGTGTACCTTACCGTTTAAAGTCCAGATCGGAGAGATATATGGCGGCGTGTCGCAGGCCGGCCGCAGATCACAACACATGCGAAATGGTTCGCCGGGGCGTAAGGCGCATAGTTCTTTATTATTTACTGCCTTTGACCAAGGTGACTACTGGAGTCGAGCAGACCATCACAGATGGTGATTTCACGACATAGGGTGTCAGTGCGTGCGTGTTAGGATTGTGTGTGATTGCGGCATAATTAATCTCGATATCAAAGCCTCCTTGGGTTCCTGAAGAAGTGTGGCCAAATACCGCGACAGTGTGAGCTCCCTCCCTGTCTTCAGATGCATGTGTTCGCGTACCCTAGGCCTTCATTTCAGAGGTAGCATGTCATGTAACTCCGCGAGTACCACATTTTCGTGTGCTGCCTTTCCCGGTGCGTCTTCCAAACCTCCGCTCCTATGATTACTACTGAATTATTGCAGTTTAGGCCCTGAGCAGCCATGAAACCTTTTCGTCGTCTGCTCCCTCGTTTATGTACGTCGATATAACAGTGTCTTTCCGTTGTCGTTGCTCAGTCCCACATAGCACGCCACATACGCCTACCTCATCACTCGACGCGATGTTGCTGATAGCGGTGTCGGGAAGCAATGTCCAGCAGGTCGCGCCGGGCTTGCGCATACGCGTGTGTAACTGTTTGCATGTTTATTTCCTTTACTCACCGTACCTTGTGGTGTGCCCATGCTCCGTGCGCAATTACCATCGGCGCAATTTTTGTTAGGACTCGGCAGAAAGGTGCGCACCTTCCCCCTCTGTTCAACCCTGTCACCCCCGTCCCCATTCCTGTCCTCCCCTCCCTCCCTCCTTTATGTCTTTTTTGCTGTCTTCGTTCGTGCCGTACCGGGTTCTGGACATGAGTTCAGTGGGATGTTGGTGCTGGGTGCACGTGGTTTGCAGTACGTCGAGACCCCAAACGTTCGCGCGTGTCCTTGGGCTTCACTGATACTGTACTATTTCGACCAAGTGTTCACGTCACGCATCACACCCCATTTTGTTTGATGTGTGCAAAAATCGCCATAAACCGAAAGAAAATTTATCGGCTATCTCGGGCATCGAAAATTTGCAACTTTGTGAACACTTGGTCGAAATAGTACAGTATGGCTGTTGATGAGTGTGGGCAGCTAAGATACTGCCTGTTGTTACTGTACTAGTCCGTGCACCCTTGTTGTAGCGCAAGCTGAATATAATGATGAATTGTCATTGCAACGGGCTAGAATGTGGCTAAGAATAGGAGCGAGAAAAAGCTTGCGCCAATATTCCGCCAATATTTGCGCCGATATTCCGCCAATATTAGCCCAGAACAGGATATAGTGGCGCAATATTGGCCTGAGTTTTTTTGGCCAATATCCCGCCAATATCTCGCTTAAACAGGGCATATCGGCGGGATATTCGCGACCAATTTTCTGGCTCAAACTCCGGTGAATGACGGCAGGTACCTTTTTATTTCTTTCCCACCCAATGTGACCCATCAGCCACGTCGTCAGCCCAACTTCAGCCGTCTTTGCTCCAGTGTACTACTACTACCTCCCACCTCTGCAAACCCGCCGCACTCGGCATCAAACTGCCGATTAAAGCCGATCCATCAATGCCGCCATCATCACGGAAGCAAATGAGACAACGGCTCACCGGTCACCGCCCACCTCCATGCTCCGCACCCACCCAGCTGCCTCAGCACCCACCCCGCTGCTGCTTCTTCGATTCGAAATTGGCCGCCCACCTCTCTTTGCGCGCAACGACGTATCCGCCCCGCCTTTGCCAGCCGCCTTGTATCCTCCCCACCCACTTCCTCACCACGCTCCCCACTCCCTGCTACCTCTGCTCCCACGCCCTCCGCCGTCACGCGCCGACATCGACTCCGCTCTTTACGTACCGCCTGTCCGGCAGTCTCCGCTCCCCGCCACGCCGGCAGCCGCCCCGACACATAGCTCGACAAACCCTCGGCCCCTACCGCACCTCGCTCGCCATGCACGCCCTCCGCACCTTCGCACACCGCACGCATCTACCGCCGCCTCGCCCCCTCCGCTTGCGCCTCGACGGCAGATGTAATGGTGTAAATCATATGGAGCACTGGCAGCACGTTGGCAACAGGCCCGCTGCGTATGTCTCGGCCGCGTTCCCCACCCGTAGTCCGCACTCTCTCCTCGTTCTTCGTCCCATTCTTCACCACCTTCTTCTCCTCCCCCCTACCTTCTTCCTCCGTCCATATCCACGCCCACGCCTTTTTACCTGACCCGTCCGCGCCGGCGATACTAATTTCGAGGACTTCAATATCGCCCTCGCAATATTTCCCTTTCCTTCCCCGGGCCTTTGAGCCGCGCGCGATGCCCTCTTGCACCCTCACACCATATTCCCTCAAAGCGGTGCTCAGCAAGTCAACTACGCGGCGCCTTTTTCTCCTACACCTCATCTGTGGTTTCACTATGTCACTAAACAGTCCCTAGACATGACTAGCTTCCTGAATACCGTGCCCACGAAACATACACGTCTTGTACACGTCACACGTGTTGTGGTCCGAAATGTCGTTTCTGCTCCCGCGTTCGTCAGCTGCACATAAATCCAGCCCACGATTTTACAGAATGTTCGCGGGCGGTTTAGAAACCATCTCAGGAATATCTTCAGGCAGGCTTTTGGTAACAAATACAATTTCGTCAAGGCGGTCTCCAACTCAAAACAGTTGGAATTCTAATTCCTTCCACTTTATTCGAGTTTGGTTGCGGGGCTTCCTCGGCTGTGAATACACCGAGGTTTATCCTCGACAATCTCAAATACAAACGCCTTTGTTTCTGAAGCTTCGACGAGTTCAGCAGCGCCATGCACTATCCCATCCTCTTCGCCTGCCTGCTCGTCGTTGCCCTTGCGTCGCCGACGCCTCTGGACTCTGCAGTTGCACCACTTGTCCACATTCGAAATGATCATCCCCTGATTTTCTTCCACGGTCGGTGGGATACAGCGCCAGAGACCTGGTGGTACGTGTCTATTTAATCATTCTTTTGACGCAATGCTCATCCCCATAGGTCCGGCTCTGGCTTCAAGATCAATGTCCAGGACCTTTCCTCCCTGATCCTCAACCTCGGCCCAAACACCACGGTCCCGGTCGTTGCACTCGGCGTGTCCGTCGATTACCAGCCGTTCTTCAGTCTCAATGCTTCCGCTAGCGCAAACGTCATCCCACTCGCGCTCCCGCACAAAAGGCCCGGTGCAACGACCGTCGTGCGCATCAATGCCGAGATGTATTTTAACAGTCAGATGAACTTGGAGAGCATTGATTTGAATGCGGTATGTATGCCCATGTCTTCGATGCGCCTCAGCAGAGGTAACACAATTGTTCTCAGGGCGCAAAATTAGTTCCGTATAAGCCCTCGAAGATTGCTTTTGAATTCATTGGTGATTCATTCTCCACAGTTAGTTTCCTATGATTTATAGATTGTGACGCATTAACGTGCATAAGGGATACACCACGCCAGATGGGATCCTCAATGCCTGGGATTTCCTGATTGGCGAGACATTCAAGGCCGAAGAGACGGTGGTCGCCCAGCCAGGCGCAACCTTGGTGGTTCGTATAAATTAATCCGTGTTCTCAAGTTGGCTCATTCAATAATGGTGCCTGGCACCTCAGGACGAGTTCTCCTTCGGAAATGTCCACGGGATGTCGTTCCAGTTCTTCCAGGTAATTATCGTTCAAACTCCCCCCTCTGGTCTGAGTAAATCACTCATACGTCCACTCAGACCGAGGACACCTCGTACTTCTACGACCCCATCCACAATTTCACGACACCGTGGGACTTTCGTCGCGATGTCCCAGAGCGTACGCACATCGTTGTTCACATCGGGTGCCTTCCTTTCCTTCGTCAGTTCCAGCGCACACGCTTATTTGCTCTTTACTTCTACAGCGCTAATGACGCCTCACAGAGCGTCGATCAAGCGGTGTTCGTCAGCGTATGCCTCTTTCCCCACTTCTGCTCCACATCCCAATTCAATGATAATCATGGAATACAGACATACATTGACTTTCTGGCCACAATTCGAAAACTGTACCCGCACCAGCCGTTCTTCCTTTTCACTCCCGTACGTTCCTCCCTCCTTCGGCATGAAAATTTGTGCTTAATATCGACGCGGCTGGCGCAGTGGGGCTGGCCGAATCCCGATGGTCCAAACGCGTTCTACTACGAGGGGGCTTATGAGGAGGTTCTGGCAGCGCGGTGTGTGTTCTCCTTGCAACAGTCAACACACTGCGTTTAGCTGCGATCTCATTCTTTTCTCTCGTTGGTCATTTCTCTAGGCAATCGCTAGGCGATAACAATATGTTCCTCGTCAACACCACGGGCTGGGTTACCTACGCAGACGTCTTCCCTGAGTGCGTTATCTCCTTTTTTGCTGAATCCGTCATTGTTTGACCTGCATAATCAATGTCGTTCTGTAGTAATCTGCACCCGAGCGTCGAGGGGCACGCGAAGATTGCGGGACTGTTCCAGCAGTGGTTGGAGGACTGGGGATTGCACCCGTTGAAGGAGTGGTCGAATCCCTAGGCGATAAAGTAAACGTGATTGAGCGTTTAGGAGTGCTTCGTGGCAGAGTTGACTTTTGTGTGGAATTTCTGCTCCCGTTCAAGAGACGTATGTCCCGCACCAAAAACGATCCGAGGGTAGATTGGGAGGGAACAAAAATCCCGTGCGGCGATTGTACTCGTTTGGAATTGTAGTGAAAAGACACGCCTGTATCCACAACATTACAAGAAATGGAGAGTGCTGTTGCACTCGACGGGCTTGGTTCGGTGTAGGAGAAAATGGAATCATCATCATCATGAAGCAAAGCACCTAAGATCGCAACTTAGTTGAACATTTAGGTCTCCTGGCACTACTCTAGATAATCTTCCTCGTTCCGCTCTCAAGCCGCCGTATAGTAACCCTGGTTTGATTGATTCGCTCCGTGGGACAACTCGGAATTTGAAAAATTTCCCCTCAGGTGCGAGAGGTGGTATGACAAATAAAATATTATATGTGTTTTGAGAAATATTAATGCGCAGACGCAACCAGGAGCTCGCAAAAAATAACATTGAGAATTGAATCAAGGCTCATCGTTCTCAAGCTACAGCTAGTTAAGATTCTACAGATGCAACTTGGACCCAGTTTAGACTCAAACTCAAGTTGAGTTTGAATGTATGATTTTTTTCCTTGACCAAGCAAGGTCTTTTCCGACTGCGTCGGAGCTCACTAGTTTAGCGCCGTCGTGAAACCGGTGAAAATTGTTTTTTTCTCCCGAGTCCGACCAGTATTTTCACTTGTGGAGCTGTGAGAGCCATTCATTTAGCGCCATCTTTCGCTTAGTTTTCCACAGGAAGTTTGGCTCGTACCGGTTTCAGACTATCATTTTCTCTCTCTTTTAAGCATCGACTCGGTGACATCATTACGTACTATGCGTCTGAGCTTCGGCTTCTCTGATAACCGGAATCATGTCTCTGCCGCTACCACCACCACCACCACACATCGAGCTTGCGGGGAGTCCTCGAGAAGTAAGGCCATCCCGACCTTTCTCAATTTGATCAGTGCTAATATGAGTGCAGATTGGCCTTGAACATGGCAAGCAACTCGCCGTGCAAATCCGGCGCCAAATCCAAGTCTACTCTGCCATGTTTCAACGTACATCGAACCTGGATTGGCAGGCTGTACGCAACATCAGCGTTGCGTACCAAAACACTATTCGCTTCCTCGCTCCTGATATTTATGATGAAATGGAAGGCATTGCCGAGGGTGCCAATCTCAGTATTCTTGACATTGTTGCCCTCAATGCGAGATCCGAGATTGCACTTGGTCTCTTCTCGGATGGATGCACCAGCCTCGGATGGAAGCTTGGGGGCATTGGGTATGGCGATGTGATATTGGCTCAGAATTGGGATTGGACTCCTCGCATACAAGAAAACTTAGCTATGATGTCCATTGATCAACCTGGACATCCGAAGATTTATATGATAGCAGAGGTATGTGCGACTACCTTGCGTACAAATGCAAATCAACTCCTCCTCTCCAACTTGCAGGCAGGCATCGTTGGCAAAATTGGGTTCAACTCCGCGTCCGTTGGGGTATGCCTCAACGCCATCCGGGCCCACCCAACCGACGCCTCTAAGCTCCCCATTCACGTCGCCCTCCGTCTCTGTCTCCAATCCACCTCGACTCAAAACGCCATTGAACGAATAACCTCCCTCGGCGGCGTCGCATCTTCCCAACACATTCTCATTGCTGATCGGTCCGGAGCCTTGGCAATGGAACTTTCGCCCCTAGGTGACGCCTACATCCCTCCAAACGAACGGGGATACGTCGTGCATACGAACCACTTCATTGCGAACAAGTGCGGAGTCACCGAACCGCATTGGCCCGGTGTCGGGTCACACGAGCGACTTGCGCGAATAAATGAGCTGATGAAACAAGTCGAAGGCGAAGTAGGAGCCGGACTAGCAGATGGGGATGGGGAATTCAGACACACGCTTCGCCACGAGATATTCTCTGACACGTTCAATTCCCCTGCGTCGATTTGTTGCATGGAGAACCCCGTAAAGCCCATCGAAACCAGAAGTCGCACTTTATTCTGCATCATGATGAAGTTCTCCTCTGGCGCTGCTCCATCCGCAGAAGTGGTGTGGGGAAATGACCTAGCAGGTCCAGTCCCAGAGGGGCATATTTTGCAAATGCCTTGGGTTTGAAGCTTGAAGAACCGGAGTAAGGTGCTGTTCTATGCTCTGGCTGTTGGAAACACCTCATTTACGTCACAGGATTCCTTGTTGAAGGCTTGCCATTTCAGGCGCGGTATCTGACTAGTTCACGTTGTCTTGACGTCGACAATATAACCTTCAATAGCTTTGCCACGGTCTGAGCAAACAGTTCAGCTATTACTAGGAGTTTTCTCTAGGATTTTTCTCATCGTCTCGCACATTTATATTCGACGCTATATGATACAGCGTAGAACAAACCGCACCAATTGGGACCAGAACTTTTTGCAAGAGGGCTCAATCCGAGAACACTAACGCCTATGGCAGTTGATTCCGTAGGCGAGATTGATGGGACCGGTCACTTCTCTGATAGTTTCGCACGTGTAGAGATAGTAGCCCGAACTGCTGTGAACGTAGAGGAATAGGAGGTCCCGTAAGAAGGTGCTCACCATGGATTGCTATAACTGAAACATAAGGTGATGAGCCTCCGGGTGGAACGGTGTACTGGTCGCGGGTCAACAATTCTTGCGAGATCGTATCGAACCATGTTCCGGTAGTCGCGGTGTCAGGGTAACAACAGACCTCCACAGATTTGGGGAGGAGTGTTCGAGGAGGATTCGCTGGAACGATAGAGGAGCATTGAGGGTGGAATGAATTTTCGAAGATACACCGGCGCAACGAGCGGAATTTGGAACGGTGCTGTTCTTATAAGCTCTCCGTTGAGTACTCGTCCATGTACCCTAAGAAGGATGGTAGCAATCCTTATGCAATCAATCTAAACACGGATGTCATGCATGAGCATAATCTCGCTTCAAAAGGCCACGCGATAGTCGGAGGGAGGGTGGTTGAGTATTTGCCAGGGCAAAATTATCATGCGCACGGCCGGTTAGACTCGAGTAAACATTCTTCCTAAACACCACAAATTCGGATAGACTCGTTACAACTTACCAGTGCAATACGGCCAAAAAAAGTTGATGAGTTTGTTACGATTGTTACGAATCTGAACACTACCTATGCCATAGGCAGACTGGTACAACTCGGGCCACGCCAAAGGGCTGCGCCCTGCCCGGAGTTTTGAATTTTTGGCTGGAGCCGAGGAATGCCGAGGTGGTGGCTGTGCGCAGCTAGCAATTGCCCGCTAGATTGAGTCTTTTACAGCTCACCCTCTGGGGCATTAAAACAAAATCTGAAGAGACAGAACTCAAGATTGGAGGGTTTAGATTACCAATTTTTGAAAAAATTATAGACCAGCTGAATTGAGCAAAATCTAGTTGAGGGGAAATTTTTACAAACTCCGCGCTCAGCCCTTTGATCACTTCCGAGTTGTACCAGTCTGCCTACGGCAAACCACCTCATCCTCTCCTTTGCCGTAGTGCAGACTGGTTACGAGTCTAAAATTCGGATGGGTCACAGGTCACAGCGGCGGAGAATTGAATGAAACTCTACAGTACTTACCCGAATGCTCCATCACTGCGGATGATGGCATCTCGTGCGTCTCTGGGGAGAGCTTCTAATACTATTTGAGTAATACAATGCAAACGCGACGTCAAACCGGACCCCTCGCGATTGCCTCGCCATCATCAGTATCTATCTCAGCAGATCCGCGATTTGATCTTGATTGATATCTAGCAGTGCCAGGCGGCCCAGGCCCCATATAAAAACTGAGACGCTGGGCTCAGAATACCCATTCTGTTTCTTGCACACTCGTTTTTTCTGCCTCTTCCACCGTTTCGAATTCGTCTTATTCTTATCATGTTATTTGCGTCGATCGCATTTCCCTTCCTTGCGTCTTTTTGCCTCTCCCTGGCCGCTGTTCACGGTGCTCCCGTGGTGCGTCCTCCGCTTAAAGCGCGGGGCTCTGCATATTTCTGATCTCTTTCCCACCTCTTTATTAGGTCCGCCGAACTAACACCCAACTGTGTACTGGGACCGACGGCAGCGGCTTTTGTAGCGGGTTTCTCGCCGGCCAGTGCTTCAACCTTGGCGGCGGGGGCCAGTTCTCCCTCATCGGTGATCTCACCGGGTGCAAGGGATTCCCGTGCGTGCCATCTTTGCTTTTCGGCAATTCACCCCCTGCTGACGGAAGAACCATAGTAATGCATTCTGTGCCGTCAGTGCCGGGAGGGGACCGGTTGACCTTGACCAGGCAAATGCCGGCAATCTCATCGGGAACGACCAATTCAGCTTCCAGTGCGGCGGATCTACCAAATGATTCGGAATAGACCGAGGGGAAACACGAGGAGAAAAGTTTTCTCTACTGCTAATGTACGCACATTTCTGGGGCATCATGGAACGACATCACCTGCCAACACCTTGGAAAGAAAAGAAGTCACTCATAGACTCTTGATCCTGAGCCACAGAGATTGCATTTGAATATGTATCACCACTGATAATATTGTTGTGCTCATCGCCCTTGCTTGAGCGCAATGCGAGAATCATGACCTCGGGACAGCAAAGATAGTGAGACAAAACAAACAGGGAGATGATATGGCACAGTCCTTTTCACCATTGAGATTCCAGAGATCGTCGACGCGTCTAATTAGCTGTGTACATAGTGCAGGGGAATATATGCTCCTGCACTTCGGGCATGGCGAATGCGATGGCACAAGCGCGTGCGTCGGGGACCTCGGGGAACAAGGGGTGTAACGGAGGAGCAAGGATGACTTACTAAGGAACGAGTCGCGTACGCGCGCTGTGCGTGCGCCTCTTCCGGCCAGGTTCCTCCATTTCCCATCTATTCTCCTCGCCACACCCTCGGCGCGCACACCCATACCAGCGTGGTTGTCGGGGAACAATGTCAGAAGGTTTGAGAAAGGCGACGAGAGTTAAGGGGGAAATAAATGGAGACAATGACAAATAACGGCGAGGGTGAGGGAGGATGACATTAGAATGGAATAAAATAAGGGGGGGAGTGGGATCGTGATTGAACAATGAGTGAGGAGTGGAAAGCGGATACAGAAAGGATAAGGAGAAGGGCGACGATCAAGATGAGCAAGGAAGGAGGACGATTAAAATGGGGAGCATAAATAACGAGGAGGGAAAGACCGAGCGAATAAATGAATAAGGGCACCTGTCCCCGAACGACTCGCGTTGTCCGCCGAGGTTGTACATCCCCGGCCCTGAATCTGGACTCGGGGCGCGGACGGCACCTGAAAAAAGGAGAAAAGAAATTACCGTTCGAAGTAAGGGAGGAAGGAAGACTGAAGGAAAGGAAGGCGAGAGGGGCGGAAGGAAGTGTCCACACCATCTTCGTCACTTCGTTACTTCGCTTAAGTTGCCGGATCTTCGTGACTTTGATGAGAACCCGTGAATGTTCGTGACATTGGCATATTTTGGGAAAGCTCGTGAGTTGTTTGTTACACGGCAACTGCTCTGCGCATCACGAAGTGATGGGTATCAGCGGTGTGCCGAGCATGGCCGGTTAGGTTCGGGTTAGGTGGTTAGGGGTTTGGGTTAGGCGGTTAGGGTGGTTAGAGGTTAGAGGCTGGGGTTATGGTTAAAGTTGGTGTTAGGGTAAGGTATCTATATGAAAAACCCGCCCGGCCTTGTGCTGAAGGAACAATGATGGCCGATGCTTCCGGGTTCTTTGAACGTGCCGAGTTAAATGACGAACTTTCCCAAAAACATGCCAATGTGACGAACATTCACAGGTTTTCCTCAAAGTCACGAAGATCCGCGAACCTACGCGAAGTAACGAAGTGACGAAGGTGAGGTATACTCAAATCTTTCCGGAGCTGTGTTTCACATTGTGTGGATACTACGGTTTGCCGGAAGGACTTGGATGAAATCAAGAAGCAGGCGATGGAATTGGTGTTTAGTGTTCATGAGTTTGACGGGGGTACCCACTTCAAGTTGAGTTTTTCGACAGTGTACCATCCTTGCGGGCCAAAATATTCAATTCTTAACAATTGAATCCAATCAATGGTGGACGGAGGGATTTGTAATGCAGACTTGTATGTTAAATCATGGCTGGCCGGTCAAGCAATATGAGCCTTGAAGGGTCATATATGCGACCCAGAAGAAGCAATTTATTACACATCGTATTATCTCACCAATGAAGGTAATTTCTCACTCCCACTAGGTAGAAAATCACTAAATTTTCTTCGACTGTCGTTTTCTGCCGTGTTCTCCACGGTTTTCCGGACTTTCGCTCCAAAACTCCGACGACACTTGCCCTGAAAGTTGACCGAAAGCTGAACTTCTTGTCGGGAGAGGACCTTGCATTTCCGACCTCAACCCCCAGTTTTTGTCGGGATGGGACCTGGATTAGAACGACAAGTCAAGAATTTACTCCCAACTTCAGTGAAACCTGAAATTGTAATCGTAGGTCTACATTAGCCTACGTTGGTCTACGTTGATCTACCATGCACAACAACGTAGACCAACCTGTGTCTACGTACATAGACCAACATAAACCAATGGGTGCGTCGACCCCTAGCGTCTACACCGGGCCTGAACGCAGTGAGTGGCCCTCACCATCCTTATCGACCGTCCAATTGACTTTTGGTCGAAATCTACCACCCACAGAGCATAACCCAGACTGTTTCAAAACCGTTCAAAAGTTGAACACGGCCATCAATGGACCTCGGCAAAGACCGATGTGCCGCTCCGTGCCGAAGAAATCGCGGATAAAAGCACGCCTTCAGGCTCATTCTGCGGCCAATGTGCACCTTTTCCGTGAGTCTTGAAAGTCCCCATTTCCGATCAAGGAAAATAGCCCAGAAAAAAACGGGACATCAGTCCAGTTCAACTGTCGGCTAACCGTGGGCCGAATTCGCTCCCAGTTTGCATAGCATTCAAAGTTTTTGGTCATACATACTACGATACATAGCACGAGTCATGGTATGCATGTATCCTACGGCGCATTTCGCTAGCTATCAGATAATCCCCTCCACGGAAACCCCTTCTACGGCCAATGTGCTACCTTTTCCCGAGTCTTGAACGCAGTGATTGCCATTAATGGACCTTGGCAAAAACCGATGTGCCGCTCCGTGCCGAAGATGCCGCGGATGAAAGCACGCCTTCAGGCTCATTCTGCGGCCAATGTGCACCCTTTCCCGAGTCTTGAAAGTCCCCAGTTCCGATCAAGGAAAAATAGCCCAGAAAAAATGGGACATCAGTCCAGTTCAACTTTCGGCTAACCGTCGGCCTAATTCGCTCCCAGTTTGCATAGCATTGAAAGTTTTTGGTTATACATAGCACGATACATGGCACGAGTCGTGGTATGCATGTATCCTACGGCGCATTTGGATAGATATCAAAGAATCCCCTCCACGGAAACCCCGAAGATAAATTTAATTATTGACAGTAGCCTGAAAAGGACGGAACAATGAGATCGACGAATATGAATGCATAAGGCGCTATACCTGTTGAAGTGAAACTGCCGTCTGCGCAAGCAGTCGGCTGTTGGCCGTTGCACCGGTCTTCAGAGTGATCCCGGTCTTCCCAAGAATCACGCCCTGGAAAACCGAGGTGGTGCCGGTGGTGACGGCGCCGGTTACGACCCAGACAATGTTCTTTGGGAGTGCACCGCCGGTGAGCGTCATGTGGACGGCATTCGCCATGGTCAACGTTCCGATCACTTGGAATATCCACGCTGTCGTAGCCTCGTCAGTTGTGGACGGCGCAAAAATGTGCGCTGGACGTACTGTCGCTGGCGCCGCCGGCGATGGTCACATCGCTGTTGATGGTGACTCCACTGTTCCAGCGGTAGAGTCCGGGTGTGAGAGTTAGACCGCCGATGGCACCTGCCGGAAAGACGTATCGTCAGAACGGGGCAGGTGGGTGTAGTAAATCATCTGACCGCTCCCAAGATTCAGGAAATTTGGCGGTGCACGGCCGATAGCGTCCTGTGTATGCAGTCTGCATGTCGCCGATGGCGACGGTCAGAGTTGCCGGCGTGGGGGCAGCGTAATCTGCGGCAAACACTTGCCCGGTAACTTGACTCGACTGTCGAAAATTTCCCGGAAGAGTCGAGAGTCAGGGAGCACCCAGTAATAAAGGTCGAAGGCTGCGGGGCTGATTCCAACATTTCCCGCTGCAGGTAGATGTTAGAAATACGGCGGCATCGGATGAACGAAGAAAGTGCTTACTGATTGCGCACGTTGGCACGCAGGTAATACCGGTTTCAGCAAGGATGGCGTAGTTTCCGGCAGTTCGCAGGTTTACGGCGGCGGGTCCTACCTGAGCCATAACACTGCCGATGGTGGCCTGTAGGAACTTGTGAGTCAGTTGTGGAATATGCCGAGCTCAACGATGGACCCACCAAGAAGGAGATGGTGAGGAAGCTGGAGATCATGGTGAGTAGGAGAGCTGGGCAGTTGCGTTGTCTCAGTGATTGGCTGAAACTGAAGAAAAGTACCACTTTTTCGAGCGTTTATATAAGTTTTCTGTCGCCCTTGCTGTTAAAGCCCGTTGTAGTCTGGAGCACCTCGTCATTTACTAGGCCCTTACTCACGTTCCTGAAGAATATCTGCATTGTCACAGGCTCGAGCGAAGGCCGAGATTTTAAGACACCCAGTTTTCGTCGGAGACGCCCCATGATTAGATTGTACGGGACCACAATTTGTTCGGTATCGCAACGAGCATGAGAGGCGAGGGCGGAAGGAATCCCTCGCTGAGCAGTGGTCGATAGGAAATCAAACGTGTTGGAGCAAGTGTTGACGGAACTGTTTCCTCGACGTCGCTTTGTTTCAACCGTATGAATTTACGACAGGAGCAGACATCATTGTGGAGCTTTCATCTTAGTTGAAGTCAGCCTATGCTGGCCCCGGCCAACGAGATCAGAATAGAAGAGTGGCGTTGACGGTTGGAATGTTGAGAACTACTTTGAACTGCGAACGTTATCATACTTTATTCGCAAGAAAGTCGGGCAAAGGATACGGTTCAGCACTGCTGAGTAGTTATGTTGAGTGGAAACAATACATGGTCCCCAAGAGGAAACGGAATTTAATTGGTGACGGAAGACAACTTCGATGACCTTTACGGCAGGTGTCCTGAATTAGCCTCGTCGTGATCGCCTTCAGTCTAAGCCAGAAGTCGACCGTTGGCCATCGCTCCCATTTGCAAAGTAATCGCAGCCTTCCAGAGGAACACTTACGGGAAGTTTAAGGCGGCCACAACCCAGACGGGTAAGGCCCTGCCGCTGGTGACTCAATGGTGAGAACCATATTCAAGTTTGCAGTTATTTTGGCTTGCTGTACTTGGCCTCAGCTTGTCCCCCCATTTTCTACCTGGCTCCCACTCTCCCTCGCTCACCTTCACTCGATATATTTCTCGTTAATTTTACTGGGCTCCTGTCGGGGAGACGCTTAATGGCTAAACACTGCACCTGAGTTCGACAGGGTTCGGGGAGCCCGCTTTACAGTATCTGTGAGTGCGCGTCGGATGCACAGACCGATTAGATAAATCAAGCCTTGTACATTATCAACACCCGCTGTCTAGCTCGAGTGTGCGAATCTGGCTTCTTAAAATTCCCTCTCTAGTGGCAAACTTCCTAAATCCGATGCCGATCCTTTCATCCTCGTTCTTTTCACATTGGCTTCCCGATAATATCTTGAACTTTGCGGCGGACAAGAATTTTTAGGCCGCTGTAATGTTGCATGTCCTGGATCTTGAATCCTTTGACGTCCTTAATTCGATCTTGCCGACCAGACTGATTGTATTCTGGCCGGAAGGAGGTTATTGATCAATACCTGCCCTGCGAAGGGTCTGACTCTCTGCATCGGACATCCACATCTCTTGAACGCTTGCACTCCGTCTCGACGTTGAGCGGCGAGCCCTACCCTCTCGAGATATTTCGCGCTTTGACCGAATCACCCCACTGGACGGAAACGCCAGCCACCAATTTTTCAACGGCGGCACGTACTTTTTCTCTCCTCCACCCATCAACCACGCTTCCTCCAGTGCACTCGGCATCAAACCGCCGATTAAAGCCGATCAATCGACGCCGCGATCACCGAACTAAATGCAACTAAATGACCACATTTTCTCTAACCACCACGACGCCGACCACGCCTCACTCGACCCCACCTCATCGTCAACGGCACCCCCACCTCAGCGCTGCCCCCGCCCCCACCCCGCCCCACCCCATTGCTCACTCCCTTCCGAGGCTGTATAACCTTCGTCTTCGGCAGTCTGCGCCTCTGCCTCCTTTGTCCTGCGTTACGGTCCCGCCCTTACCGCACCCTCTGACTGACGTTCGCGCTGGCCGCCTTCGCCTTGCGTCCACCCCATCCCGCCCGCGAACTTCGCGTGCACCGAACGCCTACGTCGCGTTCTCGCCCTGTTCCTTGCGTTTTTAGACGTACTTCAATATCGTCTCCGCGATGTCCCTTTGCTTCTTCCCCCTCCGCGTGCTGCTGCCGCAGTCGAGCACAATCCTTGGCGCTTCATTTGAGGCGACATCGCCTGCGCGTCTCCAGATGCATGGCGCGCGTTCTCGGGCGGTTTCCCATTCTCCCCGTATGCCCCAACTGAGTCTGCACGGAACTATGTCCTCCATACTTTCACCCTCGTGCATCCCTTACCGTCGCCCGCAGTCTCCCTCTCTTTCTGTGTCGAGCGCCCGTTACCAAACTCCCGCACTTACGCGTTCCGCAAGGACACTGTTACCTTCCCCTCGGTGAAGTGTTTCATTGTCGTCGCACGCACAGCTGTGCGTGCTCGAGGTGCACCTCACATTCTATTCCCTTCCTTGCGTGCATAGATGTATGGTAGCCAGCCCGGTCTCCGCCGTCTCACTTGAGGCCTCGCTGTCGCACTGGCTTCTGTTGCATCCGTCGTTGTCCTGCAGATACCCCGCCACCGTCGCACTCGAGCAGTACCCCGTACGTTGTCCCGCTTAACACTCCATTCCCACGCGACGATATATTTGTCTCCGCGCTGATATGAGCTGTAGCGGAGGACTGCATCAGCCATCCAGGGATGAAAGCAGCATTCCTGAGCAGGTGCGCTCGATTTACTATAATTACACTCAATGGAACTAAGATTCTCATTACTTCAATTTTCACCCTGTTCCCGTCCCACCCAGATAATTTCTTTTCGCCGTCAAATCGTTAAGTCCCCGCACCTTCGCTCGCCTTCCGTTTTTGGCTCCCGCGACGCGCGACCTGGTCTACTCTCCCCAACGCCCAATAAGTACGTACGACACGCTTGGCAACAGCAACCTGTCCGGACGAGTCGTATAACGGTGTTCGCGTCTGATCTTGACTATGTCCAGGAAACACCTTGCCCAACCTAACTTATGCATGTATCCTTTTCATCCATCGATTTACTCCATGACGCGACCAACCCAGCTGTAGAAAACTCGCAGGTGTGTCGCAAACACACCGGTTTATCCGCTTTGGAGATTCTCTTTCTCTAGTGCAGCCGAGGACAACATCAACAGCAAATGTGATGTTTCGCATTGGACAAACTGCTGCTGCTATGTGTATACATACGGTTTTTCTCTCTCCTTGGCTCCACACGAACGTGTGCTGACAACGGGGTCGCGGGAGATGACAATCATTCATGTGTGAATTTATTGCACCTCGTCATCGCCTAGAACTCCAATGCCCTTGAAGCTACGGTCGCCCTCTGCCCAACTGCTGACCGGCTCTTGCGTAGGGCCGCCCTCCCCGCCCCTTACGAGATTTATGTCCCTCGAACTTTGCTTTGCTTTTTGCGGGGAAACTCATCTTGAACGTTTCCAACCTGGCACATCTCAAACCTCGATAGATGTGCCGAGCACCCTCTTCCATTGTTCCTGTGACTCGACGACGCTCATTGGCTCTGAACCAACCTTTGATCCAGCCCCACCCAGATTCCGAGTCTAACCGTAAATAGCACATTCACCCGCCCAATTTCGAACTTATATATGGTCGCCTTAGCCTTTATTAATGTTAGCTTCATTCTTTGGCGTCCTTCTGAGCCACCAGTGACCATTCCCACGTTAGAGCAGTGCTTGATTCAATTTCTACCGCCCACACCCTCGCCTTCACCGGCCTCAGTCATTCATCCATCCATTCATGTCGGAACAAGTCTCAATCTATCGGTGTGTTGGATTGTCGGTTGACGTGCACTGGCAAGTGATGCAACAATATTCATGTGAACGCTTGAACCCTCGGCTTGCCCTGGAATTAGCTTTCGTCAAGATAGCATATTCGTGGTGCCGAGGTAAATAAATCTGGGTACCCGAAAGGATGCTACGTTGGTTTACCTGGAGGCACATTGAGAAGCGACGCCTGCGCAAATTGAATGGTACACACCTTATGCTTCTAGGAGCTCGAAATACCAGGAAGAATTCAATAACCCCCCGTGAGGCGCCCCCAATCTGGCTTCGGCGACACTCTCGTAACAGTCTGTACCGTAGAGAAGACAGGACTGCCAAGAGTCTCCGCGAGGTCGGCCAGAAACGATGTGCCATAGTATTCATCAATAGTCAGTGTCTCTAGTTTAGAGGATGGAAGACTGCTGAGAATGGCCGGCAGCACTGATGGGGTTTGCAAGTCGGTGATTTTGAGCTCTGACAGAGCGGTCGTGTGCTGCAGCAGACGGCTCCCTAAAATGTACACCTGATATCCTGGGCAAGGAGGATCAGAAGGTGAACTTGAATGAAAGAACGAAATGAATTGAACTTACTGTCAGACGCTCCCCAGATTACAAGTGACAACGATTCCAAAACACCGCCCTTGCGCACAAAATACTCCTCCAGCGGATCTACTTCATCGTCGACGTTCAAGCGAAGTTCGAGAGACGTGAATGTCGGTGCCTCCGGTAATGAGAGGACCCAGCCAAAGAACAGGCCTGTTCCCGCCACCACTGAGATATTCAAAGCGTGTAGGTTCGGTGGGAATGGACTGCTCGGTGCGAGCGTCTCTTCCGGGGCGGTGATGTTATAAGATCCGGTAATGCAGAGCTTTTGAAGCGAAGGGATGCCGCCTAAGATCTCGATTAGGACGGGGAGGTGGATATCCGTGTTGAGGCGAAAGTCCAGACACGAGACAACGAGAAAGGGGTTGCCGCTCTGCATGGAGCGACAGACGTCTTGAAGTACAATCCAGTGCTTCTCGTCATCCTCCCAAGTGGTTGCGATTCGCAGATCGCGGACGTTCCGGCAATCCTGTAGTCTCGCCATGTGCGCCTCGTCCAAGGGACCATCGTATCGCAAGTCGAGCGATTGGACGTTGGGCAGAATTGGGAAGGGTGAATTATCGAGAAGTTGGAAGAATGCGCCAGCGCGAATCGGTGTACGTTTTACTATCGAGTCGGAGAGTCGAGAAAAGGTGGAAGCGGCTACGAGGTAGCCATTGCCTGCAGACGAGGCCGCAGGTTTTCATGTATTTCCTTCCTGCATCGAATTAAACGGTGTCTGTAATCTTGTCGCTGAGTTCCTGAGGGAAATTCTGCATCGAGGACGACAAGATAAGGGTTTGGGACAAGAGTTTACCGAGAAGCACACGGTCACCTGCCGATCTAGCGCGGTCACCTGATTTTATGCGAGTACGCGTCGAAAAGATCATTGGCGCAGAGAGTGGTCGCAACCGGATTTTGGAAGGTAAAATATTTGCTCCGGGAGAGCTATTTATTACTGAACTTGCGAAGCTCCGATTGAACGAACTATCCTCCTGGGTAATCATGTCCTGACAACTAAAACTTTTCAGTAGAAGCTCAGCGAAGAAACTGCAAAATCCTAGGAGGGACACTCAGACCCCGGTGTCAATGACAAACAATCACTTCCCTGTCGGCGACCGAGTTACCCATAAAGCTGCAGATTGCGGAATTTCGGGTAAGAAAATAGCTTTTTAAGAAATTTACAGCGACTCCTGACTCCTGAGCATGTATAGCTGAAAAGTTGTTCAAATGTCAGAGTTTCCGCCACACTCCGCCTCCGCGACTCCGTGTTCAACTCGGGAGTCACATCGTCCGAATGCGAAACCGCGATAGAACAATGGCGCCGTTCAATATAATTCAATCTTTTGTATTTGCCCAAAAAGGAAATTCAGCTATCGAAACGAAAGGTCGAAGGAAAAGAAGTTCTTGAGTAGTAGTACAGCCTTGGTCTAGGCAATACAAGTATACAAATCTACCTACCCACCCATTCATTACCAACGAGCGCGGGTGGGTATCTCGTCAGCGACAAGCGTGGCCGAGGGGGACGGGGGAATAGACGCACCTCGCCCAGCGCGAATACCCCCGCGCTCTTCACGAAATCCGGCCAAAACGTGCGCTGAATGTGCTCCACCGTATCGATACGAATCCCATCCGCCCCATACTCACTCACGATCCGCTTAATCCACGCATTGAGCGTCGCCACCACTTTCGGGTCCTCCACGTCCGGCAGCGGCAGCTTCTCGTCGCCCAGCCAGCACTGCTCCAGCACCGCCTGGTCATTCGAGTTCCCGATGAAGCACTGCGCGTGGAAGTCGTCTTGCGTGCCGAAGGGGAGGAGCGAGGAGTAGTCGAGGGTGAAGAGGTTGAGGCCCTTGAGGGGCGAGACCAAGGCGAGACGGTGGTGTTGGTGGGGACGCCCGCGCTATCCCATTTTCTCGTGTTGGTGTGAAAAAAGGTAGTCTCTCTAGACAGATGCTCTATAAAATTGTGCTCGTACCTCGCGTTATAGCAGAAAGGGGAGATTTTGCGTGGCAGAAGTTATAATTAGTCCGCCGATGTGCCGGCGCTTTTTTGTAGCGGAATCTGGTGCGCAGGGTGCTGGCGAGTATTTCTGACCATTTCGTTGAGCTGGTGTCGAAACAAGAAGAGCTACGTGGTTCTACAAAAGCGGCGGGTCAGCCGAGAAAAGAATTCTTGGCAAGTTCGGCGGGCACAGCCACCGGATACGTCCGTGCGTGAGCATCAAATCAATCAATTTGTTCGCCCATCTTGCTCTCGACTCGGACCGTCACTTACTTCTAGATGAATCCTCGCCTTCCCATCCGCGCGCCCGCTATTTTTATCCGGCATTCTCACTTTAGCAAAAGATATCTAATCCTCCACTATCCACAGTGCGTGCCTGCTCCTTTCACCCTAAAAATCACACCTGCTCGATAGACGGAATGGTAGACTCGCAGTCAAGCCATTTCAAACTCAATCAAGTTAGAGCGGGACTCCCGTCCTCTCGAGCGCCAAGAGGCAGACGTAGTGACCGAGCCGCCCAAGAGCCGCCACAGGACAACGTCTTCCCGACGACTCGCCGAGCAAGTTACGGAAAATCAGAGCAAAGACACTCCAAAAGAAAAGCCACCGATCCGAATTGGGGTGCTCCTTACTAATCAAAACACTGAGACTCGCAAGCTCATGCTCTTCCCAGCCTGGAGCCTCGACGAGTCAACGGACAGCGCGACCTGAACCCGGCGCTGCAAATTTGTCCTCAGTTCAGGTCTCCCTTCGGGTATGCCGTGCCAAGCCCGTCCGCGCGGACATTCGACCAAGGCGAATATACCCCGTACGCAAGCATCACGCAGTAGCGCGAGCAATCCCAGAGCAGAACAGTTCCGATAGGCTCTAGTAAAAGCACGGGGCGGGACCATGTTGGTGCATCGTCTCACTTGACCTGCACTTGTTCCGCTTCGCTCAACATCCGAAATTCTCCCTCGGGCCGACACCCTTATATCATCCATTCCGGAATCCTTCCGTTCAAGGATGATGCTCTCCGGATTCCTTCTCTTGCTCATCGGTTTCGCGTCCCAGACGCTTGCGCAGTCCCAGCCGTGGGGACAATGCGGCGGTATAGGTATCCCACAAACCATTCGAAATCTGGAGACACGTCATTCACGCCCATACAGGATGGACGGGAGCGACAGCCTGTACTAGCGGATGGACCTGTGTTTTTTCGAGTGCATTCTATTCACAAGTTAGTAGTACGAACCCCAGGCAGGACGGCACTGATTGTTCGAGCTCACCTCCACCAGTGTCTTCAGTCCGCTTCCACCGGCGCTACAACTACTCCTGCCACAAGTACCGCCACGACCACCGTGAAGACTACGACATCTAGCTCGTAAGCCACATATTTTGAACCCTACCGTCGCTAAGTTCCTTAGGGCTACTGCCACTGTGACTGGATTCCCGGCCTCTGCGCCGACCGTCCCGCCATCCAACCTAGTTGGGAAAACCCCTGCCTTGGGGTTCGATTCTATAATCCCGAATCGTTCCTAGTCACTCACTTCCTTCCTAGCTGGAATTCTTGGAACGCTTACGGATGCAGTACGTTTTTCGGCACTGATAATTGTCGACTCTCGGTCGTAGACTGATTCCATACAACTTAGATATCAACGAAGCCAAAGTCGTCGCTGCTGCGAACCAATTCGTCTCTCTCGGACTCAAAGCTGCTGGGTACCAATATGTCAATATTGATGTATGTCTTTCTCATACGGCGAACGATGACTTGGTTGCACTGAGTGCTGAATTGCTGTAGGATTGCTGGGCCCTTACTGCTCGCAACACATCGAGCAAGCAGATCATCCCCGATCCCGCCAAATTCCCTGACGGTATCAGCGGCGTCGCCACGCAAGTGCATGCCCTCGGCTTGGTAGGAACTTCTCATTCAACATCTGTGCGAATGAAAGAGCGAGATCTTTAGAAACTTGGGATCTACAGCGACGCCGGTACCGCGACCTGTGCAGGGTTCCCGGGCTCCCTGGGATTCGAATCCATCGATGCGGCGACGTTCAGTGCGTGGGGGGTCGACTACCTGAAATACGGTATGTGCGGAGAGTCCTGCCGTGGTGGCCAACGACCGTCTCATTCATTTAAATCCACCAGACAACTGCAACATCCCTGCTAACTGGTCTGACAGCGGGGTAATCCACACATCTCCTGTGTTTATATTTCAACGGCGCTCATTTTCCTTTTTTTGAACAGACCCCTCAAAACAACGACTGGTAGTACGTGTCTAACGAGATTCGGGCTCACCCTCACTTGCTCACGTATGCAACCCAGTAATTCTAACTCAGCAATCAGATACCGCCAGATGACGGCCGCGCTCGCCGCTCAATCTCGGCCGTTCCAGTTCAATCTCTGTCTCTGGGGAAATTGTGCGTTCGCTAACATCGGCCGAGATTTTTGTTTGACGTCTCGCAGATAACGTATGGGCCTGGGGATCTCGAGTGGTGAGTACTCGCACTCGACCTCTGCCATAGATATTTATCGACATCCTCGGGTAGGGCCATTCGTGGCGCTTAACAGGAGGTTCGCCCCTTCGCTTTTGCCACGGTTGACTTGTTGATTGGCTCCAACACACAGACGCCAGGTGCGGACTATCCGTGATCGCAAGCTATCCACACTCAGCCCTCGATTTACAGCGCCACCTGGTCCTTCATCACGACCGCCATCACTACATCGGTCTCGCACAGCGCTACTGGGTTCGGCGCACACGGCGATATGGATATGATGGAAATCGGAAACGGCGCACTTACGATTCAGGAGCAGCGAACTCATTTCGCGGGTGGGTGATTTTACTTTTTTCGTGCCATGTTCAACGAAACTGAAGGACGTGTGTGAGTAGCTTGGATTATGCTCAAAAGTCCGATCTTGTTGGGTACCGATGTGGGTCTTTACCTCTGATTGCGCGCACTCGCCGTTTCTGATTCATTCCAACAGCTCAGCCTCTTGAACACCACGCAGCTCGCCATCATCAAGAACGCAGAACTGCTCGCGTTCCACCAGGACACCACAGTCGGCGGGCCCGCCGTCCCATTCACGCCTTTCTCCTCCGCGCCGACGACGTCCCCTCCTGAATACTACGTCGGGAAGTCGTCGAAAGGGACGCATGTGTTCATCATCAACACCTCGTCGGCTGCCGCAACCAAATCATTCACGTTCGCAAATGCCGGGCTGGGGTCATCGGGGACGTTCTCTGTACACGACATGTGGGCCGGTGGGTCTTCACTTACCAGATGTTCTGAGGTTTCTGACGGGATTTTACCTTTATATAGGCACGGATCTTACGGGGACGTATGCTGCTAGTGCCACGTTCTCCGTTACTGTTCAGCCGCATGACACAGTAGCGTACTTTATCAATGTCTTGTAGGTATCTAGGATCTGAGATGGGAATTCTTTCTGTTGAAGCGAGGTACGGGTCAATGTATGTATTGGATATGTACCTATGTGTTATATGTAGTAATTGTAAACCCAAAAGGCCGAAGGTCAACAGACTTGTACTGCCATGTGCCAGCAATGGCCCTCAAACACAAGTAAATCTGCTATTTCACATTCTCAGCCACCCAGTCCTCCAAGGCCGCCTGCAACTCAGCTATGTGACCACTTTTGAAGCGAGCCTCCCTGAGATCCGTGTCGGTCACCTTCAGAAGTGCCGCCACCGTGTTAAAACCTGCGCTTTTAAGGAGGTTCTGGAGGGTCTCGTCGAGCTGGTAGTCTTGGCAAAACTTGGCCATTTTCGTGTGCGGTACCGTTCCCTTCACGCCGGGTACGAGCAGCTTGTCGAAGCGCTGCCCGTGACCTACCCCACCGCCGCCACCTCTGATGCCGCCTTCTCCGCCTTCACCGCCAGTGCCCCCTGAAAGACATCGTATGCAATCTGAATACAGCAACGACAAAAATCACTTACCTTTCATTCGATGGTAAAACACCGCCTCCTCGAAGGTAAGCCTGCTCGCCTCCCCGGGACCTCCAAGGCCGCCGTCCCTTGGACTTTTCCCGCCTCTACCTCCTGTGCCTCCTACAATTGTTTTATGGGGATATTGTCGACGGGATAAATATGGGCAGCGAACCGGCGAGTTCCTTCTGGTCGGCAATCATTTCTGGATTTCGGCGGGTTATACACGACCAAAGAATAACGAGATAATGAATGTAGGCGTACTAGCGATACGCTCCTTGGTCGCATTCTCGCTCGCTGAGTTAGGAGCGTCAAAAAAGTCAAAGAATGACCAGAAGAGCAATGTAGACGTGCCAGCGATACGCTCCTTGGTCGCATTCTCGCGCGCTGGGTTGGAAGGTCGGAAACACCAAAGAATAACGAGGAGATGGATGTAGGCGTACAAGCGATCTCCAATTTGGTCGCATTCTCGTTCGCTGAATTGGACGGGTTGGAAGACCACATCACACCGAGAGGATGATTGTAGGCGTACCAGCGAGACGTTCCTTCTGGGCATCGTAGGGCTGATTATTGGAGGACCGGAACCACGACATGATGTTCTTTTTGTCCTCACAAACTCTCACTGCGCAGCCCTTATATCAGTGTGGGGCTGTGTTGAAGAAGCATGTTAAACGTGTGTACTTCCTAATTATGGATGCTAACGTCAACCCATTCAATGGAAAAGACCGAACCTGGGAATACAGTAACCACGGTGTATACTTGGACCATTCTGTTCTTCCAAGTTGTCACGATCTCCTCGATAGGAACCCTTTCTCTGGCATTCTCGCAGGAGGAGGACTGTGTCGGCGAATTTTCCGGGATACCGGCTTTCCCCGCGTACCATGAGCTATGGATCCCTAAAATATCGACTCCGTGCTCACCTTGAGGCTTGAAACGTTCCCTGTCGCAACTATAACCTGCTTGCGGCGTGGCGCGGAGCCAAACTGCTGTTGAATCTATTCTCCGTTGGAGGTTTTTGTTACATTCTTAGCTGCCCCTCGCCTACTTGCTAGCGCCGTGCAGCCGTAGATTCTAGAATATCGTTCAGGATTTCTGGAACCCCGCGCCTCCCGCGACATCGTGGGAATGAACGATCTATGTCAAAGTACTTAGCAGCGCAGTCTACGCCTCTCAAAAGCGGCAGCAAAGCGGAAAATGGTTTCCGCTTCGTAAATTTAATCTGTCTTACTCATTCAGATCGGAGCGATTTCGGCGGACGCCGTGGGTCAAGTTTTAGTGTGCGTTCGGCGTTTGGACGCGTTCAGAACGCGTTCACGAAATTCCACGAACACGAGAACGCTGAACCTGAACCTGAACGCGGTGTTCGGTTCAAAGACTCGCTGAACCGTGAACCTGAACGCGGCGTTCAGTTCAATGTTCGGACCGATTTCCGAACCTAACCTTGCCACCACTATTCACGAGAATAAATCTGGTTCCTTGAGTACGACATCATACATGTGCTTGGAAGAGTAAATGATCACGAGAACATGGGGGGCCCATCCCACAAATATTCAGGGGATCATACACAGTATTTATATGTATATTGAGGGCCCAAATTTGTTTTATTATCGCTAGTACATAGAATATTTGAGATCGGGCCAAAGACCAGGCAATGGTCACGTGACCGTTATTTGTTGATATTTACGAGTATTTTTGATGCAATCAAAATCTCGTTCTTTTACCAAACAAAAGGGGGGTCGGAATGCAAAGTTTTTTCCATTGTCCACCAAAAAAATGGAACGGAAAATAGTGGCTGTGTTGAATTAAATTTAGTGGCAGTGCTTACACTGGTTTCACCTTTACTGTATCAATCTGTATGGAGGCAACATAACGCGTAACGCCAGGTCAAAATTGTTGCCTAAATTGGCGGGCGTAACGCATAACCTAGTGGTTGCTAGGAATATAAATTCAATTTTTAATGCATTTTTTTTTTCCATTAAAAAAGTGTTGCAAGACCCAAAATCTCACGAATTTATTCAAAAAAAATTTCCATGGGGTTGCCTAATTTTGCCGATTTTAAGCAACGTAACACCTAACTCAGACGCCGTTGCTACACAGAAACCTAATTTTTTCGTAACGCCTCCGGCGCGGTTGCCTCCATACAGATTGATACAGTATTGACTCGATAGTGGCTGTCCCTTTTGTTTACATTGCCGGTAAGCGCTACCCAAGTACCCGAGCTTTGCTTTTCATTTGTTTCAGCTTGGTTCAGATTGTGCTTCGGCATCTTTCGGCCAAGTTCGGAATTCACCGTTGATGTGCATCATCAGCCTGCATTTCTGACTCGTCACCTGTTTGATCGATCCCTCTCTTCTTCCCGAACTCCTTTAGGCCCTGCTCGGGCGCGTTGGGTCGAGCCATTCCAATCGGTTCGGCTGCCGGCAGAGTTGATGCGCAGTCGGCCAGCACACCTCGTCACCTACAAGTCACACAGATTTGGTATCAAAAATAAATCTTGGCAAAACAACTTCACGTGTTCATGCCTTCAATTTCGTGTCTTTATGCGTGAAACAATGCCACGACGCGTATTTCGGTGTCAGGATCACAATGAAACCTTAAAACTACGGACAGAAGGAGGGCCACATCTCACTTAGCACTACAAGAGTTTTGACTTGGACAAAAGTCAATTACGTGAGTGTTATTAAGGGCGCCGTGACGAAGCTGCCGTATCAGCCGGTTTCCACACTTTTTGACAGAATCTCACGTCAATTGGGTTGGGGAATTGGGATCGACCCAACGCGCCCGAGCAGGGCACTAGCTAGGTTTAGAATGATTGGAAGTGGCCGACAAGCGGCGGGCACAAACAGCAATAGTTCTAATCGGCAACCTGGTTTAGGCATCAATCCGGGCTGCTGCTATTCAACAACCCCGCTACTTTTCTGCGATTCAGCAACCCCTGTGAAGCGGACCACTCAAGATCTTGATGCCGGGCAAATGCCGAGCGGCCCGAGTCGGCTTTTAGCTTGGCCAGCAGCATCAGCGCAAAGGAACATTCAGAAAGTTTAGAGGTCGTTTCATGTCTTCGTGCTGTTGCTGTATGAGGTGGATCCGACCTTAACCTACCCACATGCCTAGCAGGCCGATGAAGTCCTGGATGAATTGATGGCATCACCCAAACTTTCAAAGGTTGCAGAAGGGACCTGGCAGCTGAATGTAAATTGTAATCTTGTGAGCCGATGTGCAATACTCTTCAAATAGCCTCTCAAATAGATTTTAACCAGTGCGAAAGACTTCAAATCTGTAGCGGCTTGATCCAATTGGGGTCAGCAGAAACCGCCAACCCGTCAGCCTGGTATGAAAAGCACAAACAGGGTTGCTGGATAGAGAATCACTACCCAGCAACCTCAGCAACTTGTTGCTGATTAGAATTATCCAGGAATGAGGCCGTATAAACAACGAGAAATAGCAGTAAGCAGAGATGACACATAAGTCATGTGATGATTTAGTGACATTTTCGGTGGACTGAGCACAAGCTGTCACTTCGTTCCTGTTTGTGAATATATATATATATATTGCATTTCCGAGTGTGAATTGGACTTCTTGACTCAACAAAGGTACTGAAGGAGCAGACCTCATGAGGCTCCAATGGGCATTGTGCTTCTCCACGGGCTGGTCCTGGTTCAAGGGTGGCGGTGGCAATGAGGTGAGCAGAGACTGCAGGCATGCAGTATCTGATGAAAATATGTTACAAATTCAAGCCCGACTAGCACAGGAAGTGCGATGTAAGTAGCTACATGCCAAATCTTCATGAATTGAAAACCGACTGGTGTTGAATTGGAGAGACGACTCAAATTGGTACCTCAGTTAAGTCTTCGTCTTTTTCAGGTTCTCTTGAGTTTCATTGCGAAATCTGTCTCACCTGTCTGGCATTTTCCCGCAGGGTCCGATTATCTTGTGCCCAAATCTGTTCATATCTCAAATCTGGTCATAAGGCAGGCTTGGACTCAGTGTGCGACACTTTTCGCGCTATACGCTGCTCTTGTTACCTTTTTTAATTCCTCTTTTACCTACTTGATACATGTAATGATCTTTACCCCCTTCCTGATAGCGCTCTTTCTTCTGATCTATTTATCTCACGTCCCTGCCACCACTCCCTATCCGCGCCCGCTAGTTACTTCTATGCATCATACACCAAGGAGCCCAAATGGAATTGAAATGAAATTAAATTGGGAAATTTTTGTTTAAAGCGCCATCAAGTATTCTGACAGTACATATTCGCCAGGTTGACGATATAATTTTTTTTGAGAACTGAAATATGCTGGTTCGAGATGAAGTCGAGATGAACCTCTCACGTAAAAAACTGGGTCTTTCACCTTTTAATTAATGCAATGATTTTAGTACCGTTTTCCCAGTGATACAACCAATTTGTGATATATTCAACACTGTCTGCTATCGGATTGTGCCCCTACTAGGCTGACTTTCTACCGTCCATGATAACATCCTTGATCATCAGTTTACCCATTTTCTGTCTGGCTGACGGAAGTTCGTCGTCCTCGCTATCCGACTCTATCTGCGCCCCAGTCCTTTTGAACGCCTGGCGTTGAATGCTGGATTGAGATTCTTCTTTTCAGCTTCCAAGTGGCTCGCCTGGGCTCGCTGTTTCTGCTAGGTAGGATGTCTGTATCGACCAAACTCACCCTCGCCATGGATATGTCCAGCAGGGTCACACTTCTAAGCACGAGCTTGCACATATATCTGGGCGTGTTCCCTGTTTGGACGCTCTGAATGCGCACACCAATATCTCGACCTGGATGATGTCCCCAACCCGAAATCCCACCGGGTTTTTACGAATCAACCTGTGATTCACTTCAGTAATTTAATGTCTGATTATATTTTATTCAACTTCACTTTTCATCCTTCCACTCGAGGTAATCAGTGTCGTTGTCCTCGCAGTGGGAGCACAACTCTGACGTGAGCTTTTCCAATACTTTTTGAGGGTCTACATTGGACGTGAACGGGACTTTCGCTTCCGCAGGAATATTGTTTCCATCGTGAAGTAACGGCAAGTCACCTTCAACATCTCGCCATGGTCTCCTGTCGTAGCTGCCCAGTTGTCGACCGAACCCTCCGGAAATCGAACGCTCAGTTTGTAGCTGACGTCGTCAAGATTTTTGATGCTTTGTCCGAACGTAGCGTCTCCCAATCCACCCACAGTAATCTCTTGGGCTGCCAAGTGTGCCCTATGACGCAGTACACTGCAGTCTCGTTAGCAAGTCATATAATTTAGACTTTCTTCTCACCTCGCAGAATTGACAGGCAGAAATGCCTTATTGATGATAGCACCAATGACTGTGAATACCACTTCCCTACGTCCTTCTTTTCCTCTGAGCAGGACCTTGTGTGCCTTGGGAATGCCTGGCTCAGATACAGTAACGCTGTCGGCCTGAATGCGGTCAAATGTTAATTCCTAGAGCATGAACGCTTAGCTCACCGACACGTTCGCAGCCGCTACAGTATAATCATCAATCAATTTAGTTTTTATATCTTCAACCCATTTCCCGACGAGGATTCCTGATTTCGTGAGCTGGTGTTTGAATTGCATTCGTTGTACTCACCAGCCTCTTTGGTGTCGTAGTTGTCCATCGTCTTTGTGTAAAAATATAAATCTAAAGTCCTTTGGTGGTGTCGGGCGTTGGGTAAGTTTCCTGTAGTTGATCAACTCTAAGTGGAACTCAGTGTATTTCACCCGTTGGTTCCATCGCCGTTGCTCCAACAACGGTCCGAAATTGCGATCTATTTCATATGTCGCATAGTTTCACCGCGCACATGCTATTATCCATCGTATTGGTTACAGTTTTTTTTTCTCAAATTTTAATTTGGCTAGCAAGGTAGCCATTTTTTTTTCGTCAGAACAAAAGTCACGTGACTCGCACCGGAAGAACTCGCGGGAAAAAGACCCAAAAATGCGAGGACTGCCGGGCACCGCCACGGCCCATACCCCCAAGTAACTCCGCTTGCCTTTGCCTTCTACCACCATATCCGAGTCGTCGCGTCGTCCGTTCCTCCCCCGCTCTCCGAATGAGATGCAGGAGAAATAGGGGAGCTCAGAGTAACTTTGCTTATTTGCTTATTTTGCTTATTTTGCTTATCTGCTTATTTGCGGCTCGGCACATGATGGCGGCGCCGCGTGAGATTTGACGGCATCACTGGTTCCCCAAACGGAAAGACCACGTAACTTTTTTGCACAGAGCTCTCCGTCCTCGTTTTTGACACTCTCGCCATCTTAGAGTCTAGCTGTGCATGACGGAACTCCAGGGCAATGGGCAGAACAAAGACTAGCACCAAGAATAGCTCCCAAAAGGGACTGTCGCGCAAGCTTGGCCAAAAACAGAAGAAAAAGACGGAAGTCATTAATGTCTAGTGAGAGTTTGTCGATCAAGGAGGCAAAGCCGAGGCTATCTGGAGGGTAATAAGGTCGCAGATAGTCATCTGCATGATGTAAGAGCAAAGAACTTGAAAATGATAGCCTTCCCGAGGCATTTTGTATGGGGTTGGCCAAGAGATGGCAAGTGGGGCTTTTAAGATGCTACCCTTTCATTTCTTACGATTCAACCATTCACATAGCAGTCTTATTGATGAAATAGGAGCCTTTTCCGTTTGGGGAACCAGTGATGCCGTCAAATCTCACGCGGCGCCGCCATCATGTGCCGAGCCGCAAATAAGCAGATAAGCAAAATAAGCAAAATAAGCAAATAAGCAAAGTTACTCTGAGCTCCCCTAATGAAACCGCTACAGGAGAATTGCACTTCGGGACAAAGGTACGTGCCCGCGGCTCGTTCCACTCCACTCGTCCCATCCTCGCACCCTCAGGCTTATCCGCCATGCTGTCCCCACACGGCACACCCATGGCGGCCAAATGGGCAAACCGTGGTTGGCTGAACGTATGCCCCCTTGCCCACAGTGCAATTCGTCTCTCCCTCTCCCACGATTGTGCCGCTGCCGGTGCTTTTTTGCTTCCGCGCGTAGACCATGTCGGATTCGTTCGCAGAACTATGGAACACCACGGCTCCCGCAAACCAGCCCCGTAAACCTCCGGTGCACCCTCGCCGCAGCCAAATAATATTGCTCGTACCACGGTTCTACCACCTCCGAAATCGACATCCCCGCCTAAGCAAAAAGCCAGCACCTCGACGACTTCGCCTCCTCCAAACCATCTCCAACCGCATGGTACGTGTCTCAGAGTACGCACTTTGACTTTGGCGATCTCGAAGACAACGCAGATGCCAACGCAAACGGGCATGATGACTTCAACTTGCTAGGCGATTTGGACAAGCCCATCGAGGCCATTTCGTCTCGTACAATGCATAGTCGTGCTGACTGCCTTCTCTACACTACATCTACAGATCTTGTACGCTGTCCCCGCTCGCGACGCCTCTGCCCCCGCAGCTGCAAACCACAGCCCGAACAAGGCCGCTCCCCCTCCCCGCCGCCGCACATCTTCGGCCAGCTCATCGAGATGTGCTTCTCACTCCTGCAGTCCCCTCGCAGCGCTCGGCGACGTGTACCGCGGTGGGACGCGGGACGTACAGACTGCAATCGACGCGCGCCGGTGACCCTTTACAATATTATTTTGCCTATTGCTCCGCCAATGGGTTACTCACTTTTCTTCAGCGTTCCAACACTAGACGTAACGTGTTCGCCGATTCCTTTCCAATGCTCCCCTCCTCTGCACCTTGCGTCCTGGTATGTTTCTGCATTTGGGTAAAGCCCCACCGCTGACTGGAGGACGAGATCCTGAGCGCGCGCGGGAGATACGCACATGGGACTTATCATCCGGGTGTAATCTGGGTACGTCGCCTTTGAGCCCCTTCAGCCCTGTTTCTCATTCCTTTGCTTTCTTCCTCGCTTTTTGGGACCATGCTTCCACCGCACACGGCGGCTCAGACGGCATACTCGTTTTTATCTTTTCAGAGCTCTATGTTGGTGAGTTTTCGTCCGGTGCATCTCTTACATTGGAACTAACTCTTTTCCCCTAGATTGGGGTGGATTGACTGAAAGCACTGCGCCGAGAAGAACTTCGGCGACCAGGCAAGGGGCATGATGTACTCTTTTCTATGACATTGCTAATAACCCACTCCCGGCTTGACGTCGAACCGGTTTATGACTTCCCGAAAGTATGTTCGCTAAATCATCTCTACGTTTCACGAGTTGCTGACTTCGTCACTTATCTGAACCTAACTCAACATTCAAGCCCTTTTTCTCGGAAGCCGAGTGTCAGTTCTCCTAAGCCTATATGCTTCCTCCCCTTATTGATGCATTTTCATAGGCGCGACTTCATTTGAGTCAATAGTCCGAGTAGTTGCCACATATATTTCCAGTCTGACTACTACCCAGTACTTTTTTATTTATTTGAACAAGGTTCCTCGACATTGCGAATTCAAAATTTTTACTCGGCCAAGGCGCCTGGGTCTGAATCGTCCCTGAAGAAAACTCAGCAACGCTCCTCGACTTGAATGGAACTTTGCTATCCCTCTACGTGAACCGCTCCGTATTGTGCTCTGTTCGCTACAATTTCAGTCTCTAATGCAGTCCTCCAGACCCTTGACAATGCTACGCGACTGCGGTGGAAGATATTTTCAAGTTCGCCTTTGCCACACCTCCTCTGCGCTTGTATGCGTCTCTCAACAGAGCTTGCAAGAACTCGAACTCATCTATGATCTTTTTTGCCACCTTGGTCGTGACATTTCCCTTGGTCGCGTTGAATATCATCGAGTTGGAGACAATGTAGACCCGTTGCTCCGGTAGGTTGGCATCACGGAGATTGTCCCGCACATTCTGCCTCGTCGCGCTGACAAAGTGTTCTCTGGCCGCATACTCGAACGTCGCACGACTTTCAGCATCCTGTTCTTCGTCATCGCTGTCGTATCCCATCTCCCGCGTTAGGTTGCGGACGTGACTGTCCGCGTTGGAGCGGACAATGTAGCACGGGATTCCGAAGAGGCGCGCGTTGCGGAGGATGGCAACGTCCGTCATGGTGAACCTGTTGTCGACGAGAACGATGAGCGCATCGAAGACATACAGCTCCTGGTCGCTGAAGTACTGCCAGTCCCCCACCTGCAGCGTGCCTGCGCCTGGGATATCGTACCAGACAAACGGGTTCTCGGGGTCCGAATCTGGGAAGCGACTGACACGCAGCGTCGTCTCTGTAATGCCCGTCGCAGCGGCTCCCGCATCCCTATTCCGTAGGCCACGCAGAGCATTGACAAGCGATGACTTGCCACTCCCGGCGATGCCTGTTACACTTACGGCGAAGTGGTACAGCTCGTCGCGGTACCCGATCCTGCGCTTGGCGTCTTCGAGGTCTGCAGCAGAGGGCATGACGACAGGCCGGATGCCTTCGTGGAGCTGGCGCTCAACCTCCGCCTTCGCTTCGAGCGCGGCACGAGCTTCGTCCGTCGCCACACGGGCAGCCTCCTCTGCGGCATGCTGGGCCTCGGCGGCAGACCTATTCCCTTCCTCCGCGAGCTGCTGCTGAAGTAGCGCCTCCTGCTGTGCCGCCTCCACCGCTCTCCTCGCCTTCTCCCTTATCTCCTGCTCCCATCTTTGCGCCTCATGGCGAGCTTCTTCAGCCTCTTTTCCGATGCGCTCTACTTCTGCTTGTGCGGCTTCCATGAGCTGTTCCATGGCGGCCCGGAGCTCTTGAGCTCGTTGAGCATTCATCTCGTTCCTCCCGCCCAAGCCTGTCTACTTCCTCCGCGGCGGCTTTTGCTGCCTCTGCTGCTTTAGCGAACGACATGAAGGCTGTAGCTATGGGGGCAATGTAGGAGTAGGCGGCACCCATTAATGTAGAGGTATGATTGAGAGACGAGGGCGTGTAGCAATGGTGCAGCCTGGGTTTCTATTCTCTTCTATTGCTGGCAGGATAATCGCGATCCGAGCGTAGGAAACGTGTGCCATGCCAATTGTTGGCAGGCAACGGGAAGCGTCTTGACGGCGCTCAGCGGCCCAACACGGAAATCGTGGCAGATTCAGTTGGTCCATCCTACAGCATTAACCAATGATCTTTTGGCCAACTAGAGATGGAGAACATCCCGACATCCCGAGCCTCATCTCAGCTGCCAACAAGCTCCTATACACGGACTTCTGGCCATCTAGTCCCTTTACACGCTCTACCGACGCGCTCTTGGCCCTCAAACAACGAAGTGACAGGCAAGAAGGCATCTCGGGCGGCCGCCCGTAAAGAAGAGCTCGAAATATACGTCCAAGCCCTTCAGGAACAGCTCCGCGGGCTTGAGAACTCCTTTCGTAATTCTACCTACCTACCTACCTACCGCAGTTGTACACCGCTTGCGACGGCGACTTGATGAACTTTCGGCAGAATTAATAAGTACTGGGGAAGCAGGACGAGCTGGCAGCCGGGAACTCCATGCGCGAAATGAAAGAGTTGACGCGTAAAAAGTAAGCACTTTCAAAGTCAACCGCATACTTCCCTCTTCTGCTTTGCTTCCTACCACCTCCACAGCCGCTCCCATATGCACACTGAATCCCGCACGCAATACATTGGCCAAGATCCCATTTCCGCGCTATAGCACTGCATAAGCCAAATTCTGCACAATGAACCACCAATTTGATGATCGAATGGAAATACTTGGTCGGTAATCGGTGAAAGCCGAGCGTGTAGCTTTTCCCTAATCGAGTCTTTCTGCGTGTGATGGATGAATTTGCGGCTCGGGGTCTCAGAGTCGCTCGCGTGCAAACCATCACGCATCTTGCCCCGCTCGGAAGCCAGATGATTTGGAACGATCGACTCTTGGACTTGCTGCTGGTGGTATCTCTACTTTTTCTTTCCCGGCTATGAATCAGTCTTTCTTACCTTCCAGAATGTCCGAGAAGCACTTACAAGGAACTATCGCCAATCACCGAGATCCAGCCTATACCCCCAACCCAAATACTAGGAAGTACTGGAGTCTTCCAAAGATACACAGATGGACTCGGTATTTGCGCCACATACGGTGGCAGACACGGCCCGTATATTGCATTTGGTGCTCTCGCGGGTGCGTTTGCTTTCAGATGGACAATCGCTAGGCCACTAAGGCGGCGAGGTTCCCGAGTCCAAGAGGAGTCACTGTCGTGGGATACTGAGAAACCTGCCGAAAATATGTGAACCTCCATTTGCCGCGGAAACTTGCCGTTCCGTCAAACCGATGTCGCAAGAGAAAGCGCGCCGTTCAGCACGAGTATCCACTCTTCTTCTGTGTTGCCGTGGGCGCTTACTACACGTTTTTGCATTGCTTGTTTCCTGCCACAACAACGCTGATACCTTACTGCAACACTCAGGCTGTCTGAGAGGGAAGTACAGGGAAGCTGCAGCAAAGCGATACTGCGGTAGCGTGAGTCCGAGTCGACCCAACGAACATAGAGCGACAACCTGGGTCAAACCTGAGCAAACCTGGGTACCTCATCGGAAACATTCCAACGCCGCGAGTGAGGCAGTGAGCCAGCCTCAGGTAAGCAGTTGTTGCCAGAGGTTTCAGTAACGGGGCCACTACGTTGCGAGAACGTTTCGTCAAAGGACTCATCAGGTGGCTTGACGAAGCTAGGGCTCAAGTGACTTGATGAATCCGTTCTAGTTCGACCTCATTCGAACGCTGGGACAAAATAGCTACCAGGTCAAATATTTCCGCGGTCAGATAAGGTCCTCGCCTCCCAGACTCAGGTAACCAACCCTCACAGCGAGGCACATCTGCCGATCTTCATCCATAAATGAACATCCGGTCGAAATACTACGGTGGAAGAAATCGGGTTGCACAAGTCAAGTCAGGATGATCCGATGTCAAACGTAATACATAACTCGTGTGCGTAATTAGGGTGGAAAACTCGACTGAATCCCCGTGTGCCAACGATACTTTCAGTGCACCACCACCTCAGGTTTCCATCTGTCTTCCAGTTCAGTTGCTCTGCCCAATCCTGGGACAAAATCCGCCCGCTTTGACGCATCTACGGACGCCATTAGTTGGCAAAACATCAAATGAACACATCCATGCGACTTACTTGCTGCCGAGGGTGTAACAGCAGAATTCGGTGGATGCGCCTAGGAAAAACGACGTGCATTTATGTATCTCCGCAAGATTTAATTGTGAATCAGCTCGTACACGGGGGCTACAATGGGCGTCAGCGTCGAGAACTGAGATTCAAAAGGAAGGGAAAGAATAAGCTCACACACGGCGGGAAAGACGGGCATGCGGACAACTGCATCACCAGCCTGAATTAAATCAGTGCCCCCATCCAGCACAAACCACGTACGGGGGGATCACCACCTATGCCGCGAACATGCGTCGGTTATAATACCAACTAGATTTAGGACACTCACAAGCGATCGCTACGGCTACCTGGCTGACGGCCAAGAGGAGGAGAGCACTTGAAATGAATTTGGCGAACATAATGTGTGCGAGTGAAATAAACATTTGTCGAAAATTGGGACCCTTATATACATGGGTGAAGTTTGACGGGAGGGTTCAGCCTAGATGACACTCACACGCCATGAATCCTTCCTTGTCAATTTGTATCACTCCTCCGGGTTCACCAAATACCGTGTCAGCCCGAATGCTTTTACCTGTTACCGCATCCTCTCAGCTTCCCCGGTATAGAACCGAGGGCTAGAGGTAGAAACCAGCCTTGCGACTCATGAATCGAGCTCAATTTGTACTCGGATCTTCAAAGGCTGGACCAAGCACGGACATGTGTCCCGCGGTTGAGCTCCTCCCGACGCCGACGGCAAACACGGTGACACCTAGTAAATATAGGTGAAACTGAATCTTTTGTCAATCCGCCGGTAGAATTTCATTGTTGATAGAAACGCGGGATATGGAATGAATCCATGGTCGCATTTAAACCGGCAACTCCGGTGCCTGAGCCCCATGGTCGAGAGCATGATTATTACCTTCAATGAATGGCACCCTCTCGTTCTAAACAGTCAATGCTAGGATATTGAAACGAGGTGTTCCTGAGGCGGAGCAGTTAACGGAAAATGAACTCCTCAGTTATCGACAATGATGAAAGGTTTTCAAAATTCAGAGTGTGCTGGTACTGAAGGCAGAAATGCGGCAAAAAGATGCAAATTATGTAAAATTACTCCGGTTCGACATCTGTACATTGTCAACCCGGTTAAGACCTACAGCGAACACACATCTCCGGTTACGCATCTGCTGGGGATGTCAATGTTAATTTCCTCATTCAGTGCGAGACCTGAGTCTCACTCGCTCTTTCCTGTGCGCCTGGAGTCACCGGTAGGACGCCCACTTGAGCGTGGAACAGAAAATGTTGTATCATTTCAACACGGTTTCGTCGTACACGGTGGATCCTATGTTGGCTGTGTCAGAGTTATGGAAATGCAGTGAACAAATAGGTACATTAGCCCTACACAGGGACCAAAAAGTCAGCATTTATCCCAAGACTACAAGGGTTTGGTACCCATAGGTCGAATGACAAAAATGGTGAGAATGGCAGTGGAAAAATAACTTCTGGAACATTTCGCAACTTCTTGTGTACCTGACCATTGCGATCGCTTCTACATACCAACACCGGAGAATGGAAAGAGGACCATGTCCATGGGGAACTTCTAGGACCAGTGAGACTGAAGCTCCAGGTCACTAGTTGATTCCTATCACGCCGCGGCAGCCGATACCAACTTACCCTTTATACCGAGGGAATTCAATTTCAACGAGAACAAGCTAATGACTGGATTTATATCACCGTGGCAGTTAAAAATCAAAATTACTGGGGTTCAGCTTTCAAACATGGACGGATGTTGCAATAGAACACAGCTGACATTATCTGGATTAGGACTACCCCCTCTTGCACACCTAACAGAATGTTGACGAGATATTCCCGGCCCTGAACAGCCAACATCCCGTTCTTCTGCTGTAACTACCAATTCACAGCCGGCCTCATTCGACTGGGGCTTAAACAACGGAGCGGCGTCCGGAGCTTCGGGTTTACTGGTAATTATTGGCATTATGTAGGCTCCTCAAAAGTGAGATGATGACACGCGATGGCTGATGGTTGAACTTTTGAAAATCATGCCTACTGTGGCCTCAGTCAAACCAGTACTCTCATTCAAAGTAAGGTAGCATGCTGTACGCGACACCCATGCCCGCTATTTGACCGCGTCGCAAAATGCCATCACAAAGGGCAGGATTACGGGCAGGGAATTTCACAGACACACTGGGCGGCGCAGTAGGGATCCGCGATGATGGGGTGCAGCCCATTTCCGGGGCATTCCCAGTCCTCACCGCAAGTGATTTGTTGGTTGATCCCGCCCTCACAACGGAGGAACGGGACAATGTCGCAGTGCACGCCCTGTCATAAAACGCGGGTTAGAAGATCTCGACGGTGGAGACGATCGATGAACGGGAGCCTACGGAGGGCTCGCGCGCGGCCATGGGCTGCGGGGTCGTCAGTGAAGAAATCAGAGAAACAGTGAGGAAGAGGATCCCTACGTTAGCAACCGCAACGGCGAGGAACGAAGCGAGGAGAGCAGCGAAGCGTTGCATTGAAAGGGTTGTACGTTGATTAATGATTTAGTCCGGTCTGGTCACCCTTTTATGCAGTTGTGGGATATCTGATGAATGGTTAGAATCATCGAATAGAAACGCCTCGGCTGTACCAGGCATTAAAAAGGGCTGTCCACTAGATTCTCCATCTGTCTCGGGGAGATATTCTGGTCGAATACAATGATCAAACTTGTACGTACGCGGCATATTGAAGGCTTACCAGATGTTGACCAGATGTCATGGGTTGAGAGTCAAATGGGTCAGTTGTTGGTAAAATAGTAGTGTGTTGCCTTATGAGGTCAGTAATCGGCAATCAGGCTGTGAAGAGGTACCAGGGGGTGCCCGGAGGGCCTTGGTATCTCATCGTTTGAAATAGATCGCCGTTTGCTGCCGTTGTTGGCCGTCGTGAGCCGGGAGTATCGAGCCGTGATCCGTCTGTGATCATGACACGCGTGGTGATTCCAGTAATATACGCGGCGGTGGAAACGGCAATCATCGGCATTGTTCGGCATCGGATATCACTGGCCGCCAATGCGACGTCCACTGGAGCACAGTGGAATCCAGTGGATTCTGTCGGTCACTACCGTTATTCAATGAACTCCATTGAAGCTCGAACCACAAAATGCCACAAAAATTCATCAAGTCCAAGTCTCCCGAAATGTGCAAAGTATCAACAAAGTATGACGCTCGAGGGACAAATCAGAATGAAATGCTCTCATTAAATAAGTTCCGCTGATTAGTATTGATTGCTGCTGCCGCAGATATTCCATGAGACGATGCCGGTGCCCTTGGCCCTGTGATCTTCTGCTGTTTAGTCGACGCATATCCAACCTGCGGCTCTCAGAAAGGAATTATTATGGCGAGCTAGCAGACACGGAGGTAAGTACAATTCTGACAGTGACATCACCGTACGCCGACTAAAGCGGTGTTATTCCTCGCGATAGTAATTGATTGACGAGGACAGTCTTCAGTGGTTGGCGGGACAATTGAAGCCTTGTAAGAAAGAAAGATGGTCTAGCACACAGAGGAACATATCTTACCAGAGTGTTCTGTGAATCAGTGGAAGATGTTGGAAAGTTGGTGAACAGAAATCAACGTAGACCAATGAAAATCACCCGAAGACATTATCTTATCTTACCGACCATCGTGCAACAACATCTCTTGATGGCTGCACCAGTGTCCACCAACATCCATTGGCGGCCATTGGTGCACACCAATGTACTTTCCACTTCCGGGTATATTACTCGGTGATTTACCGTTTTATTATTTTCTAGCACACTACTGTAATACGTCTACATAAATGGAAATATGGCCGCCATGAAATCGCGCACCGGTCGGGCGGAAAGAAGCCGTCCCGATGTATCACATGTCCAGCGATACACATTTTCCGTCGGACACAGTCGTCACTTGACCCAAGTTCAACTTCGAATTTCGTGGTAGTGGTCTGTAATCGTACAACTCCGATATGTTCTCGGACCGAACCTAGCCTCCACAGAAGGTGCTTACTACGAAGATCGCGTGTATTGATACCGCACCCCACGACTGTACCCCGCACAGTTTGTTATCTCGACACGAACACGAGTGGTCCTACGTTTTACAACTCGGGCTTTAAGTTTGCAAGATGTGGATTATGCCCTTGCGCGGAAAGGCTATGGTCTGGGCGATCACCGGTGCGCTCCTCGTGTCGTTTGCTTTCCTCATTCCCGCGCCCCGGTGCTGATTCCAAGCGCGAATATCGCAGCGTGTTGCTGCCAAGGTGCATTTCTAGTATAGTCGTCTTCTTGTAGGAAGTAAATGAGTTGAACACCAGGCTTCCTCCTGCTCGGCTACGACCAGGGCGTTATGTCTGGCATCGTGCGTCGCTGTTTATCTGGTTATAAGGGTGCCCATAATAATCGACGGGCATGATAATGCAGATTGGCGCGGACAACCAGTTCGGGCGCGACTTCGGGCATCCAAACCCAACGACACAAGGAACGATTGTCGCGATTTATGTGCGTACTTACAAGTCTGAACATGCACTGCATTGATTTCGCTGCAGGATATCGGGTGTGCGGTTGGGAGTTTGATCGTGTTCTTCTTCGGTGAATCGATTGGACGGAAGCGGATGATTCTTTCTGGCGCAGCAACGATGCTTGTGGGAACGGTGCGTGAATTACTTCACTCACTAGTGAACTATGATATTGCAGGAACTTACAATATTGCACACTCCATGGATCCATGTTCTAGGCGATTTTGACGAGCAGCACGACCATTGCGCAGCTGTATGTTGGGCGTAGTTGTGACGGTACGCACCCTGTCGCACCTTTTGCATATTCAGTCTTTAATTGTTCGGTTACAGGGCATCGGCAATGGGTTTAACTCGTATGTCGGTTGAGTTTAGATGCAATTTTGATGGCTTGATCGGAAAGGACAGGTCTTCCATTCCAGTTTACCAGAGCGAGACAGTTTCCGGTAAGATTCGCGGGGCACTGGTGTGTCTGAATTCGACGGTGACGATTATCGGTCTTGTTATTGTGCGTTCATGTCTCTTTGTTGCCTGTTAAGCTTTTTGTTCAACTTCGCAAAGGCGTACTGGTTCGCATATATTTCCTTGTAAACCGAACCCAAGTACACTGAGGATTCTTCCCTCTTTCACAGGCTCGACTACGGCATGTCCTTCCACTCCGGGCCTGCACAGTGGCGTCTCCCAATCGGGTTCCAGGCGGTATTCGCGCTTTGCCTCTTCCTGCAGTGCATGGTGCTCCCCGACAGCCCACGGTGGCTTATTGCACATGGGCGCACGGAGGAGGGCGCGCGCGTCATCGCGATGCTCGAGGACCGCGACTCCATCAACCATCCCGACGTCGTACGCGTGCAGAAGGAGATCGAGCACTCGCTGAGCGTCGAGTCCGCTGGAGGTGAGTTCCATACCGCAGACATTCTTCTGCCTTTTTCTTGCGAAAGAAAGAAGGAAATGCGCGAGTTGACAGAGGCTGTGCAGGTCCGTTCAGGTACAGAGAGCTCTTGGAGGGCGGCCCGGTGGGCAACTTGCCGGCGCATCTGCTTGTGCATTGGCGTCAATGTTATGCAGCAGTTTACTGGGTACGTCTCGTGAGCACATGTGAATACAAGCAATTTATACTCTTTGAATTCTAGGGCGAACATGATCAAGTGCGTGTTAATTTGAGTGTTGAACTGATTATTACTGATGTTTCACATCTCCGTCCTATAGTTACCTTGCACCGGTTGTATACCAGAACACAATGGGTCTGACCCGCAATCTGAGTCTCATCCTTGGCGGCTGCACCGCAATCACTTACATGTTGGCGTCTTTCATCCCGCTCTGGGTGCGTGTCCCATCTTTTTTCGCCCAAACACAACCAGCCTAATATTTCTCTCCGTAGACGGTTGATCGCTATGGCCGACGCCCGCTGCTCATGTTTTCTGCGGCGGGTCTTTCGCTATGTTTTATCCTCGCTGCAATTCTTCTTTCGACGGGCACGAAACCCGCGGCATTCGGCGCCACAGCGATGGTGTTCATCTTCCAGATTTTCTTGGGTATAGGTTATCTACCTATTGTGAGCTTCTTCCTTCAGTCATACCTTGCCAATGTATTCTAACTTGCAAATGTAGCCCTGGCTGTATCCTGCAGAGGTGCGTTCTCAAATAATGCTTCCAATGATGGGCAGTGTATGAAGATGGCAACAGATTAGCACGACCCGTATTCGTGCGCGAGGCTCGTCCATCTCGAGTTTCTTTAACTGGATGTGGGTCTTCAGTTTTAGAGCAAAAACTCGACCTATGCTGATCTTTTTTTCAGGTGCGTCTTCGCCGTGGTGCAGATGACCCCGTCAGTCCTTTCCATGCCAAACCACTTTATTTCGTCGCTGATTGACCTTATGTATTTAGGCCCGCAATTGCGAACATCTCCTGGCGCGTGTTCATCATCTTCGCAATCTTCAACGCGTGCTGGGTGCCGCTCGTATACATATTCTTCCCCGAGACGAAGGGGCTCGAGCTCGAGGCGATCGACGCGATATTCGAGAAAGGCGGGATCACAGGCGGTGTGTGGGGCGCGCGCAAAAACGGAGGGCGGACGGTGGAGAATCGGCGGTTCAAGCTCGATGGCGAGGAGACGGTCGGGGAGAAGGGAGAGGAAGTCCATGAGGAAAAGGGAAAACAATAGTTGAATATGGGAATTCTCCATCAGTCAATCAGTGATTCCGTTCCGTTTCGATGGAACTACACTCACCAGCGTGCATTTGAAGACACCAAGACCTTAGTTGGTCGCGGCCGGAACCACCGCCGCGTACCTGTGGACTACTCTCCGGGCGCTCCTCCGATCTGGCTCGTTACTGACGGGTGCAGGTCGGGTGTATCTGGAGTTGCTAGCCAAGGCAAAGACTGTAAAACAGCAAAAGTTGCCGCATTATTTTCGGCAAAACTGAACTCAGTTCAACAATATTATCCAGTTCATGAGATTGAATTGTTGGCTATCGCCAACGAGTAACCCGACGACTACAAGCCAAGCTGATGTGCTGGAAGAAGTTAGAACCAGGTGGCATTCGCTGCTGAGGCGCCAGAGCACAGAATTCCTAGTCCCGAGTCCACCGCCGTCCTAGTTCCGGAGGAGTCAGGGTCAAGTCAGCTCTGAGCTAGTTTGAGATTCTGTTGCCGTAGACACTTGGAGGCTCGCAACAGGGGGCTTCCAGGAGGCCGACGACGAACCAACGTAGTTAACTCGTTGACGCAGCTTTTGCGCCGAGCCGATTCCAAGCTCGCCGTCTTGGTGGTGTGGTGGAGACGGAGGAGCGTTCGTATGGGCGATATACTGTCCAAAAATTAGGGGAAGTTTCCCGGGTTTTTGGTTACAGGTTGCACCCTCGAGGTTCACATCTCTGCGGAATGGGTTACATGTCCCCGTTACTGGAGACATTTTCTTGGTTGCATTACGCGGATGGTTCACTTGTAGGTTGACATCCATCTTATCGGGTGACATCTCCGACAATGGTTTACATCGCGGTCCGGTGACATTCCCGGCTCTCAACACGTGAGTCGCGTTTACGCGTAAGGCGTGTTACCACCAAATAGGGGTCAAATTCAGGGATCAATTAAGGTTCAGGGGTTCAGCCGTCAAGCAGACTGTCTCTTTTAGGCTTTAGCGGCGGTAAATTGGGTGATTCCGGCACTTGCTCCAGAAGGCGTTGCTGCCCTGAACAGCCCTGAACTATACAGAATGCACGCGCCGCCAAACTTAGTCCAAACAATTCAGGCATCAAGCGACATCCACTTCTTTTCTTTCGCATCCACCCCTTATCCATCTTTGTGCTCCCTCTATACCCTTTGCATCGCTCCCTTTGGCCCATTCCCCAGAGTGAAAATCACAGACCTCGGTCACTGTACTAACCCTAGCTGCTCCTTCAAAGGCTCTTGCCGCAAGTTTTGCTCGCTCACCGCTCTCGGAGAAGTCAATGAGCAGCTTTTGCTTCTCGCATTTTGTGTCTGTCCATGCTGTGGTACTGGGGAGGCTGCACGCGCGCGCAAGGAGCAATTCAAGACCAAAATTTGTGATCCAGCCAACAATGTGTGTCTCTCCTTCCTTTTATTTCCAACGCCGCAAAACTTGGGGTGATTTTGCGGGCATTGAGGATGGCAGGAAGTGCTGACACCAAGTATAGTTCGTACGCCATTCCATAGTGATGAGCTCGACGGCTGAAGACTTTGTCCTTCAGATTTTCCATCCCGACCGCAATACAGACACCAGAAACTCAAACGACCTGTCTGACAAAGTGTGGCAGGAAAATTGTGCCGAAATCACGACGCTTTGAACACTCGCTTCAGTGAATAAGATAGTGGTTTAAAAATGAATAAATTGGAATAGCGCTAGATACTCCATTCAATAAATTTCAATAATGGTCTGCACTCTGATCGCTACTGGTGTTCCAATAAGGAACAAGGAGGTACTGTACTGGTGTATGTGTCCCATTTCTCCCTCACTTTGTACCGTTCATCCCTCTGCTTTCCTAGTCGCGTCAAGTCGTAGGATTTCCGGCGGCGGACGGTTAGGAGGTCAGGAGCATCATTGAGGGCCCTGATCCGAATTCTATTGAACTCATGGGATCTCCGCTCCCTGACATCCCGCACACTGTCATCGTTCTACCCGTTTCCATTAAGGCTGTACCTTTTTACCAATTTTGTTCAGATATTTGGACCACGTGAGTATAATAAACCGCTCGTCGTTTCGGCCAGAGTGCAAGTCCAGATATACAACCTGTTTGAAGGTGCGACCAAGTAGCTCATGATTATGACCCATCCTGTCACAGTTGCAACCAATGGGCCAGCTAGTTGCAACCCATCCCCAAATCTGATGCACCCCTTTGATGAATGGCTTGCAACCATGATGAAAAGTTGTAAACCCTTTCGAAAAATTGGTGAAGATGTACCCCTAAAACCCTGTTTTCACATGGATGTGACCAAATCATAATTTTTGGACAGCATACTATCGATCGCCCAGAAGTGCAAGATGACCCTGATGTGCAAGATTTTGGATTTCCTCCCCCAATTCAAACCAGTTTGCCCCAGAAAAAAGAATGAAGACCTGTAAGCTACATAGCGATGTTCTATCAAGTTTCTGGACACATCCCAGAAGAATTGAGGTCACTGAAAAATCAAAAGGGGTGTCCATCAAATCTTGCACTTCCTAGTCATTTCCCCGCCAAAATAAGTGACCACTTTCGGCATCCTTGCTCCACCTTCAACTGAGCCTCAAAAATTAAGCCGCTTGAGATTATGCATATTCAGATGTACCAAATGCTACTTGAGAAAGCCGAGAGGCTAAGTATCTGTAGTAAACTCACAGGCGGACCATCAAAAAAATCTTGCACTTCTGGGCGATCGATAGTATGTGCCATACGTTCGGATCTTGTTCGGATCAGGCAGACATTCAAAATGATGTTGCGCGCTTACGGCACGTCGCTTTCTTCCTGCCGCAACAACGAATCGACGTAATGATTGGTAGAGAGCCGACAAGCGGCGGGTCACAAATAGAACGTAGTTGACTGGGTAAGATGTTGAAGAAATTTGCGTGTTTAGCAGACATAGAAGACGTAGAATTATGTAGTACAAGGATCTTTGGTTTATTCGGGTACTTTGGCTTTCTCTTTGTCGGTACTGGCACTGAGCACTTTTTCCTTTGTCGCTCCATTACCCCCTGTTCCCACGGTCTCGACCCGTTTGGGTTTGGAACCTTCAGGCTCTTCGCTCGCCTTTCGTTCTAGGCATGCACTCGTCAGGATATAGGTACAAAAGAAGGATATTACTTACTGAGTGGGGAGGCTGGGAGGTTGGAGGGGCCTGCAGTCGAAATAGGCAAAGTAAAAGCCTTGACGGCCTGTTGTTCAGCGTGAACTTGTTCCGGTGTCAAAGCAGTCGGACGATATGGCTTAGTGGCTGATTTATATGGACTAGCTGGTTTAACCTGGGCGGCACGTAGGATGAGCACCTGCTGAATTATCCCTGCATTGACCGCATGAGTTTGGAAATTTAGGGATGAATTTTAATCTGATGGCCATACCGGAGAAGGAGTCGTTGTCGGGGAACGCATGATGGCCTAGAGTAAAGGAACACTCTACAAGTGCACCTTGGAGTTTGGACTTGATATCGAACGGCGCAACACGCGAACCATCAACGTCAAATACGAGGAATTCTCGAATTACGTGAGTATCGACGATTTTCTCTAGCGCCTCGCGGCATTCCGTCGGGACTGGCCAGGTACTAATGTTGGTGGCGGTTTCTGAAAGCACGTCAATAAGATAGAGGGAGTTAACGATGTGCACGGGTGTTACCACTGTTTGACATGTCCTACTAGAGTGTTAGTTAAATAAACATGGACTTGGAGACCAATGGGTTCATTCATACCTTTTTCTCGAAGACGTTGAAGGAGAAACGGATCGCGTCGTCGGAGCCATCTTGTGCGATGAGCCATTTGTTCGTCTTCGACTTTGAGGTAAGGTTTTGGAATTTTTTGAGAGCGGTGACAGCGATCGGGAAATCGGGCAAGAATACAACATCATTTTCTGTCAATATGGTCAGATTGGACATTGTGCGGAGAGAGAGATACATGCTGGGCTTGGTAAGAAGAAATGTATATTTTGAAGCGCTGAATTCCTTGCTGTAGGTGCTGAGAGAATACGCGGACCTAGTTGATGTCAGATTACATTTATACTGAAGAGGAGAACCACAGACCAGTTGCCTGCGGGCTCGACTTTGAGTTGGGAGTCGGAGACAATTCCGACTGCAATGAGCACTGCGTCGGGGGCTGCTGGGCCATCGGGATCAATTGGGCCTGGCATGACGGTGGTAAGTGTATTGCCTGGACCGCTTCGGGTCCATTCAACAGACGACGAGCACAAAGATCCAGCAAGATATTCTTTAGTGCGCAAGAGCGAGTTGCGGTGGAAGGCTGAGCTGAAAACCATAGTGGGCAAGTTGGTTTAGAGGCACCAAGCGATACAACCCAGTCGTCTTTAAAGGCCAGGGTGGGATGAAAGAAGAGCCATAATTGATCATCAGCAAACTATAGCATTAGAGTTCAAGGGTCATGCAAAAGCAGATCAAAGGTTGCGACATGGGGGGAGCGCGGTAATACGGAAACTAGACGGTATGTATATGTCGTTTCAAGTCATCGCCGATGCAACAACTGGGGTGCGAATACGAATTTCATCCAAAATCACTGCAGAGGCCTGGTTAAAGCTCGCTTTTAGGATCAGAATGGAATCAAGGGGACATACCGATCCAAAACCACTTCATCCGTGTGGGCATGCCGGTCGGAGCCTTAGGAAGCGGGTCTATCGGGGGTTTAGCTGACGTCAGATGTGTTGGAAATGGATTTACCCCAGTCCAAGATGTTGATGTGAACAGAGTTTGCTAGTTGGTATTCGACATCCATAGGAACACAGTGCCGATTGGAAGTTGGGTATTCGAGAGTTGGGGAGTACGGGTACGGTGTCAAGACAGAGTTTATAAGGGTGTCCATTGCCATGGGCGCTAAGGATTCACGAGCGGAGAACCATAAAATATGCATCAGGAAAGACTAAAGGTGATTCAAGTAGGTGCTTGCAGGGCCTGTTGTCTTCGCTGTCAGGAGCTTCAATACATGGGTGTGCAATTTAGAATGGAAGCAGCTGAGCCCTGAGGCGTGGTAGACCAAAAGCGGGAGGATGCATTCATTGCCGGCGCCATTGTCGGAAAGAAATGCTGTTTACTACAATTTGCGCATATTTTGGTGTTCACGTGCTTAAGTGTGGAAAGGCCGCTTTCGCGGATACCTGTCATCGGAGTTTGAGCCAAAAAATTGGTCGCCGATATGCCGTCGATATGCCCTGTTTTGGCGGGATATCGGCGGGATATTGGCAAAAAGAGCTCAGCACGATATTCCGCCACTATATCGCATTTCGGGGGAATATTGGTGCAATATTGGCGCGAATATTGGTGCGAATATTGGCGGAATCTTGGTGTGAGGTTTTTTTCGCTTCTATTTCCAGCTCATTCTGGTTCATGGCCGTGGTGAATGCATCATTTTATTCAACTTGTGTTACTACAACAGTGCTAAGATCAATAGCTAAGGGCCGTCCTACCTGTCCCCGCGAGGAAGATGTGTCAGCGCGACCCGAAGGGCAAGAGACAACGCAAACATAAGGAAATCACCGCGAACCCCGTCGCGGGACTGGGGCATGTTCGCGAAACAGCGCAAGCGCACTGCATGCCAAAACGCGCGCCAATATTCAATAGGCGGTGTATTTTTGAACTAATGGCGGCCAAACTCCGGTGGCGGCGACGGGGTCGACGGAGGGGTCGACGAAGGGCCGCGCCGACGCACGCCTTCCCACTCGCACATCTGCGCGCGGCAGCCCCAGGTTAACGTCCGCGGCGGGGCGCCGCGCGGCAGCGTACGCGAGCGCCGTGGGGGCGGAGAGCTTGCAGCGAGATAGCGGAGCGGGCATCGCGCGCCTCGTTCGCGTAGTGAGTCGCCAGGACGGGGCGCAGAGGACGAGGAGCGGGATCGACGGCGGAGGTGGAGGGCGCGGTGTTACGCGATCCGAGCGCTTCCGTCGCGCGCGAGTCGGGGTCGGGTGGGGAGGCGCTTGGCGACGATGCGCGGAGCCGTGTAAAGGTGAATGGGAGTGGGAATGGGGCGGGCGGGGGAGGTGGGTGGATGCCGATGCCGATGTCGAAACGCAAATGCAGACCCGACCGCAGCCGGAACGCGAGCGGGAAAGGGAAAGGGAGAGGGAGAGGTCGCTCCCGCCGGCGGAGAGCGGGGCGGTGGTGTTGGCTGCGGGTCTTACGCTCGACGGGTTCGGTGGGTTTGGGCGGGGGACGGGGACGGGGATGGGTGTGGTGATTGGGTTCGGGGGCGTGGATGGTGAACTGTCGTCGAGTGTTGCGGTGCCCGGAGAAACGAGCGCAAGCGCGCGAGAAGCACCGGCGCCGGTGGCGCCTCAGCCGCAGCAGCCCGTGTGGCCGACGAAGCCACCGCCGAGCGCGAATGCGGCGGCGTGGCTTGGGGCGGGGTGGCCTGATGACGGCGCGTCGACGAATCCGAACGCCAACGCCAACGCCGGCGCGATCAACACCACCGCAACGCTAACCAACCGCCTCACGGGCCGCCCGCAAGTCCTCGCCGTCGGCGTCTCGCCCAGTGGGCGCGCGCGTCGGCTCATAAATGGAGGAGGAGGGGACGCGGAGGTGGTGGATGTGCAGGCTATACCGGCTACGCATACGGGCGAGGTGAGGTTGGGGTTTGGGATGACGGGGGGTGGGGGTGGGGGTGAAGGTGTGGTTGGTGAGGGCGCGGTTGGTGGGGGCGCGGTTGGTGGGGGCGCGAATGCGGAGTGGGCGTACGCGGGCGTGGGGATGGGGATGGGGTACGCAGGGGTGTGGATGGGGTATGCGCCGGGGATGCCAGGGCAAGGGCCAGGAGGCGCGATGCAGGGGCAGGGGTAGGCGTATCGGGGGTACGCGGCATATCCGACGTACGGGTATGCGTATGCGCCATTTTTGGCTGCTTCCTCGGCGCTGCTCGTGCGCTGCCGCTCGTGGACGTCCTCGACGCTGACGCGCACGCTGCCGGAGCGGATGGGGACGCGCGCAGCGGGCCCCCGCGCCTCGCCTCCTGGGCCTTGTGCTTCAGCGGCCTGTCGAGGCGCTACTCGGGGTGCGCGGCGGGCAGGCGGCGGAGGTGGAGCTCGGGGATGAGCCACCAGTCCTGCGAGGGGAGAGGAGGGGGTGCGTTAGCATTCCGAGTTTTACGAAGGCAGGGAAAGGGGGGGGGGGGGGGAGGGTGGAGAACGAGGGAATGGGGGAAGGGAGGAAAGAAAAGGCAGGCTACGGACCTGGATAAATACTGCCTCCCGCGCGTTGTCGATCATTTCGGAGAGGGCCCGTGCCCGTCGATGTGCCTGTGGAGGGGAGCAGGGTGCTGGTGAGTGCGAGGGAGTGGAGAGTGGAAGGGAAGGCGGAGTGGGAAAGCGGGACAAACCTTAACCTAAGCCGTTCGGCTTCCCGGCCCGGTCCGGCCCACAATACTCACGGCCCGCTTCACTTCGACGAGAGGAACGCGTGTGGCCCGGGTAAGCGTGGGACAGAGGCACAGGGAGTTGGATGCGCGTTGGGCTCACGCTCGCGAGGGGGGAGCTGCACGCAAAATTGGGCGCAAGGTCGAGGCACCAAAAAAAAGTAACCCTGTAACCCCCAGGGACAATGCTCAAAGCCAGAGGCGCAAGAACACCATGCAAACCCGTGGATTGCAGTTAATTACGAGGGGAAGGGCGTTCACCAGACCGCTCAATTCCCCAAGGACAACACTTTCCTTGGATCCATCTACTCCTGAAAAGTAGTGGAGGAAGAGGCGTGTGAAAGTTGCATGTGACTTGCCAAGAGTTATACAGCACTGCATCTTCCGTCACTTCATTAACTTCTGTTCGCATGGCTCGCAAGAGGAAAACGCTGCACCAAGGCGGAGGGGGCACGGAAAGGTATGTTGATTGTGCCGCTAGTCGAGTCATGCTGATATCTCTTACAGTGCAACGGTTGTTCAGGGGCCGGAAGAGCGGTAATGAACCTTCTAACCGTCAGCAGTCTTTCTCTAACGTGCTTGAAGGCCTGAAGATGTGCCCCCTGACAAGGATACGGAGTTGACGGAACTGACACAGTCGGTACTTAGTGCCTCAATTGACCCAACTGCAAAAAAACAAAAGTAGTGGTCCACCGCCTAATTGTGACCCGTGTCCCCTGCTAATGCGTACCTCTCAGGCATAAAAACTCACATCGCAGCAGAGGCTCCGAGGCTGCAGCGCGCAGACTCGAAAAGTATGCTCACAATGGCGTGTATGAAAATGCACGCAAGAAGATCAAGGACTTGACGGGTACGTTTACTGGCCTCACCCCTTATCCCAATTCTGAATGTTACACCCAGTCGAGAAAACCTTGCCGGTTCCCTTCCCGGACGATTTTGTGGGGTGGTCGAAGAGCGGCAAGAAGGTTATCAAGACGGTGGCTGAAAAATGGCCTACACCCCCAAACCAACTCCCCGTCATCACCAACGACCCCCGCTTGTCGCTCCGGATCAAGGCCAATGACCCTACACCTGAGCAGTTGCAGAAAATGGGCCCCGCCGGCGTTGGCCTATGGCTCATCCTCAACTCTAAAGGCCAATCCGTGGCTTCCTTACCGCAAGAGGAGTTGAGGCAGCTCGAGGCCGACGGTCTGTCCCCCTGGCTCGCCATCCGACTAGCCCACATAATCCCAATCCCCCTCCTCGACGAGCTCCTTCACCGGTGGGACCATCTGGTCAGCATGGGCCTCAAGTTTCCCAAGCCCGACCCCAACCGTTCCCGCACGGCCGCTGTCCATCTCGGTGTTTGGGGTCTGTTTGGTTGGTCGCCACGGATTACGGCGGACTCGCTGCAGAAGGGCATCACGAACCGGGCCAAGCGGGAGGCAGTGCTCAGGTCCATGGACAAGATGCTGCAGTTCCTCACCGAGCGGATCGTGCGCCGGATGGAGAATGCATTGGATGAGATTATTCCTGAGCATGCGCGCCTCCAGGACCGGTCTGTGTTCTTCCCCTCGGCTCGTGCAGCTTTGGTTAACCCCTTTACAGCCTTCGAGCCCATGCCGAACGTCTCCTCCGCAAGGAGTTCAATCGCCGTCCTAGCCTCAACTTTGGTGGTCTGTTCTTCACCGTCGCAATCAAGGAGGGGGCCAGTGAGCGTATTCACATCGACTGGAACGACTGTCTGCAGAAGTACGCGCTGATCTTTTGCGCCGGCAACTACACAGGTGCCGACTTCTGTATTCCCCAGCTCAACATTCGCATCCCGTTGGGTCCAGGATCCGTGCTCGCTGTGAGGACCAGGCTCCTCGCCCATTGCGCCACACTTGTTGGGTCTGGTCGTCGGGTTGTTTTTACCTGCTTCACCGACAACACTTCCCTGGAGGCCATCCTCAAGGGTCGTGACTATGCTCACCTTGCTTAATTTGTAACATTACTTTATCCCCGCTGGAAGGCATAAAATTTGGTTTGGCTGTATTATTGGGCGTGAAAATGTGCGCAGGCTTCTCTTCTCATTATTTGGGCTGGAATCGTGCGACGTGGATCAATCCTTAGTTTGGTCTTCAATTCAGAATACAAAATTCTAATCAAAGTGGTCGCCAGTGAGTGTTAAATACCAACTAAGGTCCTCTTTTGCGAATTCTAAGGTCCTCTTAGCAAGGCGCTGAAGCCGTTTCTCCTCTTCCCTAACTTCCTGCGGTGCATGATTTTGAATGTTTTTTGCGTTTACTTTTCCCAATATTGCAAGGCCATCGAGTTCGTTCTCTTTGCACTTGATTCTCGACAGCATGACATAGGAGGTCGCGATTGACGTGGAGCTTTCGAGATGTATGGTGGCGGCATCTAAGGATCGACTTTGGGAGTTATGTGCTGTGAAGCTAAATCCACCAATGATAGGAAGCTGGTGACGACTGGCACTGTAAAGCTTGGTCCCATGTGGCTTTCGGTATTGAATTGATTTAGTGACCAGCGGAATAACCAAACGGTGGGGAAATTCGGCTTCAGGATCTGGAGAGGTATATAGCGGAAGATCGACCTCTGCTGATATTGCATAACGACGTCCCCCGCGCACTTCGTAGTCGACATTAACCAAAGTTCCACCGCTCCCATTTGAAATTCCAAGTTCAACGCCAATATTGTCAACCACAAATATTGGCATGCCAATTACAAGGGCGAGACGTCCACTGAGATCTTCTGCAAGGGATTTAATCGGAGTGTCCCATGCATCTCGGGCATTCTGGGCAGCGAGCTCTGTTTGGTTACGACCACGACCGACGGTGTCTTTCGCATAGTAGACTGCGAATTCCTGCCCAGTGGCTCCGGCAAATGCCTGGGTCATAATCCAGTTATGGGTGTTCCGAACATGGTTCGTGTAGGTAATCAGCGGAGCGCCGCGACTGGGTGATTCTGCCCATCTCAGCACGTTGGAAAATTCGGGGTCAACGATGGATTCTGGTGCTCGGAGTCGGAATCGTTTGAGAAAATCCAGGTCATTGTTATCGCCAGACACCGTGCAAGTTCCATGTCTCAGACGGTTCAGTAATTCGACATAGCGAGGATTTCGCTGTCGAACCACCTCGTCTAGAACTACACAAGTATCGATTGTCCAATAGTTTTTGATGGCTGTTAATTTGCGACGCACTCCATCGTTCAAAGCCTGGAGATGAGAATTATCTCTGTGAATAGAGACGTAGGCGTTATCGAAGAGAGGTACTCCTTTGGGTCCTGTGAGCTGGTATTCATCACCAGATAAAATGAGGTCGAGGTTTCCAAAAGGATCGTCGGTGCATCCTCGAGCAAGGTTGATGTTTCGAGATACCTTCTCAAAATCATCGCATCCAAGGAAAAAAAACTCATCGATGACAAGAGTGCGGGTTGATTCCAATCTAGCTACGAGAGCAGCGAGAGGTGCCGAGTTATCCTTGGTGAGAACAGAATAGTTTGTTCTCAATGCAAGTTCTTGGTGGATGGTAGACCCATGAATATTGCTCGCGGAAACTCCGGTCGGGGCGGTAAAATTGAGTTCCGCTAGAATGCCAACTTCATCGTAAAAGGCTTTCAGGGCATCGTAGATGTGAGATTTCCCGGTCCCGCCAGGACCCGCAATAATGAGGCGGAATGGGTTACGATCTGGGGTTGGAATCAGACACTGCATGCGGTTATTGACCTTCAAGAAGAATGCAAGACGCTGCTTCTTGTTGAGTGTAAATTTGTCGCTAACAGCAATGGCAATTTTCTTCCATTCTGTAAGCGTATCCCACACCGCATTATTTCCGTTGTGACGAGTGGAAATGCGCAACCGAGCAAGTTCCTTCTCTTCGGCAAACGTAGTGAGTCGAGGATGGAAAGGAGATCGGTTCAAGCTGGAGGTTTGGAACAATGATTTGTTCGTGTTTCCAGGCCTTTGAGCTGCTAAAGTAGATTAGAGAATTACGATAAATCATACAAGAGCAAAGTATAATTACCTTGTTGTGCCCGTTTGTCAAGAGCTACAGCTTTTTGTTCTGCAATGAGAAGGGCTGCTGCAGCCGCTCGCTGCCAAGCACCCTCATCATGGGACTCGGTTGCAGATCCCTGTAAGAGGTCTTTGACGTTGTCGGGTGGTGATGGAATATGGTAGAAATTGGCTGCTCCGGCCAGTGCAATTACGGTGTCCGTCATGGCTTGGGTCCGGAGTGCACAGGTTTCAACGAAGTCATGCAAGTCGTCTGCAGCTGGACTGTCACCGGTAAATTCGGGTCCGATAGCTTCGTTCTCGGGGTCAACCTGTCCCAGTTGCCAACTCAGATCACCGGCAAGTTCGTCCATTGCATCCATTTGCAAAGAAACACTTTTTGAAGCGCTGAAATTCGCGAGACGAGTCTTGTACTCAGCGGAAAAGTTGTCCGCTGCAAGTTGGCACTCCCACCTCTCTTGCATATGGTCAATGATCTCTAATTTAGTATTGGGGAGAGAAATTTTGAGATTGGCAAAGGCCTGGATCCAAGACGTATCTTCAAACTTTAACGGATGGTCGGCGGATCGATACCATGGATGAAACAACGCAAGCATGACAATTGCATGCTTATCAGCTTGGTCGGCAATGTCGCTGCGAGGAATAGGTGTTCCAGAAAGGACGGGGATGTGATTAATTTTCCGTTTTCGAAGCGCATGTGTGGCAATTTGAGGATGACCTGCCAGAAAGCGGAATTCAGATATTGACGGAACTGTGAGACCGGTATCAGTATTTTTCAATTAAGGTAAAATCATTACACGTACCATTTTCATCTTCGTCATCTTCGTCTTCATCTTCCGAATCGGCTTCGCTCTTCTTTTTATGCACCCGAACTTTTTCATACCAAGCAAATTGGTCCCACATCGGAACGCTTTCTAGCTCTGCGGGCCGGAAAAGGATATCGTACACAAGAGAATTCAGAGTTGGTGTAGAGTGTTCGTTGAGGAGTACCATCGCATCACTGAGGTCAATGAGCTCACTATCTTCTGGATCCAAGTCCAGATCCTCCTGCGTGGTGGTCACACCGTCTTCTCTGTGGCAAGAGTGAGACAACAGAGGTAAGTAAAAATGAACCAGTGAGACGTACTCCGAAGCTTCCTGACTTTTGTCTTCTGGGTCATCGGAACTGGTAAAAAAAGAATCAATTGATGTTTGCTTGTGAAGAAGAACTGAATACTTACATTGATGAGATATCTTGAGTGGGCTTGGCATATGGAGGAAATTCCGCGATGGAAATCCAAGAGAGTAATTTTGACCAATGGAATACAGCAAATCGAGCATCGGTAACATGGTTCCCAATACCCAGAAGAGCACATGCGACTTGTTGACCAGAGAGTTCTCGGCGAGCACTGATCTGGTTCAGTGTTTTTAGAAGAAGTTTTCGACACCGCTCTTCGTCGTCCGATAAGGGTCCATACTTCTCCAGAGCCTTGGTTGCCGCCGAAAGAGCGCTCATGATCACAGCAGACGACAGGTCCGACTTGGCGGCATACAGCGTCATATACAAGCTGACGGCAAAGCCGAAGATACCCGAGCCAACAAATTTGAGGTCTGTGTTGCATTGAAAGGAACCACTGATCGTGGGATTGTAGCCAACAACCCTCTCGTTACCGCGTTTCAGCGATATCTTTCCATTCTCATCCATGAAGGACTCCGGAACGAGATCAATGGGGTAGTTGAATCTGCAGAGACGATCACAATCCTCCGGGCTGAGTGAGTTCATAGAAAATGGGGTCTTTTTGTAACATGTGTCGTTGTGCTCATGAACCTGTCCAGAAGCGTCCAATATTTCCCGCAGAAATTGAGGCCAATTGATATCGAAATCAGGCTCCTGTGGGTGAGGTGGCCTGCCTAGTAAACATTCATTTTTGGCGGCTTTGGTTGGAGTGTCAACGGAGTGGGTATCGGAAGGCAGATCGTGCTTTATGATGCTTTCCATCCAGGTAAAAAGTTGTTTTTTGAAGGTCTCGTCTGCAATTGCTTTTTCCTGGACCAGTCTCGGTGAGAGAGCGCCTAGGTTTAAGGTTAATTATTGGCTTTGTCGGACTGTACAAATACCCACCTTCGAGCCAGATGAGAATGTGAAGATGCAGAGAACCACGGTTCTGTGCCTCGAACACACCATAATAATGCTTGACGCGGCCAAACACGCCTCGTTTACAATCTCTTTCAAAACCCAAGAAGATATTCACAAATTGGCGGACCATCAGCTGGAAAAACTCCGCTCCAGCTACAGGGTTCGCAGCGAGCGAACGTGCACGTTGAAATGAGGTAAATTGAGAGTCCGGGTTCCCAAAAAGTGCATCGATATCGATTTCATTTCCGGCAATGAATGCCGACAGCGGGTTATAAGTGTCGGCGGGATTTACTGTACCAAACAAGGAAATGGTTCCTGCACAGCGACTAATGGCTTGGATCTCTTCTCGCATCTTCAATACTTCGGAGTTGGAACCTTCGATGTGGTCGCTAACGTAGTCAACATATCGCAGGAGTTCGAAGACGGCCGATTCAGCTGGGGTGGAAGGAATGTACTTTGAAAAATCCTTCTTCGCCTTTTTCGCAGCCATGGTGGCGGTAAGAGTGACCAGGGTTTCATCGTCAATCTTAGCCATTGCCAACATAGCGTTTGGCCACCATGCTCGACGAACAGCCAAGCGAGATTGGGAGGCAGATCTTCGGATCATCTGGATATTGTGCATCGCAAATGGAAAGGTGAGATGGGTTTGGAATCGCCGGTCGGAAATTTGCAAGTAATGCTGAACATGGGACTTTAGCATAATTGGTTTGAACCCCGACTCTTTTTGCATTCGAACGGGATCCTCGAACATCCCTACCCCGTATGGAAACAATGTTGGCCAGAGCATGCCATAGACATCGGGGTTATAGCGCGTCGACAGCGTATCGGACTTGGTAGAGGTCTTCGCAAACCCCCCATTGGCCTTTAGCACACGCAAGGCCTGAATCTTCCTGTCGTTCAATGATTTTTCGGTGTTATCAACGTCGAAAGTTCCTGTAACGGAAATTGGGATTTCCCCCTCCGTTCCTGCATACTCAGCAAATATTGCCTCCGTTGTATCAATGCCGTGGCCAGTGTAAGTGGCATTCTGACCACGAATAGTCTCGTTCGCCAATTGATGTTGAACGGGAAACGGGACATGTCCGTCATTATCTCCGGGATACTCGGCAAGAGCATCAAGGTCAATGACTACGTCGTGGTACAAGGGATTGTTGGCCTTGAGCCAATTGAGTGCATGGAGGATGTGCCCTCGACGAACAAGGAAAGGTGTTCGTTTGAACATTTCCGGTGTTGCTTCTTGATCTTCGGAGACGAAGATGATCACAATCTCGTCGTATAGGGCCGACATTGGACGAGGAAGCATAGTGGCGAGCGTGGTAATTTCATGCGGGTGAATACACACATTTCCGGAAGCAGCTCTCTGCTTTAGGACACGTGGACCACTCCCGGCATTGAGCTTGGCCCAGCATTTTGTTGTGTGAGCACGAGCAATGACCAGCTCCTCAGCATAGGTAAGGGACGCAAGCTCCGGAGGTATTTGCCCTATCCAACAGCCATTCGCCCAACTGTAGAGAGGGAGTTTGAAAAATTTACGACCTCGGATGCATCTAGTACAAGTTGGGCAGGTTTGATATCGACCATCGTAGATAGAATGGGATTGGATTTTCGGTTGGCTATAATGAATACGGAGCGTCTGAACAGCGCTTTCAAGGAGGGTAATATCGAGGTCTCCGACATTCCAGATCTTGAGACTGTCGACTAACTCGTTCCGATTACAGAAAGAGCAAGGCTTTCTGAAGAGAGCACCATGGGTCGTCTGAGAGCGATGCTCTGTTATGATCTTGGTACAAAATGTATCGGTAAACGGTAAACATATAAAGTTGCAGGTTACGCACCTGCTTGAGGGACTCCTCTGATTCCAGCTGCGGCCACGATTTGGCCCAAAAATCTAACTCGTCTTCTGATGTATGGGCTTTAGTCGCTAATGATTGTTTCCGCCGTCGTTTACGGCGCGGAGATTCATCCAATTGTCGCACTTTACGTAGCGCCTTTTGTCGGGGTTTGCATCGATTCACAGGTAGTAGAACACCGTCAATAGAGAGTTGACCTGCTTCTGAAGCATCAGACGAGTGGATGAGGCACGACCATATGCACAAATGCTCTTGCAAGTCAACAACAAGAAGATCTCGTCGTTTACGTTTTAGATTATGTTCACAAGCAAGAGTAACAAGAGCAGAGGCAGAAACTAAGGACGAGTCTGTGAGGGAGTGCTTCAACATGTATCGGAGTGTCAGTGTTTTTTGTTCGTCTGAAAGCTGGATGGCAAATTGAGCCACTAATCCGTCGGCTGGAAAGGATGTGTTAAACAAGAAAGAGACAAAGAAAGGAGGCCAATCGGTGGAATGAGGGACTTGCCATTGACTGAGTGAGCTGCTGCAGGCCCAATAGTTAAAGGAAGGCTCAAGTCGTCATTACTGATTTTTTGTTTCTTCCGACGTAGCCCGCGAGATTGGGGTTCAGAGATCCCCGATGCGTCGACACAGCGTTTCAGTGAGGATGAAGATGAAAGCGCCGACATTGCGAGTGCAGTTACTCCGAGTGAAGAGTTGGAGTGTCGACTTCGGTGATGTCAGTGATGATGACATGAATGATCTAGCAAGCTTATATAAGCCATTTTGGCCGGACATTCTTGGAGGTGTAGAGCACAAATATCACTACGTTCTATTTGTGAACGATGCTACCCTATGGACGATTGGTTCGATGAGGCCAAGAACCCATTGAGCCATAAAATGCCGCTAGGAGCGGCGTGACCGTCAAGAGAAAGCAGAGAAAATCAAGAGAAAATTCTGGCTCAATTCTGGCTCAATGCAAACATGTCAGGACGGCACCGGTAGCACCCAACGACTCCTAGCTGACAGTGGTGGTGGAAGCCTGCGCTGCGTAGTACTCGACACACGTCCGCATTCTCCCCACTTTTTGAATGGCATGGAAGTCGAGAGGTCAGTATTTTCGGTGTCTGTTCGTTCGCTTCATCAGCAAAATGTTTCGTGTCTGGTGCTGTGGTGGTCTGGCGGTGTCTGGGAGTGGCTATGCTACAGATGGACAGACCGCCAGACCCGCCACTTTTTGCAACTCGCCATTTTTTCCACTGCTTCAAATTCAAAGAAAAACCTCCATGTTCCCACTTGACAATGGCTGCAACTAGTTTTATATGAGTATTGAAGCTTCTGAGACTCTCGACCTCGATATTAGAACATTTTGATTCTTAAAGCTACTCCTGTGATTCGTGAATTAACTGTGAATGAAATCTCAGCGCCATGTGCAGTGTGAAAGGAGGAAAAATCATGTTGCTTGACTTTGTCAAAAGGACAGACACGCGAAGGGAGAAAAGCGAGAGTTGAAAGGTTCAAACTTGGTTCAAACCAAATTTAGCTAAGTCCGGGTGCCGAACTCCGCCATCAAACCTCGTGATTGATGGATGTTGGTTGACATTTGATGGAAGCCACGTCGCATCGTCTCTTCCTTTCTGCCAGTTTCTGCCCCCACGCCGCTCGCCCTTCCTCTCTGCGTCCTCCCTTCTGCAGGCTCTCCTTCGACTCCACTCCTCCCCAAAGAACTGATGAAGGCTCCAAGTTTCCAGTCCTGCTAGTTCAACGGCTCGCGTCAAGCCCTTCTACTCAATCACGCAATCGTACCAATCACAAGTGCTCTTCAAAGATTTGAGCCGCCTAGAGGCCTTCAAGCTTCAAGACATCCACCAAACCCCCCAAGACTATCAAGTTTAACACTTCATGTCAAGCTACGAGGGCACTCAGCGCAATCCGCTCCGCCGCTATTGGCTTCAAGATGCCCCACTGAAGTTACCTCTCAAGAATTCCCGACGAACACCTCAAGACCTGCTTTCCGCATATTGTTATCAAAAGGGATCCGAGGTGCGTTCCCCGCCACCTTACTTCTATCATTGTGATACTGACCAGTAGTAGAACGATGCCAGTACCCTCAAGCTACTGCATCGCGGACGCAAACGACCCCGCGTGCCACCTACCTATGCATCTCCCTCCCCGTGTGCGCGCGCCCGGTCGTCGTGTCCCTGCACTTCGACGGTCTGCACTTCGCTCGCCGTGTTCGCACATCGCGCGGCTCGTATTGCCGTAAACTATGTTCAGTAGTGTATAGTCGCGTGATAATATACTCTTTTCATTCAATTCTGGTGAATACAATGATGAACAGAGGGTCTGAGCAAAACACAATACTGTAACCACAAAGTGAATATGGCGCGGTATGGGGCCACTTTCATGTTATAGTTCAATGCATGTCATTCTGTCACCACACCATATTGTGGGGATGTGGCGCGTCTGATGGTCTGGCGCCAGACCTCACCAGACCTCCCCAGACGCGAAACATTTTGCTGATGTTCTGTTAGGGCTTCATATTCTTACCCGTCCACGTCCTCTGCGATCGGAACAACGGTCTAGCTAGATCTTATCTCCTCATCTCCTTCCTTCCCCGCGTCGTACTGCACCCTCATCGCTGACGTGCCTTCCAGGGCTCGACGGCGACTGGGTTTGCGCCCGTCTCCGTGAAACCAAGAACCTTTTTGCTGATGTACTACTCCCTGCGTCCGTCCCTCGTCCTTCCTTCTATTTGTCGGGCTAGTCGGGAGATTCTCCGTGCTCGTCTTTTAGTTCTCGATGCACAGCGACATGGGGTGCTTAGCTTGTTCCGTGCGCCGGCTCCAAGTGCACACCTTGTACGAGCAAAGGCTTTGCCTCTATGATATGGACGAACAAGCCTGGGTGCGTATGGTCCTTCTCTACCTTTCGCTTCCACACTAACCCTACCCTGGTAGATAGATACACTAGTACCGGGTCTAGGTAAAAGGCTACGTCATCCCGCGAGAGCGACATTCCGAATGTCGCTGCGCGTAGTTCTGATTCCTGTCTGCCGATTCTTGCCAATCTTCGTGCACTTGCACCACCGTACTCTTCTACGAGCATACTTTCCGGTCACAACGGCAAATTCACACCACTTAGAGGACCCACGAGCCACCCGCGTCACCCAGTATGAGCACGAGGATTTTTAAGGCGGGAACGGGAAGCGACGGATCCCTGGAGCATACCTTCCACAATTTTGAGACTCAGTGGCAGATGCGGATGACAGCAAAGGCATTCCTTTTGGTGCGTGTACACATTTCTCTGTCTCTTTTCAGTTTTGTCGCCCGCCAATCCACCCTCCCTGCTTGGCATTTACATCGCCACCCGCCTCGCCCGCGCTGTTTCCAATCACCCGCCGACTATAGAACTCGTGGCCCGCACCCCGCGGCGTCTGCCGAGTCCCGCGAAGGAACACGAAATGCTGCTTGCGGATGGGTATACACGAACAGCATTGCTAACTACAAACAGGAATATCGGACAAGAAGCTTAGGACGCACGGAAACATGTATGTACCGTCACTACCCTCGGGGCTCCGCAACCCGAGCGAGCAGTCGCGCCATCGGTGCGAGGAAACTTTCTATCGGTGCCAGAGCGTGCTATTGTTCATAGACGATGCACTCGCGCCCCGCACTCTCTCCCGATGCTGCATAGATGAATAAAGGAGATCGGCCCTCGGAACCCGGAGGGACAATAAAGGTGGACAAGGGGATAAAAGAAGAGGATATCTTTGGACAGATTTATGCGCGTTGCAGGCGTTATCTGCTACTTGCAGCTCTTGGTCAGCAAATGGGTCCATGGTCTGTCCCCGACGCGTGAGTGGGTATATTTCGACACTTCATGTCTTTTATTATTGCTCACCTGGAATCCACCGTGTCCTCCATTATTTTGATCATTCGGACGCCTGTGGTTCGAATCCTACAACCTCCCATTTTTCCCTTGGTTTTGGTCCCCGTTTAAACCCTGCTCAATCCAGCAACCTGTGGATTAATTCATCACCGATTAAATCCAGGATCACCGTCTCAACACCTATTGATTAAGCCAAACTCCTAGGGCTTTTTCCGCGCACCAAGCTGATATCAGAGTCGCTTCCATCTCAACAACGTGAGACTTGTCTTGATTTTTCTTCCAGCCTACGCGCACGCGAATCTCCACCCCCGGATCTCGCCAGAATGAATTCCAGCTCAGCGGTCTCATAAAAGCCTTTGGGCATAACAATATTCGGGGATTGGCCATTTATGTTCACATTTCTGAGGCTACCCCAGAACTTGGGTCTCCAACGATTTCGACCTCCATACTAGCTCGGTCAGATTCTCGCCAAAATTTTAACGCGCTGAACTATTTCCAGGCAATCTCTTGTCACGAGGCCAAAGTCATGGGAAAAATGCAAGAGAACGGTGGTGCGCTCTGCAGTGCAAATCGCCACGGTACCATCTAAATTGGTTGAGAAGCTCAGGTGAGAGACTTCGGGCGGCTTGACTCCTCCCACCTCTATTTCATCCCACGTCCATCCATCGACCCTCGTCCCATTGACAACATCCAATTAACGACCGGTATCGATATTACCTGCGAGCAAGAAGCCTGTTCCAACGCTGAGGGCCAATCCTGCTTGACAAAGCATGACTTCCTCCAGCCTCGCCGGAGCCGGGCTGCTCATTATCTGGGGAAGCATCTCGCCCACCGAGGTCGACGAGCCCGCCTTCAACGACTGGTGGACAAACGAGCACCTCCCCGAGCGCCTCGCACTACCAGGCTTTCTCCGCTGCCGCCGCTTCGTCGACCCGGCCACATCCTCCACTGCCGCCTCGCAGTCGAAGTATCTCGTGTGGTACGAGGTGGACGACCCGAAAGCGCTGGTTTCGCCGCAGTACATGGAGAAGCTCAACAACCCGACACCGCGCACGGCGCGGTTCATGCCGCTATTGGCGACGCTGCAGCGGTGTGCCTGCCGGGTGCACGCCTCGCAGGTCCGGCCGGCGTTCACTCTCTCGGGAGCCCACGGGGACGTGGTCGGCGCGAGTATGGTCCATGTTGGCTTTACGCCGCCGCCGGACAAAGAAGCCTGCCTAGATGGGTTGGCGGTGAGGCTGACGGAGCTCTTTGCGCATGCGGCGGTCCTAGCGTTCCATGTGGTCGAGCAGGATGAAGAGACGACGCGAGCGGGAAGCCAGACCAAGTCGTATGCTGGCGTGTCCCAGTCTTTCCAGCGGTCGGGCCTGAAATGCATGGTGCTGGTTGAGTTCTCCGAGTCGATTGTCTCGCCATCCAGGCAGCGGGAGGCCCTGAAGTCGATGGTGGTTGCTTCGGCTTCGGCGGCGGGGTCGACGGACGTCGAAGGCACTATTTACGGGCTGATATGCGCCGTGGGTCAATAACTGAGAGACGAATCCCCCCCAAACTTCTCCAGATTTTGTTATTGGGACCTCCACCCCTGTATAAATTGCCTGCTAGTACTTTCTCATTCTCGAAATCACCCATTATCTCGATGGATAGTTGCGTGTCTTGTACATGCAGTCGGACGTCGGTCAAACGTAGGGTCGGACAGCCTTCCTCGCCTCAGAGCCATCAAGGTGCGGTGGATCCCGGAAACGTGATGGGCCTCGCTGGGGGGTTCAAATTCTGAGATTGCACCACATACTTAAACCAACCCTCACGTAGGGCTTCGCGCCTCTTCACTCGCTTCTTTTCCAAGGCTTAACTTACTGGTATCTCACATATAATTTCTACTTACTTCAGCACTTGAACTACCGTCTTATCGAAACAGTTTTTGAAAAGCGTGGGATGGCACCGTCCCAAGGCGGCATGGTTTCTTCATCCAAAAGATAACTTCGCTATCTGGATTGGGAACGTTCATTTACACCTCAAATTGTGAATAGAAACTTGAACAATGAGTCCATCGCTATGATACTCCCTAAAAATCTACAATGTGTTACACCCCGCGCCCTACAATCCCGGGACCTAATCTATGAGCGGAATACACTCGCAGTCCGGCCAAACATAATCCTTGTGTGCGTACGAGATCTCACACATGTCATGAACCTCGTTCTCGACGTCAAGAAACATGTACACTTGTGCCAAGCGCACTGGCGCGTCCCCTGTCATGCTGATCAGTACGTCCGCCACCATTATGACTGAAGCTGTGCGACATACCCCATCGATACCAGTAAAACCGCTTCGGATCGCTCGCGAGTTCATCCAAGAACGCGGTCATCTCGGGCGTGCGGAACCGCGGTACTTTGACGAGGTCAAAGTTAGTTTCGTACGAGCGGAAGTTCTCCGCCTGGCCAAAGTTATTCGGCCAAAATCGATTGGACGGCCATTCCCACCCGTTGCGGTCGAGTCTGCTTTCGACCTCTGGATGCCGCTGAGCATAATTGCTCACGAAGGGCCACATTCCCTCGGTGACCCAGCCCATATCTGGGTCTTCGTGCCGGAAAGCGTAGGACTTGTTATGTACATGCATGTATTCGAAGGGATCGAAGCATGCGGGTTTCGTTATATGCGAGTCGTCGTCGAGGCGGAAGTAGTATGTCAGGTCCTTAATCCGTGGATGGTTGAATATTTTGTAGGAAAAGAACGCGCATACATGGTGATATGCTGATGGGAAGTTGGGGATCAGTTTGCGGACGCGATTCTATTTATTCGCGGCTCACCAGGCCATTCTCCGTCCCATATTGGCCCATCCGCCACACCGTCAGCTGGAATACCCGGCGGCAGTTCATGGAGAGTAGGAATGAATTCAATTCGCTTGAGCAGCTTCTCAGTATCATCCGGTGTTAAGTTTTGGCCTTCGGCAGATACTCGTAATCGATCGAGAAATTCCGAACGGCTCTCGAGGGTGTCGTAGGCTCCCGCATGCAGTAAGAGGACGGGCCACTGCTGGCGCCACGGGATATTCTTCTGCATCAAAGGCAACGATGCCAAGAGTTGGTCGGGATTTCGAGGGCCAGGCAGTACGGAGACGAGATAAACCACGGCCGCTGTGTATGGTAGGTGCTCGGGCGCGTAACTTCGAAAACGGCCCTCCGACGGTGAACTGAAGTCTATGGAGCGCGCCAAGTAGAATACCACCGCAGCCAGGACCAGGATGGCGAGATGCCTTTTGGTGAAAGCCATGGTAGTGGGCAGAGTGAGGGCCTCGCCATGGGGGGTAGGTCGGCCGTATTATTTACACATGTCGTGTATGCTGTCAATCAACAGGTACGAATCGCGTTCGGCGTCAATCTGGGGTAGGAAGAACAAATATAGAATGAAAGTCGGAGGCAGTTCGGTTAAATGTGGTCTAATCAAGAGTGAAACAACTTAACAAGCAACGAATCCAATATTCTTACGACGCGCCAACAGAAAAGCCGGCCCACGACGCATTTCCTTCTCGAGTGTTGGCTGCACGGAAGTAACGAACAAATCCTCGCTGTCAGATGCCCGGACTTTGAGAGCCCAGAAAGGGGCCGCAGTCGTTAGTGACAGGGACATGAATGTTCGAAGGAACGGATGTTGTTGATTGACTTTCGCCGAAGTTAGACTTGCCTAATAATACCTTTGCAAGTCTCCGAACTTCAGAGGGATTTGAAGCAAATTGTTTTTCACTTTTCTGTACGGTGACGTAGGGATTGGATGGCCGTCAAGTGTAGTTTCCTCATTTGTTCCAGCCCTCAGTCTAATTTCCTGCCGCAGATCGGCAGAACTGCCTTCCTGTCTGTTTGAGATTGATTACTGGCTTTGCGCGCGAACCGTGCTCAGACTGCAATTCCTTGGGGCATGTTCAAATCCGGAACTGTGTAACTCTCCTCCCTTTTTCTGTGTGGATGTTGAAAAACGAGGTCGCTGAATCAAACTATTGGGCTGATCGAAGTGATCGCAGAGCTAAAGTTGCCGGCGGCGCGCGCGGCCCGGACATGGAGTGTGCCTGGCATCCTCGGCACCAGCTCGGCCAATCTCTTTGCCTTTAACACTGCCACCGTATTTCTCGTTTGCCACTTGGCTCGCTGCACCCGTTCCCGGCCTGCAACATCATTTTCCACCGTGATTTTCGACCTACCAAATTCTTTGCCAGAAGATTATTTGGGTTGTAAACACAAGAGCGTGAAAGCTTTTCAGGGGTAGTTCTGAAAGAGGCAATTGTGACTTTGTCACGGCGTAACACCTCCTTCCGACATATCCCGCCGACAACGCGCTTCACGCCCTCTTAGCTGCCTCGCTCTCTCTGGCTCGTTCGCACCTGAAGGCTGACTCTCGCACTCAACGCCTTTCAAATCTATCGACCGGACCTAAGACACCATCCCGGAATTGTGATTCACGATGCGGAACCCATATTTTCTTCGAGAAACGCAGGGGTGGCGGGGACGACGGGCTTAGGGCCACCGGAGGAAGTGCAATGGCCTCTGTAGACGTGCGGTGCGTCTCCAGTCAAGCAATCTAGTAGCTCACCTTTCGAATCCCCCCCTTTTTTTCTTCTGCTCGAAGTATCCGTCCACCGCGCACGAGAATGTCGTGTCATCTGACCTCTACATCCCCCCGCACCACCTGATCGACATTTTGGTCCAGTCCCTCCGGACGTTGCGCTGCCAGTGGGTACGCGCGCTATCGGGAGCAATAACGGCGCGGCGGCGCTTTGCGGCTCTTGAAAATACCATCCTAACCTCGCGATGCATGTCTGGTGGGCACTCTCGCGCACCAGGCCCTCGAGCGGCCGGGTATCTGCTGCCCCGGGTATGGTTCTCCGACGCGACAAAGTGCGCGAGTGGGTGGGTGGGTGTGAGCCCCGAACCACCCATCCAAGTCTCGCGGCGCATGTCCCGCATGCTCTTTGACGCGCGCTGCACACCTGGGCAGGCCGGGGATATGCTGGGTAGGGTACAGCCGTGCATTTGGGTAATTTCCCGACGTGGAGAGCGAGGGGCGCATACGGAACGCCGGCTGGTGTGCGAGCAAAGCATGTGTGCACTGAAAGCACCAGCAGCTCTACGCACAAGCATACCTGTGCCAGCCTCGACGTGGTCCACGCTCGCGGCGATCAAGTTTCCATTACCGGCGATATTTGCGCGCACATTGTCGCCGTCCTGGTTGTTCTTGGGCCCCTCCCCTCACGTTTGGTTTGGCTGTTTGAGGTTCGGGCTGGGCGGATTTGGTGCGAGTAAAACGTCTTTTATATGATTTCAACTTTGTACGACTCTCCGCCTGATTACCCCTAAGATCTACCATTCCATAATCCGCATATTATTGTTTATTCTCCTCTCATGTACCACTTTGGCTCTAAGAGTGGGTGTTCCGAATGGTAACAGGACGGTCTTGTTTTCATTAAATTTTGCGGTTGATGTCGCACACCATAGTCGGAGTATCTCCCACAGTGCTTCCAGCGAGTTTTCTGATGTTAGATATATGGTTGTATCATCTGCGAAAAGCGAGACGACAGAATCTTCATTCTTCCCGGCCCTTTGAGTCCCGAATCTCTCAATAGCCACGCCAACAGTTCGATTGCCAGGTTAAATAAAGAGGGCCGCCCTGCCTCACTCCGCGCATTACGATAAAAGTCCGCCGCCAAATTTGATGTACATCATCCTCACTTCAACGCACACTTCCGCGACCCAAAGGGGGGTATTATCCACGTGGCCCAGTACCTAGTTTGGCCCGATAGGCAGTCACTGATAGTAACTCTGTAGACCAACAGTTCCATTTTTTCCCGAGTACTTGGACCCCCGATTATTGAGGACCGACTTCGCGGGAATATTCAAACTTGCACTGAATGGAAAGCGACGGTTAGATACATTGTGCAAAGATAAGGATACATCAAGTGCTAATTAATGGTTAGGAATTCAACTTCAAGGCGAATGTGGATAAATATCGATAATAAACGAATACGAACCCGAACAAACACAATCAATCTCGGACCTAAATGTCGTAGAATTGGTAGTCGTACTGCACGGCCTCGCCCCAGAAAGACGGGGTGCAGGCGCCAACCGGAGCCAATCCGTCAGACGTCGTTTTCACGCCAAGCTCCTTTGCGTAGACGTTGCTGGTAGTCGCAGCCTTCCACGGCTCCAAACCGGGTGCATTGGGACTACCAGTGGAGATGAACATGCGGTACCGCGCCTGCATCTCCGCCGTCAGTGCAGCCTGCGCGGGCGTGGGGTTCGGGGTGGTTCCAAACTGAAAAAAAGGAGCAGGTGAGACTTCTTGAGAAGGAAATATTCAAGACACGTACGACGATGTAAATATCGTCTCGATGGCAGACGGAGCCAGTTTCGAGGCAGAAGGTAGTATTTGCGTTGTCGGGGTACGTCGCGCCGAGGGTGTACAACCCGACGAACGCATGACCGCCGTTGGCTACCCAGGTGCGCGCGAAGGTCCAAGCGGCGCACTTCCACAGATAGTCGGTCGCAAGTTTCTCTAGCGGTACTCGGGCGTCGCCGTTGGGGTCAACAGGGTAGAAAGGCGAGTCCATGACTATCTGAGTGCGGTTCGGCCCAAGGCTAACATCACATACAGGCACGAAAAGCGAGGCGTCGACGGGATCGGGGCCGGGGAAGAGTAGCTGGTAAACCGTGGGCCCGCCCTCGTTATTAACGTTGCTCAGGAGCAAGGGCTTGCTGACTGCGGGGAATTGCGCGGTGGAATCGAGGGGGGTGGTGACGAGCTGACCATCGCGAACCGGCCGCAGAGGTGAGCCCTGGCCGGTCGACGGGTCGAGATCTACTGATTCGTTCTCGATGGTAGTTTGCGCGTTGAGAATTTCGTCCAGGGTCAAAGCCATTTGACACGCAGTATCGCTTGCGGAACAGTAGACTAGGTCGTTGAAAGCGCTCTGCAGTATAGCCTGCGTTTCAAGAGTTAAGAAGCCGTAGTCCTACACGTTCTGAGTCAGATGGCACTACGAACATGTAGAGAAAACTCACGATCGGGTCGGACTGGAGGATAGCGTTGCGGAAGAGCGAGGACGCTGATGGAGTGGCCAGCAAGGTCCGGATCATACTGGCACCGCTGCTCTGACCGGCGAGAGTGACCATGGATGCGTCTCCTCCGAAGGAGGGCAGTACTGTCCCCAAGAAGGTGAGGGCATTTATGGTGTCCTTCACAGCCAGGTTGGTAGAGCCATCCGGCACCAGGAGGCCAAGAGCGCCAAGCCGGTACTGAATCACCGCGACGATGCTGTTCGTCGCCACAGCAAGCTGAGAGCCATCCAGACCAGCTCCGGTCGCAGATCCCGAGTCGAAGGAACCGCCGTGAATCCTGGGTTTGCGTTGTTATTAAAAAGTAGATCAACTAGGAGATCGGTGTGGCTTACCAGACCAAGGTGGGTACATGACTGTGGACGGTGAAGTCAACCGGCACGTATATCAGCATGGCGAGGCAGTCCTCGGAGTACGTCGATGGGTCTACGCGAATCTGGGGACATTGAAGGGGAAGAGCGGTGGGGTCATCTGATCCGTTCCTTGGAACAGCATCAGAATAAAAGATGCAGCAGTTGGACTGAAAAGAACTTACGGGAGTTCCCATTCGGTGACGATGGTAGACGGTGCCCATCTGGTGGAAGTCGCATATCGGACTGTAAATCTGTTGACACCGTCGGCGCCCAGGGTACCCTGCGCAGGGCCCAACGGTGTCGAGACGGAAACGGCGCGAGAGGCGATGGACTGAGCGGCGGGAACTGCCCAAGTGGCGCAAGGGAACACAGCGAGGAGCAGTAGAAAGAATTGGGAGGCGACCATCTCAAAGCGAAACCGAAGGAGGAGCTGGCCGGTGTAGTTTCAGGCCTGAGATACGTGCTTATATATGTTTTCGGTGCGCGGTCTGCGCGCGCCATCAGAGGAAGCCGCCAGGAACAAGTCTTGCCGGCGCCGACAAGTCATCGCGAGTACAAGGGCCTACTTCATGGCAGCCCACCATTTCCAAGGGAGGAACAAGGGAATTCGGCAAAAACCTGTATCAATCAGAACAGGCACCCAGATTTAGCGCAGGCGAGGATTGGATCACGTTCTACCGGTCAAATATATGCCTAGTCGAACAGGTCTTAAACCCATTGTTACATTCGGAATCCTGGCAGAGAGAGTCGACAACAACCGAGTCGAAAGTGGATGTCAGGACGACATGAGGTGGTAACGAAAAACGTTTGGCCTGTCACGGGAGCTGCACATAGACGGTTGAGCGCCTCCTTCGGGCATAAGGTCGAGGATCGCAGCTGTCTGATTGACGTCGGCCGGGGACCGGGGTGCAGGAACAATTTTTTTGATAAGAGAGAACAAGGCCGGACGTGACAAGCCGATCCGCGATCCACGTGTTGCTGATTTGAGCTGGGATCCCTGGGGACCTTCCATCTCAGTCAGTCCTCCGCTGGCAGAACAAAAAGTCCTGGAGGAGAGACGGCGGCCGGAGGGAGAAGCCCCAGCATATCTGTCGGGGATGGATCGCTGGGAAGTAGCCGCATGAATAGCTCCAGCTGACTGACAGCGTACGACTTCTCTAGCTTCCGCTGGCACAAGCGCAGCAGAAGATGGTTTCGCCTGCAACAATTAAATGAAGCACGAAGCCGCCCTACGGCCGCATCGGCCAATCTGCTGACATGGACGTGAGTCTCGCATGAAAATTTGTACCCCGAGAAAACATAATTAGAACCCGGTAATATTAGCTGCGTTTTCTTTCAGATGGAACAACGCTTCGGGGTAATTCTCCACTTCCGTCGATTACAGATCGCGGCATGTTCGTCATCAACGCCTCGAGGGAGGTCGTAAATTGTGAGGATTTTGTGCGGCACTGACAGCCCGGATGGGCGGTGTTAGCAGTTGCACGGATCAGAGTAAGGCCGTGATAATGAGATGTAAGTATCCAAAAATGTACCCCGAGACATTATCGGCCAGCGTGTAGATATTCACTGCAAACGAACTGCGCTACCAAGCGCAATTCTCCGCATCCAGAATTTCCTCCTGGACACCATTGAGTAATAAATCGAAATTAGCGGGCAGACTCCTCACTTCCGATTTGACTCTACTCCTCCTTGCGCCTTTCGGAGCAAAGAAATTCCATCGTCCGCTTGGGTTCGGGCGCACTGGCGGGGATGGCGCAATTCGCTGCGTATCAGACATTAGTTTCGGGACACTGGCCGATGCGAGTAGTATGTCTACCTGAGGGTCATCGCTGTTCCGTGTCGGTAGGCGAATCTTACGGACAGAGTCAGAAATGGTTTATTCAGGAGCTGATTTCCTCACCACTTTTCCGTCGTTCGAGGGATGGTTCGGAACGCGAATGAGCAACGACAGATTCGTGGGCATCGTCGGAGCTGGCACCTGCGAGACGGGTTCATCTACGGAGTGGCCAAGCGGCCTTGAAATGCGCACGGAGGACCGGCAGCGGGAGGGGCGTTTGAAATCGGCCTCAACGAAGGCGAGTCAGAACACTTTGAAACTAGGTACATGAGCATACCATTTAATGTGTCCTGAGCCGGTGGGGTGGTCTGCGAAGCTGGGATCTCTGCCAGGTTATATAAAGTAACCCGAAAAAAAAGCATGCCAGCATGACGTTTCCCTGAATAGTGCCCGTCCGACGAGGCCGCAGCGCCCAATACCTGCTGCTCTTCTATAATGCTCTAGGTCGGCCGCGCCACAATTGTCGGGGAGATGTCGGCATCTAATCGAATAGACTCTGTTCCGCCCATTCACGGCCTCAAGAGTCGCTGCAGAGATTTGGGTCTTGCCAAGATAGTTTGACACGTCTTTGTGGAAGGAATGCGGATATCTTGGCGATTGAAATGAACGCCGCGTCACTGTTGCCACTTGAGTCGGAGCCAACTCGGAGCCCAACTTGCTCAGATCGAGGTGAAGTCCGGACTCCAATCCATCGCGGTTGACCACTGCGAGCTCCAGGTATCGTTCGCATCGGAGGAAATTTGAGGTGTTTCAAGGACCATTGGACCAAGGTCGTTCGGAACAAGAGTCGGAACAGGTGGGGTGTGTCACGTGTACTAGTAGCGTCACGCGATTCAAGCACCGCCACACTGTTTTGCGGTTCGTTGGAACGCCAGTCTGCCAGACTCTTGCGAGTTCTTCGTCATGATTGGAGTCGTTACGCGCCCGAAAATATTCAACAATCATTCTGGACCGCTTCGTTGGAGTCAGCTTTCATTTATTACCCAGCCTGCGCCGCTTGATCCAGGTTTTAGTTCTTTCCAACCACATGTACATGGATGGGTTTGAGACCCAACACGCTGGGGTGAAAGTTGATAGGCCAGATATTTCAGACCCGTATTTCACTTCAGAATTCGAAGAATTTAGGACTTCAATTCCTCGGAGGGACCCGGAGCACTGGTAGACTTTAGGGCGCTGTTTATTATTCCCGAGTAATAAAAAACCGGTTTATAAACTTGGGTTTATAAACAGGGTGTTTATAAACATGTTTGTAAACCCACCGCCAAAAAGTGCTCTCCCCCCTGCGGGAGGTGATTTTTCGGCTGCACTCAGCCTAGTTTGACCCCAAACAATCTGTTACCCGTTTGGCTTGCTGTTGGGGGGTGCTAACACGGTTGAGGAGATGGTTCGACTTAGAATTTCGACCAGATGATCTTGAATGTGGCGAGAGTCGCCGAGAGAAGTGACTGTCCCAGCTGAAAGGAGTGCAGGGTAGAATTCTCATGTTTTTTTTGACCTCGACAACTCGCAAAAATCGTTAAAACCTCTCCAGATCGGGCTCGGGGGCGGAATTGATGGGACTGATGGGAATTAAAAACCAGCCATCCTGCTCGAGGAATATAAAACCCGGTTTATAAACAGGTGTTTATAAACCTGTTTACAAACCAGACTAATAAACAGCGCCCTACTGGTAGTCTCTCGTAGACAGACAATACAACAAACTAACTCGTACCTCGTTATGTTGTTATGTTGTACCTCGTTATGTTGCAGAGCACTGATAAATTCCGATTCAATCAGCTATCTTTGACACAGTAGTATGGATCCAGCAGACGGAATTTACATGAAATTCCATTTAGTCTGAGAGCAAAACACCTTTCAGGGCATCGCCAAATTTACTTTTCCGCGTAGGCGGCAGGTTTTCTTGTCAGCTTCTGCTTTCTTCCACCTCTTGAAATTTCCTTCGGGGAGTGTAGAGAGTGCGCCGGCAAAACTCCATCCGATCAAGACTGTCGAAGTGAGTAGAGAAACCGGAGTAATGAGTACACAATTATCCCTGCCACTGGCAATACTCGTGCTCAGCATGTTGAACACGAGCGCACAGATGATGACCCGTGGGCACAGACACGGAAATGTGTCAGGCAAACGTTCGCTGAGTAGCACTATCGTGAGCTGTGGTTGCTCCGAGTGAATGATTAGCCTCCATCAGTCGTACTAAGTCCGGCAGCGACGCTAAAGGTTTATTCCAGGGAGATAGATTCTTTACGCATGTATTTACTCCAAAGTTGAAGAAGAACCGTGGACACTATTAAGCATGGAGGTTGAACAATTCGGAGACGAACCCGCAGGCACGAATATCAATTAATGAATCCCGCTTTGCCCGGGGTGTACATACTACATGTGGAACTTGCTCGCCAAAGCGCGTGACGGTGAGCTAGAATGAAAAGCATACCTTTCAAGTGCGTCTTCTTTTTTTAAACCTCGGCCGCCAAAGCGCGCGGTGGTAAGCTAGATTGAAAAGCATATCTCAAGTGCGTCTTTTTTTTCTCAAACCTCGGCCGCCCTTGAGGGCCACATCTTCCTCGGCTTCTTGCTTCTTGAGCTGCATCACACCCCGGCCCTTGGCCTGACGCGAGGAGCCGAGTCGATTCGGGGAGGGTCAGCTGGTAGAGGGTCGCGAAGGCAGGTAGCAAAGAAATGCCAATAATGATACGCCACACTACCCCAGCGCCACCAACTCCGCGTACCTCCGCCTACCTTACTCGTTTCGCCCTTTCCGTCCATCACGCGCTTGTAGGCCGCGAGAACCACGATACTGACTAGCAATCCGACGAAGGAGCCCAACCATGGTGCAAGTAGCCCCATGATGATGATGAACGCTCATCGAGATTACTGTAAAGAAGAATGAAAAGCATATTTATGTACTATTTCGCTCAAATCTCCACGACGTGACCGAAAAATTCGAACCTCGGTTTTCGTAAATCGGTCGGGACTCCGGAGCACCGTGACAACGGGAGGAAAAGTGTAGAATTCCACCGAGAATGGGGCGTTGGCGCAGCGGCTCAAAGAGTCTGAGAAAGGTAATTTCCACTTGATCTCAGCTAGCAACTTGAAGTTGAACCAAAGGTTGAATTTAGCGTCACTTAGATGCAAAGTGGGTGCTTAACGAGTCATATGCAACTAGGAACTCAGTAGAAGGGATATCACTCCATTCAGCGGTGGGATAGCGAGGGTTATGGCACACCGTGGGTATATGTCGCTAGCTTGGCTAGCTGTGGCTAACAGGATATGCCATCAACTAGCCATGCGGCTATCCCGCTGTGGGTAGCCAGCGGCTAGCGGCGAGGTTATGATGGAGTTTCTGCTTGAAGGAGTTCGATCCTTACAGTTCACGCAATATTCGGTTGAAATAATTTACACGATGCCCGTGAGGACGGGTGGTACAAGCTCGTGAGGAGTCCCTCACTGTTTTTATGTAGTGTACTATTCACTAAATCAATCCGAGCCATAACATTTTCGTAATAGTCGTGTGTTCCATAATATTCCTGCGCGTTCTCCATCATTCCTACCGATTCGTACAACTTCGCCGAGAGGCCCGAGCCTCGGTGATGTGCCCGAGTGCTCATACGCCACATAGGTTAGGCCACAGGCTAGCCACTATCTGCCTCTGGACCGGCCGGCTCCCCTCACTCTATGGCGATCCGTCCCTGTGGCTAGCGGAGACCTGAATGCAGGGGATCCGAAAGCAAACGTGCTTGCGTCGCGGTCGTGTTTCCAACCAAAAGGTGATGTGTAGGCGAAAATTGATTTTTTGAAGTATTCTTCATCTACCGAGATTCCGAGCGGCCGAACGGCTTTTACGCTCTTGACCAAGAGTCGATCTTCGGGAATACTACTTGACAAGGTGAACCCTCGGCACTCGCCGCAAATTCGCTGCTCGCTGGCCGCGGGGTTGATCGTGGCGCTACGGAACACTGCAAATAAGGTATATGTGCTGCACATTGCCCTACCCATATAAGGTATAGTGCTGTACACCATCCAGGTGAGCTATTACTCTCACCGGTATATAAAGCAGGTTTAAGAGACTACGGGCCATCCTCTGGTCCTCGTATCCCAAACAGCTCATCATGCCTACATTCAAGAGCCTCCTTGGCATTGCGCCCTCTACCGCGAACACCTCCGACTCCATCCTCCTCCTCATCGACCCACAAAATGAATACGCCTCCGGGGCACTTGCCATGTCCAAGCCGGTACTCACGAGCACGCGCCCCGTCATCGCTGAACTCCTCGAGAAATACCGCACAGCCGGTGGAGCCGTCGTGCACGTCTTGCACACCGTACCCGACGGCGCTCCCGTGTTCACACCCGGCACTCCGCTCGCGGAGGAATTCACCGAGCTCGCGCCGCGGAACGGGGAGCCGGTGGTGAGAAAGCGCTTCCCGGGCTCTTTCGCGGAAACAAACTTGCAGGAGATAGTTGAGGCCACGGGCTTGCGTAAACTCGTCCTCGTCGGCTACATGGCGCATGTGTGCGTGAGCACAACGGCGCGCGAAGGGCATCAGTTAGGATATGATATGCTCGTGGCTGAGGATGCGGTCGGAGATCGGAATATCCCTGGAGCAAGTGGTGAAGACGTTGGGAAGGTGTGTATGTTCTTCAAATGGGTTGTATGGGAAACATTGATCGAAATACTTAGATGGTGATGCTTGAGCTCGCCGACATTTTTGCAACGATCGTGAAGAGTGGTGATATTAACTAGGTGTGTACCTAATGCGTAGTACCTGGTGCGTGTTCGCAAAGATCTCTAACACTTTGATGAACCAACTGCACACAATAGACACAGCCACACGTAGGGAACGCTTTGACCGGCCAAAATAGGCAATCGACGATAAACACGTATGAATTCGGATACACCAGCTTCTAGCTTCATATTATCGTTTCTGATTTAGCTGTAATCATTTATGGACCGTCCAACTACGAGTCTACGACTCAAGAAAGAACAACCTAGACGATAGACACGCTCGAGAAAAAAATCGAAAGTCCGGGCCTTGGTTCGGGCCGATGCTCGGCCCCATTCTTACCATGGCCCACTATCCGAACTTCAACAAATGTTTCAGGATGTTGAACATGATGGTATTGGAGCTCCATAAAACTCAAATTAGCACGCGGCCCGAACTTTAAAAAGCAAGGGTTTTGACTTAGCTAGGAGAAGTTTTTTGATATCGCGCACAGTGGTGAGCTAAAATAAAAAGCATTTCTGTTCAGTTCCCCTCGGCCGCCGGCGGACGACAACTCCTTCTGAGGGCCACATCTTCCGCAGCTTCCTGCTGCTTCTCGGGTTCCATCACATCCTGGCCCTTGGCCCGGGATGCGATGAGCCGAGGCGATTCGGGGAGGGTTAGATATAGGGTCGCGAAGGGCCCCACACTACCCGAGCGTGAGATTCAGTAAGCAGAAGAGCGCAACGACCTCCGCGAGTAAGTTAATAGCGTTTAAACTTGGCTTGGTTCAAATGCGACGGCAGTTTCCGAACCTCAAAAACTGAAGAACCATGAGAGATCCATAGCGCGCCGATGATTCTATGTGGCTTCGCACACCAGACTCAAACCCAATCAAAATTGGGGATCAACTAACGGCGACACTCTCAGGCTCAGGCTCCGAGCTGATTGTTCATCAGTCGCGACATTGTCCCAGATGCGACACTCTGATGGGAGATCAATGCACCACCAAAAGCTCTAAATTAGCTGTGAATACCCACTTCTGAGCAGTCAATAAGCAGGGTAGTGAACGGTTAGGGTCGGGGTTTGGTGGTTTGGGTTTGGGTTTAAGTTTGGGTTTGAGTTTGGGTGGTTTGGGTTTGGGTTTGAGTTTGGGTTTGGGTTTGGGCTCAGGTTTTGGTTTAAGTTAGGGTTTTGTTAGGTGTGAGGGTTGAGGGATATTTTTGCCTCGAAAAAGAACAGGGAAAGGTGTTGAAAGTTCAGTATTGCATGTATTTCTTGTCAATCAGGCCATCAAAGTGCCGTGATTTGGGTTGGATTTAAGCGACAGTGTCGCAGCTTGTCAGAACACGGCCACGAGTCTGAGTTTGACAGTGTCGCCGTTGACACATCCCATCAAATTCAACGTGAATGAATGTTGTGGCTGTGTAGTCGACCCGCCTTGATCCGATGCGATCGCACAGTCAACTTGACGTCCGCGTCCATCCAACGTCCATCTTCAATCGATTTCTTGTCCCTCACTTTATCCCAATCTCGTGAGTTCGTCCAGATTTCCGGTGTATAGCTCCACATCTGACTTCCATACAACCCCCAGGCCGAGGAATCAGAAAACTTCTGGCAAAAACATCCCACTGTGGCACTGCGTTGCCTCCATGCCTGCGTCGAACCCAAACGACGCCCTCCGTGCTCGTGCATCGAGTTTAAGTTCGGACATAGAAAAGCTCCAACTTCGAACGCAATCGGACACTCTCTCTACCAATCAGGCATTAAATGATCTGTTGACTGCTCGCGCGGCAGTCCAGGCAAAACTGGACGCCATAACCTACGAGATCTGGACCCTGCCGGCTGAGATCGTAGCTCAAGTGTTCTGTTGGACCTTGGTTCCATCGAGGTCACAGCCAAAATCCACCCCACGGAAGGAACCCTGGCGGTTGGGTCAGATCTGTCGGGTGTGGCGCGAGATCGCGCTGTCCACGCCGGAATTGTGGAACACCATCGAGATCAGCACTGGCCCTCACATTTCCGACCATTACGGCGAGCGCATTCGCACTATATTGTCGCGCGCAGCTTCCCTACCCCTCGCGATTTCCTTCACGTTGGACGACCAGTGCAACTTCATTACGGATTACACCAGTACCATTTCGCACTTTTTAACGACTATCGTCCCACACTCTCACACCTGGGAAGACATTGATTTGTCCAGTATCACTCCCGCATCTCTGGACGCATTACAGCTGGTTCACCACCAGCTCCCCCTATTGAAGTTCCTTGTGCTTGCATTGCGTACCCGGCCTCACGATGGCAAGCTGAGCGCAGTATTCAATGATGCACCGCTTCTTCGGAAGGTCCATCTGAGCAATTTTGGCTCCCAGCCTTTTGCACTTCCGTGGGCGCAGTTAACCTCTCTCGATGTTAGTAATTGCTACGGGACAGAGGTGGCGGAGATTCTTGGCTGGACGCCGGCATTAGTGAACCTCAATATTGGGGTGATTTGGTCCCCCATTCCGCCCCTTCCGCCCCTTCCTCACCTGCGATCTCTCGTGTTCGGTAACGGATCGCTTCTTTCCCTGCAAAGCGATCTGCTTTCCCGGCTCGACGTACCTCTGCGGCGGCTGAAAATCGCAGTCGCTCCCTTCTGGCTGGCTCACCCCGCCTCTCTGGAGGAATTGTCCGTCGCCATTGAATTGCAATTGAAGCGATGGACCGGACCATTATTACTCGAGGGTTTGACATCCACGTCGGCCCTTCGAACCCTCAAGATCACGGTCCACAACTACGAGCCCACCCCTACTACTTTCTCCCTCGATCCTCTCATTCATCGACTCACACACGACCCGGGGTTCCTATCGGGATTGGAGTCGCTCACAATCATTATTCTGGAGCAACCCTCGAGCGAACATCCCCCCTTCAATAGCATCATCTTGTCGTGCATGCTCGGCGCTCGCTGTCATTCGCGGGGTGGCGCTCTGCGGTATTTCGAGCTCCGTTCCCGCCGCGACCTTCCTGTGCTTGATCTTCAAGTGGTGGAATTGGTAGGAAGTGGGACAGAGATCGTTCTCGTAACTGATCCTGACCTTGCGTTCGATCTGTGGTCAACGGAGTTCTAAAGTAGACTCACTGTGTAGGACTCGTGTTTCTTCATTTCACATCCATATTTAAATCATCGTATCGTTTCTGAATCCCTTGAGAAAAATCAACCGTCAGTGGTTCAAAAGAAAGGAAGCTAGGATAAATCTGAAAATTACTAATTAAAATATTCATGCTAGCTGCAGTCAGTGCTGTGAAACAGAGAGTAACTTGAAAGCATGATTCACAAACAGGAACGAAGTGACGGTTTGTGCTCAGAGGACCGAAAATGTCGCCAACAATTGCACGTGCCGGTGCACAGAACGTGACCCACTTGTCATTGCCGCTTGCTTGCCTGCGTCGACGAGCAAGGGAGTCGGACGCGTCTCAACACAGGCTCCACCATGAGCCCGGGACTCAACATAGGGCCTCAGTAAGTTCCTAAGCTTACCAATGGGCTTTCACTTCACTTCATCGATGGCAGCTGGCAAAAGTTTCCGAGGCTTTTGGTCTGGGATCATTACAAGACTAGTTCCTTTTAATATCCAGCGCGTTCGGGTTCAGATATACTTCTGCATAATCCAATGGCATTACTTCCGCAAGTTGGCCAAAGTTTGCGATTAAGATTCAAGCTTTGTCCGCCAGCGGTCTTGCGCTGTTTTCACACATAGAAGGACCTCAAATGTTCCTGAAGCCTGAAGCTTCACCTCATCAAGTCCGCCACCGGTAGGAACCCCTAGAAATGCCCTGCCCCTCGCACTCTACACCACTTTGGCAAGACCCATGGCCGAATCGTACGTGTAACTATTCTGCCCATTTTTTCAACCGCTAAATTCGAGGTGCAGTTTTGTCCGTTCATATCGGAGCTCAGCGCTAAGCCCCTAGAATATCGCCGCAGCTCAAGGAATATTCACGTCATCATCGTACTCGATCGTAGCGACTCCGGACTCCGCACGAGGAATCGCATCCCGCTTCTCTGGAGGCACATTTCATGCATGCATTCAGTGGCAACTCGATCCTTCGCGGCGCTCCTTTATCGCTGTTTTATTTATTCGATATTTTGAGAGGTGCGATTTCCTGTGCGCTCCGTCTACGAGCACTATCTGATCTGTATGACCCTCAAAGATCTGTCTCTCCAGACTTCAGAGTACTACGCCGCGGCTACTCTCTCTTTTGAGCTCATCGGCGCGATCGGGGCCTCCACGTCATCCTCAATAATCACACCCGCGGACGCAAATTTTCTCGATCATAGCCGGCTTTTGGAACGAGTAATCGCATCTCGCCCTGGCCCAAAGCACTGCCCATGCATCTTATTGCATGTCTGAAATTCTGCGCCTGGGTTCCGTGCGGTGTTCTGGGAGGTAGTCTTTTTTTTTGAAAAATATGTATATTCGAGAGGTGCTATCTCTTCCGTGCTTCGTCTGCAAACCAGTCCTGACGTTCCTGCAGGACGTCGAAGGCGCTGGCGTGCGTTCCGAGGACGTCGTCGCCGCCGGAGCCAGCCACGTCATCCCTCGAATTATGAATAATCCGTTCCCTGCATTCTCGATCGCTTTTGATGGGAATGCATTCCTCTCTCAAATGGCGAGGCTGTGCGCAAACGGTCCCATTTTCGCTCTTGCTTCCGTACCGCCATGTCCTCTGCCACATACCCCGCCCTCTCTCCCTCTGAAGAAGCACGCCTGTGCCTCGCTTTCTCCGGTATTTCACTTTACAAGAACGGCCACGACGACGACGACCTAGGCGAACAGCGACTCAAGAAGCGGGTCAAGATGGCGTCAGCCTCCCGCGTCAGAGTGCCCCACAGCTCGTTCATGAACCGCCTGCGCCCCAACCGCCCCCGTACTCGCCGCAGCCCCGACGACAAGATGGTCGTCGAGTCACCCTCCAAGCGCAGTAGGCCGCACGCCCCCGGCGACGACGCTGCCGAGCCTCCCTCCAAGCGCGTAAAGTCGACGTCGCCCAACGGCGCCGCGCCATTGCTCCTCTGCCACTCTCCCCTCGTTTCCGAGTGTCATCAAGTCATCGTCACTTTCTGGGATTCGACCATCGTCGTCAACCCATACGACCGCCTCAGCGCGAAGGCCAAGGCTGGATGGGACGCGTGGAATGCTCGCTGCAACGACGGGCACCTCAGTCCGCACGCGCCCACTGCCACCGCTGGCGTCGTTATCCTCCACGTCGTCGACTAGCGTTCTCAACTCGCCCTTCAAGCGGGCCAGGTCCTCCGACGGCGACGACATGGATGGCGAGCCTTCGTCCAAGAGGGTCAAGTCGATTGCTGCGCCCATCTTCCTCTGCCAGTCTCCCTTCGTCTCCCCCGCCGACCCGCACCGCATGCTCGTCAAAGTCATCGAGTACGTCGTCGTCGTCAACCCTTACGACCGTCTCAGCGCGACGGCCAAGGCAGGGTGGGATGCCTGGAACGCGAGCTGCAACGACGGGCACCTCAGCCAGCACGCGCTCTCTGCCACCTCCCGCGCCACCACCTCGACGTCCTCGACCCGCGGTTTCAAGAGCGAGAAGGCGAAGGCAAGCAGCGCGCCATCGAGCCTTTCATCGACGTTACAAACGTGCGCGGCAGGGTTGGCAGTAGGGGCCAGGTCGTTATCACGGGCGGGAGCGAGAACGGCGAGAGCAGGAGCAGCGGCCGCATGGGGCAGAAGAAGAAGAGTCGGCGCAAGACGCCGTACGTGTCGTCCTTCGAGGGGGGCTTCGCATTGATTCGTTCGAGATACTGCTGGGCGTGACGACCCCTCGCAGGTGCTGAGTTCCTCGTCACAATGCTGCTTGTGTGTGGTTTGGTACGTCTTTCCGCTTAATTCTGTCCTCGCCTGTGCTCATCCCATGCTCAGGATGGATCGTGATATTGCCCGAATGGGTACGTCTTTTTCTCACATTGACGCGCGCTTGACACTGATAAATTTCGCAGCCCCCTGCTTGCTTGATTCTATTTCCTCGATACGCCCTGCTCGATACGTGCTGGATACAACGTGCTTGCCCCGGAGTACGTCTTCCCATTCATATCAATCGTTCTCGATGGCTGACTAGGACGTAGACCACTGTCTTTACCCCTGCTTAGATCCGGAGACCACTGGCTTGACGACCCCCGTGGTGTGCTTGATTGGAGTCACACTATTGCTTTCGGTACGCCCCCTGCGAGCATCCATCCCCCGTTTTCGATGCTCATCCCTTCGCAGCGAGGATACACACTGCCTCGGCTGGCCCTATTGCTTGATACCTCGTGCTCGCCCCGGAGTACGTCTTCCCCCTTTTCCAAATTCAATCGTTCTCGCTGGCTAACATGGACGCAGAGTACTGTCTTTACAGTTGCTTAGACCCGAATACCGCTGGGCGTGACGACCCCGGTGGGTGCTTGATGAGTGTCAAACGATCGCTGCTTAAGACTCGGTAAGTCCGGAGCATTCATCCTGCCTCCGACGCTCATAGCCTTCGCAGGAAAGAACCTACACATTGCTTAGCTCAGGGTACGTTCCCCTTGCTACGACGCACGATTGTTACTAAAGCCTTTCGCAGGGAGCGAGGGGTACCGTGAACGACTTGCTGGATACGTGTTTGCTGTAGACTGCCGCAGCGCTTGATTCGCCCGGATACGACTCGCTTGATACCGAGTGCGTCCTTTTTCTTCCCATCACATCGTCTCATTGACTGACCTGGGCGCGACGTAGACCCCACTGTCTTTATACGGTTGCTCAAGACTTGGCTCCTTCCTCCGCCCTCCAGCTTCCACCGCCGGTCCTCTTCCTCCCCCGGCGCCGATCGATACGATGGCGATGTGCCCGCCGCGCAACTCTCCCGCTTTTTGGCCCTTGAAACCCCTGCTCCGATGCGAAGCCCTCCTCCCTCTTCACTCTATCGTGACACGATTTTGCTTGATATAGTGTAAGCTCTGCTTCACTTCAGCACGAGCACGAACGCTGACCTCAACTCATCTAGTCTTTCTTCCGCCTCCTCGCCCATCCTCCGACGGTGCTCCTCCTCGGCCGCCGACTTCTCGATCCGACGCGAAACCTCCACTCCTCCATGGCCCTTGCCACCGCGGTCGTTACCGGTCTCAGCGTGCTCCTCGCCCCGGGAACAGTCATTAGCACGCCCGCGATACCCCTACCTCCTCCCCATAATTTGTGCGTCTCTTCCGGTAATGCTTCTCGTTCTCTCGCTGACTTGTTCTCAGATTTGGATACCCCGGCAACACCTGTATTACCATCGCCTCAAGGCTCCGACGCGCAACCCCCGCCCTACCCACGTCAAATCCTCCCGCCCACGAACAGCAACACCTTCGACACTGTATCGCTAGCTTTCTCAAGCCCCACTGTACCCACTTGCTTGCCTTGTGTTTTCACTGCTTTCTTTTCGCTGTGCTCGCTTTTTTCGCTGCCATCGGCCTTTCTACTGCTCGGTCTGTCGTTTTATTCAGCTTGCGCTCTTTGGTACGCCTATCTCCCTCTTCGTAGATCTCCCGCTTGCTCATCCCTTTGTCCGCAGATTCGATCCTCGCTCAAGAAAACTTCGCTCGAGAAGAAGTCCGTTTCCCAAATAGTGTAAGTGCACCCGCACCCAAATTTTGCAAACTCCACGGAAACCTGGTCGTCCAATACATCGCACTCGCCAAGCCTCAACACCGGCAACTTTTCCCCACCCGCCCGCATCCGCCTCACAATCGCCTCTCGCCCACCAGAGGGGTCCATCTCCTTCCGCGCCTCCGCTGCGCACGCAAAGCCTCGTCCCGTAATTACGCAATCGTCGACGTTTCGTCACTGGTCGACACACCAGCAGTCGGCTTCGTCCCTACACAACCCCGAAACTCTGAAATTTGGTACCCCGCAGGCAAGCCGGTACCGCCTAACGGTGCAAACTACGTAGTTCCGTCCTTGTATTCCCCTCCGGCTGCCTCAAATAATATACATTTTCTTTGCAATTTTTTTGAGGCAATGTTTGGCTACAGCCCCATCTTGCTTGGCAGCAATCTGCCGGACCGTCTTCCTCTGCTCCCGCAACGTCCCTTTTTTGCTCCTGTGCTTGCAGAAGGGCGTAGATCTGTATTTGAAGAATTCAAAATTGAGTCCCCTCTCCCTTGCCTCTCCCCTCACAGAATGCTCGGAATCTCGGATAGTATCTTGTCTAGATCTGCTCAAATCAATGCTCTACTTGTGCTCTACCAACAACGTTTCTCAACTACCCCGAACCCGCGACGAGACGAGAAATGTCGTTCGCCAGCACCAGGGAATACTTTCCCCAGCTCGCTGTAATACCTTGGGAACTGCTTTTTGCAATATTCACTCCTGTCATTCTACCCCATCTTCAACGTCTTTCCTTAGACGAACCCTGTTTTCTCCCCTGGGCTAATGTCACCTGATGCTATCGGACCTGACCTCCCTCTATAATCCGCCGTCGAGCATAGCAGCCCACCTCCCCTTGTCCAGCATTCCGGATGTATGCTCACAAAACTAGGTCTTGATGCATTGGACGATGGGCCCCGAGCTCATTGCTGCTCTCCGAGCTCTTCCGGCCTCACCTACTAGTTTCTCGTCGACGCCAGCAATGGCTAGCGGCACAGCAAAGTTTTCGATGCCATGACAATATCGGGATCTCTCTCCGACCTGTGTCCAAATCTCATGTGGTGGTTGGGATCATCTTTTCGCCATGGTACACTCTCGTTTTCCGTTCACGAACTTGGCAGTTCTGTGTATCATCCGGGATGGTACGGTGAATCGGCTGGTGGAGTGGCTTCAAACCCTGCGAGACCGAGGACTCGATGCACAGTACTTGGTCGCTCGCGCACCACACGTCTTTGTCTACTCTTTGGCCCAGAAAAGTCAGACAGATAAATTCGAGGCCAGCGATACTCGAGCGCAGCCAGTTAGACAAACCTGCCTTGAGCATTAATGGGCTCTCGCGCTTGCTTTACTCGGACTTCAGATATTTCCGCGTTCGGCGAGCCAGATCCAGTGCAAAAAGCATCCGTCCCGCGAAAGTCTAGCACTCCTCCGACATCGCCGAGCTGATTCTCACCAGGCTGTGCCCTCGAGGCTGGCCCAGACCGTTCTTCAAGCTCGGAACACTGAAATCGCGGATGTAGATTCAGAAAAAGATGTCTCAAACTCCTATTCTGAAATATATATAAATCCACCCACTCGCTGGGCTCGGAGCAACACATTCACACAGCTACTCGCAGTCGCACCCCTTAACCTCAACAGTAAGTGTTTTCTCTCCTTCCAATCATCTTTTTGACTCTTCCGTTAGAAACTCACGATGTCGAGCTCCGCAATGCTATTCGACTCTCCTGCCGCTATCATCCCGTCCTCATCGTACATCGAGCCTTTCGTCGTCCCGCCGCACTTCCATTCGCGAGCGTTGCGGCTTCAAACTCTACCTCTCCTTCGTCCCCATCATCCCGGATATCGCTGCGAAAGGCCAGCTCGAACCCACTGTCGGGAACCTCCCGCGCCGCAAGCGCAGCAGCGTCGTATCAATTGATTTTTCGGTTCTGGCTCAAGCCCCGATCGATGTGAACGCCCGCCGCGCGGGGTACTTCGTCTGAGCTTGCTAGGGAACGGACTTGACTGCGGCTATTAATCTCTGACCCGCGCGAATTTAATTCAGGTGGGTTCCTTTCATCTTGAGCTGATTGATCTTGCTCCTAATTTTGACGCAGTGCGGCCATATACCCAGGCGAAAAACTTCTACAAGCGCAACGACGAGTTTCCAGAGTTTGGCGAGAATGGAACTCATTCAAATCACCGCTTCAATGTAACATCATATACAAATACCAATTTCATTCAATCGGATCCGACATTCTCATGCATTTGTAGCCAGAATTTTGAGAATTTACTCCCGCTAACAGAATAGCGACACCTTTCCTTCTGTCAACCAGCTTGGGCTGGGATTCCTGGAAACTGCGTTCAGTTCATTATGCGCGCATCTCACCATTGAGTATGCAGTGTGACACTGGAGACCCGTACGAACCATGTTCAAGTGTGTTGTGCCCGTTGTCATAGGTCGGGTTCAAAAGTCGGATGGGGGTTTAAATAAATCGACCTCTGGAGCTCCCCTTCCCCCTATGTAACCACCACCACTTGGTTTTAAGGTACATGGCATTCATAATACTGCTAAGGCCTCAATTAGTGCTCCAGAAATTTGTTGAGACTCACTCCAAGACCACTTGAAGATGACTTTTGGTTGTAGACTTGTAGTGAGAAGTTTTTTTCAGCCGCATAGACTCTAATGGAACAAAAATGGAAATGAAAAATGAAAAAAAAATGAAATTTCAGCCTTGGCCAGACCCTCCCCTCCCCCTGTCCGGAATTTCAATCCCCCCCTTGGGGGAATCGACGAGGCAGGATCAGATGCAATTGGGTTGTGAAATCAGGGTCAAAGGAGAAGATATTCCACAAAGAACATCAGCGCAGGAGGCAGAGCTCGGAAATTAATATGTGCATTGCCAGGGATGAAGACAAAGGTTACGACTCGACATTGGTACGGGGAGGCTCGAGCTAATCTGTGTATGAAGGAGATAATCGTGGCAGAAAGAAGCGAGGTAGGAATGTTTAAATGAACAATGAAAGATTTCAGGGGACGCGGGAATCAAATTTCTCGATACAACTACAATAGTGAAAATTATTTTCACGACTTCGATGCCAAATTACCAATACTGAAGCTTCCCTCGGGTAGGAAGGACAAACGCTCTCTGGCATGCTGCGTAAACAGCACATCAGATGCCTTGTCGTATTTCTTCTTGTCGTAATCTCCATGGACAAGGCCCTTTGCCCGAAATGCGGCCCAGGCCACCTGCCTCGCTAGGTCGTGGACATTTTGAGTCGGTGAAGCGCTGAGGATGAGGAAATACTTGACAGGGAACCTCTTATGGTAGAAGAACGATATTTCCAGTCGCCCTCCCTTGCCTTTTGTATTGTTATATCCAGGCGATAGGTATCCGGCCATGTCCGCATATGGGCCCTGCCCACCGCCGTACAACACATTGAACGCGGAGCGCATAACATTCCAGGTGCCCCGACCAGCTGGCGCATTTCCAACGGGTTGGAATGGCGCTTCGAACTGCCGGTTCCGCGCCTGGTCGGTTGCATCCCCAAAGCTTTCCACTTTGAGAGGTGGATCGGTATCAGAACGGGTGACGACACTAAAGATGTCCGGGCGAGCGCGGAGTTCTCGGAGGAAGGCCGTGGTGAAGTCGTCTGGCTCGTTCCGGATAGCGCCGAACATGTACGCCCGCATTTGGAGCTCGACCCACGTTATACACCCAGGCTTTTTGGCAGGAAGAATGCTGGGCATTGGGCCCGGAGAATTTGAGCTCTTCAGCTCCATTGACCAAATCGGCGAGGATTACACCGCAGAGACTCAAATGGTTTCTCGTCGCTTTTGAGTCCCTGGGGTCGCCCTCGACTTTGGATGCGCAAAAGGAGGGAGTATTGTAGCTCAAGGATCAGCGCGCTGAATTCGAGGAATGTTTGCAACTCGTCAAAGTTGCAGCACAATCGTACGAATCGATTTTCGGTGTCTCTTTCGGGAGTCTCAGCAGTGAACATCCCCTAGAATACCAGGTTCAGTGTGCCGTCGCTAGTAATCAGGGGCCTCTACTCACATGCCACACTTTGTTGGGTGCGGGTATATCGCGCGAGTTGTTATATATCCAACCACCCAAGATTTTGAAGCGGTTTTCTGCGTGTTAGACTCGTTAGTACATAGCTTGACCGCAACTTCAACGGTTGCTTACCGACATTGCCCATGTTGGCACTTGCCTGGGCGCTATCTTTCATTGCAATTGCCTCCGTCCACGAGTCTTTCCACCATCTCAACCCAATCTTCAAGTGCTTCACATACAGCTCGGCAATGCAGAGAACATCTTCGTAACCAAAATCGTCATCCATTACAAAGTCCTTGAACGAAACTTTGTCCAACGCCTTGGCGAACAACTGCGGGTGGTGAAATATAATCCTTCTGGTGTATTGAAGCCAGACATTCGCGATTATGTTTCCGGTGTCTTCGTTCCTCGGGATCATCTGAGGGGGTCTGGCCAGCTTTGATAAGTGTACTCTTCTGGAATGCTTCCGGGTCTAGAATGTGCTCAAATGCGTAAAGGATTTTCTCGCGTTCGCTGGAGGGGCATTAGCAAAATTAAAGGGATGTGCGTGCGGGAGAACTCCCAATCTCATCTGTAAGGCAATTAAATCGTCCTCCGCATGGGAAGCAGCCTTCTGGCGCACTTTGTCGTACTGGGAGCGTACGTACGACTCGTACAAGTATGTATCCTGGCCAGGATTAACGTCATCGTCTTCGCCGATGGGACCAGTTTGAAACTGTTCCACCCAGTCCTTGGCAGGATGGTCCTTCAGATAAAGGACCATTGCCCGCGCTTCCAAAGCGTCTCTAATCTCGACACCCTGGGCCATTTGTTTCGCAAGAACTTTGATCCGGAATTTATGACCGTCATCCACTGACACAGAGAGTGAGCAGGACGGAAAGCTTAACGGCAGGTCAGTACGACGGCGCACCTTTCAAAAAGAAGCGATTGTGGTGGATATCCCTCCCAGTCCGCTCCTGGCGGATAGCATTGACGTACTTCTTCATTAGACGCGCCTTTTCTAGGATCTCAGAAACGGACGTGTATTCCAAGATATCTGCCTTGGTGGGAATCAACGCGCCAGCAAACGTTTCGTCAACGAATTTCTGGGCCTCCTTGTACCGTTTGGTCATTGTACAATACTGCTCGTGGTGGACACGACAGCGCTCGATAGGCCGTCCGTGGGTGGGGATTTCGGAACAACGAGTGATCTCGTCCTCCAGAAGGGTTGAACATTGAGCTTGGGGCGAGGGGTTCGATGCTTTGCGATGTTTCTTGGGGCTCATTGTGGTGGGGCAGGACGAACAGTCTAGACGTCCAAGGAGACGCCCGATGCTATATTAAGTAACGTCGAAAGTTCCCACGAAATTTGAGAAGTCGGATTGAAGTCGGAGCCCAATGAGAGGCAAGCGTCGTGGATTGATTTTGTGTTGGGAAACGGGAAGTAAGGCAGTTCGTCATGATCCAAGGAGGCTCTCTGAGTCTCCTCGAGAGGGTTGCTGAAAGTCAGGACAGTATCTTGGCGCGTTCAGTGGATCTCGAAGTGGTATTTGTTGGCTTTTGTTGGTCCAGGTAGTACAATATTTGAGTCCAAGGCGATGGAGAATATGTGGCCAGAGGAAGGACTATCCAGCTCGCAGATAGTTGTCTGCACCGGCCTGCAGAAGAGAGGAGACGACGGCCCGGGTGCGAACACCAAGTTCTCGTGCGCCCGATGCCGGGCTCGCTCATGACGTGAGATAGGGAAGAGAAGATACCGAGAGGGTGGGAAGGTGTTGTTTTCTTTTTGTTTCATGAAAAGAAGAAGGTGGACCTGAGTACTTATTGAACATCACACAGCCTCCGGCTCGCTATGATCCGAAAGCCCGCCTGGGCGGTGATTTGGGCGCTTAACACCTTTACCTTCACGTTCATGGACCTTCGAACCAAAATCGATTCTTCGAAATGAATCCCGGTTCGTTATCGTATATGCGTTTTGAGTGCCTCACTGACGCCCGCGTTTCTTCTTCAACTGAAAGTTTCGGATGGCCCTTGACTCCGGCCAAGCTCTCACAGGTTTCTGTAGCTTGTCTGGCAAGCCTGTGGCAAACATAATTCATTTTCTGTCGCCGTCCGACATCAAGACGCTCTTGTTCGTATGCCGATGGCTTCATCGTCTAACCACTTGACGCCGTTCTCGCTGCTCATGGAATTCCTCGACCCCACACTCAAGTCCGAAGTTAACTTCGACGGGAACTTTGTGGATGTGGACGCCCAATATTTCAATCCCTTCACTGCTCTTCGATTCGCTTTGTTCATTCCCAACCTGCAAAACTTCTCGGCGACTTTCAATGCATCTACCTCTAGTGATATCACTCGGATAGCCCGAGGTATACGGAGCTGTCACCGCATCGTGAACAAATTTCCATCCATTCGCAACGTCGCTGTGGAATTCCAGGCCATCGCATACGATGCCAGATTTTTACCAAGCGGAGGCATGAATGATCTACTCAAAAGCGATTTCCAGGCTCTGCTGGACACTATCGCGGATCTACCTCACCTCGAATCGCTTCGTATCGCCACAGGCTGGCATTTCGACAGCGCCTACATGCTCGAACTATTCCCATCCGTTAAGCCCATCCATCCACCTTCACAGCCCACAACTGCCTCGTCTCTGTTCAAGAAACCCAGTAAATTATATAAAAATCTGTTTCCTCGACGCACTCCAGAACGTACGGCCGCGGCGGCCCCCACCCAGCGCACACCCATGACATTCTCCATCGACACACCGATCCTCATCCTTCCCGCGTTTTATCCCCGAACGATGTCGATTCTGGGTTCTCGGCCCATAACTGCCCTCCGGCTGCACATGCTTATAGCCCCGATGGATTGGGGAACCATCCTGCCTGAAATCGTGCAAACTGTTCCCCACCTCGCCGAGCTGACCATTCTCGGGGTTCGGATGCCGGTCCCGGCCCTCATCGAATCTATTTCGGCTCTCCATCAACTAACACTTCTCACCATGGATTCCGCCCCAGACTTCATTTCGCCACCCTCATTCCGTGCGATTCCCACACCCCCACTCAATAGCGAAGTTGTCTCGACGCCCCAAAGCCGCCTGATAATGACCGCATATCTGCAGAATCTCACCACCTTGGCGGTGCGCCCGGAGCATCTCGATGCGCTCCTCTACCCGCATAACCCCTTGCCCGCGCTCAAGATACTCTGTCTGCGCGTTGAGCTCCTCGATCTCAATTCGCCGGGGACGAGCCTGTTGATGCGCAAAATCGTTCACCGGCTGCGCGCAACCCACAAATCGCTGCCGCTCACTTTCGACGTGCGCGCGAATATCGCGCCGGAGGCGCTAATGTGCCGCACGTTAGATATCGCGCTCTCTCAGGGTCAAACGTGGGATGATGCATTCGGTTCAATCGAACATCTGCGCGTCCGAGACTACGGAGAATTTAGCTGCGCCGTACTCGCGCGATGGGGGACAGTATTTCGAGGAGCTCGCAAGATATCCTTGTCGGGATTGGCATCGTCGTCGTCTGAAAGGATAATTGCGGAAATTCATCGAACGTGCCCTGAGGTTCAAACCGTCACGGTCGATGGATTTATTGAGGCGGAGGTCGGCCGATGGGCAGACACATTCCTCGAGCTCCCGGACGACGTGCTGCTGATCATCTTCCAGCATCTTGGACCGGAGCTCTACGCCTTGGCCCGATTATCTCGCCGCCTCAATCTACTCGCCCTACCCGTGTACCTGGCACAAAGTGGTGTCCCCAATCCCCCCGAGCTGTGCGAATTTCGGCTGGTGAATCACCCAATGGGCGGTGATGTCCTGTCGGCGCTCAGCTCAGCCGTTTATATCACGCAAACTAAACATCTTTCCTGCGAGTTCACCTCCGGCGGCAACGTCTCCTGTTATCTCAACCACATCGAACGGCTCACCAGCTTCATTCGCAAACTTTCCTCCATCGACCAAGTTTCGCTATCCCTGGTCGATCTCGGGAATGTCGACAGCGAGGTGAATGAGCTTGTGAGGCAGCGGTGGCGCCGGACATTCGAAGTGTTGCTCAATGTGGTCCTGGAGAGGTCGTGTACCTCACTCACGATCCGTGGTGCCCCATATTTGAAGCCCGACCTGTCGGAGTCTGCCCGGCTCGTAAGCGGATCCACAATTGAGCTTTCCGCACTCGCGCAAACCAACTCGTCAATCCACACATTCTCCTTCCATCCCCTGACGACCCTGTCCCACTTCGGTATCCGCTGGACTTTCTCTGCGCTCCGATCGTCGCATATTTCGATCCTAAGTATCACAGTGTCCTCTGCCGCCTTGTTGGAGGTTATAGCTGAAGAATTTCAAATCTGGCCCAACTTGAAGTCGTTTTTTGCTCCGACTTCCTCGACCTCAAGCTCGTCGAGCTCCTCGGCAAGCTGCCCGCCCTCACCCGACTCTCCCTGCCATTCAAAGCCGACCTTCACGGAAATCGACCCTTTGTGTCAGACCGCATCATACCCTCACTACCAAATCTCCGCAGTCTCACCACAGCAGCCCCGTTCCTTCTGCATTTCTTGTTAGCAGAGAACGCACTACCCGTACTCGAGAATCTCGAAATTCGAACATCCGCTGCGGCGGCACTCCCCTCGAAATGGTCGTTAGCACGAGTCCTGTCGGCCCTCAAGGAGCGTGGACCCAAGTTGCCACCGGTCATCACGCTCGAGCTGACGCTGGCGCACCGGCAGTTCGAGTTGTGGCTGAGGTCCGGCGGGTTTCGCGCGCTCATTGGGACCGAGGTCGCGTGGGGTGAAGCGTCCAAACTAATTAACAGCTTGCACCTGCGTTGGTCCATCGGCTACGGGGTAAAGATCGACGCTTGCGAGCGTATTCTGCAGGCAGTCCTGCCCCATTTCCCGTTCCTTTCCAGTTTATCAGTTGATGATGGGACGGGACACGAAATGGCTGCTCAGGCTTCCGTTCTGGCCTTGATTTTGGAAACTTATCCAGACATACGATCGGTCACTTTAAATAATTTTCCTGTTGCGTTGGAGTAGCTAGGAAATGGTTCAAATTTCTGATTTAGAGTTCATGCGAAAGTTAAATAATACACTGACGATATCTTCGCAAAGAGTAAGCCCTTCTGAATTGAAAACGAGGATGCTAGTGATACAAACAGGATTGATACGTTACAATGCCGATAATTATTATGAACTCCAGAACTCGAACCGCTGACCACGAGACAGAAAATTAGGATACACATGAAAACGAAGATGAAACGATCCTGCCAGAATCGCGCTGACTCTACAATTACATCCCCACAAGCTTGACTTCAAACGAAGTACCCCGCGCGGTGGGCGTTCGCATCAACCGGGGCCTCAGCGAGAGCGGACAGATCAATGGATACGACGCCGTTGCGCTTGCGGGGATCCAAGGGGGCGGGGGCGAAGGAAAGCGAGAGAGTGAACCCACAGCGCTCCCGAAGGGAGGTGCGGCGCGGTGATGAAGCACTCGGGGTTGACGAGGTAGGGACAGTGACCGTGCGGGAGGTGAACGTCTGCGTTTGGGCGCTGGACATGATAGGTTTCTGATGGAAAGGTGAACAAGGCGAGGGAGAGAAGGGTGGAAGGACGCACTGTTACTTTGGAAAATGTTGGTCCTGGATGTGGTGGTAGGGTTTTGTAGCGTGAATGTGTTGGACGTAATGGAAATGTGTTGTTTTTACAGCAAAGACTGGGCGGATTTTATACATTCAAAAATAGGGGGCGAGACATTCTGCTAAATCCGCAATCTCAGTGTTCCGCGAAATAAGAGTGGTCTGGCTCGAGTCTGGGCCCAGAAACGCACAGCCTAGAAGGATTGCCGTCGGAAAGTTTAGAATAGGTCTCAGACCTCCGCGGGAGGAGAAAAAACATTCATAATCATCTTTCGAAGGACGGTCGTTGATGAGGACGAACACTGGTACTTGGTCTGCGACGCGGTCGTGCATGAGACGATGTGCAAACTGGCAGCAGCGATTTAAACAAACACGGGGGGGTCTTAAATGGGCGTACGAGCATGCGGCGTAGATTCAAACAATTATGATCACAAATTCCGACTTTGTCTGCGTTCGTAAAATCCTCCTAAGACACTAATCCAGAGGATGGATTCGACTGCGAGAGGAGTCGGATGTGAAAAGGAAAGGCCAGAGTCAAGGCAGACGCACCAGGGACGACAGGCTCAACGAGGTCCCATAACTCAGCCTCCCGGATGACGTGCTGGAGGCATTTCTCTATGAAGGCCGAGACATCAAGTTAATTGGCGGCAGTCGCCACGCACCTCCGCCGTGGGTGGGGTATTTCACGGTCCGTTGTTCACAGTCCTTTCCCGCGTGTTGGCCGCATCTCGCACCAGGCTTTCGTACAAGGTGGAAACTGCGACGAGGGCATCCTTCGATTCACCGCGCCACGGGAAGAAATGTAAAGCTTGTTTTTTTTCTTGTGTATAGCAAGCTCGCCGGGAGCATCGCCATCGAGGATCTCGTATTTTTGTTTGTACTTGAGGGGGAAGACGAGGTGGTTTGGCGATAGATCATAGAGAGCTCCACATTTACCGCAGATTTCGAGCATTCTGTGAGGGGAGAGGTCGACTCAATTTTGAATCCTTCAAATACAAATCTACGCCCTTCTGCGCAAGCTACAGGAGCAGAAATGAGACGTTGCGGGAGAATGAGACGTTGCGGGAGCGGAGGAAGACGGTCCGGCAGATTGCTGCCAAGCAAGATGGGGCTGTAGCCAAACATTGCCTCGAAGAAAATGCAAAGAAAATGTTATATTATTTGAGACAGCCGTAATACAACGACGGAACTACGTTAGGCGGTATCGGCTTGCCTGCGGGGTGCCAAATTTCAGAATTTCGAAGTTGTGTAGGGACGAAGCCGACTGCTGGTGTGTCGACCAGTGACGAAACGTCGACAATTGCGTAGGTATGGGGCGAGGCGTTGCGTGCGCGGCGGAGGCGAGGAAGGAGATGGCCCCCTTGGAAGACTGGAGGGCGAGAGGCGATTGGGCGGCGGATGCGGGTGGGCGGGAAAAAGTTTCCGGTGCTGAGGCTTGGCGAGTGCGATGTATTGGACGACCAGGTTTCCCTTGAGTTTGAAAAATTTGGGTGCGGGTGCAGTTACGCTATTTTGTGAACGGACTTGTTCTCGAGCGGAGTTCTTTCTTGAGCGAGGATCGAATCTGGATACGAAGGGATGAGCACACGGGAGATCTACGAAGCAAGGGAGATAGGCGTACCGAGGAGCGGGGTGCAAAGTCCGTGCGGGGGTTCATGCAGTGGAGTGCGGTGAGAGTGTTCTTAACGGTATTTGGTAAACGGACTTGTTCTCGAGCGGAGTTTTCTTGAACGAGGATCGGATCTGGAGACGAAGGGATGAGCACGCGGGACGTCTACGAAGAGGGAGATAGGCGTACCGAGGAGCGCAAGCTGATTGCGAATAAAGCAACAGACAGCAGAAAGGAAGACAGACGGCAGCGAAACAATGCGAGCACAACGAAAGGAAAGCATCGAAAGCACAAGGAAAGCAAGGGAGCACAGTGGAGCTTGAGAAAGGCTAGCGATACATTGTCGAAGGTGTTGCTGTCCGTGGGCGGGAGGATTTGACATGGGTAGGGCGGGGGTTGCGCGTCGGAGCCTTGAGGTGATGGTAATACAGGTGTTGGCGGGGTATCAAATCTGAGAATAGATCAGCAAGAGAACGAGAAGCAAGAGGAGGAGGAAAGCACAATGTATGAGGCGGTGGTGGGGTATCGCGGTCGTACCAGTCATGACTGTTTTCGGGGCGAAGGGAGTAGGTTGCGCGTTCAGGGCGGATTCCAGAGCCGAGTAAGGACTGTTGCGGCGAGAGCCAATCGGAGAACGATGAGGTTCGCGTTGGCATCGAATATTCGGCGGCCGGTGAGGAGAACCGTCGCAGGGTGGGTGAGAGGGCGGAAGAAAGACTGGGCGAGTCAGCGTTCGTGCTCGTGCTGAAGTGAAGCAGAGCTTACACTATATCAAGCAAAATCGTGTCACGATAGAGTAAAGAGGGAGGAGGGCTTCGCGTCGGAGCAGGGGTTTCAAGGGCCAAAGACCGGGAGGGTTGCGCGGCGGGCACACCATCGTATCGATCGGCGCCGGGGGAGGAGGAGGACCGGCGGGGGAAGCTGGGGAGGCGAAGGAGGCAAGTCTTGAGCAACCGTATAAAGACAGTGGGGTCTACGTTGCGCCCAGGTCAGTCAATGAGACGATGAGGTGGGAAGAAGAAAGACGCACTCGGTATCAAGCGAGTCGTCATATCTGGGCGAATCAAGCGCTGCGGCAGTCAAACACGTATCCAGCAAGTCGTCACGGCACCCCTGCCTCCCTGCGAAAGGCATTAGTAACAATCGTGCGTCGTAGCAAGGGGAACGTACCCTGAGCTAAGCAACGTGTAGGTTCTTTCCTGCGAAGGCTATGAGCGTCGGAGGCAGGATGAATGCTCCGGAGTTACCGAGTCTTAAGCAGCGATCGTTTGACACTCATCAAGCACCCCCCGGGGTCGTCACGCCCAGCGGTATCCGGGTCTGAGCAGCTGTAAAGACAGTAAGCTGCGCCCAAGTTAGCCAGCGAGAACGATTGAATTTGGAAAAGGGGAAGACGTACTCCGGGGCGAGCACGACGTATCAAGCAAATAGGGCCAGCCGAAGCAGTGTGTATCCTCCCTGCGAAAGGATGAGCATCAAAAACGGGGTATGGATGCTCGCAGGGCACGTACCGAAGCAGAAGCAAGCAATGGTGTGACTCCAATCAAGCACACCACGGGGGTCGTCAAGCCCAGTGGTCTCCGGATCTGAGCAGGGGTAAAGACAGTAGTCTACGTCCTAGTCAGCCATCGCGAACGATCGGATATGAATGGGAAGACGTACTCCGGGGCAAGCACGTTGTATCCAGCACGTATCGAGCAGGGCGTATCGAGGAAATAGAATCAAGGAAGCAGGGGACTGCGAAAGATATCAGTGTCAAGCGCGCGTCAATGCGAGAAGAAGACGTACCAATTCAAGCAATATCACGATCCATCCTGAGCACGGGATGAGCACTGGCGAGGCGGAAGTAAGCGGAAGACGCACCAAACCACACACAAGCAGCATTGTGACGAGGAGCTCAGCACCTGCGGGGGTCGTCACGCCCAGCAGTATCTCGAACGAATCAATGCGAAGCCCACCCCTCGGAGGACGACGCGTACGGCGTCTTGCGCCGACTCTTCTTCTTCTGCCCCATGCGCCCGCTGCCGCTGCTCTCGCCGTTCTCGCTCCCGCCCGCGATAACGACCTGGCCCCTGCTGCCAACCCTGCCGCGCACGTTTGTAACGTCGGTGAAAGGCTCGACGGCGCGTTGCTTGCCCTTCGCCTTCTCGCTCTTGAAACCGCGGGCCGAGGACGTCGAGGTGGTGGCGCGGGAGGTGGCAGAGAGCGCGTGCTGGCTGAGGTGCCCGTCGTTGCAGCTTGCGTTCCAGGCGTCCCACCCTGCCTTGGCCGTCGCGCTGAGACGGTCGTAAGGGTTGACGACGACGACGTACTCGATGACTTTGACGAGCATGCGGTGCGGGTCGGCGGGGGAGACGAAGGGAGACTGGCAGAGGAAGATGGGCGCAGCAATCGACTTGACCCTCTTGGACGAAGGCTCGCCATCCATGTCGTCGCCGTCGGAGGACCTGGCCCGCTTGAAGGGCGAGTTGAGAACGCTAGTCGACGACGTGGAGATAACGACGCCAGCGGTGGCAGTGGGCGCGTGCGGACTGAGGTGCCCATCGTTGCAGCGAGCATTCCACGCGTCCCATCCAGCCTTGGCCTTCGCGCTGAGGCGGTCGTATGGGTTGACGACGATGGTCGAATCCCAGAAAGTGACGATGACTTGATGACACTCGGAAACGAGGGGAGAGTGGCAGAGGAGCAATGGCGCGGCGCCGTTGGGCGACGTCCACTTGACGCGCTTGGAGGGAGGCTCGGTAGCGTCGTCGTCGGGGGCGTACGGTCTACCACGCTTGGAGGGCGAGTCGACGACCATCTTGTCCTCGGGGCTGCGGCGAGTACGGGTACGGTTGGGGCGTAGGCGGTTCATGAGCGAGCTGTGGGGAACTCTGAGGCGGGAGGCTGGCGCCATCTTGACCCGCTTCTTGAGTCGCTGTTCGCCGAGGCCGTCGTCGTCGTAGCCATTCTTGTAAAGCGAAATACCGGAGAAAGCGAGGCACAGGCCTGCTTCTTCAGAGAGGGACAGGGCGGGGTATGTGGCAGAGGACATGGTGGTACGAAAGAGAGAGCGAAATGGGACCGTATGCGCACAGCCTCGCCATTTGAGAGAGAGCTGCATTCCCATCAAAAGCGATCGGGAATGCAGGGAACGGATTATTGATAATTCGAGGGATGACGTGGCTGGCTCCGGCCGCGACGACGTCCTCGAAACGCACGCCAGCGCCTCCGACGCCCTGCAGGAACGTCAGGACTGGTTTGCAGACGAAGCGCGGAAGAGAGCACCTCTCGAACATATACATATATTTTCAAAAAAAAAAAGCAACCTCCCAGAACACCGCACGGAACCCAGGCGTGGAATTGCAGACATGCAATAAGATGCACGGGCAGTGCTTTGGGCGAGGGCGGAATGCGATTCCTCGTTCCAAAAGTCGGCTATGATCGAGGATATTTGCGTCCGCGGGTACGTGATTATTGACGATGACGTGGATGCTCCGACCGCGATGACATCCCCAAAGCCGGCGGAGCACGCTCGGAGAGAAATATCAGAGCGAGCTCGCAAACAAAGCGCGGAAAAAATCGCACCTCTCTTTTTCTTCGACAGAAAGGAAGTCTGAGAGATTCCAGAACGCCAGGCGCAATTGAAGGCAGGGGATTGCGTTGAGCGAGCGGCGGATCCGAACTCTGGAGTCAGTACGATCGAGGATATTTGCCTCCGCGGGTGCGTAGATGTACGCGCTCCGATCGCGACGATGGCGGCGGTGTTTATGCTCTGGTGAGAAAGATCAAAGCGAGCTCGCATATAGAGCACACAAGAGACCGCACCTCTCAAATATGGAATAAATAAAAAAATAAAAAAATAAAGAGCAAGGATCCTGGAAAGCCGCGCACGTTCCATTCGGCCATGAATGGACGATCTTCAGCGAAAAGCGTCGGCCACGTTCAAGAACATTTGCATCAACGGCGTAGTTCTTGATGACGTGGATGCTCCGAAACCGCGACGATGGCCATTCACCGAAAAATAGGGTACCAGACGCGCTGCAGCGAGCTAAGAAACAGATGCGATGTGAACAGGCGCGAGAGTCGCACCTCGACTAGCAAAATTGGCCAGCAGTAATTCCCCTTGGATCCACAAATTTGATAGGGTTCGCCATCGACCAAGCAAAACAAGAGAGTTAGGAAGTTCTGGCGTTCGCGGAGCTGATGAGGTGCATGCATGCGGTCCAAGAATATTTGAAAGACCTCCTGAAAACCCGTGGAAGCCTAGTCGTGCACATGGCTTGACTTCTCGATGCAAATTTCGGCCCAACTGCACGAGCAATGTTATCCAAGTGCACAAAAGTGTATATATATGTACACCAACGCACTGGAGATTAGTCGTCCAAAGAAAACTTGCAACGAGCACAGACGGTACATGTCGAATTTTGCCGCCACTGGCCCACTGCGAGGAAATTAATATTTAATAAAAAGCCAAGCGCTGAGCTCCATGACTTACGGAGGCCACAAGCTGAGCCCTAGGCTCACGATAACGCCAGTGAATCCGGAGAACGACTCGAAGTAGACACCAAAAAGCTCCTGTCCGGAAATTGCTCCCGTTCCGTTCGTTCCCGGCACGTGTTGGCTTCGGCCGAACGGCGCCGCGTCCCGACGAGCTGCAATCACATCATTCAACCAAACATCGGCTCCGTTTCCCTCTTCTTTTGCCTTACCCTTGTGCGCCTCAACTCATCCGCTCACGAGCTCTTATCCGCCCGCCGCCCCGGGGATTTTCTTGAGTCGCCGTCAACCTGTGGTTCAAGCTGGTTCAAGACGGAGTCTACTAGTGCCAGTAGCGGCTTAGTCCGCATCAAGTTCCGTCGTCGTTCCGAGGATCCTCAGCGTTCCACACCTGTCTCTGAAAGATCTTCGTTTCACATTAAACCGGGACCACACATGGTCTCGAGATGGCCTCCTGGCAACGTCTCCTCCCCCTTGGCATTTTATTATACTCGCTTTCTAACGAGTTGCAATGCCAATATTGACGGCGCTTGGTCCAAAATTCCGACAGCCTACAAGTTACAACCATATTACTGCGAAAACAATGCCTCGCAGTGGACGCGTGGAATTTTCGGGCATACACGCCGCATCAGTGAACACTGCGTTGTCGCCAGCATGGTAATCAAACTGATTACGCCGATGCTGCAAAAGATTTTAAAGTCGCTGAACCATAATGACCGTGGGCATCGGTTCTCTCTCTTTCCTTGCATCATGCTTTATTCTTCTCTGGCACTCGCGCTCGCAGTCGCGACTGCAGCAGTCGCGACCGCGCCACATTCCGACGCCAAGCTCACGCTGAGCTCCATCGCCTCCACCCCTAATGCCCGCCGGACTCGAATCGCGGCTTCGAGTGCTTCTCCAACTTCAAGTGACGACGTAAAACTTCTTGATTATTTCGACGGGACCGACCTTCAGTGGTATGGGCAGATTTCCCGTATGATGAATTGTTATATGTGTTGTGTTATACGCGGCTCTGACGGCTGTCAACAGTCGGGACGCCTCCCCAAAACTTTACTGTGGGTGCGTAGGCCAACATTTCTCCAGAAATGAATCTCATTCGGATCTTAGTTTTCGACACGGGCAGCTTCTCCCTCGAGGTACCCGGTAAGGCGTCACAGAATCTCGCTTCCGGGCACTGATCCATCGTGGACTCGCACAGGCATCGCCTGCGGAGCGGCGTGTGCCAAGCAACGCCAGTTCGACCCGTCCAAGTCCAGCACCTTCCAGGATCAGTTTGAAAACTCCACCGTTACTTTTGGCACAGGTGTAGGCGTCGACCCGGTGGTGGGAGACAACTGGGAGATGGACCTGGCCTCTGTGGCCGACGCGCTCGTCGTCGGAGGCCTCTCTATCCCCTTCGGCGGATTCTTCCTCATCACCAACCAGACCCCGACCTTCGTACGTGCCCTGTCAATAAATGACCTCAGTCAGAATTTATTTAAAATTTACTTCAGCTTCCGGATCCATTCGATGGGATTATGGGCATGAGCCCCGACATGGGCGACTTTTTCACGAGTGCTGGTGTTCCTGCCATCTTTGGGATGTCGTTCACGCCCAAGGGCGTGAAAGGCGGAGGCGCTGGAGAGCTCACCCTCGGCGGGGTCGACACGACCAAGTTCAAGGGGCCCCTGTTGTACTCGCCGACTCCGGATGGCGCTTGGACGCTCCGGTCGCAAGGTATCATCGTCAACGGCAAGACGACGAGCACCCTCAACAACACCGACCCATCTCTTTTCATCTTTGATTCTGTTCGTCCTTTCTTTTTTCCCTTTTATACCTGGCGGCTCATTCCTGATTCGTTCATCTACAGGGAACGTCGAACATGCTCTTCGTCGAGGAGACGGCGTTGGTATGCTTTTAATGTTCTTTGTTGGGCCGCATACTTAGATTTTCTTTCTTCCTTTCTGAACAGGCCATCTACGCCATGATCTCCCCCGACATCGTGGCCAACCCCGACGAGCCCGGTACCTTCGGCATCGCCTGCTCTCGCATCTCCACCCTCCCCGCCGTCATCTCCATCCAGTTCGCCGGAATCCCGGGGCAGGGTCGTTCAACCTCACCATTCCCAGCTCCGAGCTGAGCAGCGGGCCGTTTAAGAACAAGCCCGAGCTGTGCCAGACGCTCATTAATGTGTCGGATGGGTTCAACCTCGTTGGGTTGAGTCTGCTCAAGCACTATTATAGCGCGTTTGATATCAGTGGGAAGCGGATTGGGTTTGCGCCGAATGGGTTCTAGGTTTGCTTGCCCTAAAATAGCACGCACGCAAAACCGTTTGTGTTGTTCAATTGCAAAACACAACGTGGGTTTGCGAGTGTGCCGCAAAACTCTGTTCACCGGAATATGGAGGGCAATACCTCGGAACAGACTCTCCTTCAGCGTTCTCGTTACAGTTCTGTCCAAGATCTCGGCGTCGAGAACCTCGTCGCGCAACGCTTGGATCTGCACATCCATGTTCTGAAATAGCCAGAAAATTCGGACACCCTAGAATATTATTTTTTGTAAAAGCAGGGGAGATCCTAGAACCGCACGGAATCCGGGCGCGCAATGGAAGGCATGCCGCATGGGCAGTGCGTTGAGCGAGGGCGGGATGCGATTCTCTGTTTCAAAAGTCGGCTATGATCGAGAATATTTGCATGCACGGTTCCCTTTTTCTGACCCTTTTTCACTCCTTTTTCGCTCTCTCTTTTGAATTTTCAACGACACAATATTCATTCCAGTTGGCTTACACAGAAACATTCACTGTGGTCTATGAACCTTCATCTTTACTCCCAAGAGGGAGCAAAAAGGGCCGTAAAAAGGGAGCGCAGTCGGGGGGTTTCACAGTTCCCTTTTTTGCGCCCTTTTTTTGCCCTTTTTTCGGTATTTCTCGGTTTGCATGATTACGAGGTTGGTTTTTATCTTTTGGACCCTTTTCATAATGTAGCGTTGAAAAGGGAAAAAAAACACGGTGGAAAAAAAAAGAAATGGGAACGGGAGAAAAAAAGGCAGAAAAAAGGCTACTGTGAACGACCCTATTGGTATCAAATCTCAGGTACATTAAATTTCTCCAGCTTTGTGCGCACTGCGGCAGGTCTTCACACGTTCTGCGATAGTTCATTGGTTCTGATTTTCCATGCCGTTCAAGTCACTCCCACTTCACACGTCTTTAACATTATTTTCCGCGGCCTCACATCGCTCTTCATGACCACCCAGCGACGCCCTTGTGACGTCGCCAATAACTTTCAGCTTGTCTGCAGTTTATCTTGGCAAGATTGAGATTTTTAACAATGACGTTGGAGAACGTGAACCAGTTTAGCCGCTCTGCCTCCGCAGCGCCGCTGGAATACCACCGGCAGTATCTCATTTCTTCATCGCTAAGAGGTAGGAATGCTCACTCATTTGGCAGTCACCAACGTATCTACACCGAAGTCCTGTTCGGCAGTCCACTGTCGTGAGTTCTCGTCCCAGTGAGTGTTCAGTCCCCGTGGTGGTGGTCTTCCGCGCTTGACAGGTTGGACGGGCAACATTCATCACGCCAAAATCGCTCCACTAATCAATTCATCCTACCCCTCGATAATACAGTTTCTACCTCGCCGCGACGGGGTTTTGTTCTTTCTTGCTAAATAGCTCCACTGCTCCACGATTTCTATGCAACTGCTGAACGTCAACTGCGACCCATGTTCTGGTGAACCGTGGGAATCTCTCAACGAAAAACATATAAAGGGCCTCTCCATTCCTCACTCGAACACACCCTCGTAGTTCAAGCTCTCTACTAAGCCTTAAACATGTTCTCCAAGCTCTCTGTTGTTGTCGCCTCTGTGCTCATCGTACGCAGCGAGCCTCTTTCGACCTCTCGTCGCCATCATTGACCTCCTTTTTCAGACCCTTGCTGCCGCCATTCCCACCGGGACTCCCCCTCCCCCGGTGACCACCCCCACCTCCCCGCAGTGCTGCAACAGCGTCGTCCCCTCCACCAACACCGCTGCATCGGCGGTTGCCGCCCTTCTCGGTCTCGACCTCAGCGGCATCGCCGTCCCTGTCGGGTTGAGCTGCTCGCCCATCACTGTGGCCGGGAACAACTGGTGATTATCGGCCAAATTTATTGGCAGCCATAATGACGCCGTTTATTAGTGGCTCAACCACCGTGACCTGCGACGCCCCCGAGAAGGAGTGGGGTATGTAGTCTTTATGATACTCGCCGCTGATTTGGTTACTGAATAAATTTCCAGGTGGTCTCATCGCTATCAACTGCATCCCCATCACGGCCTGAGTTTGAAGGACCAGTTGTCACTGCGGTCCCGACGTTGTGCTACATCCGTTTCAATTTGTACTTGTTCTGAAGTTGTACTGTACCCCTTTTACCCCAGGCATGATTTGTGTTCAATGTCGCGAATAAACCCTCTTTGTGTTGGTCTTTAAACACGTAAATCCGCCGAGTTCAAGACAAATTTAAATAAGTATCGGCGGTTGCGATACTGGGTGACTTCCCGTAAGCATTAAAAACTCGAGTCGAGTTTCTGGGGGTGCCAATGATGTCGGCTACCGTTAAAATGAGAAATTATATTCCAGCCTGATTCCCGTACGGACGTTTATTATTATTGAGAATAAATGCGGTACGCAAACCCAGCGTAAACAACGCGTCAATCCTTCCGCTTCCATCATCCCTCTCGACATGGATTTCGACGCATACCTTCTCCTTCAAATGTCCCAGGACGTCGAGGACGAAAAAGAAGAAGAAGATTGGGAGCAGGCGGCCGCTGCAGCTGCCTGTATACTGCTGGGAGCAGATGAAGCACGGTGCTTGCGTGCAGAACGGCGCAACAGGACACGCCTCTATCTCTGCCGCCCCCAGTTGCTTCGAAACCCGCGCTTCGATACCCCTTGGCAGGCTCTTCATGCCAGTGGCAACGACCGGGCATTCATCACCACAATGGGCTTCGACGTCGCCACATTTTCTGCCATAATCGAAGCTGGTTTCAGTGCGGCTTGGGCCGCGACTCCTATTCCCCGCGGTGACGTCGCGCCCGCTGGCAAGCCTCGCCTTGGGGCGCGCTCACTGGACGATCGTGCGCGCGTGGGTGAGGTCGAGGTAGGGTCCGCGGGGGAGAGGGGTTTGCAGAGCGGGATCGATGGCAATGGGGTGCTGGGAGCCGCCCTGCACGGGCCGCAGAGAGAACCTTATTCACAATGTTAGTGCTATGGAGATGAAGCTATCGAAATAAGACTGACCTCAAATGCTTGCTCTATGGGCTGGCTCGGAGCACCGTTCGCCCTCGCGTCCTAAAAGCAATGTCAGCATGTCAACTGTTCAGAGGCAAGCAATACATACCAAGGTAGCCTGCGAGACTTGAGGGCCTTGAGGAGTAGGCCCTGCCTGCTGCGCGCGCTGAGTTTGGTGAGCCAAGAAGGAAATACGAGAATGCGAATGACCTACTTGAGGCTCATGGTACGGAACGAAGTTCCCGTCGCGGTCGCGAACCCAGTGTTTGCCCTGGTTGTCGTAGTGGATCTCGGGTGGTCCAGTGTAGAGAGGCGCAAGAGGCTGGCGAGGAGGGTCGGACATATTTTAGTTTTTGAGTGTGGAAGTGGGAAGTGAGACGTACCATTCAGGTTTCCACCCTGCTCTTTAAACCTCTCGCATACCAAGCGCTCCGACGCCCAGGAGGAGTTGTGGATGTGGAGTCGCGATAGGCCCATACACGAGGACCGGCGCGCTTGAAATATGATGAGCACACGAATTTGCTCCAAGATTTTGTGGTGGCCGACGCGTCGCGGTGCAAGTAGGCCCAAGGAGAACTACGAGAACAATACCAGCGGACGATCGACCCCCAAAGCGGACGCTGAGACCTACCGGCGTCCGGCGCGACGAGACGCGACTGCAAATCCCGCACGAATTCGGCCCCAACGCGCTCCATCCTGCGCGTGTCCTCCGTGTGGTCTTGAGTTTAAACCCTTCCAGCAGGTTTTGGAGAGACAAGCAGAGCAACGGCCAGCTGCTGGGGGATCCGAGGTGAAGGCGAGGAGGTGGTAGAGCGGAGCAGGGAGGCTGAGTGCCGCGGGCCCACAGCCACACGGCCATCATGGCACCTTCCTTATTCGTCGTATTTGTTGAAACTTAAGTTGAGAAGGGGGGTCGATAGCCCTCTTCTAAGCCCTGCATTAATTGGTGTTTAGAACAGGGTATAAGCGAGATCTAAGTACGATGGGGTCCCGATGGTTCATCGGCATCTCGGCGGAAACTGTCCAGAAACTCGATTCGAGTTTTCAATGCTGGATAATTCTAATGAGAAACCCCCCTCCAAATATTGTGTGTTATCGGGAAGCCCGGTTTCTGAGAAACCCCTTCTGGCTCGGCACAGTCGGCTTCACTCTGAATTGTTTAATTTGTTTTCCGGTACACAAGGAAAATAACTTTAAATGAATTTCACACCATTCCGAGTCATACCCTAGGATGTTGCGTCTGGTGGCATGAACACTTTGAACGGTCAGATGAACTGGCCGGGTTGATCTCCGACTATTGATGGCTTGGCCCGCACGACATTTTGAAGTGAACGAGGGACAGGTGAAAGCTGCTGAATGGAGAAAGGAGCTCACAAAGCTCCTCATTAACCACCCGAAGGATAAGCCTGTACCTTGAGTTCAGTTATCAGACAATTGAGCAAAGCCGCCGAGTGTTCGGAAGTGGTACCGATGTGCCGAGATACCCGGCACTCCAGCGGCAACGAATTTTGCCCAGCGGAGGTGCTCAAAACAACGGACCCTCTCAATTTATGGCAGATAGAAGATACACCTGACCTGAAAAACACAACTGGCCCATTCCACGGTTTGTTTCTTCCGTAAAACAATCATACTTTCAAAGGGGTTTCCCATTAGAAAGATAGAAGATTTCTCTGATGGAGCGGGGTTTCTCGAGAAACCGGGTTTCCCATTAGAATTATCCTTCAATGCTTACGGGAAGTCACCCACTCTTCATAAAAAAATAGCGCAGGTCCATCCAATATCGATGTCGGCGCCATCATTAAGCAAGAGTGAAATCAACCTTGCCAAGTTCATGATCGATTGAATCGTTTCGGAGTCGTTGAACTGTTGACTAACCTTTTTCGCCGTCCAATGGCATAGTCTGACACAGTATTGGTATTGGTAAGCCGTAGCTTTAAATTCCTGTCTCTAGTTTACCGTAAATAAAGTTTCAAGTCCAAGGTTCAACGCGCAAGATCGGCGGCACTGCGATGTTCACACGCATGAGAATACCTTCTTGGCTCACTCACTTATTAGCCCGTGCAGTTTTGGCTCAGAGCGGTATTTTTTAAATGTACAAGCCGTCTGGACAATTCACATACTAGGTACTCTGACTCAACACTGGTTGGGAAATTCAAGTTTTTCAGTAGAATTTCGGTGAAAAATGTTGTTTGTTTTTCAGCATTTTTTCACTGAAAATAATGGTGAAAAATTTAAACTTTTTCACCACTTTCAAACTTTCTTTCAAATTTTTCACCTTAGGCTCAAGAAATGGTGAAAATATTTTAAGTTTTTCAGCTACTTTTACAGTGAAAAATGTCTGAAAAACAAACAACATTTTTCACCAAAAATTCTACTGAAAAACTTGAATCTTCCAACCAGTGCAAATTGAAAAGAAAAAAACAAGGATAGACTTTTTGGACCTCCTTTCAGGCACTGGGACTTCTGGCATTATGGTACAGGTTTGCTTTGCATGCATACATGATATCACGTACGGAGGGTATGTATGCACTTCGCTCGGGTAACCGGTTGCGATGGAAAAATTCAAAGTTCACGGGTTGCAGTTTATGCTCACGAGCTCACAAGTAAACATGATGTAATGGTGTTCAAAGAAAAGCCCTTACTGCCCTCCACATATATATCTGGATATTGCAGTACTAGTAAACTTCTCCCTCCTACATGTGACAAGTCCATATGCATGTTCTGACCAACCGTGAACTTCAAGGAAATAAAGATTAAAGTTCAGCCATCGTCAGTGGGAGATGTGTAGGGGAACGCAGTAGAGACGATCCCTGGTGCCTTTCACCAGCCAACCCACTCCGATTCAGATACTTAGGGGAGCCGGCCATCGACATGTACTTGGTTCGAGGTTTAACTTGGAATCTGTCCGCCGTTGGTAAGTACGAGTGGGGGAGGGAATTTAGAATTGGGAGGACCATGGCCATGGGGGTGGGATATATTATAGACGACGATAAGTGATGCCAAAGATTGCGTAAGGAAGTTAGGATGGGTGTCTGAATGAGTGAATGAGGAATCATTTCCTGAAGCCAGGACTCCGAGTCGATGGTGTAGATTACGGCTGGACGCCGCGCAGGCCAGCCTGATGTAAGTACCATTCAACTTTCCCAGTGCCCCCGTGCACCAACAGCCTACCTCTTACACTTGGCTTGAATCGCCACTTGCCAGCTAAATATTCACCGCGAGATGTGGAGCCATCAATATAGTTGGGTCCCTTCCCACGGTTCACTGGCATTGCCACAGAATGATGGGTAGTTTGCCGTTGAATGCATGCACGCAGATGCTACAAACGCGGTGGGGCATTTGTGTGAAAAAGGGAGCGCAGTCGGGGGGTTTTACAGTTCCCTTTTTCGGTGCCATTTTTTTCAGGGGGAGGAGGGGGGGTTTATTATACTCACGTGGTCCAAGTGCCTGAACTATATTTCTCGGTTTACATACTTACAAGGTTGCTTTTTTCCTTTTAGACCCTTTTTATACTGTAGAATTGAAAAGGGAAAAAAAAACCGGGCGGAAAATGAAAGAAATGGGAAAAGGGTGAAAAAGGAAGTGAATAAGGGTGAAAAAAAGGGAATTATTGGCACACCATCGATTTTGACGGCATTTGACTCAGTTCTGAAGTAAATTTACGAGGTGAGCAGGCATGTGGAACGGTCCCACAACAACGTGAAGGTTACGAAAATCCAACTAGATGTCGCACGCCTCCCCAAATTGTAATCCACCGAGCAAAAAATGGAATGACAGCGAAACAGTTCAGTTCCACTCCTGTCAAAATCGTGGCAATAAAGGGACTCTCCGATTTCCTTAGAATTCATGTTTGCCTTGATGAACTAGATGCTTGGGGCTATGTTACCGGGCACACGTGCGTGTGAACGCAGAGTATATTTGCTGGTCAATGGCGCATCTCCAACACATCTCCAATGATGTTCAACATCCACTGTCTCGCAGCGATCTCTGTTGTCCTTAGAGCGACGGTCGCAAGATTGGTGGGTTCAACATAGATGCCCGAGGAAAAGTCAACCTTATTGAATGGAAGTTCGGTTCACCAAAAAAGAGTTTATTGTCGCACTGGAATACTCTTACTCGAGGATTCCAGCCTCCATTGTAACGTGAAATCCTTGTCTGCTAAGCTCCGGGAAAATGGACATGACATCGACCGGCCCAGGCAAGGGTTAGATGGAGATGTGAGAGTTTTCAGACTCATGGGAGAGAAGGCGAGATGCTTGATGAATGCCCAAGCACCAAAAAAGGGAACAAAAAGATAGTTGAAACTCCGGGATCTTCCAGACGCCGATCACGTTATAATTGATCCGTGCTTGGCAACTCTCACGGTTGACCGAACTGGAACTGGATTGCCAAACAAAAATTTGAGCGACAGCAGCTTTCCATCAGACGACCATCAATGTAAATTCCATCCGATGCTGCAGTTCCTAATCTCTTTCAGTCAGTTGAGATTTCCGAGCAGCCGCGGGTGGGATAGGGTTCAAGACGTGGAAATATTGGCTAAATCTCTTGATGCCTGGACGCATGTAACCCAGTCGCGTAACCACAGTTGAATTAATAAAATGCCGGGAATCGCGTGAGTTGACCCCATGCTTTGGTAGGATGCAAATTAAACTGTCATGCGATACGATCGCGCATTATCGGTAAGTTGCATGTCATGTCATGAACCATGTTAGACTCGCATGAAGTTGATAACAGCCGGAAAAAATGTGAGCGGAACGCCGTTCAGAAACGGGACACAGCTGAGTATAATAAATTATCTTGACTTGTGCCTGATCATGGTGAGATCTGTAACAGTCATAGATGCCCGTGTCAATACGTGCTTCTTGATCTGACAAAGGTACAGTAGTCGTGCTGAAAAGTTGTTGCATTCCTGAGCGTAAGCCGGGGAGGGCAAAAAGAACAACGCTAGCATAATGCATCTGACAACGAAAGACCGGGGTCATCGTCTCAATACATGGTATGTGCCTTCTGATGACTTAACCCGATCCCCAAAAACCGCGAAATGAGACATGTCCCTACCTGACATGGCTCCAGTCTCTCCACGTCTACTTGGGGAAATCCTACTGCTCATGATGGGTTAGTGGTTATATCCTAGGACTAGTATTAAATGAGTCGATCAGCTGGTATGCCAAGAGACAGTGTATGTAAAATCCTATCGACTACTGGTATCACCGGATTTTTGGAGTTGATAAACGAGAGGAGAAAATTTCCGATCTATAAACGATAATCAATCGTGGGTAACTTCAACTGCCGTGATTTCATACGTCCCATCCAGCCAACGCATCAAAATTGATCGCAATATAGCCTCTCCCAACTCCACCACTCTGCCCTCAGCGCCACCACGATCCCCGCCCACTCCAACGGAACCGACAGCTCGCGGCGGGCTTTTTCTCTCTATAGCCGTTCAAGTTCAAACTCTGATCATGGGCGTCCAAGTCGGCCTCATCAAGTCTAGCGTGCGTCTCAATGATGGGAACTGGGATGCATGGTAAACCAGGCTCAATGTTGCTTCATACTATGGAGTTGCGCACAAGTCGGTCGCTCTCAGCACATCGTACGCGCATACTTTCGCAGATTTTTTCCGCGCATCCATGGTCAAACTACAAGATATTGCGTCTCCACGAAGATGATCCATAGGCTTACAGTGCGTTTACGGAGGTTCGTTATGGAACTCTTAACCTACAAATGGCTTAGTGCACGTCTAGATGCCAAGGGCCGCATTTATTTATTTATCAGGTGTTTTTCTTCTCGTCACCGAACGGCAGATCAGCGACTCGAGGTCACCATAATCTAGTGCAATTTATGCGCCGTTAGGAATCTTTTTACGTCTCGCTCCGCGGTATTATCGGTCTGTGCAAGAAGCACTGCCCGTTCGGTGTCAATTTGGCTTCAGCCGCGCCCGTCTTTGTGGGAGGATATCAACATCGTGGAGATATCTGCGTTGGATATCCTATCATCTAACCAACTGAATGCATCTTGCATCCGAATCTGGGCAGCTATGGGTGCACTTTGTCCTGGCCTATCCGAATCCAGGCACGTCCTCATCTGGAGCCTTCCAACTGCCGCCTAGTGCCACCATAATAAAGTCGATACTTCTTATCGTAGAAGACCGAGGCTCCTTCACTCCCCCACCATGTCTCAACGGTTGGACACGGGTTCCCCTGTCGCCAACGTCCCTATCCTCACCGCGACGGCGTATGCCACCGACAAGAAGGCGAACGACAGCGGAAGTTTCGACGAGAAAGACACAGAATTCGTCCTCGATGCCGAGAAGGCCACCGGAGTCATCGAGGACGACGACGACGACATCGTCAACATCAAGGGTGGGTAAAGTGTCCTTCGCCTCAGCTGGTATTTAACCTTTTACGACCAGGCGACGACGAAGACCCCGCGTATGCCGCGTTGCCTCGTATCGTCCGCGAGCTCTGCAATTTCGATGATGATCCTACCATGTGAGCTCAGGTCCCGGTGATATTTGGAACATATAATGACTCAATGCCACTAGCCCGGTGCTTACTTGGCGGTTCGTAACTGGACCCAGTCTTTTCACCAGTGACCTCATCGGTGCTTCCAGATTCTTCTTGTTATCGGGCACGTTCACTGCGCTCGGTGCTTGGTTGACGCAGATGGGCTTCTTCCGTGTAAGAATTTCTATTTTTTTCTTTTCTCTCTTTCCTCACAACGATTCATATGTTACCAGACAACACATGTTCCGTATTCGAGTGGGCCTTTCTTACTACTCTGTAGAAGCTATGCTGTAGCTGACGCCCAATTCCAGTCTACTTCGTGCAAATCGGCAGTCTCTACGTCGGGAAGTTAATGGCCGCCAGTCTTCCTTCGAAAAAGATCGGGTTTGGCAAGTACACCTTGAACCTTGTGAGTACGGGCCTCTGGAGTGTTCTTATACTCACCTACGACGTAGAACCCTGGTCCATTCACAGTGAAAGTAGGTTGAATCACGAACGACTGGCCTGTTCTAACTGGGCATCCTAGGAACATGTTGCCGTCGTGCTCGCGTGAGTTACTGCCCAAGGCGTCGGTCTTTAATATTCATCCTGGTCCTCCAATCTTCCAGTGCTAATACTGGCGCCACCAATAATCTGGGGGACTACGTCCTTGGTAGGCTTCCATCATTACTCCATTCCTCCTCTCTTCTTCCGACGACCCATTTATGGATCATGTTCTAGCCCCGCTTGCCATTTTTTATCAGAAGGTGCGTCAATTAATCTCGAATCTTATCCACGCCGCACTATCCACGCCGCACGTGTCCTGACCTGATGCGGTTCACAGCCAATGAACGGGTGGCTCGCGATGTTGTTTATGTGGAGTGCGGTCTTGATTGGGTTTTCTTTCGCTACAATTGCCAAAACGTTCCTGATTGACAATCCTGACACGGTGCGCATCATTTTTTTCATCTGACTCTGCTCGTTGTTCATATGCATTGCCACAGATGTTCCCCCTCACCCTCCAACAAGTGTCTGTGTGTGAGCGCCCTTCAGTGATGCCTGCGGGATCTAGTATTCACTTTGCCCCAGTCAATGCTATGCGTGCTAGCTTCGAATCGGGCGGCCGAACGGTGCGGACATAGGTTGATGTTGAATGTCTCTCATTATTGTCTTCCAGGTCAAACTGCAGATGAGGGTATTCTGGTACGGCATCCTCATCTTCTTCTTGTGGGAGGTGAGCCTCGTGAAACACAGTTTTGCGCTATCACACAAAGCTGACCATTCCTTCAGTTCCTGCGTAAGCTAGATAGGTTGCATAGATCCCTTCCACCGCTGACCCCCTTTTAACCTGCCAGCGGAGTATATATTCCCGTTCACCTCTTCTTTGGCGCTCCTCTGCTGGGTCACCGACAACCCCACTGTTCGTCGTTTTTTTCGAACCGTTTACATTTCAACTTACGCATAGGTAGGCCAACTTCCTGGGTTCTGGGTACGCCTTTTGCCACTAATCCGTAACCGAGAGGCAGCTAATGCCTTACTTTTAAGCCTTGGCGGCGCGGGCCTCTTGAATATCACTCTTGACTGGACTAACATTCGCTCAACGTTCATCTACTACCCGTACTGGTCGCAAGTCAATATGTTTGCTGCCTTCGTCCTCGGCGCGTGGATTTTGGTGCCCATCAGTGCCATCGGTGGAGCGTGGCAGAACGACCTCTACCCCGTGCAATCTCAGACTTTGTATCTGACCAACGGCTCCCACTACCCGACGGCGGAACTGATGAACGCCGACTACACCCTGAACGAGGCACTCTACCTCACTATCGGCGCGCCGAAGATGGTAAGATACCTTTCCCTAGCTTGCAATCGTTTCTAATGAATATTCTAGGGCGCACAGCTGCGATGGAACTACTTCTTCTCGTATGCCTTTCCTTTGCGTCGTACATCTCACTGGCTCACTGTGTGCACTAAGCTACGTTGCGTACCTTGGCGCCTTCGTTAGCCTGTGCCTCTTCCAGGGCCCAATGCTTTGGAGGACTCTCAAATCTGTTCGGTCCGGCCAGCGGGCATACAACGACAAACTGTGCCAGTTGATGGAACCCTACCCCAAGGTCCCCATCTGGTGGAACTTGGCGCTCTTTATTGTCCCGACCGCGATCATCATTGCGCTCACTGCCACCGGAAAACTGTATCTGCCACTGTACACCGTCTTTATCGCGCTTGGGTTCGGCGCACTCATTGTCCGTCGCTTCCCTCCTTCCTTTGGCTTTTTCTAACTAGCAGCGGACGTAGGTGGTGCCGATGGCGTACATCTACGCAGTATCTGGCTGTACGTCCGTTTTCCGCCTTTTACCTTCAGCCGCTGACGCCGCATCTAGATCAAGTCCCGGTTGGGTAAGTACTCGGCCTAGCATGTCTTCTCGTCTCCTCACCAGCATTGCCAGTTTTTTCAACGAGCTGCTTTATGGCTACATAATTAATGCTGGTAGCTCATAGTTTCTCACAGAAAGACTTCAACATTGATCACATGTGCCTCTAGGTGGATCGCGGCATCCCGTGGGCTCACTGTCTTACCGCACTATTTCCGGCCAGTGTTGGTACGAGGCATGCAGCATGTTATCTGACATGAAGCTGTGAGTATAAATCGTCTTTTCTTAAATTCAGTCTGAGGTTTACTTTCTTTGTGCAGTGGCCATTATGTGGGTTTGGATGTTATGAGAGTTTCTTTCGAAAATGACCCTCTTTCAAGTTCCACATTCCCCCGCGTGCAACCCTCTTTGCTCAAGTCTGGGGAATTTTCATTGGTGTTCCTGTCAAGTAAGTATTACCTCCGTAGCCAGTTCAACGCCTCATATCCCTTGTCAATAGCTATGCAACTATCCTTTGGGTGTGTTTTTTCCATATGCCTCCTCGTTGCCTCATCCTCATGTTCAACAGGTTGTGCACACCAAGGGCCACTACCTTGATGGCTCAGAAGTTGATCCAAACAACCAGTGGACGGTCCGTCTTCTTCAATACTCTCTTCCTTGCAATTTATGGCCAAATACCAGGGCCAAACCGTAATTTCACTTAACAATCAGGGCATTGCGTTTGGTCTTGTTGGGCCCCAGGTGAGCTATTATATGTCCCGGGACCCGCAGTATACTTTGCGTTAAAGAATCGATCTCAGAAACTGTTTGCCGATCCAATGTACAATATTTTGGTACGTACACATTATCCCCTGCTTTGGTCTGCTAAGACTGAACGTTCGCAGCCCTACGGATTCGTGCTTGGCGTAGGACTTCCCGTTATCCTCTACGTTCTCCATCGCAAGTGGCCCCGTGCACACTTCGATCTGTGGAACGTGTCCGTGAGTTATCTGCTTTCGTCCCCGGGGAACACAGCTTATTTTCATGTCCAGATTTTCGCCACAATCATGGCGAACTTCTACGGCTTCATCTCGAACTTCATCTTCACCTGGTTCATACTCGGTTCGATTAACCACCTCTACATCAAAAGGTATAAGTACAAGGTGAAAATTTTGACCACGAATCACGTCAGATAAATCTGACACAATACAGTTTTGGAAGCGCTACGCATATATTGCTGGCGCGGCGGCTGACACGGGCTTCAACCTGAACATGCTTTTCGTCTTCATTGCGTTTGCGGCGATAAAGGTGACTCCGGCGCCGCATTGGGTTTGTTTCTTTCCAATCCTCCCGTTAAACCCTTCTGATCCGGCTATGTTTTGTAGTGGGGCAATAATCCCAAGTCGGTTGAACGGTGCTTCCCTACAACTAAACTTACTTAGCACTGTCGAGTTTCTGCTTCTCATTTTGTCCGATGTGCACAAATTAATTCATACGATGAATGTAATAACGTTATGAAATGCTTTGAACCCAGCAGAAGTTGAATAAAAGTCACTTTCCATTTCAGTCCGAGGGTAGTTTTGCTTTGGCGATGTTAATATTCACAGGAGTGCGGCGGGGTGCTTCGCACCCCACCACTTCAATTGAATTATTGATGGTGAAAGCCGGGGGGAGCTGGGCTGATGTCTCAAAAGCGGAGTTTAAAAAGCTTCAGACATACTTACTGAATCTTATAAAGAGAGAGAAGCTACAATCAGGGGTTTTCATTGCTGGTTCCCTGGAAGTTGAATATTTTCAACCCATTGGATGGGAGTCGTAAATTAGCAGGTCGAATAAGCGGATCACAAATGCCGAGTGAATCAATGATCGTCGCGATGATATCAACAACGGATACAAATCGTCGACTCCCAGTCACTTTCTCTCACACCACGAAAACATGGAGATTACTCCAGCTCTGCCCCCAGAACTTGAATGTGCCATCTTCGCATATGCTGCGCTCGGGCGCTCTGCCACCGAAATCCCCGTCCTCTTCTTGGTGGCCCGGCGAGTCAAAGAATGGTGAGCATTCAATAAGCTCATTTTTCTCCGCGAACTCAACCTCGGTGTTTAGGGATTGAACCTTTTCTTTTGTATCGCACAGTCCTCCTCCCAACAAATTCGCCCGAGTTTGAGGGCGATGCCTCCCCTCGCATTTCATCTGATATTTTCCTAGACGCACTTGCTACCAAGCCTCCATCCTTCTTCGAATCGGTTGTGAGGCATCTCTTCATCCCGCAAGACGCCCACACATCGAACATCGGCCCCATCCTAACGGTTTGCCGCGGTGTTACTACACTCTTTGCGGGCTGCAATCTCCGACCGCACCGCGAATTACTGGCCTTCAATTCCCTGGAAAGACTCAGCATTCGCCTCGGTGAATTATTTCCCGATACCCAACCAGTCAACCTTTTAAGCCCCATGTTCGCCAATATAACTCACCTTGAACTCCTGGACACCTCCCCTAGCGGACGGTTTGTAAACTCGGTCTGCGAAGTGGTGGGGCGTATCGCACAACTGACGCACCTTGCGTTTAACTGCGTGGAATTCTGTGCCGCCCTTCCACGGTACATACGACGTTCTCTGCGGTGCGTCGTCCTTCGACATCGATGGCACGACCTCAGGACGCCGCATGACGGAGGCGCCGCCCTGGGGCACGACGCCCGTTTTGTGTGCGTCGCCGGGTGGGCGGGGTATGAGGCAGATTGGCTTCGGGGTGTAAACGGTGGGGACGACTATTGAGCCCGTGCAGATGCCTTGGTGGCTGCGAAGGTGGCAGGGAAAATCAAACGTGAGCGCATCATCCCGTTGGTTGTGCTTGCAAAAAAAAACGCTGTAATATAATCTCTGTCTAGGCGGGCAGTTCTGTATCTCGCGCACGGGGAAATGGAGCTAGTGACCACTCAATGAAATCAGCCCTTGACATTATACTTCGTGTGTTCCTCCATCTGGCATAACTTAAAATGTAGGAAGGCTTGATTCCTGAATCGGCGGACTCTTGAGTTCAAATCGAAAATTCGACGTCTTTTCTCCGGCCTTGTTCAAGTTGGTCTCCTCAAATTCGCCGCAATCCATGGAAATCTACAGCTGTTCCTAAAAAAGAATGAGACAACTTTTTCTTTTCTCCAATCGTTTCCAGAACGTGATGCCGCCACATCGTTTGATCCTATTTGTTTATGAGGGCATACTTCCATCGCAAAAGCTTTCCCCAAGCTGTTTACTCCTCGTCCGTCCCTACTTCTTCTCTTTATCCAATCTTATCTCTTCCACCGAACTCCTGCATGCCAAACGCGGGACCGCCATATAGTTAGTCTGCTCCACACATACAATTGTGCTTCATTTATCGATTCAAGCCATCCTATCCCTGTTGGAAGGATGCTATGCTGTCCCTTTACCCACCAGGATAGGCGATGTCGGAGTATCTCATAACGTGAGGTGCTCGGCCTGAAACCAGAGTAGATTGGAGACATTCTATGTGCACACAAACCAACTTTCGAGGTAACTAGCCAGCTACCAAAATACCGTCCTCTTGAAATAACGCGCAAAGCACGCGCAGGAGATGGACGCGATTTATTTACGCAGGGACAAGTTTCGGCCCCAACGATAATCGAATCCATCACCAAGACCCGGTCTACACACGCCGCGAGAACGCGGTGAAACACGACCGGAATCCCTGTCCTCCACCAGTGCATGCCTCTTTTTTCCCCCATCGCGCTTGCACAAGCTAAAGGCGAAGGTTATAAAGTGAACATATTGATATTGAGAATTCAATGCGTGAATATCCGTACAGATCAACCGAGAACAAAACTAAAGAATGCGCAGTTCCATCTCATGGGCCCAGAGTCAGCACTTTGTAGGAAAAAGAACATCAGCGTCAACTCACCTAATCAATCACAATAAATCTAATCACCCCTCGGCCTCCTCGCCCTAGGCACAAACGGCGGATCCTCCTCCTCGCCCTCGAACCGATTGTTCCCATCCCACTGAACCTTCTCCACCCCAGCAGCCTTCAACATCTGCATCTTACTCAACACATTCTTGCAGAAATCCGCGCGGATGTGCTTGATCTGCCGCCCGCCCTCGCGCCGCACGCGAAGGAGGTGCATGAGGCTGGGTATGATCGCGGGGATGTCGAACGCGGTGTTGACAAAACCCAGTGTGTGCAGTGCGGGGAGGAGAAGGTCGCGGTCGGCCGGGCGCCGTGGTGCTGGCGGTGGAGCAGGCGCAGCAGGACTACTGACAGCGGCATCCATAGGAGCCTCAGCAGCGTCTTCCAGAGGTGGAGGTGCAAGCAGCCCAAACACCGCCGCAGCCCAGTCGTACTGGATTCGCCGCAGTGAGTGTACCGCAGGGAAACGGCGTAACAATCCCGCCCAGTCGTCATCTGCCGAAAAAGCCCAATGCGCCGGGGGCGGGCAATGGCACAGCGGCGTGCCGAGATCGAGCACGACGACATCGGCGGTGGGCAGCGTATCGAGCACCGCCAGCGTCAGCGAGAACGTAAGCGGCTCGGGTACGAAGGCGAGGTAGAACTCGGAGTCCTCTGAGCCCGGGGAGACGTCGCCGCCTTTGTCCGTGGTGGCGCGAAACTTGACGCCATCCGAGCGCCAGGAGATGCCCATCGCTCGGAGGCGCTGCGCTGACGGGAGCCTCTTCAGCGCCTTTCCGAGGGTTTCTAGAAGCGTAGAGATGGAGGCGACGTCTGACTCGGCTTCGCCCCGGTAGCATTTGATTTCGAGACATGGCGTAGGTGGGAAGATCAAGTGGTTCAGGGTATCGGCGCAGTCTTCGATGCAGCCCTCCAGCGCGAGGGAGAAAAGATCCGAGAGTTGCACGAGAGGTAGTTTGTGGCGGTGAGGCTCTTTGGGCGGGGAGAAGCATTTAGAGAGGGAAAGAACCTGGAGGAGTGGGAGAGATTCGAGGGCCACGAGCCAATCGAGGACCGTGAACGTCCCAGCGGCAGGCACCTCATCGACCGAATAGATTTCTAAGTAGATGTGAGTCGTTCGATATCACACAGCCCCGAAGCTCCAGTTCACGCAGAGACGGCGCGTCGCCTCCAAAGATATCGGGTGCCAGTGTGACCTCAGACTGGTCGCAGTTCAAACGCAGCACCGCGAGCGCTGGCGCCGGATCCACCAGCCGGTGGTGAAACGAGCGAAAATCCGATACCTGAAAGCCTAGATCCAAGCACTCGATCCGGGAGATGTCTTCGAGGGCGAGGAGCACGTTCTGGAGCCCGTGCGTAGAGCGCAGATTAGCCTGGACCACGAGCGGCGTGGACCTGGATTGCTCCAGCGCCTCCCGCACGCGTGCAGGCGAGTCGCGCGAGAAATCGATGTAGCCCCACAAGCGCGCGCAGCTCCGCGCGACATCTCGCCAGTGGTGGCAAACGCCAAGGGTGCAAATACGCAATTCGGCCGAAGAGAGGTATTCTGGGTGGTCTGCAGAGAGGCGCGAATGGGCTGCAATGACAAGGAATGTTTCGGATAGCAGCTCGGGGGAGAGCTTTGAGATTGGAGCGAGCTCGTTGCGGCGCGAGTCGAGTGCGGAAATGGCTTTGAGGAGGGCGGCGCGTTCGCTCTGTAGGACGTCGATTTCCAAGGGAAGGGAGAGAAGACGTGCGAGGCTGGAATATCGCCGGTCAGTGCGTCAAAGAAAGTCGAAAACGCGCAGTACTGACTCCATTTTCTCTGCCACTGCGACAGTGCTGGGGGTACGCTATCTTTTCGAGTCTGAATGTACGGAATACAAGGGGAATAAGGATCGCCGAGGTACAGACAGAGTACAAGATCGTGTGCGATGGTCAAAGACACGAGCCTTCTAACAAGCCCAAACAACCGCCATCACCAAATCATCGCTTTGACCGGCACAAAAATAGTAATTTATGATTTAGTGGGATTCAGTACAGGTTCTTGACTCGAGGTATTACAAATGATTAAACCGCATTCAAAATCTCACGCCGCGGCGTCGCCGTTGTACTTGACAACAAACAGCCCACGCTCAATCGAGTTTATGACGATGTACCCGCTGGGGAAGTACGGGTACACGCTCCACGACCCGGTGAAAGTTGCCTGCCCGCCTTCGTCGTCGTCCTCGGGGTGCACTAATAAATCAAGTTAGATTGAGCAGTATGGGCGCAGACCTTTTCACGCACCGTCAAAGAACGCGACCTCGCTGAAGCTCCCGCCAGTCGGGTCATTGGCGACGCTGCTGACGTCCACGATGCGCAGGCCGCTGCCGTAGTTGGATTCGTACGCCCAGCCGTTCTGTTACAAACGTCTCAGCACGGGGAGGATGATTTCGTGGACGGGCTAGAGCGTACGTGAACGTAAAGGTTGTGGTCAATGGACTTGACGGGCGAACTGTAGTGCCCAGTGAGCACGGGCTCCTCGAGGTTCTTGATGTCCCAGATGTAAGTCACGGTGTGGCTGTTGTTCGCCCATCCTGCGGCGCCGAGTCAGAACATATTGTCAGGAACATTTAGCACGCAGGGACTCACCGCGCTGGTACACCTCATCGAGCTCGTCGTCGAGCAGCAGGTATTCCTGGTTGCGCTCGTCGACGACCCAGCCCTGGTGCGAGTAGCTGACGCCGTAGTAAGGCGTGGTCGAGATGATGAGCGGGTCCTTGGTGTCGGTGACGTTGTAGATGGTGAATGAATCCTGAGGAAGCGCAGTCAATACGGATTATCTCACGAAGACGACAAGTCCCGCACCTCATTGAACGCATAGCACACATCGGTCCCGACGTACTCGGTGTGCGGGCCCCGGTAGACCAGGCACTGGGCACTGCGGCCTAATCAGCCTCGAAGCCAGATAACGAGGCTAAACAACGCACTCGTGCACGTATCCGTCAGGCACTGGCGCATCCAGCACTGATGGGGTTAGTGGGGTCCGAGACATCGATGAAGATAAGGCCCGAAGCGCACGAGCTATCGTCGTAAGATTAGAGCTTATGCTGCATTAGTACATACGGTACTCACTCGTTCCGGGGAAGGGAACCCACAGCGACAATCAGGTTCTTCGTCTCATGTGCTACGATGTTGTGGGAGGCGCCCGAGGGAAGAGAGTCGTAGTGCGCCGCGAGGTCGGTCTGGATGCTAAACTCTTGGGGCTGGTCCAAGAGGGAAGCGTCGAGAAGCTATAGCGCGATAGTAAGCACTAGGGAAACGCGAGAGGACCGAAGGGGAAAATCCCTTAGTCAGGTCAAAGACCTGCACGCCATGGTCGACGGCCTCGCTGCCAATGTACGCGTGGTTCCCGATAACCTTGATGTCTCTCCAGGTGCTGTTGAACGACTGCGTCCCCAGGCGTCCTAGGTACGCGATCTGCCCACTCCGGCAGTACCTCCGCGAACGCTGTCCCATCCGACTCCCCAACGAGCGCAAACTCCCGCGTCGCACCGCCCTCGGTATGCGTCCACCCCCAAATATCGTTCCCAAAGTTCGTCTTGCACCCGAGCTCCGCGTGCGGCGTGAACGAATACAGATCGAGGTTATTGCACGAGTAGGTGTTGTCCTCGTCGGTGCCGGCGTAGCCCCCCACACAGGGTGTGTACTGCGTGATCACGTGCAACCCAAGGAGGCTGCCCGCCGCCCGGTCGGCCTCCATCTGCACGATGGAGTCGCTCAGCATGCCCATCATCAGGGCGTGTACCTCCCCGGACGTGTAGGCGTCGGCATGCGCGAGCGGGACATGGACAAAGGGGTACTCCTCGCCCCGGGTGATGACCTCGTCGTTTGGCAGCGCCAACGCGAGTGGAAGCAGGGCGAGGAAAACGGCGGTGAGGCGAGTCATGGCGGAGCGGAAGCAAGCGTATGGGATCCTGCGATGGCGTTTGCTGACTTATCTGTACGGGAACCGCTGCGGTCCACACCACACTATCACAGAGCCGGCGCGGATAAGCATCACATGCGGATGAGGCCTTATCGCGCCATAAACTGAACGTTCTTCGACGGGTTTTTCAGATGCAACATAAGTAGAGCAAGACTGAAGGCTTTGCCAGCCCGTTACTTGTTGCCATTCAACCACTCGCTGCCAAATTGCAATGCCCAAAAAGGCTTCTTGAGGACGTTTTCGTTAGATAAATTGGCAGGTTGCACTCACTTCTCGGCGACACGACGGGAGTCATACTGAGGTCTCCAATTCAGGCTCGACCTTTCCCCATGGTTGTACTACGTACGAGTACAGTAGGTGGCAGCCTGTGGCGGGATCAATGATGGGTTGTCGATCATGAAGAGCACCGTCACTGGCGCACGGACCCAGTCCTTGGCATTGAATCAATGTGGCAACTCAGACGATCTTCTCTCCTTCACCACATCACCACAAAATGGCTACATGTACAGAATCCCTGCCGACTGAGTTCTTGATGAAAATATTCAAGCTGACTCGTCAGTCGAGACAAGAGGCCATCAATTTCGGCACAATATCTCTGGACCAACTCTGGAGTCTGGACCACAATGCTTAGGGACTGCTCGAGTTTGCGGACGGTGGAGGGCCGTGTATGTGGTCCGACCTCGTCATTTCCATCCCAAGCGATACTGCGCCGTGGGTCAATTATCCAATTCCCCTCCTCAAAGAGCAGACTCGTTGAGCAGAGGAGACCACCCACTCCGTGTCGCTCTTATTTCAAAGGAAGTCCCCTGTTACACGACCGCCATCGTCGAGCAAACACACCAGGTACACATCTAGTTAATGTCACCACTCTTCACGATCGTTGCAAAAATATCGGCGAGCTCAAGCATCACCATCTGAGTATTTCGATCAATGTGTTTCCCATACAACCCCCAAGATACGCACCTTTCCAACCTCCTCACCACTTGCTCCCGGGATATTCCGGTCCCCGACGGCATCCTCAGCCACGAGCACGTCATATCCCAACTGATGCCCTTCACGCGCCGTCGTGCTCACGCACACATGCGCCATGTAGCCGACGAGGACGAGTTTGCGCAAGCCCGTGGCGTCGACTACCTCCTGCAAGTTTGTTTCCGCAAAAGAGCCCGGGAAACACTTTCCCACCACCGGCTCCCCGTCCCGCGGCGCGAGCTCAGCAAATTCCTCCGCAAGCGGAGTGCCGGGTGTAAACACGGGAGCACCGTCGGGTACGATGTGCACGACGTGCACAATGGCTCCACCGGCTGCGCGATATTTCTCCAAGAGACGAGCGATGACGGGGCGTGTGCTCGCGAGCACCGGCTCTGACATGGCAAGTGCCCCGGAGGCGTATTCATTTTGTGCGTCGATGATAATGAGGATGGAGTCGGAGGTGTTCGCGGTAGAAGGCGCAATGCCAAGGAGGCTCCTGAATGAAGACATGATGAGCTGTTCGCGGCGCAAGGAATAGAGGAGCGTTACTAATCTTGTACACCAGGCTTATATACCTGGCGAGAGTTATAGTTCACGTGGTAATGCGTGCCTTATTCAGTGCAGCCTTTGCATAAGTATTCCGCCCCCGATCAATCCCGCACCGGGCGAGCTTACTCACGATGCCCGATTAGTCAGTGAGTGTGGCGAGCGCAGAGGGTCCATGGTCGCAAGTAGGGTTTCCCAAAGATCAATGGCCCCTGGTAAAAACCGTCGGACCACTCGGCTTCTCTGGAAAAGAGGAAATGAGATATAGATAGAGGTATTACAACCCTACAAGCCAATCTGAATCGGAATTTCCTGCGATGGGCTGGCGGCTTAGCTCGTGTGTTACTCATGACCTCAGAAAAACCTTGAATACAGCCCAGTTCGTCAAGCGCTCAAGTTTTGTCGTGTGCGCGGAAAGAAAACGTTTTTTTTTCGTCTTTGAGATCAGGTTGACAAGCGAGGAGTACTGAGTGGTTCCCAAGGACCTCTGGCAAAGAGACTTGAGCATTGTCGGAATCTGGATAAATCGCGATTGAGAGACAGCACTGCAAGCCAGACCTAGCCAAACAAGTAGCCAAACTGTCGTGATCGTTGAAGGGGAGCGGAAAGCCAAATTAGGAAGTGGTCCGCGAACCCCGGCTTCCACTCTTGTTCCAGTCAACTTCCAGTGCTGAGGGTTGTCGAGAGCGGCCTCGAACGCCGAGACCGCCGGCTTCAAATGCCGAGTGCTGCCGAGCGGCTGAGACCGATCAGCCGACCTACCGGCAAGGCAACCAACAATCGTTTTCCTTCGACAACGAACCTTCGCATGTAGAGCGTTCAAATATATCGAGGGGAGCAAGGTTCTTGCTAGTAATAGTATGAGCTTCACAATTGGAACATCTTGTTGATCCAAGAGGCCGCCGGATTGTGCTGACTAGTGCGGAGTGCTTTTCCTTTTCGCAAAAACCTAAACCACCGAGTCTCGTTCTTGTGAACCATCTCTTTGAATCGGTTTTGCGAACAATGGCGCGCCAACTATCTTGGAGGTTCGAAATTATTTTGACTATTACTGACAAGTAGACGAAGGACTTCTATGTATTTTGCGGTCACCTCCGAATCAACGAATAAACTCCTTCTCGCGCCAATACTGCATCCAGCGCTGTACATCCGCGTCACTCAGCGGCTTCAACAGTCTCATACTTTCGCTCATCGTCTGCGCTTTCTCCGTGGAGAATTCGATGTTGCCTGCACCAGCCACCGCGGCCCGGAAGAAGTCTAGTAACTTGATACCAGGCTGCAGAGAATTAGAAAGGGTCATCTGGATGCAGTGAGATACTTACGATGTTTTCAATGTCCTCCGCCGCCGCGCCAACTGAGCGATCCTGGAGTTGCTGAACCCAATCGGCGAACGGAACTAACGGGAGCTGTGCAGTCCTGGCCATGCTCGAGATGACATCGTCCCATAGAATTGGGCGTGGATGAACTAGGTTGATCGCGAACGGTGGTTTTTCTATGCTCAGTGCAGCATCGACTATTGCCTGCGAAACTGCTTCAGAAGGAAGCCAGGCGACGACCCCAGAAGGATCAGACGGGAAGTTTCCCAGGGCAATGCTAGATTTCACAATCGCGGGCACCCAGTCCGTGGTGGACCAGGCCCCATTACTTGTGGAACCGCTGACTTGCCCAATTCTGAAGGAGGTCGCGTCGGGGCCGGACAGGGCCAAGATCTAACAATTTATTAGTAAGGGGAACAGAGGAAGGGAGAATTGCAACTTACTCGTTCAGAAACGTACTTGCTCTCGCCGTAGCCATTGCCAACGGCCACGTCGGCGTCAAGCTGGAGCTCTTCGGGGAAAGGACCGCGCTTTTGATCCCAGGATTGGGCAGAAGCGATGGAAGATGTGAACAAGAACCTGACTTCCGTTCTCGGCGACTGGCGTGCCAAATCGATGAGGTTTCGCGTCCCTTTGACATGGGACTCAAACGACGACAAGGTCTTGTTGAAATCGAGCGTCCACGCGTTGTGAATGACAACCGTGACTCTATTCCGAAGCTGCGAGAAGGGAAATAATTATAAGCCCTGAGTCTCGGTGGATGCAAAAGTTCAAGTACCGTATTCCAAACATCGGAAGGTAAGCCCAGGTCGGCCTTCGATGCTTCGCCCTCAAGGTACACGAGCTTCTCGGATCCTAATAACTTGACATCCAGAGCACGGTCGAGGAACGCGTGCGTCTGCCGCTCTGCGACTGGAGTTTCTACCCGCTCTGTTAAATGCGTAGACACGTTCGACAGAGGGAAGGCGGAGTAGGAATCTCGAGGATGTGTGACCCGATGCCGCCAGTCGACCCCGTCAAAAGTACCACCGTTCCACCAGTCACGGCGGGTTCGCGAGGGATGATTGCTTCGTCGAATCCCTCGCTATACTTCGCAATCATTTCCTCCACGATGGCCTTCTTTCCACTGCTCTTCCCATCTGTATTGCCGTCCACCAACTCCGAGATCGCGCGCGCCAGCTCTTCGAGAGTCGGATGTTCGTAAACGAAGTTCTGTGGGATCTTCTGTGCCGCTGCTTTGACTTGGTTTTCAGGCGAGACCTTCAGCGCGCCTACGATCCGGTGTCGCAAGAATGTCGCAGTTGAGACTATCGAATCCCTGATCAAAGAGGTCGCGACCGCCACGCAAATCCTTGCCCGCAACCAAGCCAGGCGTGAATTCTGAGCCATGGCTCGAGCTCGGAAGGAGTCCACGACTGAAGGTGGGTCGATGTCGCTCGCCGCGTTACCGCTGGTTTCGATGGTGCGATAGCTAAATGCGCTGGTGAGCATAATGAGAACTTGATGAGATTGAGACATTCACAGGTCTTCGATATCACGCTGATACAACACAATTGTAGATTTCTTGATCACTGTGCCCTTGGGAGTGCGAAGCATCGGCCGGTCTGCCCCGGTCACCAAGATCATTTCTTTGTAGATTCGGGCGAAGGCAGGAGCATTCTATGAAGCACGCGTCAGAAGTTGGAGGATTTCCGACGAAAAATCAACACACCTCGTTAGCCTTTTGAATGACAGGCCTGCGGAAGGCGTCAGCAATACCGTTAATTAACCAAAGCGATGCTGTCTTACCAGATTAAATTCCGGAAGTTCGCAATCTGTTTGTCGTCTTTCGGATCCATCTTGTGTTGCGAGTTCGGTTCGATGAGGACTCCGACCTGATTGCGCTCGCGTCCGAAGATAACCGCGCCCGTAATGAGAGGACTGGCCATCATTACATCCTCCATGGGACCAGGGACAGTTTTCTCCCCATTGGCCATGATGAGTACGTCGTCCAGTCGGCCAACACTGCGCCGCAAATGATAAGTACTATACTCGGATTGAGGAATGTTCAACAGTGCTCACATTCTATACAAGTCAGGCTTGGTAGGGATGTCTCTCAAACAAATCTTTGGTTGAATAACCTTTCGCATCAGGCAGATTTTCGACAGCGAGCTGGTGCACCTCGGGCACGGTCTAATCTCAACCAATAAGGTGTTGTACGACGACAAGGAACCTCAAAGAGCACTCACCAGGAATTGGCACTCGAATGTCCCATCTCCTTGCGGCACCCATCGCACATTCACGCGACTGCTAAACCGGAACCAGGCCCATTCGCCCGCGTCCACCTCGGCTTGCCTTCGGTGAACGATACTCACAGCTCCGACTGAAAATGCAACGCTAACATGAATATCTGTAGCTAGCTTTAGAGGTCCAAAATGCTCACATTCTGTGGCGCCGTAGACTGGGACGACATTCACACCCTGCGCAAACAAGAAATCCACGACGCGAGAGGCGAGTGGTCCGCCCGAATATTCCTGTGCATGAAATGGTTTGAATTGACAACTCGTGCGTCGAGGGAAGTAAAAGCGCACCAGCAGCTTGAGTGTTTTCAGGTATTCAATGTGCTCCGGTGACTGCCATTCCAAGAGGAACGCCGGGACCGCTGTAATTCCGGTTGCGTTCGTCCTCTTGGCGTTCTCGAGAGCGCTTTCTGGGGTAGGGGCAGCGGGAATGTTGTATTCCGTGGCCGTTGAGACGGGAGGATAAATACAGGCGGTTCCGCCGGTCAAGACGGGGCCGAGCAGCTGCATGAACATGCCCAAAGTATGGAACGCTGGCAAGGCGCCCACGGCATGACGGGGAGAAAGTTCTGCTGTTTCGATGGAAACGTCTGCGGCCATGAGCGATAACACTATATTAGAGGAAAGGAATGCTCACCGAGTGCAGCATACTGAATCAGGTTCCTGTGGGTTTCGGGGATGCATTTCGGGAATCCGGTGCTACCTAGGGCGGCCATGAGCCTTCTGAAATAAATGGTAATGAGATGAGCACTTGCCACTCGAGTGGAGATACATTGCAACATCGTCCAGCGCGGGCTTTACCGTCGGGCTCGGGTACGGAACAAAGGCGTCTTCTGTAGTTTCGTGACCAAGGTGAGGATAAAGCTGTCCGAGAAGGGGAATCTCTTCAACGGAGAGCTCGTATGGTGGATTCTTGGCAGATAAATCCGCCGACAAGGCGTCAACCAGAGTGACCAGGGAGCCTTTCGTGGTCAAGAGCCGATGCGATCCAGTGGTGCTGAGCAAATGGAATAGAGCTGCCGCAGAGTTACGATGCGAGATTTGGGACGGCTAACAATAGCAAACATCAGTCAAACAATAATTACACCCGCACTGAATGCAAATCAACGCACAACAAGGCCGGCTTCGATGCAGCCCGCGACGATGGTTTGGTAGACTAAAACATCCGTTAGAGCGAGGATGGCCAGTACCTGTCCTTCTGGACCGCGTCGTTCCGGTCTGAGGAGGTGGGCAGCGCGGTGGGCCGCTCGAGCAAACTCGAAGCGGCTGATTTCTGTAATACGACCGCGTTCATCCGCGAAGGAGTATATAGCACTTTGGTTGTCGCGGACGATGTGCAGGTCGAGTACATCGGCAAAGTTGAGAGAGCAGTCAAGAGGTATGTCGGACATTGTGGTTTAAGTGATTTGGATATCGATGCCATTTGGTGCGGTTCAGCCATCCTTATATACTGAGCTGTGGTCGGCCAGACGCCGATTCAATGAGCTCATTTGTGTAGTGGAGGAGTTCTTGCGCTCGGGGACGGAGGGTCCCCCGAACCACCATGGCGTAGGACCAGAAATAGAATTCCTCTTCGATTGGCCGCGCGGACGCGCGAAGCAATTCTGAATCCCGGTGCCGTTAATGATAAGGCTTGGTTAACACCTTATAACCCTAGGGAAACTCTCGGAACGCAGTAGGGCATACCGCCAGTAATTTTGCTGGATATTATTTACCAAGTCGACGACCGTGGGCTTGAGGCCGCGAGCATCGGTCACGGCTAGCTTCTTTTCGATATATTTGGTCGTGCGACTTCGGCCAGACCTTCCCTACCCGATCCTGCACCAGGAAACGCACTGGGAACGCGATCAGAGCTCGGCATACAAGGAATGGGCTGAGTTGGTCGCCCGGGGTTTGGGCTGGTTTGGGACAAAGGACACCGGCCCGCTTTCCGAGTCACGCAAACCACGGCCGTCACATCGCTTCGGCGCTTCCGCCTCCACCCCGTTTTTGCTCGCTCTCATTCGTTCGCACGCAAAGCAGGTCTCTGGCGGACACCGTCGTGAAAGGAGTGGTTCAGGCGCTGCCAGGTGACTGGGAGTCTCGTATTTACCGGCTGTTTCACCTCGGTGTGAACTGCACAAATTGCTCTTATACAGTCGGATCCCAGTCCTCACTGATCAATCCTTCAACTTCTGCCCTCACCAAAGTCAGTTTCATTCCTCTTATATTGTACGTTTGCAGTTCTTCCGTTCAATTTGTGAAGGTTTACCATTCATTCCTTTCAGTGTATCAATCGCTCGGTACTGATTATTTCGGTGTAATCGCCTCTATATCAGTCATACCTCGGACAAAATATTCTGTTCTAACGTTGTCATGTGTCAAAATCCTGATTCAACTTCGTCAAACCGGTGCCGTTGGACTGTTTTTCTTGAGTGATCCGCCCTCTACGGCCGGAGAGTCTGCGGACAATATCGCTGACAGCCCGACACCTAAAGTGCCGTTTCAATTCATTCGACGACAGCAAGAACACACGGAGAAATGCTCTGGCTTTCAATTCTTTGACTCAACCGCGCAAATGTTTCCCTCCGATCAGTGCATCACTCGAGGAGAAGCCTACAAACAGCCTCATGGAACTTGGTGGAAGTAATGTTGTACTAATGTTGTACAGGGTATTCCGGTTTTCATTGGCAAATTCAGCGGCCGGAACTCGCCACTGTAGTGCTCGCGCGCCACTGTAGTGCTGGCGAAATGAAAGTAAGCCCCAACGTTCCGGGCGGAATCTGTTTTCACGAAACTTCTCTATGATCACATGCGCCCGACGGTGTCTTGGCTTTTTTAAGCATGTGGCCAACCGACACTGACACTACTTCTACCGCTCATAGACTTCAAGGTTGTGCTTAGTGCCAGGATGCGAGGAAACAGCCGGCACCGAAATACGCATGGCCCCGATATTATCCCATATGCACGGCCTCCGTGGTTTATCCAGCGCAACAAGTATAAAGTGCCTTCTCGTCAACAACTTGTTGCTCAGTTCTCAAAACTCATTCGGCCTCTCATCATGATTCGCGTCGCCTCTCTGATCCTTCTCCTGGGCTGCACCCTCGTGGCGGCGCAGTGTCCCAATGTTCACATATTCGGCGCGCGAGAGACGACTGCAGCACCAGGATACGGGACCGCTGCCTCCGTCGTCTCTTCCATCATAAGCGCCTTCCCCGGTGCGACGGGAGAGGTGATCAACTACCCCGCGTGCGGTGGGCAGGCTTCCTGCGGCGATGTCTCCTATGCTTCCTCCGCCGTCCAGGGTGTAGCTGCCGTGGCGAACCAAGTCAACTCGTTCAACTCGCAGTGCCCGAACACCGTACTTGTTCTGGTTGGTTACTCTCAGGTGCGTGCTCTCGTTACAAACAAAAAAATACCAAGCGCTGATCTAACTTTCGTAGGGCGGTCAAATTATGGATGACGCCTACTGCGGAGGAGGTGACACCAACGAGGGTCTTTCCAGCACCGCCATCCCCATTTCTGCCGCCGCGCAGAAGAAGATCGCAGCGGCAATTTTCATGGGCGACCCCCGCCACATTCCTGGCCTTTCTTACAACGTCGGGAGTTGCCAGGCCTCTGGTGTACGTCCAGTCCTCCGCACTAAAAAACCTGTTTATCGAGAATCATTTGAATATAGTTCGCCCCGCGCCCGGCCGGCTTCCAATGCCCATTCGCAAGCAACATTCAGTCCTACTGCGACGCGACAGACCCCTACTGCTGCAACGGCTCCAACGCCGCGACGCACCAAGGTTACGCCGTCGAATACGGCTCTGTCGCCCTCACGTTTGTAAAGAACAAAGTTAACGCACTACTGAGCGGCGGCTCCGCACCCCCCACGACCACTATCACTACAGGCGGCTCTGCGCCTACTGGAGGAGGAGGAGGAGGAGGAGGAGGAGGAACCGTTGCCCACTGGGGACAGTGCGGCGGTCAAGGTGAGTTTACATAATCTCGATGCCCGACTATTTTCTAACCCAAGTCCCTCCAGGTTGGACGGGCGGCACTGTTTGTCAGGCGCCGTTTACGTGCCAGGCGGCTAACGCATTCGTGAGCATTATTTTCCGCCTTTCGCGTGCACCGGTGCTCATTCAGCCATACAGTACAGCCAATGTTTGTGAGGAGATAATCGCAGCCTCGCCAAATCTTGGCTTGAGCGTCGTTGAATCTGTTTTGTGTTTTCTGTAATTCAATGCGCCACACAACATTTTGGATTGCCCTGACTGAATGCTGGATATACACCAATGGTAAGTTTCCTTGCATTGAATAAGACTCAAGAGCTCTCGCATTCTACAGCCAAGCCTTGATTTTGTGACTGAATATTCCTTCAACATCGAGCCTGGTTGCGTGTAAATTACGGGCGTCCGTCACGCTTTTCGTCATATGTCAGCGCCAACACCAATATTTGTAGCCCCGGAGGGTCGGAACGCTCACGCGCCGTAGTAGTCCATTTATAAACGGAAACGGCCATTGGCAGCTTCCGATCACTGTTCCGACGAGAACACTCTTCGACTTTACAGGGCGCAGTACCTTGATTGTTTTGGGTTGCTCAGATGACTGGCAGTGTTCCCTTATTTCGAGAGGACCCCCGTGACCACGATAATTTCTGTGCGCGCGAAAGACTTGCGAGGTAGTCAGATAAATGTGCGTTCCCTCAACACGCTCAAGTTTCATCGACTTAATTTATTCCGCTCGAGATTATTTGTGAGTCCATTAATTACTTTCTTGGTTCGACCTCGCCAATCCGGGACGATCGTGCTTCTGTTTAATCTGTTCGACACTTTCCGCAGTCTGCAGGCGGAGAGTCTACGGAGAATATCCCTGCTGGAACGCCGTCTCAATAGATGATATTACACTCGCTGCGGGAGCACTAAAAGCCACGTTCTGCTCTGGAGTCTGTCCTCTCAACACAAGTTTCTCCATACATATGTTTTCCTCCCAGGAGCACATCACTTGGATGGCAGTTATACGCAATGCACGCAGGGAAGAAGCCTCATCGCTGTCGTGCCACTGGATATTATTTTAGAAGCGGAGCTCAACAAAGTACTGTGGGGAAACGAATCCAAACGCAAACCTTTCGAGACTTACAGCCAACTTCTCGCTGGCCACGTGTTCGCGAAGGTTGATGTTTTGAACATGCGGCCAAACGGTTCTTAGCCTCGGCATTACTTTGGTTCCCGCACTGACTGTCGCGCATGAATGCAACATGAATGTCGAGTCAGTGCGGGCATCGTTGTCTCCCAGCTGAGGATGGTCAGGACAGCAACTGGGCTTTTCCACCCCGCTTTCTGAAGCACTCCGCAACGATCACTCATTCTTAAAGCCTTTTAAAATGCGAGTTGGCACATTCGACCTCACAGGCGGGGAGGAAACACCCTGAGAGCCCGACAAATACTACCGCGCCGATATTATCCCATTTTCATCGAAAAGCACACCACGCGCTCCCGCGGTTTATCCAGCGCAACAAGTATAAAGTGCCTTCTCGCCATTCACTTGTTGCTCAGTTCTCAAAACTCATTTGCCCTCTCACTATGATTCGCGTCACCTCTCTGATCCTTCTCCTGGGCTGCACCCTCGTGGCGGCGCAGTGTCCCAATGTTCACGTATTCGGCGCGCGGGAGACAACTGCACCACCAGGATACGGGACCGCTGCCTCCGTCGTCGCTTCCATCATAAGCGCCTTCCCCGGTGCGACGGGAGAGGTGATCAACTACCCCGCGTGCGGTGGGCAGGCTTCCTGCGGCGATGTATCCTACGCTTCCTCCGCCGTCCAGGGTGTGGCTGCCGTGGCGAACCAGGTCAACTCGTTCAACTCGCAGTGCCCGAACACCGTACTTGTTCTGGTTGGTTACTCTCAGGTGCGTGCTCTCGTTACAAACAAAAAATACCAAGCGCTGATCTAACTTTCGTAGGGCGGTCAAATTATGGATGACGCCTACTGCGGAGGAGGTGACACCAACGAGGGTCTTTCCAGCACCGCCATCCCCATTTCTGCCGCCGCGCAGAAGAAGATCGCAGCGGCAATTTTCATGGGCGACCCCCGCCACATTCCTGGCCTTTCTTACAACGTCGGGAGTTGCCAGGCCTCTGGTGTACGTCCAGTCCTCCGCACTAAAAAACCTGTTTATCGAGAATCATTTGAATATAGTTCGCCCCGCGCCCGGCCGGCTTCCAATGCCCATTCGCGAGCAACATTCAGTCCTACTGCGACGCCATGGACCCCTTCTGCTGCAACGGCTCCAACGCCGCGACGCACCAAGGTTACGCCGTCGAATACGGCTCTGTTGCCCTCACTTTTGTGAAGAACAAGGTAAATGCACTGCTGAGCGGCGGCTCCGCACCCCCCACGAGCACTATCACTACCGGCGGCTCTGCACCCACCGGAGGGAATGTTGCTGAGTTCGGACAGTGTGGCGGACAGGGTAAGGCCACATCGGTGCCTGGATTTTCTCTTTTTCAACCCATCACCTTTAGGCTGGACGGGCGGCACCGTTTGTGTAGCGCCGTTTACGTGCCAGGAGATTAACGCATTCGTGAGTAATGAATATTTTCTTAAATGAGCAATACTCATAATTTCGTCTAGTTTTTCCAATGCCTTTGAAGAAGCAACTGTGGCCGTGCAAAATAATCCCTGGTCGTAGCTTCGTTGTCATCACGCATTCTATATTTTTTTTCAACCAAGGATCATCATCCGCTTATGCCGGTATCTGCCGAGGTTTGCCGGGACATGCCGAAACTGCTTGCTGCCTTCCGCCGTCTGCCTTGCTCTCCTTGATTCTCCCTTGCCCAAATTCTTGTCAACATTATTTTGAGGGCGTGCGTCCTCTGCGTGCACGAGCAGGTGGAAAGAGAAAAGCTACCGGATCGTTTAAAATTGAAGGATCGCAGTGACTGTTCGTTCCGCGGCAAGCCAGCATTTTGTACTGATGCTCTTCCCCCTATTTTCTCTCGATGGCCTCGCTGCTGTTGGGGCGCATTTCCACTAGCGTGAGTTTCTTGCCACTTTATGGAACACGCACGTAGTAATGTTCCGCGCCCGGCTTGGCCTGGAAGCCTGGGCTTGGGCCTGGGCTTGAAAATAAGCCCAAGCCCAAGCCTGCTCAAGCCCAAGCTAAGCCCGAAGCCGGGGCTTAGGCCTGGGCCTGAGCCACAGAGTTTGAAACTCCCGAAGGCTTACCACTACTGCAGCTGTGTGCAGCCTATAGCATATGTAATGTCAGTGCAACATTCCTGATCATATAGTATTTCTACCTGCTCACGACGTTTTCAGGCATTTCAACCCGTGAGTTCCCTTTTTGGGCGTTCCAAATTGGGGTTCTGATGTCCTTCCAACCGGTTCTAACGCAATACCAAACTCTCAAGGCATTTTCTGTATCGCTCGGAGTGTGTGAGGTTTCCAATGAACAAATTTCAATCTCCGACCCCGAAGCCAGTTCATCTTTGTAGGTGATACTCAGGTCCGGGCTTGAGCCCTGGGCTTGCGCCTGAAAATTTTGAAGCCCAAGCCCTAGGCCTACTCAAGCCCGTCGTTGGGCCTGGCCGGGCTTGGGCTTCAGCGGGCCCGGCCTGGCGGGCTTCGGGCTTGAAGCCGGGCCCTGAACATCACTTCACGCACGCTTTCTATGCTACCGAGCTGCAAGAGGATCGGAATGTATGCCCAGTGAGAATCACATATGTATGTTCTGACCAAGAAAATATTTGGGTAGTTGCGCAATTTTATTTGCCCTCCGGTACCGGTACGGTCGGGCCTGGGTCGGGCGCAATCGCAGGTCCGGAAGGGATATCCCAGTTCAACGGAATCGATGACGCGTTTTCCACGTGCAAAAAATGACATCACTTTCACAACGGCTCATTTTCTGCGCGCTTGGCAGGCTTGCGCTCCACAGTCGTCCCATTTATAGATGGGCCTCAACTTCGGTATATAAAGGCTCTCGCGTCACCACAGATTTTTATCCATCCCTTCCATCCTCACGAACTAACCAAAAATGACCCGGGACGTTAATACTCATGTTAGACGCGGCCATCCCAGTGAGTCTTGAACTCTTCGACTCTTTCATTTCTAACCATTAATTCAGTTACTCTGGGACTCATGATTCTTTTCGGCATCATCGAGCTGTCCCTCTCCGCCTGGCTGACATCTCAGTTCAACCGGTTCCACAATGAACGAACTCTCTCTGAGCGCGACCGCGTGCGGTTCACATTGTTCACTTCGACGTGGACGGTTGTTTGGGCCGCGCTCCTCTTATTACTCTTCGCCCATTCGGCGACAGGGTCCATGCTCACGAGCGTTCTTGCCCACTTAGTCGGTGAGTGTCCCACAATTAACCGAAAGTCTCTCTAAGTACTGACTTTGGCTTCCGAAGTGTAGGTCCTTCCGGCTTACCTTTATGATTTACAGCTTATATTTCCCAGTCTTGGCTTCACGTGGCTATTATGGACCGCTGCGGCTGCAGCCATCACTGACATGCTTGGTGGAGGCCTTAATTGCCGGCTGGAAGATGCCTTTGCGTACTGCAATCATCTTAATGCCTTGGAGGCGTTCGCTTGGATAGAATGGTGAGCTTTTTCAATGGCTATAAATGATTTCCGCTAACTTGTTGCAGGCTCCTTTGCACGTTCGCCATCGCCGTCGTCATCTGGCGCGGTATCTCTTCCGCCCGCAGCGGAAATGGCTATCGCGGTAGCCTTGTTTAATCCCTGTGATCGGACTTTGACTAGCATATACGAGTATCTATGTACCATACCAATCTGTACTATACCAAACATAATGTCTACGACTGTGACGACCTTTGCCAGTTTGCTTGAAATATTCAAACGAAGATTACCAGAAATTTAGGTTCTCGGGTTTCTCGGACTTCTCGCCCATCAGGCCGGCGGTCTCGCGGTTCGAAGCCGAAACAGGCGTTTCGAACGCGGGTTTCTCTGTCCCTCGGCTAGATTTCAGCTAGGGATGCAGGATATGATGTTTCCGATTGTGTGGCGCTCCGCCGTAATTACTCAGATAGCCATGCCAACTACGACATCACCGAGTTTGCCGTAGGCCGACAAAAGGCTGGAGTTTGAACAGATTCACTGCATTCAAGGGGGACCTACGCTGAGTCAATAAAGGTGCACGTAGGTGTACGTAGGTCAGCGTAGTCGCCTACAATAGGTCAACGTAGATCACCTACGTCCACCTTGACAGAGATCAATAAAGGCGCACGTAGCTCGGCGTAGGTATACGTAACTCATCTGAACTGGGTCGATGTAGGTCGGCATAGGTGCTGCAGCTCACCTACGCTCACGTTCATTAACCTCAAGCAAAATAGTGCAGTAGAGTTTGGAGATGGTAATTGGCTATACTGCTAGTATACTGCTCTCAGCATAGGTCACTATGTAGACCTACGTCCACCTACATTTACCTTGCATAGGTCGGTACGTCGACCTGCATTCACCTACATCCACCTTAGCTGATCTCGACTGACCCACGCGGACCTACACAGACCTACATCCACCTACACAGACTGTACGTACGTGGGTCTCAGTGTAGGTCCATGCAGGTCCACGTAGGCCCCTGAACTCAGGCTGAGCCTAGGAGGTCCTTGAATGCAGTGATTCCGCTGGATTTTGGTACTCAAGGCTTACGGGAAATCGCCCAGATTTCCTATGTGAGCCGGAAGGTACGTAGGAGGGCCGAGTCGTTTTACATTTATATGTTTGGCAGATGGCGGCCGAATTAATATCCGACAGGAAACGGAGGAGAAGTTACATACGAGGTTTATCACACGGCCAGTCCGAACAACGAACACCGGTTCCAGGAAATTTCCTGGTGTACAAAACAAGCAAGCTCGCAGACCCCACAGGTTCCCCCATGCCCCACGGTAGACACTAAACGAAAAGGTGAAGCACAGATTTGTGAGTCTGAATTTTGCCTGTCAGTTCAATATCTGTTGGCCCTCCAAGATACAATGGTGTCGCATAGACGATCTCTAGGGACCAGGACATCATGCGCAAACTTCGCCAACGACTCGAACACCGTGACGATGGTTGAGCGCTCGCATATCATGACCCTCGATTGAGTTCCGAACATCAGCTCATGTCCGATCTAGTTTCAACGTTTCTTGATGAATTCGGAAAGTCCAGACGCATCAAACGTCTCAGAAGTGAAAACGCAGATTCAGATATCTTATGAGTTCCCTTTCTTTCTGGTGCGCGCTCTATATTGACGCACAAGTTGGCAAAACTTCAGCCCAAAAGACTTTGTCGCTGGTGCCGTTGGTGTGGGCTTTAATTCAGAACACGAGGAGGAGAGAGATGATATTGTATTAATCACCTATCTACAAGCTCATATGATTGCAAACGAACTACTGGGCTCAAAATGGACGACCTTTGATAATATCGAACCGTGGGAATCTTTACCGATCAATCCCGAACGCGCTGCGAGCAAGCAGTAGTGGACTCACAATTTCATACTACACACGTCCTACATACTAATGAAAATTTTAAACTTCGCACATGATCCAAGACAGAGGCCCGAGACCCATCAAACTCCGAGAAGTACAATCACATGGGGACCTCAGGCTTTTCGTCACTTGCAGACGCGAGGGAGCGCTGTCGGCGGCTCGCGTGAATGAGCTTCGAAATCCATCCGAACAAGTACGCGGCGACCGCAGTCCCGAAGAAGACCCAATCGGTGACCACGATGCCGTTGGGGACCTGCGTCCTCCTATCGAAAACCCTCGTTCATTCCTGTTTTAACCCCCGCATACAGGAGAGCCGTCATCACGATCCCGAATACGACGTGCAAGCAGGTGGTGGAATGAAATTCTCTGGGTAGGGATCGTGTGTAATGTGCGACCACACCGAGTATGAATTGGACGAGGAAGAGGCCAAGACGATGCCATTGTGTCATTTTGTTTTCCCAACGCTCGCTTCGAGGTTCCTGCTCGGTTCCTCCAAGGCAATCGCCCGGTCTTTTACTGTGATGGAAGCTCGTCGGTGTGACGGACACTTACTCCGTAGAGCTCATCGCGTCGTTCATGACCGGTCTAAAGACTGTAATGGCCCGCTGCGCATCGGATCCATCCGCTCGTCGCACAGAAGAAGCATCCACCAGCCAATCGTACGAGCTGTTACCTTTATGGTTCGATCTTAATCTGGAGCTCGGTTCGCCGCCGAATGTAATTTTGGGTCCCCAATCTCCAACTTTGGAAGATTGGTTTATCGCACGACGCTTATGGGGGCTGTTTTCAGGTGCTGGAATGATATAAAAGCCCCCTTGAACTCAACCGAAACGACACCCCAATCTAAATGTCGGACCCGATGCGACTACCTGTAGATTGCTCTCTCAACCTCGAAGAAATAATCGACCTGCATATTGATCGTGAAAACCGCAGTGTGGCATATATATTCGCGAACGAGGACAGCGATATCACAGAAATAACCCACCTCGAGTTTGCTGGTGCGGCTCACCGCGTCGCTCACATTCTCAGACCCCAGCGCCGTGGCCCGGAGAGGCAGGTGCTGGCGATAATTGCATTGACGGACGTCTTGATTTATCAGACCATTGTCGCCGGCTGCATCATCGCTGGCATCGTCGTGAGTTAGTTTTCCACTCACGAAGTCTTTTTTGCACATATCTACTTAGCCGTTCCTAATTTCGCATCGAAATTCTACCGCCGCCATATTCCAATTGCTCAACAACACCTCGTCTCATCGTGTGTTAACGACCAAAGGATCTCTGTCCAAGACCATGGATGCATTGTCAACAGATTTGGCCACGAAGAACCCTCCATACCAGCTCTCTATGGAGGAAATACCTCTTCTCGGCCAGATATATCCCCATCTCGGTCACGAAACCACGGAGCATCCTTTTGTGCCGTATCCTGGCCCGACGACGAGGACCGCTCTCGACGAAGTTGCCCTGTACGTTCACTCGAGTGGTGAGTTTCAATTACTTCATTCATTTCCCAACTTCATTTTTTTCAGGTAGCACCGGTTTCCCGAAATCCATTCCCGCAACCCACAGAACTCTAATTCAATATGCAGCCATGGGTCGGCATTTCCTTCTTCATGCTGTGCTGTTTCTGATGCATGCTTCGCAGAACTTTGTACACAGACAGTAGAGCTATCCCCGCGTCAGGCCGTCGGGGCCTTGCCTGCCTTCCATAGTTATGGTATGATGTTACAGTTGTGCAACCCCATGTTGGCCGGTGGGACCGTCTGCATTTATCCTCCCGCCTCTACGGCCACCGGATATGTTATTCCCGTCAATCCCACACCTCAAAATGCGATTGAGAACGCGAAGAGAACCAAAGCTACAGGTATCTCGGCCGTCCCGGCATTCCTAGTGGAGTGGCAGTCACCAGAGCATATCGCATATCTCAAGTCGCTGAATTTACTTGTAAGTTTTCAACCGACGTACTTTCACCAACAGGGGCTAATAAATATTGTGAAGATGTATGGCGGGGGCCCCCTTCCTCTCCGTGTTGGCGACTTTTTATTCAGCCAAGGCGTAAATGTCGTCCCGGCCTACATCAGGAAAAACCAAAGTTGCCCCATAGACCATGAGAGACCCACATAGACGTCATAGACGTCATAGACAATGGACTTCTATCATAGACTGGTGGGAGGGGGGGGGGGTCGGCCCCATAGACACCCATAGACACCCATAAATGTCAGTTTTCTATGAGGCTAGCCTGTTTTCTATGAGATTTGACAATTTTTTTTTGGTTCATTGGGCACTCAAAATTGGACAAAAATGGCAGCAAAATGTGTATATTGTGGTGTATCTAAGACAGGAGTACTAGGAGGAAGGAAGACGATGAAGAGGTGCACAGGAACTGCAGTAAGTCTTGCGGAACCAAATGCGGTAAGTCTTGCAGAGTTTGATGTTTTGTCTTCGAACTATAAACGACGGACTGTAACAAATTGATAACGCGACTGTAGTCTTGAAGTAATTGGATGTCGACTTGAACGAAGAAGGAATTGACAGCTTGGGAGGATGAAGGCCGACGACTTGAAATGATGGCGGAGGCGACAGTTCTTCCGGAATAAAATCTCCTTGTGTGCGTTGCGTTCCATCGTGTTGAAGTCCCGGGTGTCGACGGTGGTGAGTAGAGTTTGACAGCCCGCGGACTTGAGATGGCACTTGAGATGGCACTTCGGACGGCGTACTTGAAGGGGTGAAGAACAAAGGGGACTTGAGGGCCGCGGGCTCCAGGGGATTTGAGGGACGGCGAGCCTTGATCGTGACACCGGTTGAAAGACCCGAGCTCCTGGCGACGGGACTTGAAGCAGTCTTGATGGCGGTGGGGTTGTTGAAGCCAAGGGACTTGAGAGATAAGTTTTCTGGCCATTGCCGGCAGCGTGCGCGAAGGCAGGTGACTGGTCGTACAGATGCGGTGTTTCGGAGGGGAGGCACTCGCGAATCCCGGCAGAGGAGACCGCGGTATGGCGAATCCATCAACCTATGGCATGGGCCCGCTTACCGATTTGCGGCGACCGAACCAGTGTTTCGTGACGGCGTGGGATCGGGGTAACGCGGGCATACGCAGGGACCGGGACTGAGACCGCGATGGCGATGGCGTGCGGCCCCCAAGTACTGAAGTATATAGGTCAGAATAAGAACTCATGAACAATCGAAATCCGGGAAAGGAATAAGCCAAGAGCCTCAAAGACGTGGCAGGTGGAGGCCGCTGAAATGGCTAGGGCAAAGGGACGGGAAGAAAGTGTGTAACTAGAGTGGGAAGGAGGGGGTTGAATATGTAAAGTAAAAGAGCCTGCAGCTCTATGTCCCTCAGCCGCGACCCTCGACAGCTACCTAAAATTTAAAGGGAAATACGCACCTCTTCGGCATGTGCGCAAATCAGCGATGGAAGTAACATCCTGCCATGTAATAGTGGGGTCACAGTAGAGGAGCACTGCCAGAAGAGTCCGAAAGAGATGGAAGAGCAATAGAAGAGAACGAGTGGAAGAAGAGAGAAAGAAGAGTGGTGTTTGTTTGTCCCCCATCAAACCGAACCATTTCTCGCGCGCACGTGACATGATGGGCGCGGCGGTGTCTGATTATAATCTCTCGGGCTGGCGCAGCCATTTGATTCTCGAAGTGCTCCGCTGCGGGACCCAAAACACTTCGGAGATGCTGGATATGGAGAGTCCGGGAGTCCTACAACAATGACTCATCAGGAAATCAATCATGAAATTTCCCTGTTAGTGAAATGAGACGTTGTTTGAACGTCGCCGTCCAACTCTGACCGTGATAATGAATGATCACTCATCTTGTCTTGCGCGTGGACGAGATTGTGAACAATTAATTTACATGCCTGAGAACTGGTACCCTATAGAGTTCCATAGACATTGAAGCTGTGATATGGAAATACAGAGTCAACCATAGAGACCCATAGACATCCATAAAAGGGGTGGTCGACGCAAAGACATCCATAGACAATGAGAGACACCCATAAAAGGCCGTGTTCTATCATAGAATTTTGGTTTTTCCTGATGTATGGAGGGTCCGAATGTGAGCACACCTCAATTCTGTGAGGCATTTTAACGAGTTTAAAACTAGTTGGCGGTCCAACGGTGATTAAGAGAGAGTCAGCCGAAGTGGACGCCGGTGAAAGGGCCTGGCTTCGATTCAGCAAACGTTCAAAGATTCGATGGATGCCTCAGGCGGACGGGACATTTGAATGCCAATTTTTGGTTAGTAACTCACCTTGGATCCTTTCACTAATCTCATCGTCCAAATACGTTAGAGCGTATCCGAGACACACCAAATGGCTGTTGAAAATTTGTCCGACGTCAAGGGATATGCAACCAAAGACTTGTTCGAGAGGCACCCTACGAAGCCCGACTTGTACAGAATGTGAGTGTTCTTTGAATTGTTTCGGGAAAGGAGATCAACTCACGCGTATGAAGTATCGGCCGACTGGACGACGTGCTCATCATGGCCAATGGAGAGAAAACTGTCCCAGGTCCGATGGAGGATATCATGATGGCCAGTCCTCTCATCAAGAGTGCGGTTATGTTCGGCCGTGAGCGCAACCAGGTTGGGGTCCTTATCGAGCCCAACGCACAACACACGCTGGATCCGGGAGATGGACAGCAGCTAGCGAACTTTCAGAATTTGATCTGGTAATGAACTATCCTTTCGGCTGAGATATGGTATTAACATTTTTGGTGTAGGCCGACCATAGAAGAAGCTAACGAGGTTGGTTCGAATTGTAGAATCCGCCGACTAAGCCTCTAACTTGGCCCTCGCGACAGACTGCCCCTGCCTTTGCCCGAATTTACAAGGAGATGATTCTGGTTACCGACCCAGAACGGCCTGTCATTCGTACGCCCAAGAAGACTGTCATCAAGAAGGCCACGGTCGCCTTGTACCAAAAAGAAATTGAGGAACTGTAAGGATCTGCTCTTACGAGTCCTGCTTGATGCCTAAATCATTTGTAGCTACGACACTATCGAAGCCAGCGGAGACGCGACCAGCGACGTCGAGCCGCCTTCGTCGTGGACACTACGAGATCTCCAACCATGGCTCAAAGCCCAGGCGAGCATAGTCGCGGACAGGGACTTGCGTGGCGACTCCGATCTGTTCAACCAGGGGTTTGATAGTTTGAACCCGACCTTCCTGCGGCACCGAATCATTGGTGGTTTGCACAACTCGACCAATACCTGTCGGTATTAGGATTAATCCTAACCACCCTTCGGGTGGTTCATAGGATGGATCCTATCCACCCTTCAAGGGTGAATTTCCGCATACTGCGCGCCCACTACGTCGCACTGATGTCTCAACCGGCCCCCATACCCCATCCTTTTTATCCTATCCTATCCTATCCTATCTTATCCCATCCCATCCCATCCCATCCCAACTCCAGTATCGTATTTTTTCCCCATCCGATGTCAAGTTCTCTCTTGCGTGTATCCTATCTTAGGATAGGTTGGGATTCACCGATCCGATCCTATCCTATCCTATCATACAAAAAGATGCGATGTCGAACTTTCACCATGCATCCTGGGAAGACGTGGTGAGCGTCAGTTCAGATATACTCTGTTGAGCACCCACCAGAAATCCTCCCAACAAGGGAGATCTTTAGCCGGGAAATTGTTGGTGTTTTCCGATATGAAGGGAACACGCGGGTGCACATGTTCTGCCTACGGTGCAGCCTCCAAATTTCATCAAATCAGTTGCAGCAAGTTGCCGCAGTGACCCACTCTTAATCCAGAAATCAAGGGGCTACACTCTGTAAGAACACGTTAGCGCAAACCAACCAAACCGTAGGAAAGTAGGAAACCAAAACTCACTCCACATAAAGTACCCCGAATGTTCACGACATCAGCCTGCTTGCGGATATTCAGTTCCCGTGCATCGATACAAAGATTAGGATGAAGATCACGGTCGCTCACCTCTACCTAGTGTCACACGCACCGCGTACTTTCTTCATTCAACGCCTTCCGCCTTACTGCGTGTCCGCATTAGGGTCAGCATTCGAAGTGAATGAGGGAGCAATGTGCACACCCTCTCCGACGACGAGACACAATCAACCATCCTACCTGATCTTCGAAGTTTCAAACTCATAATTCGTAGTCCGTATTGAATATAATACACCCTCGGCATGCAAAAGTACCGGTATTGTGAACCCTCTGCCATCATGAAAAAGGTCAGTGAGGATTCTAGTGACAATACAATTGAATGAAGCCTCACCGGTCCATTGGCCTGGCCATCCCTGCCGCGGTATCGCGAACCCTCTGCGATGAAAAAAGAAGTTTCGGGTCGGTGAAGATTATAACGGGAATAAAATCAAATGAAGCCTCACCAGTCCATCGGTCTGGCCATCCCTGACAAGATATCAACCTGCCAATTCGGTGGTTGCGTGCAGGGAGTAAATCCGACCTAAGCACTCTCTGCTCACGATTTCGTCTGCAAAAGTAAGGACTGGCCTCGACCGTGAAAGTCCACATACCTTGAGCTCGGGCCGGGTGCAAGCTAAGTGGGCTGAGGCACAAGTAATTGGCTAGGCAGTAAGCAAGTACGCGAGGAGGATTAGAGCTTTGAGTTTCAAGCTCATAAACGAAGAAAGGGACTAAAAGTGAAAAGCCAATACCCCGAACCTGGGCCGCAAGAATATCAGACGAGACAGGGAAGGAATAAATACTCAATGGATGAATGACAAGATCGAGTCTCACCTGAAGTAAATTAAAAGCGAGACCTCGTTCCATTCAATCGTGAACATGGCCCGACTGGAATTGTCGAATTAAGGGCCAGTCCTGCGCTGTTGAGTCAGATTTGAACGTTACCTGAAGTAAACAAACGAATCGAAATACTCGTACCAACCTTGCCAGGAATTCAAGGAAGCTTCATCAACCAAGGTGACAAGGACTGGGGACGAGTCAGCATTGCATAATTCAATGATACGGTGGATCAAGGATGTAGCGTAAACTCACACAAGACGAGAGCTTTGCGAGAGTTACCTTCAATTTCCTTCGTTCGACTCCAATTTCAATCCTGTTCTCGTTCAAAAAAGGACCATTAGGCTGCGAAAAACAAAAGACACAAACACACCTCCGCGGAATATAATATTGCATGTCTGCGGCGCCTATAGAGCGGGGAGTACGCATAGATTGAGTGTGCCATTCAAAAAGCCTTCAAAAAGCCTTGATCAAACGAGACTTTGGGTCGAAAAAATTCAGTCAACACATGAAACTCGGCCAAGGACGAAGGCATCCTGCGATGAATGTATAAACACTAGAGCATCATCGGGCCACACAGTGTGCCTTGAAAAACTCGATTTGGGAGCCAGTCGTGGTAAGGGCCACACAGTTTTCCCCATAGGAGAAACAGGAAATGCTGATCATGACACAAAGAGAGGGAATAGACCAACTAGATTGAGTCGTCGGTCGGGGCGTGGGAATACTGAACCCAGAAGTAGTATGAGTGGTCGGCATTTTTTTGGTGCCACCAGGTGACGCAGTATTTGTGTGCGAGAACAGCTTCGATGAATTCAAGTGGTGTCCTTGACGGCGGTATGCAGCGAAGCGGTAGAGCCCAAAAGTGGGGGGAGCAGAGCACGGAATCGAAGAGCTTGACAATAGTCACCGAGTCGACGGTGTTTGAGAACAAAAAGCGAGAACAAAGGCAGCGCAGGACCCCGGTTAATAGACTTCGAGGCCAGATCTCCGAACCGGACAAAATTTCGCCAAAATTTTGACAAAAAAAAAAAACCGAAAATGCGCGTCCAGCGAAAAAAAGCGATTTCTGCATACTCAGAAAGCGTGGGAACTTTTATTTGGTCCGGACAAAAATGCCTGGATTCCGGCTTTTTGGAATCTAGCCTCGAAGTCTATTAACCCGGGGTCCTGGCAGCGCGCGGGCGCGTGGCCCTGTGACGTACAGATTTGATCGGTCAGATGTCCGAGTTCCGAAATCACACAGAAGGCCCAAGCGGCAAACAAAGAGCGACATTTCTTCGACAATAACCACCACCATGGCCACTCACCCTACGCACCCACCCTGCATTTCCCCCGGGAGCTGGAATTTGATTGACTCTCGCGAGCTTGACCCAACTCGAGTCACTCGACCCTCAGTCTTGCCTCAGCCCTCGGAGTCGCTGACTTGCTCACTGGCAGCCAATGGCACAAGCCACTTCGGTCACTCCGACTTAGATTCAGTCGTCTGAGGCCGCAGTATGGGTCTTTCAATTCGATCAATGTCCGTGGCAAGAGCATGTCCCTTTGTTTTGTTTTTAAAACTCCAAATGCGCGTGATCCAGATCGCAGTATGCTCCTACGCCTGTTCTTGCAATTCATAACAACAAGAGAGTTACTTCCCCAGCACCGGCTGTTCTTTCGGTAGGTTATTCGTCGCGTCACTATTGCCGTCGAGCTCATTTACGTCTTTAGGGATACTCAATATCTATTAAGCCGAAATACGGCTGCCCTAATTTTCCGCTGTGAGATACACTGTTGAGTCCTATCCTATTATATCTCATCTACACGCACCAATTCTGTGCTCCATAGCTTGAATTCTTCAACATCGCCTCGGGATTCTGTATCCTATGCTGCCCATCGACGATTGTGTCCGGTTGGATTTTTCTCAAACTCTGATTAGTTCAACTGATCATTTCGGGCAGGCGCTTCCTCTTTGCTGTGATCCTTTCGTAAGTATCTTTCTTATCCTATCCTATCCTATCCCATCCTATCCTATCCTATCCCATCCCAACCTATCCTATCCCATCCCATCCCGCCCCTTATGACTCAATGACTTGCCTTGTTCTTGAGTCACTTAGCCCACTTACTTCACCACACAGTTAGAATTGTAGTTCAGAGTAGATAGGATTGTCTTAGTACCTGTGGTTAATATTATCCTACCAACCACCCGATTGGTGGTTGGGATTGATCCTACCAATGTATATCGTCGACTCGACAGACGAAAAGGCGAAAAGGGCAGCAACCAAGATTCCACAGAATTTTGTCTACAACCAGCCATCTGTCGGGGAGCTCGCCAGAGCAATCTTAGCGTTGATGAATGGTGGCAAATGGCACAGACGAAGGAAAGAACACCATCATCGAGGAAATGATCGCGAAGTACAGCGAAGGATTTGACGGGGGCATGGTGGACAGGGAAACGAAGGCGTCTACTAGAGCGGTCGTCCTCCTCACCGGCTCAACTGGTGGCCTCGGGACGCACCTTCTCCAAATTTTACTCGACCTCGCGTCCGTTCGCCGCATCTACGCCTTCAACAGGAGGGGTAGAGCTCCACTCGCCGAGCGACAGAAAGCGGCCTTCCTCGATCGCGGTTTAGATGCCAAATTACTGTCGTCCGACAAGCTGGTGTACCTCGAGGGTGACACAACTAGTCAGAACTTGGGACTACCGCTCGATGTTTGGACGGAGGTATTTTTCAACCACATTCCTTTCTTATGGTTCCCAATGTTATCTTCACCACAGGTTCGTGATATGATTACGATCGTGATCCACAACGCATGGATGCTCGACTTTAACAAAACAATGTCCTCGTTTGAGCCGCATGTGAAAGGGACCCGAAACCTCATCGATTTGGCGCGCCAGGGGGCGAATAATTCGGGAGTCAGATTCATGTTCACCTCTTCAGTCGGCACTGGCCTGGGCTGGGATTCAAACCGCGGACCGTTCCCCGAGGAGCTGCAGCTTACTGCTGATGCAGCTATCGGAAGTGGATACAGTGAGAGTAAATGCGTCTCGGAACGGGTAAGCAGTTTATTTGCACCTTGGATCTTGCGCTAATTGGTTCCCAGATTTTGGCAGCATCTGGGCTCGAGGCGACATCATTCAGAATTGGCCAGATCACCGGGTCATCAAGCAATGGAGCTTGGGCCACCACGGACTGGGTGCCCGCCTTCGTCAAATCCAGCATAGCGCTGGGCAACTTCCCTTCCGATCCATTCGGCGTCGTCGCTTGGCTCCCACCTGAGGCGATTGCGAAGGCTATTATTGGTGTCGGACTGAGCGCAGAGGAGTATACCTCACCTTCGTCACTTAGTTACATTCGCGGATCTTCGTAACTTTGATGAAAACCTGTGAATATTCGTCACATTGGCATGTTTTTGGGAAAGTTCGTCACTTAACTCGGCACGTTCAAGAACCCGGAAGCACCGGCCATCATTGTTCCTTCAGCACAAGGCCGGGCGGGTTGTTCATATAGATACCTTACCCTGACGCTAACCTTTAACCAGAACCCTAACCACTAACCTCTAACCACCCTAACCACCTAACCCAAACCTCTAACCACCCTAACTACCTAACTCAAACCCCTAACCACCTAACCCGAACCTAACCGGCCATGTTCGGCACAACGCTGATACCCGTCACTTCGTGATGTGTAGAGCAGTTGCCGTGTAACGAACATTCCCAAAGTATGCCAATGTCACGAACATTCACTGGTTTTCATCAAAGTCACGAAGATCCGTCAAATTACGCGAAGTAACGAAGTGACGAAGATGGTGTGGACACAGCGCAGAGAAACCCTCATTTGCGATCAACCTGGTTCATCCACGGCCGGTCGCGTGGGACGTTGTCATCTCGAGCATGGCCGGCGAACTCCCGTTGATCCCGTTCGTCAATTGGGTTCAGCAGCTTCAGGTTCGCTCAGTTGGTGCAACAGTGAAGGACATCGAGAATATTGTAAGCATTCATCCAAACTTCAATGACTTATCCTTTCTGATTGCCTCCAGCCTGCTATCAAGTTACTCGGATTTTTCAAGACGATGTCGGATGGTGCAGCGAATGTCGAATTTTCCACGGCGAAAGCGCAGGCGACGAGCGAAAGTATGAGATTGCTGAAGCCCCTGAGTGAGGAAGATGTGCAGCGCTGGATGAATTATTGGCGGGAGAAGATGTTTCTGAATTGCTTACAATAAATATATGCCTATGGATCACAATCGAATTATTTTCACTTGCGGAATTGGCCACATACAAAGCGAGACTGGAGTGTGCGGCTCGATGCCAGGAATTTCGAACACTCTATATTTCGGAAAGCGTTGACGGGGAATTTATCGCAGGTGTGGACTGCTCACGCAAACACTCACCGGCGACCATTATCCAACTTGAACATCCCCGAGATCGCCGAGGGTCCGAAGTTTACTTACTCGTGGATCTTCAAACACAAGAGGGGCAAGCCTCTAAATTTGAGGAAAATACAATCAGGTACTTTCAGGCTCAGCTGTTTCACCGTATCGGGCGGTAGAAAGTCCTGCGCGGGCAAATAAATAATACTTAGGCATCTAAATCGCATGGCCATATTCCGGGACCCAGCGTTGGTAGCTAATGAGTTTGAATCAAGACTTTCTGGAGAAGACAAGTCGATACCACCACGAGGTAAAGTGATTCTTCCAAGATTCTTCCGAGTCCAACTGGCTAGGTCGGGAATTCCCATCAGTTTTAAGACCGTGACCAATCCTCATTTGTCACTCGGAAGATCTGGAGGCGTCCGACATTTGTCGCGGCGGAAGTTCAAATTTCAGAGCACGATTCTTGAGCTTTCTCTTGGTGCTCGCATTCTCCACCGAGCGTTGTCGGCAACACTGTCGCTGAAGTGGCCGAGGATTCGAGTTAGTTCCGGGCTTTTGTCAGCGCCCATGACGAAGTGTTTCGGCGAAATACGGTTTTGGCTACTACAATTTGACTACAGTCCATAAAGTTGATACCAAGGCCCTCTGGGCGACCCTGATACCCCCTTCACACCAAAATGACTTGTGAGGTAGAAACTAAAATAAAATTGGCTCTGTAAGTTGCTCGCAAGGTTCGTCCGGCCTCGTTCCTTGGCCAACTCCCCTTCCTCGGCCAGATCTTCGACTCGAACAAGGTTCATGCCATTGTACCAAAATATTTAAATCCCGTCTGAACTACTTCTTTCGATTATTATATTATTTATTTATCTTAATCATTTGATGGCCGGTCCAGCTGAAACGAAAAAGTACCTTTAATATGGGGCTTTCAGACCTGATTCCTTAGTGAGTAACAGGAGTTACGTCCTCCTTGCTTTCATCTGCATGTTCTTCTACCGGTTGAGCAATTCTTTTGACTTTTGGCCCAGCAATTGATTTTACTTGGATCAATATTTATTTTTCCCAGATCACTGATGGCCGGGACAGCCGTGTCCAGATTTCGGCTTTGATATACGGGTTTGAGACCTGATCCCTTAGTCTACGAAGCGCGGCTGATTCCAGTTGAATTTTTAGCAAATGCGGTGGTCGTGGGTTCGAATCTGGCATTTTAAAATGTTTTCCTTCTCGACTGGGTGAGTTCGAGCTCGTATCCTGCGAAAATCTCGTCGTTACTACCATGGACGACGAGGCTCCAGACATATCCTCGATTTTGATGAATTTCCCGGGGTTTCGGGCATCTCGGAGATGTCTTATTTCTTGGTTCGAATTCTCTTTTATATGCCTCAGGTCATCGTCTTGTTTGGTCAAAGCCTTTCTGTTCAGTATAAGCCTACCAGCCTTCACTAAACAGCACCCCCAGTCTCGCAAGCGGAATAACTTAGCTCGTGTCGGTTTCATTCCGAACTTCCAATGTGTAAACTCAGAGGTACTGTACTTTTTCATTCAAATCGACAGTCACGAATCATGATCTTCTAGATCTCGGGTCTGTAGGTGTGTATCCTTCACACATTCAGTGCAGGTCTGACACGGGCTGCCTTCACAAATTAATTTGGACCCTCACTTTGACACATTTACCTTCATGGGCTGAGTCACAGGTTCCCCTTCACGCGACACATCTTTTCCCTCATGACATGGCATACAGGTAGGGTGCAAGGCATGAACCAACTTGCTTAACCAATCAATCGGGTGAATAGTGAACCTCAATTGTTCACGGCCAATAACCTTCGCGACACCGTGACAACATTGTTCAGCAAGGTTCAAGAGCTGTGACTCCTTCCTCGATAGCCTCAAAGGCACATTTCCGCTCGTTGTCCTCAACGGTGCTAGTTGACCGAGAACATAATCAATCCAATTTACACATTTCCTGTCATGGAACAATTATCCGGGCCTACCACTGTAAGCCAGCTAGCCATTATTGTCAATGGTCTCAAAGTCCACAGGCCATCCAAGCCTGGCTGCAGTCTTTGTATCGCTAATGACAAACATATTCCCACGGTTCAACGTTGCCCACGAAATCCAAAGCCTGGCACTGTATCCCTCAACTCACCTCATCCAACCGGGCACATTGATTTGAATGTGGTGACCAATCCCCGTGTTCTCATCGTACCACTCAACTGTTTTGGGAGTCGCTTAACCAGGGCTCAGCTAACATCGTCTTTTTGCAACTACCGCGGGTACTTTTAACGTTGATTTCGCCTTGATTATGCCCCTTTGGTTCGCAAGTCAACCCTGGCTTCTTCACACGAGCCTCGCTGGCCTACTGTCCATTTAATTCGGTTTGGGTGCTTCAAAGTCTTTCCTCCGCTTCCTCCTAGTTGAGCCGAGATTCATCACAGAGTTCCGATTTGAATCGCAGACAGACGAGAATTCCGAACACTGGCTTGGATCGACTTAATCGAAGTCGATCTGGGTTGAATCAGGTCAGTATGGGTTGAATTTTGGTTCAGTTTTGTCTAGACGAGTTTGTATTTTATTTTATCTCCTTGGATTCACCTTAACAACGGGCTCGAGGTAATTCAGAAGGCGAGGTTCCAGCCATTTGTATCATGGATGCGTTCCCATCTTCATTATCAGTGGTTGGACATCAACAATCGAGCAAATTGGCTCAGCCGTTGTTGTGTTCAAACTCGACCACTGTGTCCATTTGTTCTTCAGTTCAATTATATTTGGCAGTACAATCATTGTATCCCTCGGTAGGCAGGAGTTGTGCCAGTTTCATACCAGGCATGTCCGCCAGTTTTGTCAGACATCTTTGGCCTATATCGTCATTCAAATACCGGTAAGTTGGTACCGTCTACAACTCTTTCAGCAACCGTTCGTGCTGGTTGCTGCCTCCTCCTTCCTTGCTTTGATACCCTATTTCAACAAAAAATGGATTCAATGTTGAAAATGAATCCAACAGTATACTCCTGCTTATTATGTTAACTACCACAACAGGTCTAGTAGGTACACGCCATGTACCATCGAGAACTTACTCCATTTCTTCCCCCGTGCCGTTTAACGCTACCTACCTACCTACCTTCCCAGGTTGACTCTAATGCTCGATTTCAAGCTAGAATAAAATGGGTAAAGCGATTTTGCCGCAGCAGTGCCGCTGCCCCATGCAGCGGCAATGTCTGCGGCACTCGGCGGCAGCTCAACCTGCGGCACAACCGGGCACATGTTGAACTCAATTCAAGGACCTTCTCGGGTTCGATCATTGAGTAGGTACATACCTACTAGATTTGACCCTGAGGAGATCAACAACTGGCAGTTCACTTGTACCAGTAGTACCAGTAACAGCCCTTGATTTATTTTGGCGACTTTGTTCCCATTTCCGATACGGCGTTTATCAATTTGGTGCAGACTTTTAGTTGCCGTTCGCTTGAACCTTGGCTCATTCAGTTGAACCGCCACCCCCCCCCCCCCCCCCGCCCCCCCGATTTCCCATGGAGATCATGATGTGCTGCTAAACCGACTTTGTTTTTTTCCGATACGGCGTTTACACAATCTGATACAGGCGTTCAACTGCCATTCGCGCTCAGTTGAACGGCCACCCCACCCGATTTTCCATGGAGATCAAGTTGCGCTGTTAAACCGACTTTATTTTTGCTGGGCAGTTTGCCGGTTACCTTGTTCCAATTTTCGATACGTTCAGCTTGACTTGCTATTGCCGTTCACTCACGCGGCTTTGCTCTGCTGAATTGAATCCGCTTGTTGGAATTTGAGCCTAGGGACGAAGTGGAGCTCGATGACCCTCTGCAAACGCGCAGGGGTCTCGGTAGAATTGATCAAGTACTTATAAAAAAGCAACTAGTAAATAGAAAGCTATTCAGCTTGGAAGGGGATAATAGATAAGCAGTGCGAGGAAAACAGCAGCGGGAGATGGATGGTTCGTGGGGAGTCAAAGGCTGTAGTGGAAGCTGAATGCTGTTGCACTTATACAGCTGTTTGGCGGTGCACGGGTGTTTTGGTTATTATTCTAACACCTCTGCCAATTTATCCTCGCGATAACTTCCCCGATCACGTCGGCAAGCAGGATATAAAGATGCTCAAGCTCGAACCGTGCAGTAAGAGAAAGACTCCCCTCATTCACCACCCGCTATTCATCTCTACCCATTCAAGATGCGATTTTCCCTCTCAGTTATAGTTGCGGTTGCATTCGGTGCTTTTTAGCGATCACCTACTATCAAACTGCCCACAACTGACGTTCCCTCAGGCTACTCCGGTTCAACGTCCCGAGGACCTGGCTGTCCGCCTTCCCCATGTTAGCACTAATATTACATGACCTAACAAGTATTAACTTCCGTTTCTCAGGGGGTCGAGGATCGAGGATGTAGATTATCTACCTGCATTTGAGGTCTTGCTGAGGTGAGCCCTCGGCCTCGACGGATGAGTTACGGATTTTAATACCCACCAGTGCTTCCTTCAAGGCTCCTCTACCACTCGCTGCTGTGTCTCTCTCGCGCTTTGTACCGTATCTTCTTCGAATATGACGGCTACCTGCGCCTTTGGCTGAATGCACTCCGAAATTCAGATGGTGGACAAGACCAAGCTCCCATGGACGTCGACACGCATTGAGTTAAATCAATTCCGATAGCGTACTGGACCCTAGTCCAGAGGTTACCTCGTCCCGGAATCAATTGAAAGCAAAACTCGGGTGCCTCCCCGGGTCCCAGGGATAAGGAGTTTAACACAATGCAACCCGTTCATTGTGATACAATGAGCAAAATTTTAGAGCTCGCCCACAAGTTAGATAGCAGTAACATGTTTGCGTCTTATCGTGTTAGTTCAAGAACGGTCGCGGCACATTGAGCTCGCGGGTGGAGCCGTACGCGCGTGAGCAAGTCCAGCGTCTTCAACCGCAAGTCGAATAACACACCTATGAGAGCCTCTCCCCATCCGGCGCGGCCCCCTGACCTTGATGGATCCAAAACCGCTCCTCTTCGCGCATCTCATGACAGATCGGAAGCACAGTCCCCACCTCATCCCAGCAAGAATGCATATCCGTGTCCGACCCATCGTCGTCCTCATCGTAATTGTCACTATAAACCGAGATACTGTCGAGAGCAGGAAATATCCCAGACAGAAAGCGCGCCACTTGAATCGGTGACGAGATCAACGAGGGCGCGCCGACTGTCCAGTGACGGAGCGCATAGTGGAGTATGCGCGCCTTGTGCTCGCTGCGTTCGATGGCGGGCACCGTCGACGCGTCGACAATGAGCTCGAGCGTCGCCAACTTGCCGCAGTGTTCTGCGAGGTGGAGGAGACTGCGCAGCGTTGCACGCGGGGGATGCGCCGCGGATCGCGTTCGCAAGAATAGATGCTCGAGATGGGGCCATGCCTCCGCCAGCGCGAGGACATCCTCGTCGGCAACGTCGATCCCGGTCGGCGGTCTGAGCTCCACCGAGGTGAGGTTCGTAAAGTGGAATAAGGGCCTGAATGTTTTGATCGTGACTGCAGGCGGTTCGGGTTGCCCATGGCCGGCCTCCGTGACATGCGCCTCGCTGGTGATGTAAATATTGAGGGTGGTGCGGGGGAGACATTTTTTGAGGGCCGCAAAAATTTGCCGCACGGACGAGGCGTCGGGGGGCGGGTGGATGTCGCAGAGGGCAAGTGATTCCAATGGGGAATGGGATAGGGACGGGATGAAAGCGAGGATGGATTGCGAGGTTGTGGAGTTGAGCGTGAAATCGTACAAGGATGTGAATCTGGGCTCAATGTTCGAGCAATGTGAGGCGGCGTGGTGGAGGCATCGATTTTCGGCGTCGTGAGGATAAGGGTTTTGAGACGCGGCAAACCACTGAGATGATCATGAGCTTTTTGGTCGAGGCGCGCCACTTCGAGCGATACAACGTGGTCCAAACCGCAGATAAAGGATGAGATGACGGGAGAGGGATCAATGTCTGGACCCACGCCCTGATGTATCTCGACGTGGGTCAGTAATGGGCACTTGACCGTGAGCGCGGGCAGCAGGCTGAGTTGAGTTATAGTTTTGAATGTGCCCAGCGAAATATCCGTCAGAGTCGGGGTAAATAGGAAAGGGGCAAGAGAAAGGAAATGATCGGCAAAGAAGATCCATCGGAGACGGCGTAGCTGGGGAAAAAGATGCGGGGCCGGTAAAGACAGACGCAGAGTTTCGAAGTGGCCTGGGCTGTACATGCGCGCCGGAAATAAATTAGCGGAGCATGAAAAATACCGAACTCGGTATGTGTAACGAAGAGCTCGGTCCCAATCGCTCTGCAGAATAGGCCGGGGCAATGTCTACAACCGGTAGTCAGAACCATAACGGAAATGCATCGCGTGTCGGCAAAGCTTACCCCATTGTGGGACCAGATAGCAGGGGGCATGCACTTGACTACATTGAAGATGGTGTCTTGAAAGGACCAGAGCACATCTAAAGCGGGGTCGCTGAGGATTTTGCAGGTCCGTCCGAGCCTCGCGAGGTCGCGAGTTTCGTCACTGCTCGGCTTCTTGGTTTGGTCCGGGCAGATTTGAAAGAGCACGAGCTGCAGCACTTCTGGAATCCTGAATGCTCTGTGCATACCGTGGTCTCGATGCGAGAAGGAAGTTTGCGCGCAGGAAACAAAAGATCGCGACAGTGGTTTGGGAAAAGGAAGGCGTAAACAACCGTCAATAGGAAGGTACAGCTTCTGTTGAGCTCAACACCAGGCTTCAAAAAAATGCTGCTTCCTCCAATGTTGAACACTGAGGGCAGGTTCATTGAGTCTTGTTGGCATGAGGGCTCGTCGAGCCAGATCCCCTACTCACCCGAGTGCTCCTCGTGACCTACCGCCCGGTCTATTGGTATTTTGGAGTATATCGTTATACGTCGTCACAATACAGTGTGTTCCATTGGGGTCCATTGGGCCGCAATGGCATTGTCATCCATCGGAACCATGCCCTCCGTCACGGTCGGAAACTGCCAATAATAAATATCGAACGAGCTTTTAACAATCGTCGCAGCGTCAACTTGAAGTGCACTGTGCAGCACCCACTGAATTACCGCTGCGTTGCTGTTTGTCCCTCAGGATGCACCAAACTTGAAACGACGAGCTGGATTCGAGTGGCGGAAGGTTCGGCGCTTTCTTTCAAGTTCTTTAATCTTTACTCTTTACTAAAGATTAGAAATCTTTAATTTTGCAATTACAACTTTACGGCCCGGGTTCAAGGTTGCATACTTGTGTACATACTACCGTCCGCGTGGGACGCGGTAGTAGCAGCATGTACGCGACTTCAAGTTTACGACTCAGCGAACGAACGAATGAGGTTTATCATTTTCGCCAGTCCTCGTCCTCGTCCTCGTCCTGCTCCTAGTCGCATGACTGAAGCCTAAGCCTTAAGGCCTAAGGACCGCAAAAAAGGCTCAGCTTGGTGTCTCATCTATGTACATAGTATTATTGGTACGTGTGCATTTGGGATGGGACTGAGGCGCGGACGTGAGAGTTGAGTTGAAGAAAGGGTGGAAGGGGTGGAAAGGGAAACAAGGGGTCTGTTCGAACTTCGATGTGCGGCTTGCCAGTGTCACGGTTGTGAGTGGTATGAGTAGTGACTCGGAGTAGGATATTAATGTAGGAACCACTGGCAGCCGACCGACCAACCAACCAACCAACCAGCGCGGTACACAATCCCCCCTCCGAGTCGGAGCGAAAGGTCGCTATACAAAAAAACCTTGTTGCCGCGGCGGAGTCCTGAGAGCAACGGCCCGGGGGCGTAAGCCTAAGTAAGAAATAAGCGACGGCCAGCCGATGCTCTAAAGTTGGCTGGAACTTGGTGGGGGTCCGAACACTTAAGTTGGTTGGTTGGTTGGGAAGATTAGACTCGGAGGGGTGATTCAAGTTAACGTTCGATCGTACATATTTACTAGCCCGAAGCCCGGAGCCCGAGCCCGAAGCCCGCAGCCCGAAGCCCGAGTCTGAAGAGTAGAGTAGATGAGTTTGAAGGTTGAACACTAAATGAGTTTGAAGGCAAAGGCTGAAGCTCTAGGCGATCCCATTCCCATTCCCGTTCCCGTTCCCGTTCCCGTTCTCATTCTCGAAGAGCAGAAGCGATGCGATGGAAGCCCAGAGCCAAACTTGAGGCCGGTGGTACGTCCGCGGGTCACGGTGGGCTGGGGCGCTGCGGTGATCCACGGCCTGCGGTGGGCGTGATCGTGCGAGGCCTGAAAACGGTTGTGGTCCTGGAGTCCGAGTCGGAGGCTGCCTGGCCATGGATTGACCATGCACAGACGGCCAACAAGAACCGTCGCTCCAGTACATACTATTTATACAACCGCGGGAGTAGTAGTAGTAAGTACCTGGCAAGCGCGTTCTTCAATTTCGTTTTTTCATTTCTTGACGACGGCGACGGGGACGTTGAACTCTGCCGGCGGCGGCGGATGCAGTACGGTCGACGTGCCGACCAGGATATATTGTATATTGTCCCCAGGCCTAGGAAGCGGCCGTTGGCAACTTGAATCGATGTTTGTCGATGCCGGGCCCCGGTGAGTGGTTGGACTTGAGCAGGCTTGAGCAGTACTCTCTGCTGAGTCGATAGCTGGAGGAGGGTCAACTGCAGTCTTTAGGTAGTCTCTCGTAGACAGACGCTACAACATTAATTGCTCGTACCTCGGATGTTGTAGTCTTTATCGGTGTTTGAAGAACGGACAGTTGGAGTTTGAAGAACGGTTTCCGAGTCTTCCCCAAGTAAAAGACTCGAAAACTAGAGTGTTACTTGAGAAACTCGTCGGCGGCGCTCATTCGCAGAGATGGGGCAGAACAAAAAGAGCGGAGGCAAAAAGCCGGCCAAACTCGGCTGGCGGCGGCCACGTGGCTGTGCGAAAAATTAGCTTCCGAGCTTTGTACAGCCAGTCAGGGGTCAAATCCTCCCTTCCGCCTCCTGCCCTCCCCGCCGCCTCGCGTCCTCCCGCAGTCCCACCACCGCACCCACCGCCCTCTGTCACCCAGGTAAGCCGCTTTTCCCGCCGCCAAACCGCGCGAATCGGCCCAGTGACAAAGCACCCCTGTGCCGCCCAGCGACAGCGCAGCCCGCGCCCCGTGCATGCTCATTGCCCCCAACTTGCCCAAAATGGATGTATTAGACAACGAGAAGCCGCGCCCCGATGAAGCCGAGCCCAAATCGACCCCATCGGCGGTGCGTCCCCTCCTATCGGCGCATGCTGCAGCCACTCATTTTTTCCGCCCCAGGCGCCCGAAAAGGCGACAGACAAGGACGGTGACGCCGCAGAGAACACCACACCCGCCGCGCCACCCCTGCGCCCGCTCACCCGCTCGCTGACGGGCCGCGCGTCCAAACCACGGCCGCGCGACGACAGCTGGTACGAAGCGCCCAAGCCGCGCAAAAAGGCCAAGACGGCGCCGACCCCGAACGCAACGCGCAAACGCACCCGCGACGACGCCGAGTCCGAGGACGAGCAGGACGCCCCCGCGCAGGGCCGGCGCAACCACTACAAGGACAACGCACCCCCGCCGCCGCCGCCGCCCGTAGCCCCTGAGCCCGTGGCGGTGCCCCCACTGAACGGGACGCAGGCCGTGTTCGTCGACGTGAGCATGCCCATCGCGATCCCCGCGTCCGCCTCCGGCCCGATGGCGATGGCGCTGGACGGCACGCGCCGCACGCGCACGAACCTCCCCGTCCCCGTCCCCAATCTCATCAAGAAGAGTCGCGGGCGGCGCGTCCCCGTCGTCGCTTCTGCCCCGGCACCCCCGGCGCCCCGACGGCCCCCACCGCTGGTGTCAGCGGGGACGGCGCGCAGGACGTGAATCGCAGGATGCACGTGTGCAAGGTCGAGGGGTGCGGCAAGTGTTTCCACCGCGGGGAGCATCTGAAGCGACATATACGGAGTATACATACGCACGAGAAACGTAAGTTGTTTCGCTGCTCGAGCTTGTCTTCGTTGTTTTGCGAGTCGAGAGCCAACGCAATCGGGTCGTCGTCGACTCGTCTGGTCTCTCAAGGAGACCCCTTTGCGCTCGTCGACGTCATGCTCTTCTGCGCCTGTCTGTACGCTCTACGCTCGCCATTGCGGGGACTCGCAGCCGTCGCGCCTTTGCTTTTCCCTTTGCTTTTGCTTTTGTGCACCGCCTGTTGGGTGTGCATAGACGCACGCATCGCGTGTGGCGCGCGGGGCGAGGCGATGCGCACGTTGGCGGGCGATGCGGGCCCCTCGACGCTGCACCCTGCACCTCCTCGTCTGCGTCCTTTCCTTGGAGCCCCGCGCATTGGCATCGTCTCGTCCCTCGTCCCCCACGGGGACTATTGACGTGCTGTCTCGTCTCGTCTCTCATGACGGGCGTATCGACTCCGAGATTGTATCGTCTCTCGGAGTCTGCGTGTCGGGCTGCGTGGCGTTCGTGGCGTCGACGCAAGAGCAAGACGTCTAAGGCATGCGTATGGGCCTCTCCACGCTGTACCCCCGATTGGAGGCGGAGGGCTCACGCCGCACGCCGCACGGCACCGCAGTCGGCCCCCGTTTTCTTTACCTTTGCTTTTGCTTTTGCTCTTGTGCAGCACCGGTTGGTGTGGTGCGGTTGCTCCACGATTCCTCGGGGGATCTCGTGCGGGCGCGCCGCAGCCCTTTTGTCTCGTTCCAAAGCGAGTCGCGGAAAGAAAGACGCAGCCAGCCGTCGTCCAAAAGGGCTTCTGCACGCCTTGTTGCCGGGTGGGTGGCACTTGGCGCTCGGCGCTTCGCACCGTCTCACGGCGGTCCCGGTGTCCCGCTCTCCATCGGGAGCGGACCTCACAGCGATGGGCGTCTCAACGAGGCGGATGGGAGCCGGGTGCTGTGCTACGGATCCTCAAAGGGGACGGACGCCCTTTGCTTTTGTCTCTCTCTTTGAAAGGCGGCGCTGGGCCTTTTGATCGAGTTGGGAAGACGCGGACGATGGGAGGAGGGTGCGCAGACGGACGCATCGGGCGAGGCGCGCGGGGCGGTGGGCGCGCGTATCAGCTAAAGGAATCGACGGATCGATGCTCACCCGCCGACTCGCTGTCGCTTTTGCTTTCCTTGGAGTCGTTGGGTGCGGGCCTCGCGTCTCTTTTACCTTCACCGAGTCTAGTCGAGTCGGCTGTGGCTGCTCTATTATCCCTCGGGGGATCTCGTACTGGTCGCGCGCTGCAGCCCTTATGTCTCTTTGCTCTCATGGAGCCGTCGTCCAAGGGCCTTGTTGCCGAGTTCTGAAACTCAGGATATGAAGGTCGTAGAAATCCTTCCCGATACTTGAAATTTCGAGTTACATTTACATAAAGAGCGCTGAAATGAGAGAAAAAAAATCTTTTAAAACTGGATGAAAAAATCAGGTTTGAGGTGGCTTGAAATTCATCTGCCAGTGCCATCAATGGCTCGCGACAATTACTCAAGGCACACTGTAAATAGCAAAATATTTTAAAGGGTGAAAAGCCCACCTGAGTGTAGTACAATCTGAATAAAAAAACAAACCTGGGGAATGTTTTTGAATTCCTTTATTTGATTGTATAACTGAAAGAGCAAAATTCAACATCGCTTTCAAGAAATACTGAAAGGAGGACTTTCAGTAGCAACTGAAAGCACAAAGGAAAGGCTGAGGCATTTTGGCCATTGGTCCGGCATTTTCCGAGCCAATGGCAAAAATTCCTCAATCTTTCAGTTGTTCTTTCAGCTCGACTGAAAAGTTCTTCTCTCAGTTTCCTTTGAAAGCAACACTGATTGTGGCTCTTTCGCATGCTCAATCACACAAAGGAATTTTAAACCATTCCCCAAGTTTGATTTTCATTCGGATTGTATTATAACCAGTAAGTCTTTTCACCCTTTAAAAGATTTTGCTATTTACGGTGTGAGGGCGTTGGAGACCCGTGTCGCCCGACGTTCCCACTTCCGTGCCTCGGGTCCAGAGCGGTCGTGGAGGAGACGGTGGAGACCATCTGCAGATGTGTTTAAAGCCGTATCAAACTTGAAGTTTCTTGTTTAGTTTCAAAGGCCTTTAAATGAAAACCCATTTTTCTCATTTCAGCGATCTTTGAGTGTAACTCGAAATCCAAAGTATAGCAGAGGATTTCTGCGGCCTTCATATCTTGAGTTTCGGAGCTCATTTCAAGACCATTTATTCGTTCTCTTTTTTTCATGGTGTGTTCTCCCGCTTGCAAAACGTATGGCGATACTCAACATTTAGTGGGGCTTTATTTGGAATTTGATAGATAAAATTTAAGATTAGATTCTGCCCAGCCTTAAATGGGATATATCAAGTTATGTTTCGGGACTACTGACTACCCCATATATCCAGGAAGCCGCCAGGCACACCACACCGTAAGAATTTTGAAGGAAAGTAAAATAACCACTATACTAAGAGTTCGATGTTAGAATGCTTTGTGTGTTTGATTCATGACTACCATCATCCCTCTGTGCCCGTCTCTTTCCATTGAATTATTTACAGGCCTGTTCCGTTCTGTAGCCTTGCTGTAGCCAAAGTTTGAAAGTAACTGTTGAAGAATCAATGTTGATCAATTGTGTGCACCTTGTTTATTCCTTGTCTTTTTGGAATCTCACACCCTCCCAAGCCTCCGTTTCTCTCGTTGCCTCTCAGCCACGTCCCCGTGTGCCTCCCTTCGTGCACCTGTCAAATTGACCACCATGACATTGAGTTTCTGCCATGGGGGTGGTTCTGGCCGATGGGGTGGACATCAGACTGGATCTTGCCGCTGTTGATCAGACAGGTGAGTGTCAGTGCAGAGCCTTAACTAGTAGGGTTACTGCAACATAGGTGACTGGCGACACAAGAAGAGATAGGTTTCTAGGGGGTAATCTGATTAAGCTCTGGAGAATACTGTACTATTTCATTCAATTCGCAAATGATGGGATCAAATAATTTTTCCGACAAATCTCCAAAATCCGGTAAAATCAAAAGAAAATTATTGGCGGGGTCCCCGGAAAACGGGTGTGACCTGTGACATGTGAATTGAATGAAATTGTACAGTAGACTAGAATAGTGTAAAGAATACAGAGCTGTAGGCAGGATTTTTAGAGTAAAAAGCATAGTAAGAGGTAGATAAAGGGGGACGGTCCGACGGTATGCATGTGGGGCCTTGAAGTTCGGAAGCAATAAATTTGACAGATTTGATGTCATGATATTTTTACAACAGGATATTTCCACACATAATTTACTGTGTTGTACCGCTACAGTGACTCCCAACCCCGTAACTGCTGGGGAGGAGACTGAACCAATGTTAGTTTGTCAATTCCGTACCACCCAAAAAAAAAAAAAAAATAATCATCCGCCATCAAAATACAGCACAGCATTCAACCGAAGTGCCGTTAAACTTCCCCACACTGCCCCCGGGTCCGATTCTATAAGAAGGCGACAACACGAGGCCTTAGACCTCTGCTTCCTACCTCCATCATCAATGCGTGAGTGAGCAGCCACGGGTTCCAAAAGCTCCAGATATTCACAGCATGAGTTACCCAGCTTTCATGTCTTGGTCAGGCTCTCTCATGGGTACGCACATGCAGCATGCTTGGGTTTCGGTACCCACACTGACATGTCACCACTTCATACTCTAGCCCTACCTGCCCTTGTCAAATACGCTGTCCCTACAGCTGTGGGAGCCGCCATCCTTGCGGGCCCCCTTGCGGCTCCTATCCTCGGTGGGATATATGGTATCAGCGCAGCTGGACCAGTAGCCGGAGGCACCTTCGCTGGAGTCCAAGCTGCAGGCGCCGTTGCAGCTGGCGGCTCTTTTGCCGTGATTCAGAGTATTGCGATGGGTGGTGCAGTACCTTTCATAGGGACTCTCAGCGCTGGTGTCATAGGAGGGGCTGTTGGTGCAGCAGGTGGAGCCATCCGTCGCTGGGTCAGATAAGTACTGGCGGGGGGGCTCAAACTGATAAGAAGGACAGACGACCTTGGGTGCGTGAAATCATGTGTCTGATTATGGCATGAGCTGACGAAGCGCAGAAGGCACAGAGGAGGAGAGTGTTGAGTGAAGTCCAAGTTATAAATTTAGTTTGTACTTTTGCGTCGTGTACCTGATATGATGGTTGTTACATACATTGTGGATCTAGTCTCGGCCCATCCTCTCCCGACAGGTCTGGGCCTAAGCCAACCACTTAGCTGTACCATTACACTATAATTTTTGATGGGCTTTTGATGTCGGTTGCAGTGAGTTCACATGGCCGTTTGGGTGTGTAATATTGCAAGCTACTCTATAGAAGTAGTAAATAATATTTCTATCTGTACATCTGCTTCAATTGTGGCTCTAGGATCATTCTGCAAAAAGGCTGAGTCGAGAAACAAGACATTTGATCTGTGGGATGGGTATTGGTGGTTGTAAGGGCAACCTCGAGGCCCAAGAATACTGAAGAGTCTTAGGGAGGGAATCCAAAGATATATAAATAGCAACTAGAATACAGGAAAGCATAACACACCTAGTGGGTGCCTTCCCGTAAGGTAAATTTATTCCAGGGGAATTTCTGGGGGTGCCAGTGATGAGATCACTGTTGAAAGATATTCAAGCCGATATGTTTCCCGCAAGCAGCACATATACAGTAATATAATACAGCAGAAGTAACATCCTCAGAATGCTTTCATGCACCTGGGCTGAAGCCAAGTCTTGCTGGAAGACCGTGTCATCAATTCAGTGGAGACATTACCAACTGGGTTACGAAAATGGACTTTTGATGGCTGAAACCAAGCTGAAACGATCCGGAACCGTCAGAATCCTGTCCTCAAAGGTTCGGTGGGTGCTCGACTATGCAAGACGTGAAAATACGCAAGAAAGGCACAAGCATGACACGTCTGAAAGGCTGTTGGACGATCGGGATGTTGTGCCGGTGATGTTGAGCAATCAATGTTGTCTAAGAATGGTTTATTCAAGCATTAAATCCTGGAGGGGGGTAGGTACCCCGCCTCCAGAACTAAGGTTTATTCGCCTGATGTCGAGTAAAACCCAGTTTTCCTCCCTGCGGAATTCTCATGGACTGCGAAATCATTGCTACCCCCTACCATGTCATCCTACGTTAGACGGCCGATTCGTGATGTACACGCCCATTCAAGCCACCCATTGTGCTGTCCCCGAAACCCCTCCTGAAATCGTACACACGCCCGTTCCCGGTCCCTCTTCCTTGACTTCTCAACCCATGCCCTTGCTTCCCTTGTTAACGGATACTGAACCCCGTGGAATTGATGCCCTCCACCGCCTGTTGTTGTCCCCCAAACAAAATGCCAAGGTTTTCACGATGAACGAGGAGAATCTGTGACGTCTCCTCAAGTTTCACCACATACTCTTACCGGAAGATCCTGCCCTCAATGTTGCGCATAACACGATATTGATACACTTCCTATCTGGATCTTGTGTCGACTCATGTGATCTGCTTTTTCGCAATGATCACTTGTGCCACTGGAGGTGTGTGCTCGTTTGTAGAGGATTTCGATGCTGACACGTCACTTTAGAACGGTATCATTGTTTCTTCCTGGTTCGCCTTCAAATCAGATAGTGCCTCACTCCCCTCCAAAGACACTTGTTTTTACGTGGGTCATCGTTATTGACAACGGTGTTTCCGTCTGTTATAGGTCAGACTACCTCCCAGCGGGGCCCAAAACCAGCTTGCGATATGTGGAGTCGTCGAAATGGAGGTCGTTATTACGCATACCCACCTTGAACGGCCAGTCAATCTAGTGCAAGTTTGTCACATTCTCATTAATTGTTCCACCGGCTGCTGACACATTTTCAGTTGTATGCACTCGAGGTCTTGGACACCTGGAAGTTTAAGGACGAGGAGATATTCGCTAGTGCGGACGCAGTGTATCGGTGCGACTTCAGTTCGGGAGGTACTATCCCCCCCCCCCAGAACCCAGACAAATAGGTGAATATCATTTTATAGAAAGGATCTCACCCCAAGCTGAGTATGTAGACTGGTTGCACGCCTAAAGATGGTGTGGAACACGTCCAATTTTTTTGCCGAACGATGCAGAACTCATTGAACGGGAACAATTTCTTTGATGTGGTCTGTTGTCCGAGTTCTACATAACATAACGTCTCACGGCATTTGGTATGCCAGCTCATCCATGGGCTCATATGTGCTCAATCCTTTACCATTCGCCTTGAAACTTGATATGGGGTATCTACTACATCCAATGTGCCTCCCTGGGCCCTAAAATCGCATGCCAGCCTCAATCATCCTCATCAATGGCCGCAAGTCTCTCAGCCCACGGGCGGTCTGAGCGTTGTCGAGTAGACTTGGAAATATTAAATTTAATTGCTTTAGCGTTTATGCTGCTTACTATAATCAATAGCTTCGACCGGTATAGTATAGCAGCTACTATTTTTGCTGCTACCTAAGTACGGTTGTAAAGCAGCGTAGCAGTGCGTTGCCAAATAGCATTGCTATGTAGGTGGGGATAGAGCCCTCTCTATTAGTGCTACGTTGGGCCCACCTCACAGCAAAAAAGTAACTAATTTGGACTGTGCGGTTGATGATGCGTAGCTTGGCTGCAATTGGCCGAAGGATGCAAAGTAGCTTGGCTGCCGAAGGATGCAAAGAAGCAGCGGAGCAGAGCCGAATATATTAACACTGCCAGGCCTGGCCATAAGGCAGAGCGCCGTACCACCTGTGGAACTTCCACATCGGCCGTGTAATTGTCCTCACCACTGAAGGAGGCACTAGAGCTGCTGCTTGAGCACTCTGACTTGTGCTCGTCTTCGGAATCCGGCTGTGCATTCTCCTTGTTGCGCGCACTTGATCTGCTCATGCTTGCTCCTCCCCGCCCCCTACCACGGCCACGGCCACGACCTCGGGTGACCCCCCGCACCTCCTGGCACTTCCTCCTTGCATCCTCATTCACCATACAGTTCAACTCGCGTAGAGTACGCCGCTCCGGCACACCTTTGGCATGTTCCTCCTTTCGTGCTTTTGTCGTTCCTCCTTTTCGTGCTTTTGTCGTTCCTGATCCGCTTTCTTTTGCTGTCGTTTAGCTTCTGCCTGCTCCTTCTGCAACCTCTTCTCTTCTGCCTCCCTTCGCTTCTCCTCCAAGCCCTCGCCTACGGTGAAACATCGTGCAGCACCTTTAAAGTGCGAACAATTGCCTTTTTCCTTTCCTTTCTTGGTGTTCAGCTGATTCGTGATCTTGAGGTTTTCCCGAGCCATCAAGACGGCATGCGCGTTTGCTGCTTCAGTTGCAGCCTGTGATGCTGCTAGTTTTGTTTGGAGGTTACCCACCTCAGCGAGCAAGTTGCGCCGTGACGCGTGCTGTAGCGGACAAATAGGCCGGGATCGACCACAGCGGGGTGATGACTCCATTTCGGTGTTTCGGGTCATCGGGGCCAGAGGGAATGGTGTGTCGGATGAAGTGTCAGGCGATGTTGGGCGTGGATATGTATCTGGTATGTGGATCTGATTAGACATTGTCCAGCTGGGAGCAAATTCTTCCGCTTTGAATCAAGAGGTACCCGCCGGAGAATGCCGAGACACCGGCTAACAGTGTGCCTCCCCCGGACGACCTCTGAATTCACTTTTTGGAAAAGTTGCAGAACACCTAAAAAATGTGTTTGCAAGGGTCGAAAAAAAATCATGTTTTCTAGGGGTAATGAGGTTAGATTTCTAAAGTCCTCCCACCACAATCCCGAGTCTCCTTTCCCAAGTCGTCCCGTTGGCACACGCCCAGACACCTAACGCCACCGCGCTACACAGGTCTGCGAGCAGTCGATACGGGCACTTCGCTGGAGATGCATGGATGAGTGGAGTCGAAATTTATCAAAAATAAAAATAAAATATTCGAATGTACTCTCCAGTTGGCAGTGGAGCTGCAGACCACCTCAGGCTGCAGGCGACGCGCGCCTCGTCGTACCTTGCACCTCCAGTCACTTTCCGTTCCCTGAGAATCCCCAAAAAAATCCATATCTGTCTTCTCGGTCGCGCATCCAGCTCAAATTCAGTCCCTAAGCTCTGTTTTTTCGTGTGTACCATTCCATGGATGCCAGCTGTTCACTAGCCCGAGCCCGAGCCCACTCCTTTGGCTGATCGTCGTCGTCGGCCACCCCCCGCCAGATGCGCCCGCCTGCTTATGTCACTTGCACTGCCACCCCCTAGTTCGAGACTTCCTCCAGCTGCTTGTACCTTCAAGTTAAGGAGCGTCAACAGAGTAATATGCTAAAGGAAGAGTGGCAACCCCCCTTTTCCCCCTTGTGTCAGGGCTGAGTACTGTGTGACATAATCATCGGCGACGGCAAATTCAAAGTTTGGCCGCGAGCCTCACAAACAAATTTACTACTGCATTTCCATCGAATTGCAACTCCTCCGATCTCACGTCCACCTTGGTACCTGTACCTGTACCCTCAAGTTCCTCTACTGTTTGGTCCCTCAGTCTCCTCAGCACCGTCCAAACAACAACACCGAGTCCCCGACATGCGAACGAAAAAATATTTCTCCGCATTCGACATGCACCGGCATGGGACTGAGCACTTCTATACCAGATATTTGTCCGTGGTTCATGACTAACATTGGTCTGTGGTTTACGACCAACATTGTCATTGTAACAAACTGCATAAATCTTGCAAACAACCACCACCACCACGATAATCCAACTGGTTAAGAACTGTGTTGTGTTCTACCCTGAGGATGGACTCCAATGCCCTTTCATGTTCCAAAGTTCTGGCACTGATGGCAGTAACTTTCGGTGCCACGACGGTGAATACTGGCGACGACCCGAAATGAACCTCAAGAGTCTGACTGATCACACCTCCGAAATGGTTAAGTACAAGGTGCATCCACCACAGTCACCGATCACACGCCATCTGTCCGTTCATCCCCGAAGATAACGAACTACAATGTGTATCTATTCGACTACGACTCCAACAGGTCTCATCCCAATTTCCTTGGTCTCTTGCTAAATTCCCTCTTGGTGCGCAACACTGCTGTCGCCCCCGGAGATCGTTGTAATTCCTCTTCCAGCCCGATGCCTCCTGTTCGTCTTGACACCAGTCATTTCTCTGCCTAGGTCAAAGTGAAACACATCATACACATGTGCCTTTACCGTTGCCAAGAATACTGCCCCAAGACACTCATTTCCCCCTCCTTCTGCTCAAGCGGATGTTTCTTGAATCGAGAACATTCAAGCTTGCCCTGAGCATTATGACGGATCTCATTGAGGGAATGGTCTCAGGTGTCAACCCGCTCGAATGATGAGCTCTTTTTGCATACATGAGGACTTATGTTTTAGACGGACAACACTTGCATCGAACACACTGGATTAATCTCACCTTTCGGGCCCAAGAGCTCTGAGGCTTATGCCACAGTTTTCCAAGTGTACACATCAACATCACCCAGTCTGAGGTTGGATATTTTGTATGGTTTGAAACTGGTGACCGCACGAAAGGAACAATTCCTTACATGCCGGCAAACTACACTCCTACAATTATCATCGCAGAGTGTTCCTAACTTCGACGGAACCTTCCTTTTCTGCCATGGTTTTAACTTTCCAAACTTGCCAGACTTGCGCTATGATGTTCATGTTGTTCATCAAAGATATATATTTTTCGTGTCTTGAGCATGTTTCGAGGTACTCGGTTTCCATCTTTGCTTCTCTGTTGATTCTTTAGATCTACCGCGGCAAGTCGTGAGATTGTGACCGTGAGCTCGTCTACGGGATGATGGAGGAGTCCAGGGACCGTAGTGTACATTAGTGCATGTACACTCAGATACTTCCTGGGCCCCGGCGTTCCTGAGCGGGACCGGCCGTGTAATTCTACCTACCTACCTACCTACCTACCTAAAGCCTCAAGAGGCTCTGACAGCCAGAAGTTACACTCGCTATAAGCTCAATTTTCTCGCAGATTTGGCACAATCTCAACAAATCCAGTAAAAACCACCGGAAAATTCCATTTTAGATCATTTTCTCACCCATAATTCCCATATTAGGGTATGCACGTGACCATTACGACAGTCTGTGTGTCCCAAGCCCTCGACTAATTCACTTTTTCGACCCAGTGTAGGGAATTTCTTTGTGGGTACCTCTTGCTTTGAATATATTTGGGTTGAGCGGATGAATTCCCGTTTTGCGGAAAGCGCTGAGAATGTTCGTGCACGTCATCACCTTCTTGCGGACCTCGAGGTAAACGGGGACGACATTGTCTTTGGTGACCTGTAGTCCAATATCGGCCAGCTCATCACATTTTTCTCCCCAACTTCGCTCCATGGGGCCGAATATACCAACATCGAGCGGCTGAGTCTTGTGAGTTGTGCTCGATGGCAACCCAAATAAATGAATTCGTTCTTTAATTGCCTCCTCAATGAGCCCCGGTGACTCGTGAGAACCCAGCCCGTCCCAAACGACAAGCATGTCGCTATCGCTAGTGTTTCGTGCTTTGGCCGCCGGAATCAATGTTTTAATGAACCACTGTTTGCAGAGATGCGCGTCGGTCCAGCCGTTTTCGGATACACTAATGCTATAGTGTCAGAATCTGTTAGCGCCAAAATAATGTCAAGACTGAAACAGGATAGTTACCAGCCAGCGCCTCGGGCCTCTTCTGTGAACCAGCGCTGCATCAACCTCTTTCCCTGAAGAACAAAACCGGGTGGAATAGCAGGTCCATCAGCCGATATGCATTCCATTACCGTTACGAGCTCTAAATTCGAGTCCGATGTTCGACCGCGAGCGAGTATGGCGCGATACTATATTCCGTCCCCCGCCCAACTGGATTCCTTTTTCATCCATGTTGTAGACATTACTCCACGGAATCTTCTTCTCGTCAATAAGCGCCTTCAACTTCTGGAAGTAATCCTGGATAGAGGTGTAATTGAACGTGCGTGCGCGTTTCAGATCTAAGCCGGTTGTCTTCGAGGTGAGAAGATCAGCTCTATGTCGCTCCAGAAATCTATCAAGCCAGTTATGGCCTGGATCCTGGCCGCACAATGCTTTGACTTTGGGAAGTATTGTTTGCCGGTTTAGGGGATGCGCTTTGAGGGTCAAGAAATGACACCAGTCCACGAGAACCTTCTCCTGGGCCGGAGTGAGAAGTTGTTGATTTTTATGTGCATCTGAACGTGTGCGTGCTATGGGGCACTGAATACAGCCTGGCAGCCGCGCGGACTCCGGTGCACTTGCCACTTCGTAGGTCGGCAATTGCACTTGCCAGACGCTCTTCCTGGTCAGGCCCGCGGCCCGAAGCGGCTGTCATAACGGTAAATCGACTAGATGGAGGGATATGAAGCACAAAAGACGGGTGGTAGTGGGAGAGAGTGGTTTGTTTGACAGTTAATAAATCTGACATAAGCTAATCTCCGAATTTGGTGTTTACTCCGTCCATACAGCAACTCTTGCCATAAAGTTTGGCAAGGACACATACAACCAATTAATGTCTCGGAAAATGAGGTCACCCAGTGATTTCTTGGTCAAGCTTTACCTTTAATTTGGATATATTCGGGATTTACAGACTCTCGCACAAAAGTGAAAATTGCCTGTGCAACCAGAGAGTTTCTTCCCTCAAACCGCGACGTGGAACGGTGGAGGGGATGCATGAGAGTATGGGGGAAAAAAAATCTCGGGAAACGAGCCAGAATTGAGTGAGTAATCAACGTTTGTCCGAGGTCTAGGTTTGTCCGAGATGCGGGGGAGGGATAGTAGTTGCCCGAAGTGCTCGTAGTTGACATCCCATCGTGTATTCTGACCGCCATAATAATAAGAGACAGGAATTTCTGAAAAGAGGCTACTGCTTTGGGGTCATCTGCATCCTATAGAGATGGTCCGTCGGCTTAGAGGCATCAGGTACTGTAGTGTTTCGACCAACTGTTCACAGGTTGTTACATGTGACCTCAAGTGTTCAGAAAACCAGGTGTTCACAGCGTGGGAAATTTCCTTAAATGGTAACCCGGGCCGCGAAAATTGATTTTTTGGCATCAATTTCGCCCGAATTCAGCGATTTTGAGGGCTGTGATGCGTTACGATGTACAAAAGTGTTCAATTCACTAACCTCCGTGACCTGTGACGTGAACACTTGGTTGAAACACTACAGTATTTGGGTTTCCTAATCCAACCGCGGAAGGGAGGATAGCGGGCATTGCCGCGGGCTACTCAGATTATCTGGTACCGAAAAAATTCTCAAGCCCAAGTTGACCCTCCAACACCCTAATACTGAGATGTCGACGCGTAGGTGGTTGCGCAAGTGTTGCTATTGATTGATGGCGGAGCAGGGATCAGCAGGGTAAATTTCATCTGATGGGTAAGGTCCGGCCGATAGTATCCGGAACCATCAAGCCACCATCCATTTGCCTTGAAACCACTCTTCTGGGCGTATTCCGGATGCGAAGGGGCGCGCGGCTCCAAAATTCAGGCCGACGTCGCATTACAAAAAGACGCTGTTGGAGTTCTTGGCTTGTCTTACTGCGGAGTCTATAAATGGGTTTGTTGGAGGTATATAATCAGTGTCAAGTGACAGCCTTCGCACGCCCCACCACTGCGAATATGACACAGAAAACAGGGGAGACAAGCGGTCCACGGAGAAGATTGCAAGGAAGCTGTGATCTGTGCAGGCGGAAGAAGGTTCGATGTTCGTCTTCTTCGCCAGTTTTCCCGGGTCAATCTTTGGTGACCTTCTTTATTTCAGGCGATAGTGCAGAAATGCCGGGTAGATGGTGCACAAATTGCATCTCTCTGCAATTAGAATGCACGCACGGTCGTTCAACGGTCTGTGGCCGGAACCGCAATGGTCGAATTTGCTTACACCAGGCAAGGCTGGGACGGCGACCACGCGTCCGAGTTTACCTATACCAGCCCCCCCTGCAGAGACCCCTCAGGAACATATCGCTGCCATTCTCTCAACCACTATTGTTTACATACCCTCCAACGATCCAGTCATTTCCCAGCAAATACTGGTCAAGATTTCCCGCTATGCTCGAGAACTGGAGGAAACAGTGGCTTCTCTCCGACAGGAGCTCGATACGCGACCTTCAACCACGGTAGGATCGACAACAACAGGATATTTAACATCGGCTTCATCGTCCCGGGATGAAAATCAAAATCGCAGCTCCATTGGCAAGCAATTTCTAAGAACCACCTTGGAGCGCATGCATGGAAACATCTCGCATTTGCTCAGTTATCAGCGCCTCGAAGGCGGAGCACCTCAGCCTGTGAGTCGAACCCCAATGTATCCTCTTGTTGGCTGTGTAAATGACAGGATAAAGCTCATCGTTCAGTGTTCGAATCAAATCTTCCCCGAGGACGACCTGTTGAAGAAACTTGTAGAACTTTATTTCGAGCAAATCAACCCGGTTCTAGGATTCCTCCACGCCCCTAGTTTTAAACAGTCGGTCTCGGACGGCCTGCATCACCGCGACTCGCACTTTGGCGCCGTACTGTTGGCGGTGTGCGCGCTGGGCAGCAGATACTCCGACGACACTAGGATATTTCTCCCGGAGGCCGCTTCCGGCCACAGCTGTGGGTGGAAATGGTTCAGACAGCTGATCCCCATCAACACTCAATTTTCGCCGGAGCACTCCTTACACCAGATGCAATTAATTTGTGTAAGTGGCCCCCACTTTTCTTTTGCGACTTTGTGCTCAATTCCAAGGCAAAAATCAGTTGGTTATACAGTATATCGTTGCAACTGGCATTAGTACACGCTCAGACGGCGGTGTTTTAGCGGCACTCGGGCTTCGGTTCGCACACGAGGCTGGGGTAACTCGTCGGAGTGGGTATACCTCTATGGAGCCTTTAACAGCTGAACTCTACAAGCGAGTGGTTTGGATCTTGGTTGTTTGCGATACAATCATGAGTTCGCTCAAAGGTCAACCTAGCATTAAGGAGCCCGCCATGTAAGCAAGATTTTCAGTATCGTATTATTCCGCTTACACGCTGCAGCTTTGAGCTCGACTTGCCTACCGAAGATGAGTCTTGGGGAGTCCCAGAGGCCGTAAGAACATGGGGAAAGCCTTCCAGTGACACCTTCCTTCCGGCCTACATACAATTGATCATGATATTTGGGCGAATCCAAGGGGCCGTGGTCAGTACATGGATCCTTGCCAATTATATAACTGCTCAGTCTTCGCTCTAACAGTACCCAGTCGATGGACAAATATGCTCTGAAGAGGTGGTCGTTGAACTGGAGTAGGTTGCATACCGCTCTTGCGCAAGGTTCCGCTAATTCGGTGCGCAGTTCGGCGCTCAATAAATGGCTTGATGTAGTTCCGGAACATTGTGCGTGGATTTTGCAGGAGGCACAGTTCCTGCTCTGACGACATGCTAGTGAAATGGGATCAACACCAGGAAAATCAGGTAAGCCGTTCGAGCTTCCCGTGTTTCTCCTCTGATTGAGGTTGCAGATTTTCCTCGCCCAATCCGCCTCTTTGTAATGTCTTCTTGCTTTCAATTCGCGCCGTCTGTTTAAATCCACCCTCGAGATACTCCACCTATTATCATGGTATTTATTCATTCGTCTCTCGCGACATTCAGCTTTATCCTTTGATTACAGCGCAGATATTGATCCACCGCCCATTCATTCCGGCTCCAGGCAAGGACTCCGTGTCGCACGTATGTAGTTCTTCCCGTTGATTAGCCGCACCTCTTCAACCTTCTTAGGACAAATTCCCCTCGCTTGCTATATGCGCGAACGCAGCGCGGTCGTGTGCACACGTTCTAGATGTGCAGACCCGACGCGCCCCGCCGCTACACAACGCCCATATCGTGGTAATTTAATTTTGAAACTCTGCACCTCACTCGACTTCACTACGCGTCAGAATGCCCTCTTCGACTCCGCAGTCGTCCTCCTTGTCAACGTCTGGGCGGTGGTTCGCGGTCGCAAGTCTCGAGGCCTAGACGGCTTCAAGCTCGCGACCGCCGATGTCCAAAACTGCCTGCGTGTCCTGCGATTGTATGCGAAACGGTGGGTGGTTTTGAGGATGAAGGGCACTACCGGGTCGTCTAAACACCTTCGTAGGTGGCGGACGGCGGGGCACGACGGCGACATCATTGCTGCAATGCTCAAATTTGGCCATGCTGAACCTTCCCCGGGACCGCTGAAAGACGACAATGTACCTCCTCCTGCCGCCGCCTCGAACGCCTTCCTGATTCCCCACGAACCTCCGAGTACTGAATCCTCGACCTCGCGTTTCCAGCAACTGCCGGAAACAGATCTGTTCTCGTTGCCCTTCAGTACAGACGAGCTCGGTCGCTTGCCGATCTACGACTCGTTTGATTCTCAGTTCACTTATGACACCACACTCTACCGCGCGGCGGGTACCGAAATGGGGACCCCAACAAGGCTATTTGCCGGCGATAATACTGCAATGGGTAACGTACATTCCTGGCACGCCCGAGAGTTGTCTTATTCACGCCCTTCCTTCAGATTCCATGTTGAGCGTGCTACCGGGAGGTACTGAAATGCCCATTGGTCAAGATCTGCTCCCCAACCCTTTTGAAATGGCTCCCGGTTATCGGTATGTCGTACGTTTTGAGCTGAACCCTCCTCAGTTTTGATGCGTGGCCATGGCAAAGCTGGGAAGAATGGGGCACCTACCTGGCAAGCTTGGATGGGTTGAATTATGGCGCTTGAGTCCGGGAAGAGTTGATTTCGAATTCGAGGCTCTGAGAGCGTAACTACAGTTCCTTATCTACTTCGTATACTTCGCAGCCTGGAACTTGGAAAATCGGCAAGAGCGAAGAGAAGGAAGCTTGGTGGTGTACGACGTCAAAACTCCATCGAAGCACCGATCACATGGGAAATCTCAAAGCTTTCATCTAGCCAGTCTCACCCTCCCAACTATAAAAGCCCGTTCGTTCAATCGGGGCGGATTATAGCGCGATAACTCGTCCACTGGCAAAGCCGAGCTCTCCCGCAATTTGCAATTTTTTTTTTTTTTTGCGTCGCCCTCCTCAGACTCAGACTCAGACTCAGATCCCCCCAAGTGAAAGAAAGTAACAGCTACAAATTGAATTAAAGAAAAGAGGGTACAGCGACACGGAAAACAAATTGCAAGTGCGTAACAAACCAAACGACAAGTGCGTAACAAACCAAACAAAAAGAAAGAAGCGGCGCGTAGGTAGTTATCTCCACCACCGGCCGGGAATACAAGTCAAGGCCAAGGGTGTACGTAAAAGACTAAAAAAAAAAAAGAGAAACTAAAAACTAAAACGAGCTCTCCCCCTCCTCGAGGGGGGGGTGTATTGTATGTACGTTTGTATGTATCTCGGACCTCTGCACGTCGTACTCGTATCTGTATCCCAGATTCCCAAAGCGCGTATAACCGACCGACAGACCAAGCGAGAACTCAGAACGTGACGGGGACGGAGAGCGGCGGCGTGCGGAGGCGGTAGAACGACTGCTGCTGCTGCTGCTCGGGCTCGGGCTGGAGCTGGGGCTGGGGCTGCGCCTCGGGCTGGAGCATGACGGGCTGGGGGTCGGCGGGCGTGGCCACAGCGTTGTCGATATCCTGCTGCTGCGGGTGCTCGTGCGCGGGCGTAACCAGCGCCACCTTCGCCTTCCCGTCGACCTCCCCGAGCGCATCCGCATCCGCACCCACACCCAACGGGGCGTATTCCATCCGTCGTTCGGGGTCGACAGGATCCTGTGGCTGCTGCTGCTCCGAGTCCTGCGCTTGCGCGTCGACGGCCTGTGGCTGCCCCTCCACGACTTGCTCTCCGCCCCCGACACCGACACCGACACCGACATAGGCCATCTCCACCTGCTGCTCAGCAACGACCGGGTGCTGCTGCTCCTCCTGCTCCTGCTCCTGCTCTCGCTTGTCGAGTACCAACGGACCACTGGCATCGACCAGCGCAGGATCGATCTCGATAGCGATATGCTGCTCCGGCCCACCATGAGCATGATCGACCTGTGCGTACGCGCCGTCGACCTGCGGCTGCTGCCCCTCACCCCGCGCGTACACCTGCTGCGCGGGGACCTGCCCGTACTGCTCCGGCTGCTCCTGCTGGTGGTACTGCCCGTTCGCGTTCGCGTTCGCCTGCCCGTACCGCTGTGCGTACGCCCCCCGCGCCTGCCCCTCCCCTTCCCCTTCCCTATCCCCATCCCCCTCTTCTCCATCCCCCTCCCGCTCCCCCCCCTCCCGCCGCTCCAGCACCTCCACCCCCGCGCTATCCGGCAGCTCCGTCCTTAACGACGACACCGCCGCCGCCATATTCATCGCCATCGCGCTCACATACCCCCCGCCGCCCCCGCCCGCGCCCCCGCCGTGCAGCATGAGCGGCGCGCCGTACGTGAGCGGGTACGTGATGGGCACGGCGTACGCGTGCCGCAGCATCGCGTCAAAGCCCCCGTTGCCGCTGCCGCCGTTGTTGTGGTTGTTGTGGTTGTGGTGGTGGCCGCTCTCCTCCCCAGACTCCTCCCCGTCGTCCGGCGCAGGCGACCCCTCCGCGTCGACCTCGCCCTCGTCGGGGTCCGCGTCGGCGTCCTCGCCGCGGTGCACCTTGATGTGCTGCAGGAGGTTGTCGTGCCGGTTGAAGAACTTGTGGCAGGAGGGGAAGGTGCAGGGGAACGCTGAGGATGATAATAATAATCGTTAGCGCGGTGTAGTTGATAGGAAGGGAGTAGATGGGAAGGTGAGAAATAGTAGGGCAGGCGGCGAACGGTGATCTCCACTGGACAAAACGAAACAAAAGCAAAAGCAAAAGCAGAGGTAAAACAAAAAACGGGGGAGCCCTCCAATCGCGGGTCTCCACGCTGTACCCACACGCATGCCTTCTGAGCGGACGTCGACGAGCGCAGAGGCGTCTCGCGTCGCCTTGAGAGGACGGCTGCGTCTTGGTCTTGCGTCGACGCCACGAGAGCGGAGAGACGAGGACGCAGCCCGACAAGCAGACTCCCGGGAACCGCCCGAGGAATCGCAGCACACCCGACTCCACGCCAAAAGGAAAACGGGGCCGACTGCGGTGCCGTGCGCCGTGCGGCCTGCGCCCTCCAATCGCGGGGACAGCATAGAGAGGCCCGTACGAAGGCTCAAAGGCAAGACGTCCACGAGCGCCGCAGACAGGTCTCCTTTTGAGAGACCCTTGCACGACGGCTGCGCTGACTCCATGAAAGGCAGCAGCCGTGTCGACTATTGCTTGCAAGATCCCCGTCTGAGCACCCTCCTCCCATCGTCCGCGTCTTCCCCGACTCCATCAAAAGGCCCATCGCCGCGAGTCCCGCCTTTCAAGGCGCACGCCGGGCGTCGACTCCCCTTTGAGGATCCGTAGTAGAGCACTTCCTCGTTGAGACGCCCATTGCCTCGCGGTCCGCACCCAATGGAGAGCGGGACACTGGGACCTTCGTGAGACGGGTCGCAGCGCCAAGTGCCAAGTGCCACCCGGCAACAAGGCGTGCAGAAGCCCTTTGGACCATGGCCGACGGCGGCGTCTTTTCTTTCCTCGACTCGCTTTGGAACGAGACAAAAGGGCTACAGCGCGCCCGCACGAGATCCCCCGAGGAATCGTCCACACCAACAGGTGCTGCACAAGAGCAAAACCAAAAGCAAAGGTAAAAGCAAAGGTAAAAAAACGGGGGACGGCTGACGACTGAGGTGCCGTGCGGCGTGAGCGCCTCCAATCGCGGGAGGGTCCATACGCATGCGGACGTCGGCGTCTCCTTGAGAGCACGGCTGCATCCTGCTCTTGCGTCGACGCCACGAAAACAAAGACACGAGGACGCAGCCCGACAAGTAGACTCCCGGGAATCATCCACCTGTACAAGATCCCGAGGAATCGCAGCGCACCCGACTCCACACGACGACGGCCGTGGCGTCAACGCGATCCAGGTGAGAGACGATGCGCCCGTCGTGAGAGCGAGGCGAGACGAGACGGCAAGTCAATAGTCCCCCGTGAGAGACGAGACACACGGTCAGCGCACAGACAGGCGCAGAAGAGCATGACGTCGACGAGCGCAAGGGGTCTCGTTGAGAGACAAGACGAGTCGACGACGACCCGGGTGCGTCAGTTCCAAGATACAGAGACCGCATCCCAACCACCGCGCGCTCCTTCGAGTCGCAAAACAACGAAGAGCGAAAGCATGGAAGAAAGACTCACGTTTTTCGTGCGTATGTATACTCCTTATATGTCGCTTCAGATGCTCCCCGCGGTGGAAACACTTGCCGCACCCCTCGACCTTGCACACGTGCATCCTTCGATTCGCGTCCTGCGCACCGTCCCCGCTTGCACTAGCGGTGGGGGCCGTCGGAGCGCCGGGGGTGCCGGGCGCAGAAGCGACGACGGGGACGCGCCGCCCGCGGCTCTTCTTGATGAGATTCGGGACGGGGACGGGGAGGTTCGTGCGCGTGCGGCGCGTGCCGTCCATCGCCATCATGGCGGTGGCGGAGGAGGAGGCGGACGCGGGGATCGCAATGGGCATGCTCACGTCGACGAACACGGCCTGGGTCCCGTTCAGTGGGGGCACCGCCACGGGCTCAGGGGCTACGGGCGGCGGCGGTGGGGCACTGTCCTTGTAGTGATTGCGCCGGCCCTGCGCAGGCGCGTCCTGCTCGTCCTCGGACTCGGCGTCGTCGCGGGTGCGTTTGCGCGTTGGGTTCGGGGTCGGCGCCGTCTTGGCCTTTTTGCGCGCCTTGGGCGCTTCGTACCAGCTGTCGTCGCGTGGCCGTGGTTTCGACGCGCGGCCCGTCAGCGAGCGGGTGAGCGGGCGTAGGGGCGGCGCGGCGGGTGTGGTGTTCTCTGCGGCGTCCCCGTCCTTGTCTGTCGCCTTTTCGGGCGCCTGGGGTGGAAAAAATGAGTGGCTGCAAGTGTGTGCCGATAAGAGGGGACGCACCGCCGATGGGGTCGATTTGGGCTCTGCTTCGTCGGGGCGCGGCTTCTCAATGTCCAAGACATCCATTTTGGGCAGGTTGGGGGGCAAAGAGCATGCACGGGGCGCGGGCTGCGCTGTCGCTGGGCGGCACAGGGGTGCTTGGTCACTGGGCCGATTCGCGCGGTTTGGCGGCGGGAAAAGCGCCTTACCTGGGTGTCAGAGGGCGGTGGGTGCGCTGGTGGGACTGCGGGAGGACACAGGGGGGGCGGGGAGGGCAGGAGGCGGAAGGGAGGATTTGACCCCTGACTGGCTGTACAAAGCTCGGAAGCTAATTTTTTCGCACAGCCACGTGGCCCCCGCGAGCCGACTTTTGCCGACTTTTTGCCTCCGCTCTTTCTGTTCTGCCCCATCTCTGCGAATAAGCGCCGCCGACGAGTTCTCAAGTAACACTCTAGTTTTCGAGCCTCTTACTTGGGGAAGACTCGGAAACCTTTCTTCAAGCACCGATAAATACTACAACATCCGCGGTACGAGCAATTAATGTTGTAGCGTCTGTCCACGAGAGACTAGATAAAGACTGCAGTTGCCAAACGTCCTCCAGCCATCGACTTGGTACAGAGTACTGCTCAAGTCCAATCATCCACCGGGGCCCGGCATCGACAAACATCGATTGCCAACGGCCGCTTCCTGAATCCTGGGGACAATATACAATATATACTGGTCGGCACGTCGACCGTACTGCATCCGCCGCCGGCGGCCAAGCTCAACGTTCCCGTCCTCAAGAAATGAAAAAACTGAAGAAAGCGCTTGCCAGGTACTTACTACCCCCGCGGTTGTATAAATAGTATTGGAGCGACGGTTCTTGTTGGCCGTCTGTACATGGTCAATCCACCCAGGCAGCCTCTGACTCCGACTCGGAGGACCACAGCCTCGCACGATCACGATCACGCCTTGCATCCCGCAACCGCCCACCACAAGTTGCAGCCCGTGGATCACCGCAGCGCCCCAGCCCACCCGCGGACGTACCACCACTGGCTTCAAGTTTGGCTCTGGGCTCCCATCGCATCGTGCTTCTGCTTCTGCTCTCCTAGAACGGGAATGGGAATGGGATCGCCTCAGCCTTCAGCCTTCAAACTTCAGCCTTCAAACGTATCTACTCTTCGGGCTTCGGGCTTCAGCCTTCAAACGTATCTAAGTTACTCTTCGGGCTCGGGCTTCGGACTCGGGCTTCGGGCTTCGGGCTAGCACGTACGTTCGAACTCGAAGAAGAAATCCGAGTCTAAGCTTGAATCACCCCTCCGAGTCTGATCTAACATCCAACACCAACAAACCAACTTGCGCGTTCGAACTTCGGACCCCCACCAAGCAACTTCAGAGCATCGGAAAATCATTGTCCTCGGGCTGGCCGTCGCCTATTTCGTACTCGGGCTTACGCCCCGTTGCGCTCAGGACTCGCTCCGCCGCGGGGTCAAGGGTTTCTTTATACAGCGACCTCAGGCTTTCTCTCCGTGTTTAAGGAGTCGGACTGTGCACCGAGCTGGGTGGCTGGTCGGCTGGTCGGTCGGCTGCCAGTGGTTACTTATACCACTCAGACCACCTTCAACTTCAGAATCGTAAGTATCGAATGAAGCCTCGTACGGGTTCCATTTTCCACTTTCCCTTTTCAGTCTTTTGCTGCCTGCCCACCCTCAGGCTCTTGTTGCCTTGAGCTTCGGGTCGAGTTGCCTTCACCTTCACCATTCAGCCTCCAAACTTATCTACCCTTCGGGCTCGGGCTTCGGGCTCGGGCTTCGGGCTAGCAAGCACGATCGAACTCTCGAAGAAGAAGTCTACGCTTAAATCACCCCTCTAACATCCAATGGCACCCCAACCAACCAACCAACCACCTTACGCGTTCGGACCCCGGGCCCACCAAGCAACTTCAGAGCATCGGCTGGCCGCCGCTATAATTATTTCGTACTCGGGCTTACGCCCCCGTGCCGTTGCTCTCAGGACTCCGCCGCGGCAACATGGTTTTTTTGTATAGCGACCTTTCTCTCCGACTCGGAGGGGGGATATCGATTGTACGCCGAGCTGGTCGGCTGCCAGTGGTTACTCAATATCCTACTCCGAGTCACACCACTGGCAAGCCGCAAGCCGCACATTGAACGAAGCCTCGTTTCCCTTCTGTTACCTCCCCACCCTCTCCACCCTTTCTTCATCCTACATCTATTGCCCCCTTCTTCAACTCAACGCAAGTCTGCGCGTCGGTCACAAAATATGTGGCAAATAAGCAAGCAGCGTTGCGTGAACGCACATACAGCGCTCCGAGTCCCAAGCGACTTCACACAGTTTTTACACGTGGGCTAAGGCTCTTTTTTTCGGTCCTTGGACCTTCAGTCGTACGACTGAGACTCGGACTGTGACTTTCGTTCCCTGAGTCGTAAACTCGAAGTCGCGTACATGCTACGTATACTAGTGTTGCGGCTTGCGGCACACTGGGAGTACTACGCCACAAGACAAGTGATTTCGACTCAGGCTGGTGCGCGACGTGCCACGTCCGAGTCCCGTTGGCCTTTTCCGTGCACGTGTGAGGTCTCAACCTCTCAGATCTCAGCCCGGCCGCGGGGCAGACAGAACTCGGACTCGGACTCGGACTACGTCCCCAAAATCCGTCGTGTCAGCGTTCCGAGTCGTTCGGGAGGGAAGCAGTGCCAGCTTACATGGACCCCAGGCTGCCAGTGGTGAGAAGTAGTGATAAATAATAATAATAATAAAACAAGATCGAGATCGCAAGAACAGCTCCGGCTGTAGCCTATTGCAGCCCACCCGAGGCGTCCCACGCAGACTGTAGTATTTACATAAGTATGCAGAAAGAAAGGAAGGAAGAAAGAAAGCGCCGAACCTAGGCCTTTCCGCCACTCGAATCCAGCTCTTCGTTTCAAGTTTGGTGCAGCCTGAAGGACAGAAGAAAGAAAGCGCCGAACCTAGGCCTTCCGCCATTCGAACTCAGCTCTTCGTTTGAAAACTGTTGCAGCCTGAGGGACAAACAGCAACACAGTGGTAATTCAGTGGGTGCGGCACAGTGCACTTGACTCAGGCCCGGGCTGCTGCGACGACTGTGAAAAAGCTCGTTCGATATTGGCAGTTTCCGATTGCGACGGTGGGCACCGATGGACCCCAATGGAGCACGCTGCATTGTGACTCCGTATAATTATAAAGATATACTCCAAAATACCGATAGACCAGGCGGTAGGTCACGAGTAGTACTTGGGTGAATAGGGGAGGAGGAAATTTCATTTAAAGGTGCTGGAGGACAAATGAGGATAGAAGGATCATGTGGATGCACTTTGGGGTCTTGACGGAACAATGGCCGAAGTGCCCGATCATGCCATCAGCAAGGTTCCCACGGTTTGATATTCAGGTTCTGCCGTCAGCCGAATTGATCGTGGAGTTGATGAATGGCATTCGTTGAAGACGGGATGTTGTTGGATTTATTGTGAAGACTGAGGTTCGCTTTACAGGTACAAAATCAGTTCATTTCAATGTAAACCTTTTTTTTTTTCATTTTTGTTCCATTAAAATCAATGCGGCCCCTTGGCGCTCAAGTATGACTATATAATCGTACGTAGAAATAGCTAGCAGGCGGGGGGGGATGGCGTATGGAGGGGGCGTGGAGAGTAATGATCGAGACTGTAATGAAAGGCGCTATGAGGGGGGGATGAATTTCGTCATGTCGGTTTGGGGCGAGAGTATCGTAAGTGATATAGAGAAAGGAAAAGGAGAAGAAGAGAGATCTGGGCTGTGATTACAGCTGGTAGCGCGGGAGGCGTTCGGTGCCGCGGACGAACTCAAGAACGGCCTTGTGCTCGGATTTAACCGCGAGCAGGCGTCTGAGAGAGAGTCGGGTGGTCCCGAGACGGAGAATGAGCTTCAGGCGTTGGAGTCTGAAGGCGGGGCATGCGAGGAGGAATTGCTGGACGGTCTCAGGGACCGGGCAGTGGGCACAGTTGGGGATGGAGCGCGCTGGATTTTATGGAGGTGTGCGTTGAGTCCGATGTGGCCCGTGCGGAGCTGCGTGAGGATACTGCATTGGGGGCGGGTGAGGTGGTCGTACATGCGGGCGACAGCGTTGGAGGGGGTGGTGGAGTCGAGGGAGGAGAGGAATGTAAACTATATAAATGGTGTCACAGTATTCCATTGGAAGTGGAGTGGGCGGCCGATGGTGCCTGATGCCGCCCACTGGTTTGAAGGCTGCCGAGCGTGCGACATCTAAGGCCGCCCCCCCTCGGCTCTCTCGGCAATCTAGCTAATTTTGTTATAATCCAACCCGCGATCGTTAGCGCAAACCGCCCTCCCTCGAATACTTAAACTGAACTTTCCTCATTGTGACTAGTACGAGAAAGTTCTGAACCAGCTAACTAATTCGCTCTTCCGCAGCTTTGAGGCTTTCGTACTTGCGTCCCTGTGGCATCTCCACCACTTCTACTGAATAAAATTATCAAACTCATGCCGGTGCGTTCAAGTTCTGAATACGTGTTTAGTGTTTGTGGCCGATGCTTCCAATGGGACAATCCATGTCAGTGCTGTATCCTACCCTCAGTGTTCAACATTGGAGGAAGCAGCATTTTTTGAAGCCAGAGCTCAACAAAGCTGTACCTTCCTATTGACACTTGTTTACGCCTTCCTTTTCCCAAACCACTGTCGCGTGTTGCGCAAACTTCCTTCTCGCATCAAGACCACAGTATGCACAGAGCATTCAGGATTCCAGAAGTGCTGCAGCTCGTGCTCCTTCAAATCTGCCCGGACCAAACCGAGAAGCCGAGCAGTGACGAAACTCGCGACCCTCGCGAGGCTCGGACGGACCAGCAAAATCTTCAGTGACCCCGCTTTAGATGTGCTCTGGTCCTTTCAAGACACAATCTTCAATGTAATAAAGTGCATGCCCCCTGCTGTCTGGTCCTACAATTGGGTAAACTTTGCCCACACGCGATGCATTCCGTTACTAGTAGTTCTGACTATCGGCTGTAGACATTGCGCCGGCCTATTATGCAGAGCGATTGGGACCGAGCTCTTCGTTACATATACCGAGTTCGGTATTTTTCATGCTCCCCTTTTTCGTTTCCGGCGTGCGTCTACCCCACAGGCCTCTTCGAAACTCTGCGTCTGTCTTTACCGGCCCCGCATCTTTTCCCCCAGCTACGCCGTCTCCGATGGATGTTCTATACCCATACATTCCTTCCTCCTGCCCCTTTCCTATTTACCCCAACTCTGACGGATATTTCGCTGGGCGCATTCAGAACCATAACTCAACTCAGCCTGCTGCCCGCGCTCGCGGTCAAGTGCCCATTACTGACCCACGTCCAGATAATTCAGGACGTGGTTCCAGGCATTGATCCCTCTCGCATCATCTCATCCTTTATCTGTGGTTTGGACCACGTTGAATCGCTCAAAGTGGCGCGCCTCGACCAAAAAGCTCATGATCATCTCAGTGCTTTGCCGCGTCTCAAAACCCTTATCCTCACAACACCGGACATCGATGCCTCCACCACGCCGCCTCACTTTTCTCGAACATTCGAGCCCAGATTCACATCTTTGTGCCATTTCACGCTCAGCTCCACAACCTCGCAATCCATCCTCGCTTTAATCCCGTCCCTATCCCATTCCCCATTGGAATCACTTGCCCTCCGCGACATCCACCCGTCCCCCGATGCATCGTCCGTGCGGCAAATTTTTGCGGCCCTCAAAAAATGGTTCCCCCGCACCACGCTCAGGTGTATTAACGTCGCCAGCGAGGCGCATCTCACGGAGGCCGGGCATGGGCAACCCGAACCGCCTGCGATCACGATCAAAACATTCAGGCCCTTATTCCACTTTACGCACCTCACCTCGGTGAAGCTCAGACCGCCGACCGGAATCGACGTTGCCGACGAGGATGTCCTCGCACTGGCGGAGGCATGGCCCCAGCTCGAGCATCTATTCCTGCGAACGCGATCCGCGGCGCATCCCCCGCGTGCAACGCTGCGCAGTCTCCTCCACCTCGCAGAACACTGCGCCAAGTTGGCGACGCTCCAGCTCATTGTCGACGCGTCGACGGTGCCCCCCATCGAACGCAGCGAGCACAAAGCACGCATCCTCCACTATGCGCTCCGTCACTGGACAGTCGGCGCGCCCTCGTTGATCTCCTCGCCGATTCAAGTGGCGCGCTTTCTGTCTGGGATATTTCCTGCTCTCGACGGTATTTCGGTGTATGGTGACGATTACGATGAGGACGACGATGGGTCGGACACGGATATGCAGTCTTGGGATGAGGTGGGGACTGCGCTTCCGATCTGTCATGAGATGCGCGAAGAGGAGCGGTTTTGGATTCGGCAAAGTCAGGGGGCTCTTATAGGTGCGTTATTCAACTTGTGGTTGAAAACGCTGGACTTGCTCACGCGCGTGCAGCTCCACCCGCGAGTTCAATCCGTTCTTGAACTAACGCGATAAGATGCAAACATGTTACTGCTATCTAACTCGTGGGCGAGCTCTAAAATCTTGCTCATTGTACACAATGAAGGGGTTGCATTGTGTTCATTACATTATTCCTGGGACCGGGGGAGGCACCCGAGTTTTGTTTTCAATTGGTTCCCGGAGAGGTAACCTCTGGACTAGGGTCCAGTACGCTATCGGAATTGATTTAACTCAATGCGTGTCGACGTCCATGGGAGCTTAGTCTTGTCCACCATCTGGATTTTGCGAATGCATTGAGTCAAAGGCGCAGGTAGCCGTCATATTCGAAGAAGATACGGTAGTCCCGTAGGGTATAGTAAAGAGTGTATACAAAGCGCGAGGAAGACACAGCAGCGAGAGTGGGAGAGGAGCCTCGAAGGAAGCACTAGTGGGTATCAAATCCGCCACTTATCCGTCGAGGCCGAGGGCTCACCTCAGCAAGGCCTCAAGGGCAGTTAAATAATCTACATCCTCGATCCTCGACCCCCTGAGAAACGGAGGTCAACAGTTGTTGGGTCATGTAATATTAGTGCTAACATTGGGAAGGCGGACAGCCAGGTCCTCGGGATGTTGAACCGGAGTAGCCTGCGCGACAAGCGCGCCTGAGGGAACGTCAGTTGTGGGCGGTTTGATAGTAGGTGATCGCTAAAAAGCACCGAATGCAACCGCAACTATAACTGAGAGGGAAAATTGCATCTTGAATGGGTAGAGATGAATAGCGGTTGGTGAATGAGGGGAGTTTGTTTTATTACTGCACGGTTCGAGCTTGAGCTTCTTTATATCCCGCCTGTCGACGTGATTGCCGAAGAAGTTGTCGCGAGGATAACTCGGGCGGTGGAGGATTCAATTCGGCAGAGCAAAGCCGCCTGAGTGAACGGCGATAGCAAGTCAAGCTGAACATATCGAAGATTGGAACAAGGTAACCGTAAACTGCCCAGCAAAAATAAAGTCGGTTTAACAGCGCATCATGATCTCCATGGGAAATCGGGTCGGGCGGCGGTTCAACTGAATCAGCGCGAGAGCAGGTGAAGGCCTGCATCAAATTGGTACACGCTGTATCAAAAGAAATCAAGTCGGTTTAGCAGCACATCATGGTCTCCATGGGAAATCGGGCGGGGTGGCGATCCAACTGAATGAACCAAAAGTTCCAGCGAACGGCAACTGAAATTCTGCACCAAATTGGTCAACGCCGTGTCAGAAATGGGAACAAAGTCGCCAAAAGAAATCAAGGGCTGTTACTGGTACTACTGGTACAAGTGAACTGCCAGTCGTTGATCCGCTCAGGGCAAAGGGCTTTGGAAGCATCTTTCAACGTTTCGACGCCGGGCGCGCCGCGCGGAACAAGGTAGCCACTGAGCCGGGAATAATGTCCAGATGAAGAGATAAACGGCACAGTTATCCACACGTCGCCCAGTCCGGCGTCTGGAAACCATTGAATAGTTCAATCCTCGCAGGGACAAAGAGCAACTAGTATCATCAGTATGCCAGTCAAGTCCATCCCGATACCGAAGTGAAATAACAAACACCACCCAGAATTCATGTTGGCGTTACGAGCTGTGCGACTCAGCGCTTGGCGTCGTAGGTTCCATGCAGAAGCGGAACAGACACTCTTCACCGTCCTGCATCGCGAGCTGGTGCTGCGCGCGCGAGAGAGACTCCCTGAATACAACGGCCGACCTTCAAACCAAGTCGGGCATCTCGGGGATGTTCGACTGAGCGCGAATCACAAACGCAAAACGAAGATAACTTGGATTACCACATTTTTTGGTCGATCGAGACGATTCCTGGGATGGGATATTGTCAGACAAGTTAGAACGATTGATAAGCGAGAGCGCAATTCGCAAGGAGTGGTCGGACATTTTAATTCTGGGAGACCGGATGGTTCGTCCTTCGTTATTATAAGAGACGGGAAACCACGAAGGCTGGCCCCGCTCCCAGAGTTAAGCCAGCCGCGCCCGTGAAACGATCCGAGCCAGGTGACCCAGGTCACCTGAGGGCTTGCTTATGGCGCTTGAGGAAGCGGAGACACCACAAACTTGAGTTGTACACCTTGTTTTAGGCAAGAAAGCGCCCACCTTTTGTCCCCCCCCGGATACAGTAGGTCTTGCGAAACTGGCATTTCAGAATCGGTTTCAGTGGATAAGCCGCAGGGGACCCGACAAAAGAAAGAAAGAAGAAATTGCCCTCACTCCCAGAATCACAACACCGCGCCCTAGCGTCCAGACGTCGTGCCCCTTTATCGCTAAGCTACATGGCAATCCCGATCCCGAGAATGAGCACAATAAAGGGGGGCGCTGGATCGTAGGGATTAGTCGGGTTTTGTAGGTTGTTAGGGGGTGAGGGTTGAACTGAACATTCATTTCATTCCTTTAGAGCCGAGGTTGAAGATGATTTTTTGCGGCAAATGGACGACGATTTCAACCTATCAACGTGAGTTGCGCAAATACATATAATTGAATGAGCACGAGTATAGCGAAGGTTTGTTCGAACTCTGGATCAAGAAAGTGTCAGTGGAAATAAAATGGAGCATACGGAGTTGAATCATTCCTCCGGAGTGGAACAAAACTCAAGCTCTCTGCGAGTGACCGTTCCGACCAAAAGAGAAAGATGCTCTCGTTCCAGGGAAAATCCACCGCCCCGAGATCGCATATCAGCTAGATTGAACGAAAGGAGGCAAATAAATTGATCAAGGATATGAGAAGAGTTTCTTAGCTTGTTCGGGGTACCAGATTTTCCTTTTTTTCCAACCAAAGAGAAAAAAAGGAATCGCCCGGGCGCTGATATCAAGCTGATCATGAGCGTGCTCCGAGCTGCATATCAGATCGAATGTGCAAGTTGAGTTTTGTCAAGTACCTTGGTCGGAGTGAGGCGTTTGATTATAGTTGACATGAACAGAGCCGAGGAACAGCGGATTATGCCGAGCAGTAAGGACTATGGTATTACTGTGGCACGCAGACTAAATGCAACCACCTGATGGTACATGGTGTGCCCTTGCTAACTATTCTGAGTTTCTCAGAATTTTGTAAGGCAGGAGTTCCTCGTTCGATGCAGGGTCGGGTGATTTCCCATTTTTTTTTCAACAGGAGTTTTATTCTAGCTTGAAATCGAGCATTAGAGTCAACCCGGGAAGAAATGGGGTAAGTTTTCGATGGTACATGGTGTGTACCTGCTAGACCTGTTGTCGTAGTCAATATAATAAGCAGGAGTTTACTGTTGAATTCATTTTCAACCTTGAATCCGTTTTTAGTTGAAATAGGGTATCAAGCAAGGAAGGAGGAGGCAGCAACCACGATGCACACGATGTGCGCCTATCAGACTTGAGCAAAGCTCGTTGTTGTTAATGAGCAGGTCCTTGGTAACTTTTTTCTTTTCAACACCGACTTTCCACTCCAGAATGAAGTTGAGTATCACAGCCAACGAAGGAAGAGGTATATGAACATCCGATGGCACATGGTGTGTGCCTGCTCACTCTGCTTGGGTGATTGGCTTGAGTTGAGTGCTACTTTTTCTCAACATCGATTTCATCCTGGGTTGAAGTTCCGTTGTAACTTAGGTATAAAGAGGAAGAAAGGAAGAGGGAATCAAGCATCCGATGGCACATGGAGGAGGAGGTGGATGTATAACCGCGGTGGTCCCATTGAGGAACGTTCGGGCACTGTCCCTGTACATCTAGATCCTCGTTACAATGGTTGTAATCAGAGACAGCCGTCGAACTGAAACTGATAGTTGTTTTCCAGAAAACGTGTTTAGAGCACAACAGGTCGTTTGTCTTGTCTCACAAACTCGGAGTAGATGACCCGGAGTCTCGCAAATTTTCAACCTTGCTTCAGCAATCGTTCCAACGCGAACAACTGCAAATACAGTACAATAACACATCACCCTCTTTATAAGATTAAGCCCGTCTGTCTGAAGCTTTTTAGGCTCCGCTGATGGCATCGTTAGTTCGATTGATCACACACCCAAAGAGATTCGGCTGTGTGTTACCGAGAATGCCGAGGGCGGGCCGGGACCTGCTGTGCAACATTTATTTTCAAGTCTCAACAGCTTTTCAACAGCTTTTACAGCCCATCTCCAAGACCGTTATCATTCCTTCACTCTGAACTACAGTGGTGGGGCGCGGAGCGCCCCGTCACGCTCTTGTACAGCATCGGGAAGGTTCGAAGTTGATGAGACTCGGAGGGACGGTTAACGAAGCTGAAGCTGTGAAATTTCGAGGAGTAAGCTCCAAGGGGATAAAACCAAACACACCCCAACGAATTGGGCAGTAACTCTTAATAGAACGAGTAATAATGAGCCCTATCCACATCCACCGCTCTCCTCATGATGTCTGACTCCCGCTTGCAGGCATCGCCAGTGTCAACAGATCTGGATTACTGTAGTATTCCGACCACTAGTTCAGGTGACGGGTGACGGGGACCTGTGAACTGAACTAATTGAACTTGGTGACGGTGACAATGAATTTTCCTGGCCCAAATAGGGGTAGAAAAACGCAAAATTTCGCTCCGGCGTTCGCCGGATTCCCTTTTAAGGCAATTGTTGGCTGATTGCCGAGCCGTGAACTTTCGTTGCAGTGAACTTTTGCGGTGACGGGTGACACCCCGTGAACTAGTGGTCGGAATACTACAGTATGCTACGTTCACCTCTGATTCGTCCGTGCCTGCATCGCGTACATCTACTTGAGTTCATGCTTATGCTAACCTTTAGTCGAATTTATCGCTACGTCTTCCTCGCCGGCCTCGGTGAGTGCTCTAATACTACTAAGTTTCAAAGATTCACTTCATGCTACAGTCATTGCCGTGTATGATCACCTCCTGACTTTCAGCACGGAGGTAAAATACATCTGGTTAACCAAGCTGCGGCCGAGCACCTGCTGGTTCCTCGCAGCCAGATACATAGGGCTCATCGGGAACATCATTGTGTCGGTTTTCTATTTTGGCGCTTTAAGCCATGAGGTGTGTTCGAGCATCTGCTGCTCCGTTCGCCTCAATCAAGTCCGATTTTACGTCCTTTCAAAGAGGTAGGTAGAACTGCGTCCCTATTACCGCCTCTCCCAATACTGAACGGATCCTACGGAAAGCTGCATCAGGATGCTGACCGTCTGGGAAATCTTCATCATCAGCCAGGAGGGTCTCATTGAAAGTGAGCACCGCCTACCCACGTTGGGCCCTCTCCCATATCAATGATGTTGCCGCAGCGACACTCAGTATCCGTGTCTTCGCTATGTACGACAGGAACATATGGGTGCTCGTTCCGCTCCTGGTCCTGGTGTGCATTAGCATGACCCTGGCAGTAGTGAGTACAAACTCAATTTCCACTTGAAATAAATGAATTAGGGCTGGCTGACTGGAATGCGTCCAGGTGGGGGCCGTCAAGCTTGACGGCCCCGCACAGAACCTTGCCGCACCTGGAATAAATGGATGCAACACGCCATACTCGCGCTCTACGTGAGATGTTTAATTTAATTTCTGAGATCATGACGATATTATTATTGACTTCCCGCGTACAGGGCTGACCGTAGGTGACTTGGTTAATCGCCTCAATTCAACTGATTGCTCCAGATGTGGCAAAGGCTTGGATGGGCATGTCCGTGCATTTCAACTTCCTTCGTCAGACGCGGTTGGACTTGACAGACTGTTTAATTCAGACTCGCCTGCGATGTGCTCGTGTTCGCGTTGACCGTCCGACAAGCATACATGCAGCATCATAGATCGAAGCCGTACGCCGGCTCGCTAATCCTGAGGATGCTAAAGGATGGTCTGTGTGCCTGAACAGCCCGTTCGCTTTACTGTCTTCTGACTCGGCTGTGTTCATGGGTACGCAGGGAGCATGTATTTTGGGTGTGTTTTTCAGGCAGGAGTGGAATGAATGACTGACGAAAATGATATAGAGTGATCGTCCTGGCCACTATAGCGAATATCTCGACGCTTTATGTAAGTCATGGACAGTTCCCGGATAGACAGTTCCCCTCATTCTCAATCGCCTCTGCAGCTTGGCGACGTGCGTCTCTCAGACTTCTGTTTGCCTTCGACTCGAGCGACAGATAGATCCTCCTTTCGGGCTTCCTCTGCTGGTTTACCTCGAGGTGCCGCTCTCTGCCATTGTTTCCGATTTATCACAAAGCTAACCCTCCGTGTCATTCCTAGCCTGTCCCTGACCCTGCTCTGCAGGTTGATGCTCAACTTGCACGACGCAGGGGCCGGACGAATCGACACGCTCGAACTCAACACACTGGATCTAGCGTCAATTCAACCTCGCGGCAACGACGATGGGGACGACGGTGGCTGAAGAATATTAATGGGGAATTGTACATATGCGTTGTACAAACTCACCGGAAAATGCTAAATTTGCCATGGTCCGAAAAGTCTACCTCAAAGTAGTACAATCATCTGCAATTCTATTTAGAAAGACCACCACTTCGGTTTGGAAAATACAGAGCTGGGACCAATGAACGGCCGCAGCGGCAAAGCGGAGTTTAAATTGGTGACAAATTTGCAAGGGCCGAACTTTGAACGAATCCGAGGCCTTATCACTATTCGGAGACACGACTTCGGACAGTGAAGAAAGAAGCGGGTCTTGCCGAATATAGTCTCACGCTCTCTCTTCTTTGCCACTCACTCACTCAAGCTCACTCGCCTGTTAGATCCCTGCTTGAACGCAGTAGATCGAATACCTTCACAGTGAAGTTTCCGATTGTCTCAAACTCTGCCATGGCCTGGAATTGCTGAGAGGCGAACTTGTGAATTTCAATAAAATCAGGACGACTTGACAGATGACGCGTCCCGGGAAGGGAAGACACATCGTTCAGTGACCGCTGAAAAAGGAATTCCTCTCGGATTGCTCTCGGATGCCATGACGATACCACCAACATCGAACTTTCTCACCCTCCGCAGGCGGATCCTGCTCCTGCACGATATGTTCAGGGAGGCCTATAATGCACGGACGAAGGCCCAAACCCTTGTATTGGTTTCAAGTTATTCTCCGCTCCAACAGTTAAACCCTCTCCAACCCATCCACATTCTGGAGAAAAAGTGCTCCATTCTTCCCATCTTCACACGAAGTTGTGAGGTCGAGTCGAAAATGAATTATATGAATGCACAGACTGATAGCCCGGCGGCGCGCCAAAGGAATCTGGATGCAGTGTCCTTGGTTGTCCACCCTCCATTGCAAACACATTTCCAGTCCCATCCCCAAGGGAAATTGAACCTGCAGCAAGTCGTCTTTAACATAACATATGTGTTAGGAATCAGGAGATAAACTCACCACCCATCGCCGGAGAAAACATCTCGGGTTGCAGGGGCGGGGCTTCAACATTTTGAAAATCCAGCCCGTAATCCGTGAACTGGTAATCGAATGAATCGTAGATGGGTAAGCGGCCAAGCTCGTCCGTGCGAAGCGGCAGGGAGAACAGGTTTTCCGTTTCTTGAAACGACCGCTCCAGGGCTTGCATCTGCTGCGTAACAGATATTGAGATGGGTTCAGGAGCGGGAGAAGAGTCGACAACTCCGACAGAAACAGTAGTGTCCGAGGAGTGGCCGGAAGACGGTGGTACGGCGGTGGCGTCGGCGTCGTCGTTCGCTCGAGCCCGCTTCGTGGAAGGTGTGTCGATGCTGGCAGTGTATTTCCCAATATTGAGCATCGCAGAAATGATATCGCATTTCCTTCCGGCGCTTCGCCATCTGCGCATATTCAGTCACAATTTTCCTTTGGCGGTTTGAGCCGGCCGAACTCACCGTCTTTCGTACAGACGAAGCACACGAAGGTAATTCTGCACGTCGGCCGTAGCCAGGTTGAAATCTTCTGGACCGCGCGACTTGCGTCCGCCAACGACCGCCCAAACGTTGATGAGGAGCACGACGGCGCAATCAAAAAGAGCGATCTGACAGGCGGTTGGTTACATATAAACAGAGGTCAAGTACTCACCACGACATGCGGATTATGCACAGGCTTCGCCCTTCTCGTCTGGATATCCAAAACGTGTCCACATGACCGCGCTGCGTTGGCACATATCGCAAGTATTGGAAATTTTGTCTGAGGCGTAATCAATGCTCAATCGATAGCCAAACAACGAGCAAGAAGTATTGAATGAATCGACTTACCGTGGAGATTATATCCTGCCCAGGGACTGGGATAAATGGGCGGTGGATGAGGACTTGTGCTGCGCAGGGACGGGATTATTGTTACGACAACGCGAGGGAACAGGGAGTAGATACCATGATAATAGGTGCAGTATCTGGTCAAGTCTGTGAGAATCAGGCGGGAATGAACAAGTATGGCGCGACTCACAAAACGGCCGATTGGACCAGGAATACCTACGGAATCAATTAGATCATGTACATGTAGAGGGAACTTAAAAGGCCTACCTGGCTTTCCTGGTGCGGATTCCACTTCACTGCAAAGTCGTTTAAATATGAATAATAATTAACGCGACCAGGCATCACGCACAGTGTTCCGGCACCATATCAAGCCATTGGTTAAGTGCAGAACTAGCTTCAAATTAGTGCGAAGATGTGCAATAACAAACCAACAGCTTACTCCAACTGCACAACAACGTCCTCTGAGCATATTTGCCCGTGGAGGGGGTACTATATAGAAAAAAGTAAGCAACCAAGTATGGAATTTATACTCTATGCAGCACGTACCACAGCGCCTTGGATCCGTCCAAATATCATGATCAATTGCGCATACACCGGAAAGAACGCGCCAGCAGACGGCTTTCCTTCAGGCTGCACCGCGTCCCGTACCCCCCAATACTCATCGTCGCAATCGAGTGGCAGGTCCAAGTCAAAACTGCGGGAGAACACGTCGACGTTAACAAACAGTTCAAATTTGGCACCAAGAAAAGAAAGAAATAAGAGAAGAAAAATGGGCTTACTTTGTGGACTGTGTGATGCCGGGCTGGCCCTTGAACGAGCTCATGAGTGTGTCGGAAATAATGAGGAGCCACACGACACGCTTGTACAGCTCTGCTGTCAGGGGATCCATGGGGGTGTATCCGCTGCGTCGATGCACCCCCGCAGCGTGTGCGAACCGCAGTCCGAGACCGGCAAGGATAAAGCCCTCTGAAGGTGTGGAGATGTCGGTCCCCCCGAGGTATGATACCGCTAGCTAGAATTGTTGTCAACTCGAACGACTTTGGGTTGAAACAAATGGGCCAATGAACGCACACAAATGAGTTGTAGCTGATGCAGCGCATGCTCTGCTAAAAAGTGGTCCCTGAATCGGGAGGACCTGTCGGAACCATTTCCACCCACAACTATGTTCCGACGTCGCCCCGACCAGAAACACCCGCCGGTCTTCAGAGTACCTGCTGCCCAGGGCGCATACGACCAAGAGCACGGCGCCAAAAGACCTGTCGCGGAGATGCAGGCCGTCTGCCACGGATTCATTGAACGTTGGCGCGTGTAGGATGTTTAAAATGGGGTTGATTTGGTCGAAGTAGTTCTTGACGAGTGTTTTCAACAGGTCGTCCTCGGGGAATTTTTGGTGCGGCGATTCGATTGTAAGTTTGTCCCACTGCATTTCATTAGTCCCACCAACACTCGAATACAAATCCAATTCGGCGCCGACTCACGGGTTGAGGCATCCAGAACTCTGGCCGTCGCACACCGACCACGTACGAGGTATTCCCATGCATTTGCTTTATGTGCTTTATCAGGAAGTGTATACTGATGGACTTTCCGTACAACTGATACACCGCCTCCTTCGGCGCAGACTGAACAGGCGCATTTGGATTCGGATCCTCGTCGTCCACGAGGATAGGCCGTGTCCCGATAGGAGTGGTCGGGATGTCGAGTTTTGCGTGCGATAGTTGCGTCGTGAAGGCGCGCAGCTCCACGCGAAGGGACGCGACCGTGGCCTCCAGCTCGCGCGCGTAGTGCGCGACCTTGACGAGGACTTGGTGGGAAACGGCGAGGTCGTTAGAGGGGATGTAGACGGTTGAGGTGGAGAGGATGGCCGCGATGTGCTCTTGCGCGGTCTCTTGGCCTAGCGGCGGAGGCGTCCCGCGACGCGCTGGGGCCTGTCAGGTGGTTTCATAATGTCAATGTTAATAAAAGGAAGGCAAGGCGCATAACAAACAGACCTTTGAACGATGATGTGTGCAATCTTGTTGGAGACTGATGCAGTTCGTACCTGGAGAGGAATAGGATTGGCTGCGCGGTTCCAAATTGAAACAGCACGTACATTGATTGCCTGGCATTTCTGCGCTATCGCCTGCCATATACGGTCACTGAGAGAAAATGGAAAATTCACGGAAGAGTGGGACCGACATCGAACTAATGCCTAGATTAGCATCAAGTATGTCCCGTGGAGCATGCAAACCTTTCTTCTTCCGGCAACTGTCGCAGCTGCCTTGGAGTCTTCTTCTCTTGCCCGTTTTCTCCTCCGCCATGTTTTCAAGGTCGGCTGAGGAGGAGGGGCGTGAGGCGGTGCTATTAATCTTGACGGCGGCTATCAACTCGCCATCCCAAATTTAAACCCCTTTGGGAAGAGCACGCGACTATTCAAAAGGTCGGCCGGAAAAAAATAATTGCGGGTTGAAATTTGACTTCCAGGCAGTGTAGGAAGATTCATTTCTGTCAATGTTCAAATTTATGGACTGTAGTCAAATTGTGGTAGCCAAAACCTTATTTTCGCCCAACACTTCGTCATGTGCGCTGACAAAAGCCCGGAACCGCTCGGGCTTTGTGATGTAAGTTGAAGTCCAATATTCCCCTGTGCAACGATATCTAAATTTTTCGCTCAACTCTCCCAATCATGTGGAGAATGCCGCAAGCACCAAGAGGAAGCCCAAGAATCGTGTTCTGGAATTGAACTTTCGCCGCGACGCCTCTTCCGAATGACAAATGAGGATTTATCACGGTTTTTACACCGATGGGAATTCCTGAACCAGCGAGTTGGACTCGGAAGAATCGTGGAAGAATCGCTTTACCTCGCGGTGGTATCAACTCGCAGGTCCTTGATCTGGAAACTCTTGATTCAAGCTCTAATGGCTACCAACGCTGGGTCCCAGAATATGGCCATGGCGATTCAGATGCCGATTATCTATTCGCCCGCGCAGGACTTTTCAAAACGTTTCAACCGCCCGATACGGTGGAACAGTTGAACCTCAGAGCGCCTGATTTTGTTTTATTTAAATATGGACGCTCACCCCTCTTGTGTTTGAAGATCCGCGAGTAAGTAAACTTCGGGACCTCGGCGATCTCGGGGATGTTCAAGTTGGATAATGGTCACCGGTGTTCAGGGAGTAAGATCATATATGTGAGCAGTCCACACCAGCGTACAATTTCCCGGTCCACGCCTTCCGAAATACAGCTGGAGGGTTCGAAACCCATACAACTTCCCTGACATCGAGCCGCACGCTCTGGTCTAGGTAAAACCTGGTACTGTATGTGGACCAATGATTCCGCAAGTGGAAAATAATTCGATTGTCATCTATATAGGCATGTATTCATTTTAAGGGCACTAATCAATTCACAAACGCCTTCTCGCGCCAATAATGCATCCAGCGCTGCACATCCTCCTCGCTCAGCGTCTTTAACAATCTCATGCTTTCACTTGTCGTCTGCGCTTTTGCCGTGGAAAATTCGAGGTTTGCTGCACCAGCCGACATCGCCTTGAAAAACCCGAGTAACTTGATAGCAGGCTGGAGGCAATTAGATAGGATAAGTAATTAGAGTTTGGATGAATTCTTACGATGTTCTCGATGTCCTTCGCTGTTGCACCAGCTGAGCGATCCTGAAGCTGCTGAACCCAATTGACGAACGGGATCAACGGGAGCTCGCCAGCCATGCTCGAGATGACAACGTCCCACGCAACCGGCCGTGGATGAACCAGGTTGATTGCAAACGAGGGTTTCTCTGCACTCAGTCCGACGTCAATGATAGCCTTCGCAATCGCCTCAGGTGGGAGCCAGGCGACAACGCCGGATGGATCGGAAGGGAAGTTACCCAGCGCTATGCTGGATTTAACGAAGGCGGGTACCCAGTCCGTGGTGGCCCAAGCTCCATTGCTCGATGACCCGGTGATCTGGCCAATTCTGAACGATGTCGCCTCGAGCCCAGATGCTGCCAAAATCTGGGAACCAATTAGCGTAAGATCCAAGGTATAAATAAACTGCTTACCCGCTCCGAGACGTATTTACTCTCACTGTATCCACTTCCGATAGCTGCATCAGCAGTAAGCTGCAGCTCCTCGGGGAACGGTCCGCGATTTGAATCCCAGCCCAGGCCAGTGCCGACTGAAGAGGTGAACATGAATCTGACTCCCGAGTTATTCGCCCCCTGGCGCGCCAAATCGATGAGGTTTCGGGTCCCTTTCACATGCGGCTCAAACGAGGACAAGGTTTTGTTAAAGTCGAGCATCCATGCGTTGTGGATCACGATCGTAATCGTATCACGAACCTGTGTGAAGACAACATTGGTGAACCATAAGAGAAGAATGTGGTTGAGAAATACCTCCATCCAAACATCGAGCGGTAGTCCCAAGTTCTGACTAGTCGTGTCACCCTCGAGGTACACCAGCTTGTCGGACGACAGTAATTTGGCATCTAAACCGCGATCGAGGAAGGCCGCCTTCTGTCGCTCGGCGAGTGGAGCTCTACCCCTCCTGTTGAAGGCGTAGACGCGGCGAACGGACGCGAGGTTGAGTAAAATTTGGAGAAGGTGCGTCCCGAGGCCACCAGTCGAGCCGGTGAGGAGGACGACCGCTCTAGTAGACGCCTTCGTCTCCCTGTCCACCATGCCCCCGTCAGATCCTTCGCTGTACTTCGCGATCATTTCCTCGATGATGGTGTTCTTTCCTTCGTCTGTACCATTTGTATCACCATTCATCAACGCTAATATTGCTCTGGCGAGCTCCCCGACAGATGGGTGGTTGTAGACAAAGTTCTGTGGAATCTTATTTGCTGCCCTTTTCGCCTTTTCGTCGTTCGAGTTGTGCAAACCACCAACGATTCGGTGCCGCAGGAAGGTCGCGTTCAAACTATCAAACCCCTGGTTGAACAGATCGGAGTCGCCACGCAAATCCCTGTCCGCGACGATGCTCGCCTGGGCTTTGAGCCACGGTTGGAGATCTCGCAGTGTCCACGACGAAGGCGGCTCGACGTCACTGGCTGCGTCTCCGCTGGCTTCGATAGTGTCGTAGCTACAAATTATTTAGGTATCAAGCAGGACTCGTAAGAGCAGATGCTTACAGTTCCTCGATTTCTTTTTGGTACAAGGCGACCGTGGCCTTCTTGATGACAGTCTTCTTGGGCGTACGAATGACAGGCCGTTCTGGGTCGGTAACCAGAATCATCTCCTTGTAAATTCGGGCAAAGGCAGGGGCAGTCTGTCGCGAGGGCCAAGTTAGAGGCTTAGTCGGCGGATTCTACAATTCGAACCAACCTCGTTAGCTTCTTCTATGGTCGGCCTACACCAAAAATGTTAATACCATATCTCAGCCGAAAGGATAGTTCATTACCAGATCAAATTCTGAAAGTTCGCTAGCTGCTGTCCATCTCCCGGATCCAGCGTGTGTTGTGCGTTGGGCTCGATAAGGACCCCAACCTGGTTGCGCTCACGGCCGAACATAACCGCACTCTTGATGAGAGGACTGGCCATCATGATATCCTCCATCGGACCTGGGACAGTTTTCTCTCCATTGGCCATGATGAGCACGTCGTCCAGTCGGCCGATACTTCATACGCGTGAGTTGATCTCCTTTCCCGAAACAATTCAAAGAACACTCACATTCTGTACAAGTCGGGCTTCGTAGGGTGCCTCTTCGAACAAGTCTTTGGTTGCATATCCCTTGACGTCGGACAAATTTTCAACAGCCATTTGGTGTGTCTCGGATACGCTCTAACGTATTTGGACGATGAGATTAGTGAAAGGATCCAAGGTGAGTTACTAACCAAAAATTGGCATTCAAATGTCCCGTCCGCCTGAGGCATCCATCGAATCTTTGAACGTTTGCTGAATCGAAGCCAGGCCCATTCAGCCGGCGTCCACTTCGGACTGACTCTCTCTTAATCACCGTTGGACCGCCAACTAGTTTTAAACTCGTTAAAATGCCTCACAGAATTGAGGTGTGCTCACATTCGGACCCTCCATAGGCCGGGACGACATTTACGCCTTGGCTGAATAAAAAGTCGCCAACACGGAGAGGAAGGGGGCCCCCGCCATACATCTTCACAATATTTATTAGCCCCTGTTGGTGAAAGTACGTCGGTCGAAAACTTACAAGTAAATTCAGCGACTTGAGATATGCGATATGCTCTGGTGACTGCCACTCCACTAGGAATGCCGGGACGGCCGAGATACCTGTAGCTTTGGTTCTCTTCGCGTTCTCAATCGCATTTTGAGGTGTGGGATTGACGGGAATAACATATCCGGTGGTCGTAGAGGCGGGAGGATAAATGCAGACGGTCCCACCGGCCAACATGGGGTTGCACAACTGTAACATCATACCATAACTATGGAAGGCAGGCAAGGCCCCGACGGCCTGACGCGGGGATAGCTCTACTGTCTGTGTACAAAGTTCTGCGAAGCATGCATGAGAAACAGCACAGCATGAAGAAGGAAATGCCGACCCATGGCTGCATATTGAATTAGAGTTCTGTGGGTTGCGGGAATGGATTTCGGGAAACCGGTGCTACCTGAAAAGAATGAAGTTGGGAAATGAATGAAGTAATTGAAACTCACCACTCGAGTGAACGTACAGGGCAACTTCGTCGAGAGCGGTCCTCGTCGTCGGGCCAGGATACGGCACAAAAGGATGCTCCGTGGTTTCGTGACCGAGATGGGGATATATCTGGCCGAGAAGAGGTATTTCCTCCATAGAGAGCTGGTATGGAGGGTTCTTCGTGGCCAAATCTGTTGACAATGCATCCATGGTCTTGGCCAGAAATCCTTTAGTTGTCAACACGCGATGAGACGAGGTGTTGTTGAGCAATTGGAATATGGCGGCGGTAGAATTTCGGTGCGAAATTAGGAACGGCTAAGTAGACATGAGCAAAAAGACTTCGTGAGCAAAAAATCAACTCACGACGATGCCAGCGATGATGCAGCCGGCGACAATGGTCTGATAAATCAAGACGTCCGTCAATGCAATTATCGCCAGCACCTGCCTCTCCGGGCCACGACGCTGGGGTCTGAGAATGTGAGCGACGCGGTGAGCGGCGCGAACAAACTCGAGGTGGGTTATTTCTGTGATATCGCTGTCCTCGTTCGCGAATATATATGCCACACCGCGGTTTTCACGAGCAATATGCAGGTCGATTATTTCTTCGAGGTTGAGAGAGCAGTCTACAGGTGGTCGCATCGGGTCCGACATTTAGATTGGGGTGTCGTTTCGGTTGAGTTCAAGGGGGCTTTTATATCATTCTCAGCGTCAAAGATTCATAATCCCTTCTTTCCTGTAGATCACGGAGAAGACGCTACTCAGCACCTGAAAGCAGGCCCCGTTATGTGTCGTGCGACAAACCAATCTTCCAAAGCTGGAGATCGGGGACCCAAAATTACATTCGGCGACGAACCGAGCTCCAGATTAAGATCGAACCATAAAGATAACAGCTCGTACGATTGGCTGGTGGGTGCTTCTTCTGTGCGGCGAGCGGATGGATCCGATGCGCAGCGGGCCATTACAGTTTTTAGACCGGTCATGAACGACGTGATGAGCTTTACGGAGTAATTGTCCGTCGCACGGACGAGCTTTGCAAAGCCGGGTGATACAGTGCAAAGCCGGGTGATTGGAGAACCGGGTAGGAACCCCGAAGAGAGGGTGGGACCAAGGTGGGACGGAAAACAAAATGACAGGACCGGCATCATTTTTCCCTGGATCTGAGATCAGCTGTGTAATTGTTGGTCGCTCGGCCAAGTTCCGCTCGGCTGAATTTGTAATCGGCGGTCATTTGCTTCCCAATTATAGTTGACATGTGCCCACATTGTGGGACCTGTCAGGTGGGTAACGTACGCGACGAACTGTAAAATCAACCATTCGACAAAGACAACTACTCGACCTGGGTGCCGAGTGATTTTGCCCCTCTTCTCCGACCATCATTTGCGAGATGAATGTGGTTCAACTCTCTGGTTCAAATTGACTCCAGTTCCGTTGGAAGTATGTTGTTAGAGCCCCAGCTTCTTTGAACCTAAGTCAATGGTCGTACTGCCAGTGGACACAAGTTTTGGCTTCTGGCCACTTCGGCCATCTCGGGCATGTTTTGTTGAACTTGGGTGGAAAATTTATCTTGGGCACATCCTGAGGTAAGTAGGAGCAAAGCTTAAGGTCTCTCACTTACCATTGGCTCTAGTACCATGCCTCTTCCAGCCATTTTTTTATAGTAAGAGGTTTTTTCAGCCTCGGCTCTCGCGAGCGCAGCACCCGCACCTCTCTGCCTTCCCTGCTTCACAGGAACCTTTTTTATCCGCCGGTATTCCAGCCCCAGATCGAGACTCCAATCCGAAAGTTGCTTTTGGCTGGGCGTGTCGCGCTCGAAAGATTCAAGGCGTGGCGGACCGATTACCTTGGTGGCGGGAATTGGTGGAAACCAGTCTCGTAAAAACAGGCTAGTTCTTTGTCTCTGATGTTTCACATATGCTTGGATTTTTGAAATGCTAACTACAAACTTTAACATGCCCCAACAGGAATTGCCCATCTCACCGCACGCAGTTGTCCGCGTCCGCACGGGTGATAAGCTCTACACGCTGGGAATTTCCCACTTAAACCATCCCGCCTGTCGAGCAAAGGTACAGATGCACCACGTCGAAAAGGAGTCTGCTTCGGCTTCGAGTCTGCCGTGGCCGCCGAGTGGCTGATGAGTAACTGGCAAGTCACGGAACTCGTTTTCCGTCGCGGACAGACAATTCATAGAAGAGTTCATAAATGAATGAAAAGACGTTGGCGGCCTGTGCTTTACAATTGTGAAAGTCTACTTAGTTCGCGGATTGTGCCGAATGATGCCGAGCCACAAAGATAAAAGTGAAGCCCCGCCAGTAATATACGCGGAGCGGAGCCTGGAGGTGGTAACCGTCTAATCGGCCGGGGTTGGCATTGTGTTCCACCAGCATCCACTGCCGGGCCAACTCAAGCGAACACGAGATCGTGGCCCTGGGATGCACACCCATCAATTGGGTAGGCTCCTGACCAGCCTGCCTACTACGGCAATTTTTTAGTGCAAGCACTATGCCTCACTATGCCGTAGGCAGGCTGGTACCTCTCGGGACGTGCTTGCACTTCCGTGATGGCAGGCTGGTGACGAGCCTATCAATTGGGGCACCCCACCCGAAATGCGGTTGACATGCCACTCAACAAAATTGCGCGCACAACGACTCTTCCACCCAGCAGGGCCTGCGGGGTTGATTTTCCACGATTTACTATACCATTCAAAGCCTCAGAGCCATCTCAGTGAAATGGCAGCAAGAGGCGTGATTTTGGCAATTCTGTCTTATTCATCCGAGTCAAGATTTGTCAAACCTCTCGGTGGAAGTCCAGAGGTCAGTTGGCGCAAGGAACTGGTAAGTGTAACATATGATTCAAGAGGTGAATGTATCTACAGCGTTTTCAACCACAAACCCAGATTCGCGTGATTAGTACTAGTCTATGCGTGAAGCCGCTTCCGCCTCCGCCCTCGCTTCTAGAATTACTTCTCGCAACCGCCGACACGCCTCATCTGCCATAGGCTCCTCGATGATGCTGAAACTCACGCGAAGGAAGGGCGTCGGGCCGCGAAGGGGCATGAATGCCGTGCCTGGGACGGCAAGTACACCCTTTGCGACTGCCTTCGTACTGATGAGGTCCCAGGAGTCCGCTTCGCGGTTGTCTGAATGAACACGCAGCTGCATACGAGGTCAAGTCATGGCAAGCGTTCAGAGTGATAATGGTCCAACCTTGATGTACAGGAACATACCCGCCACAGGTGTCGTCCACTCCGCCAGGCCTGTGAGATGCTTATAGGCAACGCGCTCGAACATATCGCGGCGACTGCGATAGAATTCTGCAACCCCGGCGCAATGTGCGAGGAAGCCCTTGGGACCCCATCGGGACAGTACGCTGTAAGCCACGATCTGTGAGAATGTCGAGGGTTGAAGGCTGAAAAAATACGTCAATTTGTCTGACAATCTGTGAGGAACGTCGACGAACGACGTATTGGAGGTGATCAGGTTCACCGCCGCGCAGAGCCGTGGGGAGGCGGTCATGTACCCAAGCCGCATGCCACTACTGAGTACCTTACTGAAGGAATCAAATCTTTGGGATGGCTCGTTATTTCAGTTTGCAGATCGCCGTGGACAACCCACCGCACAACTCGCCCCTGTTCTGCGTTGACTTCGGGCTCAAGAGCAAAGTAACTCCGCGCCTGTTGTCCCGCCGGACCATAGTACAAAAACGCGTACGCATCGTCCTCGAGGAGAAGGAAGTTATATTTCTTCGCGAGCTTGAGGCTGGAACAAGCCCATCGATATGTGATTGCTCAGAACAGGGAGATTGCCTTACACTTCAATTTTACGCCCTTCTGGAATCGACGCGCCAGTGGGATTGCTGCCAGACGGAATTGTGTATAACACCTTGGGGTACGGCTTTCCCGGATTTGTGGTTTCCCAAGTCGACAAAATGGCTTCGAGATTTGCGGGGTTGAGTCCCTGCGAGTCGGCGTGAACCTCTGGGAGGGAAGTCAAGCTCCTTATTTCCTGGGACGGAATATCAGCGCACCGATGAGTGTGCATGGCATGGTCGCCAAGAAACCTAAGGTGCCACTTAATCACGGATCGCAAAATTAACATCTGAGGAAGTAGGATTGACGAAATAAACATACGGGTACACAGGTGTCTCAACGAGAAAATAGTCACCGTCATCGACGAGGGCCTGGCAAGTCTGGTCCCTTGCCGTGTCAGAGTGACCTTGCTCAAAAAAAGGTTATGCGGTGCACCTTGTACATCACATCCTGGCTGCCGGCACTAACGGTGATAGCCCAGCTCCCATCCTGGACGCGCTTGTGGACATGCGTTTGAAGTTCGGCCAGCCACTTTAGTTACGCGTCAGATAGCTTCTCCTGTACCACCGTCGCACACACGTCTATGAGGCGTGCTACACCGGCGGTCATCCCGTACCTAAATAAGCGAAATTAAGATCAAGTTAGACAACATGAGGGGAGAAACACACTGTAAGGCCTCGTTCAACTCCTCGTTTTCCAACGTGATGGTGAATGGATCGTCGTCGTCAGTCGGCGCGGGCATTCCCGCGAGCGCAGGCTTAAGCTTCATTGTTATCGATTCGAATGGAAAGGTCGACGAGTTCGGCCGCCCTGGTCACGGATCAGCTTCGTATCACGCGCGCGCGGCCAAGTACCTACCAGCAAGGAGGGAAATCATTCCAGGAATATTTTCCAGCGGGAATAAACTGCGAACTGCGAGAGAACTCGTTTAGAACGGGGACTGCAGCGGCGGGAACTGAGAACGCGCTCACTGCCGTCATTTTTCCAGAGCTTCGACATTTGGGAGAGGAAGGGGCCGATGTCGACGGTGGTGGGGGAGGAAGGCGCGGTGGAAGACATAAGGAACGCAAAATGCGACGTGACTCCGGTCCTTTAAATCCTAGCCGGCGGCTCATCTTTCCCGCCAAGTGATAGGCGAAATATGTGAGAATCGGTGTTCGGCCCGCTTTGGCGCAGCGCAGTCGATGAACATTGAGGTTGAAGCTGAAGTTGGGTTGAAGAGGGTTGATTCTGATGCAACATCTGTAGTGCGTCAAAAATATTTCACTTACTTTGACCAGGATTCAACTCCTTCAAACCACTGGGGCGCCGCATCGCTCGAAAGATTGACAACTCAGAGGGCCTGTGCCTTCCAGTAAACCTCCTCCGACCGGGTAGCCACAAGCCTGTCCAGAGTGGGACCATCGCCCGCACTCCAGTGTAGGGTCACATTGGTTAGGAACGAAAATCCTGGAGCCAGAAACGACAACAGCGATGAGTGCGTTGACGACGAACGGGTGAACAGTTCAATCGAGGTGAGATTTGGACATAGGAAGAGACGGATGTAAAGGAGCACCGTGGTGACCCTGGGATTGCTTGAGAACCAAATCAGTTCCTGCAGATTGGGCAAAAGATGTTCCGCGGGCAGCGAAAGACTCAGCAATTCCAGTACTTCCAATGGCAGGTCACCAGGTGAATTATCCGGACCCGAGCTTGAGCCGCATAACTCAGTCAGTACGGTCCCAGGCGACGACTTCAATCGGCGATCGAGGACGCTAGCAAATGAGAAATGAGAAATTGACAGAGGCTTTTTGAAAGGAATGGCGAACGAAGGTGAAACAAGTTGGGCCTGAAAGCTCCCATAAACACAGAGGAAAGCATTTCAGCAGCGGCACGATAGTGTTTTGATTTTTCCACAGAATGCCGAGGGCGAGATCCGAGAATCCTCGGCAAGTCTGTGCTACGCAAGCCAGGGCCTTCATCTGGATCGCCGCAACGGCTCGTGAAAGGAAAATACTTATCTCCTCGAAGGCCATCTGAAGAATCTCTGGGATGCTTAAACAAGGATGCATGGTGATGGCGAAAAAAAAGGAGGCGCGACGTGTGCGCAAGTGTGGTTCTGTTTGACACATCACCTCGGTCGGGCCGCATCCGGCCGTCAGCCACTGGTGACAGCAAAACGAAAAAAAAAAATTAAGTTCGGCTTCACGCTGGCAGTTAATTCAGCCTAACGTTCAGGCTTAAGCTTCTCTCCCAGAGGTGTCGAATAACCCAGCCAGTACCAGGAGCCTTCAATTGGTTCACCACAGATAGATGGAATGCATGATCTGTCCTTCTGCCTCAAATATCCTCGAGGGAGTATGAAGTTTCTGGATGAACTATGATGCGTTGAGTTGTGCCCGGTCCGAACTTGAGCTCGAAAACGATCTGTGTCCGTGTTTCGTTCAGCTGTAATCGACAACTGGACATGAAGTGTAAGGATGCCGAGGCTCAGATTAACTGAATGTCCAAGTCTCCAAAGCACGCTCTTCATTTGAATACCATTCAAAGTCACCAAAACTGTGGGACCCTTTGAGCGACTCGCGAGGTTGCAAATCGAACTTGCCGAGCCTTGCCGCCAGTCAGATCACCCGGGGAGAATCCATCACCGGAATGCGGCACAGCACAGCCGTCATCGTCACGTGGCATCAATGAAACTGTGAAGCCTGAGTAAACTACGACAAGCTCCCGCTCAGATTCCTGGATTCATACTTTCTACGGACCTTTGACTCCCGAACAAGCCTATTCTTGCTGTTCTATGCTTCATCTCCGCATCGATGTGGCTCCACGCATCACAGCAATCGACGACCGTTTTCCCCACTCGTGCGACGCCGATGATAAGTCGACTGGCTCACTACCCATGATTTGCTTTCCGAACGCGTCCTGCTTCTTGGAACGCCCAACCAATAATGAAGCCACCTAGCTCTTGTCTTATCGTGCCTCATTCCGGCGCTCTCCGCAAGTTCACTGCGCACTTGACTTTTTGGGCCTCCTGGGGCCCCGTGCCTTGTCGTTCCGCAGGCCGTCGCAGTACTTGTTTCTCATGCTCAAATTAGTCCGTGTCTCGGTCTGGTCGGTTGCTTGAGACCTTCCAACGTTCTTGGGGCTTCACTCTCGAGATATGCACCCGTCGCGACCCCGGATCATACTCGCTCTGCCAGTGGGTTCTTCTCATTCGCGGACGGATCGTAAAAGCACTTCCGACTCCGAGGAAGCGGATGCCTTCGAATTCAGAGCCCATCGAATACAATGGCGTTTATCTACGGCCACGGCGCAACTCCGAGTCGCAAGCGGCCTTCGTGGACCGTGGTGGTGGTTTCATTCTCGCCAGCAGCCAGCAATACTTGTCTGGTGCACCGACGACAAAGAACAGTGCAACAGGAATCTCGGATACGGCCTTCTGGCGCGATCTCGCAGCATGACACCTTTTCATTGAGCTCTATTCGTGGAATCGTACCATATCCCGCCAAGCTTTATGTGTCTTAATCTTCTGTGTCGACGAACATACCGCAACAGGTATACGCCACCATCCATCCTCAATGAATGGCGACTGGCGACTGGACTCCGAGTCGGTGCTATCCACTTCCTTATCTTTTCGTGCTCCGACGCTCCAGACCTTCCCAGTATTGAAGAAGGAAGCTTGATACGTACCGAAATGGTACAGTATCTGTCGGTCGGGTGAACCAGTTCGGCTCGGGTCCAGCATGATCTTCCTTCGTCTGGCAGAAACCAGATTTGGCACAGGACTACTTTCGCTTTCGCAGCTGTAAGGCGCCCTACCATCCTGTAAGTTGATCCCTTTTAAATAAACCAAGAGGATGAGAACTGCCCATTGAGTTTAACACCTTTTACAGAGCCCAATGGCTGTCGTTATGTCATTGCGGGGAGATGAATATGTCTTCGGCGTTCCTCGTTTTTCCGGCGGCACCGCCTTTCGTGGTCTTGTTTTTAAAATTCCTAATGGGCCTCCGCATTTCCCGAGGATTCGGTGCTGCATCATGTCGACGGATATCGTGGACGCTGTTGATACTCGCCCGCAGGACAATGCCAATAGTTTGCCGCCCACATCATCACTCGAGTCAGCGCTGCCGATCGTGTTTCCGCGACTTCTGGGGTGTTCACACCAACAATGACATTGGGCGAAAATGTAAGGAATTTAACAGCTTCTCTTCTATTCCTATGTCAATAAATCCTGACTCGGCGCTCTCGTACAGCCTTCATAATCACCAACCTCTCCCGATTATTACCACCCAATCCATCTCTCGCCAACCACAGCCACCTACGAGTCGTCGCAGCGTTCGATGCCCTCCCTCCATTTCCTTATGCCCAATGATGCCCCAGCGCACATTTACATCTCGACAGAGATCCCATGGACTTCATGCAATTTAACGTAAAGAACCCCTTCCATTTCTCGGCTCCCGGCGGTCCCAAGCACATCGCAGCAGCTGATTTATTATCAAACCACTCATCTAACCACCTACCCCATTCTTTCCCGATTGTTTCCCCCGTAGCCTCGTGCCCGCGCTGGTCAACTGATTCGCGCGTAGTATTCAAAGGCTCCTTGTCCAAGTTGTAATGGTGCAGCATTGTAATCGCGGAGGACGCTCGGCCCAGCGCGTCAGCAGGCGTCTGTATAATTGCAGGTACGGCATATGCCTGTGATCCGTCGACCCTCCATTCAAATGTTGGTCGACGTCGACGGTGATCGTGATTCTCCCGATACACTAATCGTGGGTGTGCGAACGAACAGAATCAGTGATAGAAAGCGCCGGGCGCCGTGTGGCCATTCTAAGGTCCCCATGGCCAGCAGATTCCATTTTCGATCACAGCTGTAGCCCGAGCGCCTGGCGGGACCTATGTTTGGATGCGAAGGTGGGTAAGTTTGATAAGATGAAGAAAGACTTCTAGGTTGGGTCGGGAGACGGTATTTTGTTCCCATGTCATTCCTTTTCTACCCTCTCGATGGTGTAATCTCTGTCTCAAAGCTGAATGTTCCGTCTCATGAACCAGAAACATGGTGTTGGGAATATGACCGAATTCAGATCCTTCTGCGTCTGAGGCGGGAGTCTACGACGTGTGAGTCCGCAACACCAGTAGTCTAAAAAATATCTTTCTCATGGCTGAGCCAGCTCACTCGCTCTCGAAATGGAACGGTGCAGTAATCTTGCTGTCTGAACGGACGAAATACGCCATCGCGTGTCTGCCGCGGATCGCTTGCTGAATTCCAGTCTAAATCCAGAGCCCACCTTCTCTCCATTCTACGCGAGCATCGTAGACAACGAAATCGGCAACTCCACCCTCATTCTGCGTACTTCTGGACCCATATACGCCCCACCACGAAAAAGAATCGCCCTCCAACCGAGTTGCGAAATTGCGAATCCCACAATTTCGGTTAGGCTTATGCATCGTTGCTCGTTAACCCGAACTGCGAATCCCTGACGCGCTACCCCGAGCTACTCCGCAAGTCCTCTGAGCCCACTGGCAGGCACGTTCTTCCCGCGAGCCTCAGCCTGCGCTTGAACCGGGAATGCGATCGATTGATCCTGCCAATACCTGTCAAGCAGGCTACTAGCAATGTCCTGACTATGGCACGACGTACGACACCGAAAATCCATCCAATCAACCTAAGTTGACTCCAGGTAATTGCGATGGATTTCAAAGTTGGAAGTTGCTGCCCCATCTTTCATAGCGCAATATATTATTTGCCGGTGCGCCAAACTTGCGCCACTAAATAAGCGAGAATGCCTCCGGTGTGAGGCACCGCCCGAGGCTGCGGATGCGGGAATTCTCGTACGCCGACGCCATGGCCATGTGCGGCAATTGGTGGAGTGAGGCTCCGATCCCGCAGGACAGACGTCCTTCCACCTATGAAATCTTACTGCTGCTGATGCCCGTCTTCTGCTCGCGTTCCATGACGCCGTGGATTCCTTACTAGCGTTGTGCAGTTGGATTGGAGTGGTTGCTCCCCTTTGGAGTCACGCGTTGGACCTTTACAACGGCAAAACTGAAGGACTAGTTTCAATTTCTTCGATAAAATTCTCCAAACCAGTGTTTCATTTGTCCCTCGCACAACTATAAATACTCTCAGCTCCCTGAGAGGCTTGGGGATGAGAGCAGTAGTGTTTTCCATCCATCCTTGGCACCTAGGTACCCCCGTGGGCTGCCCAATAAATTGTGCTATGCTAAGCACCAAAAACAAACCAGTGTTAATTCAAGCTGAACCTCCTAAAATGCAGCCAGTTTAACTCCAGAGCATGTATTTGGAATAAACTGAGCCATATCTAACAACTCTGCACTAATGAACTCAAGTCTAGAGCAGAGTTTTGACAGAAAGTACCATTTTGTAGAAGAAAGTGGAACTAGTCCTTCAGTTTTGCACCAAAACTCCCAAGGAAATTCACAGTCATGCCTAATATACATACACACAACTCTACTGAGGCCGATTTGTGGAAAAGCTACGAGAAGTGGTGAAGAAACGCAGGTGAACACCGCGCATCCCAAAAAGGAGTGTTACGGTCACGGCACGTGGGGTAACCGTAAATGCCTGTCCGCTACCTTACAAGATTAATGCAGAGACTCTTCACCGTCGGCCTTCGTCGGTGAGCATCATTAATCAACATTCTTTGACATATGTGACCGGCGCATCATACGCGCATCTGTTTCCTCGCGGAACATCCCATGTGCAATACTCATTTTCATTTTCAAATCGCATCAAGCCTCAAATGCCACCATCTCCGACTCGGACCAGGAGAGTTTCTGGTGCAATCTTTCCAATCCCAGGACCGAAGGAGCAATGAATACGCAATTTAATTTTACAGCACCGCCTCTCGCCCTCAAGCAGTGCGTAAAGACCGAATTTCGTATCGCGATTGATTGGAACGTTCTTTCTTTCCGGACCGGGCCATCAATCCATCAACACGACATTATTCGGACAGTAAAAGTTCAACTCCGAACCCCTGAGTGCCAGCCTTGGCGTCGGATATGCGGCCAGGTGCCTGGCGTCCTTGAGGGGCCTCTGTTGTGGGCGTCGATCCACGAAAACGCTTAATTCAAGGTTTCCAGAACGGTTCAACCAAGCTCGGCGCTAAACCAAGTTCAGAAAAAGAAATGGAACGTTGTTGATCGAAGTGTGCGGACGTAGGGTTTGATGAGATGTCGCCGGGTGGAGCCGCTCCAGACTCCGATGCTTTCATTGAAGCGTAAGCTCGTTTCATGTCCTTATTTTCCTGTTTTTTTGTTGCGACGTACGCCCGATAATGTCAGTTGCTCTTGACAGCTGCGATAGAAGGTATGTTATCGCTTATATCTTGATATCCATCCAGCTTCTTGAATGTAGGGGCGCAATCCGGCCCTATTCAAATTTCTCAACGGAACGGAGGCGGGCTTAGGTGCTCCGAACCCCTGACGTCTTCCTTGCTTCCGTTCGTGGGTTTTTAGGATTTGAGCCAGCTGGGTGGGTCCCAATACTCTGTAAAGCGTTCATTTATACCTCCCGGCGCGCCTGCTGAATATTGAATTCCAGTCCGGCTTGTGATTTTGCTGTACGACAGATTACGCATTTGGTTCCTTCTTGTATGTGTTCAAACATCGATCGATCCCAGCCCGCCATCGTCTAGAATGACACCGGAACCGTGAGTACCCAACTGTTTTATTTTCTATTGCTGCACTTTCAAGTGATTTTGGCGAGCGACCGACAACATGATGTATTGCATCAGACTCATCATTTAATTTAGGGATTACTTCCTCGACAGCGGGGCATCTGAACAACGGCACAGCGGTTCTCTAGCGGTGGAATATCTTCTGGCCACCCGAATTTTGACCTCAGAAAGCAATAGGAAAGCAAGGAAGGGTTGAATGTATCGAACGGCAGCATCACATCGCCCGGCAGCTTCAGTGTTGAACGGCAATCTCAACTCCGTTTCTTAACGGGCCTACAAAGGCTACCTATTAATTGGCTATGCGAAGTTACTAACAACGTCCACCACACCCATACCACTTGCAAACTGGCACAAAAAAAGTTCTCTCGCTTGATCTTAGTACGCAAACGCAAACGTGTGTTCAACAGAAGATCCCTCGTGTAGTTTTTCAACCTTGCTGATTGCAACACATTAATCTCATCGTTGAAACAATCATAAGTTATTGTGTCGAGGACTAAGCCTTCCTTCCTTCCTCCGATTCCTCCCTTTCCTAGAACTCCACCTCGCGCGAATAATAATATACTCCAACCTTTGAAACTTCCGAAGAGGCTCATGAACTCGTGGAACACATCCGTAGCATACAAGTGACGCATGTACGTAGTACGGGCGCCGGCTGTTTCTTAACGGGACCTCACCTACTTACCTTTGTTCCTCCTGTCTTGGCGGAAAATTAAACAGGCTTACGGAAACGCGGATCATCCAAATTAAACAAAATCGTTGATGAGAAGGATTGGCTCGATCATGATCGGACGAGTCCGATCATCCTTGTAAGCTGGTCGGGCCCCGGCCCCACAGAGCCCACATCGACATGTTATCTATCCAAACATCGATTTCTGGTCGAGCGAATTAATCGAGCCTTGAAACGAACTAAAGAATGCACTCCCGAGAACGCCGGGCGGCCCGCTCCTATCCTTGTCGTGATTCTGATTGCCGCGATCGAGATGAGGCGGGACAAAGATATTTGCCCGCGTCGAACGTTTGTTCACCTGTACCTGCCGGCACGCCTTGCGATTGGAAAAAACATAGAGACACGATAGAGGCGTGAAATAGAGCTCTGGTGAGTCTGGAAGGTACGACCGGCGTACGCGGCACTCGCTACGGGCGCAACTTAACCGCGAACGAAACGTGCGGCGCCCCTATCCCCGTCGCGGTTGCCGTTTTCTGAACCAAATGCAACGTGAGGGGAAGATAGGAATTAAGTGTACGTACTCATCCGTCAGAAGTCAGATAGCGTGCGCGAGCGGTGGTGTAGTTGGGTTTAGCTCATGGAAATATTGCAGCTGCGTGGCTTGAGTTCCGGCTTCAAGTTGAGTTGAATGTACGTCTATGTCCATCCCCGAGGATAAGATAAAAGGCATGCGAGGTTGTGGTAGTCAGGGAAACTGAATTTACTCGTAACGGTTGAGATGACTCCGCGGGAGGTTGAACAAGGAAAGTTGAACCACAGATCAAACATCACGGCAAATGCCGGCAGCAGTGATTTATCACTTCTTTACCTTTCACTCATCTGTCCGTCTTTGGCTTTATCCGCAGTGAAGTTCAGTAAGGGTTTTCACGAGATGAGGCACGTTAAATTGTACTCCCGTTTCACGTTGTGTCCATCAAGGTCGCAGTTTGGTATGGTATGGTATGTTGAAATCTTTGGTTATTAATTTGGCATGGAACCAAGTTAAGCAACCACTCGATGGCAAATAGTGTGTTCTGCGAGAGTCAGGCCTTTCTCTAGAATATAACCAATGAGCCGCCGCTTGATTCGGGGTCGGGTGACATCCTTTCGGTACACGATTTTCTCTCTCTATTGCTTTGGGGCTGAAGTTGCTACTACAGCGAAGTAAGAAGAGTCAGAGAACACCTGATAGCACATGGTGTGCACCTGCTAGACCTAAGAGAATTTTGGGAATGCTAATGCGGGAGAGCCCCGTTCGATTCGGGATCAGGCGGTAGTCCAATTCGCGGCAGCTTTTTTCACCATTGATTTTATTCTACCTTGAAGATTTGTGTTATCGCGAAGACGGGAGGTGGTACAGAAACATCCGATGGCCTATGGTGTGCGCGTGCTAGATCTGGACGAAAATTTCCGGAACGCTAATGCAGGAGGTCCTCGTTCGACTCGGGGTCGGGTGGTACGCTCGAAGGACCTCACCATTGATTTTATTTCAACTTGAAGCTGGGTGTCAAAAGGGGAAGAGAGGAACGCTCAATGGCGCATGATGTGCGCCTGCTAGACCTACGCGAAATTCCTTGAATGCTAGTGTAAGAGAGCCTCGTTCGCTCGGGGTCGGGCGACGCGTGATTACGTTGATTTCCTTTTTTCCCCTAACTTAAGTTACAGAATTTATTCCTGGATGGTAGCTGCAGTACAAAGAGCAAGGAAGCAGGAAGGCAGCAAGCAACCGATGGCACTTGGCGCGCGCCTGCACTATTTTCACCCGCTATGATAAAGTTAGGCGGAGGACCCTTGTTTCGATGCGGGGTTGGGTGTTAACTCCTTGAGTTTATTGAGTTAATTGTTTTTCAATACTTCTTTTTCCACAAATCAGATTGTAGGGAGGTATAAAGAGCGCACAAGTAGTAGGTATGGGAACCTGATGGCATATAGTGTGCACCTGCTCCACTTAATATTGCTTCTAACCCTAAGTAGGCCCCCGTTGGATTCGGGGTCGGGTGGTTGATCTTCATCAACCAACCTTTTTCCACCATCAATTTTATTCTGTCGTGAAGTTGTGTATGAGAAGGGGGAGTATAAGGGTAGGAAACACCCGATGGCGCGTGGTGTGCGTGCTAGACCTAGGCGAATCTTGCGAATGGAGAGCCTCGTTCGATTCGGGGTCCGGTGGCGCTTGAACACCACTAGGCTTTTTCAACACTCATTTCATTCTCATTCCTTCGAGACCTTATTATAACCAACGCAGGAGTCGGTAAGAGAACACCCGACGGCACATGGTGTGCGCTTGTTAGAATTACCCACTGTCCGCTGAGAGTTGCAGGAGGCCCTCGTTCAATTCGAGGTCGGGTGGTTCATCGTACATCGAGTTCCTTTTTCTTCGCTCGCATTTTGTAATTCGTTAGTGGGGATAAATAACGACGAAGGCAGTGGGACAGGAACACCCGATGGCACTTGGCGTACTCCCGCTTTCCTTAAGGTTTGAGCAGGAACGAATCCCCCGTTCGATCCGGGTCGGGTGTTTTTTTCAACTCTCATTCTATTATTCATTTATGGGTATAAAGAAAAAAGAAGGCAGTGCTTACAGGAACACCCGATGGCAATGTGCCTGCTACCGTTGCTGCGTCCTCTCTCTCTCTTCCGCAGGAATCCCCCGTTCGATCCGGGCTCGGGAGTTGCCCAGATTTTGGTATTACCCCCCTTTCTTTTATTCGCCGTTTTTCCGCATTCAGACAGCTTGAATGTTAATTGTTGAAGAGCCATCACCGAAAAACCAACCCCGATCAGAGGATCACGGCGTCTCCCGACCCGAGCCGCGTATCACGTTTCCGTCTTCCTCGTCGTTACCGCCACCTCGCCTGTGGCCTGGGCGCGCCACAGCTCCAATGGCACTGGGACCTGACTCTGCTCTCAGCAGCTCTAGGGTGAAACATGCAGGGCGGGATGCTTTCCTGGCAAAACCCGAGCCTGACTTGAAGCGGCGCGCCGACGTCGACCATCCGAGTCGCGTGCCCATAGCCCTGCGCAACAGAAGACTCGCAGTTCAGATCCCGCCTCTTTTGCCTGGACCCCCGCCGCCGCCGCCGCGGCGTACCTCCTGTTTGGACATGTGCCCGAAACTCAGGGTGCTGCGAAACGAAACGAAGCAAGCACGATTAACCTCCGTCCTCCTGGCCCCGGACCCATTTTGCGTCCGACGCAACTCCTACCTCCTTCGTGCTCAGGCTCCTGCAGTTTTGTATCCACCTCCTCATGTCGAATTTAATGTTAACCTCCGGTGCCAAATGTCTGAAAGCTGTGACGACTCCTCTGTGCTCGTCGAGTATAAAGGGTGGGCAGCGGGTTCCTCCTACTCCCCGACACCTCGATGCCTGCGTGCCCACTTGTCTCGCATCCCATGGCTACGTTCCCACTTGTCTTGCATCTCATCTCGTCAACTGCACCCAGCCGCGAAGCTTCCACTCAAAGAAGCTATGTTGCCCTCGGATTATCGCTTTGCCTTCCAGAAGTCTCTTGTCATTCAGGGTCGCCTAATAGATAATGTACGCCTTTATTTCACCACCCTGCATGCATTTATCAGGCAAAAAAACAAAAACACCCGTGTCCGCCTTGTGCGTGCTACCTGCTACACCCACAAAAAAAAACATAATACAATAAGTTGAGTGCGGTTCGGGGGAGATCACCCCGGACTGAATAGATGGCGATTCAGATGAAATATGGGTCACGACGACTGCGACCGTTCAAATCGCAGTGTGAATTGCGGCACCCGATTTGGGCCGGGGAGTGATGAGGATGGAGATCTGTGATGGGCCGATCTGGTTCGAAGCAGGTAACCCCAAAAGGCAGTGCAACGACCTATCCCCGGATGGGATGTCACAGGCACCGCACCGACCGAGGATTCTCGTTTTGGACACGTCTTAATATGGTGAGTCGAGCTAAGACGCGCTGGGCCGAGCTGGTTCAAAAGTTCAACCTGACTTGCTACGGTCTACTACCCTTGAAAGACGCTTGGAAGGTACTGGGACTGGTCGTGCAACTTCTCCTCTGCTGTCTCTGGTGCTCCAAAGACTCTATTCCTCAACCAACGATCGCAGACAGAGGCGATCGCAGACATCACAGCTACCCGATCGCAGCCGCCAGTATTTGAGCGCGTTAATTAATCCCACCCTGCCTACTGGTTTTCCCTTCAAATGCCCGCTCAATCCATCATCCACCCGAAGGACTCGTCCCTCGCCCCCCCAGCAACCATGCCTCCTCCTTCCCCCGTCTCCCCGACCTACACCGACTTTAGCGCCAGCAGCAGCGAGTTCACCGCAGACTCTATCCGCTCCCCGCTGGACGACGCCTTTGACTTCCGCCAGGGCTACCATCCCCAGCAGCACCCCCCGCAGAACAACAGTGGCCACAACGAGGAGTTCTTTGCGTACCAGCACCTTCCCTGGAGCAGCCCTGTCGAGGCCAAAAAAATCGCCTCTACTCGTCGCAAGGCTACTATGCTGCCGGTCCCATGAGTGTCTATGTGCCTCAGGTTAGTCTCGTCGTCTTCTGGGTGATTAACACATGCTAATGCCATCGCCGCCAGCAACAACAAATCCACGCGCCTCTGCCGTCGCACCATGGCCCACCAAGCCAGCTGCCCGGTCTCGAGCTCGACCTCGCAGCTGCCGCCGCGGACGATTGGCGCGCACAACATCATGCCTACCGGCCGGCTGCCGTTGTCGTCAAGACCGAGCAAGTCTGCGTCCCTGTATCAGCATGCAAACGGCACCAACAGTGAACGGCACCCACCAGAGTCATGTGCATAACCATCTTCTACAGCGGCGGCGGCGGTGTGCAGCGCAGCTACAGTGCGAATGCTGTCTACGGGTACCAGCAGGCGCAGCAGGTGGGTTTCGTGATTCCCTTGCTTTTCGCCACTTGTGCTTCCTCCCCGTCTAACATTCCCCTTTTTTGTCTCGCATTTTTTCTGACTCCCCCCCTAGTACCGCGACGAGCCCACCCCGTCGCCTACCTCGCCCACCTGGGACACTGTGCCCTTCTCCCCGCACTCGCACTCGTCGCACCACGGACACAGGCTCCCCTGCGCTCTCGCACTCCACCTCCCTCTCCTCCCTCGTCGCCCGCTCGCCGCCTTCCTCCGCGCACTCCTCCGCCTCCTTCCCCACAAGCGTACATCACGCCCACGCTCACGCCGGTGCGCATCAGTCCCACAATGGGCACAATGGCGCGCACCACGCGCACCACTGCGCCCTCGCTCTCCCACTCCTCCTCCCACTCCGGCGTCGTGCCCAGCCACCACAGCAGCCACGCCCAGCAGCAACACCAGCAACACCACAACGCCGTCGACCCACGGTACGTCCTCAGCCAAAGCGCGCACCACTCTCCCCGCGCACTCGCCCTTGCACTCCCCGGCCCTTGTCAGCGCACTCGCTCTCCGCGTCAGTAGCGCAGCAGCTTGAGCCCCGCGCACTCGCCGCTCTCGAACGTGCTTGCACTCGAGGACACGAGTGTGGGGCATGGGCAGGGGGGGTACAGTGCGCATTTCTCCAATTCTAATGCGAATGGTGCGAATGGCAACGGGCATGGGTACAACGGCACGCTGCACGGGTACTCGGAGGACGCGGACGCGGACGGGTCGGTCGTCTCGTCGTCTGCGCCGTCGCCAGTCGCCACCACTCTTCCTCGCATTCACTCCGTCTCCAACAACTTCGCCGCAAACGACAACGGCGCGGAGGACGACGTGGATGGGGATGGGGATGGGGATGGGAGCGACAGCGAGTATGTGGATAATGAGAATGGGAGTGATAGCGATGGGGAGTTCCTCCCTGCGGGCGAGCGTAGGAGGCGCGGGACGCAGGGGCAGAGAAGGTATGCGCCGTATGCGTACAGCCCGAGTCCGAGTACTAGCACTGGCACGGGCACGAGCGCGGGGAGTGGGTATGGGTATGATTTTGGGTATAACAATGGTACTCTTCCCTCCCTTGCCCTCTATTTATTTTACGGTGGTATTTACGCGGCGTCCTTAGGCCTCCCCCCCGTCCCCTCGCAATACCCCTCCTACCTCCCCGGCCAAGGCGGGCATGGCCAGCAGCAAGCAGGCGCCCTCGTCGGCCAGCGCCGTCCCCCGCGCACGCCCCACCGCCGCCCTACCCGTTCCAATTCCCGGTCCCCAACCTCACCAAAAAGTCGCGCGGCCGGCGCGTCCCCACCGTCGCCTCCCTGTACGGCGGCCCCGGCGATTTCGGTATGAGGAGGGTGCCGGCGGCGAAGGCTGCGGCAAGATTGTATACGTGCAAGGTGCCGGGGTGCGGGAAGTGTTTTGCGCGGGGGGAGCATTTGAAGAGGCATGTGAGGAGTATACACACTTATGAGAAGCGTGAGTCTCTTTTCCTTCGTGCGACTGATGAGGATAAGGGCTGAGTTTCTTTTTCCGCAGCGCACAAGTGCCCATATCCGGGGTGCGGCAAGGACTTTCTCGCGGCATGATAACTTGGGGCAGCATATGCGCGTGCACAAGGATTTCGTGGGGCGCATTTGAGGCGTCTTTGGGCTTTCAATCCCTTCACCCTCCTCGTGCTCGTTACTCATAATCTCCCGTCGCCGTCGCTGCGCAGACCCCCACTAGACCGGCTGTACTCTACTTTCACCTCACCTTGCCCGAACACCTACCACCGCTAGACGTCTCGCCCCTGCCCTGCATTGTACACTATCCCACCCCACTCCATCCCCAAAAAACGGTTACGCACCATCAAAAAAATCGATACCACCTCTCTCTGGTTTGCCCGCAGGCGGCACGTCGGTCTCGGTCCCGGGTCGTCCTCTTATTTTCTCTTCCTCTTTGACTCATCAGCTCTTCTTGCATTTGGATATCGTGGACATGGCTTGCTTATTATCATACGGATGTGTTTTTATGTTCTCTCTATTTTTCCTTCCTCCGACCGCGACCCCCCCTTTTCCTGACTCTGGCCTCGACTCAGACCTCGGACCCTACCGCACACCTATCTACCCTACCGCACATCTCTGTATATATTGTACACTGTACACTACCCCCACACCGCATACATACGATACGATACACCCTCGGATAACTACGATACGATTTCCCCTCCTCGCTGTTTCCACGTTTCCACGACTTGGACGATGGGGGATAAATAGCTTATGGTCTCTTCTTTGAATGGGATGGATTTGCTTGAATTCTTTGGTCCAAAGAATTTTGTCCAAAGGGTGCCAGGTGCGTCGGGATTTTTTTGTGGAACAGTTTTGAGGCGGCGGACTCGGAACAGGTGAGTCCTAGTGCTTGTCGTCTTCGTTCCAGGCTGTCCCTTGTAACGTCCTTCCTGTCAGCCATGTCGGTGCTGAATTAGGGAAGAACGAGTGCCCGGGTTTGGATCTCCGGTGAGGCCTCGAGGCGGCCCGTTCAGACGTAGAGTGACTTGTTTTCTTTCATTCCGCCTGTACCGTGTATAATCACTAACAGATACTTCCTGAGCCCCAAGCGGGACCGGCCATGGAATTCTGCCTACCTACCTACCGACCCCGAATTGCGGGAAGGCTGGGAAGGTCATTTCCATCTTTCGAGTCGCCTCATTCCTGAATTGGGTGTGGAGCAGACTTATTTATCGTCCGAGTCGTTTTTAATTTCCGCGAACTGCGGGAAAACGCGTCGAGGAATTCGAAGTTGGTCGCAGAAAATGGGGTGGGTTAGTTCTGCGCCACAGGCTCGTCCGAGTCGCCCGTGGGTATGGAGGGACATACGATTATTATTTGTTTTCGGGTTTCTTTGGCATTTCATTTCGATGAATTACGTCGGGATGTGGTGGAGACGTCGGAGAGCCTGAAGGCTGACGCTGGTTCAATTTCAGCCCGGGCCGGCAGCGTGTTGAGTAGCCGTTTCAACTTGAATTCGCGGGAAATAATACTGGCATTCGCAGGACGGTTCGGATCTTCGAGTTCCAACTGCGAATTCCAACTGAGGTCACCTCGCACGCGTGGTTGCCAGCTTTGGTTGCATCTGGTGGATCCCGCGTTGACGAGTACTAGTATTTCCGACGAAGATTGTTCCGCTCCCAAGCCCGGGTGAAAGTAGAGACTACCGCGTTCTTTTTCATTTTTTCGGGCCTCAGGTGCGCTGAGGCTTTGAACGGCGACGGGTGTTTACTTGCATGCCCAGGCCGGTTGAACGTATCATTTTCTTGACAAAAGATTGAAAGAAGAACTTGAAGAAGCACACGGTTGCAATTTTCTGATGTCAGTCCAACTTTGGCCACAAAAGGACGTGACCACCGCCGCTTGAAAAAGCTGTCAAATGTCTTGAAGTGGGCGTTGACGCCGGTTGATGATCTCGAGGATCGGCTGAACGGCTGACAGCTTGATGACCAAGGCCGCAAGTCGCCTCCCAAAATGTCCCAAAACGGCATAATTGAATGCATCCTCGAGTTGAATTTCACACCTGGATTGTCACCTCGCAACCGCGGCTACGTCATGTGCATCCTCCGCGCGCACTTTATGCTGTCGTCTATATTTCGGGGTGGTGTGTCGTTGAATGTTTCAACATCTGCTGTTCAGTTATTGAAACTCTTTAAATTTTTCAGCGTACATAGCGAATCGGGGATGGCTGGGAAGAGAGATCCGAGGATTCAACGTCACCCCGATAAGTTCATTTCACTGGGCAGGAAGCATGCAAACGCGTACCGCGTTAAATTGGGTTCCTGCATCTCGAAGTTCGCCGATCTCGGCTACAGTTCAATTCGGGTTAAATTTGGCCCAGGTGCCCAACGAACGCGTGACGTGAAGGTCGAATCGTGAGTTATCAGTCCAATTGTAAGTTGAACATCGGCATATGATTTAGAGGGATCACTGAGCGGACTTTTAAAGACTTTTAAGCTGATGTGGATTAATATTTCCGTTGATGGTCGCTTCGAATCTCTCCGAATATTGCCCAGAGGTTAGTCGGTGCGTTCTTCGGCCTTCTCACGCAAGATGAAGGAAAGAGCAAAGTGTAGCGGCCGCGAAGTCACAGAGTCTGTCAGACAACTCGGGTTTCTGCGCCACAAAGCCTCCACATGCCCGGCCATCAGATCTCTCTCTTTATCGACCACCTTCGTGGAGTGCGTACCGAAGAGGCAGCCATCCGGATGTTGAAGTTGGAAGTTTAGTTTCGAGTTCGTCTTAAAGGGGGTGTCGTCTCTTCTATGCGTTTCCCCAGAATTTACATTCGAATTGCACTTGGAAACACCATCATTGTTCAATGAACTCGAGGTCAAGGTCCCCACTAGTTCACGACTGTAGCATACATGTAGAGGCTCATGTATATAGGTACAGTGCCCGTTTGTTCCTCGTTGGGACCACCGCGATTATACATCCTCCTCCTCCTCCCACAGCACACGAGGAAATCAACCGAGCTGTGGCCATTGGTGGCGAGTCTGCGAGTCCGCTGATGATTCGGCTGCACGAGTAGCCCAATAAGTTCGTTCACTAGGACTCTTCGAGCGTGGCCGGCCAGCGCCACCGACTAGAAATTGCATTTTTCAACCCCGACATCAGTCTCCAGAGATCTTTATCACACATGTATTTTATCTCTTTCTTTCTTTCTTTTTTTTGCCGGTATCCGAGTCTGTCCGCATCGGGAGGACGCTGGCAGTGGTTTGTTGTTCGCGCATTACGATCCAGTGGCGTCGCATCCGAGCCTAGATTTTGAAACGCGATTGCAAACTTGAATGGTTTCGCGCCAGACGCAGGGTTCAACCCACGTCGACCGGGTGTTTGCGAGATGATATGTACAAGGCGGGCTCAGCCTTGTTCCAGATAGAGTCGTTTCCACCGCGACGGGGACCCTGTTGTAAAAAGAACAAACAATGCCGTATACCATAGGCCGGAAATCACGTATGCGAACCTGTGGCGCAACTTCCCGTATTTGGAATCAGGTACGGTTGAGCTCGGGGCATCGTGAGCGTAGCGAATGGTTTATGCAGGGACAAAAAGCAACTGAATGTGACAGTGACACCGCTACGAAGTAGTGAACCAAGTTGAAGGATGAGCCATAATTAAATACGCGTCACCATCACCTTTTCGTGCCGCAGTACATATTATGTCGAACGTGGCGGCGGCGCAGCGCGGGGAAGAGGACAAAACAAGATTTGCAACAAGGAGTGCATATCGGATTGTATGGCGACGGGGAGGAACCAACTTCAAGTCCGAATATGGAAGGTGCTTTTTAAGCCCAGGTGTTTTGCCAGCGTGTCCGGAACAGATGAAACCACATGATTCACTAGCATTCATGAATATTGTGACGTCCGACTCGTATGTCAAGCTCGCAAAATATGTCACAGAAATATTATGACAATTGGAACATTCACGACGTTCGCAGGGCAGAAGACAAAGCGATTTCTCGCATGCCCGCGAGCGTGGGACCAAAGATTCGTTTGTCCCAACGGAGTCGCAGGTACGCCGGTTACCAGGAGTTCGATTCTGGGTGTCGCCGCCGGTTGAGATCTGTGGTCTTCAAATTTCCATCGGAACGTCCTGATGCCTTCGTTGTCTTCGTTATCTTCGGACCAGGGCGTGCAAGAAAAGAAGATAGAAGTTGAAACGACGGCAGAGGGATGTAGTAAAGGCTAAAATGAGTACTAAGATTTTTACACCCAAGAGAAACATCAGCCGGACAGTACCGTCCTCAGACTCAAAAGTAACAAAGAAAGAAAAAACTGAAAAGATGTTCAGAGTGAGGTTCCCCAGGATTAAAAAATTGATGTTGTCTTACCTTCACGGATATTCTTCGGTCCACTCGATCAATTTACGTCTCGCTACTTTTTCCGAGATGCCATTCAGCATCCACCCCGATAGCGCGAAGGTCGCCTGAGGCTCTTGGTAGCAGTATGTAACGAGTCCTGGCATCCAAATCCACCACTCTACACACTGCGAGGTTGGAACAGGCTGCGCTATGCAACCGTGATTGAGCCATCTGTATGAGCAGAGAACATTGTCGTTGATCTAGCCCATTGCACAGCGAAATCGATCGCAGATTGGGGCAGGGCAGGAGATAATCGTCGTCGTCAGGACGACGAGGAGGGACGGTAAGATGTGAGATGAAGCCCTCGAGCTCGGCATTGGAACTGAGGCCGAGTCTCAGTTCGAAGAGCGTCGAAGTCCGGGCAAGAATTGGGATGAGCTCCGTGCATCGCTCGTCGGCGCTCGCGGTGAGTTTTTGTATGAGGCACAGAGATCTGTCGATGAGGGAAGCTGAGGGATGAAATGGACTTTATGACGTATACATCCTCCAAGGCCGGTAAAAGGAGGAAGTCGAGGAATGCCCCGTCCTCGATATAAAGCATACGAAGACGGGGAAACTCCAAAACTGACTCTGGCTGTCCGCGCGCGTGAGGCAGCGAGAGTCCGAGTGAAACGGAGCTTGTTCAGCGAGAGCTCAACGAGGTTGTGGGCGGCTGCTAGTTGGCTAAGACCTTCGAGCGGGGGGATCCGTTGGCGGAGCCGTGTTATTTGCGCCCATGGGAGCCGTATCACCGTCCTCCCATTGACGATAACGTTAGTAAGCTGCGGGGCAATTTCGAACGCCTTGCCGCATCCAATACCCGTACTATCAGCCATATTTTAGCTCAGCGTAGCATCGGAATTTTACCATGAACGCGATCCAATATAGATAGCATGTTGACTCCGGTCAGAATGTCCACCGATCTCCACCGATGGGAACAGTCCAGCAGCGGACCGAGTGTCTTCGCGTGCGAGGAAATAACCCGTACATTCAAGGCGCTTCCACGTGAGCGCCTAATTTGTGCGATGATGAGTTGGGGCGGGGAGTTAGACTCTATGTTCGACCAGAGGGTCGACACTGAGAGGCTGACGGTCCGCCAGTGACTGCATATGCGACCAAGGAGCCATGGGCAGCGGCTGGTTGGGCGACGACGAGGGGCAACCGGGTCAGGGAGCGTACACGCGAATATTTCGGACAATATGTCGACCGGAAGACGTCGAATTATGGATAAAATGGCACGTCCGCGATGAATATCCTCCGTCGCCTTTTTGCGGTCGCCCCGAAGCTTTGTAAGCAGATCTTCGAGGACAGCAATCGACGTGTTGAGATTTGAGAGGCGCGTTTGCGCATCCTCAATGACTCCGCGTATGTGAACCGCCTCGACGTCAGATGGGGGGTAATTTGTCGTTAGGAGATCACGGGGAAGAGCGTCGTCGTCGGCCCTATCGCTGAATTTCAAAAATCCACAATTTAAGCAAGGAGAATTGACATCCATGATAAAGTGCCGGATTGAATACTCGAGCTCGTTAGGGCCAAAGGGATTAGCAAACGAATACCTGCTTTTGAAAACTGCGCCAGTTAATGGACGCCGTCGCTTTTAGCGCCGGGTGACAAGGAGAATGTCGACGTGGTAGTACTCCGCCGAAGGACGGGTGCTGTCCGGCCCGATACCGTCAGTCGGCCCGCCTTCCAGGCGACGTCATATTCCCACTTGCCAAGGTCTTTCTCCCATCCACCAGCTGAGGCAAAGTGCAGGACGATGTGCATCCCCATTATTTGTGGGTAGAATTCCTGGCTCCCAGCCCACTTGCTGAATTCCTTCGGTCTTCAGTTGGCTGTCAAGATAGACTCAAGCCCTGAGGGTGACTCGACAAGTCGTGTCTGTCCCAACTGCCATAATGGTGCGCAGCTACCAGTATTTGCAACTTGTGTTCTTCATATTTCTTCATATATCCAGCTTCCGTGCTTTCGGCGAAGGCCACGACGTGGTTTGAGCTGTTTTGGGTCCCCTTGATACCGTTTAGCAGCAAGCATATCTGGCTCTGTGGGACGTGCCAGTGGAAATCTCCACACGCCCAAGGGTACGCCCTTTGCCTTGTTTGCATAGCTATAGCGTATTAATTATCCCACTAGCCAATTCGAGCCCCCACTTGGTGGCCAAGGGCCGCAGCACAACCCGAGTTATCAGCCGACATACATGAATCACTCCGTGGCAAGTCCGGCGAACAGCTATCAGCCCCAATACACGCAGGGTGTGGCTGCGAAACAATGAGATTCACGGAGTACTATCCCTCCATGACGAACGCTACTGTAACACGGACTCGAATTTCTGGCATGTATTCGATAACTCACCTGTAACTTGATTTTTTCTCCTAACATAGAAGGACGCTGCACTGGCTTTGCGATGCCGAGGTTCTCCTTGTTTGGTTTCATTCGCTTTAAGGGTAATCCAGGCAAGTTTCTCTTCTATGAGTTCTCACCTCTTCGACACCATCGTTGTGCTTTCTTTCACGCTGGAAATTTAAACGAGGTTTCTCTAGGGCTGAACCTGAGGGTAAAATCAATTTAAAGTACAATCCTCTTCCATAGCATGCCATTTCAAGAGATCCACCGTGACCGGAGTCGAGCGCGCGTTTTCTTCTTCCACGCGTTGAGCACCGTGAAAGTCACCATGGCAATTTTGCGTTCATGCGAACCTGCGAGAGTAAAGTTTGTCTTTTTCACCACCGTGACCTTGTTCTCTACAACGGCGTGTTTTTTTTTTGTGTGATGTATGCCGCCCCGGCCGCCAATCATTAGCACAGCCTTGCGCTTCTCTCCGATCACCTTGTCTTCACTGGCTCGCAGAAATGGCCTTGTTCTTCCTCGAACGGCCTTTCTCGCACCTCACCACCACAAACGCGGCTCCAACCGACGCGGAGACATCTGAAATACGGCAGATAATGTCACGGGGACGTGCGCATGTCCGCGATCTCGGAATCGAAATTGACAGACTTCAAAGGACAATCGTTGCCCTTCGTCAAGAGCGCAGGGATGTGCAGAACCGTGTCGACCTCCACGCCGCCATCCTTTCGCCGATACGTCGTTTTCCAGCCGAAATTCTGGGCGAAATATTTCGGTGGACCTTACCTTCCAGCAAAGCCCGTTTCATCTCCTTCACAGCCCAGAGTCCCTGGAACATTAGTCGTGTTTCTAGTCGATGGCGGGCCATCTGTATCAGCTCCCCAGACTTGTGGTCCCATATTCGAGTCCACGCGAGCCGAATCTTTCCCGTCGCCGCTCTCCGAATACAGCTAGAGCGCTCAAAACCGCGCTCTATATCCATCTACTTCTCCTGGGATGGCACCGACTCCAATATTGATGCGCTGGCTATCCTAGTGATGAGCTCGACGCGTTGGGAATCCGCCTCCTTAATTCGCCCATCTGGCGCCATGGTACTCGGCCTTAACACTCTTTCCGAGCGCGAGGGGTGCCTTCCCCTGCTCCGCGAGCTCAACTTCAAACGTAGCGACGACCGAGAGACCTGCACCGCGTTCGAAACGGCACCTCGGCTCACTGACGTGAGCATCGACGGGAGCCACCGCCGCCTGCTTGTTCCTCTGGCCCAGCTCACACGACTCCGGCTTCAAATGCCCAGAACCCCCGAGCGTTTGAGGTTGGCGGTCAATTTATTGCAGCTAACTTTAGGGAAGGCGAGCCTAACCCTCCCCCCTCCCGCCTATGATGAGCCCATCGAGTTGCCCCACCTTCGTATGCTTTTCATCGCCGACGGACGCTATCTCTTTTCCTTCCTCCTACCGGCATTGGTGGACATCTGCATCAAGGAAAACGCAATGTTTCTTCCTAGCTTTATCGACCGTTCGTCCTGCCGGTTGCAAAAATTAACTGTCATCGAAGAGCTACCAAATATCCTTGGAATCTTAGACCGTGCACCGACGCTGCGCGAGATCCGTCTTCGCCATCCTTCTGCGGTGTCCAATCTCCTCCGTCACCTCACCATCTTCCTTCCCTCCGAGAATGACAGTTCTCAACTCGTTTGCCCTAATTTGCACCGCATCACGTTGTGCAATATCGGACAAGAAGAATTCGCATTGGCCATTACGATGCTGGACTCGCGCAGACGGCGGGGAACGGTCTCTCCCATCTTCCTCTCCGTGCTGCAATTGGATTCGGAATCAGAGTCCACACGCTGCCCATACAGCTTCCCAAGCGAGCTGCATATCGCGGTGCAGTGGGTCTCGGGAAAGCCTGCGCAAGCACTGTGCGACGGATGGCGGGCCGATTATCCTGGAGGTGGGAAATAATTCGATTGTCGCTCTATTATTTACTTTGACGGATACTACTCCAATCAAGGAAGAAGCACCTTCTCGCACCAATACTAGTGCATCCAGCGCTGCACATCCTGCGGCTTCAACCATCACAGGCTTTCACTCATCGCCCTGCGCCTTTGTCGTGGAAAACTCGACGCTACCTGCACCGCTTACCCTCGTTCTGAAAGAAGGCGATGATCATGAGCTTGATAGCGAGCTGAAGGAAATTGGAAAGGGTAATTTGAGCTCGGGATAAATTAAAAAATACAACACTTCCGATAGTTCTCGATGTCCTCGGCTGCTGCGTCAACCGAGCGACCTGAAGCTGCTGAAACCAGCCGGCGACGGGCGTTCACCAGGATGACGACTGTCCCTACGCAATCAGCCGTGGATGAACTAGGTTCATTGAACTTACTGACAGTATAATAGTTAATGCTGTTTCGAGACTCGGGAACTTTTTTTTGATGTTGTTCACTGGGACATGTTGAGCTCCCTCAAGTCAGAACTGGGCTGATCAAGATTCCAACTATACCGGAGTGGCTTCTTCCTGGAGCAATCAGGCCGTGGTTTAATCGTCGAGTAGCAGCTTCTGGGTGCAGTTGGCGAGATTGCAGGCAAGTCGCCATTGGGCAAGCGTCGAGGAGATGTAGGAGACGCCCACTACCTAGGACTCGGCACCGTAACCGTACAATACGGTTTTATACTGGATGACAATAGAGGGGTCGTCACTAGTCTCTCGTAGACAGACGCTTCAACCGATGTCGCTCGTACCTCGCTTGTTGAAAGGTCGTCACAGCTTTCGGACGTTTGGTAAAGGAGGGCAAGGCGGAATTCAAGTTAAAGTGTCTTCCAGGGACATGGTGATGAGGCGGCGGCCACAAAACTGCAGATGCCGGAAGACGAAGGAGGTAGGGGTTGCTGCGGTTATCCTTTCGTACTTCGTTTCGCAGTACACTCTAAGTTTTGGGCACCAAACATGTTGAGGAGCTCGACCAGGGCGAGGCATCTGTGGAATCATCCGAGTCCGAGCCTTTTTTTTAAAGTTTGACTTGGCCGCAGCCTCGGGCACGCGAGTTGGATGTGGACGCTCCCGCACAAAGTCGGGTGCGGGTTTTGTCAGGAAATATCACGTCTTGCATCCTGAGCAGTACAGGTAAGGCCAACGTTGTAGACATCCACTCAGTTGCAGGGTGGTCAAATACAAAGGCGTACAGTTGACACCCGACCCCGAATCGAACGAAGGTCTCCTGCATTTGCATAGGGAGAATTTTAGGTCTAGCAGGCGCATATCGTGTGCTACCGTGTTTTCTCTTACCCTTCTTTGCTGTAGTACGCAACTTCAGCTTAAAAGCAAAAGAAACGAATTGCGATACCAGACGTGATCGTCACCCGACCCCGAATCGAACGAAGGCCTCCTGCTTTATATTCGAGAACAAAGAGAAATATCTGAATTCTACAGGCGCACAACATATTCCATTGAATGGTTGCTTAAATGAGTTCCATGCCAAAGTAATAACCAAAGATTTTCAACCTAACATGCGGTCCGATGCGGAACTTCGACCTTGATGGACACAACGTGGAACGGAAGGACAAGATGTTGTCACTTTAACGTGCCTCGACTTCTCAGGAAAACCCTCGCTGATCTCCACAGATAAAGCCCAAGACGGACAAATGAGTGAAAGGTAAAGAAGTGATAAATCATTGCTACCGGCATTTGCCGTGATGGTTGATCTGTGGTTCAACTTTCCTTGTTCGACCTCCCGCGGACTCGTCTCGACCGTTACGTGCGAGATTCGGTTGCCTTAACTACCGCAACCTCACTCATGCCTTATCTCTTGTCCTCGGGCATGGACATCATCGACATACATATAACTCAACTTGGAGCCGAGACTCAAACGCAGCTGCAATAATTCTATAAGCTAAACCCAACTACACCACCGCTCGCGCACACTACCTGACTTCTGAAAGACGTGCACGTACTCTTAATTCCTATCTTCCCTTCTCTTGCGTTGCATTCGGTTCAGAAACGGCGGACCGCCATGGGGATAGTGGCGCCGGAAGCTCACCTCCCGGTTAAATCCCGTAAATCCCGTCCCGAATGCCCCGTGTGGCTGAGCCATACCTTAGTTGAACGTTGAACTTTAGTGACTCGGACAAGTTCCGATCGTAAAACAACTACGGTCACAGACGGGAAGGCGCTCGGATACACAGATTAGTAACCGGGGTAATCTTCAGTGACAAGTACGAGGAGAATAAGATATCGGGCGGGGTCCAGGTACATTACATATCTGCCTAGCAGAGGATGAGAAAGTCATCAAAATTTTCAAGTTCGGCGTAATTAGTTTCGTGCACTGCGGGGGCGACGGTAGTGGCGCTCGCCATTCCAGTCTTGGCGCGAATTGCAGCAATGGCGCCAGACCCGCTAAATCACAGGCTCTTTGCAAGAACGGGTGCTAATTAGGGTGTGTGCTTGTGTCAGAAAACGCCCGCGCCAACACTCGACTGGACTTACTTTTAACAATTCCACCTACCGTTGCACGGGCTCTCTACATCCACGCACAGACACGACTCCAAAAAGGTTCTGAGCTCGGCGCTCAGTGTACCGGGGTTCTTGAGCGTAGGCGCCCCATTTGCGGCGATGAAGTACAACACCGTGAGTGGCTCCTCGTCAATGTACGGTGGTCCGTGTTCAACACCGCTCAACTCTAAAGCCATGATTCCCAGCGACCACACATCGACCTTGGTTCCATACTGTTGTTGCTTGACGACCTCCGGCGCCATCCAGTGGGGTTTCCCCGCGATCGACAATCCTTCGGGGCCGTCGGACGGTCAGCTTCACACAGAATCCAAAGCCTTCTGAAAGGGACATCAGTTCTCGGTACAGTACATCATATGCGAATCTGAACATACTAATTCTGACACGACCCTGCAAATCGACCAGCAAATTATCGGGTCTGATATCCCTGTGGACGAAGTCCTGGCCGTGAAGGTATTCCAAGGCTTGGCATGTCTTCACCGTAAATAGAATGAACCTTATCGCCCAAGTGGAGAGTATGCGCAATGTCGCACCTGCAAGCAGATGTTGCTGATCTGGTCCTCCTCCATCCTGATGCTTTGAACGATTTCCGATAATTCCCGACTCTCAACATATTCCGTGACGATCCACAGTTCCTCGGGCCCAATCAAGTAACTCTCTAGAAACATCAAGACATTCGGATGCTGCAGCTCCTTCATTCGCGAGAGTTGCTCCAGGAATATGTGTTTGTGCTGGTTGGTCATGTCATTCTGCGCGATTGCGACTTGTCGCCCGGTCTTCAATTCCCTGGCCTGATACACCGGCCCAGACCACCTATCTACGATTTAGAAGAACCGAACTAAGAAAAAAGAAAACCAGTAGACGCACCCTTGCCCAAGCTTGGAAATCATGATGTATATAGACTTTGGATCCTCAGAGCAAACCAAGTGTTTTATCCGATCCATGCTGTCCGTATTCGATAGAGGATTCGAGTTCAAACTCCGATCAGAATCCTCCTTGATCAGAGGTGGGGCAGTTTTGTAGAAATGGCGCAACTCCCCTTCGGGCTTGACCAAACCGGATAACCGTGTTGAGGTATGATTCAACTCCATTTGCTGCACGACGACGACATCGATGTTCGGTCGCTTGGCAAAATCCTGCGCCCAGCTACTCGTTCACGTGTCGCCAGAGATCGTCTGACAAGGCCGGTTCGCCGAACGGCCGTTCAGGTCTTTCACCCTTGATGACTCTGAGCAAGCTCGCAGTTTCCGACAAATTGGCGAATGGGGGTTGTCCGGTATACAGCTAAGCTGGCTTAGTTACGCGGGGAACGAGGAATAATCACATACTTCAACACAGACACACGCGAAGGCGTACACATCAGTTGCAGGGGTTCGAAGAAACCGCATCCCAAAGAACTCGGGGTCGATTAGCTCTGGGGCCATCCACCGGATACTCCCTGCACGGTGGGAGCTGTGGGTGGCCATGGTTGCGTCAGATAACGACGTCAGTCCGAAATCCGCCAGACAGGCACTCCAATCATGGGTTATGAGAATATTCGACTGCCAGAATTAACATGTTATTCAGTCAAAAGATAGGCAGGCTTACCCCGCGCAGATCGCCGTGAACAATGTTTTGAGAGTGAAGATATTGCAGCCCTTGTGCGATTTCGAAGAGCTGACTCAGGGATCCAGGCTAGGACGGATCCCGGATGTAAACGGTAAGGAAAAACCAACGAGTTTATCCACGTTGCCTCTTCCGTGATCGTTCAAATATTTCAGAACGGTTCCATGTTGCATCCAGGGAGATACCATGCAAAGGGACGACGGGAAAGTCTCGCGGTCGATGCCAAATAAAGGTAATATGTAAGGATCGCGCTAGCTGCTGCCAGACGATCGCTTCTCGGCAGAATTGCTGTATTGCGCCTATTAAAACGGCGAGTGAAAAGGAAGGAAAAGCCCGTACCAGTCGAATACGCCGCTGTTCTGCGTCTCTGTGGAAAGTCCGGATGTGTTTCAGCGCAACTCTCTGCCCAGCGTAGGAGGCTTGATAGATATCACCAAATCCACCGCCGAACAATGGGAATTCGTCGCGTTCCGTAACACCAGTAATAAACAAAGCGGAGGGAAGTCGGTCGCAGGCCTCTGAAAGTTTGAGGATCATGCGACGAGCCTTGGAGTTGTGCTCCTTCTCCAGTAAGAGTCCTTTGTCAAGCATCTGTTTTAGCAAACTCATAGTTAGGATTCATATCTGATAGTGACTGTGACCGACAAACGTTGTGAAGGACGTCCAAGAAATTTTGCACAGAGTTGCCTTTCAGATTTTGCACAGCTGCCCGGTCGGAGTCCGAGTCCAGGATGCGTAGGATGCTCTGTGCCAACCGCTCCTCGTCTTCGCGAAGTGCATCCCGCAGTCTGATGTCTCCGGAAATCCCAAGGCTTGTGGCAAGCTGAGATACGCGTCAAATGGTGTTCCTAATTCTTAGCATTGATCAAGCACTTGTAGCAAAACCTTCCGTGAATCGAGGCTTTTTACAATGGCGGAGACTGGGTCGTCAGCCGACATGGCATTGCGGTGGGCATCGAAAGTGATGTCAGCCCTAAAATTAGTGTGAAAATATGTCAACGGCAGAGTGCACAAGTAGATACTGGGATCTGGTAGCATAGGTAACCTCCTCGACAAGGGAAAACACGCTCTTCACACGTTCCGTCAGTCAACTGGCCGGAATCCAGGGTGACTGCGACCATACCTCATAGATAAGTAAACGCGGCGTTAAGTCGATGGGCAGTGAAGCTGGATAGACTTGAATGTCGGTCTCGCGTTTCGACTTCATCGACATGGTCGGAGGTTGGTCAGAGGCGCTCGGCAAAGACCTGTCCGGCATTTACAGGAGATCCTGAAAATAATGGCAATCACCGGTTTTTTTTTTGCCGGTTCCCAAAAAGGAAATCACCCTCTCGCCCTTTCATTCTGGTGAATCTGGTCTCTGCTTCAACCTTTCTTGGTCTTTCGGTCGTCAAACACACAAGTGCAAGCAATTTAAGCCATCCTGGAATTCAGACGCATCCTTAGGCCTGCTTTTGTGTACGGGAAACTGGATGACGTGGCATGTCGACACGAGGAGGCGGTCGAAGACGAGAAGGCGGGTGCCATGGCCAGCGCTACGTTGTGTACACCACATCTGTCGCCCTAGCCATTCCCAGTGGCATGGGTGTTGGTGGACGCGAGGGACGGCAGTACCGCGCTGAAGACCGCACACTGCACACCCGAGGACTTGATCACGCATGCGGTACGCCCTGTGCAGACGACGTCGGGTGCCCTCCTCGAAATGGCGACCATGCAAGCCGACATGTACCAACCTACACATCGATTTGACGCCGCAGAAGAGGACTAGTACTGTGGGTTTTGAGGGCGAGCATGGGCCGCCGCCGCGCGGGAACGGAGTACAAGGTGTGTTGTCCGCGCCCCCGCTTGGCCACCTGCTCACTCGCTCCTACCTCTCGCACGTTGTGTGCATCTACCTTGTGTATTGCAGTGGCGTGGAGGTGCACGGGCCTGTTCTCGCCGGGACAGGCATCATCGTCGCTTGATTATGTACTTGTACCTAGCGTAGTACATTTTCCTTCGAAGTAGAATGTACAATGACTTCCCATCCGATGCTCGGATGTCTGCCGGCCGCACATACACCATAATATGGTGTCTCAAGCCCAAAAAGGCGGGACGAGGTCGATTTCCTTTTTGGGAATCCGCGAAAAAAAAAACTCCTAAGTGTCATTATTTTCAGGATCTCCTGTAAAACATCACCGACATCGATAATTTGCGCTGATTTGTCCCATAGATTTCTGATGGCATAAGGTCCGGGCGATATCCGAAGCCTGCGGAGCCACCAGCCATTCGCCGCGCGCGCCCAGAAAATTAAGCCGACGTCGCAGCCCCAAAAGAAGTGTTGGAGTTCGTGGCTTGCCTGACTGCGGAAGATACTAAATGGCCGCAGTGCGTTTCAAGCTGTTTCAAGTTGTCAGTGGAGGTAGAAGATTGCAAGTGACTGCGGAATCTATAGATGGCCGCAGTGGAGGTATATAATCGCTGTCGAGCATTGACAGCCTTCGTCCACTGCGAATATGACACAGAAAACAAGAGAAACAACTGGCATACGGAGAAGATTGCAAGGAAGCTGTGATCTGTGCAGGAGGAAGAAAATTCGATGTTCGTCTTCTCTGCCAGTTTTTCCGAGTCAATCTTTGGTGACCTTGTTTATGTCAGGCGATAGTGCAGAAATGCCGGGTAGATGGTGCACAAATTGCATCTCCCTGCAATTAGAATGCACGCACGGTCGTTCAACGGTCTGTGGCCGTTACCGCAATGGTCGAATTTGCTTACACCAGGCAAGGGCGGGACGGCGATCACCCGTCCGAGTTTACCCACACCAGCCCCCCCGGCGGAGACCCCACAGGAACATATCGCTGCCATTCTCTCAACCACTATTGTTTACATACCTTCGAACGATCCAGTCATTTCCCAGCAAATACTGGTCAAGATTTCTCGCTATGCTCGAGAACTGGAGGAAACAGTGGCTTCTCTCCGACAGGAGCTCGATACGCGGCCTTCAACCACGACAGGATCGACAACAACAGGATACTTAACATCGGGTTCATCGTCCCGGGATGAAAATCAAAATCGCGGCTCCATTGGCAAGGAATTTCTAAGAACCACCTTGGAGCGCATGCATGGAAACATCTCGCATTTGCTCAGTTATCAGCGCCTTGAAACCGAGGCACCTCAGCCTGTGAGTTGAACCCCAATGTATCCCATCGTTGGCTGTGTAAATGACAGGAGGATAAAAGCTCATCGTTCAGTGTTCACATCAAGTCTTCCCCGAGGATGACCTCTTGAAGAACCTTGTAGAACTTTATTTCGAGCAAATCAACCCGGTTCTGGGATTCCTCCACGCCCCTAGCTTTAAACAGTCGGTCTCGGACGGCCTGCATCACCGCGACTCGCACTTCGGCGCCGTACTGTTGGCGGTGTGCGCACTGGGCAGCAGATACTCCGACGACCGTAGGATATTTCTCCCAGAGGCCACTTCCGGCCACAGCTGCGGGTGGAAATGGTTCAGACAGCTGATCCCCATCAACACTCAATTTTCGCCGGAACACTCCTTACACCAGATGCAATTAATTTGTGTAAGTGGCCCCCACTTTTCTTTTGCGACTTTGCGCTCAATTCCAACGCAATCAGTTGGTTATACAGTATATGGTTGCAACTGGCATTAATACACGCTCAGCCTGCAATGTTCTAGCGGCACTCGGGCTTCGGTTCGCACACGAGGCTGGGGTAACTCGTCGGAGTGGATATACCTCTACGGAGCCTTTAACAGCTGAACTTTACAAGCGAGTGGTTTGGATCTTGGTTGTTTGCGATACAATCATGAGTTCGCTCAAAGGTCAACCTAGCATCAAGGAGCCCGCCATGTAAGCACGATTTTCAGTATCGTATTTTTTCCGCTTACACGCTGTAGCTTTGACCTCGACTTGCCTACCGAAAATGACTCTTGGGGAGTCCCAGAGGCAGCAATGGGGAAAACCTTCCAGTGACGCATTCCTTCCGGCCTACATACAATTGATTATGATATTTGGGCGAATCCAAGGGGCCGTGGTCAGTACATGGATCCTTGCCGATTATATAGCTGCTCACTCTTCGCTCTAACAGTACCCAGTCGATGGACAAATATGCTCTGAAGAGGTGGTCGTGGAACTGGAGTAGGTTGCACACCCCTCTTGCGCAAGGTTCAGCTAATTCGGTGCGCAGTTCGGCGCTCAATAAATGGCTTGATGTAGTTCCGGAACATTGTGCGTGGACTTTGCAGGAGCCACAGTTCCTGCTCTAACGATATGCTAGTGAAATGGGATCAACACCAGGAAAATCAGGTAAGCCGTTCAAGATTCCCGCGTCTCTCCTCTGATTGAGGTTGTAGATTTTCCTCGCCCAATCCGCCTCTTTGTAATGTCCTCTTGCTTTCAGTTCGCACCATCTGTCTAAATCCACTCTCGAGATACTCCACCTATTATCATGGTATTTATTCATTCGTCTCTCGCGACATTCAGCCTTAGTCTTTGATTACAGCGCAAATATTGATCCACCGTCCATTCATTCCGGCTCCAGGAAAAGACTCCGCGTCGCACGTATATAGTTCTCCCCGTTGATTAGCCGCACCTCTTCAACCTTCTTAGGACAAATTCCCCTCGCTTGCTATATGTGCGAACGCAGCGCGGTCGTGTGCACACGTTCTAGATGTGCAGACCCGACGCGCCCCGCCGCTACACAACGCCCATATCGTGGTGATTTAATTTTGAAACTCTGCACCTCACTCGACTTCACTGCGCGTCAGAATGCCCTCTTCGACTCCGCAGTCGTCCTACTTGTCAACGTCTGGGCGGTCGTTCGCAGGTCGCAAGTCTCGAGGCCCAGGCGGCTTCAAGCTCGCGCCCGCCGATGTCCAAAACTGCCTGCGTGTCCTGCGATTGTATGCGAAACGGTGGGTGGTTTTGAAGGACACTATGTGGTCGTCTAAACACCTTCGTAGGTGGCGGACGGCGGGGCACGACGGCGACATTATTGCTGCAATGCTCAAATTTGGCCATGTTGAACCTTCCCCGGGACCGCCGAAAGACGAAGATGTACCTCCTCCTGCCGCCTCCTCAAACGCCTTCCTGAATCCCCACGAACCTCCGAGTACTGAATCCTCGACCTCGCGTTTCCAACAACTGCCGGAAACAGATCTGTTCTCGTTGCCCTTCAGTACAGATGAGCTCGGTCGCTTGCCGATCTACGACTCGTTTGATTCTCAGTTCACTTATGACACCACACTGTACCGCGCGGCGGGTAACGAAATGGGGACCCAAACAAGACTATTTGCCGGCGATAATACTACAATGGGTAACGTACATTCCATTTCCACGCCCCAGAGATGTTTTCTTCACGCCCTTCCTTCAGATTCCATGTTGAACGTGCCACAGGGAGGCACTGAAGCACTCGTTGATCAAGATCTGCTCCCCAACTCGTTTGAATTGACTCCCGATTATCGGTATGTCGTACGTTTTGAATTGAATCCTCCCGAAATCTAATGTGTGGCAAAGCTGGGAAGAATGGGGCACCTACCTGGCAAGCTTGGGTGGATTAAACTATGGCACTTAAATCCAGGAAGAGTTGATTCGAGTCGAGGCTCTTCGAACGTAACTACAGTGTTTTCCTTATTTACTTCTTATAGCGACGCCCTGGACTTGGGAATCGGCCTACTCTGCGAGCTAAAACTTAAACGGAGGAAGGAAAGACTTGCCGTTTGAAGCGGCACCTCGGCTGCCTAACGGCCCTCCGCTCCAGGATTCGCTTCAACATGCTGAGCTCGCCTGATCGGCCGCGCCATCGGCAGGAGCGAAGAGAAGTGAGGGCTGATTATATGGAGATTTTTAGCTAGTCTCATTCTCAATTGTGAAAGCTGGTCAGTTCAAGGCCAGCGGATTATGCCGAATGGTCCCGAACGCGATGGTCTAAAGCCAAGGTCTCCTGCAATTTTGCTGTGCAGTGTGACGTTCTGGCTTAACGACACCCCAAGTCGAGTACTCTTAATCAATGTGCGAGGCCAATTATTTTGGAGGTTCGGAATTATTCTATTACTGATGGACTTCTAAGTACATTCAAATCAAGGAAGAAACTCCTTCTCGCGCCAATACTGCATCCAGCGCTGTACATCCGCGTCACTCGTCGGCTTCAACAGCCTCATACTTTCGCTCATCGTCTGCGCTTTCTCCGTGGAGAATTCGATGTTGCCTGCACCAGCCACCGTGGCCCGGAAGAAGTCCAGTAACTTGATACCAGGCTGCAGAGAATTAGAAAGGGTCATCTGGATTCTGGATGCAGTGAAATACTTACGATGTTTTCGATCTCCTCCGCCGCCGCGCCAACGGAGCGATCCTGGATCTGCTGAACCCAATCGGCGAACGGAACCAACGGGAGCTGTACAGTCCTGGCCATAGTTGAGATGACTTCGTCCCATCGAATCGGGCGTGGATGAACTAGGTTGATCGCGAACGGTGGTTTCTCTATGCTCAGTGCAGCATCGACTATTGCCTGCGAAACTGCCTCAGAAGGGAGCCAGGCGACCACCCCTGAAGGATCAGATGGGAAGTTTCCCAGGGCAATGCTAGATTTCACAATCGTGGGCACCCAGTCCGTAGTGGACCAGGCCCCATTACTCTCGGAACCGCTGACTTGCCCAATTCTGAAGGAGGTCGCGTCGAGGCCGGACAGGGCCAAGATCTAACAATTTATTAGTAAGGGAGCAGAGGAAGGAGAGATGCAACTTACTCGTTCAGAAACGTACTTGCTCTCGCCGTAGCCATTGCCAACGGCCACGTCGGCGTCGAGCTGGAGCTCTTCGGGGAAAGGACCGCGCTTTTGATCCCAGGATTGGGCAGAAGCGATGGAAGATGTGAACAAGAACCTTACTCCCGTTCTCGGCGACTGGCGCGCCAAATCGATGAGGTTTCGCATCCCTTTGACATGGGATTCGAACGAAGCTAAGCTCTTGTTGAAATCGAGCGTCCACGCGTTATGAATGATAACCGTGACTCTATCCCGAAGCTGCGAGAAGGGAAATAATTATAAGCCCTGGGTCTCGGTGAATGCAGAAGTTCAAGTACCGTAGTCCAAATAGGCGAGGGTAGTCCCAAGTCAGCCTTAGATGCTTCGCCCTCCAGGCACACGAGCTTCTCGGATGCCAATAATTTGACATCCAGAGCACGTTCGACGAAAGCTTGCGTCTGCCGCTCTGCGACTGAAGTTCTACCCGCTCTATTGAATGCGTAGACACATTCGACAGAGGGAAGGCGGAGTAAAATTTCAAGGATGTGTGACCCAATGCCGCCAGTTGACCCCGTCAGAAGTACCACCGTTCCACCAGCCACTGCGGGTTCGCGATTGATGACAGCCTCGTCGAATCCCTCGCTATACTTCGCAATCATTTCCTCCACGATGGCCTTCTTTCCACCGCTCTTCCCATCCGTATTGGCGTGCACCAACTCCGAGATCGCGCGCGCCAGCTCCTCGAGAGTCGGATGTTCGTATACGAAATTCTGTGAGATCTTATGCGTTGCCGCCTTGACTTGGTTGTCAGGCGAGGCCTTCAGCGCACCTACGATCCGGTGTCGCAAGAATGTCGCATTGAGGCTATCGAATTCCTGATCGAAGAGGTCACGACCGCCTGCGCAAATCCTTGCCCGCGACCAAGCTGGCGTGAATTTTGAGCCACGGTTCGATATCGGAAGAAGTCCACGAAGACGGTGGATCGATGTCGCTCGCCGCGTTAGCGCTAGTCTCGATCATGTGGTAGCTAAACACGGTGGTCAGTTATAATGACAAGTCAAGGAATTGAAGTATTTACTGGTCTTCGATATCCTGTCGGTACAACGCAATTGTGGATTTCTTTATCACTGTGCCTTTTGGAGAGTGAGCCATCGGCCGGTCCGGGTGGGTCACCAAGATCATTTCTTTGTAGATTCGGGCAAAGGCAGGAGCATTCTATGGAGTACCCGTCAAAACTCGGAGTTTGATGGCTGTCACAGATAATTCAACCTACCTCGTTAGCCTCTTGTATCACAGGCCTGCGGAAGGCGTCAGCGATACCGTCAACCAAAGCGATGCTGTCTTACCAGATCAAATTCCGGAAGTTCGCAATCTGCTTCTCGTCTTTCGGATCCACTGTGTATTGCGGATTCGGATCGATGAGGACCCCGACCTGGTTGCGCTCACGGCCGAACATAACCGCACCAGCAATGAGAGGACTGGCCATCATAACATCCTCCATCGGGCCAGGGACAGTTTTCTCCCCGTTGGCCATGATAAGCACGTCGTCCAGTCGGCCAACACTTCGCAACGGTAAATCTCCTTGGATTGAAGGTGCTAAAGTAAGAGCACTCACATTTTATACAGGTCGGGCTTGGTCGGGTGTCTCTCGAACAAATCTTTGGTTGAATAACCCTTCACATCGGGCAGATTTTCGACTGCGAGCTGGTGCACCTCGGGCACAGTCTGAATTCAACGAGGTATGAGGCTTCGCGAAAATAATTGAATGAATGCTACCTACGAGTAATTGACATTCGAATGTCCCGTCTCCTTGCGGCACCCATCGCACATTGACGCGACTGCTAAATCGGAACCAAGCCCATTCGCCCGCTTCCACCTCGGCTTTCCTACGGTGAATGAGATTCACAACCCCACCTGGAAATGTAACGCTAAATGAATACATGTCCCGTCAGAGATTCGGAATGTTCACATTCTGTTGAGCCGTAAAGGGGGACGACATTCACACCCTGTGCAAACAAGAAATCCCCGACGCGAGAGGCGAGTGGCCCGCCTGAATATTGCTGTACATACAATGGTTTGAATTTGACACCCCGTGTGTGAAGAGAAAGAACAGCGCACCAATAGCTTGAGGGTTTTGAGGTATTCGATATCCTCCGATGACTGCCATTTTAAGAGGAACGCCGGGACGGCCGTAATTCCCGTTGCGTTCGTCCTCTTGGCATTCTCGAGGGCGCTTTCTGGGGTGGGGGGTAGCAGGAATGTTATATTCCGTGGCCGTTGAGACGGGAGGGTAGATGCACGCCGTTCCACCGTTCAGGACAGGACTCAGGAGCTGCATGAACATGCCCAGTATATGGAAGCCCGGCAAGGCACCGACTGCATGACGAGGGGAGAGTTCCACGGTTTCAATGGGAGCGCCTGCGCCGTCGATGTGAGTGACAAAACCAAAGATGAACAAAAATACTGACCGAGGGCAGCGTACTGAATGAGGTTCCTGTGGGTTTCGGGGATGGATTTCGGAAAGCCGGTGCTACCTAGAGAAGGAAATGAGGATTGCAGATTACTGGGAATATTATGAACACTTGCCACTCGAGTGAAGATACATTGCAACTTCGTCTAGAGCGGGCTTCACCGTCGGGCTGGGGTATGGCACAAAGGCGTCTTTTGTAGTTTCATGACCAAGGTGAGGATAAAGCTGTCCGAGAAGAGGGATCTCTTCAACCGAGAGTTCGTATAGTGGATTCTTGGCAGACAAATCCGCCGACAAGCTGTCAACCAGATTGGCCAGGGAGCCTTTCGTGGTTAAAAGTCGATGTGATCCAGTGGTGCTGAGCAAATGGCATACAGGCCGCCGCAGAATTACGATGCGAGACTTGAAACGGCTAACAATGCAAAGGTCAGCAAAGACTTGCATCGGTGTTAAACGCAAATAAACGCACAAGAAGGCCGGCTTCGATGCAGCCCGCGACGATTGTTTGGTAGATCAAAACATCTGTTAGAGCAATGATGGCCAGCACCTGTCCTTCTGCACCGCGTCGTTCCGGTCTGAGGAGGTGGGCAGCGCGGTGTGCCGCTCGAGCAAACTCAAAGCGGCTGATTTCTGTGATACGACCGCGTTCATCCGCGAAGGAGTATATAGCACTTTGGTTGTCGCGGGCGATGTGCAGGTCGAGTACATCGGCAAAGTTGAGAGAGCAGTCTAGAAGAGCCTGAGGTATGTCGGACATTGCGATTTGAGTCGTTTGCTAGTGGATGCTCTGTCGTGCGTTCAGCCGTCCTTATATTAATTTGCGGTGGACATTGTTCCGCCAGGCGCGGATTGACGTATTTGTGGCGCAGAGCGTACGTAGAGTTCTTGCGCTCGGGAATGGAGGATTCCACTCGAACCATTGCGCACTAGCGATCAGATTGCCAGAAATATCTGGGATTACTGGCAGGTGGCGTTCGGCTTCTAACGTCCTAGTTTGAGAGCCTTCAAACCGGGATGCTCGCTGCGAGTTTGGAGTGTACAGTGCACTAGTCTAAGTGTGATGGGATCAAAGAAGAGGGAAGCAACGGAGCGAAATCGCTTCCGTCTCAAACGCTACAGCGTCGGCCGTGCCACCCCCTCGTTCGCCCTCATTGTGCAGAGCTTGCCTGACGCCCCCGCACACTTTCGCTCTCTAGTCAACGGCATCGACTCCTTCAACGCAGAGGCCGCCTACTTAAACGACGCCGCCGACCTTCACTTCTCTGCTGCTGCTCCTCGAATCCGTCATTGTCCTCGTCAATGCTCCACCTGGCCACACCACCATATCTGTGCCCGGCAGCCTCCTTCCTTCCACGTCATTATTCACGGACCGATTTCTCGCCTTGGTGTACTTGAAGCTCGAACTTGTACACCGGCGGGGCGGCGCGCACACTCCTTACCCTGCATGTGTCTACTCCAACTGCCTCTGGTCTCGCCCTTTTTGTCCGTCTGGGACTGGAGGTGCGTGTATGCGCATCCTCTGCTTGCTTACATCATGGTACCTCACAGCGTTGCGTGTGCGGAAAGGTCAGCGCTAATAAGGGATAGAGGGGAAGGTGCCGCGTACGCCCCTTTATCTTTCTCTTCGGTACGCCCCTTTATCTTTCTCTTCGCCTATCCCTCCTTCTTTCATTACTCCTCCCTCCCTCTCGTCTGTGTTTGTGCCGCCGATTTCACCACGGCACTAGGTGCCGCACACACCTCTCCACCCTCTCACTTCGTCTGGTCCCCGTACGCCGTCGGTCCCACGGCACTCATAATTTTCTGTTCGCGCGTCCGGGCTTGACCCCGAATGCACCGCTACCGGGCACCGGGTTTTATGATCATGCGTGCAGACGGTTCGTCCGAGCCGCAAGTTGTGCGTGTGGCCTGAGTTGCGCTGGTCCACCCCATTGCACGCGGCGCAGCAGGGCACGGCCCATCTCATTCCTGTCGGTAGATGTAGGGAACCCGTATGATGTACCTCTGTATTTCATCTTCAAATACTTATACTCGTCTGGAATCAAGTTTGGTGATTTTGGAATAAGTTGTAAGAATTGTGCGGGGGTTTGGCAAGTGCAGGGAACGGAAAGCTTGTTGGGAATGAATTGAGGTTTCCCTGTTGAAGAACTTGGTTGAATCCTGAGCCCGGTGGCGAGTAGTGTCCAGTTCAACGACGATCTGTAGCTGACTTCGGCGGTGTATTGGGTGGCAATCTTAGGCAGAAGCTGCGACAACTTTCTTTGGCAAATTCTCACTGCTTCACATGCGGCATTTCCAAGGCGTTTTGCGACTTGCGGGGTCCCGAAAGACCGAGGCCAGACACCCACTGTTTGTTTTCTACAGCACCATCTGCGAGCCATATGTGACGCGTCAAAAATCGCTCACTCCGAGCCATTTTTGGCGCGTCGCATCACACATGACACGACGCGTTTCCGCTGACATGACGCGTTCCTGGCCTGTTCCGTACGCGCTGCTCCTGTTGTCAACCAAAAGCTATTCGTTGATACTGCAGTCCATCATCAACACTTTGCCCGAACCTCTCTTCAACGTCGACCGCTCAGCGTGCTGCTTTTCAAATGCTCTTCGTGCCCGCTCCTCTGCCCTTCGTTTCTTTTCCAACTCTCCTTCCATCTTCTGGCGCTTTTCGGGTCTGGTCTCCTCGGAAAGCTGAGTTTCTTTCGTTGCCACGGCCTTCTCAGCCTTGTCAAGAGTGTCGAGACTCTTGAGGAGTTTATCATTGTAGCGTTCGATCTTTTGATCCTCTGTATCTAGAACACGATGTTGACTATTGGCTGTAGGGAAAGGTGGGTGAGAACAAACAGAGATATCGGAAATAAACCATACCTTTGCGTTTGAGATTATTATACATGTTCTCGGAGATGTGGCCCGTTTTGTAGGACGGTGTAATTCCATATTCTTCATAAGTCTGAGCGCGGATGTAAATTAACAAATGTTGTATCAGGGAGCGGCCATAATGTGACTTACAATGAGAGTTTTAATCTTCAATGCATCAAACCTCTGCGCCTTTTGTAAACCACCTAAAAGGGTGCAGTGGACACCCTCTCTGTTAACATCCGAGTGAACTGTAGAAATTTGTAGGTTGGTTCAAACTGGGGTACAAGAGAATTCAATAATTTATTCAAGATATTGGGAGCCTTTTATACATCTGGGAACAATGAAGCAAACAAGGTGCGTAGAACAATGAACCTTCAAGAAACAAATGGCGTCAGGCCAGCTGAACGTGCTTCATCGTCCTAGCGTCTCCATGCACAGCGTGGTGGCGTAGCACGCGTCCGCGGACGCGTCGGCTTGAATTCCAACATTCCCCCACAAGCCGAGCTTTTCACCAGGCTGCATCAAAATCCGCGCTAGCGACACGAGCATCCTCCTTCTTGTCCGGACAGTTGGACTGGTAATGTCCCTTCTTTGCGCAGTTGAAACATGTGATGTCGGTAACAGGTCTCGGTCGACTGTGTTGAATAGAGGCCCGGAATGCCCCTTCGCGGGAACCAGTCGGGTATTTACGGGATTCCTCATTGAGGAGCCGTCCAATCACGTAGTCCAACGTGAGTGCAGCGGTTTCAGTGGAATCGAGGGCTACAACAAATGTGTCATAGGTGTCGGGGAGACCCATCGTAAGTACGAGGATAACATCTTCATCGTTGACCGTGATTCCAGCCTGCTTTAAACGGAATGCAATTCCTCGGACGTCTCCAATCCAGGAGGCCATCTTTTGACTGTCATCCATCCTTATCGACATGAATTTCCGACGCAGTGCCATTTTCGTCGCAAAACCGCGAGAGCGATGCACATGCTCCAGCTCATCCCAGATCTCGTGTGCGGTCCCAGCCGTCATATGCGCAAGCTGATCAAATTCAACAGCTAAAATCATCTCGGCACGAGCTTCGGCATTCTGCCGATCCCAATCCCGGACGGCTTTCGAGTTCGGTCCAGTACTCGGGCGTGGCGTACTCCCAATGGCAACATCGCGAACATTCTTCCGAACGAACACGGCTTCCATCAAAATCCTCCAAATTTCGTAGTTTTCATTCGTAAGTTTCGTCATTCCTTTCGCTTCGGGCATCGTCGTGTACGGGTTCGGGTTCGAGGGTTCGGGTTCGAGGGTTCGGGTTCGGGTTCGGTCCGCTTTCGGATAGGCGGAATGAGAGCAAGATAGTCAGAGGTTAAGCGCGGGGGCCAATAACCTGTAGAAATTTGTAGGTTGGTTCAAACTGGGGTACAAGAGAATTCAATAATTTATTCAAGATATTGGGAGCCTTTTATACATCTGGGAACAATGAAGCAAACAAGGTGCGTAGAACAATGAACCTTCAAGAAACAAATGGCGTCAGGCCAGCTGAACGTGCTTCATCGTCCTAGCGTCTCCATGCACAGCGTGGTGGCGTAGCACGCGTCCGCGGACGCGTCGGCTTGAATTCCAACATGAACTGACTCGACGAGATTTGAGTTGGCATCCCCCGCATTCCAGATATCGAGCGGGATAAAACTCTGCTCCCAGCAGATCCCAGGGAAGAAGAATTTACTTGACTGCTTGTCGTTGACCCAGTCTGTGTATCATGATGAAGCTCAATTCACAATCCGTAAAGTTGTTCATTTACTTACCGTTACCGACTTTCCCCCCTTTCTCTCGTATAGCCGCCAATGTGCCGTCCCAATCGTCGTGTTCAATGCAGACAAGGCTGCGCATCAACCATCTAACCTCGTCAGAGACAGCACACTTCTCAATATTCCGGAAATCGTGGACGACGCAGATACGGAAAAGGCGGCGAAGATGCTCATACGGAGTCAGATCTTGGATATTTCGCGCCGGCTCGTGAAGATCTTGCTTGAGCGGCAGTTGTGATGCTACTTTCTGCAGATGAAGGCCGAGACCTAGGAGCTGATTTCAACATGAGTTTTCGATGCGAAAGTTGCAGGCTACCTTTAGCTTGGCCTCGATGCTGATCAGCCGTCCACGACAGCACCATCCCATTGTATCCACCATCTAATGCTCCATGGATATGTCGCCACTTTAGGCCTTCCCCGGTGTCCTCTTTCACGATGGCCTCTATCTCGTCGAAAACTCGCTGGTGTGCAACCGCGGTCTGGCGATTTACATAGACTCGACAAAATATGAGACCTGTTATTATGATGAGTTTTTTCCCGAAAACGTTGCTGCTTCAGGAACGTACTCGTATTAGCGTCCCGATCCATACACGCCAACTCAAATTCTAAGAACGATGCAATGCGGGTGAACGCGATGTCGCTTTGGAGATAGCGGCCCATCGAGCGTAGTCGGCAACTTGCTTCCGGTGCCATGCAGATAATTATTCGAATCATATTATCTTTGGGATCAGCTGTACTCTCGTCGTCCTCCTCGTGCCGGGGCGCGGTTCTGGCATCAATAGTTATCATACGGCGGATGTAGTGCTTATCCTTTGGAAGATTCTTGTCTTGTCGTGCTTTGAGGTTAATAACACCTAGGAAATGGTATGGGCATGTTGTGTGGAAGAAATTATTTCAGACTGACCTGCCCAGCCGGTGCCGAAGGGACATGTTGATTCAAGTGCATGTTAATAAACGCTCGGAGGTGCGACCAATTCGATAGGGAAACATGCCAATCCGCGAGGGTGGGGGAGATGATTGTTGGGAATTTTGTGACGAGGAAAGACTGGACGATGGGATGCCGTATAAATCTGCGTGGAGTAATGTCCGGGAGATCCTCGGCCAGTTTCCCTAGTAATTCCAATACTTGGGTGCGAATTTTCGGAGGAGTTTTAGTGGGTAAAGGAACAGGATGCGGATGAGCGCCATGGGTAACAATGAGTACAAATGGGCATGCCGCCCGAAACTCCTGTTTGGGCTGGAATACACGAAATTTGCTCGAACATTCCAGGTGTTCCATGAGCGGTTGAACAAGATTGTTGTTATTGTCTCGGTGTGGAAACGCTAAGTGGTAAAAAATAAGACTCAGGGATAACAATAACATGGAATATGAACTTACGACAGTAGGCCTTTTGTTGCGAAAAATTGGCGATAGTAGTGCACGTAGTAAGAGGCCCGTAACCGAGGTTAAAGGCGGCCTCCTCGATCTGGAGCGCTTCCTGTTCATCACCACAAAAAATGGCCTCCATGTATTCAACATGATAGGAGCCATCACCGATTGAACCGTCATGAAGGTGGTCTTTATTTGTTTTCGGGTTGTAATGCTCACAACTGGAGATCAGTCAGCTTATTACATGGACTCTGAAGTAGACATAGTTCACCTTATATATGGCCGGCCATTGTCCCCGTAATCAAATACAACCCTGCCCTCGCAGATCCCTTCCTTCATTCGATATCCACGCTGGGTCTGGAAGAGATAAAGCTCTCGAGCATCCTTCATCTCTTCTTCGGTTGCGGAAAAATTTCCTGTGGCTTCAAAGAGGGGTCTGCTACACCCGAGCTTTTGGATGGCCGCAATATATGATAGTGTTTTCAGGAAGATGTCGCGGGATGGTGAAGTAAATTGTAAGCGCTCTTCACGGTCCTTCCGTAACCGATCTCTGACATCTGTTCGGGACGCCTTTGTGTGAGGAATGCTCAGCCCATCAGCATCGCTATTTGGACATATCTTGGATCCCTCGCCTTGAGAATGTAAGCAATAATATCATCGGACTCGAATTCACCTACAAGTACTGTGGCGTTCAAAGCAATCGACCTGATTTCCTTCCTTGTCGACGAGGAGACGGCATTTGACAACTTTTCCCGAGAGGGTTTGCCCCATATTCCCGCCTCTCGAATACGCAATACAGTACAATCTCTCATATGGAATACAGTCGGGAAGGTCCCCCAGGCAATTCCATATGACGAATATTCCACACCAAATAAATTGAATAAAATAATCATTTTTTTTCGTCTGGAAGCTTTGTCTACTTGAAAAATGAAGTTATCTCGCGCTGAACCTTCCCCTCCTCCGTTTCGCGTATCATTGAGGCCCGAAACTTGTGCAAAAAACTTCTTCTTCAGCTTCTTGGACAGGGCAGACTGCGTGAACGCTAATTTGCCACCTTCTGCATCTGGGCGGGTGGCAAAATATGCAGCAACCTGAGTCTGAGAGAGGTCACCATGGTCGTCCATCCAATCAAAAACCTGGCCCCAGTCGTGGAACGTCAGATCCTCGCGACGCGCATCCTTGTCGAAGCGAGCGGTGGTCCGGGGCCCAGCCTTGGGTTTTGGTCCCGGTTTGGCGCGTGGTTTAGATGATTTTGGTGGGTTCTTGTCCCTGGCACGGATAGTCCGAGATTTCTGGCTGTCAATTATTGCCATGGGAGGAGAGGGAGAAGGTAAATGATATAATTTTCACTACTCGTGACAATGTGATATATTTAACGGTCTCCCGATGCCACCCCACTAAAAATATCGTGACGGAATCTGCCAAAATACCGTTTTCGGCAACCCGCACAATGGAATAATGGACCCCTCAAGGCCATTCCATATTCCAAATGGCGAAAGGTGGAATATTCCCTTATCCCGACCTGGGAAGTGCCCAAACCCGATTCCAGACGACGAATATTCCATATGATATTATTCCATGTGAGCGATTGTACTGTATTCAGTATGGGATCTTGCCAGTCGTTTGGGTCCATGTGAAAGAGATGGCCAACGCAGCCTGTCGAAGAGGTCTCCGGGTATTCCAGAACATAACCTCGAGGATATTCATATAGAGTCTCGACAGTTGTTTGGCGGTTAATTGCAACATGGTGAGATTGTTTAATTTCAATCGGTGGATGTGTGCAGTCGGGAAGGTCAAGAAAATTGACTGTGCTCTCAATCGCGACGATCCTCTGCGCATCAGGGACTATTCGCTGATTGTCCAGATATTCGAGGGCTTCCAGAAGATTTTTCTGCACAGATGGAGGAGCCAGAACTGCCAAGTTATCGACAGAAAATTGACTCAATCTCGAAAGCTGCGGCCCGACGTCGACGAGATTAGGCCCGGGTATGGGATACTGAGAATTTTGTGAATCAAAAATTGCCGGTATAGGTTGTGTGGGGTCGCCATTCAAGATATCAGCCAAAGCAAAACCGCGTCGTTGCATGCTGCCGCACAGGAAAAGTCGGCGAGGAAGGCAAGAAAATTTTCATTAGCATTGAAAACTGTCCACTACATTGAAAGGCGGAAGGTGATATCTGCCATGTAACTCGTAAACGACACGAGAGGCCGCCAAAAGGGAGAAAACAAGCATCCGAGTCCCACTGAAGACGCTGATGGGACTCGGAGGCATAGGTAAGAGAATGAAAGGAACAGCGGTGACCGCTATGGCACTGGGTTGCTGGGTGGGATCAACCAGGGCGATGAGGGCGGCGACTCGGAGGGCGGGATGAGCTGTCATGGATGTGTCGTTCGTCCGAGGTCGGAGGCGGGCAGAAAGCCGAGGGCTTCTTGCTTCTTTGATGGCATCACACTTAGACGAATGCACCCTCTCCTCGCGAGTTTATCTTGGTGATGACGGTCTGGCCCGTCTGGGACAAGGACCGTCACCGGTCCGGCTTTCCGAGGCGCGAGTCGTCACATTGCGTGATCGTGTCACGATTTTCTCGTCCGTTTCTGTCAGTGTCTCAGCTAACTCAACTGAAAGCAAGGAGACGTCTCACTCAGTAGGCAAGGAGAGCTGTTCAATGCCGAGCTACGCACTCGCACCTTTGACAGCGCCCGCGTCGGAGCCGAGAGAATGTTACCACAAAAAAATATTTTGGCTTCAAGACTCCACCTACTTGGCTGTGAGGGCCAGTGCTGACGCATGGCAAGTACGATTCCCCGGGTTTCTCCGGGTATCCCCATTAAAAATATCCCATTTATTTACATCCAATTCATTTTTCGTGTTTACAATGCCGTTGTATTCGTCGTTCAGCGTTATGTGTTCTCCGCTGTTTTTGCATAGCTCCAATTTCAATCTACACCGTCGTTCACAGAATTCTCGGCTCCCTTTACAGCAAACGGTACCCTGGCGTAGCGATTAGACGGATTTCAAGAACGAAATGAAATTACCTTTGAACTTGCCAGCCCAAACGACGAATCAACCCCTCGACGACGTCAATGAACTCGGATGTTGGGAGGTGGTGCAAATCAAAACGTTCGCGGTGTCTCCTTCCGCAGTATTTGCACGGCCTAGGTGTGACCCAAACGCCCTGAGCCTTGAAATATAGATGCAGAACGCGTTCTTTGTCCCAACGCAGTTAAATACGGCGGTCGATACAAAAAAAAAGAAAAAATCGACTAACCCATCTTTCTACGCTCTGGAACGAACCAAAACCAATCCCCCCATATCTGCACCTCCCCTTTGCATTGAGCAGCCCATTGAGTCTTCCTGAGTGGTGGATTCATCGACATGCCGATCTTCTTTTCGCAAGCGCCCTTCAAAAACCCCCCAGCATCGTCCCGTTCCTTCACTTCGTATGAGTAGATCCCCCCCCTCTCCATCCGTCACTGCCTTTGGCGCTGCTATAGCGGCATGAAGCCGGTTGCTGTAGTTCCTCAGCTTTATGTCTTGCTTGGACTTCATTATGGATAGAGTTGTGAGTTGGCAGGCAGAGCTGATGAGATATTTTGGATCGTCACAATCGTCACCCTCACTCTCCATCTGCAAAAACCACACCATGTTCGTCCACGTCGCTCTCTCTGTGAATTTCCACCCTCCGATTATCATGGCGCTCTTCGGGGTTGTCTTCAACTGTCAATGTAGACCCGGGCCATTCCCCATACCTCTTTGTGAAACGTTAAAGGTCATACCGAGTGGATAGTAGCCCTAGATTGGATCTTTTCACCGCGAAGTCCCAGCCTGATGTTAATCCCAGAGATAAGTATTTTTATGCGCACTGCGTTGCACGTTTGCGTGCAGGCATATGTCGACAAATTTTTTATTTCTGTCCTCTGTCCGGTTAGATTTTTTCCTTTCGGTAAGAGACAATATGATGGCCTCATCCGTATTTGGAAAAGACATTTCCTCTTCTGGCATTGTTGATATATTTGTCAGATTGAAGTCGTGTGCGCAGATTGATGTGTGCGCCAGTAATATTGACTGAGGCAAAAGCGCTCATGTCGTTGTGCTCCGTTTCGATATTCAAGCATTTCCTGCTCTCGCATTGAAAGCAGGGTAAAGATTGTCGCGAAGTCGAATATTTGCGCTGGTTATGCCCCAGATATCGTAGGACTTTTGCTTTTCGGAAGGTATCCCGCTTGTCCCGCACCATATGGCTTGGCAGTCCGATCATGAATTTTGGGTGCATGAGACATAATCGTAGGTAGCGTTGAGTCGCCTGGTCCACACATTCGGCTTCTCCATGCGGTGCTTGAAACCGGTCCACGAGCCGAACTACGGAGAACCACAGCAGAGGGACTAAAATAGTTCATGACCACCGTCGAGTGGAAGTGGAAAATCGCGGTGGCGGCGTTGTCGCGCTCGGTAAATATAAGATTAACAGATGATTGGCCTTTGGTGAGCCAGTAGACGGTGGTCACTCCGATTTGAGAAGAGTAGGTGCTGGTTTCCGTACGGTGGATGTCAAACGAAACCCGATGCTGCGATATAGCATCAACGACTGAAAGTTGAGAAGCACAATAACATGCACCTATGATGACAGCTGGCGGCTGAACAAGACCTGATCCATCGTCGAGTTCCGGTATGGCATCCTTAACAGGGAGTATTGTGCGTTGACCTGATTGGAGCTTCACCGGCTTCACCTCTCAACCGTAAAAAGAGGATCCGAGGTGGTTGATCGTAAGGAAGCGGTGGAACCGATCGGTGTTACCGGTACCACCGAGCGCGTTGGAAACACGTGGTCGTTCGAAAATTTCCCACGCTTTGTGCCTGTTCGCTCATCTCTCAATAGGCGCCAACTTTGTTGTTTCAAGAGTGATTAGTTTTCTGTACGTACTAACTTATACTACGACCCTTTATTGCTAACTTATTATCATTATCGCGTAGCGTATAATGCTACTGACAGCGTATAGTCCCCAACTCTATGCAACGTCTTCTTCTCGATCGCAGATATATTACCAATGTTCCGGCAATTGCGTTGAGTCGTTATCCCGTCATGATACCATAGTGTGCCTCTTTCACTCACTGTTATGCTCGTAAAATGTTTTGCCGCCGCGGAAAAGTATATCAGTCCACTCAAATAAGTTGATTTGCTTACTTCTCCCATGTTGAACGTAAGTTTCTCATCGAGGAGAATTCTATCCGAATTTATGTCTACTAACAATAATGGAGGGACATCCAATTTATACGTCCTTCGCCTTAACTTATTTCTGCACTGCGGACACCGATTGCTCGTTACGCGGTCTAGATGATGCATCAACCACCTGCTCAGGCTGTAGTCGCCAGGATGTAAGGCGTCCCAGCCCACGGAGCGGTAAGTAACAAGCAGCATGTTCAAAGTTTCTGTATCTCCAACGGCCTGATAGCCACAACACTCACAGAATGTCAACGCAGAACTGAACGTTTTGGTACTAGACATGGCTCCCAATAAATTATCTATAACCACACCAACGGGTCCTACAGGGAATTTCACTGGATCCATGAAAGTGAGCAGTCTCCTGATGTCGTTTCTTGCAACTTCAGGAATATCTTGGCTTGATCGCATCTTGCTAGACCATACACTCAACAATGGATGTAGTTCGTCGAATATTGCAGACCACCTGTTTTTGTCCCTGCGCCAAAGGTGGCCTAAAGGCGTGAACAAAGCGTCGTATCCACAGCTCCAATTCATGCTATCCCAAATTAACCCCAGAGGCATAATTTCATGTTGACCGGTATTCACCTGGTTCGCATTAGGAAAGTGGGTGAATTGGTGGCTAGTTGCAGGTTTGAACTCTGGTTGATCTGTTGAATTAATGTCTGCATTGTCTTCCTTTTTTGATTTAGGCTTCTTTTTAGGACGCTCATTGGCGCTATTGTCGGCTTTTCGTTTCTGACCTGATACTTCTTCATCTTTGTTTGCCCTCCAGGTATCGTATTCAGTTTGAAACACATCATCCACTTTGTTGCGGCGAATCGCCGGATGGAAATGCGTCGGATCAGGGGCACCCTTTCGCCACTTCTTAAATGACGCTAGAAGCTGACCTCTATAAACACCAGTAACATGCGGCAGCAATGATGCTGTCTCTCGTAGTCGTGTAATTTCGTCTAACATTTCCAGTTCGCGAAATTCTTGTCGGATGTAACCTGGTAATCCCCCTACTATAATTTTGTCATCAAACCCACTTATGATCGCGGTACCTTCAGCTTTTGTCCCTCTGGACAAACATACATAGTACCCCATGTGGTTCTTACAGTTGTTTAAATGGCACACGTTCTGTTCCCTGGATTTTCCTTGGGCGCCGTAGTCCGTCATGGCGAAGTTCTGAAGCACAAGGACTTGGTCTCTGCTTATTGTCAGTAAGGTATCGTCTTCAAGAAGGGTTGTGATCCGACTCGTTGCACGTGGAAGTGGCACAACGTTTAAAGGTAAATCTGCTATTTGAACTGGTTTCGGAGGATTCTTCAGTTCTACAAATAGAGTTTCTAAAATTCTCTTTCCGTGGGGTTCCCTGCTCTCGGTCCATCCTCTTACTATTGCCTCCTGACCTTTTGTTATGCATAGTTCCGTGGCATTATTCGATTTGATTATAACCGGCATTCCAATGCACAGCCGCAGGCATCCCGGAACGTGTTCTGACGTCGATGATGGCGTCGCATTCCACAATTGCTCCTGCAGTTTCAATCCTATCGATTTACGATGTGCTTGTTCGCAATTTTTCCATCGCGTTCCACTGTCCGCCGCTTTCGGGCTCAGGCGATCCACGGAATAAAACTCATGGAGCTGCTGGCCGGTGTCTTCCGCAAATCGTCGGGCTCCGAGCTGATTTATTGCGTCTTTATGAATGTTCCAAGCCGTTATGACGGAAACATTTCTGAATCTAACGCTATCTAAGTGGGGATGACCTTCGCGGTCACTGGCTACCTTGGTACGCAAGAACTTGATATCTTCCACGGTGCATGATCTGTATCTCATGTTCTCCAGAGCTGTTCGAAGCTTCAAGTCGGCAGCGGTGGCCTCTTTTTGCCTCATGTTTTGTCTTAGTATCACTACTGTGTTAAACTGATGCCACAGAACTCTACCCAACACAGCTTCCTGAGCGTATTCGCTGGCGGCATCCGCAAGGCGCACAGATTTCAAATCCCCATACAATGCGGTCCCGGTCGTGGGCGGCAGTTGAGCGAAATCTCCAGCTAAAATGACGTTCAGTCCCCCAAATTCAACATCGTGGATGTTCTTTGCTTTAGCGGCTTGACTTGCCAAAATTTGAAGGTCGTTGCAGGACACCATCGAAACTTCGTCCAAGAATATATATTCTACACCTTGTATCCGCTCATTAACTGCCGCCATAGCGTTGGTTTCGCTCGGAATGCCATCTATGTCCTTCTTATTCCCTCTTTTGTGGTTGTCTCTCGGGACTTTAAACACGGAGTGGTAAGTGGATCCGTTAACCAGAGCTGCCGTTGACCCAGTCGGACCCAGGATCATGAATCTATAACTCTCTTTACGTTCTTCGAAGAACATTGTGATAGCCTTGAGGACTCTCGATTTGCCGGATCCCCCCATTCCGCCAATGTACATTTTCAAGGTGGTAGGTTGTTTTGATGCTGCGTGGTTTGCAACTATATTGAAAGCACGAATCTGTTCCGCGTTCAACGTATACGCCCTGCAGCATTTCGCCATTACTGCCGCGTTTTGTTCTGGCAAGATATCCGGCTTTGGTCTGAAATAATCATAGGGCAACTCCTCAACGGTATTGAGGGTCACTCGACGACGCTTTGAACCTTCCATTGGATCGTCTGGCATGTCGGCAAGTTTGTTTGTTATGAGGCCTTTTCGCTGCTCCTTGACGACATTTGACCAAGCAGTTCTCGTTTTGAAGGCAGGGATCAGCGGTACGGTGTCAATCTCTTGCAGCAAACCATCTCGGGTTTTGTTCAGCCACTTAGCTGCAGCCAAAATTTGTCGTATCTCTTCAATATATTCGCGCTGCTTCTGCGTCTTCTTTCCGATGATCCTAGGTTCGTCGTCATTTGGATCCTCATCGTCGTCGTCCATAAACTCCGCTAGATCGTCCTCCTCATCATCTGCGAACCGTGGAGGGAATTGCCCAGTGAAAGCACCCTTAGCCTCCGCATTTTTCATCTGCATATTCTTATAATGATCATCACGCGCGTCGTTGCACTCGTATCGGAGATTGAAGTTGTTCAACAGCTCCACTTGCCTCGCAGAAAACTCGTGCTCCAAAAAACTTTGGTCCCAGCTAGATATGTCATCTTTCAGGTCACTTGCTTTCCTCCATGGTTTAAATATCGTTAATATGGTCATGCAGTAATATTCGCGATCGCCGCGGTCTGAACGAGGAATTGCACCACCTATGAAATTTGGAATGACATTTTCTAGTCGCGCGAAATCGCAGGACACGCCATGTGTGTCCCGTTGTTTATGATTTCCGATGAATAGGTGCCTGTGTATCTTCACCAGTTTGTCGTGTTTAGTCTGTTTCTCTATTATTACCTGATCCGCGTCGGATGCAGTCCACGTAGTGTCATTACTCTCTATAGATTCTGCATCGGAATGCGGGTCCTCAATGTCCTGCTCAATGAAAGATGAGAAGCTTTCGTCGTCGCTGTCAGACCCGGTCTCGGCTCGTGCAAAGTCCCTCAGATATTCTTCTCTATTTTCACGTTCTGTTATGAGAGCAAGTCTCTCGCTGTTATTCAACTGTTTTTTATCGTGACACTGAATCCACTCATACAAATTCAGGTCGTTGTATATCAGAGGTCGGAAGCAATAGTCGTCTACGATTGAAGCTCCAATGATTTTTCCGACATCGTTCTGCAGCGCAATTTTATCTTCGGGAACGTCCTCTTTAAACTGATCCGGTATGTCTGATTTGTTGCTCCAGTCCCTTCGCACAAAATTAACAAATACCCTCCAGGAGAAGTTGGCGAACTTATGACTCGCATAGTGGTCGGGGTTTCCCAATAAATACATGCATGCCATCGGACTTCCGATTTCCATCTTGGTCGACATAGAGTTCACCATCTGACACATCATTTTTTTAGTGGAATGATCATCCCCTCCGACCTGAAGTACTTCATCTTCGTTTTTTTTGAACACATCAAAGACGGAAGCGAACGCCTGGTATGATTTTAAACCCAGTTTTGAAACGTAGTCTGACACATAAGAAATCACAGCCTTAACGGCCGTCCCTGAAAGCAAACTAGTGCAGTCAGTATTCGCTCGCGAGAACCAAGTAACAATCCTGTTCATCGTATTTAGGTAAGGCTCTTCTTGTTTCACATTAACGTGACCGGTATCATCTACTGACGTGTCGGGAAACAAGTCTCTTGGAAACCGCGCCTTGCACACGCCGTTTTCATTCAAGCATCCTCGTCGCTCATGAACTCGGGTAGTTTTTTTTTTTTTTCTGATCTCGGTGACGCCAATCCTTCTTTGCTTTGTCTTCAGCAACATCGGTGATGGACTGACGACAACTGTGCACGTTGGATCGCAGCCATAGGTCGTCAACTTCCTGCTCATAGCTCTCTCGCCACTTGTTGAGCTCAACGCAAGAGTTGCAAAGGCCAATGCACTGGGCTGTCGTGCATAGAGGGGGAGGTGCTTCTGGCATTCTGTGTGTAGGCGGAACATATTTCAACGCGTCGCCACTCAAGATTTCTTCTTTCGTGGGGTCTGGGCCTACCCTCGCGCTTACTGTTTGGAGTGGTCCATTGATAAATTCTCCTTGATGGCAAGATTCGAGGTATGCGGTTAATTTTCGCGTGAATATTGCGTCTTTAGCTAACAAACGGTCGCGAATTACCTGCGGGGACAGCGCATTCTGAACCCATATCAAGTTATGTAGATGCAGCGTCAGTCGACCTTGTTGTTCCACTGAACCATAATAACCCTTGGTATGTCCAAAAGCGCCGCTCTCTTCTTTATTCCAACACAATACTTCTGAAATAAAAACCTCCACCATATAGTGAAAAAACCGGGCGGCCGCCACGGGATTGCTGGATAGCAGCAATTTTCGAGCGTCAGCTGTCCGCATCTCAGGTCTGTATACGGTATCCTGTTGAGCAAAGTAAAGGGCTAACGGGTGTTTGCCGTCATCGAATGCCATTGTCACGAACCAAGGAGAGGCAGACATAAAGGCCGTCTGCGACCATATTTCATTTCGCATATGTCTTTTGGATGTCGCTGCCCCTGCCACATGAGCTCCCACAACGTCCAAGTCTCTCATGAGGTCGAAGCAATCCTTCTCAGCGTCTGTGCTTGGGCGTACATGTTCCCCACCGACCAATCGGTCTGCGATGTCACCCGCGACTTTGGGGTCGATTCTTCCCAGTCGATGCGAAATTTCTTTGAAATTCGAACGGTTGACGAGCGCTCTAGCGCCGTCTACAGAGCCTTTTATCTGCTCATGGTTAAACGCTATCATCGGAAAGTAAGTGTCCAGTTGGAACCTTTTATCGTGATACATTAAAAGGTTTTTTTTACGAGCTGCGTCTCCCATTATATGTTTGTGGGTAGGATGACCGATACCTCCTTTGCCATATGGGAACAACCACGGAAACATCCCTGGATATGCTTGCACGTTCCGATAGATGGATTCTGCGTCATCGCTTCGACCGATGCCCAACATTGAACCTTTTCTAGTCAAATGCTGCAGAGCAACGCCCTTGATGGTCTTTATCGTTGCAGTCGCGTACTCTGCACTTGTTAGCCCATGGACTGCAAAGGAACAGGGTCCTTCGCTCGTGCCATATTCTTCATTCGCGTCATTCACGCTCCGCGCAATAGCAGGGATAGAGTCGTTCGGAGTTGCATCCGATTTGTGGTAATCTACCTTTACTGGTATGTCACGCAATGCGTACGATGACAAATTCTCCTGTGATATCTCTAGGTCGGCGTAGCCCTCGTGATTCAGTTTTAAACCAGTTCAACGCCTTCTCGACTTTTTCTCTTCGGACCAACATCGGCGTCCTGTCAAAATCCTCCTGAGTGGGGGCAGCCGACCCTATGAACGTGAACGCCAATATCTCATTCATTTCGTCCCGCGAGGGGGGCAGTTTCCAAAATACCTTCAACACGGGCTGTGCGAACATGATGGCATTCGCGTGCATTTTGACGCGTCCGGAATTCACCCTCATTACGCAACGATTGTGGCGGACACGAGCAATCATGATACCTTCCGCATAAGTGAGGTTTTTTAGTTCTTCTGGTACTCGTCCTATCCAACAGTGTTTCGCTAGCGCATTGACAGGTGTTTTATGACGAATTAAATCACCTTCACAATCCACACACAAATGAACGCAGTCTTCCGCCAAGACTGGCCCGTCTATTTCCTCGATTGCGTCTTCAATGCGAAAACGCTCTTTTCTCGTAATCCCCTCGTTATGCAGGTAAGTTAAGGGGCCAGGATAATCAGCCAGCAGGCTCAGTTTTTTCATTGGAGTCAGCATTCCACATACTGCGCATCCTGCTTCTAGGAAGCGGTCTGGTTCAAAAGCTTTACCTGTACCGGTCAATATGCGGTGAACATCCTTCTCGGACAGGGGATCCGGGGGAAACTGAGGGAAAGGAATATCATTATTTGCCAATCTTCGGGAATGTCGTAGTTGTTTAGCAGCTGTAGTAATCTCAGATTGTTCGTGAACCAAGTACGCGTTGGATTTTGGGATCGCCATCTTTTTGACTCGTTTTTTTTCTTTCGGAGCGGCATCCGGGAGAAAACGCATGATGGACACCCATTCAGGGCAATCGTAGCACTTGTGAGCGACCAAAATGGTCCTGGCTTCCTCGACGCCATACCGTGAGAACAGAGGCACTCCATGGAGCTTTGCGGTGTGAAAGATTTCAGGTTTAGTCAACATGGATCCCACCGTGTTCAAAGGGATGTCGGCGGCAATGAATGATTCGTTTTGGGCCAACGTATCTTCAACCTGAGAGGCTCTGCACTGAAATTCAAATATAAATGTTCCTTCATGCAAGTTGTCGATGCCATTGTCGTTAACCACTAATGGACATATCACTGTGGGATAATATTTACCAGTCAGTCGCAATCCCCCTCCGGACTGCTGTTTCCGGGGATATTCGTCGTGTTCGATACATTGCTCGTCAGGAGTAGCAATTGTTTGGAGAGTAGCCCATATAACGGAGCATAAAAGGCAGCATATAATAAAAACGAAACCCATTGTGGGTTTAGTCGTGCCCGTTAAATTGGGACTTTTATAGTCGTACGTGGCATTAGCCACACCGACAGTATTATAGATACAAGGCGCAGTAGAAGCGCAGATGTGTATCGCATCGGTTCCGGATGTTGGCAGAAGTTGACTGTTGTCTACACCGTGGTTAGTGTCACCGAGGAACCTCAGTGATTTCAGGCTTACATCCACGTTCGCCAACATTCGGAAAGGCTGGAAATAGGCAAGGAGATTCGTTGTTGTGAAACTATGTTGACCGTAAGGCTGAGATTACGTCCATGAACTTCGGTACCCACCATAGTTGTCCGGTGTAGACGAGCACTGTTATGATGGTTTGGGAAAAGGAAGTTAGCGATCGGCAAGGCCGAGCGGAAGCTCCGCGCGATCACGCGCAGCATTTTCGCATGCAAACTCCATCAGCGATCGGCAAGGGCGAGCGGAATCTCCGCGCAATCACGCACAGCATTTTGATTCCGTTCGCATGCGAACACCATCAGATTGTCAATTCACCCCCTTTCTCCACTTCCATGTCTTCCTGCACTGCGACGCCTGACATGCAGTTGAACCCTGTACTCGCGGCATTTTGGAGGAGAATATCCGAATTGACAACAAGAACTAGAAATCACTCGGGCCACTGGGTCGGCAGTCCCGAGGTTAAGGCGTGGAATTCTGCGAACCGTCGTGTGTGTATACGGATAACGTGCTCTTCACTGCTAATTAACTTCCTGCAGAAATGTGATAAGTGTTGCGTTAGCCGCTCCTTGAGGGAGTGTTTAGTGGAGGAGGATCAGGCGAGCTGCAAGCCCTGTCGCGCTGCCCATACCGCTTGCGACCGAAAACTACAATTTTTGTTTGAAAGTACTCGGGAAGAATTTTTTCCTACCATGGAAAAGTTTCTCGTCGTATTCAAAGCTCGGGACTCAGAATTGAGCCGGTCATACCAAAAGACCGCTAACAAACGGCGAAAAGCATCTTTGCCATGTTGTAAGACACTGTTAATCGACCCGCCTGTCTAACTGTTGACGTGATTTAGCACGGATGCTCAAGTCTAAGGTCATTCCGGGACCGGCGTCTGCAGTATTTATTCCAAGTCGTGCGTCCTTCTCCCATTCGTTGACTCGAATCTTATCGCAGTCCGAAGCTGCGAACCAAGTTTATACCCCAGCGCTGCTGGCCGAAGTCCTCCGATTGCAAGAGCGCGTGAAGGAGCTCGAGACTGAACGATCTCTGCAATTTTCAATAAATACAAAAAGTGGATAACATGAAGCGCTCGCAAAGTCTGTGGATAGTATTAATCGTCAGATCGCCATTAACCTCGATTTCTCCAGTCTAATCATCGTCGGAAGAGTCCGATCCGTTTTCGGCGGTCGTCCCACAGACTACGACCCACAACAGGTTGGCACTCATTTGCCAGACCTTGGCGCCGTTCGAGCCGTATGCGGTGCCCTTAAACGACGACATGGAGTATCCCACCACCGTGAATGCACCGACCGGTATTTCGCCATCCCACTTTGGTAGTGTCGTCAACTTATCCATATCTGTGGAGAAGTTGAAAGCGCGATTGCGAGCGTCGTACGCGGGGACTTTAAGATCATTTAGTCTAATATCGTTCCAAATTAGAAATAACTTACTTTTATCTTCCCAGTCCAGTTTATACGTAGCCGGATATGAGACTCCGGGAGTGAAGTGTGTGTCGCTGGTCGGAGAGGTGGCTCCGAACACTTTGCTCGTCAGAGCAGAAGCCATTTTGTCTGCCTTCCTCTGGCCTGTGGGCCAACATGTCAGTGATATAATGTCAGTAGCGCAAAAAAACACACTCTTGTTGCCTTGACCGAATGCGCTCAGTTTCGTTTGAAATATCAGCGCTTTCCCCCTCATCCCGGCGCGCAAGTCCTTGTGGCCGAGGCACAAAGAAGTGAATGCCACGAGGCGCTCGTGATGTTGGTTATGCAACATTACACAAACGGTCTTGCTATACCGCGGTTCCTTCGAACTACCTGGATCCGGTGCGATGATATGGCTCTCCGTGCACATACCAGCTGATACGAACACCGCGACCTTGTCGCTATGGTATATAATTTGATACGAAGGTGTACCATCCATAACACGAAGACTCATCGTGTTAGGGTCGGCCAGCGAAGGGTTGACGTGCTGTCCGCACTCCACCATAGTGACGGCGTGCAAGATGGTGCTGCAGACAAGTGAGCAGGGAAACGCGTTAATAGCAGTGGCAACTAACGTCGGTGAGGCGTCTTCCATTAGGTCTCCCCACTTTCGGAACATCAGCCTTCCGCCTACACTTCCCGGTCGATCCTTTGACTGAGGATCCCAAGACGCCGTGAAGGTTGCTCCCCCCCTATTTACAATATCAATGTCGCCCAAAATTGGGAAGGCTAGACTTACGGTAGGTTCGGTGCTTTCTTATATACATGCGCCAGTAAACTATCTTGAAGTTCAGGTCGCGACACGCCGCAAGGTTGCGTGATGTCGCTAGCAAAGACGGTAAACGTCATTGGATCTAATCATTGTGAACGAACTCACTGCTTTATATATACAGTTTCTAGATCGTCTAGCGTCGTAGACCCGAACTTTCTAGATTTCTTGCTGCCGCTCGGCGAGTCGCTTTAAGGCAGATTTGAGTGGGGGGGGAGAGGGGCAATAGTACGCGCAACGCAATTACAACACTCACGTTACTTCCTCCTTCTTGACTTTATCTTTTCTAGGAGAGATTTTCTCCTTCTTGGCGCTAAAATACTTCAACACGTTTGCGCTTCCAAAAAATTAAGGTTGTCAGCTTTTCAATTTATGTCTTGCGGAAAGCCCTCACTCGTTACTCTCAGAGTCCGAATGAAACTGCTCCTCGTTTTTCGCGGGTGACCTGTGGAACGGTGTTTGATTCGGACCTAGGCCAAGTACTAAGCATGAAACTCACAAGGTGTCGGTTGCAGCAGATGGCTTGCGTGGCGTGCTGAACAATAAATGTCTTTATTAATATTATCAACATAGCGAGGGTCTTACAAGGGTTCGTCCGTCGTGTTACTTTCGTCGCCGGCCACTCGTATTGGAGCGTCGCTGAGAACGGGTATTAGTACATGTCTGAGCACGTGAAGGCCTTAACGCACGTAACCCCTTCATCCAGCTCGCGGCCCTTTCCTTTATTTTTACTATTAGATATGATTAGACGTCGTTATAGATGAAGATTAAATTTTACGTGGGCGTCACTCTCAGCTCGAATGCTGAGCCAAGGTCCGTCTGGATTTCACGTTTCACCATTACTAATATCGATCGACTGTTAGTACATACCTTGGATTTGTTTTCTGTCTCGCGATGTACACCCTCGGATTGGGACAGCGATATGGCTGAGTGGCTTACGGAGTCTGACTGTTACGTATTAAACGAGGGATAGTCCTGCAAAAAAAAAAAACACTTCACGTACATCGTTTGGAATGGCGGTCTGAGAAACGCTCGCGGCGGGCGCGGAAGGAAACCCCTTGCTCATGAAGGACATCAACATCGACATCTGTTCACTCTGTTGCGCGAACATATTTTCCATCCTTGTTATAGTCAGAGCCATGTTATGTCACAGTGATATGAACGTTACCTCTGCATTCGCAAGTCCACGCTCGATGGAGAGTTGGTTGAACGAGTAACTGTTGCACTAGGCACAATTTCAATGGTGGTAGAATCTTTATTCAAATAAGACGGGCGTTACCTCTCCAATCGCTCGTCCAAGCTCGACGGTTGGGTTGACTCGGCAACCGCTGCAACAGGCGCCCTTTCAACGGCAAGGGGCTGACCCTGCATCAGTAGCTCCAGGGCCTTCAAAGCGGCTTGCGACAAAGGTGCTACCGTTGTAGGGCCGTGGGGTACGTCGACGTCTATCGCCCCGCTACTGACAGTCAGAAATTTCACGTCGTCGGCAACATAAACACACCTGGCGTTGTCATTGAAAGTGGTCTCGTGCAGCGATACGTCTTGAGGCGAGGTGGCTGGTAAGTCCAGGGCGGTAGCGGTAGGACTAGACTCCGTCGGTAAAACCTTCTTCTTTTTGCTGACCGTGGCCTTGACATCCGGATCGGTATCTGACCCGATAGTCGAGTGACTGGAATCATGAGCTGATCTAACACGGTACGTCAACTCAAGTTGCATAGTAAGTACCAGCACCTTACTGGGTCGGTCGCAGAGGCCCTGGTTTGCCACTGTGAACACGTATAAATGCAGGTGCGCTATTAACACCGCATGACGAACCGTGTCTTCATGCCTTTGGGCATGGTGCTGGCACCAGTATCAGCTATCCGCTGTTGAAAACCGAAAGGACAGCGTTACCTTCCTTTCACCCCAGTGGGACTCGAATACATGCTAAACAGATTCAGCACCAACGACTATCGTATATGCCGACATGGACCCACGAGTCGCCAGGCTGTAAAGCTACTTCTCTAAAAAACAGCGTGTTCAGCACATGGGTGAACATCATAGCAGCGCACGTACTCGTCCTCCTCTGCGTTACGGGAACCGCGCGTAAGTCTGATTGAAGGCATAAACATGACGGTCATGGGCTAATTGAATCGTTTACCTCTTGCGCTTGACACTTGTCGGAGTCGGAACTTCAAGGGGTTCATCGTCATCGGAATCTTTATCCAAGTGGGTCCTTATATTTAATGCAATAAGTGTCCGCCCAAAGCGGTAAGAAGACTAAGCTCACGATTTGCCTTTATTTTTTCGTAAAGGTTTCGGTTTAGGTCGACCAGACTGGGTCGGCATAGTCTCGATATCGTCGTCGACGGGGTCGGAATGCATGGAGCGTTCGGGCACAGGAGACCTAGAACTTGAGTTCGATAATTCCGTCCTACAAGCTATCAGAAAAGAATCGTCAGTGCTGCACAAATCGACATACAGCTCACTCGACACTGAATGTCTTGGAGTGAAATCAGCGTTATCTGTGATATACGTAAATAATTTTAGGCTCGTACTCTTCAGATTCTACGCGGTCCTCCCTGTAGGAAGTATGAGATATGTAAGGGTGATGCCTGGGAAGAAAACGCACGACTCTGACGCTGATAGGTCGAGAAAGGCCTTGACTTTGGAGCTGAGGGGGCGTCAGCGACGGTTACACAAAAAACTGAACGGCACACCGTGTTCTGTTGAAGCGCGATGAGAGGTAGTCGAAGGCTGAAAAATGGGGGACTCACTGGTATTTGCCCATGAGTTGTTGTTGAGTAGGCAATGCTTTATGGCCCGGTCGTAGTCGCATGTGACCCTGTCGTGAGGAGTAAAATCCACATTATTTGATGCGATAGATCGACACTGAGATTCCAGAAACGGCAACACGCACATGACGCTCGGTAGCATCACCATCACAATCGAACTGCAACTAGGGTACGTTTTTCGTATCAGAGCACGGTGTGCATCTATCCGCATCCAGAGGGCGACTTGCACTAATCCCGAACAGGACATGCATCCCAAAACCCTGAAAAGAAATTGACCAAAAAAAGTCGCTACCCTGACTGCCATTGTTGTTCCCCATCTTCCAAAATAATGGAGCTCGACTGCCATTACGACAAGTCTGGTGCCGGTACGTTAACAACGTTAACATGCGCTGCTATAGGACCTTACTTTCGCTCCAAGTGGAGGCGCTGGACGAGGTTATACAGGGTGGTCTTGCATACGTCGCGGCGAAGGAAGATGCGGCCATTCAACACCTTAGCGCTGTCGACGTGAGCACACTGAGTTATTCCATATTCCTATCCTCACCTGTATTCATCCAGTTGGATCGGCTCATCGTCAAGCAAAACTCGACGAATAATAAAATGTGGCATTTGATGTCTACCACTCCGGACGGTTCGCCAGACTGCGAAGTTGTCTTTCGTGTCCAAGGAATTTTGGCCGCTGTTGATCTCGTAGCGAACCACAAGTTTACCAAGTAAGGGTCGGAATCCTTTGAATCGGCATCACTTACCAGCACAGGTGCAAGCCCGACAGGGCGGCCGGCCTCAGTCAGCGCGTCAAGCTAATTGGCCTGGATAGTCCGCTATTCCAAAACGCGCTTCGTCAGACTCTCCTTGTCCATTCGGCCTTTGAACGGCACTTTGGTCGCAGTGTGAACAGCTGGAATGTGGGCGGGGAAACTGCCGACGGCTATATTTCATTGAGTTCCAATTACTTCACCCGTTCCACCCCATCTGCTGCTGCTGAGCGTCATGAACCGGCTGATGGTGTCGATCCGTTCGGAGTTCTCCAACATTTTGAAAAAATCGGCCTTGTCCACACCAAGGAAAATGTCGTCAAGTATTTTCGCAAGTATATGTCAAAGGATGGGTGAGTCTTGCATTCATCGTTACCAAGCTTGCTAACTGAGGAGTATTTAGGGTCGCCGAAATATATGGCGCCTTTCCTGGCAATTTCCGAGTTGGTGATATTGTTGAAGCGCGGGGATCCGTGACCGTGGTATCCGCGAAAAACTCAACGTTGAAGGTCCACTATCACTTGCACTCCGTAATTCTGCACGACGCCCGGTTCTCGAAGGTGAATGCCGTGTACGATCTCTGGCCAACGCACAATTTGACATTACTTCAAGATTGCTGAGGATCTTCGGGCCAAAGTCGTTCGGCGTGCCATAGTTCCATCAGTGTTGGTCCGCAAAGGGGAATTCATTGACGAGGATGAAGATGTCGGGCAGACTAGGAAGCGACTGAAAGAGCTGGCAGTCACGGACGATGATAGCGTCATGACCCATTAAGCCTCCAAAGTTAATTCATACAAACAAACCTCTTTTCAACGTAGTCCGCTGGTATTACTTAAAAATTTGTGTATTGAAGTTTCGTGAGGCCGAATTGCAGGAAAACACGAAATACATTTTATGCGTGCAATCATACGTTAAACAAGTCAGGTACTGAACACGCTTTACCGGCAAGATGGCCATTGACCGCTGCAAATTTATGAGGCAGGAACGCACCGGGCTGTACGGGTTCAAATGGAATAGTAAGCGTAAAGTCAGGATGAAACATTCCGATTGGTCTTCGGAGGAGGAGCATGGATATATGGTCGTACGAGAGGAATCCTCCGTACACCAAGTGCGTCAACGCAGGACACAGCGGCGTGGTTCGAGGCCCTCGGTGTTGTGCAGTAAGCGTTGTCAGCTTCACACGGTGCCCGCTTCCTCGGATGTCTAACGTTTGCAGTGCAGGCAGACGACACAAAATGTTGTCTAAATGCAGCGTAACGTCCATTATAGCGACCGTCACCGTATGGAGGAAGGTAACGTCCGGAGGGCTAAGGCGGGACCACAGGTGATTCGAGCCTTCCACTTGCAATGTCTGCAGAGCAGGAAGGCGCAATGCAGCGACAACGCGAATGGAGCTCGAATGAAATAACGAGGTGTGCAGGTGAGTTAGCGTGGGGATCCAGCAGGTAAATTCGTGCGATGAGAGTTTACTGGCATCGTTGATGATGCACTCGAAGTTGGTCAGGTGTAAGACGCGTAAGCAGTGCGGTGCCTCCAATACGGCCTTTAGCTGTTCCCACGGAAGACGGATATGAAGATCCATCCTGGACAAATTCAATTCCGTGACGGTGTTTACGCCCCATGGAAGAAACGACCACCGCGTCACGAGGCAGTTTAAATTGGGTAAACCGGCAGGGAAATCGACGGCTAGGAGGTCATGTTCGAGACCTAAATGACGGGGAGGAAAGACCTCCACTTCCAGGTGACGGAGCATGGTGCAACTAGTAGCGGTTAAGTGGCCCATAATTTGCGTCAAACATTCGCCGTCGGGACATCGAATGATGAGTTTCGCCAAGCGGTGAAGGGAGGGCGATACGATGGAGAGGAAGATGTCGAGGAAAGCGGAGATAGATCGATTGGCAGGAAACGTTCCCGCTGGACAAAGTTGGAATTCGTCTTCGAGCTCTAAACAGATTTGCAGGTTTCGCAATTTTGAGTTTTTGAGGGCCATAGATAATAAAGGCAAAGTCGTATTGCCGTGGGCGTGATTATTGACATAAATGTCGCACCATAATGCCGCATTTGAGGTCACCAGCCTGTTCCAATGTTTGTCTACCAGCAGACATTGGGTGCGATCGTCTGCATGGTCGACCATGTTGTCCTCGAATGGACCGATTGTCCACCAAAATACGTGGTCCAAAACGTCGTCTGGGAAGGGAAATTGCCCCTCTGCGGCCACTGTGAGTCGATAAGGTTATCTTTATCTCAAACATGGCATAGACTTCATACCCGACATGCCAGGAAGAAGGAAGAGATAAAGTATAATTGGACTCCGATGGCGGAGGCTACGACCGGTGCTGCCGAATGCGCCGCTCGGCAGATCCGTGATGTGCCCATTAGTCACAGCGTTTTAACGTCTTCGCTACCGTCAACAAACTTAGGTAGTGAACGATCTTCCCAGTACACAGACCTAACGTTCAGTGGAAACGGTCTACGCTGAGTTCATTCATGCCATGATGTGCAGGTGTGTATTATCTACATTACACGACATACGGTGCAGGAGCTAATAAAAAACGCAAATCATGTAAGTAGTGTATTAACTGGAACCAAAGAGAGAATTAAGAGATACAGGCCGTTTTGTCAATTTCCCGTCGGCGGCCGAAAATTGGTACAGAATACCCCTGCTTTGGGCCATGGGCAAAACCAAAGGAAAGACAACGACACAGCGAGGATGGAAGATATGGGTCCGGCGACCCAGTAACACGCGCGTTATTTCTTCTTGCGTTAACATGTTACCTAAAATAATGCGTCGAAGGTTCTTGCAAACGGGTTGGATGAGATCGCGAGCGGCGGTTATTAATTCAGCCGCTGCGTTAACCTGCACGTCCGCCGGTGAACGAATATCGAGGTCTTCCACCAAAGGAAAAGCATGTAAAATCCGTTGCAAGTCGGCCTTCAACGGCACAATCGCGGTGCGAACCCGCCCTAAGAAAGCGGGAGGTTCATCGTCCCAGAAATTTTGATGCACGTCCAGTTTAACTGTATGGATCACCGGCAAATCCAGGGCGCGAATTAGGTGGACCATATCGCCATCGTTGTTGGCCATCCAAAAGCATAGATGGGTCAGGTTCGGAAGCGTGCAAATGTTGTCCAGTCCGAGATTCAGTCTCCAACCGGTGTATACGATTTTGTATAGGATGAGGTGAGTCAGAAATCGTGGAGCTAGGAGAGCCTCCCGCAGTTGCAGCAGTGGCATCTGAAGGCGCTCCAAGCGGAGTTCAGTCACGGTGACCAGAGGACAGGCAAGGAATGCCATGTTGAAACGAAGTTTCTGTAACGAAGGCAGGCCGTCTCCGAATACAACAGGCGGTGGAGGTGGAACGATATATCGTAGACCTTGTCGGAATCCCGTAAAATGCAGCTCGACCATCCTCGGCGCTCTGCAGTTCAACAACGTGGGGAAGAGCTGCGAGGCGTACACCCTGATCCACGATATCTCGAGACGAGTACAGTTGGGCAACGCTGCGTCGACGAATACAGGCAAAAATGCGGACAAGAATTCGTCGACCGTATGGTAACGAAGGCTGATTGCATTTGGGACAACGAGATAGCCGTCGATGGAGATATGAATGTGCAAGGGCAAAGCTTTGGCCAACGCAATGGCATGCAAAAAGCGGGGAATGCTGCTGCATAGGATGTTGTCGACGAATATGTACTGCCAGAGGCGCGGATTGGCGAGGACTGTACGACGCCAGCCGCGATTTACGAGCATCACGGCGTCCTGCGTCGACGCGAGGTTCGAGTACGGGCCGCAGTGTATTAACTGCCACAGTATCTCTACCAGGGCTTCCGCGGGCAGTTTAGTCCCGGTGTCGACATTCGTTGCCAAAACCAAAGCTTTCGGCGGCACTAGAAGGGTGGGACCAGGGTGCGACATGTGCTAAAGCATTGGTACACTTAACAACCAAGAGCAGATAGTAGCGACGCGATAACTTACCTGCAGAAGAAGTTTGGTGAGACGTGAACGGTCGAGATAGAGTGTCCAAAAAGGCAATCTCTCTTTGTCATCTACCGTCATGGCGCATCTCGCCACTGGAAATACCGACCCAGTGCCGGTGTCAGCGGACGCACAAGCTCCAATTATCGTAAGTATTGTATTCGCTGCTTAAACCCCACTCATTTTTGACTACGCATCCTAGTTTCCATACCCTAGAAAGGTTGCCTTTCACCTCGTTAAAACGGCCCACACGGCGAACCTGTTCCTTCGTTCCATCACTGCGGGTTACGTCGGACTGGACACCGAATTTACCACGCGGACCCCATCGCCAAAGGAACGTTCAGCGCTCGAAGCTACAGATGGGTCTAAACGATCGCGTTTGCTTTACCTGAAGCGTCGAGTCCACGAGGCGGGGCCTGACGGAATACAGCTTGATTTCGACCGCATGGGACTTTGTCTTGTGCAAATCGTGCAAATCGCAACGGATACGAACGTCTTCATCATGGACCTCAAGAGAATCAAATGTGAGCGAGCTGGAAGTCATGTTCGCGTATTTACCTTCGAACAGCTTTCCCTCGCGAATTACGCCGTATTCTGGAATCCGACCAAATTGCCAAGGTCGGCACTGGGTTCCTGACCGACGGAAAGGTTTTATTCGAAGACGCGGGCTGCAATGTCCGGTGTTTCCGGGACTTGGGTTTTCTGATGCGCCTCGTCTTTGCCGAACAATTTGCAACTAGTGGAGGTCCCATCGCGCTTGATGTGATGGTGCGGTTCTTGCTCCAGCGTCAGATGAGCAAGGATCTGCAGCAATCTGATTGGAGTGAAGAGTACGACGAGGAAGACCCTCAGATCCTGTGTAAGCGATTTTACCACATGTGCCGTTGTTGCTAAAACGAGACCCAGATGCTGGACTCGACGCCCAAGCGTCCAGAGAGCTGTACACTGAGATGCTGATTCCGACCCGCGACAAGGAGAGCGCAATAAATCAAAGAATTCAAGACGACTGGTTTTGCTTCGACTTCATTGATGGTGAGGCGCGAACACGGAGCAAGAGCTCATCTGGCGACACCTCCTCGTGGAGCTACACGTTGTGTCCATGGTATCGAGGGGGCAAATTTTCGGCATATCACCGATAGATCGTACTTACTTGTTTCGGTTTCGATCCACATCGCAAATGGCACTCGGTAAATACGCAATAGTCGGACCGTGATCCGGCAAATATCATTTTCTCAGTGCGTAGTTACGCGAGGACTTCTCCACCATTACTACGACCCATATGAAGCAATGCGAATTTAAGTCAGCGGTTATTTCGAACCACAATCTTGAGCATCTCAATGGCGCGGCCTTACTTGCCAGGTAAGATTCATACGCCCAACCGTGGACCTACCTGACATCGTTCACACAGATATCGACCCGCTTCTCGTTGAAAGCCGTGTTCTTCGTCTGCTGAGAGATAGCGGCCTAGATCCACACCCTTTCCTGGACGCATTGGACCGGACTAGGTCGATCGTATCCGGGTCTTCGGCACTTTGGCCTATCCACGACTTCGACTTTTTCCCGAACGACGTGGACATCTATTCCCCTGCAGACACTGGTCCGGCTATGCTCGAAATCATGCAGCATCGGTTTTCGTTTGACATCCACCGTACGGAAACCAGCACCTACTCTTCTCAAATCGGAGTGACCACCGTCTACTGGCTCACCAAAGGCCAATCATCTGTTAATCTTATATTTACCGAGGGCGACAACGCCGCCACCGCGATTTTCCACTTCCACTCGACGGTGGTCATGAACTATTTTAATGGCACGAGGTTGTATTGCTCCATTCCCGAATTGACGCTGCGAAAACTCGCATTCGCCAACGACAATCTCCTACTGGATGAATTAACTGCACGCAGGACGTTGAGTTGCATCGACAAATACACGGAGAGAGGATTCAACTACGGATACGTAACGCCGCACGTCTGTGGCGTCGATACAATCTGTCCCGCCACAATCCGTACTTTGCACGACGGCAAAGGACTCACCATCCCATTTTCGTCGCGCACGACCTCAGCGCACCCGGTGGATATTTACGACGGTGTCAGATCGGTCATGTGGACGCTTGGAGGCGATATTTGCACTGGCGGACGAGTGTTCAACAAGACTTTCATTACATCTATGAACATATACAAGGCAGAATTGGTATGTGTGCTTTCATGTTTCGAGAAACTGGCAACTAAATTATCGCAACAGGTATCGTAAAGCGTCGTACATGCATATATAGAACGAATATTATTTAATTTTCGAACGTGTCATAGCCTAGCGCTCGCGAGACCAACATACCTTCATGGATATCAATATAACTTTCGTATGGAATGACGACCGCACCGTCCAAATTGTGGCCCCTCAACGACACTAAGTGCAAGTTTGACCCCAAATGCGTAGAGTTGGCCTTTGCGATGATACTAGCGATCGTTATATCGTCCAGTGTTTCGTCCAGCCAGATACATCGCAAGGAGGGAGACACGTCCGACCAATGCATGATCATGGCTTTCAAAACCGAGCCGACCTCGATCATAGGCCGGAGGTCCAGTTTTTCCAAGTGACTGAAGGATTTGAAAAACGACCCTAGATCAGCGGCGCTGGGCGGATATAGCCCGAAATCCATGACGAGGGATGTAACAGTAGCGCATAGGTCGCCGCCCATTGTTACTAGTGAAGACGCTTCGTCTTCATAAGCGCAGATCCGAAACGTCCGCAGGGAAGGTATGTTGAGCTCGGTTATTGGGATCAGGGAAACATCGTCGTAAACGACAAGGTGAAATTTTGTGAGCCAACTGAGTTGGAGAGGCTGACCCAGATGTGGGTCAGCCTCGTCGATCTTCACGCAGATCATGTCCAAGCTCGTAAGTGCCGTGGTGCTTCCTAACAACGCGCGAAGGTCGGGCCCAGTGAGCACGTAATGCTCTGACTCCATCCAGAGACCAAGATGAGTGATGGTGGACGCCATGGGTTGGAGATGCAAAAGGTAAACGTCTTGAAACAGCAATGATTTTAGGTCGGGAGTTTCACCACTGAACAAACGGGGGAGAACGGTTAGACGCTGATCCTCCATCCGGCCAGCGCGAACGTCGAAGACCAAATCCTGGATATGCGCGCCGTTTAAACGGGCGAGGACACGGATAATAACGCGAGTGTGGACCTCCATGGTTGACGATACATACATCCTCACGCAGTTACGATATTTTGGCGCGAAGACATTCAGGGCAGAGGTCCATCGATGGCGATAAAATGCTTCGCATGTGGCACTGCGATCGTCATCCGCGAGCATACCCTGAGTCGCAAGTTGAAAAGGTTCGGGGAGGTCGGGGACGCAAAGCATGCACAGGTCCAGGCTGATTTTGACGTCCTTTGCCAGCGTCACCCGTTCCGCCAAGCCGGTCAAGTCGGTATTTTCATCGACGGCGAACCAGCTCCAAAAACGGCCATCCCCTCGAATGGCGCAATAGAACAATCTACACACTCGACCGAGGAGATAGTTAATTCGCCTGCGATTGTCGAGGGGCCCGTTACATTCTGACGGCACGAACAATAGGATTTCGGTTACGATCTCGAGCGCGAGTAGATTGAAAGGAATCGCTGAGTTGTCGTTAGCAATAACGGAGGATACAGAAACTCAATGACCTACTAGAAAGGGCGACGTTAAAAGAACTCGTAGACCTAATGTAACCCGCGGACAATGTGGAACCTGCTTCGACGATCGCATGTGCGCGAATGAAGTTCATCTCTACGTCTGTGGTCACTATATTGGAAGCCGCGACATCTTGAACGATATCGGGGGTGGGCGCATACTCATTATCCGCCGGAAGCGGTCGAAAAGGTGTTTCGTCAGTGGGGTGGATTATTCCATCGTCGGACATGGCGGTTAAGGTCGAAGAGGTTTGATGGGATTGATCTTGGAACATTTACTTCATTTTCAGCAGATTCTACTAACCCAAGGGGCATGTACAAGACCATCCCATATTACTAACTCGTCTAAATGCTGCACAAACCATGATAACTCCCATCTATAGGCATCCCACATATCCTCGCGGCGAAGGTAAGATAAACGCTGGATTTTCAAACCCCAACTCTCCCGAACGTCCAAAAATCTACACATCATTTGGGGACTGCAGTGAACGGACATGGATACGAGGCTTGGGCAGGGAAGTTTTCCATCTACCGGATCCAATAACCCGTGCAACACGACGTCGTGACGTAGGAGTATGTCAATGTGAGCCAACGCCGGGAAGAGGTGGAAAAATGTATTGAGCGGGGCGAGACGCGTTCCGAACCTGCAGATGCAGCAACTGGACGGTAGCGAAATATGTTGGGGCGGCCGCAGCTAGCTGTTGGAAGTGCGCAGGTTGACCATCGAAATACACAGTCGAGAGTGCAGGGAGGCGCATGCACGACAGCATGCGCGTAGTGGCGCTGTCCTCCGCCACGAAAGACACATACAAAGTGTGAAGATGGACCATTGGATGGAAGGGCTGATCCAACCCGGCGGTTTCAGTGCACCTGCAGTCCACAAAGTCTAGAAACAAGCGTGCGAGAAGCGGTGCACATTCACACAACACCGCGAAGTCGGCGGATGGCCGTCCAAAATACATCGAGACACCGCTCAATGCCAGCGTATGCAACGTAGAAAATGTGACGCGAGGGTCCCAAAGTACTGGGCATTTCTGCAAGTACAGGCTGCGGATTGTCGGAGCGAAAACTTCGTAAGGAAAGACCCGAACATCCGTGAAACCAATATTGCTGCGGAGGAATATGTCTTCAAGAACAGGGAAATGGCGTGACTGGACGAGTGAAAACACGGTGTCCATAAAGGAGTATGTGCTGAACGTAAACCCGATGGAGACGCAACGGATGAACGCGGGCGCCAAAGCAATGAACAGCCGGTCGAGCGCATCGTATGGTGTCACCTGCAACTCGATATGAATAGTGAGGGGTAGTTTGGCGGAAAGCGCGACGCAATTGAGGACGTCGGGAATGTCGAAGGATGATTTGATGAGCAAGGTGTTCCAAAAGGAGGGTGTGGACAGCGCACAGGCCCTCCAGTCGCGACACACTGCAGCAACGACTTTACGGAGATAATGGCGCCGAGTAAATGTGCCCCTATCATGGGTAGAATGTAGGAGGGCGAAAGAAAATATAAGGTGCAGCACGTCGTAAGGGATGGGAACACTGTTCCGGGATCTAGGGGTGAAACATTGAACACACTGCCAAGGAATTCAAAAGACGACCGACCTCGGCGGAGTATGAGAGCGCTCGGGGATTTCGATAGCGAGTGTAGCCATAAGCAAGAAGTTAAAGCAGGCAAAGCGCTACAAATGCTGCGGCAATTAAATGATCAAGTTAACATGTGCAAAGATAATCGATCAAATCTGCATGGAGAACAAGCCAACGCGAATGACGCTAGGAATCAGGAGGTCCAAACCAAACAGAGTCTAATCAAAGATAGATCTGGAATCTGCAGTCCAGCGCAACGCACAACTCCGTGTGAACGGACTGGTCTGAGCAATATACGCTGAACCGACCCCGAAGTGAAGGGTAGGGGATACCAGAGGTGGTGGACATAGCTCAAAAACTTCCAAGCAAATCGTTTATGGCAGGACCTGGACGCGCGAACCGCGCGGCGACGCCGGTCGGGCACTGCCGCAAACAACATATGACATTGAAAGACATTACAACGGCGAGGCAGCAGTAGTCGACCCAAATACGTTGGGCGCACTACGACGACCTTCGTCCAACCGAGCCAACATCCGGCTCAAGGCGTTATGACATTCCAGAAACAAATGTTCAAGGTGCCGGAGTACGTCTGAGGAGATCGTGTTGGCGAGGAGGCGATGCCTCGTGGATGCAAAAGCAACAAGCATGTCGAAATGGCCGCTAAAAACTGCATCGATACACTGACTGACCATTTCTGCAATGCCAATGAATATACAGACCAGTAGAGAGTGATTGATTCAATCACCAGAGGGAATGTCTTCAGGCGCGAGCGAAGACAAAGGACGCAAAGAACCGCGAAGACCTTTAGAGAAATTACGCGGTTGAACAAAGCATGAGATTCAGAACTCACCTTCGAGATAGGAGACTCGAGCTGCAAGAGACTGGACTAATCGGCACAGATCCGCATTATCTAAGGACGCAAGGGGCACGTCTAAAATGAAATTCAGCCGAGCACAATTCATAAAGGACACAGACAGACCAGGAAGGATAACAGCGTGCTGCACATGAACATCTTCTTGAGGTGAGAGGTTTTCCGTCTGAACGGATTGACTTATTCTGCGCGAAGGCGCAGGACATGGGGTATGGTCAACAAGGACTGGGGTAGTGTCCATCAATTCTGCAGGTCCAGCAAGTAATGCAGGATCGATATGCTGTGCAATGAAATGGGCGGGGAGAGCGATGCCAGGTGCATCCGAATATTGGAAGGGGACAGGAGGAGGAGGCAGAAATACGGATGGAGTACGCGCGGCGCCACCGGAATATACAGAAGGAGCAGAGGAGACACTATGACCAGCTGTAATAGAGGAAGGATCGCGAGCAATCACACGACGACGAGGCTTTCCTGCTGCGCGAACGGCATTGAATTCGTGTCGCAGCCCATTGAATTCGTCTCCCGTTTTTTCAAATAGATAGGTGTCTTGAAGACTGCAGCGGACTTTCCCAGCGATACAGCTGGCGCAGCCAGGTTGTCCGAGGGCTTTGGCACAGGGTTTAGAATTGCGAGTACATTTCTCGCAAGGCTAGAGAAATAAATAATAAGGCGAATGACACTTCCGAACTCAGAAAGGATATTGTTTGCTAACCGAATTATGTGCAGCAAACCACGCAGTGAACGCGCCATCATCGGCGAGCAAGATCTTACACCGTACAGAAAACTCGGTGGGGTCGGGGCCGCCGCTCGTCATGGTACAAGGGTGAGAATGATGATATCGCATCAAAGTTACCGGCCGGCGCGTCCGAGCGAACGGCACTCCCGAACGGGACATTGAAAATAAAAATTTATTCGATCGCCCTACGAAAATGGAAATACAAAAGCGGAATTCACAGAGAGGGTTTGATCAAGGCAGAGGGACAAAGAATGAAGTGAGCTTGATGAAGAGCACGACGATGAAAGTGAAGTGACACGCGAAGAGGTAAAGACGATTGTACTGGCGAATGCCCGCGCATCTTCGATTGAAGGCCGGTCAGCTGCGATATAGCATCAACGACTGAAAGTTGAGAAGCACAATAACATGCACCTATGATGACAGCTGGCGGCTGAACAAGACCTGATCCAAGCAAATATATTTCGCGATCCAGATGCCAGCTGGCAATGCGAAAAAACAAGTGAGTGTCAAAGTCCCAAAAGGTCTTGATGGCAACAACCAGGGCACTGAGAGTATGAGATGCGATGGTGGTGGAAAGTTTAGCGTCTTGATAGGCTGTATGTAATCTCGACGATATCAGTCGGCATTGCACATAAGCAACTGACTCCCAGGATATACGAGGCGCAGTCTGAGACAATTACATCAGTAACACATGGTTAACGAATGATCGCTGTACATACTGCTAACATTTCAGTCCCAAACGGAAGAGCTTTTGGCCAAAGGCCGACGTATGAATCAGTCTCCACGGCAGCATCGGGTACAGGAATGTCCATTGGCGGAGAAGGAGATTGAGCGTATATCGCTGGCGAAGACAATAAATCGGTAGTCTGGGGAGTATGCAATGTGAGTAAAAACCGCTATAATTAAGAAGGGATTGAAACCACATACGACTGCGACGGACGAATTAACGCGAGGTAAAACGAATGGCAATTCATCCACATCAAACGGTGATGCAGTAATATCAATCGGGTCCAAAGCAGGAGATGCAGGGAGGGATGAGAGGGGTGATTCGCTCGGCTTCCTGTTAGATGAACGCACGGATATCGGCTCGCGCACAGATACCGACAAAACAGTATGTTTGCTTAACCTAGAGGAACGACGGCGAACAGAAGATTCTGCTACCAGACGCCTTCGGGCGATGGTCTCCTGACGATTGATATTAATTTGATGCTGCCGAGAAGCCTTGGCCTCAATTTCCTCCCGTATACTCGAAGCAAAAGCCTCTCGGGACGGATATCCACAAAGGCGGGCGCCTTCTTCAACGGTGTATAAACGCAATCCAGTTGGAAACTCCCAGAAACTGGCAGCTGTTAGAACAAATAAAGGGGGACAAAGTGAATTACGCACGGACGGCCCAACACACTATGGAGGGGAAGAGGCGGCGAGGGCGAGCGAGAGCGAGAAAGCTCGGAGCGACCGGACGCGGCGTAATCACTAGGCGCGTTAACTGCCGGACCCGCCTCCATTGTGTCGCTCTCTGAATACTCACCCACAACCTCCACGTCTTCCAAGTCCGATGTCGGGGCCTCTTCCATGTCTTCGTTCGCTTCCGACTCTGCATCGGATACGTGAACGGTCGGATCGACCCTTCGAAATTTCATGACCGCCATTAAACGAGTGCAATACGAAGCTGAGCGTTTAGCTCCGACATCACCGCGCGGCAGCTCCGACGTCACGTACACCGCCACCGCGCGGCGGCTCCGACTCCACGCAGACTAAGTTACGTCAAAGTTCTGAAGATCAAGGTATGCAATCAGCGAAAGTTGTTAGTAGCAAGGTGTTATAAACTCTACACCCATAGACGGTAATACAACTACTGAACTACAACGACTAATCTTTTGAACAGTCGGCCCACTGCCTGGACAGAATTATTGGCCGATAATACCCTAGGTCATAACGAAGGACTACAGGCCGCCCCGCAGAGTCCATCGACCAACGAGCTCGCTCAAAGGGGGACTCCCATGACTGACACACCACTGAGCGAGTACTGTTGACAATAAAAGGCTCGATCTCGTCGACATCCAAATGATCATGGACAGTGACCTGTTCAAGTCTGTTCAAGTCCAACCAACCGGAGGTTATCGCAGTCGCAATTTTGGTAAAGCTCTTGGATTGATTGATATGCAGGTTAACTTCGAAGGGCATATCAAAAGAGAACAACAAATGAATAATAAATGGACGAACCGAGAGAAGGTGTGTGACGAAGGAGTTCCAGCAGGTCAACGTGGTGGGAACACCGTATATTGAGGTGGGTTACACCACCCAGGTAATCCACAATGGCATCGATAATATCGTCATGGCAGCCAGGGTAGACCGCCAGCTTGAGGTTACGAATGCATGGGTATTTCAGCAAGGATAACACCTGCGTACACGATTGGCCAAGGCAAACAACTGCCATTGAATGCAGGCTGCGCATAAAGATGGGACGAGCACTATCTGTCGGAACACAAATCAAAGCAGTAAACACCAATGACTCTAAAAGAGGGCTGGATGTCAAAGCGGCCGACAGGTTGTCCCATTGGACAAATGTGTCAGACAAATATAGATGGGTGAGAGTGGGCAAGGTGGGTAACGCGCGTGTCACGATAAGCCCATCTATGGAGAGGGCCTTGAGGGCTGGAGTGAGTGGAAGGATTGGAAGAGACGCCTGATGACTCTCGATTAAACTACAGCAAGTATAACATGTAAAGGACGCACATCAAGTCGAGTAACGTTGTCGTTGGACCGAAATGGGGAATGGAAAGCAAGATTGACAAGATGGCGGCCGTTCGGTCTGAGAACACGGACAACCTCCGTAAAATCCGGTGTATCGAAGCCGCGCACAAAGAGATTACGGATTGAGGCATTGTAAACCATCACGGCAGGTAATATTGTTTTGCAAAGTGCGTCGATAGGCCGGGCGGATACCGAAGTCACCATATCTGCGACCCTGCCCGGCAGATGGGTAAACGGGTCGAGGTGCACGTAAACCGTCATAGGGGCACCCTTAGCGCATTGAAATGCGTGGTTGATGTAGGATGTTGTCGTAGCTCGAGTTACAGGAAGAGCAGTCCATAATGCCGATGTGGCCAGCACGATTTCGCGCCAATAGCGACAGACTCTAGAAAGAATTAACTTCATGTCTGCAAATAGATACCAATGATGACTGCGAAGCTGATTCGCAAAGACGAAGATTATACCCAGCATTTCGGGCGCGAGGCGACATGCTAGAGCGACTTGGGGGTCGGGCATTAAGACGACTGACGATCACGAGTCGCGAATGATAACCGCAAAAACCATATGTGTGCGAACCAAAAGGGGAATACTCCCAAAAAGCAACCCCGCCGAGCGGAGCCTCCGATAACACATGAAAACGGCAATTGGAATGTCAAAGCACGTACACTCGCCTGACGCGTTACTATTAGCTGTAGCTGATTATTGGCTTCACGTCGGCAGACAAGGCCGTCGCTCGGGCGCAATAAATGACCGAAGCATATTTGAGCACGGAATCGAAAAAAATAATATGTGGCGAACCGTTTGCGGCACTCGATTATCTAGCGTCGCTGCAACAACCTGGCAGACTTCAACAACCGGTCAGAGATACACCACCGGAGTGTCGTCGTCCTGCATCGCGTCGTACAACTTGCAAGTGTAGATTCCTGCTATAACGAACGCTCGAGGAAAAATGAAGAAACACAGAATGACGCAATAATGTAGGGAAGGAGGCTATAGAGAACGACGGACATCAGGATCTATTGACTGGTCGAACCGAAAAAGGGAGGAAATCAGACCGAAAATTGTTTTTGCGCAAAGAAGGCACGTTACCGTCCATGTATGGTCATTTTTAACGCCATGCCCAAGGGGTAAAGAGGACGACTTTGCAGCACGAGACGACCAAATAAGGTAGTTGAATACAATAAAAAATAGATAGACATCACGTTTTGGGGGTACTTATACAGGTCACGTTTCACAGGATTGATGCCATCTGCGTCCAAAGAACGATTCCCTAATAAATAGGGAATCGTAACTATGCCACCTTGTTAACGTCGAGTGAACTTGGGTCTATCTATGTACAGTGTTTTTTTTTTTTTTGAGGGACGATGTAACCCGACTCTGCTTACCAGCACATCACATATTTTTTCCCTTTCGGTTCAGCGACGCAATAAACTAAACTGAGAGTAGTAAACTCGCATTTGCACAATCCCGCAATTTCCGAAAGCATCAGGGAAATTCCGTGCCCTTGATACACCATTCCGCAAATCCCAAAGGTGTCGGCTTTGAGTCGTCAAATAAAAGCCGATGAGCAAGGTGCAGAAAACATCCCCTTGACCTGGTGTCAATGAGGTTTCGGAAAGAAATACTCGTGGTCGTGCGTTCTGATAAATGCTTCGACCAGAAGGCGCCCTTTATCGTGCGCCTGGGGCATTGACCTCTGGACGCGCTCAACGAAATCAACAAAGCGTCCGCGATTTTCTACATCCTCGCCACCCAGATCTAAATTCAGACGCCAGCGAATTGACGGGCCGGCGGGGTGCGCAACCAGCGCAGTGTCCAGCCTATTCAACAGCCCTGCGTCAATGAGAAGTTCGTCGTCGTGCATCGGGGTCCTGGTGGACGAGACGGTGAGGTCTGCGAGTAGGGGGCTGCAGTCGAGGACGGTCAAGATGAGATCAGAATGAGTGTCGAGGCGGCTGAAATAGAGGAAGAATTCGACAGAGCGGAGGGCGGGGAGTGGGGGTATCAGGAAGGTTGCTGGTAAGCTGTAGAGGCCTTATTCATAAATCAATTAATATTCCGAGGACGTCATTCCTTATACATAAGTTACCTTGAATATCGAATCCGATGTGCTGAAGTGTGCCCGCAGTTGCAAATATGAGTCTACTGCTGGTGTTTTGGGCACAAACCACGGTCAAGCGGACCAGACGCTCAGTGTAATCCATAAATTGAGGGCGTAGGAGAATCTCCCCAACCATCTTGGTATATCTCTCCAAGGCCAGATTTCGCACTTTAGAGACGTGGGGTCGCCGTTCGAGCATTTGATAGTCGATCGGCTCCGTGAAGGACACAGTCCAAAAGGAAATGACAGGGGCGGTGGAAAGAAGCCAAAAGAAAATCTCCGCGGGCAGGGTGGCGAAGGTGACACGCAGGTCGTGCAGTGGCTGGCGCGATAAAAAATCCAAAATGGCCGACCAGCGAAGGAATTCGGCGGTCACCCGCGTAATATGGCACCTGCGTACATTTTCAAGCTTCCCGATCGTATGTAGGAGAATGTTGACGTCGGCGGCGAGTAGGTCGCTGAGGTGCCCAAGGCTCAGGTAAACGATGTAGCTCCCGATGCGTGGTGATTCACCAAGGAGAGTGCATAGGGCATCAAATCTTTGACGGTTTCGACAATTTAGCTGGAATGAGCGGAACAGGCGACGCTGGCTCTCCTTGCAAAACACGGATCCTGCAAGGCAGGATGCCTTCAAGGTCGGAATATCATCGACTTCACAGATGATGGCGTCTACAAGTTCTTGTGGCAAGTGTGGCATGGTGAAGAAGCAACTAACACTCGAACGCTGGATTCGGCGTCAGAATAAGCGGTTTGAGCAAGACAACGGCGAACGAACGAAGGTGGTGGTAGGTGTAGGCCGTGCCGGCCCTGTCGGCCCGCTCGCTGCTTAGTCCGACCGTCCCGCACAGTGCTCAACGAGAACACCAACGGTAACCTAACACCAACTCAACACCAACTTCCTGCCACCGAAGACCTTCGTTTGTTCTCCGTTTCTCGAGCTCCGAGTGGTGTCTATTCTCAATATATCCAAGGAATCGATCGTCGTATCAGAGTTTGCTATGGCCTTCTTGCCACAGGAACTCGTGAACGCCGTGATACATGGAATCGACGATGTTCCAACTCTAAAGGCATCCTGCCTGACAGGATCCGTGTTTCGCGAAGAGACTCAACGTATCCTTTTCAGAAAATTTAAATTGGACGATGGAATGCGAAATCCTGATGCGGTGTATAGTCTTCTTCAGAAGTCACCGCATATCGCGCCCTACATTACCAGCCTCAACATCTCGTTTCCCTTTGGAGAAAAACTCCCTCAATATACCGAGAGCCTCCTCCAGATCTTCGAGAGGCTGAAAAATGTACAGAGCTGCACTGTTGCCGGCATGCCTAACGCCGGCATTCATGCAGCACTCTTGTCGGCTTTCCTCGCTTTTCTCTCGCGCCAGCCGCTGCGCGAGTTGAATGTCGGTTTCACGCATTCCTTGCTCCCGGTGGTTTGCCTCCGTCTTATCACCATGGCCCCCGCCATTTCCTTCATTGGTGTTACACTCTCCCTAGCACAAAACGTCGACTTTCCAATGCCGGATTGGAAACCTGCCGTCCCGAGGATGCGAGAGCTGACTTTGGGGACGCGCAGTCAGGATATCAACGTGCTTCTCGTCCGGGCGCAATCTCAGGAATACACACAGGGCTTGCTCCGCATCTCCCTCTGCTGTGTCCACGACCGTGCCAATGGCCTCGTATTTGCAAACATGCGCACACTTGAGCACCTAGAACTCAATCTTCAAGGTATGAGTAGCTACCGATATCCTCACCATCTCAGGATACTGATTTTTCTTTATCCCCGAACAAGGTGTCTTCGGATCACCAATAGCCATTCCCCTGCTCCCAGCTCTCCGCTCTGTCCAACTTTCTGTCAGTTTCAGAGAACACCGAACTCCATGGTTCTCCCACCTTATCTTAACCCTCTTCGACGGCAGCCCCCTCCTCGCGGACCTCACCCTCGAGCTACCTCCGAGCAGGGACACAGATCTCCACATCCGCGCAGAGCTGCTGGATACGCTGGATACCGTGCTCGTCGAGCACACCGCGGCTCCCTCAATCCGATGGCGCCTCTTTTTGGATATGCTCGTCGACGACCAAAAAGACGCCTTTATTGCTGTTTGCAAAATAGTTGGCCAGATTGCCTTTTTGAGAAACATCAACATTTGAGTCGGAAAACTCGTAACGCCGACATCTCGACAAATGCACCATATATCTACACGTTTCTGTACATTTTCCAACTCGCATCGCCTGTCCGCACCTCCCTAGCACAAAATTAGAACAGCTTGCCTTGAAATGAATGTTATTGCCAAAATTCGGGTACTTTACAACAAAAAGCGAATAACTCAACAACGGGGGCAGTTGTCGACAAGCGGTAAGGGACGGGGAGGTACACATTCATCCTCCAAAGCCCCCTGTGTCAGTCATTTGACCAAAAAAAGAGGACCAGCCATCGTCGTCGCCATCCGCGTCCGGTCACCGTGTGACAGCCAAAAGTGATGCTCGTTCCCTCTCGTCTGCCACGCCCTATATGCCCAAAGGTGTTCCAATCGCAGAATATACATGCTGAACGTTGTATGAATGCTGGCTTTCCACCAATCTCCAGAGGAAATTCAAATCTCCATGGATGTCAGTCGGACTTCCGTCCTCGACAGCAGCGCCGAATCTTCGAACGTTGGCGTGAAACTTCGGACGTAAAAGTCGACTCGGCATGATTAAAATTCGAGAAGGAGGATTTCTGGGCCTTTTGCCGACTCCCATGGCGAGTAGTTACGATGTGCGTCTTGTCATTTTTGCGGCATCAACTCCGACGGCACCAACGAGGTCGACACGAATTCCCGGGGCAAAGCGGCAATGTAGAGAGGTTCACAGGACGTTAGGGAACGCGTGCGTGTTTTCGTTGCGTCCATATCTGCTGTCGTGGTCGAGCTATGCGCAAAGTTGTCGGGAGATGCTTATTTCTGGAAACTCTTTTTTTCTACCGTCGAATCGTCCCAATTTTGCGCTGAGCATCGGCGCGCGACTGTTTAGATGAGGAAAGCACTTTATTTGGTGTCGATAGCTATGTAAATGGACGAGCTACAGCGAAAATACTTTTGATGACTCAAAACTAGTAGTTTGCCGAAAAAGGCAGTGTGGCCAACTATTTTGCAAACAGCAATAACGACTTGGTCGCGGAGGTGCGACGCGGAATGCCTCGGGTGGATGAGAAGCAACGTCTCGTGCTGGAGGTGTATGTCAGGTTGGCACTACTTGACGCTGGCGTATTGAGAGAGGAAGCTCTAGTAGGTCGATACACGCATCGAAGTGAAAAAAAACGGTATCCACACCAAGTAATTAAATGACATACATAGTAGTACGCCAAAGAGCAAGCATACATGCAGCCCCCACAGCAGCAAAGGGTCGTCAGAGTTCATACATAGCTTATGCATAGCCAGCGAGCGAAAACGAAGCAAAAGTCTGTTCGTACTTGAAGTGACAGCAACGGCGCAGTAGTATGTACAACATACACCAAGTAATTAAAGCGCTTAATGTCCGTAAGTTAGTTAGTTAGAAAGGGCCGTCAGAGTTCATACATAGCTTATGCATAGCAAGCGAGCGAAAACGAAGCAACAGTCTTTTCGTACTTGAAGCGACAGTAACGGCGCAGTAGTATGTACCACATACACCAAGTAATTAATGTCCGTAAGTTAAGATGGTTAGTTCCTCGACACGGCAGCAGCCATACGCCGTGCATACACCCTGCACAGAGCAGACGTACGTACGAGACAGCCTCCACCGCGGCAGAGAGGGGTCGTCAGAGTTCATAGCTTACATATGTATGCAAAGCGCGCGAAAACGAAAGCACAAAGTCTAGTCCGTGACAATCAAAGAAAGGTCCGTGGCTCATCCATCACAGCCGCCACCCAAACACCCCCCACGTCCCCAGCACGGCGCCAACCGCCCCAAGGACGGTAGCGTACCACATCCCGCTCGGCAGCGCGAAGCCCCTGCCGTTGAACGGCACGTACGGGTTCGTGGGCGAGGCGCTGGCGCCTGCGGCGCCCCCCGTCCCGCCGCCTGTTAGGTTCGCGCCGTTCGGCTGTTTGGTACAAAGTCAGCGATTGCGTCTTCGACGTGTCAAGTGGAAAGAAGGAAAGGGAGGAAGGAAGGAGGGGAAGGGAGGATGGGGGGAAGGGATGAAGGAAAGCAAGAAAGGAAAGAAAGACTAACCCCAATCGGCCTCGAGTTGTCCACGAAATCACAGGTCGCGCTCGTACAGAGGCACTTTCCGGCGATGGGGTCCCAGAAGGGGGTGGAGCAGTTGGCGGGCACTGCAGGGCGTGACGTTAATTAGCGAGCTGATTATGTAGACGAGGGAAAGGGGAGAAAGACGCACGGCGGAACCGCTGCTGCTGCCCGTCGGGCACCTGCTGCTGTGGGTTCGGGTTGTCCACCGTCGGCTCGGTCTCGGGGCAGCCGTACTGTCGAGGGAACGTCAGTCCGGCTGCACTTGTATGGTGGAAGGGAGGAGGGGAAGAGGGGGCGTACGCAGGTGAAGAACGGGAAGTCGGGGAAGTCGCAGTGCGAGAGCAACCCATCTTCATTCGCCGGGATGCCGTTGCAGATCTTGGTGGAGGCGTCGACCTGAGGCGTGGAGCACTTGAAGGCGTCGACCTGATCGAGGTCCGCGATGGACTTGGGGTTCTGCATCCACGCGAGGAGCTGCGCGTTGTTGATGATCCACACTGCGGGGAGCGGTCGTCAATCAGGAGGAATAAAAGCAATAAGCAGACGGGACAATGTACCATTCGATTGTTCCTGCGCCCAGTCGAGGAAGGTATTGATCATGTTGATGGTCGAGTTGGAGGGGTTGACACCGGGGTAGGTCGTCGACAAGTGCACTGGGTGGGTGTACAATCCGATCGGCTGGCGGTTCCCGTTGTAGTGGTCCATGAACGTCGACTTCATGTACTCGAGCGTCGCCGTGTCGTTGATCTTCGACTCTCCGTTCGCGTTGTCGCTGCAAAGCCCGTCCGTCCGTAAGTATGTATGTATGTTTTCATAGAGCTCGCCCAAAGGAGGGAGAAAGAAGGCACTCACAGCCAAGGATCCATAAGATGCGTCCCCGCAGCCCCGCGGTTGTCAAAGTACGCATACATCGGGAACTCCCAAAAGCCCGGCAGCGCAGGCTGCCCCTTGCACGAGTCCGCCACGTCCAGACAATCATTCGCCATCCCGTTGTCGAGCGTGTACGGCCAGTACGCGTCCGTGCCCGGGTCCGTTACGGCGATCGCCGAGGCGGAGCTAGAGTCGTAGGTGAAGCCCGCGGCGTAGAGCGCCTTGAGGGTGTTGACGCTGTAGTTGAGGAAGGGCGCACGGAAGCCGATGATGGATTTGAGGGGGATGCCGGCGAGGGCGTTGAGCGCGATGAGGTTGCCGTTGATCTCGTCGACGGGCGGGTCGCCGACGTGCGTCATTCTGCAATACAATTCGGGGTTAGTCAGAGTCCAGGCTGGGCGGAAGCTCGGCACGTACGTGTGGTCGGCGATTTCGTTCCCGGCGACGAACCAATCTTGACACAACTGTTAATAAATAGGGGGAAGCGGCGGCGGAGGGTCCGACGCACCAGTCACCAACGTATAATTCGTGAAATTGAGCGAGGTGTAGTACGTCGTTTTGGGCTGGCAGCCGTTCGGGTTCTGCCGGTGAGCGAGGAACTGGTTGACGGCGTCGAGGGTGTACGACTGGACGGCAGTCGTCGCAGGTCCAGATGATGAACATCGGGGTGTCCGACTGGAGAAGAAAAACATGAGGTCGGGCAAATAAATGACAGCAGCGACGGAGGGAGACGCACAGGACTCAGCCCACCAGGCGGGCTGGTGCTGGCACAGTTACATGTGGGGAGCTTGCACTTGGTGGGGTCGCACGAGTACCCCGCGGCGGCGGCGCTGGACGTGGGCCCACTGACCGAGCCGTCGTCCTGAGCCAACACCGTTACGAATAGGGCCGAAGCGGCGAGGAGGAGAGCGCGGGGGAGCATGGCGCTGGTTTTTTGTAATTCGTTTTTGCGCCGAAGCCGACGTTGGAGGGGGAAAACGAGGGTACCAGGAGAGGTGGAGTCGAAACAACGACGGAGAGACAAGTGCGCGAATTATTTATAGCGCGGTTGTAGGTCATCCGATCCGTTCCAAAGTTAGACACGGTGTCGATGCCCGCTTAAACGCGCTTTCAACATGGCCAAGAGGGAGGGGGAGGGTGGAGGACAGCAGGAGGATGCTGCGGATCTAGACATCGTTCGAGCCTGTGAAAACTGAAAAAAAAGAGGGAGGATTATTTTCGCGAAAATCCAAAATTAAGACAAAAGGCTTGCCTGCATCATATGATCCATATCTGTGCCCTATTTTAGTATTCAGGCGACGAATCCGCAGGTTCTTGTCGTTCACCACGGTCGAGAATCAAGACGGTTGGAGGACTCGAAGTGCAGCAAGCAGTGAGCATTTTATAAGTGGGTGGAGTAAATATGCAAGGGATGCTAAATTTACCTTTCAGCGACTTGCCTTTCAGCGACTTGCCTTTCAGCGACTTGCCCTCCACCACCGAGGTGGTCGTACAGCCGGGAGACGAGTCGCGGCCGCACAAGCATTTATTCTGCCGCGTCTTGAATACATTTCTGGCGGAAATGACATCACGTCAGCATGACCGAGGCGAAATCGAGAGTTGACCTGCGGTTGAGACGCGACTCGACCAAGACCTGGGCCCCAGGGAATTATTCGACAAAATTTACAGCCCTAAACCAAAATCTTGGGCGCTTGTCGACTTGTATGTGCTCTTCTTCGCAAGGATTACCACGAAATCGCGTCCAGTTAACTTGAGTCTTCGGGCTTTCTTGAAAGGTGAATATTTTGCGCCGGAAACTCTTGCCGAGAAGGAAACTCAAAGAGTAGGATTCTGTTTTTTTTCGAGGTCGCCAGTGTTGATCGTGTCGAGCAGGAATTGAAGACAAAAACTTGTTCCCTGCAAAAACTTGCTCGGTGGCGCTGGCTGCCCAGAAAACCGGTCTACTTCGCATTGGGTGGGACTCTATCGACGCGAAATTGGAGGCAAAGGTAAGATTCAACTTTCTTCTCTCTTGCTTGGGGCCACCAGGATTTGAATAAAAAACCTATTCCGCTTGAAGAGAGGCCGCGAGTAAGATTCGGAGGGTCGCAAGTGTTGATCCCGTGGCCCAGGACTTGAAGAAAAAAACTTGCTCCGTGGCGCAGGGCTATCCAAAACAATTGAAACGGCGAAACACGCCCGTCGCCGGCCTACTTGGCCCTTGGTGTGCATTTATCCGACGCAAAATCAACCAAGTTGAAGGGCGTTGAACTGGCTGCAATTGCACCAGAAAAATCGGACAACCCACGAGAAAAATGGGTCGAACACCGAGATGGATTTGTGGGACATGGAGGGAGGAAGGAAGGGCAAAAAGGGCATCGAAACGATGACGGGGCAGGTTTCCGCCTTGGCGACTTGGCATCAACACGGCTTACGTGCACCGCCGCTCCACCCTTCTTCCTGCCCCTCGCTCCCCCGAAGTCCCTCAGCCTTCCTAGCGTCTCAAGAGGTTCCTGGACGACACAGTTCTGCCAGAACTCACACTCTCAGGCTAGGAGCAGAAAGAATTCAAAAAGACCGAAAAAAAATCGAAATCCTCACGATGCTGCATTGTCTACAACTTGTAGCGCTCATCGCCGCGCCACTCCTCGTCCTCGCTCAGGACGACGGTGGGATTACAGGAGCCACCTCGAGCACAGCGGCCGCAGGCTACTCATGCGATGCGACAAAGTGCAAGCTCCCGGACTGCAATTGCGCCAGCACGAGCCCGCCGGGTGGTTTGAGTCCGGTAAGTCGAGTCAGTCGTCTACTCGTCTCTCTTTATGCGCGGAGGCTATATTATGCTCGCCAATGGCTGCCGGGGTGCCACGGTGTGCATCGTGGAAGGGTATCTTTTTATTTTTGTAAAACCACCGACTTGCCGGCGGGACGATGGGCGGGCTTCGAATGGCAGTGCCTTCTTCCGGACATTGTCTTCATTGCTTCCGTTGCCACACTCCTGCTTCTCGTCGTCAATAGCATGGTGCGAAGAGTTGTACGGGACCGTGTAATGAGCACCAGGGCGCGAATAGCTGGGTGGACGCTGGCCGCAACTATTCTCCAGTGTCCCCTTTTCTTCTTGGGTGTCGACGAGCTTGACCATCTTTTGTGGTCTTGTTATATTGGATCGTTCCAGATAGATTTTCTCTCTTTCTTTGGTGACATTTTCAATGACCACCTCTTACCTTGTTTCTACTTTTCTTCTCCCGCAATCTTTTCACAATTTCTTACCTCACATTTCTCCAGTCCGACACGCCGATGTTCATCGTCTTTACCGCCGATGACGCCGTCCAGTCCTACACCCTCGACTCTGTCAACCAATTCCTCGCCCACCGCCAAAACCCGAACTGGGTGCGCGCCCGAAGATGACCTACTTTACCTCGCTCAACTTCACCAACTACACCCTCGTTACCGGTAGGCCTTCCTTTCCTCTTAATACGCACGACAACAAAAACTCACCCGACCCCACCCACAGATTGGTACGTCGCCGGGAACGAAATCGCCGACCACACAATGACACACGTCGGCGACCCCCCCGACAACGAGATCACCGGCAACCTCATCGCGCTCAACGCCCTCGCCGGCATCCCCTTGACCTCCATCCAGGGCTTCCGCGCGCCCTTCCTCAACTACAGCGTCAACACCCTCCAGCGGCTCAAAGCCGCGGGCTTCACCTACGACTCGAGCGCCGCGGCGTCTATCCCCGTTACGGATCCGGGCACGGACGCGTACTGGCCCTATACGCTCGACAACGGGATGGCGAACGACTGTCTCGAGGTGGAGGGGTCGTGCAAGGGGCAGCCTGCCCTGCCCGGCTTTTGGGAGATCCCCATGTACGCGTTCTTTGACAAGCTGGGGCCTGCGGGACCGCATCTCATGGATCCGTGGCTGTGAGTGGCTTTGGCTTCCTCCCCTTTCCGTCGTGCTCACAAGCTTCGCAGCGACAACGCCAACGGCGCCTCCAAGATCAACGACTCTGCGACGCTCGAGTACATGCAGAACACGTTCAACGACCACTACAAGGGGAACCGCCAGCCGATCGGCCTGTACACGCACCCCATCCACTTGTCGACGACCTACCCCGGCGTCAACCCCTCCAACTCCACCATCAACATGATCAATACCTTCCTCGACTGGGCGCAGGTGCAGCCGAATGGTGTGTATGCTTTCCTTCCCTTCTTTCCCTTCTCTCCCCTTCTCTTTCATGTCCTTGTTCGTCTTGGCGCTATGCGGATACTCACGCGACGTTGACAGTCTGGATCGTCTCAAACGAACAGCTCCTCGCCTGGGTCAAGAACCCCAAGAAGGTCTCCGAGCTCGACCAGGTCGACGCCCTCAAGTGCTCCTCCCCGCAGGTCGACACGAGCGCCAAGATCTGCAATGGGATACCCGGGGAATGAGGCTGGGATTGTTGTCGCATTGCGATTTCCCCGACTTTCCGTTTTATACTTGTGTATGTCGTTATGTTCCTCGCACGATGCTTTTTTTTTTTTTTGATGCGATGCTGATATGTGCGTATGTAGTACGGCTGTCCCGAAGTCGAGCCGACAGTAGGCAACCCCAACCCGGCGCAGCAGGTTCCCGACGGGCAGCAGCAGCGCATCCGCCGTACGTCCTTTCCCCCTTGCCCTCCCCCTCTCCCTCTTCCCCTTCCCTCCCTCGCTCTCGCTCTTTTCTTCATCACAAGTAATCCCAAATACTGACGACGATATAGTCCCCGCCAACTGTTCCACCGCCTTCTGGGACCCCATCGGCGGAAAGTGCCTCTGCACCTCCGCGACGTGCGCGTTTGCGGATAACTCGAGGCCGATCGGGGTGCGTCTCCTCTCTTGCCTTTACCCCTTTCTCCTTGGCCGTCCGCCGCTTTATTCCCGACTACTACTACTCCTGAGTATCGTACTGACGTCGCCTCGTTTTCCCAGCCAAACGGCGCGAACCTGACGGGCGGCGGAACCGGCGGCGCCGCAGGCGCAAGCGCCTCTCCCACCGCCGCGTACGTGCCCTTCAACGGCAAGGGCTTCGCGGTGCCGCCGGGCGTGTGGGCCGCGACGTTCGTTGCTGCCATCGGTGCGCTGGTGGGGACGTTTGGAGTCGGGGCGTATCTGTGAGATGTGATCGAGCTCCCGACGAGCCAGCTGCGTTGGCCTTCATAAGTACCACCGCGGCGGCGAGTCAGACTTGTTGTTGTTGTTGACGAACTCTTTACGATTGGTACATATTCGCGTACCGGACCTTTACACAGACTTTTACTATCGCATAATCCGCTTTGCTTTGCTCCTCCCTCCCTGCCTTGCCTTCCCGTACATACGCACGCCCCCGCTTCTTGCCATTTGCATCCGCATCCACACAAACACACACTACGCTCGTTACCGCACCTCGCACTCGTTAGACAAACTACATTACGATGATGGACCCCATACTCAGACTATTTAATTTCGTGGAGGTGGACTGTGATGGTACGTACTACTATGGTATTCGCTTTGGGATTGGATTTTTCGGAGACTTGGTTTCAGTCTGGGAGTGGATTCTTTCAAGCTATGCACTTGTCCCCTTCCGACGATGGTGCGATTGATTTCCCTATTCCGACCACAGCAACAGCGGGTGGGTCGGCGCAGCTGCATCAGGGTGTAGCGAGGACGTAGTGGGGCGCTGGGCCCGTAAACTGCAAGTACACCAAATTTACATTTCCTTTTTAGCCATTTACAACAAGATATTATCGATACACGTCATCACGCAGCCCTACAAGACGGCGTCCTCCAAACTGGACGAGTAGTAGGGCGGCGAGAACCCCCAAGAACACATCTTCGCAACCACCCGCATCTCCCACCGCTCCTGGCTCTTGTCCCGCTGCCGCTGCAGCCCCTGCGACCTTGTCCCGCTTGACACGCAGCTTCTGGGGGCGCGATACCAATCGCTCCGCCTCCCTGGATCGTCAGGCTCTACGCGCTCCCCCCTAGCCGACCTACTGCCTTCCGCGAACCCAGAGTCGGCAGAGACGGTACGAGCGCGCGGACGGGGACCCGCTCGCGCCTTCCCTTTCGCATTCGCCGTAAGAGTACTCGTTCGCGTCCCGTCAGGAGCGTACCGCGTATCATGCGGCGCCCAGACGATGGTGCTCCGGCGCTCGATCACGGCACTCGGATTGATATTCGAGGTGGAGAACGCGCGAGTGTGGCGCGTCCGCGATGCGGGAGCTATTCGTGCCCGTGTCGGTGCGGCCGAATTACTGGTGTCGGCGTCTTGGAAAGAGTCCAAGATGGTGGTGGCGCGGAACTCGGGGGAGCTGAGCACCTCGTCGGTGAGGGAGGGCGAGGCAAAGTGGAGAGGCGGGAGGAGCCATTCGTCCTCTGATTCCCCGTTGAGGGGGGCTAGGAGCGCGGGACCATATGACGCGTCGTCACGCTGATTTCGAACGGCGTCCTCTGAGTCAGGTGCAATCTCCGCCGCAGGAGCATACGGTGCCTCTAGAACAGGTTCGCAGACCGATGGCTCGGCGAAGTGCAGTTGAAGGGGTTTCACTTTGGTCTCTGCCACCAAATCGCCCGCAGTATCGTCGTGATTCGGATGCTGAACGAACAAGCCCCCGGTCTCTGCCACCAGATCGCCCGCGTCATCATTGTCGTGCTCCGGGCTCGGGTGCTGCACGATCTCCCACCCAAAGTCGGCGGGGAGCCCAAAACTGCTATCGAGCGAAAGCGAGAGCGAGAGCTGATCGACGTCGATGAAGCTCAACGGCGTCATTGGCGGCAGCGGGTATTCGTCCAGGTACTCGAGCTCGAGGGGCTGGTCGTCCACCTCCGGTCCGGGACCGTTCTGCAAAGCTACGTCGTCCCCGGAGAGGACAGAGGCAGTGGCGGGGTGGAGGCACAAAGAGTGCATGCTCTCGCTGTCGGCGTCATGGCCGGTAAGGGCGGCGACTGCGACTGTGCGGTCGAATGGACTGGTGAGAGGGATGAGGTCGTCGATGGCATCGTCGAGCGGGGGTGATCTGGAGTTTGGTGAATCACTGGAGGGGGATGCCACCTCGGCGCGTACGGTGGACCTTGAAGGAGCGACGGAAGGTCGGGCGGTGGATGGGAGACTAATCGAGGTGACTGCGACGGAAGGAGAAGAATGGGTGGTGCTCAGACCGTCTTCGAGGCTCGAGTCCGATGGTAGTACCAGGGGTGAATTCCTAGAGGTGGACTCGCTTGGGTAATCCACAGAAGACGTCGGTGTGGTGCTGAGTTCGTCGTCGGGTCCGGATTCTTCCGGGCATGGAGTGGATAGCGTGGAATGGATTCCATCGTCGCTTGCGTCACTCACAAAAGGAATAGGACAAGGCGGTGTGGATATAACAAGTCCGTCGTCAAGGTTGAATTCTTCTGGCTCCGGGGGTGCCGTGGATGGTGAATTCCCCTCGGGCTCTGTGTTCGCATGTGTGGGGGGAGTCGATGTCCCAAGGCCGTCAACACCTCTGGGTTCCTCCCGAGGCGACTCGGATGGGTGAGCCGCACCCCCCGGAGATTCTATTGCTTCGTAGCGGCGGTCATCCACGGAGGAGGATGTCCCAGGTCGGGATTCTTCCCGAGGCGGCTCGGATGGTGAGAGGCGAGGTGAATCCTCGGCGCTGGACTCGATTGCGTCGAAGCGGCGGTCGACGGAAGAGGATGTCCCAGGTCCACCATCACCTCTGGATTCCTCCCCAGGCGGCTCGGATGGTGACAGGTGGCGTGAAGCTGCGGCGATGGAATCGATTGTCTCGTAGCTGCGGCCATCTACAGACGAGGGAGACGCAGGTCCAGAGCCTTCATCAGCTTTGGATTCTGCTCGAAGTGGCTCGAAGTGGGGTGAATCCTCGGCGCTGGACTCGATTGCATCGGAGCGGCCGTCATCGACAGACGAGAACGTCCCGAGTCTGCCATCACCTCTGAATTCTTCCTGAGGCGACTCGGATGGTGAGAGGTGAGGCGAGTCCCCAGCGGCAGACTCGCCTGCGTCTAAGCGGCGGTGATCCACAGACGAGGATGTCCCAGGTCCGCCATCAGCTTTGGATTCTTCCCGGGGTGGTTCGGATCGTGAGAGGTGTGGTGAATCTCCGGCGGGGGACTCGACCCCAGAGCTGCGATCATCGACAGACGAGGATAGCCTATCAGCCTTGTGTGCTTCTTGACGCGGCTCGGATGGTGCGAGTGAGTCCCTGGCGGCGGTGTCGATTTTCCCACAACTCTGGTCGTTCACAGACGAGGATGAGAGAAAGGTCAAGCCAAGGCCGCAGTCGTCCTGAGAAGAGGGTCGAATTTCTTCAGCGTCGTTCGGGAAGCTACCGTCCTGAGACCCGGATGGAGAGCCACCTCGGGGAAAGTCCCATCCCAGGTCAACCATTGGGGCGACCAAAGGGCTGTCCGTGGAGCTGGGAGAGGCACGGAGCTTGATTTCTGGGAATATATCCAAACAGCGCGCGCGTCTCTGTTGAGGGCTAATCCGGAACACCCGAGTCACTGCCTCCCGCCCATTTTGCTCGTGATCTGGCGGGAGTCTGTGCCCAATAGTCAGTATATTCTGCGGTTCGTAATAATAATCAAGGAGCTACTTACACTTCCTCAATATCGGAATCGGGAGAAACTCGAACTCGGATCGTTGCTCGTGAGGTGCTCGATGGGGAAGCAAGCAAAACAATTTCTTCCGAGAGCTTCGCCGCATCGAGCGTCACGATCTACTAGCGGTTTCATCATTGAAGGAGACAGAGCAAGCCATATTTTACCTCGGATTTGTACGATTCCTGGGTCGAGCTGGGAGAGTTTTCCGCCAGTTTGTTGATAAAGCCTTGGGGCGCACTAAATCCGGCCAGGTCCTCTTCCTCTTCCTCGAGCATCCAAGAGCCCCCAGGCATTCCCAAAGAAAGCGGAGACGACATTCCCGTCGAGTCGCGCTTAGTTGACCCCAGGCTTTAGAGAACGAAGTAGAGTAAAGAGCTGTGGGAGACCGCGCCCACAACAGATAAGGCGCTCCTCTGCCGCCAGGGACTGGGCGTCTAAAAGCTTGTATACATTCCGGCAGACTCGAGACCAAAATCACACGAGAAGCTTTCCTTGAGGCCTGATCCAGCGTAAAAATAGGGGATATTCTGGGTACACTTGCGGATCCTACACTTTTGAAGAAAAATGGCTAAACGAGGGATAGGCGAATGTCACGATTGTCACAGCGTGACAAGGTTTAACACACACAACATTTCATTTCGTTCCCCGTTCTTTTGTGTGTTCTCACTTGAAAGTTAGAAAGCCAAACTAAATCCTCCTAGCTGCTTATAATGACAGTTTTGCCACAATAACTCGAGGACGCCATCGTTGATAAAATCGACGACATCCCAACTCTGAAGGCATCCTGCCTGGCAGTATCCATGTTTCGCGGGAAGAGCCAACGTCGTATATTCCGCCGCTCAGCCTAAATTGCATCACCTTCGAAGAGTTACTGCTGTGCTTGCGGCCTTGTGACAGAATCACCACACATCGCAGTCTACATCCACCAGCCTTGACCATTGTGCGATTCGACGACCTGTTGCCGCCGAACGTCGAGAGCGTTTAGGGATGCTCAAAAGCATGACGAATTTACGCAGGTGCCTCATCGGCTCGTTCTCCACGATGTTTTGCGACAGTTTTCACCCTCCAGGCCTATGGTCGGCTTTTCTCGATTTTTTGCGCGCCAGCCGTTGCACGCATGGCGTGTCATCTATGCCAGATTCATCCCATCGACAGCTTTTTTGCAGCTTCTCACCGTCGCCCCCGTCGGATCCTTTTTCATGATTTATATAAACCAGCACACCGACTATCCTATGCCGGACCTCCGGCAGGAGTGCGAGATCTATCCCTGGGAGAAGGTACTTGGGATAATTACCAATTAATCACACGCGACACCTTCAAGGACCGCCACGCACGAGGTCTGCTCCGCCTGTCTTTCGACTCTGTCGACTTAGACGGCAGACTTGTATTTGCATCTGCAGGCACACTCGAGCATATCCACTTCAATCTTGGTGGTATGTTATCCCATGCCCTCACCTAATGATATTAACGTTCTTAAAGCGAACGAACCACTCCTTCCTCTTCCTCCTCTGTTCGGCTGACCACCCATCGCGGTGTTAATCATCAGCGACGCGCAGCTCCTCGTAAGGATGGGAAACCCCAAACCCATCGCAAACCTCGACCAGGTCCTCAAATGCTCCACACCCCAAGTCGGCGCCTCCACCAAGATCTGCCACGGCGTCCCGACAAACGAGAACAGCCTGCTCTCGTACTACGACTTCCCCTTCTTTCCCCTGCGTGGCCCGCACGCACTGACTGATGCCGACGATTGATTAATCGATCGCAGCACGGCTGCCCCGAGAACGAGCCGACCGTCGATAACCCGAATCCCTAGCAGGTGCACGACGGGCAGCAGCGGTTCCGCCGTGCGTCTCTTTCCCCTCAATCGTTCTCACGCTAACCGCACTCCAGTGCCCGCTAACTGCTCCACTCCCTTTTAGGCGCGAGCGCCTCGCCCACGGACCCGTATGTGCCGTCAATGGACGTAGGTTCGCGCTGCCCGCCTTGATGGGATGTGGGGCGTTTTGGAGGGGGGTGTTCTCTATACTTTATATGATTGGCGACACTTGTGATGACACGAACAGACTTTTTGCTTCGTTTTCGCTCCCTCCCTATGCATATGGCTGCTACTACTTGTGTATGTCATTTTTACTTGGCGTGGATACCGTTTTTTTCACTTCGATGCAGGTATCGACCTATTAGATCTTCTTCTCTTATACCGCCAACGGCATACCGCGCCGACATGACATACGCCTCCAGCACGAGACGATGCTTCTCATCCACCCGAGGCATTCCGCGTCGCACCTGCGCGACGAACTCGTTAAAGCCGTCCTTTTGACTGTCGGGGTTCAGACCCAAAAAGAGGCGCCACCGGATTGAGGGAGCCGCGGCGTGTTGGACGAGCGCGGTGTCCAGCGTACGCAACAGCTCTGTGCTGACGTAGAGATCTGTGGCCTTGCTCGGGGGGAGCTGGAGGGCGAGGTCCGCGAGGAGGGGGCTGCGGTCGAGGATGGCCGAAATGAGGTTGGAGTACCCTGGAGTTTGGTGTTTTCTGAGATTGACATGAATTTTGACAGAGCGGAGAGCTGGGAGCAGGGGAATGGCTATTGGTGATCCGAGGACACCTTTTCACGAACAAAACAAAAATAAGTATCTCAGGAGTAGTAATAGTAACCCATACCTCGAGGGTTGAGTTCTATGTGCTCGAGTGTGCGCGCATTTGCAGGTAAGAGGCCAATGACAAGGTCGTAGACACCGTAGACCGAAATGTCGAGCAATCCCTGTGTATATTCCTGGGATTGCGCCCGCGCAAGCAGCGCGTTGACAGTATGACTCTGTGGCCCCAAAGTCAGCTGTCGCATTCTCGGAACGGCAGGTTGCCAATCCGGCATTGGAAAGTCCAAGTTTTGCGCTACGGCGACTGTAACACGAGTGAAGGAAATGGCGGGGGCCATGGTGATAAGACGGAGGCAAACCACCGGAAGCAGGGACTCCGTGGAAGCGACATTCAGCTCGCGCAGCGACTGGCGCGAGAGAAAAGCGAGGAAAGCCGACACGAGTGCTGCATGAATGCCGGCGTTGGGTATGTGGGTAACAGTGCAGCTCTGTACATTTTTCAGCCTATCAAAGATCTGGAAGAGGCTCTCGGTGCTTTGAGGGAGTATTTCTTCGGAGGGAAACGAGATGCTGAGGCTGGTAATGTAGGGCGCGATATGGGGTGACTTTTGAAGAAGACTATACACCGCATCAGGATTTCGGATTTCATCGTCTAATTTAAATTTTCTGAAAAGGATACGTTGAGTCTCTTCACGAAACACGGATCCGGCCAGGCAGGATGCCTTTAGAGTTGGAACATCGTCGATTTCATGTATAACGGCGTTCACGAGTTCCTGTGGAAAGAGGGTCATCGCAAAGAGCTATTTATCCCTAGGATTTATTCAGAAAAGACAGTACCAGGTGAAACGAAAAGGGAAGTTGATGGCACTGCCATGGCAGCGGTTCAGGTCAACTCAAGCCGTGATGCCGGCGATACCCTTCATAAATGCACGACCAAGCATTGAGCGGCTTGCTGCGGCTTGAACCGGACACCGACTTTCCTTCGTTCGTTTCCCGTTCTTCGCCCTGAAATCGTGTCCTACAATCCAGTTGATTAGGTCTTTTCCATGGCACTCCTCCCCCAAGAACTTGTGGAGGCCATCATATGTGAAGTCGATGATGTTCCGACTCTCAAGGCATCCTGCCTTGCAGGATCCACGTTTCGCGAAGAGAGCCAGCGTAACCTGTTCCAGTCATTTGAGCTAAATTGTCAAAACCGTAGAAGACTTGATGGCCTACGCACTCTTCTTAGTGAATCACCGCACATCGGGAGCTACGTCGTTCACCTGACCCTGGGGCACCTCAGCGACCTAGACACACCCGACGTCGACATTTTCCTACATATGATTTCAACAAGCGAGGTACGAGCGTATCGGTTGAAGCGTCTGTCTACGAGAGACTAACTTATGATCGGGAAGCTGAAAAATGTACGCAGGTGCCACGTCACCGAGGTGACCAGCGAATTCCTTGGCTGGTCGGCCGTTTTGGATTTTCTATCGCACCAGCCACTCCACGAAATGCGTGTCACCTCGGCCAATCTGCCCGCGGACATTTTCTTTCGCCTTCTTGCCACCGCTCCTGTCATTTCCTTCCGGAATATATCCTTCACGCAGCCGATCGACTATCAAATGCTCGAACAACAGCCCCACGTCTCTAAAGTGCAGGATCTGGCCTTGGAGAAAAATACCAAGCTGATTGTGGAGATTCTCCTACGCCCTCAATTGAGGGATTACACTGAGCGTCTGGTCCGCTTGACCGTGATTTGTGCCCAAAACACCGACGGTACACTCATATCTGCAACTGCGGGCACACTTCAACACATCGGATTCGATATTCGTAGTATGTATAAGGAACTACGACCTCGGGATATTAATTAATTTCTGAATAAGGCCCGTTCGACTTACCAGAGACCTTCCTGATACCCCCACTCCCCGCCCTCCGCTCTGTCGAATTCTTCCTCTATTTCAGCTGGCTCGACACTCATTCTGATCTCATCTTGACCGTCCTCGACTGCAGCCCTCTCCTCGCAAACCTCACCGTCTCGCACACCGGGGCCGCGATGCACGACGACAAACTTCTCATCGACGCAGGGCTGTTGAATAGGCTGGACACTGCGCTTGTTGCGCACCCCGCCGGCCCGTCAATTCGCTGGCGCCTCAATTTAGATCTGGGTGGCGAGGATGTAGAGAATGGCGGACGCTTTGTTGATTTCGTTGGGCTTGTCCAGAGGTCAATGCCCCAGGCGCACGATAAAGGCCGCCTTCTGGTCGAGGCATAAGTATGTTAGACCGCACGATCACGAGTATTTATTGAGTCGTCTCATTGAGACCGAGTCGAGGGAATGTGGGTTGGGTCTTTTCTGCACCTCGCTCATCTGCTGATTCCACATTGCTGCTACAGAATCTAGGATCTGGCCAGCCCTCCCCGCCACTTCGGGTATTAATATAGTAACATTATAGCGCTTTCGACGTCTTGATTAGATGTTGCATGCTGACTATAATTAGTTCTCGCTGCCTTTGTGTGTTCTGTGTTGAGGTTTCGGATTGTTGTTATAAACATCCCGAGGTCTCACAACCTGCCTTGCTTAGCCTTTTTCAGTGCATTAATTTCGTTCGAGCCTCTAGCATTTTCACCTGTGAGGGCTTGCTCGCGCGAAGTACGAGAGGGCCACATTTCCACAAAATACATCGATACCCAAATTTCCTTTCGCCGCTGCGTGTTGCGTGGCCACGCAGATTGATCGATGACGTCACGCGTCGACTCAGGGGTTCCTTTGCACAGCTGTCTACAAGAATCGCCGTCTCAGCGACCTCAAGCCAGCAAGCTACCTCCCTTCGAATACTCCGGCTCTGTCAGCGTGTTCCAGCCCATGGAGAGGAATCTCCCGTTCCAGATGTTCTCGTCCTTTGCCACTCAGCTAGAGTCCCAGGTTTTCGTGGTGCCGGCAAGCGTCATCCTGGACACCTACTCGGGCCTCGCAGGCGGCTCGGGTATGTAAGCTTCTGGATCAGGGGAATTGGCAGCGGATTCACATTGATCGGAGGACCGACAACCTCCTCCGAGCCGGCAGATACCTTTCGTGCTCGACAACGAGTATATTGCTAGCTGGGTCCCCGAGGCACGAGGAGGCCTAGCGCTAGATAGAGTGTGGAGAGGGCGTCAGAGCTGAATAAATAAATACCACTGAGTCGCCGAGCGGAGTTTAGCGGATCGATCACGTGGCTGATTTGCAGCCACGGCTTGACCTCAGCTCTCATCCCGCTTCCCTCCACTTCGCCTACCGCCCAGCAATCTTTCGCGCCCCACCCGCCTCCCCACGCGCTTCTGGGCTGTCCGGCTTCGTCGTCGAATTGGGCGACCGGATTTTCTGTGCTCAGTCTCGCGTCGCGTCGGTCTCGGCCGCGGGTCTTTTGCCGGGGCGTCTTTGGGCTTCGCCCGCCCGGTTCGCAATGAGCAAGCCCGGGTTCTCCCGCCCCGCAGCCCGCGGCCGGAGGCCGCGCCAGACACAAACCATTAGGTTTGTGTCTTCTCTCTCTCCTTCCCTCTTTCTCCCTCTCTCCCACCCACTCAGAGACGCGTCGCGTCTGCGTTTACTTCGAGACGCATAGCGTCCGCGCCCACTTCGAGACGCATAGCGTCCGCGTCCACTTCGAGACGCGTAGTGTCTGTATTCTGAGACGCGCAGCGTCTGCGTTCATGTCGAGACGCGTAGCGTCCGACTATTCACTCAAGTCTTACATGGCTTTTTACATGTCTCGCCGACGTCCCGAGCCAAGCTCAAGACGCCCGCGAAGACACTCTATATGCCGCCAGTGTTTTCGATTCTAGCTTTTTGACGCTTTTCAAGTGACCCTTGTTACCCACTCTGCTGTTCTTTCGCTGACTGGGTGCCACCACCAGACATCCCGAATCGTTGGAACGGTCCTGGCCTCGACGCGGGCTTAACCTTGGCGATGCCGACGGTAGCAATGTCAGCGACAAGGTGATCGCTAAGGACGGCCGCTGCATCGTCACCGGCGCCACAACTTCCCTCCACGCCAGCCACCTCTTTACAGAAGCCGAACGGGTTGCAAGAGCGCTGTACTTTCTCGGATACTGAGTCTGATGCTTTCTAGCTTATGCGTGACCTCTTGGGCCGATGATATTGACTTTGGCAATCCTAACTCGTCTTACAATGAAATTTCGCTACGTGCAGACTTCAACGCCGGGGTTCTCGACAAAGGCTACATGCAGTTTGTCCACTACAAGGGTGTCGTGGTAGCCTTCTTCCCCAGTTCTCATGTCCTCGACCTCCCGCATCAATACCATTTGAAGGACGTGGCGATACCCCCGCAAATCCCTCACAGCATGCTCTTCCTGCTATTCGTCTACAATATCTTAAAAAACAAGTCCTGGAGACTGGATTCCGTTTCAGAGACCGTCCGTTCCACTTCCCTCAAGCATGGTGCCGAAGATGATGCGGATGAAGGCGGGCATACGATATTAAGAAAGCAAAACAAGATAGAGAAGGTGGCAACGGCGGTGGCACAGACCCTCCAAGCGAGAAATGGGACGCGGCTGGAGACGACGGCGAAAATAGCAGGATGCGGCATGAGGAGGCGCTGCTCAAGCTGTACGACTATCAAGATGCCCGGCTAAAAGGTACGGTACATACATCCCGCCGCTGCCGCCGGCCAACCCACAGCTCGTGTCCGCCTTTTAGCATCCTCTGTTCTTACTGTTGAAGACGAAAAACGTGGGCGCTACCCCGGGTTCGCCGACATCAAGCGCTTCAAATTTAAATACCGTCAGGATCACCCCGAGGTATGGCAGACCACGAACACGATAACGAATGCGATGTCGGATATAACACCGTCTGGTTCTCCGGTATGGCCTGTTTCCCTTTCCCGCGTATCGTTATGTATGACAAACAGCAGCAGGACCAGCCGCCACTGCTGCATGTCTAGTGGTGGCGACGGCTCTCCCGAGAAGACGCGCGATCCACCGCAGCTCCCGCCGCTTCTGGCTCTGTCGCTACGAACCTCTCGGGTACACAGTGTACATATCGCTTTCGTTGCTTTCACTTTACTTTCGACCTGGGCCCTCGGCGCAGTATGTAAGTATCCGTTATACTGCGATGTAACTTTCTTCTTCCTTTTTTGTAGAGCAATAATACTTAGTGAGCGATTGTATGTACGAGTTGGTTGGTCAGGATTTTCAAATCTACAATGCTCTTCGACGGTATACTACACAATCTATGATACATCCAAGAAGTTTACGCTACACCAGGTTTTACAATATTTTCTTCACGCCGGTCTCACTCTTCCCCACCTCAACAAACAGCCCCTCCCACACGTTACCCTCCCCCACCGGTGTCGATTGCATCTCGAGCCCGCACAGCGCATACGCCGGTGCGGGACAGCCACCTACCTCCCCATGGCACAGCGGGCAGAACTTCTTGCGCCGGAGGGCGAACAGTGCCCCGCGCGGGTCAAGCGTCAGGCGTGAGCTCTTCGTCCGCGGGGGAGGGGTGCGCGCTGCGGAACCAGCCCTGCAGGCAGTCCAGGTCGAAGGTGTGGCCGCATGGCGCGAGGCTAGCAGTTCGCTTTAGCCTTGGTTTGGGGTGCGGGAATGTCGGACGTACGTGTAGGGCCGGGACAGGCGGTCGACGCAGATGGAGCAGACGAGGCTGGCGTCGACGTCAGAGAGCTGGGCAGCCAAGCGTGAGTACGGCGAATGCACAAAGGCGTATATGCACACAAACCTGCTTCACGCTGCGCTTGATCGTGGCCTTGCCTGTTCGCGAGCTCTTTTTCAGCCTAGGGGCACATCGATCAGTAAAAAACGCAAGCTTTAAGAGAGATACATACGACGAGACGTTCGGTGGCCCGGGCGCGGAGATCTCGCCTGTACTTGCGGTGGTAGTAGATGACGGCCAAGAGGAGAGACTGCGTGGAGATGAAGCCTGCAAAGGCCACGGAGGGAAAGCTGCCGATGTGCGTGTCGAGGTAGATCCGGAAGCCGTGGTGGGCCCACTGCGTCTGGTACTTGTGCGCGTATGGGAAGATGTCGGTGCAGTCGTGCTCGATGAAGACGGAATATACGGCCAACGCGACGAAGAGCGCGCAGATCGACACGCTCGTGGTGAGGATCGTGAGGACGGACGCTGAGAGGAAATCGAATAAAATGAATATGAGGCCGTGGAGGAGGAGCTTCCGGGCTTGTGCGGGCTTGGAGGATCCAACGACGAGAGAAATCATGAAGAAGGCGGAGATTATGGGGAGTAGGAATAGCAAGGCTAGGAGTACTGTGTCCTTGGTCGGAAAGAGGTCCGCGAGGATCTTGCCCACGAGGTTGCGTGCGTGCTTCAACAGAACCTCGGGAAACGGCGGGAGGAAAGCTATCACGGAGACTCCGCCATACGACTGTAAAAACTTGGACGGAGAGAAGATGTCGGAAACTAGGAGAGCCGCAGAGAGGATGAGGGTAATTAATGCGAGGAACACAACGATTGTCTCGGCCGTCTGCTTTTCAAGCTTTGGAAGTAGATCCAACATATTCTGCGCGTTGAGCTTTGGGAACAGGTGCATTATTCTTTGGGTGCACCCGAGTGGCTATAGATCTAGGCCAGGCGCGTTACCGCGTAGTACTGTATCTCGTGTTGATATGAATTGGAACCTCTGAAGCGTTTTAACGCGCTCTCGCTTTTGACGTTCTGAAGATGGTGGACAGTGGAGAAAGGCAAATTTCCTGAAAAGGAAAGTGGCTGTGCTTAGTGCCTTTTCAGACCACCACCTCACTGGCTTGTTTTTCTTATCTGGGCCTCAAATGGTTGAACGGTCTCCATATTGAACGAAGCTTTTCGATTATTTCACGCAAGTAACCTGGTGTAAGCTTTGCGACGACGAGAGGACTTCAAAATTCTGTTACTGCTCAACTTGAAGTAATGTAGTCCGAGTCGAAGCGCATCAGGGTTCCAATTCTATCTGGCGTCACTGGGGGCTCCATCGCATACGAACTGCAGGCTGGACAAATTTTATGACCCCCTTCAACCGCCTTCTCGTTCTTTACAAGTCCGAACAAAAATAAAATATACTTGTACCGATTGAATTAGGCCTCAACGGTTGCAGGAAAATTCTTCGAGGCGAGTATAAAGTTATCCTTCATCAACCCTCCCTACGCTTTCCGCGAGGCTCGAGCGCTAACTAGTAGCAAATGCGTACCTGAACACCCCGAACAGATTTTCTATGGACATTGAAGCCTCGACGTCCTTTAAATTCGGATGCTAACCGGTTAGTTTCCCATCTACCTGTTACTACCATAAACTTGACCTTGCAGCTCATGCTTAAATTTCCACACGCTGGCACGAGAACGCGAAGGATTTCACGCAACAGATTCATACACGAGCGCTATCGATTTTGAAGCTTGCGCCACCGACTTCCACTGCAGATATGCTGGCTCTGCACATTCAAGTTGACTCAACCTCTCTAGTAGGCTACTGAGGATGAAACCTCTTTATACGATAAATTCACTGTACACCGCTTGCTCTGAACTTGTCAACTGCATTGTCCACAAGTTCCGCAAGATGACCATAGACACCATATCTTTGCTCAATGTTTGCTTGCATTTTTTCGCCTCTCTCAAGGTTCAAACTCTCCCTCGAAGGCCGGTCGCTCTCGAGAACATCTCACCACAGCCTTCTGCTATCTATCAGAATCCCGTCTGTCACTTTTGCACCTTCTATCACTGTTCACCGTCCAGCTGATCCACAACTCCGCGCAATAAATAGCAATGCGGTCCCATGCAATGTGGGACACGGGAAGCGATTTCCCGCCGCTTTGCCGCGATCCCATGCACTTCTCTTCGGCCGCTCTCGTTCCACAGATTCACTCAACTCGCTTAACTGCAAATCAACGTTCAAAACGCGTCTCTATACAGATGGTTGCTCCTTCGGCCTTTCCAAATGCAAGATAGCCGCTTCCACATCTCGCCTCCCCACGCTTGAATAAACAGGCGGCTTCAAAATATCCTGAGAGGCTTTCCCTAGCTCCTGGCCTCCCAAGCTAAGCATGATTAGGAAGTTCCACCAATCCGCTTTTGTTACGTATCAGTGCGTCCCACAGACTGAGCGCTCCCAAAATGGAGTTGCATCGACATCACCCAATTGACAAGGCCCGATCACCACTGGGCCTACATTAACTGCCGGCATTAGCTAGGAAGTCCTGCTACTTTGCCCCCGCCCGTCCCCGCTCACGTCCTCCTCACAAACAAAAGACCAAAGGCCGGAGTTGCAAAGCCTCCCCGTTTATATTGGATTTCCCATGGTGGCTCCACTAACGGCAGAGGACATTGCGTCCTTTCAGGGCGCAGAGAATGCTCGCATTATCCTGATTGCATTGTTTAGCCTGACAGGCGAGTAGCTCCGTATTTGTGCCCAGTGTCTAACCTTACCTTTCCTGCCAGTTTACGAGGTTCGTGCCGTATGTCCAAGATTGGATTCTCTTAAACTTCAAGTAGTGGGTGATGACCCTCGACGAGGAGGTAGACACGCCTTCCAGTCACAATTCTATTATTTCACTGAGAACATTGGTTCAGATACGATACTTCTGGACTGGATGTTGGGGGATGTCACGAATATTGTTCCTTGTGGTGCGTCGCACCCTTCCCAACTTTCAAACCTGGATTTATTTTTCGTTGCTAGAATCGGTATTTAAATCCGATAATCAGCGTTTTGGCCCTAGTTTGCAAGTAGGAATATTTGAAGCTTTCCGTATTCTCACTTCCATTCAGGTTTTTCTTTACCAGACCCCAGCATCCAAGTACGTGCTGACTGAATATTTCTGGCTGCAATACTCGCACTTACGCTTCCGTCCGATTCGCTTCAGTTGTGAGTTCTCTTCGGACCCTCGGGTTTCTCGTTTGAATTCTTGAACGACGTTGTCTTTCTAGCTGCAAACGTGGTATACGGACGCTGTTCGTTATAAGCATCGTGGCTCTTGGTGTAGTACAAGGTCCATGATCTGATGCCGTTCATTCATTCATGTTCAACTTACATCATTTCATTTTCCAGCAATGCTAGTAGTCCGCGTTTGGTATCTCTTCTCGCAAAGCCGATTAACGCGCATGGCGATGATCGCGTCCTTTGCGCTGACCAACATTATATCGCTATATTTCGCTGTCTGGGCAGGGATTCAGCTAGACGTTACCGCGAACCTAGCTCACTTCCATATTGCCGGGTGTCGGGCAAGTCGACCCCCGAAATTCTGGAGGCTGTACCTACCCTCATTGGTCCTTCATGTGAGCGTCATTTGCTCCCCACGTAATTCTCCTCACTCTTCCGGTAGACGGTATTATACTCTCTGACCGCGTTTCGAGCGTTGAAAAACCGTCGGATATTCAAAGACGCGCCAATATTAAAGCGACTTGTCAGAGAGTTCGTCATTCCCGCTTTAATCGTCTACGTACTCGGGTCCTAATGGTTCCCCGCAGTGGCGGCTTTTTCTATTTCGTGGTATTCAGTGCGCACTTCGTTGTTGTTTTTCTCCGTACGAGACTCATTCAACCAGTATCGGTACTGTTCACCGCAATCGGTTCTTTTCTGCAACAATACCCAACGGTGATTATTGGCTTTTGCCCACTGGGCTGATTGATTAATCAAGCGCTCGGTAGATCAACGTGCCCGCAATATTTTCCAAGTACGTGAAACCGCAGTTGGGGATCACGTTTCTCATGTTCGATATTTAGTTTCACTGTAGCAACGACATCGATTGCAGCGTCCCGCGTGATGCTCAGCATCCACTCGCTGGCAGCAAAATTAGGCTCGGACTCGGCGTTCCTGTTAAATAACATAGAGCTGAGCCGCGTTCCCTGGAGACGCGGCGCCACCGAAGGCGAGATAATCGTAGACAGATTTGGCCGGCAGCCCGACGACGAGGATGACGAGGAGTCGGGTTCACCCTCTATGAGTGTTGCGTCCCTCAAAACGAGCCGCGTTGGCAGATGGAATGACGAGACCTGGTAACCTGCCATGGTCGTTGGTGATTCTCTATTAAATGTATTATTGTAATTCCCGAAGTCCGCAGGCTAGCCCCGTTGTATGCATGTTCACGACCTCGGTACGCTCAACGAGCTGGATGCCTCGACCAGAAGGCGCCCTTTATCGTGCAACTGGGGCATTGACCTCTGGACGCGCCCAATGAAGTCAACAAAGCGTCCGCAATACTCTACATCCTCGCCACCCAGATCTAAATCAAGGCGCCAGCGAATTGACGGGCCGGCGGGGTGCGCAACAAGCGCAGTATCCAGCCTATTCAACAGCTTTGCGTCAATGAGAAGTTCGTCATCGTGCATCGGGATCCCGGTCAACGAGATGGTGAGGTCTGCGAGGAGAGGGCTGCAGTCGAGGACGGTCAAGATGAGACCAGAATGAGTGTCGAGCCAGCTAGAATAGAGGAAGAACTCGACAGAGCGGAGGGCGGGGAGTGGGGGTATCAGGAATGTTGCTGGTAAGCTGTAGAGGCCTTATTCAATGTTCATAAATCATTAATATTCCGAGGACGTCATTCCTTATACACTAAGTTACCTTGAATATCGAATCCGATGTGCTGAAGTGTGCCCGCAGTTGCAAATATGAGTCTACTGCTGATGTTTTGGGCACAAACCACGGTCAAGCGGACCAGACGCTCAGTGTAATCCATAAATTGAGGGCGTAGGAGAATCTCCCCAACCATCTTGGTATTTCTCTCCAGGGCCAGATCCCGCACTTTAGAGACGTGAGGCTGTTGTTCGAGCATTTGATAGTCGATCGGCTGCGTAAAGGATATATTCTGAAAGGAAATGACAGGGGCGGTGGCGAGAAGGCGAAAGAAAATGTCCGCGGGCAGGTAGACCAGGGTGACACGCATTTCATGGAGTGGCTGGTGCGACAGAAAATCCAAAACGGCCGACCAGCCAAGGAATTCGGCGGTCACCCGCGTAATATGGCACCTGCGTACATTTTTCAGCTTCCCGATCATAAGTTAGTCTCTCGTAGACAGACACTTCAACCGATAACGCTCGTACCTCGCTTGTTGAAATCGTATGTAGGAAAATGTCGACGTCGGGGGTGTCTAGGTCGCTGAGGTGCCCCAGGGTCAGGTGAACGACGTAGCTCCCGATGTGCGGCGATTCACCAAGAAGAGTGCGTAGGCCATCAAGTCTTTTACGGTCTCGACGTCGAAAATTTAGCTCGAATGACTGGAACAGGTTACGCTGGCTCTCTTTGCGAAACGTGGATCCTGCAAGGCAGGATGCCTTGAGAGTCGGAACATCATCGACTTCACATATGATGGCGTCCACAAGTTCTTGTGGGAGGAGTGCCATGGAAAAGACCTAATCAACTGGATTGTAGCGTTAGAGTACACGTTTCAGGGCGAAGAACGGGGAACGAACGAAAGAAAGTCGGTGTTCAGGTTCAAGCCGCAGCGGGCCGCTCAATGCTTGGTCGTGCATTTACGAGGTCCCCGGCATCACGGCTTGAGTTGACCGCTGCCACCAACTTCCCTCTTCGTTTCTCCTGGTACTGTCTCTTCTGAATAAATCCTAGGAATGAATAGCTCTTTGCGATGACCCTCTTTCCGCAGGAACTCGTGAACGCCTTCATACATGAAATAGACGATGTTCCAACTCTAAAGGCATCCTGCCTGGCTGGATCCGTGTTTCGTGAAGAGACTCAACGTATTCTGTTCCGCTCAGTCACAACCCACGGAAACCCTTATGCGCTCTGCGGTCTTCTTCAGGAGTCACCGCATATCGCGCCTTACATTACCAGCCTCGACATCTCGTTTTTCGAAGACCTGCTCATTTCTAACACCGAGGGCTTCCACCAGATCTTCCGAGTCGGTACGATGAACAATGTACGAAGTTGTACTGTCACCCACATGCCTAGTGCCAAGCTTCATGCAACACTCTTGTTGGCTTTCCTCGTTTTCCTCTCGCGCCAGCCACTGCGCAAACTGCGTGTCACTTACACCCCTTCCCTGCTACCTATCGTCTGCTTGCGTCTTCTCACCTTGGCCCCCACTTTCCTTTCTCAATGTCTACCTAGCGGATGACATTGACTTTCCAATGCCGGACTGGCAAAATCCCGTACCCAGAGTGCGAGATTTCACCTTGGGCTGGGCACATAATGGCGGTGCTACAGGTCTCGAAGCCCTGCTTGTGCGCTCGCACTCTAAGGAGGGTACACCGGGTTTTCTCCGCCTCTACCTCTTCTGGGACCACGACCTCAGCAGCAGCCTCGTATCTGCAACTGCGAACACACTCGAGCACATAGAACTCGAAGGTATGCGTTGCTGCTACCACTCCTGGCCCTCGCGATACTCATTTTCCTTTCTGTTTTCGTGGAAAGGTGCCCTCGGATCACCAATAGCCATTCCCCCGTTCCCAGTTCTTCGCTCCATCAAACTATCTTCGCTCCGTTTCCTCGATCGTTACCCCCTGTGGCTACCCAACCTCATTTCGACCATCCTCGACCGCAGCCCCATCCTCACGGACCTCACCCTCGCATTTACTCTCCCATTTACCCTCCCCCCCAGCAGTGCTAACACAAATCCCTTCCACGTCAGCATACAGCTGCTGGCCACGCTAGACACCGCGCTCGTCGAGCACGCCGCGGCTCCGTCGCTCCAGTGGCACCTCCTTCCGACCCGATACAGCCACCGAAAAAAAGACACCTTTACCGATTTCGTCACGCTGGTGCGACGCGGAATGCCACGGTTAGATGAGCAGCGTCGTCTCACACTCGAGGTGCGTGGGTGGAATGGACGGTACCCGTGGGCGGAATGGACGATACCCTGGTCCGGATGGCTGGCGATACGACGGGTCGGAAGACGTGAATACCCTAGTTGTATAGACATATACATGATACATTCAAGCTTCACATAACCAGCGAGGATCTTGGGGACGTCCCCCTTAGGCACTCATGTCGGCCTGCCAAATCAAGTACTTTTTCCGGTAACCGCAGAGAGCTGTTGCCGTGCCAGCGCCCTCTCCGGATCGATATCTCAATGGATTCGACGCCTTCACCCCCGTACTGCCAATAATGGTACAAAAACGCTCCCTCCCGGTTCATTGCGCCCCGCGCCGCAAATCTGGCGCGCTCTCCGTCTGCGACGGATCGGAAGACATGAGTACCCTATTGGCAATCAGCAATATAATATAGATTCAAGTTTCGCCTCACTACAGTAATAGTACAAAAACAAGTAATTCCCTAACCCGTCTCAATCCCCCCACTTCAAAGCGCCTCCAAAATCACCTTGACGCCCCACGCCCCAGGGTCCGGTACCTGCTCCTTCAGCAGCACTGCCGAGTCCACATACGCGCTCCGCCCCGCCTTGGCGTCGATGTCGCGCGTGTGCTCCGCGGCCGCAGCCGCCGCCCCAACGGCACTCGCCCAACCGGCTGCGTAGGCGTCGACAAAGGCTGCGAGCGGGTCGACGAGCGTGCGGGAGGGGGGTCGGGCGCGGGTGTATGTGTACAGTTTCGTCAGGGCGGCCGAGAGAGCGGGGCCCCACAGCTCGGCGCCTGCGGTCGTGCGCGATGAAGATTGCAGACCCTGTGCAAGGGCGGAGAAGAAAATTCTACGCGTAGTCAGTTAATTTGCTCCCTTCAATCGCAAGGGAGTAGGGAGACGCACGAATACAACGCCCCACTCGTCCCTCCCATCGCCGTCTCCGCAACCTTCGCAATCGCAAGCACGTCCGCCACAAGGTCCGTCCCCGTAATCCCCCCCTCCGCAATCGCCTTCTCCACGCCTTGCGCCCCGGCCTTGAGCGTCAGCCCGCAGTCCCCGTCCCCTGCAATCGTGTCCATGCGTGTGATCTCTGACTCCGCAGCGACCACCGCCGCGCACGCGCGCTTGATCGCATCGAGGAACGCAGCGGGCTGCGGGGCGCTGATGCCGCTCGCTTTTCCCTTCGTCGCGGCGCTGGAGGCGGAGGCGGCGGGCGCGAGCGGCGTGGGCGTCACGGGCGGGCCTGCGGCGGTCCATTTCCACCCGGGTGTCTGCGCGCGCGCATCGAGGAGGGAGAGGAGCGTGCTCGCTGTTGGGGCACCGGCGGATTCATCTGAGGCGCTGGGGAGGAGGACGAGGGAGATGGAGAAGCCGGGCATGTTAAGACTCGTCTGAATTTACATCCGCATCAGCACACCAATTAACGGAAATGGGAGGGTAACTCGCACCATGAAGGTCCCTGCAATCACACGACTCACGCCAATCTGGCGATTTGCGAGCTCGTCGCGCGCCGCGCGCACGACGCCGCCGACCTCGAGTTCACTCAGCCCGCCGAGGTTGTTGACGAGCAGCACGACCTCGTCCTTGCCGTCGTTCCGGAAGGGCAGGAAGCCGCGCTCGGCATCCGTGGTGGACGTGATGTAGTCCAGCAGGCGCGGGATGAGCTCGGAGAGCGGGGGGATGGAGGAGAGGCGCGTGTTGCCGGGCTCGTTGTGGATCCCGAGCCCAATCTCGATCTCGGTGGCAGAGAGGGAGGAGGAGGGTGCTGCGGTACCAGGAACCTGTGGAAGCGTAAGGAGAAAGCGTAAGGAGGCGAATTGAGCGGATGTGAAGGCAGATGCACATGACAGTGCTCGAGGCCGACCCCGATGGTGCCAATACGGCCTGCGACCCACTGCGCGATAGAGTAGACCTCATCGAGACTGGCACCTTGTGCAGCCAAAGCACCTGCAATTTTGTACACCAAGACGACGCCAGCGAGGCCTCTGCGCGGGTTAAGCTTGGTTGTTCCAAGTAAATCGTGGAGCGCGTACCTGCGTCCGACAATTCCGCCCTGTGTCCTGCCTACTGCGACGTCGTCTCCAACCACGATAAACTTGACCTTATTCGACTTCTCAGCGTGCTCCGCGGCGTACTGCTCGGCAGCAAGACCAAAGTTCAGGATATCGCCGGTGTAATTTCTGTAACGCGCTCAGTATCGCCCTCTTCTTCATCCAAAACACGAAAGCGTACTTGACGAGAATCAAGGTTCCGGCGTCGTTCTCGACGAGATCAATCCCGCGGCGGACCTGGCTCGAGTTGGGCGAGGCAAAGACGTTCCCGCAGACGGCAGCTGCAGAGACATTAATTGGGATTGAAGAACAGGATGGACGGCGTACCACTGAGCATCCCCTCGCCTTGAGATCAAGGCAGGTTTAGAATCCGTTCCACAAAAGAAAATTGCCGAATAAATTCACCAACAAAGCCCGCATGGGACGGTTCGTGACCAGAGCCACCTCCGCAGATCAGAGCGACCTTGGAACGGTCCAACTTGGATCTGTAGACCACTTGAAAAGACAAGCGCTCAGACATTAATACACATTCGGTTGCAGTGCCTCCTGACCTTTATTCGGCGGGTCAAACGCCAGCTGGTCGTTCACCGCGCACAAGCCAGTGAGGGAGTCCACAACAAGAGTCTCGGGATCGTTCAACAAGTGCTTTTGGAGCGCCATTGCTTCACTTTGACGGTGATGGCGAAGCTGAGCCAATGGCTGATTCAAGTTGTTTAGCCGGGCCGGAGACCAGCTGATTTATTCCGCGAAGAATGTTCCTGATTTCCTACTCCGGACCGCGGCGAAGTGTCCAACAAGTACAAAAAGCGCCTTTCGAAAAGAGCCTTGCTCTTGAAGCGTCAGGGTTTATTATCCAAGAACAGAGATAGGGCCTCTTGAGGTCACGTAGGTCCGAAAAGAAAATGCTTCGGACCTTGGCAAAAGAACATTTCACAAACGTCCATTGAGAGAACCGGAACCGCATGACTGCCCACGAATCACGTCCACTTGGCGTGGAGGTCCAGAACTGGTTGAGGGACCAAGAGAAGTACAGACAAGGTTCAAATTTGAGGGCATTGCATAGTTGATGGATAATTGTCATGGAACACGAGTCCTGGCGGCGACTATTATGTAGTATGGACGCCCAAAAGTCAAGACATCTGTGCCAAAAAGATCGGCCTGAAACAATCCTTGGCCTTCGACAATGGGGTACTGTGGCTTGCTCTCGTTTCTTGTCCATGGCAGGCTCAGCACGCATTGCCAATCCTCAAGACCTCAAGGGTGGCACGTGAAGGTTCAGAGCAAAGGAATGGAAAAACTGATGGCAGAAATGATCCGAAATTTGCCGAAACCTCATCCCCAGTGAGAATCCCGTGTGCTCTGGTGTGCTCAGATGTGCTGAAATGTGCTCTCCTAACCTTGCCCACATTTGAGCACATCCGAGCATCCCACAGCACAAAATCTGGACTTTTTGGCTCCAATTTGTATGCTCTGGTATGCTCTGGTACGCGCTGGTACGTTTAGGTGTGCTCGGATGTGCTCCCCATATTTTCCGACCAATTTAATTGAAAATCCAATATATTTCAATACTAACTACACAAAAAGACTACCCGCTGCGCCGCGACGGCCCCAAGTCCCGCAACGTCGTCCTCCCGCGGTCGGATTCAGCGGATTCGCCGCTTGTACGTGGAAGTGTCGTGGCTGTAGCGCGCATGTTAGAGAGAGAAGGCGCAATAAGAAGGACAAGTGCACGCACCGAAAAAGCGCAAACCGCGCAACCTAAACCGGCCAAACTTGCTGCAGCTGACTGGAGAAAAAACAATGAGTGCAGGTGTCGGTATCAGTAAAGAAGATACATACCGTTAATTCCTACGTCGAAACCAGTCAGATACTGCGTAAAACAACAGGGAGGAACATACCCGGATAAAATTGAGAAAAAATGGGATGGCGTTACGCAGGGGGCACAAGGGATTTGGAACTGCCTCGAAAGGTCTGCAACAGGATAAGAAAATTGTATAGCGGCGACAGAGATAGATAATCTCACCATGTCTCTCATCACCTGGCGTGGTGCTATTATGAGTGGAGGGTGAGCGGATCAATAACGGCCTGGAGGAAACTTTACTCACCAACGATGCACTTGCGGGCGTTGTGTACGAAGATCTGGGACATAGATGTTGGGTAAGTAAACTGTGAACAAAGAAAGCCGCGCTTACCATCGGTGATCAGCGCGCCAGAGCGCACCAGGAAATGTTCATGTGTACCTGTAATGAAGTAAGTGACAGAATTTGCGGGGAAGAGAGGAGGTTCGAAAGGAGGTGAGGAACCATGGGACTGCCTGTTTGGCAAGCTCGAATACCTGGTGTTGCGACGGCGGAATGCCGGGCCAGTCGACGACGCGTCAAGACATGCGCTCCAACTCGTACAGAATTTGATGCACCGAAGGACTTACAAAACAATTCGAGCCCTCCCGACCTTCGGGATATCCATCACCGCACTCTTTGGCTACCTGTCACCTCCACTAGCACGCTCGGGAAAATGCGCCGTTCCCCCATGGTCGCCCCAGCAGCGTGAGCTGTCGAAGGTCTAGGAGAAGCCCGAGGCGTCGCCGTTCGACATGGCGGTGGAACTGGTGCTTCGCATGATGAGACGGCTAGACGGGGTGAGGTGAGGCGAGACGCACCGCAGTGCATTGAACGGGGAATCGACTTCGCGAGAACGCGCACCTATGGTCAGCGTACGGAAGGGGATGAGGGCGGTGAAGTACTTACTTGTTGCATAAAAGTGTTCCAAACGCGTACCGAAGTCGAGACTTTATCTCAACAACACGTCCGAAGATAAGTACGCTACGAAGAGCCCGAGGCCACAGATGAGTAGGAAAACGGTGCAAGAGAATCGTCGTTCTCACCAAGTGCCCAACGCGGTACCGGTGCAATTCTTCCAGTGGTCGCCTGTGCTATGGAGAGATAAGAGGGCTGCCAGGGCAGAAGGGCTTCCGGAGTTGCAGAGGGGCGGGCAGCAGACGGGGGGACGGGACGGCGGCGCGAGCTGGTGACGTGGCGGGGAGATGGTGGTGGTACGAAATCAAGAAGCGTTTCGAACTCCGACCGCCACGCGTCCATTACGGCACCCAGTTCGAGGACTTGCAGCTCTTGCTGCAGCTGCCGACAAAGTTTCGACTGAATCGACCTGAAAGTCGGGATGACGTCTATAATGAAGTGCTTTGAGCAAAGTTAAAGATGATTGTCAAAAAGAGGATCAAATTGGTGTGCTGAAAAGTGCTGAGCGCACATCAGAGCAGTTAAAGTGGATAGTGGAGCACATCAGAGCATCCCTGAGCACACCAGAGCACACGGGATTCTCACTGGGAGGCCTCATCCTGGAGGACCCTCGAAGATTCCCTCAAATGGCTGTCCAGTGCAGTAGAGATTTCGGATAAAATCTCGCCGGGGTCAACCCCAAGAGGTGTCGACGATTCTTATCGGACACACTATCAACAGCACGTGCCGGTTGGGCACCTGCCATATCGGGCTGTTGATCACACAAACAAAGCACGTTCTCACGCATCGACCACCACCTGCGACGCGTCCCGCCCGAACGTGCGACGCGTCCACAGGCTCGGCGGCCCACACACGGATCGATAGGGAGTAGCCACCACACTTGCTACTTGAGGGAACCTTCCCAACCAAGCCAATAACTCGCAGCGCAGTCGCCGTGACCACTGTCACTGGAAGTACAACTTCCAACAGCACCTTCAGGACAGACACCCTCAATGGAGGGCAATCTGGTCCAAAGACTTCCTTTCCACCATTGAGATTAGCTCTGAGGAGCGAGAGGCCCTCGGATTTCCCCCCGCCAATGTTATACGGATACGAGCTCCCAATGCCGTCTTTCCACCTCCCAATCACGGCGAAAAGCGCCCGGCATCGAGCCCACCGAGTTCTCCCAGCCGCAGGAGCGGCAAGGAGAATCTAGGGATGTTCACACCGAGGTCTAACATCGACTCGCGCACAGAGCGCGCATCGAAAGCTAGTTTTTTGATGATTACCCGCCAGCGGCTCCCAGAAAAATTCCCTCGTATAATAGGACATATGCAGATGATGTTTGAATATTTTCGTATTTTCTTCTCTACGCATCGTGTACATAATGCGAACGGAATCCATGGCGGCGAAACACCCAACGCGGAGACGCGACCGATCAACACTGCCTCAAGAGCCCGATATGGCAGGTGCCCAACCGGCACGTGCTGTTGATAGTGTGTCCGATAAGGATCGTCGACACCTCTTGGTCAACCCGAGGTCAACCAAGATGCTAAATTGTCGAAACCGTAGAAGACTTCATGGCCTACCGTTACGCACTCAGGCTCAACTCAGGCTTGGTGAATCTGATTTCAATAAGCGAGGTACGAGCATCATCGGTTGAAGGATCGGGAAGCTGAAAAATGTAGGTGCCACATCACCGGGGTGACCAGCAAATTCCTTGGCGGCCATTTTGAATTTTCTACCGCACCAGCCACTCCATAAATGCGTGTCGCCTTGGCTAACCTGCCCGCGGACATCTTCTTTTCGTCTTCTTGCCACCGCCCCTGTCACTATTTTGCGAATGCTCTTATAACGGAGCAATTTGACTTGGCCCCGGGGCCCGACCCCACGTTCCCAAAATGCGGGATCTGACCTTGGGGAGGTGTACCAAAACGGCTGAGGACATTTCCACATGAGTTAGAAACTGCACCGTGACCCAGCGTCTGCTCCGCTTGACCATCGACTGTCCCCAGGACCCACCGGCAGACCCATATTTGCAACTGGAAGCACACTTCAGCACATCGGATTGGATACTCGATGTATGTGTGGGCAATTACAATCTCGGGATGTTCAATAATGATGTCCGTGAGCAAGTGTTTCTCTCACAAGGGACAGTCCTGATACCCCCACTCCCCGTCTGTCAAATTCTTCATTTATTTCGACGGCCTCCAGGACTCGGAGCACGATCACTCTGATATCATATCGACCGTCCTGAAATACATTCTGCTCCTCGCAGACCCACCTGCACACCGAGGCACGACAACGAACTTCTCATTGACACACGGCTGCTGAATAGCCTGGATACTGCGCTCGTTGCGCACCTCGTAGGCCCATCAATTCGGTGGCGGCTCGATTTGGATCTGGCTGCCAAAATGCGGACTGTCGCGGAGGCTTTGTTAATTTGGTAGGGATGGTACAGAGGTCGATGCCCTGTGTGCACACCAAAGGGCGCCTTGAGCTCGAAGCATATACTATAAGTAACGGTTACCACTAACCTTTTCCTCAGCCCGATCTCGTTTATCGCACTGCAATGAATGTACTTAGGTTGGGTGTTTTCGCGTCTTTCTCATCTTCTGATTCCGAATTCTCGTCCTTGAATATTCGACGACGAAGGTCGAGGTCAAACCTAAGGCGCCTACACTAGTAAGTTGACTGAACTGACTGGTAGGTTGGTAGACTGTAAGAAAAGGTTGTCTGATTTGAGGAAGAGTACGAAAGGTCGCCCCGTGCACGGAAAAAAATTTGATACTGCTGTCTTCGGCGTCATTCATCGTTGAAAATAGGAAATACTGGCAGCGTGTATAAGTCGTTCACAACTGAGACATACAGTGATGATACATTGATCGCTCGAATTTTTCTCGCCCTAGAAAGTTCCACCAGAGATCTAAAATCCGTGAGCACAGGGAGAAAAAAAAACAGAGCGGTCGGACGCACCACAGCCTTGTTGGCGGCGATGATGGAGCCTTTACCACCAGTAGCAACGAGATCAGAGAAGTCCCATGTACCAGAGCAGGCGCCACAGTCGATCACAAGTCGCTCCGCTGAACCGGCGACGGCGACGTTAGTTACACCTCCGGTGAACGAGATACCACTGTGAAATTCTTCAGTCAATTTTTAGGCGAGCCACACAAAGGGAATCGCACCTAATAGGTGCTCCGGTTCCGGGAGTGCTATCATCATCGGGGTAGCTCTGGGTGATGAGAATGCCTAACAGTGTCCGATTATTAAAATTACGGTATCGGAAATTGTATACGCGCCGTATTCAGTGCTTCCAGTAATCGTGTTCCTGAAGTAAATATAAGTTTAATAGTGAGACTGGAAGGAGGAGGCAACCTACGCCTCGTATTTGACGTTGGAAACGCTGGCGCCGGTAGCGTCAGCGTCAACCTGTACTTTTCACTAAGTAACTGAAGTTGCTGTTCAAATTCAGAGTGACTTACCTTGATTCTCATCCCGTAGAGTCCTGGTCCGACAGTGTTACGTGCAATCGTGACGCCGGAAACGGTCTTTCCAGTTGCAATGGATCCAATACTGGTGCATGTAAGCAAGAGTATGTAAGGGAATCGAACCATGGAGTACCTGATGCCGTGCCCTCCGGTGCAGGTATTGTCTTCAATGACTAGTGTGCTCCCGGAGTTGATGGCGACACAATCATCTTGGTTTTTAACCACACATTTGGAAACCGTAACGGACGAGGCACTAATGTCGAAACCATCAGTATTGTGGCCAAGGGCACCGGCATCACCGGCCGCTGAAAATTGCATTCAACGAAAACCTCCAGGGGTCTGGGCAACGAACGCACAGTTGTCGACAGTAATGCCTTGGATAAGTGCAGCGCCTCCTGTGGTGCCGACGGAAATTGCCTGGGCGGGGGAGTTGAGGACCGTGACGTCCTCGAAGGTTCCAAAGCCTTTGAACCTAAATTACAAGGTTGGTTTATCAATGAGGCACCAGACATCTTTGAGAGAATTCACTTGACGAAGGGGTGGGGCTTGGCCACTCCACCATTGGTGCCTTGAGCGCTCGTCAGTTTACAACTAACATTCCTTCGCGAGTTCATACCTAGTCCATCCCAGTACAGGGCCCCGTTACCCTGGGAGCATGATTAAAAATATATCGAAGATGAATGGGCGTGGAACGCACATTAATGTTATGATCTCCGCCATTGAATACAATATTGTCGGTGTCGAAGGTTATTAACGGCCTACGAACGGGAACTGTGAGAGGTGTGAGGCTTTCAACTCGGTTTTAAACGCACCCGGCAGCTGCGAACGGAAACAGTGTGAGAAATGAAAACGATCAACCGCATGATCAAAACGCACAGGTGGTCTTTGCGAAAGTGATATCACCGGTCATGGTAACAGTAGCGCCGCTGGCAGCCTTCAAGAATTTAGTTTAAAGCTCGACTCGGAGTCGGTAAAGACGAAACTTACCGCGATAGTAATAGTGTCTACCACGAATCTTCAGCCAAACTGCAAGTACAATAAGTCGACACATACTTCCAGCTGGAACAGTAAAGGCTGTAATTATGACAGCGGTACATGCCGATAGGTTTGCAGCACTGGCGACGCTGTTGACCGTGCATGTTGCTCGTTTTGCGGTCTCAGTCCTCGACCCCAGTACGGTAATATTGCTCGGAATTGCGACAGCGAGGCCGACCAGAGCCGCCAAGTGGATGAAAGTAGCGAATGAAGAAGGCATTTTCGAGGACTAGAACTGGGTACCGCTTGGTGAGAAACAGACCTTGTTGTATCTTCAGGGCTTTATACTACGTTAAGCGGACCGCGCGGAGAAACGGCAACGCAACGAGTAGGAGAAACAACTTCACCTGACAACGCCCGTGGTCGCGCTGAATTTTCAAAAATGGTAGTGCGCGGCCCGTTGAAAGAATAGCTTCCAAGGCCAGAATAAGCTCCGAGGGTTGCTAACTCAGTCGTTGAATTATCCATCAGTGGGACTTCCCAGCAACGACGCACCTGATCGAAAAGTAACTCCGAGTCCCACTATCGTTGGAGAACGGGAGGCCTGTTTTTAGTCCTGTCGTGTCCTAAACTTCAGCTTCTAAACTTCAACTTGGTTTATTATTAAGGGAGCGGCCGCCGGCAAGAAACCAAAACGAGCGATTCTAGAAATAGATCGATGACCGGCCCGGAAAGAACTGCCACACAAGACGATGGTTTTGCCGAGAGAAAATTCAAGCCAATTGAACAACTTACAGATCTAGAAGTCGAGTCTACCAACATCCTCTGGTAAAAAACGTTATGAACGACGCTGAGTTAATGTTCCACGCCGCCGGCATGAGGAGGGCTGACACGAAACTGCAGGGGGGCGCTGCGGACGGAAGGACGGACGCAAAGTAGTGCCAGGAGGATGGATTCAAATTAAACCACGCCAGGAGGTCAAAGTTGCGTCGCATGCAAGTCGCATGTCAAAACCGAGGGCATGGCATAGTCGATGGATAAATTGCCACTGAGGAGGAGGAGATACGAGCAGGCCTGAAAACGAGGTTAAGCCAGTTGAAAGGCAAGTTTCCGTCTAAAAAAAGGCCTTTACCCGTTGGGAACACTGCCATTTAAAGCCACAATACTTACATTATCTTGTCCAAGAAGCAAGGATTCTTTACAGTAGAGCTTTTTGGCATAGATTCCCGCTATCGCCTAAAGAGAGCTATATGCCCGGAAGGCCAGAGGATGGCGGCGGACGCCGGCGTCTGCTGTGGACGTCGGCGTCTGCTGGTGGACGTCGGCAGACGATGATCTCCATCAGCAGATGGTATCTGCCGCTGGAGGCCGTGATTAGATAGCGGATAGATTGTCGACAACTGATGGCATCCGGCAGCGCCCCTATCTGAGTCCTGCGTCGTCCGCCGCCATCCTGCAGATGCCGCCGGATTTCGACGGCGTCCGCCCATGTGTTTTCACTCATATGACCATTTGTCATCTTTTTAATATCCAGGAAACACAATTGTCCTCCTGCTCCCCTCCCATGCCGCCCCCTCAGCTAATCCCCTTGGACTCGATCGCTGGCGGCGTGATAACTCGCAACCGCACTCTTACAGTGCTGTATTCCATCGCTGCCGCCGTGGGACTTGATGCGACGGGCAAGAAAGATGACATTCTGCCTCGCATTATGACCAAACTCACAGAGGACCCCGAGTTTGCACAGCGGCCGGAACACATGAAGTTCTCGGTGTACAGGGCTAACAAAACCGCCCAGAAGACCAGCAAAAATGGCAGAAGCAGTGCTGTGAAGGCAGCTGAAGATGCTGAAGAGGATAAGCGGGCTTTGCCTGCGACGGGGTCAGTCTTCTCATTGTGGGCTTCTGATTTTACCCGAGCTGAAATCTGTTCGAAGTGCCCACCGCACGCTTACCGAAGGCAAGGCAAGCATCGATCCGCCCCCCCAGTTTGCACGTCTCGAAGGCCCCACCAAGAAGAATGAGGTTCTTGAGCATGACGATCAACATTGCACTTGAGAATGCACAGGAAGAAACCACTGGGTTTGCCGTTTAGATTTGGGTGGGCCCATAACCTATTGAAGTAGAGACTTAAAGCGGGAAGTGTTCGCAGAACTGAGTGAATTCAGAGTAGTACTACGGTTTAAATACAAGTGAGAATGCATAGCTATAGGTCCCATGTGAGGGTATGCGGAAAATAACAATCTTACTACTTAATGGGAACAAGTAAACACCTGACAAGTAAACACCGCATGAGTAAAGGATTAGAAAGACCAGTAGAGATGACGGATGAGGAAATCGTAAGTAAGTTCAACTTGGCGGTAAACCTAGCCGCCGGCTTGTTCCGGTTTGTATTCTAACATGCTCGTTTTCTGATTCTAAATTAACTCTCGCCGTTAAATATTTGATGAGGAAGGTCAAGCTCAAGCCTGAGGGTGATTCGTGCTTTATGTATAGGAAGGAGACCAACCTGCCGGTCGGAGCCAAATTGATGGGCGGTTCACTGAACTGACTGGTAGATAGGTAGACTGTAAAAGAAAAGGGGGTTTGGTTTGAGGAATGGTACACCGTATCGTTGTTTTTGCATGACGAGAATTTAGAAGTGAAAACAGATCGATACTGCGGTCTTGGGTGTCATTCAGCGTTGAAGATAGGACATGCGCAGGAACACTGGCAGCGGGTATAGCCGTTCACAACTGAGACATACAGTGATGATACATTAATCGCTCAAAAATTTTCCCGTCCTAGTAAGTTCCGCCAGAGATCTAAAATCCGTGAACCACAGGGAGAAAAAAACAGAGCGGTCGGACGCACCACAGCCTTGTTGGCGGCGATGATGGAGCCTTTACCACCAGTAGCAACGAGATCAGAGAAGTCCCATGTACCAGAGCAGGCGCCACAGTCGATCACAAGTCGCTCCGCTGAACTGGCGACGGCGACGTTAGTTACACCTCCGGTGAACGAGATACCACTGTGAAATTCTTCAGTCAATTTTTAGGCGAACCACACAAAGGGAATCGCACCTAATAGGTGCTCCGGTTCCGGGAGTGCTATCGTTGTCTGGGTAGCTCTGGGTGATGAGAATGCCTAATAGCAGTGTCCGATTATTAAAATTACGGTATCGGAAATTGTATACGCGCCGTATTCGGTGCTTCCAGTAATCGTGTTCCTGAAGTAAATATAAGTTTAATAGTGAGACTGGAAGGAGGAGGCAACCTACGCCTCGTATTTGACGTTGGAAACGCTGGCGCCGGTAGCGTCAGCGTCAACCTGTACTTTCACTAAATAACTGAAGTTGATGTTCAAATTTAGAGTGACTTACCTTGATTCTCATCCCGTAGAGTCCTGGTCCGACAGTGTTACGTGCAATCGTGACGCCGGAAACGGTCTTTCCAGTGGCAATGGATCCAATACTGGTGCATGTAAGCAAGAGTATGCAATGGAATCGAACCACGGAGTACCTGATGCCGTGCCCTCCGGTGCAGGTATTGTCTTCAATGACGAGTGTGCTCCCGGAGTTGATGGCGAAACAATCGTCTTGGTTTTTAACCACGCATTTAGAAACCGTAACGGACGAGGCACTAATGTCGAAACCATCGGTATTGTGGCCGAGGGCACCGGCATCACCAGCCGCTGAGAATCGCGTTCAACGAAAACCTCCAGGGGTCTAGGCAACGAACGCACAGTTGTCGACAGTAATGCCTTGAATAATTGCAGCGCCTCCTGTGGTGCCGACGGAAATTGCCTGGGCGGGGGAGTTGAGGACCGTGACGTCCTCGAAGGTTCCAAAGCCTTTGAACCTAAATTACAAAGTTGGTTTATTAATGAGGCACCAGACGTCTTTGAGAGAATTCACTTGACGAAGGGGTGGGGCTTGGACACTCCACCATTGGTCCCTTGAGCGCTCGTCAGTCTACAACTAATATTCCTTCGCGAGTTTATACCTAGTCCATCCCAGTACAGGGCCCCGTTACCCTGGGAGAATGATTAAATATATCGAAGATGAATGGACGTGGAACGCACATTAATCTTATGATCTCCGCCATTGAATAAAATATTGTTGGTGTTGAAGGTTATTAACGGTCTACGAACGGGAACTGTGAGAGGCGTGAGGCTCCTAATTCGGTTTCAAACGCACCCGGCAGCTGCGAACGGAAACGGTGTGAGAATGAAAACGATCAACCGCAGGATCGAACCCACAGGTGGTCTTTGCGAAAGTGATATCACCGGTCATTGTAACAGTAGCGCCGCTGGCAGCCTTCCAAGAGTTTAGTTTAAAGCTCGAGTCGGTAAAGACGAAACTCACCGCGATAGTAATGGTGTCTACCATGAATCTTCAGCCAAACTGCAAGTATAACAAGTCGATACATACTTCCAGATGGAACAGTAAAGGCCGTGATTATAACAGCGGTACATGCCGATAGGTTTGCAGCACTGGCGACGCTGTTGACCGTACATGTTGCTCGTTTTGCCGTCTCAGTCCTGGACCCCGGTGCGGTAATATTGCTCGGAATTGCGACAGCGAGACCGACCAGAGCCGCCAAGCGGATGAAAGCAGCGAGTGAAGAAGGCATTTTCGAGGACTAGAACTTGGTACCGCTTGGTGAGAAACAGACCGTCTTGTATCTTCAGGGCTTTATACTACGCTAAGCGGACCGCGCGGAGAACGGCAATGCAACGAGTAGGAGAAACAACTTCACCTGACAACGCCCGTGGTCGCGCTGAACTTTCAAAAACGGTAGTGCGCGGCCCGTTGAAAGAGCAACTTCCAAGGTCAGAATTACCTCCGAGGGTTCATAACTCAGTCGTTGACTTTATACCATCACTGGGAATTCCCGGAAACGACGCACCTGATCGACGAAAAGTAAACCGAGTCCCTCTATCGTTGGAGACCGTGGAGGACGCGATTTCGGAGAGCCCTCTTTTCTAGTCCTGTCGTGTTCTAAACTTCAACTTCTAAAGTGCCACTCGGTTTATTATGCGCTGAGGGAGCGGCAAGAAACCAAAACCAGCGATTCTGAAAGTAGACTGATGACCGCGCCCCAATCCGGCCCGGACAGAACTGCCAAGCATAACTCGGAAGACTTTAACGCGCCGGTGATCATGAGAGACAATGGGTTTTACCGAGGTGAAATTCAAGCCAGTTGAACCAACTCGCAGGAAAAAGTTTTTGAACGGATCTAGAAGTCAGTCTATCCAACATCCTCTGGTAACTGTTTCATGGTGAACGTTTTATAAACGACTCGGAATTAATGTTCCACCTGACACAACTGCAGGGAGGTGCTGCGGAAGGACGGGCGCAAAGTAGCACCAGGGATGGATGGATCCAAATTGAAACGGCGCCAGGAGATCAAAGTCGCGTCATGTCAGCCTTCAGGAGTCGACTCGGATGCGCCTCGGAACTTGGAAGCCAGGTTCGGACCGGCGTAGTATAAACAGGATGGAGCTATTTTGCGGTTCTAACCCAGCACATAAAGTCAAGGTGTAGCGCAAAGAAAAAAGTCCAGCACCAAGGCAAGGTGAGGGTGGGACGACAGAAAGTGATAGGCGCGCTTGTCGAGCCATGCCGTGATGCCCGATTAGGTGTTTGATGTTCTGCTTCAAAAAATTCTATTATCTTCAATGGTACTGCAGAGGAGGGGAAAAGCAAATGTTCGCAAGGAGGGGATGAAAAAAAGGAAGAAGAAAAATACTCGATAACCAATCACCCGACCCCGAATCGAACGAGGCTCTCCTGGGTAAGCTTATCTCATTCATGTGCAGCATTAGCAGGTGCACACCATGTGCCATCGGGTGCTTGTTAATTTTTTCCTTCCTTCGTCATAATAATTTCCAGTCAGAATAACATCAATGTTGAAGAAGTTGAAGAAAATGAAATCATCATCCAACCCCCGAATCGAAAGAGACTCTCCTCCTACATCCAAACGAGGTGCCTAAATGTAAGAGGTACACACCATGTGACAAGGGTGGTTACTTGATTTGCCCTGCTCGAGTAATAACAAAATAAATGAGATTTCAACATCCAAACCTCCGACGGAACTTTGGCACAACCCCGCCACAAGTTGATGTCATTTTAAGGTGACCTCGAGGGGGTGCTTACCAGCCTCCCCTCCATACCCAACCAAAGACGGACAGAGTACAAGGTACCACCGCCAACTGGCCTGAATCTGGCCACCGGCTAGCGCCGCCATTGTTCAACCATCATATTATTCAGCTGTCATCAACGTTTCCGCTACATGGCCACCACCTGGAGCGCAAACCTGTCATGACAGCTGTCCCCCAGGTTCCGCCCAGCTGTTGACCATCCAGCAGAGCCAGCTCACATCGATCTGAATGATTATTTCAGTTTGTATACGGTGTCCCTTCAAACACTTTGAGTAGCGGCTGAGAATACAGCACGAGATATCCTCTGATCATTAGATGCCTTTGGTTCGAGTTCAAAGGCTCAGAAAATCTTTAGTGCTCACCGAAATCTCATCTTGAACTCATGTTGGCACGTCTAAGCTTGAGCAAATGCTAAGTCCATAACATCACACGGCAATGCCGGCCGCCGCATTGTTTCGAGCGGCTCGGAGCACAATGCGGCGGCGCAAATTCCCAAATAGGCAATGAATTTCTTGGCATTGTTATAAAACACAACGCTCGCTTCACCCGGTCGCGTCTTTCCCCCCATCTCATCTTCAAACTCTGCCACTCTTTTGCCACCAAGATTTGCTCGCCCGCGATCGGGACAAGTCCAGAATAACTGCAAGTTCAAGTTTCAAGTTTCAAGACTCAGAGCGTCAAAGTCTTTCAGACTCAATTCAACCATACTACAAGACTTGCCACCCTTCAAAACAAGCTTCAAATGAATAGACTCAAGAGTTTCAAGAGAAGTCTCGCTCGTGTCGGGTCAATGGTGGACTACACGGGATAATACGACATCTACGATCTTGTGGCAGGCGAACACTTCTACGTGTGCATTATGGTTTTAGATACTTTTTCTGTAGCACTATAGAGGTTTCCCTGTAATTGGTCTGCGCGTATGCAATGTTTCTAAAGCCACCCTTCTTGACTTGACTTCTGTTCATTAAAAACTCAAGAATTGCACGTGGGAGTACCAGTGAGCGGATTGGGGAAAATCAACCATTGTTCTTTCAGCCATTGTCACCGCCGTCTGATGGATGCCAAGGCAGCCGGGCCACAGCCCGAACTGGGCCATCATGGGACGATACAATATGAAGTCTGGTTCCCAGGCTTCTGGCAGCCTGTGGCCAGCTGGGCCATCCATGCCTCAGAGGTGTGGATTTCAGGTGGCTGCAACCTGGGGAATTTTTGTCGGTGATACAAGGTACTGATAAATCACTGCTGCCGGCATTTCCCGTGATGTGGTAGCTTTCCTAGTTCATGATCACTGGCAGCCGCTCGCGAGTCGCAGGCTCATATCGATCATTACGGGTGAAACTCGGTTTCCCTCCCTGCTGACGCGTCTCGCCGCCTGTAGACTCCGGAAATCTGTGCACAGCGCTGCGCCCGCACGTGACATCTACATGTGTCGCGACGGTTGACCCGCCGGCGATGGCTGGCCATTTTTTCGCAACCACGCCAAATAGCGCTAGATAATGCACGCATGACAGCTCCAAAGAAGTCCCTCAAAAATGTTCCCCGCCGATACCGATGTGGATCGTACCAATTTAGGTACTCATACCAATTGTACCAATTTTTTCAACAAAATAAAGAGGAATTTCGCTTACGCCAGTACCCGGTGGATCACTCTGTAGGCTAGTGATCCATCGGGAGCCTACACGGTGATCCACCGGGTACTCGCTATTTTCGCTATATTCACGGACAGCCCGCTACATACTTTGGCCCGTTCGTCCTCAATTCACTATGCGCAGTCCGTAGTCCACGGCGAGACGCGTCACGGCTGATATTGGACGTATTGGACGACTGTCTCCGGAGTCATTCAGTTACTAAGTTGGACGTGTCACCAGCGTCGCTAGTCTCGTTACCGGACTTGACAGCTTGACCAGGAGATCCTTGAAGAACAGTCCGGGGTCTGAATAGACTCCACGGAGCTCGGGGTGAGTGGTAGACAATTGCTCGAAGAATAGAGCAGTCCTGAAACCGGTACAGGCCATATTTCTTGTGAAAAACTAAGCGAAAGATGTGAAAAATGGAGTCGAAAATCCCTTGAAAATGGCAATAAAAGAACGGTTCCCACAGCTAATGCGGCCCTAATTGTCACGAGTGGAGCGTGCTTGCACACGAATAACGCGCGGATCGCAACGCGTCTTCCTTTTGCAAAGCGACACAGGCGCCATTTCCGGGGGACTTCCGACTTATATCTTTCGGACCATCGCGTGGATCGCGTCTTCAAAGTGATTTTTGCAAAAGCGACACAGGCGTCCGGGGGACTTCCGACTTATATCTTTCGGACCATCGCATCTAGTGCGTGGTGATCGAGGGTGATCGATGATCTGGCGGCTGTGTTCTTTGATTTTTCTGCCTTGCCGCCACACCAGCCGAACATCTGGACGCGCAAGACGCTTACGCGTCGGATCTCTTAGTAAGATATACCACCAAGTTGCACTACTTAAATGATGCACACAGAAGGAAACAACAACACCATTCCTATTCCCCACTACCCATCGTAACATGACAATCACCCAGGCCGTTTCTGCTCCCCTCATCGCTGTCGTCGGCGCAACTGGCCAGCAAGGCGGAAGCGTCATCAAGGCTCTCGCCGAGTCAAACAAACAGTACCGTATCCGCGCCTTCACCCGGGATGTGACGAAGGCGGCTGCGGAAGCTCTCAAAGCTCAGGGCGTGGACGTGGTTGCGGTTAATTTGGTGGTGGAAAACAAAGACGCTGTTTATCGGGCATTCAGTGGCGCCGACTTTGCATTTGTACGAGGATGGTTCCGACTCCTTGTCCTTCTACTCACGCGTATCGCAATCTAGTTGGTGACGAACTTTTGGGAGTTCATGGATAAGGAAAAGGTAATATGTTAACTACAAATACGATGCCTTCGATTGACGCCGGACAGGAAGCCGCCCAGGGGAAATTACTTATCGACGCGGCCAACGCGGCCAGCGTCAAAGGAATTATCTGGTCCGGTCTCGTGTCGTGCGAGACGATTAGTCGCGGTAAATATGCGCAGGTCTTTCACTTCGATGGCAAGGCCATTGTAGCTGAATATGGACGCCAATCTGGTGCTCCGTTCGTCGACGTGCAAGCCGGGTTTTACGCCAATAATCTCCTTGGGAATCCAGCCTTGTTGGCGAAACAGTCAGACGGGACGTACTTGATGCCATGGGCCATGAGACCTGAAGTCGTCTTGCCTATCATCGACACCGCCAGCGACTATGGCTTGTTCGTACGCCAAGTTCTCGAGGCACCCGTTTTCCCGGATGGGTCCGAGGTCTTCACCAGCAGTGAGGAGCTTACGGCGGCGGACTTGGCTCGACAACTTTCCGAGAGTGAGTAACTATTCTTGCCTAACAAATGTAGCCAATTGACTCGTAACCTAGTCACCGGGAAAAAGATCGTGTTCAAACAAATCACGGTTGAGGAGGCAACGAAGAATCTCGCAGCTACAGGCTTACCCCCCGCGATCGTCGCCGAAATGATAGAGATGATTCGTTTCATCGACGAGTTTGGATGTGAGTCGTCGACTCTAGGTTCCCCTTCAATGCATTACCGCTGACTACATTATCCATCAGACTATGGGGGGAAGGCTACGACGAGTCATGTAGGCCTCGGAAGGCAGACGCGCACGTGGGCAGAGTTTGTGAAGGGCGCGGACTGGAGCAAAGCTCTCGGATAATTTCGCGTCAAACAAACATATTAGCGAGCACCACCGTATTTTTTGATAAGTGAAAGGAGGATTATCGGTAACGGGTGACTAAGCGTAAGGTTAAGGAGATGAGCGGAGTGTTTGATCGCACGTGGGCAGTTGAATAAGACATTTGAATTCAAGCCGCGAGTCGCAGTTAGAACAAAAGTGTCGCCAAGTTGAAAATGAACCGTGAGAATCAGAGTTCCAATCAGCGTGTTCACTTCAAGAAACTCTGCCCTAGTGTAGAGTATTAACCTTCATATTTACAACCATTCAATTTGACTTGGAAGACAATAATATTCAGATATAGTCATATTAGAGCCCCCGTCGAGACGATCTCCTGAGCGACATATCTTCGACTGGCAACCCTGCTGTACGCAACGCCATCATCCGCTCCCTAACACATGCCAGGCGTAAATCCTTCTGAGTCCTTATATAAAACTCTTCCAGCTGCGAACACCCATGGAGATAGAAGAGCCTCAAGCGGGACTCCACTATGTCGAGAATCAAATCCAACTCATCCAACCGGTCGGGGCAGCGGATGTGCAGCATGGTGAGCGCACGGGCGTACACGGGCTTCTTCGATGCGTCTGCGCTAGCCAGCGTCAGCGCGGCAACGAGGTTGTTGATGTCGCTGCCGTGGGTGGTGACCCCGAGCTCGAATATGTGCGGATTGTGTGTCAGAATCTGGGGCACTCTGACCACCGGCGGCCGCTCAGAGATCAGCCACGCCTTCGGTAGAGCCCTCCGATCGCTGCAGCATGCGAAACAGACGGCCAAATGCCTGGATACGTAAGTATCTGGGTTCTAGTAGACTGCACAAGCACGCTCGAAAAGGAAATATTTCCTTTTGGGGTTAGTGCTCTGGTTTTGTTGCATAGCCACATGTTTGTGGTTGTTCCGCCTCTATCACTGCCAACCGAACCGAGCGAACAGGTGATGTCTGGAAAACAACAAGCGATTCAGTGGAAGCCCACCGATCGGCAAATCCCTGTTTCTCTAAGCGAGAGCCCAAGAAGTAAAAGAAATGACACAAATGAGGCTCGAACTCACAGCTAAAAATCTGTGTGAAACACAAAGTAAGGAGGCAAATCCCTGTTTCTCTAAGCGAGAGCCCAAGAAGTAAAAGAAATGACACAAATGAGGCCCAAACTCACGGCCGAAAATCTGGGTGAAACATAAGCAAGGAGTCATTACCACTACACCATGGGACCAATGACCAACAAGTGCACAAGGAACATTGATGGTTAATTAGATCTGCGCCTTAGCGGTCACCGCCTTTTCTTTGCCGATGTGCGCTCTTGATGAGTGTTTAGTTTACCAAAATACCTCCAAACAGTCATTGGTGAGGCCCCCCGGTCACTCACCCATAACTAGCTCCGCCAAAAGCCCAAAATTTCTGTCGATTTACCTTACGGTTTTGGGCCGTTTTAGCGTTGATATACCTTACAGCGGAGCAAGTTTCGGCGCTAAAATTAGCTGATAAACCGAAGTGGATCGAAAAATTGCAGTTCACTCCGCTTCTACTGATTATTGTCGTCGAAAATTTCTCTTGCACTCCGCACAATTTACCTTACAATGGAGCAGTCTCCTGGATTTCAGATTGATTTACCTTACAGGACAGAGTGTTGAAGACCAATTTTTGAGCGTTGATTTACCTTACAGCGGAGCACATTACTATCCCCACCCCCCCCTGCATCTCGGACAAACACTAAGTTCGCATCCAATACTGGCTCGTTTCGGGACATTTTTACCTCTACATAATCAGTATGATGTGGCCTAACATCCCCAAGTCCCAAAGGTTCGCCACCGATGTAGCGCCGGCAAGAAGTTTGCGGGAGGTGCGAATTTGCAATTTTTGACCTATTTCCCCAATTTCATGCTCCAGGATTAATAGGGGAAGTCAAAGATGAGATTCAGAGACTGGTTCATGAGGCGATTAAACATCGATTCTGAACCGATTCAAAAATTAGAATTGGTCATGAAGCTGCTTCAACTTTGACCGGTGCAGTTGTTGTCCGATTCTTGATTCGAGTTGAAGCTGATTCACTGTGACATCAAACGAGTGATTCAAAGCTGAATCGACACCGATTATGTGAGTGCTCCTCTGGAGTCGCTTCACTGATTCACACCGATTGACAAAAAGCGCCGCTTTTGATGTCGATTAAGTGACAGCAGAATCGGCCTGTGAATCAGTGCGTCGAATTGATCTTTGACTTCCCTAATGTCCTGGGTGGTTGAACTCGGTGTGACGGCTTTAGAGGATGTAATAATATAATCTGAATGTCCTTGCAAAAGTTTAGAGGCAATATGCTCTTCAGACCATCACAAAACTCGAAATTGTTATGCCATGACGGCCCAATTCAATGCCTCCCCTCGGTCAAAAAATCCCCCCCCTTGTGTCCTTTCTAAGCAATGCCCAGGGACCTCCTTTGGGTAGAAGCTAGGACATATGCCATAGGTTGAGCATGCAAAGTCCTAGGTCACAGCAGAATCAGCCGGGCCGGCATAAGCCTGGCAATCAGGATTTGATCTGTTACCTCGGACATCAACAGCAAGATCACCATATCTCGACGAATAACTGGCCGTTTTACATGAAATAAAAATGTGGTCCACACCATTTTAAGGCGTGGTAATGACTGTGTGCCGCAGAATTGCGACAAGCGAAATAGTAATAAAATTATCGGTCGTTTTCTCTTAGGTGTCCGGGTTCCGAATGGAGGGGGGGATAGTCTCGGGAAGTGACCGGGGGCCGTATTGATGTCCTTGAAGGCACCTACTGCCTGATTCTCGGTGTGTCTTAATGAGGGAGCTGGCCTTGCTTGCACGCGTGATAGAGATAGAGATGTGTTCATCACATTCAGATTGGTCGATTTTCCCGATTTTCATCCATTCGAAGCTCGGTCCCCAGCCAGGCGGCGCTCCGTCACTTATTCTTTTGGGGCTGCAGGAGACATTGGAACCTGGGTCGTTGCATGTAGACGAAGGGGAAGGAAGGATTGTGTTTGTGGTATGAGCTCGCTTAAAGCCAACTGAAAGCACTCCGCTAGAGTTGTTGTTCTCGAAATTGGTTGAATAGAGGAACTCTGGACTTATAAAGCGGCGTATCCAGGCTCCGCCCGGCAGGGCCATTACCGAAGAATTGATTACAGAGTACTGTAGTATTACGACCATTAGTTCACGGGGTGTCACGCAAAAGTTCACTGGAACGAAAGTTCACAGCTCGGCAATCAGCCAACAATTGCCTTTTAAGGCAATCCGGCGAATGCCGGAGCGACATTTTGCGATTTTCTAGGCCTATTTGGGCCAGGAAACTCATTGTCACCCGTCACCAAGTTCAATTAGTTCAGTTCACAGGTCCCCGTCACCCGTCACCTGAACTAATGGTCGTAATAGTACAGTATGTTCAAGTTGATGGCAAGTTCCTCGAGGGAAGGTAGTAGACTCGTTTCAAGTTGCTCCCCACGCGCAGTGTAAGCGTCGTTAGATGGTGAAGGATGGTTTGCCGCGGTACTCGTCTTCTATTTCGAGGGGTCACATCGTATTGTGCATCATCAGAGAAGGCGATCTGGCATTCGACAAGGTTCATTGCGAGTCGTAACTTGTCAGGTTGGCCTGGAACATCGTGGGAGCTCTCGGAGATCGTGAGTTGGTTGGTGCCAAGGCAGTAAAATTGGAGCTCTTTCCCCCCGACGGTTTGGTCCTCTCCGGTCAAGCCTGTAGTGTGAACCACTATGCGCAATTGAATTTGTGGAATGACTGTTTGCGCCTGTGCGTGCTACTCGGAGCTGGGGCGCAAACAGAAGGCGTGGCCCAGCTCGAATATGCAAATGTCTCCCGCCATAAGGGAATATTGCCATATATCTCCAGCCAGGGCGACATCACGTCGAGCTCCAACTTCTCCCCACCGACGGCGAGAACAAGTTTTCAGTTGTGTATGCCGGGATCTCGTCGGAGAGGAATATCAACTAGAGTGGGTGGTTACCAGAGCGTTTTATTTGCGCTTCGAGGAGCCCCCGAGAGGATAGCTGAGCCAGGATAGAGTGTGACGCGGGATGGAAATGGTGATGAACTTGAAAGACCAAAGGAAAGGCATTGAGAGTGCAATTGCCCGCCATTGTGAAAACACTTGGGTAAGGGTCCATGGGGAGTTGAGCAATGAAATCCTGCCAAGCTTAAGAGCATAAAGACATCTCGACTCGGAAGATGTGGCTAAGAATTTCAACCGGAGCACGGTGTGCCATTGAGTCGGTCGCGTTCAACTGAAGAATAATCGAAGAAGGCACGAGGCTCTGGTTGTTCCTTTGACTCGGTGTTGCTATAGGATTCCTTGTCAGTTAAAATAAAAGTCGAGTGGAAACGAAACGACAAGTTTGGCCACAGGTGCCGATGCATGATTGCCGCATCCTATTGTGCTTTGTTTACTTTCCAGCAGAGATGCCGAATCACGTGTAGACACTAGGCAGTTTCTCAGCCGTCTCGTCCTTAAATTCGCCCAACATGTCGACTGACCTCCAATGGCTCCTCATCCGCGTACGTCGATCTCGGCGGTCCCTTCGCACCTATTCATGGTCTCCCTCGCTGTAGAAAAACAACTCCTTCATTGTGAAGCGGGGTGCGGACGTTGGGCAGGTCTTCTCCAAGGAGAACGTACGTCTCCGATTTTTCTGGGAAGTTTCCTGGCTAACAGGGCATGTGCAGGGTAACCTCCGCAACCTTCACTCCCAGAAGTTCTCTGGCCTGGCCAACACCAAGGTACGTGCTTGGAATTATTTTCAATAAATTTTGAAACGATAATAATGACCGAATTTTATGTCTTTCAGACCGTCCACGTCACCGAATCTGGCAGCGGCATCCAAATCATCTCTCGCAAGCAAAAGGCGACCCCCGGCGCCGTCTCGCGCGCAACCTCCACCGACACCATCCGCGCACGGACAGGTGGCCGCCGCGCACTCGGCATCGCCGCAGCTACTACCTCCAAGAAGGCCGGCAGACCCGACCTCCGCACCGTCAGTCTCCTTCTCCCTCTCTCCCTCTCTTTGTTCTTTTTTTCTCTTGTCATTTTTTCCCCTCGAAACAAAACGCACTCTCGTTAGAACCCACTGGACTCCATAAATGAAGGCTGGGCGTGGAAATGTTTGCAATATAAACGCTCATCCATCGGGCGGTCGATCAAACCTCTCGTGGATATCGCGCCATGTCGCTATCGGGCCCTGTTCGTCTCTCCCCGCAGAGGATCCGACTCTTTGGCGCTCACATTCGAGCACTTTTTTCTCTCTCATCTCTTTCTTTGTTCCCTTTACTTTTCCCCATCTTCCTTTTAGTTTTCCTTATCATTTCTTCGGTGCACTGACTCTCTCCTCCACGCCAGGCCGCCCTCGCGCGCGTCTCTGCCCTCCTCGCCTCCCACAACGAGCCCCGATCCATCCCCCCGAAGAAAAAATCGCGCTCCAAGAAAACCGCCGCCCCGGCCGCTGTTGCACGGAAATCCAAGGCGGCTGCCGCGGACGACGACGACGATGACCTCCCGGATCTCGTGTAATCGTACTCGTACTCGTACCTTACATATGCTTTAGGTCGTATGCCGTTATGGAGACATTAGACATTTGGCGTCCGAAGAGTTGCCGAAAAAAGCAGCAACTTCGAGTCGCATCTGCCGGTTAATCTCCGTGAATCGCGGCTTACTCGCTCTCGTAATATCATTCTCTGGCTTCCAGCTCCTTTCGAATTCCTGCTCGATGGAGTCCAGGTACATGTCGACCTGTAATCCATCAGTAGTTTCTTGAACTGACTTTTGGTGAGGCGCAGCTCTCCAGGTTCAAGGCTTAACTTGGCCTCGCCGGCGTTCATCGTTCATATTCACTGAGTCCCTTCAAATGTTGTTATGCCCGTTGAACTGGGGTATATATTCCAAGGTATTCAACTGACCGTGGTTTCAAGTTAATAGCTGGCAGCCACCTTCGTTCACCACCCATCGGTCACTCACACCAACGATGGTCGACAGGTATACTTTCGAACTCGGCTTGTACCCAACGTGAGTTTCTCCACCATGGAAACCTGGAAACATTGGGACATCGTATAGCAGTCATGCCGGTCGTCTGCCGGTTGATGTTTTTCCGAATCTGAAGGCCGCTTAATGTCAAATGAAATGCCGTCGATCTTACCAAAACATCAACACAGATCATTGGAATTGGATGGAGCTTGTATAGGTTCGTAGTTTCTTGTCCAGCGGAGAGCGACTCGGCGAGACTGGTTATTTGACCTGGTACCATGGCCAGAAAGTTTCCCGGAATTGAAGCATCGTACCATCGTAGCGAAGATCTTACGTCGCCAGCGGCTCGGCTAACTTGACAGCAGCAAAATGAAATGACCCGCCCGTTAATGAAAACATGCTTCCTTCCGCCCTCAAGTCGGACCGGTGCTGACCGGTACCAAGCCTCGAGATCTCAACTGAGAGCAGGTTCGAAATAGAGCTGTCCGGTAACTGAGAAACGGAGCTCCACCTGGTCAAAAATAAATGGTGCTACCGAGGCAGCCACTCTCACCACAACGGAAACAAATCGATGCAAGTCGGTCAATGGTCAACGCAAAACCGTTTTCCAGTTGGTAAACAGCTCTAATGACACAAAAAGAAATTGTGCTGCTTTGGAAATTCCCGGATGTATCACTCGGCGTCTCCTAACTGCCCAAAAATCTACTGTCCACGCTGTTCTTGTGACAGTGGACCTCCCGCATCAGTTTTCCCGCCGCCGGCATCGGCTCTGGACTCTTTCATGTGGCGTTTGGCGACAAATCCTAGAAGCGCTGACGCGCACGAAACAATTGCACTAAAACATATATCAAATCCAGGGCTGTCGGCGCGGCGATCATCCACACAAGAATACCGTGCTTTGGTTTAAATAATGGTAACTCCAAGGTTTATCCAAAGACTCGTCTCCCTGCTAGTCCACCATGTCCGCGCCGGATATCCCTACAACCCTGGGGTCCATGCTCATTGGAAGTTTTTTCGCGTCGATGTTCGTCTTGTATTGCTCGTGTAACGCGGTCCTCACCCAATTTAGGCTCTGTGGGGTCGTGTGGATCCAGACGATCCTCTACTACAGGACGTATAAATCCGACCCGATGGGATTCAAATTCCTCGTGAGCTTCACGCTCTCCTCAATTTCGTCTACCATTATTGACTTCCAGTCGCCCTCCCAGGTCCTTTCTGTCTGGTGTGTACTTGTGGGCCCTCGGTATAATTTGACCTGGTACTGAATAAGCCTCGATGCAGGGGTCTCGACACTCTCCACACCACATTCATCTGGGTCGGGATGTGGGACTATTTCATCGCCTACTTCGGAGCGACCGACAAAATCGATCATATCCCTTGGTCCTCACTTTTTGTTCCCTTTTCTGTTATTTGCCGTCTGACCGCGCCTCCAGGAGCATTGCAGTACGCTCTAATTAGCCACACCACCCTTCCAAACAGCTGCTAATATGCCTGCGAATTAAACAGCTCACGGTCGTCCTCACGGTTAGTTTTTCAGTTGATGTGTGGATCACAGGTTGAAAATGCAATGCCAGGCAATCGTCACGTTCCTAGTGCATTGGTGCGTTCCCCAGCTCCACTTACTGCGATTCAAATTTAACTTGTCGGACGGCGACAGTTTTTTCGCGCACCGGATATTACTGCTCAGCAAGCGGAATCTGTTCATGGCTGCGCCCGTGGTACGTCTTTCCCTCTCTTGCCCCAGCAGCCACGAGGCTCACGGTCCAACAGGTCATTCTGGCCTTACTTCGGCTCGGTATGCATGCGAATATCCTTCACCCTTATATTTCACTGACACTCCGGACAACCTAGGCGCGGCGTGTGGTGAGGGTTCTTCCTCCCGCAAATTTCTATTTGACTGACTTGCGAATTCATGAGTGTCGACCTGGGAGATGTGAAAATTCTAGAGGCTGCGCTATTCCGTTGTCATTAATGCTTGCTATCAGGTTCCACTACCACAGCTTCGACCTATTCAAGCTCCACGCCCGTGCAAGTCGCTCTCTCATCGCCCGTCTGCATATTAATCTTATGTACCCATCCTCAGTGGATCTTCACGCTCGGCTTGTCAGTTTCCTCGGCAGTCGACATCCTGATCACTGGATTGCTCTTCTATCTGTTCCGGTCGAACAGGCAGGAATCTGGGACGTAAGGCCCAATCTTTTAATCTCTCGCGAATCCTCCAAACGTTGATCCCCACAGCCTAAATCACATTATCGACAGACTGACCCTGTATGCCTTCGAGACAGGAGGTCTTACATGGTGCGTCACCTGCTGCATTACGCCCAAATTTGCTGACACAAAATTTCGCAGCCTCGGCACTGTGGTCGCCATGATATGTGTACGCCGTCCCCGCGCCACACGTGCAGACCGAATTAGTTACTGATTTACCCCAGTGGGTCACCATGTCTCAAAACCTGGTTTTCCTGGGTCTGCACTTCGTCATCGGCAAACGTGAGCTTACTCCTTACTCTTCCAGCTCGCGCAGCTAACTGATACCTTCGTCCAGTCTACGCGAACTCCCTCCTAGTCACGTACGTACTCTGCCCACCGTTTCCATCCCTCCATTAACTCGCGCTGGCGCGGCGCAGACTAAACACGCGCGAAAACATCCGCCGCGCGCGCTCCGCCTCCTCCGGCGAACGCGGGCCCGTCCTCTTCCTCGAGACCCGTGGCCAAAAGAACTCTGCACCATACTACAACGTAGGTCCTTCGACTCCTTCGACGCCTGCCAGAGAATCGCTGCTCATCGGGGCCGATGACCGTCAGGGCGGGCCATCATCGCCTGGCAAGAGCCACTTGCAGTCGCAATTGCAAACGGTACGTGTGCATTCGGGTTTATTACGAGCGATTTGCCGACGCTGTTTTCTTCTTTCTTTCTTCAAGGAGCTTCAGATCAACGTGGAGACCAGTGTACATTACGATACGGACAAAGTAACCCTAGATGGGCGGCACTGATGTACTACTTGACGCCTTGTAAACTTGTGAAATTGGAGTTTGTCAATATCGTCGTCGGTGTTGAGTTCTAGCATTTCTTTTCCCGTTTTGTTTTGTTGATATTCTTCAATGCACGGCTGGGTTGTGGTTCACGATCTTTTGAGGTCAAACAAAATGTCGACGCCTTCTGGGGCTTTTTCATGGCAGCTTGAGATTTTGACCTTGAAGTTTTAAGAGCGAGGACGACCTTGAAGACTTCGGAATGTCGATGTAGGTCGATGTCTTGTCGATGGGCGAGACGGAACTGCGCAAAATCAAAACGGAAGTAGGAAAAAATACAGCTGGTCCATCCGCTCCACAAAATCCAAGAAGAAAAAAAATACAAAAATCAAGAGCCCAATTACTCCTGATCCCCCATATGCTTGAACAGCCTGCGAGCTGGTCCACCCATACTCTTCGCATCGTCGATGACGGCCACTCGGTTGAACTGCCCGCGCTCGATCTCCGCCCGCCGTTTGATCTCACACAGATTCCCAAACGCCATCGAAAACCCGAATTTATAGCCCAGCGTAAATGCGTAACTCGCTTTGATGTCATCGATGTTTCCCAACAAGTGGAGATACTGAATGCGCTCGGGCGTTCGCCGGAACTCCCGCATGATTGGAAGCAGGTAACTGTCGCTTTGTTTGGTCCGCCTTTTCTTGCGATTCTGGTTCGCCTCCCAGGGTTGCTGAGGGTCGCCGTCCTTGGACTTCGATCTTGCGAACTGCTGGCAGGAGACGTTAAACTGCCGACGCAGATCTAGAATGTGAGCGCGAAGTAAATTGAGGTCCTGAAAAAGGACGAGGGCGAGGGGGGTATCTCCGACAGAAGCTAGCACCATGCGATGGTAGGGGCCTTCCAGATCGGAATCCTTCGGCTCCGGTTCGCTGTTGTTTTCGATACGGAGGTGGGTGGCGACACTGTTCTCAAACTCCGCCTGAAGCTCATCCCTAATCGCCTTCCCAGTGGTGAGAAGAAAGTCAAGTACAAACGACCCCAATTTAGGGTTACGCTTTTTTTGCTCGCCCTTGTCGCTGTCGAAACACTTCGGACGCGATATGCGTCCAAAGGCACGGTCGTCGGACTCCTTCACCTCGCTCTTTAGACGGAGCCCAGTCTTGCTCGCGTCGAGTAGAGTTGTGGTCCTGTACCCCGTCAGCAGGGAACAAGCCGGGACGTCAAGACATACATGTGAGCCATCCGTCGAGTTTTGGCATCATCCAGCCCCCATTCGTAGACGGCGGCGTCGTGGAACAAAGAGTATTTTCCGACCAATTTTCCATCTCTCAGTCCACCCACAACTTCGTCCTGGAAGGCCCGTTGAGCATCTGAGATGGGCATGTACTCAAGTCTTTGGCCGAAGTTCGTGACCGTCTCTACCAGCCGCTCGAAGTTTTTGGCTAGAAAGCCGTCTGGCATGGGAACCACAGGCTGATTCTGGAATAGACCGACGATGTCCGGGTCCCGGATGATAATCGCCTCGTCTAAATCCGAAGAGTCAGCAAGGGAAGCTTTATGCTGGGGCTGAGCATACCGCCATCGGTATCTGCAGGTATACAAGTCAGGCCTAGTCGTGAAACCGAAAACAAGAAACGTACCTCCACCGGCCAAAAGGGACGCCAAGCTGCGAGATCCTCGAATCGAAGTGACCAACACGTCGAGATACTGTGCTAGTTCGGGAATGTCGACCGCGGTGACCTACGTAGGAATAGTGTAAATATTGAAGCACAATTGATCCATATCGACGCCTCGCAAACCTTTTGCATGTCGGACGATTCTCGCATCGGGTATCTAACGGGAAAATTATGCCATGAGACTATTTCAAGACAGGTAAGGCGTACCGGCCAATCTAGCACGACACATGAGCAGGTAACCACGACTATTGGAGTATAACGTACCACGACTTGTTCTCGAAGTGCACCATTGGGTTCTCGAGAGGACTTGTAGAAGACTTCGCCCTCTTTGAGCAAGCCGGTGGGGTCTAGGATAGCATTAAGACAAGACGCCCGGACAGGCCCAATCGACTCACCAGGAACGATATACGCCTCCAAGGACGTCACTAATGGAATCCGATATCGCGTTAAAAATGCCTCCATAGTCGATTTAATAAAACTATGGAGCTTTTTCGAGAGAATGGGCGATGTAATGGGATCGAAGCCAGCCTGCATAAGGTCCATTGCGGACTCTGGGACCACCAGTGGCTCTACAGCAAGCAATCATTCAGCGCGGGACCCATGAATAGGTAGTTGGGGCGCTCACCACCACTGTAAGTGTTTTTGCCAGTGTGCGCAGGTTCTTGGGCGTCATTCGGGTCGGGCGCCAGATTAGCGTCGTCGTCGTACGCACGTTTCTCGAAACCTAAGGCACGGCTGGCACTCACCGCCAGCCTCTGTACCCTGGATCGCGTGACGCCCGCAATATTATTGACGGCATCCCAGAGGTACGCTGTCGCGTTCGGGCGCTGCCAGTCCATGAGCGGCGTGATGAGCTCCCGGAGACCCTTCTCCTGCAGATCGGAGAAGATCGATGAGGGCACCCCATTGTTGGCGAGAATTATGATTGACTGCGCTGAGAGGTGCAAGGCGGAAGAGGGTTTAGATGCGGCGAGGAGGTCGAATATTCTCTGAGGCCGAAGTAGACGACTCAGCCGGATTTTCCTCTGTGAGTCCCTGATCCATATGCGCGGTTCGGGCGACTCGTCGTCCGGGTCGATGATCCACATTCCCTTGGATCCCGCGATACGGCCTGCAAGTGGGGAGTCAGCTCAGCATGCATTTGCGGTAGATACAGCGAGAACGAACCTTGAAAGGCGACGGGGGTGCGCTCGTATTTTAGTTTCGCGCTGATCTTGAGTGCGGCAGCATGATTGAGAAATCCACAGCCGTCCGTCATTATTGTCTCGGTCGGCGGGTTTTGACCCTTGGTCCACCCAGTGGCATCTGAAAATTGTATCAGGGTGGGATGGGTGCCACCTGCGAGCAAGGACGTACATTTATCGTCGATGAAAAGTATGTTCTCTGAAGCGAATTCCAGAACTGGAATCGAGGTCGAGAGATACAAATTTAGCCGAGTCAAATATTTTGCAAAGGGCTACGAAAATGTGAGCCTCAGGCGCGGAAGGGAAGCTAAGAGCATACCTGGTTAGCATTGAGAGACATCGGGTTATTCTTGCGGATGTACTCGTCGTATGAGGTACGCCATTGATCCCCACACCATTCTTGAGGTGAACGCTTGAAATTTTCGTTCGTCTCGATCAAGTATACCTTACTGCTCTTGGGTGGCAAGGCGAGATAGGTCCGCCCACACAAGATGAACTTACGCCCGGCCCACTCCTTGACCAAAGCCCCGTCCTGGTCGTCCCGCAGCGCGATCACGCTTACAGACCCAAGTTCACGGGCGAGATGATTGGATCGCGTCATCTGTAGCGGCTCCAGCCGAACCTCAGGCGGCTCGCCTTCCGCTGTAGATAGCAGGCGAATCGTACACTGAATCTTGCCCCCATAGTAATCCGGTACGCCCTCGAATTCGCCCATGAGACCGAGGCCCCGGGATTTATTCTCGACGGTGGCCTTGAACTCCCTGTCCAGTTCCTGCCTGCCAAGGTCGATCAGAATGGTGGCGCGCGGGCACCTGAGGGAAAGTTAAATACCACAGCGCCCGTTCATGAGAGCTACATTCACGCGAAGCAGTCCCCAGGATGATGCTGCGCACCAACGGCGCGACCTTCTCGTTCGTGCCCTTCAGCTGGTCGATTTTAAGCCGCACATTGTCCCACGTCCATTCGCCTGCGTTTATACCCCGGACAAGCTCCCACTGGACGCCCCGTGCGATTTGCAAACTGTCCAGCTCGGGCTGCACGTCATCGCAGTGAGCTACGATGAAAGGCTCCAAATGCTGTCCATGGTGGCCGCGAAAGAGAAACTGGAGGGAGAAGCATTCGGAATCTGATGGCGATTCTAATATTGGCTTGATTGCCCCTATTGCTGGTGGATTTTTTCGAGACATCGCTATGTGCGTTCCCCGACTTGAAAAGCCAGTGGAATCGGAGACCCTTCGTATCTTGGCCGGCGGTAACCCCGTTTCCGACGCGTTGCGCTTCAGACTCGTCCCAGATGGCCTGACGCCACCTGCACAACAGTGAGTCAAGTAGAAGTTGAAAATGAAGTAAACATACCTGGGGAGGTGGAAGATGGCACGCCACTCGGAGGTGGCATAAAGGGCTAAACTCCTTGAGCGAAAATATATATATCGCGGGGAAACCACGAACCCTCGATCCTGGAGATCTTGAAGGCGAGTGATTTATTTGAAGGACTGCGTGAACTGGTCGAATTGGGGACTCAGAGAACTCAATAGCGCGTCCTGTTCTTTTGGGCGTCGTAGGAGTTGTACCAACCAGTGTTGTCGCTAGAGCATGCGGTAAATATACTGCCGCGGAACCTAATTTGGAAGTTCACTCACCGCTGCCGCCTACATCTGCCAAGGAAGTCGAGGCCGAGTTGGTGGCAGTATCAGAGCTCGATGACTGTGTCGGTGGGCCCTGAGTTAATGTGGAAGGACCTATTTGTCGCGTCAAAAAAGCCGAACGGTGCATAGCAGGAGTCATTACCATAATTCGAGACTGCTTCCCAAAATTCCTGGTCCATCTGGTTGTAGGCCAACTGCGAGGGAGTGATCTGCAAAAAATACACCGTCAACGGTAGTTCCAGAGACGAATTAATGCGGAAACTGACCTCGATATCATGGTTATCACCCATGCTAAATACAAGAAGCTTGGCGAAAATTTAGATACACAGTAAATGTACAACACAGCGACGATGATCGCCTCAAGCCTTAAGACACGAAATAAACACCTCGAGGAGATGAGGGTCGGGAGCAGAGGAGGTTGCGTGGGAACTTCACGTGCGCGCGATGTCACGTCACCGAATTGACACATGTCACCATCATATGGCCAGAAACAAAATTGGAGACAAGAAAATCAGACCGAAAAACGAAAGGTTGCATGAGCATATGGCCAGTCGTATCTATATACGTGTATGCTTCAATTGAACAAGAAACTGTTACCAATAAGCCCCGAAATCAAGCTCCTCCTGGCATGACCTCCGCCGTGACCATAGTGTCCTCCTCCTCCTCTAATTGCGGCGCCGGCAAGGTTCCGAATTCCCTGTTGGAACTGAAGCTCGCGCGCCGCCGCGTCTGGATACGCATATGCTGGGAAATCCGTACGCACCAACGGCCAAGGGAGCTGAAGATTGAGTCCACGCAGCACCGCGCCAAGCTGCGCGAACATTTCATCCGGTGCAGAGAGGATCTTGTGCGCGAGGAAGGTGTTCCAGCCCTCCCAAGACAGTACGTTGGAGCCGACGCACTGCGCGCCGATTGTCTGGTCTGCGACAGCCCACTATGTGTTCAATATTCGTAGCGTGAGGAGTTGGAAGATGATACACACAATACATTGGGAGAACGTGCGTCTCGTAATATGGGGGAATGCTCTTTGCACTGAGCTCCCTGATCGACGGATCTTGCTCGCCTCCATCATCTGCGTCCCGACCGGCTGCGTCGACCGATCCAACTCGACAAATATCTCGCGCGCGATATGGAAGAACGCATCCAAACGGTAGCCTTGGCTCCCGAATAGTGCAGTAGGTGATTCCTGCTGCTGCGGCGCACTGGCGACGGGCGAGTTAACAAAGCCAGCTGAGGTAGCTGATGCGGCGATAGAACTGCCGCCAGCCGTGGTCGCGGGCACGATGGGGGACCCAGATATCCCTCGGACATTCGATCGCGTAGGAGGTGTCGGTCCCACGCCAGTCATTCCACCGGCGCTTGTTCCACCCGGGCTTGTTGTACCCCCAACGCTCGTGGTCCCCGCGCTCATTCCACCCGAAAACGCTGCTCTGCCGATATGTGCCGCGGGGGTCGCAGCAGGCATCGGCACATATCCCCCAGGAATGGAGTCCCAATATTGGGGCGGAGACTCGGTCCGGGTCGTGCCAGTAGTCATCGTTGCCCCCGAGTCGGCCAAGCGCGCCCCGCACTCAGTACAGAATCGGCCTTCGCCGGGTGTTCCACACTGGGCACAGAATACCATCGCAAAGTGAAAGTCTGAGTCCTGTGGAGGTTGGCAGTCGTGAAGACTCAGAAGAGAGAGGCGTCGCACATGCCTTGACAGATGGACATGTTTTCGATCTATTTTTAGCGAATTGCATTAAAGTTCAAAGCCGGCGCCCAATGATACAGCGAGATTGAATTCGCAGACTGACCTTGATATGCAAGAGCTCGAGGCAAGGGACTCGACTTTAAAACTTGGTTGCGTAGGGACCAGCAAAAGAATGGCCTCGGCCACGTCATTTATAAATTATGGAGGTACATATTATAATTCTGCGAAGGATATGGACATCAGCCAAAGTCCAAGTAGCGCCGCAAAACGCACCATAAATAGAGTTAAAGTTCGATTGTTGAGCACATTGGTCGCACGGCGACCACATCCTAAGACAGGATCTGCAAAGGCAATTGAGCACCGAACCCACGAGAGACAGAGGGGCTAGCTTACCGCGACCAAAACAATCGCAGTGACGACAACAAGAATCATCATCAAGCACGCTGCACGGCGGCCAGCCTGGCGCTGGTACTCGGATGCCGTCCGCAGCTCGTCGGCGCCGCTGGAGACGTCCGCAGCAACCGAGGAGATGTGGGACTCGATATTGTCTGAGGTAACTATGAGGTCGCAGGACGAATGAAAATATACTGGACGCACCGAGCATGCCTCCCTGCTGGTGGACCAGCGTCCCGAGATCCTGGAAGATTTCCGCGAGCTCGTGGATCCCAGTCTCGATTTCGCGAATCTCCTGTTCGCGTTCCTGGATGAGGGACTCTTGGTATGCGAGCTCGTGTGGAGACAACTGCTGCTGGAGTATTTGAGCCTGACGCTGTGCGGGGGTGTCTTCGTAGTCAGGGGGTGGGCTGCCAGAATGATACTTGAAACGAAAGAAAAAGTCGAGGAAAAGACGCGTACTCGGAAGTATCACTGTCGACCGCCATTCGGACTCCCTGGACGACAGTGCGCTGCCGCTCCACGCTAACCTGCTGGGCGCGTTGGAAATCCACCAATGAAACTTCCAGGTCATGAGAAGTCTTTTGCAGGGCGGTCTTCTTGCTTGGCTGCCACAGATATTAACTTGGAATTCAAAAAGACATGGGACGTAGCAATTACCAGACCGGACTGCAATACAGCCAGCTTCTTCAGCCCGTCCGAGCCGCGCTTCGCCATGTCACGCGTGGTTTCCGTCAGGTCATGCCTATTGCCCCTCAGCGGGGGCGGGGTTTTCAGACAACTCTGAGAACATACAAGCTTTTCCGAAGGGCTGCCGAGTCTTTTATAGTCCCCAGTTGCTCCACAAGCTTGCGAATACCTGCAGAACAGTTGGAGGGGCTATTTTGTCGAGGGAGACTCGCGAATACCCTGGACATTGGAATTGATCTTGAAAACTTGCAAGGAGAGGGACGACTGCAATTCGAGAAATGCAGCTTCTTCCCGAGACTGTGGCGACAAGGAACGCGGTGAGAGGCCAGTTTCTACGTCCTGGAAGCTCATTTGAAGGTCGTGGTTTTGGTCAACTGCGTATGGTGACGGAATTCCAAATCGGGAAAGACCCAACGTCATGATCTTCAGACATCGCATAAAATAAAATGAAATAATCCAGGTGCTACGCGGTAGTCGCGTGCGCGCTTGGGTGTTCTAAATTCTATCTGGTGGCGAAGAGAGTTGAAAAAACAGCAATATCTACACAGAGCATTTCGACCGCTGCCAGTACCAAGTACAAACGCCACATAAGTAGGTTATGTAGAAGGAGTTGCAATATGGCAAGGAAGACATCTAAGAGAGCAAGATGAAGACACGGAAAAGGGAATATGTGAGCAAATTACGCACCAAACACAAGTGTAGAGTGTACATCCAGGTGCGGGCTCAGGCTCGCGGGACTCCTCCAGACGAGGCAACCGTATGAGGGGTTCCTGTGTACAAAGAGACGGTGAGGATATTAGCAGAGAGGAATCAAAGTCGACTTACAGCTGCACGGACATTCCCGATGTTTGTAGGGGCGGCGGTGGCGCCGAGGGCAACTGATAAGTAATTTCTTGAGTAAACCCGACGCAACGACGACGAAGGGGAAAAAACATACCGATCGAGAGAGCGACAGCGAGGATTAGATTGTACTGCATGGTAATGAATCAGGAAATGCGCGGGGTCTGTTTGAATTTATGAGGGCTTCAAGTTCAGTCTTTATAGCACAGTCGACAAAGGCAGTCCCAGAAAAAGGACTTGTCGTTAGGAGAAACTGTTCCGTTCCAAGTGTGGTAGTTCGTTTGTTGTAGTTCATCTGGAAATAAGTTGGCGTATGTTACGGGAGTGAAGATCTCCAGAGAAATATAACATGTTGCCGAATCCGTACCAGATTCCTGAATTGGGATGAAATTGTCCCTTGAGCTTTGACAGCGGTGAACAAGTTAACGGCGTTTGAGTCGTGATCATCAGCGGCAATAGTTGTTAGCGAACAGGTTGTTGACAGTTTCTGAGCCTGAGCAAGGGAATATTTTCGAATGCGTTGTTATCCCTAAAACAGAGGTGTAGACCGAGTTGCGATTAATTCGCTCAGATGTATCTGTGGAGCCTACCCCGAATCCTTGAGCGAGCGGGGTCCCAGTCGTCCGGTTTTATTTCTACCTCCAGCCCTGCTGCTCGAAAGCCGCGATCCGAGCCGGTATATTTCCGAGTCCACGGTGGATCCTCCTCCGAAGATAACAAAGGCTTCGAGGCGCGAGCATCCATGCAGATGGGACAGATGCAGGCGGGACTCCACCATGCGATACCCTCCAAGTCCAGCTTCTCGCTTGGGTCCCCGATATGGAACCTTGTAAGCACTGGGGTGTATACAGGGTTCTGTATGCCTGGGTTACACAGTGTAAACGCAGCGATAACTGGGTCGATTCTTGAGCTGGGTCCATCGACGCTGCCCCTCGGAATCCCGATTTCCAAGATGGCCGGATTGTGTGACACCACGACCTGCTCCAAGGGCGGGCACGCCATCATCCAAAATTTTCGCAGAGAGCAGGCTGATCGCGTTAACATGTTCGCCACACGGTCGAAGTGAAATGTTTGAATGACGAGCGCTTGGAGAGTGGGCAGACGTGGCGCGTCGAGGTGTATGGCAGGCGCATCCAGGTCAGCTTCGTCAAAAAAGGGAAGACAACAGCCTCTGGAGGAGGCTGCCATGGAGGAAGCATAGGGCCAAAAGCTGCATTGTGAAATGTATCGGTCCCTGGATGCCATTGACACGGGGCGCTGCGATATGGCATTCGACGAGATTTGGCGTGAGAAGGAACCCGTCGAATTGGCGGCGATCGTCGAACGAGGTCTCAAGTATAGAGAGCTGGGCCCACGGAAGAGTAATCGCCGGCGCTTCCGTCTTCCAAGGGCGGCCCGTCTCAGAACCCAGGTATCTGCCTGGGTCGACGAGGCGCGCAACTCACAATCTGGGGGCAGAGTGGAAGGTGCGCACCAATGGGTTACTGATACAAATAATCAATTCTCGCAAGAACGGAAGTCGATCCTGCATAGCGGATATGTCCAACAGCGGCAATGCTGAGTCGAGTTCCAAGCTCTCCCAGCGATTGCAAGAAGATACAATCGCCGCGAATATTTTCTGGGTGGTGTATCCCGACACCTCCTTCGAGATGAGGATCACCTGAAGGGGATGCGCACCGGAACGGGCTACTGTGCACCCAACAGGCCGAGAGGATAGTTTATCCATGAGGGGGTCGATGGCTCAATTGCAATCGTAGGAAGACCACAGGGAAGGCATAGACAGTGCAATTGCTCGCCATTCTCGAGACACAAGGGTAAGGCACCACGGGCTGTCGAGGAAGGACATCCTGCCCAGCTCAATGGCTTCTTCCCTCGTGGGCAAAGACATCGTGAAGATGTGACAGAAAATCTCGACGGGAAATTGAAGCGCCATTGCTTCAAACAAGTTTAAGTCAGATTTGTTTGCCCATGCGATGTTTAGCGACTCACATCTGTCGAACGCCACTGCCCGAAGGCCGAAATTTCTTTCAGGAATTGCGGGGCAAGCGGATAACCTAAGACGGCGGGCTTAGATTCCTAGAGCTGAACTCACGGGCCGCCGGTACCTGCGATGCGCAGGTAAACAGAGCCGGCTTGGTGGCACTGATTGCCCATCAAAAGTCGCACTACCGCCAACGTCCAGATATGGAAATCGCGTCATCCAGTACAAATTCGGCACTTCGTCTAAAGCCTCCCACCTCAGCACCACTGAACTAAGCTTGAGACACTCTAAACAACTATATTTCTGCCGCGAGGAATTTCGAACAACTCTACGCCTGCACTTTGACGACAGCAGTAAACGGGTAATCAGTGTATCCTTTCGGCTCCACACTCCCCGGTGCATAATACAGTGCACGGTCCCCGACAGCGAGAGAAATGTCGTGAAGAAGCCGATAAGGCAAGTCGGGCTTTCAAAGCGGGTCAGTCGAAATCCAGTTTAACAATGATGCAAACTGACGTTGGCAATGTACCGCCGACCGAACGCAACGAGCTCGCCTCTCTCCTCAGCGACAGCGATGGCGGTCTTCCGCGTGTAGCCACCGGCAGTGATAAGCGGCTTCTCGCCCCAGATTTCGCGGATAAAGTCGTTGGAGGAGCCGTGTTTCATAGCGAGGGCGGTGCCGTCGCCGTCCGCGCGAGGTTCAACAGCGTGAAGATACGCGAGATCGGGGTAGCGGTCGCGGAGCTGAGTTACGAGATGCGCGTACGTTGGCTCGGGGTCGTCGAACTGCATGTCTGGGCGGAGTTGAACTCATGGTTGAAAAATAAATGAGAGAGGGTATGTTACCAAGGTAAGTGCCCCACGGACTGATTCTGAATCCAGTCTTCTTCTGTCCGACGGCTTTAACAACCGCTTCCGTGACTTCGAGCGAAAACCTGACGCGATTCTCCACCGAGCCGCCATACTCGTCCGTCCGAACGTTCGTTCGGTCATGGAGGAACTGATCAATCAAGTATCCGTTTGCACCATGGATTTCGACGCCATCAAAGCCTGCTTTATGAACGGCGGTGGAGGCAGCCGTTGCGTAAAGCTCAACGTACTCCCGGATTTCCTGGATGGTGAGAGGACGAGGAGTCGGACCACCCTTCAACGGAACATCAGAAGCCGAGACGTAGTCGAGTTTTTCCTTGGCCACTGCGTCCGCCTCAGCGGCCCGACCGAGAGCCCAAAGCTGAAGGTAGATGAAGGAACCCTTTGCATGAACCCGGTCTGTGACCTGCGATGCAAGTTAATAGCGGAAGTCGGGACTACCCCGAGATACATACATTTTTCCAGGCAGATATGTGATCATCGGACCAAATACCAGGCGCATGCGTCAAACCCCCGGCGCGATGCGCAATCAGTGTTGCTTCGGTGATGAGGAGACTACCCGCGGTGCTTGCGCGCTGCTCGTAATATTCTGCAACGAGCGGTAATGGCGTATGCTTGTCGTCAGCTCGGTATCGGGTCGTCGGCGCAAAGACAACGCGATGGTTGAGTTGAATGTCTCCAACTTGAATAGGTTGAAACAGCTTGGGAATGGTAGACATCGAAGCGTTGGACGAGGAGTTGAAGTTGAAGGAGGAAGTATGTTGAACAGCTCTTTGTCTTCAGGCGTTTATATACACATGTGCAAAAAATATTTGTGCCCCAGGCGTACATGAACTGAGCTTGTGCGGCGTGTATCGGTAAGAGCGGCGTGTCCAGAATTAGAAGATTACAAAGCTCAACGCCCAGATTTAGAAGAGTGTGTGTTGGGCACCAATAAACGTTCATCAATTGTAACTCGTAAAGAAAGATCGCATAAATTAATCAGCGGTCCACGGTCTACGGCTTCTTGTTTACTGGAGCGTACTCTGAGTCGAGTCGTGACTCGTCATCGGCAAGTAAAAAATTGGAGATAGTTTGATTCTTTGAACGAGGTCAACTTGCTTGTCCCAGTAGATAGCGGATTATCAGATTGTTATACTCAATCGAACCCGTATAGCAAATGGCCGAGAATCGCCTGGACTGAGATTATTGGACGCGTCGAACGAACAAAGTTTGTTCAAGTCGCTGACCAGTGCAGTCTAACAAGAGAGGACAAGAGTCTGTCCGATTCGAGTGAAGCGGAGCCAATTTCTACCTGCGGGTCTTGCTGCGGGTGTTCAATACCCCGGATGCTGTTACATGGCGGGAGGAACAAGGGAGGAAAGGAAAGAAGACGTTCGGCATTCCCGGGCCGGCCAAAGAGCACGGACAAACACTGGCTAGTACGGCCCGGAGTTCCGCCGCCTTCTGTCCCAAACGGTCACGACAAAACTTCCTCTTCGTTCCTTCTTCCCCGATATACCTTTGAAAGACTTGTAGTCTCCTTCCAATCTAGCAACTCCCTGGGTCTTTGCTCGCCATCTGAACCTAAAGTTCAAATTGTACCAACTCGCGCTAAATTCCCGAAATCACCATGTCCCGTCGGCGGGTAGCGTACTATTATGACCGTACGCGCATTCTCAACCCACGAAACGCGGTTTCTCTTACCTATGACCTAGCGGACGTCGGGGCTTACACCTTTGGGTACAACCAATACCTCAAGCCTCACCGCGTCAAAATGACGCACGACCTCATTTCCGCGTATGATATGCTCGATAAGATGCATGTTTTGGTATGTACTTACACCCTCCTTTGAAGATGCTCTCAAAGATTCAGAAACCGGCGCGTTCCTCTGCAGAAACTATGACCTCGTTTCATACGGACGAATACGTGCAGTTCCTAAGCCGAGTCACGCCAGAAACGGCTGCGAAATTGAGTTTCAATGGCACTCGATGTACGTCGCTGGCTTATCTGCTTAACAGTTTGATTTACACACGACTTTATAGTCCTGGTGGGCGATGATAACCCGCCCTTTGAGGGTGTCTTCGAATTCAGCTCCATCTCTGCAGGTGGATCCATAGGTGAGTTCCCATGCGCCTATTGACACTTCTTTTATTGACTCCGTTACCAGCCGCCTCGCAGCGAATAAACGCCGGCGCAGCGGACATCGCAATCAACTGGGCCGGCGGCCTGCACCACGCGAAGAAAGCCGAAGCGTCGGGCTTCTGCTACATCAACGACATCGTGCTCGGCATCCTGGAACTCCTGCGGGACGTCCCCCGCGTTTTATATATTGATATCGATTGCCACCACGGCGACGGCGTCGAGGAGGCGTTTTACACCACGGACCGCGTCATGACGTGCAGTTTTCACAAGTACGGCGCGTACTTCCCGGGCACGGGCACGCAGGAGGATCGGGGACGCGGCAAGGGGAAGGGCTACGCGGTAAACGTCCCGTTGAAGGATGGAATCACGGACTGGGCGTTCCAAAGCGTGTTTGAACCGGTGGGTTTTATTTACTGTGTAAAAGCGCCGCCGTTAAGACTGAGTACAGGTGATTGCAAAAATCCTCGAAGTGTATCGCCCGTCAGCGGTTGTACTCCAATGTGGGGCGGACTCCCTCGCGGGGGACAAACTCGGGTGTTTCAACCTTACCATGCAGGGACATGCACATTGTGTACAATTTCTGCGACAGCAGAATGTCCCGCTCGTATTACTCGGTGGGGGCGGTTACACTGTTAAAAATGTTGCACGCGCGTGGACATACGAAACGGCGTGTGCGCTGGGTATTGAGGACACGATCGATCCAGTCCTGCCGTACAACGAGTACTTTGACTGGTTTGGGCCGAGGTTTCGGCTGGAGGTCGTTTCCAGTAATATGGATGATCTTAATGTTAAAGATGGCTCGCTGGACGCTGTAAGGTGAGTTGGTTTTCAGTTGTATGTTCAAGTTTGATTTGAACATTTTTGAAAAGAATACAAGCGCTGAAACAGCTGTCGGAGTTGAATCCTGCTCCGTCCGTCGGTCTGCAAGATACTCCCAGAGAAAAACTGGAGAAGCACCTCCGCCGCGGTTTAGATTGTGGTGAGGCGCGCGACGACCTCGACGGCCAACTAGCGCGTAAGTTGTCTTTTCTGAGGCCAGCCGTATCCTACCATCTGCTCTTAGAACATGTGCGATACGTCAGCCAACTGCCAGACTCAGACCCGGCCTCAGACGAATCAGACGACGACGATGACTCCGACTCTGAGGATGACACGCCGCGCCGTTCACGACCGAAGAAACAGCTTATGAGTATTATAACGAACCAGTATTTGGATCCACAGGTTCTGCCGGATGCGCGGAGGAAGTATTTCCAGAGTGGGATCAATCTGGACGAGTATTTTCAGGTGAAGATGGAGAGGGAGGACGTGTTGATGTATGCGTCGCAGACTCAAACGTTGCAGGTTTAATTTTGTGTTCAGTAATCTGGTGTTATTTTGGGGTTGAACGTTAACGTTGAACTCTCCAGAGGACGGTTCAACAAACTTATGGGTCGTCAAACTCCTTAAGATTTGGAAGTGATCCCTTGTGTCGAATACAGATGTCCGTAGCCTAGCTTCAGACATATCTATCTGGGAAGGTTACTCGAAGTAGTCGATAACCAGCGAGTCTGGAACCGAGTCTTAGAAATTTCCAATGCCAACATATTCGTACAAGGCCTCTCGACCAGCACCTGATACAACTTATCGTACATTCTGTATGTTCTTCCGCTATTGTTGGCTCGCACAATTCTTGATGTTCTAGATGCGCATAGGTTTCATCGGTTGGGCGATCCTCCCCGCGGCTCCGAAACCCTTTCCATTATTCTTCGAATCCCTCGTCGGGCGCGTCATTTCCGCCTTACGCTGCGCAAGCTCCATGAGCTTCCGCTCGTTCTCGTGCCGCTTGTCCTTCTTCTGCGGCTCTTCCTCGTTGTGCTGCGGAGGGGGAACGTGTACGGCCTCTGCCTCTGCCTCTGCCTCGCCGCCAACGGCAGGGGGAGGAGGAGCGGGGCGGGGATAGTCGACGGGCTCCACAACCGCGGGTGGAGTCGTTGGTGAAACGGAGTCGCTGAATGAGATGTAAAGGCAGCGTTGGTGGGTCCTTTGTAGGGACTCACGGAGGGGGATGGGAACGATGTCTAGTCGAAATGGAGTGCCGGCGACCGCCCACTTTGACTTCAGAGGAATTCAGCGACGATGTCGCGGCCATTGGCGAGATGGACTCACGGGCAGGGGGGTGATTTGCAATGAAGTTGGAGACGTCTGCCATGGAGGTATTGAGGATGGGGGCGGGGATTGTGGGGTAATTAAGCGCAAGCTGGCTATATACGGGCCAACCACGTGTTGGGCCTAGGCGGAAGCATCTGACCCTGATTCAAATTGGGTCACACTGACAGTGTGATAACACAGGAACAGACCCAAGCTCGAGGCGGGACGGACGAATAAAAAGAATCGCGTGTGCACATATGTTTCAAAAGGTCTCTCGTACGGGCTGGAATGGTAATTTCGCAGACCGCGACGCGACGCGTCTTCATCACGTGTCCGCTGTCACAGAGGTACAGCCACCATCACCCTCTTGGCAGTGCCCACCACACCCCGCAGATCTCCACTGCGTATTTATTACAGGTCCGTCTCATCCTAGACTAGGCGGGACCATGGGTTCACAAGGCTTATCTAGTCGTTTCGTGTAAACCACCGAAAAGCAGCACCGTCAAATATATGGCACAAGAGGGTGAATTGCGCGGCAAAAAATTTGCGGAACGCGTCGTCAACATGACCCAAGCCCGTGAATCGCGCAGTAAAAAGGCTCCGGATAAAGACGAATCGTCTCCATCCACCAACGCGCACGATCTCCCGCAAAAACCGCCTCGCCAGAAGCGGAAGCGCTCGCCTGCGCCAGTAAAACCTGAGGACCAGCATGTCCTCACCCCGTGGCTTGCGTTTATGCCGCAGAGTACAGCGATTACTACGGACCAGCGGTAGGCGCTTCGGTTTGCAGCAGCTTTTTTGGTAACTTGAAAGCAGGTTACACCAAGAAATAGTCGCTTATGTGGAGTACGTGCGGCCCACGCCGCAGGAGAAAACTGCGCGGCAGACGCTGCTCGAGGTCATACAGAAGACTCTACGACGGCGGTTCCCCGACGGAGAGTTAAAGATGTTTGGGAGTGGGGCGACGGGTCTGTGCCTCCCCACAGCGTAAGTTATTATTTTGGTGTGAGAACACGACTTACGGACGAGGACAGGGACATGGACCTTGTCGTGATGACGCGGGAGGAGATACCACCAGCAGAGAAAAAGCGGCCGCTTTTCCAGATGTCCACGATCCTCAAGGCGGCGCGCCTCACCTGGGACGTCCAGGTTAACTTTCGCGCGCGGGTGCCGATCCTGACGTTCAGGAGCTTGCCGGAATATGGTCCGTGGGCGGGTCGTGGAGGTTGTGTTTATTAAATGCTAACTTCGCGCGCATAGGCTCGATCAGCGTCGACATCGGAATTAATAACGCGGATGGACCGCGAGCAATCGAGGTGGTGAACGAGTACTTGTCGACGATGCCCGCGCTGCGGCCCCTCATCCTCATCGTCAAGGGATTCCTGTCCCAGAGGAACCTCAATAACGCTGCATACGGCGGGCTGGGGAGCTACGCTGTAACCTGTATGTGCATCAGCTTCCTGCAGGTCAGTCGCGCGATTCTCTGTCGACTATCACACATCTGACTTTCGGCAGCTCAACCCTAGTCAACGCCCACAGGATTATATCGACAAGCCGATAGAGACAGAGTCTCTCGGATCACTATTGGCCGACTTTTTGTTCTACTACGGGGCTTCGTTCCCTTATACTACGTCCTATATTTCTGTTAGCGAGGGCCAGCTCCTACCCAAGAAGTCGGCTGAGTGGATAACGAACAAGGTGCCGGATGGGCTGGCGATCCAGTGCCTCATTAATCCAGGTCAGTGTGCCTTACTACTTCTAAAGCCTTTAACTGACGATGCGGCAGAGAACGATGTGGGGAAGTCCGCGAGTCGGCTCGAGGCAATTCGCAGCGCGTTCAAAGAGGGGTACGCCGCCATTCTGCAGCTGTCACTCACGGACGACGCCAGTCTCCTCGGTCCGCTCGTGTCTCTAAATCAGTCGGTACGTCGGCGAATAACAATGTCCTTCCATACTGATTTCTCATTCCGGACTCTCCAGACCGTCAACCACCGCGCACACATCCAGCACATCGTCGACTCGGGACAGCTCGCAGACGCCGACTCCCCGCCGCCGCGGCACCCCAAGCACCGCCTGCCTCCGAAACCCACGCCGCTCAGGCCGACTGCGTTCCGCCCGCCTCACCAGTACCAGCACCAGTCCCAGTCTCCCGCGGGCGGCAGCAACAATGGATATATCCCGCGCCCGCCGCCACCGATGACCCTCCCGATGCAGGGGTACGTCCCCATACCGTACGATATGGCGTTTGGCGGGGGCTCTGTGATGGGGCGCGCGCCGTATACTGGCGGGGGTGGGGGAGGGAACGGCGTCAATCGCAGGGGCTCGGGATTTGGCGGTGGGATGGGCGGTGGTGGTGGGGGCGGCAATCGTCAGGGCGCGGGGATGCATTCCGCCGCCGGGCAATACGTGCCCGAGCCCGGACCCGCGCCGTGGTTTGACTCTGAGTGGCCGCCGCACGAAGGGAATGCGAACAGGTGGAAGGGGCAGGGGAGGGGGAAGCGGAGGAAGCTCGACATCTCTGGGCGGTGAGGCGGTGGACTCGTGAATGTGCGGTATCTTTCTTAAATTTTTCCCTCCGTTTCTCTCTTCTCAGGCCTACACATGTGGCAGAAATCATCATTCAAGCACTGTACAGTACATACATTCCCACAATATCCTGTACCTTAGTTCTGTATCCCGTATCCCGTACTTGTACCACGCGAAAAAAATATATAGCCATTGCCGGCCCGGGACAGGGGCTTCGATTTCGAGATCCCGTATATAGATCCTCGTCAGCGGTCAAGTAAAACTGGAATTCGAACTCGGTCGGTGCGGCACGCAGGCATAAACGAGGTTGACGGTTCTTCAATTTCCTGTCAAAATTCTCAAACACATTCTTATTTAATTGTGCCACGTAAAGTTATCCAAAAGAAATAGACTGCGAAAGCTCTGGGTGAAAGAGTGTCATCCGTCCGTGGAGCAATTCCTCAACAATTCCTCGCGATCTTCTCAAGTAGTCCGAACATCTTCGGTTGCTGCGTTGACACTGCGTCCCGACGCCCCGGTCCTTCCTAGGTTTCACGTCGGAGGTATGGGCAAGTTTCACCTTGGAGGTATGAGCAAGTTTCACGTTGGAGGTATGAGCGATGAGGATACGGGCTTGAATGCCATCCTCGGCATGATCGTCTGGCCTGAACGTGTTTCACTTGCATGGGTGTTCGCGTCTCGAAGTCTTGTCTTTGATTTGAGCCGGATCTCGTGTTTACCGCCCAGATATTCTCGCCAGGCTCACAGCGTTCCAAGCAGCAGGGCTAGAAGTAGATTTCAAAGACCCAGAGAAAAAGTGGAGCTTCCGACTGCGGGTTTCAGGCAATCTTCATAGATCTAGGCTAGATTCGATTACCTCTGCGCGAATCAATTGATTTCTACGCAGCAGTGGAATACTAACGAGTTGATATTGCCGAAGGGAGCGTTCAATGTTTGTGCTCGCTGAGGTGAATTTCACGGACGTCTTGGATATTTGATGCGGACCTCAAGGACTGCAGGCGTTTCGTTTGAGCATTAAACCTTAGTCATTGCTTCTTGCTTCTTCACGAGTGGCGATGTTGAACGTCAAATTCTTGGCGTTGAATATGCTGGGTTGCTGTGTCGTGCGGAGCTGAATCGTAAACACATGGGATTAAATAAGTCAACGTCAGCTAAACCAAGAACCGGAAGGAATATCAATGGTGCGTGTTTACAAGTCACCTTCCTCATCGAGCGTCGCCCGCGAGGCAGCTCCCGAGATCGTTTTCAACTCGTCGAAACTCCGGCAATCCGGGGCTATCCCGCCCGTCGCCCGAGCTTTGATTTCGCAAAGAGTGGTGAAAGCAACCTCGAAACCAAACTCCTCCTTCCTCTGATACGCATACGATGCCTTGACCAGATCGAGTTGATTCGAGGTCATCAATTCAATCTGGGAGATAGGCTCCGCAAATTTCTGCTGCGCCAAGAGCACAGTCGCAGCGCGCTTGACCTTGTCATTCGCGGACAGGGCGAATATTTGGCGATAGCAAATGTACGCCTCGTTGACATGACGCTCGATAGCTTGAAGCTCCAATTTATAATATTTGGACCATTCGGCAGAGGCGTTGGTTTTCTTTTCCACTTCTTGATAAGGTTTGAGAAGGTCGGCATCTGGTTCGATTTTCCTGTAGGCCTCCGGTAAACTGCCCGATGCAAGGTCATGCTTTCGCAGCAGCTGGTCGCCTTTGTGTCGGCCCTCGGTTGATCTACAAGTCGTCAGCTATATAAAAAGAACAGACGGGAAACAACCTTACAAAATTTGGAGTATAAAAGGATCCAAAGTGTTGCGTGCAGGACCTGTCCAGTTATTTGTTGATCTGGGCCGGTCGTGACCAAAAACCCTCTGGTGATTCTCATAGACGTCGCGCTTGAGACTGAGGCCCGTCTTTCCAGCATCGAGGATAGTGTTCCCGCTGGATGATGATAAATAATATGCCGCAAAGTGGCAAAGAAAAAGTACGGAACGTACATGTACGCCATCAATATGGAGTTCGGGTGATTATATCCGTACTGCCAGATGGCGTTGTCGTGGAAATACGAATACAATCCCACTTGTGAATCGCAGAGACCCATAAGCAGGTGCTCTTGGAAAGTCCGTTGGCCTGCTTCAGGGCCCTGACGGCCAAGTTCGATCCCCAGTTCTTCGACGGTTTTCACCTCTCGTTCGAAATTGTTCATGAAACCCGTCGGTGGAGGCGTGAAAGGGTGGTTTTTGAAGTTCGCAAGGAATTCCTCCAGCCAGATGAATATAACGGTATCTAAACAAATAATTTAGTCGGCAGAAAAGATTGGTTGATTGCCAGCGAACCTCCGTCATAATCTACGTACGAGGGCTCGTTATCGGAATTTTCTAATGAATTTCAGCGGTAACATACCTCCTCCACTCAACAATGAGAGCAAGCTCTGCTGCCCAAGGGTCGACGCGATTATCACATCCGGCCAATTTTCTAGTTCAGGAATATTGACGGCAGTAACCTGACCCGAAGTCAACTCGCGTATCTCGGTGTTTAACTTGCGAGGTAATTACCATTTGCATGTCGCACGGTAGGCGCATGGGATATCTTTGGGCCGTGAGCAGGTAAAAAAAAATCGGACATTCATTGGGCTTACCTGCCAAGCTAAACGAAGAGCAGCACTAAGTAAATCATCACGAGTTATACAAGCAACCTACTATGACACGCCCGGTGAGCGTTTGAAAGAGAGTTTGGGTTGTGGGGTTTTTCAGTGGACTGGATGAACGATAATATATTTCGTTGGGCTTCAAAAGACCGGTAGGGTCTATCGAAATAATCAATAAATAGATCCAGTTTTCCGAACGGAACAAACCTGGAATGACGAGGGCGTCGGATGCCGTAGATTCAGGAAGGGAAATCCGGTACTTGTCGACAGCTGAGGTGATTTCGGTCTTGATAATGTACCGCAGTTTATCGTTCAGATAAGCACAGTGCGCTGGGTGAAACCCAGCTTGCACCAGCTCCATTGCCTGTTCATGCAAACTCAGAGGACCTGTGGAAACACGGTGAGCCAGTATTCAAGGATAGAGGCCTGTCTCATAGGCGAACATACCCCCGCCGATGTTACGATTCGAACGATTTGATGTTGTCACGTCATCATCCAGCACAAGTACTTCGCCCTCGTCCAGCTGATCTGGCTCCCGGTCCCGTAAACCAAGGACGCGACTCTTGCTCCCAGCAATGCGCTGTAACCTGGACCCAGATACGTTACCCGCAGCATTTATCGCACGCCAAAGTGAGCTCATGGCCCTCGGCGCCCAGTTAAGCAACGGCTGTACCGTCTCCTCCAACCCGTTTACTAACAGGGATACTAGTACGGTGCCCGGAATACCATTGGAGGAGAGGCAGAGGATGCTCTGCTCAGAAAGCAGTTGGCGAGCATCGGTTTGAGATGGATGTGATGCTCGCAGCAGGTCAAATATTCTGTGAACGCGGTGGTCACCTTGAAGCTTGATCTTGAGCTGCGAGTCGCGGATCCAGATTTTGGGCTCTTCAGAGGTGTCGTCTGGATGTAAGATCCAAAGGCCTTTCGCGCCTCCGATTCTTCCCTGGACTGCAGTGGGAAGACGATCATAGCCGGTTCGTTTTGTGATCGACAAGAGGCCCGCGTGATTAATCCAACCACACCCGTCGGTCATAACTATCGCCTCCAGTTAGATTCGGATTGATATATGGAATTGAACCCACTTTTCTCGGCGGGCGGCTTCGTCGCCGGATCCCATCCCTCCGCCAAAACATCTCGAATATATAAAATATTCTCCTTTTTGAACTCGAGGGCTGGTATGGACGTCGACAAGCCAAGCGCGAACCTCGCGGTGTACTTGGCAAAGGGCTAGGCAAAAAATCTCATCAGGTTGATTCGCCAATTGCGCGATGACCCTCCGCTCACCTGATGCGAGTTGAGCTCTGGTGGATTATGCCGTTGAAGGAATTCATCAAATGAGATACGCTGGCCGTCGCCAAACCATTCTAACGGCTTGCGCATGTAATTCTGGTTGGTTTGGATGAGATACACGGAAGTGGTGTCCTTTGGCGGAATGGGGACATAAACGCGTCCGTTAATGACGAAACGCCGAGTCAAAAAGTGTCTAATGCTCTCGCCCTCTTCTCTAACGAGTTTGGGAGGAATGGTTAGGTGGAGCACACTCGGGGATCCAAGATCGCGCGCGAATCTATGGGACCTTCCCTTTCGTGGCTTTTCCAGATGGATCTTGTAGGAATCGGCACATTTGGTGAGTCGGAGGGGATATTCGATCTGACCACCGTAATACGTCGATTGGCCATCCCAGAATTCCCAGCGTGGCTCTTCTTCATCTAACAGCCCAACGCCGAGCCCCAAACCACGAGATTTGCCCTCTTTCATAGCTTGGTATTCCCGATCAACCTCGTTCCTGGTGAAAGCAATGAATACGCGGGAATTTGAGGTTATCAAGAGACCAACCATAATGCAAGGTCGGGGAATTCAGACGTTGAGGCCCCAAGCATAATTCTTCGAACCATCGGTGCCACTATGGAGTTCGTGCCGCTGAAAACCATGAGGTTTGCGTTAATTTTGGCTGCAACTTCGTCCCACGTCCATTTTCCTATGGACACGCCGCGGGCGAGTTCCCACTGAACGCCCAGGTGAACCCCGACGCTATCAAATCGGTCCACTACCTTCTTTCGAGTGAACAATGATATGGGTCTCGAGCTTGGATCCGTGGTGGCCACCAAACAACATTGACAGCGAAAATGCAACATCAGGTTGCGTTTTGGTCGGACTTGTCAGTGGCGTCCCGAGATTCGCCGGAGATAGCTTGCGGGTTTTCGATGGGGAGGGCGGCCGCATCTGTGTGGCAGCCCCGCGCTTGAGGGGAGAGGTTGGGTTGACCGACTCCATCGAAGACATGGAGGAAGTGCGGGAGCGATTCGAAAAAAGGGAATTGGAACTGGAGGTGGAAGCGAAGGAAGATTGAGTCGAAGACGCTTGGAGGGGTCGAGGAGTGGGAATTGGAGGGGGACCCATCGCGGAGGCGGCGCGTAAATCCGCTCTTTGTTTTCGAAATCTCAACACTACGGTGAAAAAATCAATACCGTCCACAAATATCAAGTATCGCGTAGGTATCTTACTCTCTTCAACTAGGGAAAAAATTGAGATGCTTCCATGACATGAGGAAGCAACACACCTTCGTCTTCTAAACCCTCATCTTGCGGATCAGAGTCCTGGTCGAAATTAGGACACCGGTTTGCATATATGGAAAGTAGGAACCTGTTTTGGGCCGAGGCCAAATAGGCGTCGAGGAGGAGGTACTGCAATTTCAGTGAGAAACGTCCAAGAATTGATTGGTCTTCAAAAACGTGCATTCATCATCTTCAATCGTTACATCTCCCAAAGTCCGCGCGATTGCTGCCGAAGCTGAGCTCGGAAGCCCCGGCCTATTGCGCGAAGGTCGAGAGGGCGTGGCAGGGGAAAGATCGGCGGGCATCTTAAAGCTTAAACCTGTATGTACATTCAACGGGGTTGACGGAGCTACAAAAAATCGACCTGAGGCTCAGTAGGATAGTGCGATTTTACTCACAATTCAGTGCCGCAACCGGACTCCGCCAATTCTTGGTCGGGGACGAGGGTTCGGTGATCGTCTTATCCATCTCCTCCAAGGCTTCCTGGTCCCATTCAAACGTTGCATAATCCTCTTCAGTCTCGAAGTCATCATCGCTAGGCTGCACATATGTTCGCGGTGAGCAAATCGAAAGAACGGGCGCGCGGTGCGTACGCACCGTTGACTGCGACATTGGTTAAATATCCGAACAAGTACACGAGATCGCTGCCCGCGTATTTCAATAACGGTATGACCGGATACCACGCCGGCGAGCGACCAGTAGTAGACGGGTTTCCAGATGTGGTGGGAGCGAGTTGCGAAAGAGGCAAACGTGTGTCACTAGCCAGTCACAGTACTAGCACTAACGCATATGTCACAGTTCCGACAAATAACGAGAAACAATAATCTTCCTGGACAGACGCTCAACCGATACTTAGCTCCCTGGATAAATTATTAATTTCTGGTGAAGCGGTTGTGTCGTTTGGAAACTGATGGCTGAAGTTGAAGAATTTTGATGGACAGCAGTCTGAGTAAAGGTCAACTTCATGAGAGGATCAGAGGTATGGGGATCAATAATGATGGGGGATATCCCGCGGGATATTCGAATATCCTGCGGGACAAATGGCCGCGGGTGTCTCACCGAGGGCTTAGGCCTGTGGGCAAGCATGGCAAAGTAAATACCAGGGTGTATAGGACACCGGGCAAGTCCCAGCGGGTGTATGGCTCATCGTAAATACCCGCGGGTGTCTCACTGAGGGCTTAGGCCTGTGGGCAAGCATAGCAAAGTAAACACCAGGGTGTATAGGACACCGGGCAAGTCCCAGCGGGTGCATGGCTCATCATAAAGACACACATCCTTATCACCTTGGGAATATACCTAGCCGTAGAACACTACGGGGACCTACCCACAAACAAAATCCTCCAACTTTTCTCTTCGTGCCCCGCATGTCTCTACCGTATATTGTGTCGAAAGAAACACGGGCCCGTGTTTCTTTCGACCCGTCACCCCGTGTTTCTTTCGACGCGTCCATTACTCACAGAGGCGCGTCGTCCAAGACGTCTGGCAGTCGGCCCGGCCGGACCGCCACTCCGCGCCACTCTTTCACCAACCACCACCACACCGACCTCGAGCTCTCGAAACAACGACGCAACACAAGGCATGACCCCACGGAGTAGCAGGGACCCCAGACTTCACCTAGGATGGGATTCCGTTGCGCGCGGAGGGGTTTTATGGGTGGGTGTTTAATTATTTTATTTTATTTTTTCACCTTTTCGCTGCTTGTCGGCGCTCCCATTCTCGTTCCCACCACCTCCTCCCAATTCAACCGGGCGTCGCCAGTAACTGCAGTCTCGCCCTGCTTGTATGGAGGTCTCGTGTCCGCGAACACGGCGCTGCCTCCCTTGCTGTGCACGCGTGTGCGATTACCGCCGCCACTCGTGCTTTGTCGTCATCGCGGGAGATTCCTGGTGGCGGACAACTTTGCAGCATGTGTGGGGCGGCTTTCCCTCCCTGATTCCCCTCGACCCCTCCTCATTTCCCCTCCATTTCCTCAGTTCCCTCCCTCCTTCCCAGGCGGGCTTGGACGGAAACCCCCGCGGGGGAACATCCACGGGGCCACCCTTGGACGTGCTCACCTGCAGGGGTTTGCATCTGGCGGCGGACGCGAACATGCATGCCTGCGGGGTTTCATCCGCAGGAGGAGCCATCCGTGGGACCAGATGAAGGTCTTGCCATGCAGGAATTCACGCCCACTCGTCGACGCGGGGGTGTATGCGCGCGCGGTTATCCCTCTGAGGGTTTCTGTGTGCACGTTTTCGCGCAGGGGTCTCCCTCTCTTTCAAATCTGTCACGGTCTTCAATAACCACTAACCTCTTATCTCTTCTCAGGGCTGCTACTTTTGTGACTACTCTCCCCACCATGCTCCCTAGAACTTGGTACGTCTCATCCATTTGTTTATCTGTCCCTTCCGTGTCTTATTTTTTCTTTCTAGTGCACGCCTCGACATCATGGACACCGATCCGGAGACGCAACGCAGCACCGACAAAGGGAAGGATGCAGAGAGGGAGCGGCCAGAGAGAGACTGGATATGTCCCTGTACGCCCCCATCCCACCTCCTTCCCACCGTTCCTTCATCCTCTCACTCCGTGTTTGTGTCGAATGCGGTGCAATGCTGCATGTGTGCGATGTGCGGGGCTGCCGTCCGCGCTGCCCATGTGGGTACCGTGTAGATTTGCATGTACCTGGGTACGCCTCCACGGAAATATCCCCGAGGACCTGCTTGGGCGCACACACGCACACGGGCTCGGTTTCGAGGATATGATCCCGGGGACTTCCTCGGGTGTACACACCTGTGGGTGTTTCCTTGGGCGGGCATGTTTGCACCAGTATACACGAGCAAGTCTGCCTACGAGCGAGTGGGTGGTTCCCTTTGCAGGAGTGTGCATGCCGGTATACGCAGACAGGTGAGTTTTAGTTTTATGCCAACTTGTCTGTAACACACCGTCTCCCTCCCATTGTTCCGCGTACACACCAATGTGCCTATGTAGTCTTTGAATAATTACAAGTTGGCGATGTGAATGAGGACTCCTTAATTACTTGTTTTGAGCTATTGTGCATAACACCAGTATAATTCTAGAAGACGCACACAAGATAATTATTCGGCAGGCATGGCAGCATATATTCAAATAACGGATGAAGCCATAGGATTGCGGGCAAAACCCTACATGTGAATGGCTGGCGGCATTTGTCCCGCGGGATACTCGCCGTGTCCGCCATCATTTTTGATCCCCATACCTTCAACCTTTTGAACTTCATCCAGACAAGTCCAGACTGAGCAGACCTTCCCCAGCGCCGAATTAAACAACGCCATCAGAAGTCCTCGCAAAGCACGCGTGTAGCTGTCGTCGATACTGTAAAATTATCGACGTCGGCTGCGGGATAATTCTAGGAACCCGGCTTTTAGAATCCTTATTTGGAAACCCGGGTGCGGTGAGAAACTACTGATCCCGTAACGACTGCCGAGTGTGCCGAGTTATCGGCCTTCACGGCAGTGTCCTTCTCCGTGATGTGCTGGGTTTGGCGGAGTTTTCCAATCGACATATCCATCCCAGACGGCTCTCGAAGGGTCCTTGGCTCCACTTCTTGCCCGCGGACCCACCCCGGCCTGAGATCTCATCATTAGCCTGACATACGCAATATACCAAAGGTATTTAATTTTTGAACACCTCCAAAGGCGTAATGGTCATACACGCGGAGCCTCTGCGAACATTGTTTCACCATTAAAACCTGACAGCTAAGTTCAAAACGATAGACAGTAATTTTTTTCGCGTTCAAGTTCGGGCCGAGCACAGAAACAACGCGGTGGTGCGAGAAAGTGGAGAGCTTTGGAGTCGGCGTCATCTCAAAGCCTCAAGCTGTGCTCGGCCCGAGCTTGAACTGAAAAAAATTTACTGTCTATCGTTTTGAACTTAGCTGGAAACCAACTCTAGGTTCATTCGATTCAACGACACCGTTCCGCCTCGACATCCCTCGGCAGTTCGGCGTGCCCCAGGGAGCCGCCGGAACTCAGTTTGAATAGCTTAAATGTATCACTAGAGGTGGATGTTGGAAAGTTTCAGAGATGGAGACCGAGCCAGTTGGAGGCACCCATCACCACTGCCGGCGTTTGAACTCCGCTGCCGTCAAATCTTGCCGTGAGTGGGGTTCTCGTTAACTTTCTGCGGGGGTTTCTGCGAAATTGCCTAAAAGGAAGGGTTTCTGCCTGCACGCGGGTTTCTCAATACAATTATCCTCGGCTGCGGATCGGGCGAGATCCAACGACAATACTCATCGGTTTTGCGAACGTGACGGTTGATAATGATATGACTTGCGGGAGGGCAAGCGATGTACTTAGTCTCTCTTGACAGATGCTCTGTTATGGCAGTCAATACTTAGGTCGTACCTCGCTTGATAATACAGAGAAACAACGCGTCGAAGCTTCACTACTTATCTTACAGGCTGGGTTGAGGGCAAAGACGGGGTACTTAAATTCGAAACCGCTTCGTATTCAAGATTCAAACATTATAGTAATGGGCGATCTCAACTTCGTCCCAAAGGAATTGCGAAGTTTTGACGGTTGAAATGTTGTCATCACGTACTAGTCTCAACACAAAGCAAATGACTCGGATGAGCTTCAGAGTGCTCCATGGCCTTAGTCTCTCGTAAAACGACGCTTCAACAAATGACGAGCGTACCTTACCATGGCCTTCAGAAAAACATATTCCGCGCATAATTTTTTACCCAGTCAAAATGGAATAGTCAAGTTGGTTCAAATTACAATGATCGGTTCTAAACCGGGATCCCGCAGACCGAATGGCAAACATCGCACACACCACACCGAGTATGACAACTAATGAAGACAGCTAACCTTGCGAGAGGAGCTCCATCTCCACCCACGTCAATCCATCGCCTCTCTTTCGCTCCAACGCACTCACAGCCGACTCAACATCAAACCCAAACTCCCGTGTCAATTGGTCGAATGCATCCTGGCGCTCCATGCCCAGCTGAACCACAGGGCCCCCGAGGGCACAACCCCCCAACAACCCCGCCGCACCCCCGGGTCCCTTGACCAAAAATTCGCCCATCGCTGCGACGGCCTGCTGATCGCCCGTACCAAGCGCCGCATCGCGAAACCTGCGGAACGCGCGCTTCTCCCCGGGGTCCTCAATTTTGAACCGGAATACGCGCTTGGTGCGTGTTATGAGGAGATAATCTATTTCGTCGCTGACGTTCTGATTGAGCAGATTAACCTGATAGACGAGGGCAGGCGAACGCTTGAAGCCATTAATTGGGGGTCCAATCAACTCGGGGGTCGAACTGGCCCGGGGGACGGGTCTGGGCGAGGGAATGGCACTCTCGTGGCTCTCTGAGACGGTCACGGGCTTGCCACAGATTATTTTGTGTCGCTTCCAATCTTTCCGTTGACATTCACTGGAGAATATGACATGAGTGCCCGGGCAGGAGAAAGCGAACGACCCACCGCGAGCAGTAATATATTTGGCGGGAGACTTTCTCCGTACAGGCCTTACAGCGCATGAAACGTTCTCCGCCAGGGGATTCCAAGATTCCGCAATTTTCACAGAGAGAGACTCGAGGATGCGTGTTGTATCCACGAGATTGCTTGCGAATCCTTTTCATAGCGGCGGGCTCATGCGCCAGAAATTTTCGAAGGACCTTAGGCAGCCCGCTTTTCGCGACGTCTCTTTTCCTCGGAAACGGTTTGGTGGCTTCGTTGGAAATGCCGAGAAACGATCGCAGAGTTTCGTAAAGGGTTCGCGCTGTTGGTTATTAGCGTGAAACCGGAAACAACCTAGTGACCGGACGCGCACCAATGAGGTAGCTCCTTTCAAGATTGAACTCTGCATCTGCGAGTTCGTACGCGGCTTTTGGCTCCGCAGCCGGGTCTGCAAGGTACCAATGACTACTTTCCAAATATATCGGTTCCTTTGGGGTCAGCGAGTAATCGTCCAGAGTAAAATGTTTGAGGAGGTCCAAAAATCCCTGGCCCCCGCCCTTTTGAAGAAAGGGCAGTGTCAGCTCATCGCACAGCCACCGGAAGAAGTCGCTATCATCATCCTCGCCGCACGAGCGACCCAGCGCCTCCAATATATGCTCCTGCCGGACTGACGGCTGCGCGGCTAGCCATTTCTTGCGGAAGTCGTTAGTCGCGAAGGAAACTGCTACGGCGTGAGCCAGACTCGGGAGGGACTGGCAAAGCTGGCCGTATGTCTCCCTGTGAAATGCCAGCATGTGCTGCATTTCGGCTTCAGACTCTTCAGTCGCAAGGTGGACATAGAGCTCGCGAAGCAGGTCAATCGGCCTCGCGCCTGGGGTCCTCAGACTCCAGGCGATGTCCTCTTCCCAATCCTGGTTCCATTTTATGCGATCCTCCTTGAAGGGCGTGATTGGGTTGCCCTTGCAAGAGATGTGCGGCATTGTAGTCGTGCGATGGACGCGGTTGAATCCTCCTCGAAGTGGACTATGCTAGCAGTGCTGCTTTCTCAGAGTTCGAGTGGTGTTGTTGTGGTGTCAAGATGAAATGATGCGATTACCTAAAGTCGGCAACACGAAGTTGAACTTGAATTAATTGTACTGTAATCTTCTCCTGGAATACTCTCTGCAGAGCTGTCCTTAGAACGCAATTAATATATACCAGGAATTGTTTTGGGAGGTGGCTACTCAGTTGAACAGTGGTTGCCGACGCTGCCGAGGACGCCGAAGACACGTCATGATTTCCTTTCGCAAATAATAATTGGCAGCTAAGGTCTTCTGAGCGCGCTGGAATACTGCGGACGATCGCAATCATCAAGGAGCTTCGTCTTGACCAGGAAAAAGCCTACATTACACTTCAAGTTGAAGTTCAACGATATTTTTTCAACCCGAGACGTGACCGAGTCAGTAAGGCTTTGGCTGGCATTGGCAAAAAGCTGGGGGTGGATACATACATCCCCAACACCTATGAAGTTCCTGACATACCAACCACCAGAATGCGATAAACAAAGAGAAAGCACTTGCCGCGACTGAATCAATCGCGGCAGGGCACGTCCGAATTGGGCGTTAATTCATTCGAGTCATAACTTCATTGATGGCTGCGTTGTCTTGAACCACATCCTACGCATTCCCAAACCATGTCAGCCCCCCTCGAAAACCCCAAGTTACACATTGAGAAGGGATATGACCTGATAGCAGACCAGTATCTCGCTTGGTGGGTGTGACTCCGGCGAACTGCAACTTGAACACTCATTTTTTTTTTTTTTTTTTTTTTTTTTTTGGTGGTACACTCGTCTAATCGAATTTCCAGGTCCAGCGCTCGTCCGACGACCCGGCGAATGGAGCTCATTGGCGACCTCGTCCCAAAGCTCCCCGCCGGCGCAGACGTCTTGGAACTCGGATGCGGCGCCGGTGTTCCATCCACCCAACGGCTTGTTGAGGCTGGGCTCAACGTCACTGGGAACGACATATCGGCGGCCCAAATTGCCCTCGCGCGTCAGCACGTCCCCAAGGCGACCCTCATCCAGGGAGACATGTTAGCTCTCGACTTCGCGCCAGCCAGCTTCGACGCAGTTCTTGCATTTTATTCTATCTTCCACCTGCCCAAGGAGGAGCAGGGCAAAATGATCGACAAAATCAGAGGATGGCTCAAACCTGGCGGATGGCTCCTTTGTAACTTTGGCTCCAAGGAAGGCGATGTGACGCGGGAAGGGTGGTTCAACCCCGCAGTGACTATGTTTTCTAGCGGACTGGGGGTGGATGGCACGCGCGAGATTTTCCAGAAAGAGGTTCTAGGATTCAAGCTGCTGGTCGACGAAGTCGCGGTCGAGCTGGTTGGAGGATTTGAGGAGAAGTTTCATTGGGTGATGGCGCAGAAGCAAGATGCGTGAACTTCGTAGAGATTATCCCTCCCCACGCGTTCTGGAGATCGGAAGTAGCCGCAGGAGGGTTGAATATGTCCGTCAATTATGCTATTAGCTACCGTGCGTGTCGGAATCGCGGTATAGACACAGAAAACCTAAATTATTATGCTGGAGTCGTCGCGGCCTGCGGTAGACAGACGATGCTTCCCGGCATAAGCCGGTCGCATTCAATCTTCTCGTTCAATTTCTTGAACTCGTCCAAAGTGCATCCGTGGGTGCGCGAAATCTCCCAGCAGGAATCACCGGGTTCCACTAGATAACTCGCAGTGTGTGCGGGACAAGGATTCTTCGGGGCAGAAAACGCAGGAGATAGTACGAGGCGCCAGACGAGTAAAAGGACGACACCGATGAGGAGGAAGAAGGGGAATAAGGTGCGATATGCACTCGCGTTGGATTTGATATATCTCGCATTCTGTGGGGGTTTAGTTCAAGACCAGTGAATTTACTGAGTAACAAACGGCGTCTGTGGCGAGTGCCTGGTACCCGTCCGAGCGCCGAGGACCAGCTTCGACGTCGTCGTCTTGAGGGTAACTGGGAGACGAAGTACTGCCTGCGCCCTCGCCGTCCTCCACTACACAAACTTCGTTTGAGCTCTAGAAATTGCAGAGAAAACCGGACCCACCTCTAGTCATCTCGCTAAATTCTGCGCCTTGTGCGCCTTGCCAGACCTGTCCGCTCTCATCACGGAAGTAATACCTCCCTGTGTCGCTGTCGTAGCCAATGCGTTCCATTCCTTCCGGGAGGCGGGTGGAGTCCTATGGGTGCGTCAGTCAGTCACCGTCCAAGGGCTCCTCTGGGACACCGACTTCATCTTGTTGCGTCCATCGTCCCATGTTGTGGTCGTAAGCAAGGAAGCCTTGTGTAGCGTCAATGGCGCGACGTAAACTGCGGCCGGTGGCTGTATCTGTCAGCCATGACAGCCAATCCCTTTTCAGGCGCAACTTGTTCCACGTTTTCTTTGGCTTGCATTTCTCGATTAGTTTCCTCTTCTTGAATTCTCTCTGCGTGAGCTAGCCTCAGCTAGGCAGGCATCTGCCCCGTATTGTATAGCTCGAAGCGCCCAGGGACCCGGAGGCGTTCATTCCGCATCAACCCCAGATCATCTGACTCTGGGGTACGCATGGACCTGCATGGACGCGTACGTTGGCGAGATGTACAATGATGAGGTTACCGTTGGTATATAAGGCGCGATGGAGATCCCCCGCACGCCGTGGTCTTTTCGCTCTCACCTCGACTGAAATCATGGCTCGCCTCTCCTCGCTCTTCTTTGGTCTTTTGGCCGCTCTGCTCGTCAGTGCTGCTCCCCCACCAAGCGCCCTCGAAAGCCGGGATCTTCTTGGTGAAATCATTGACGCCCTAGGCATTGGTCTCGTCACCGGAATCAACGCCACGATTACGGTGAGGAATTAGCGTCTCGATGCCACTATCTGATACCAAACCTGGCAATTCAGCTCGAGACTTTGGAAGACAACCAGCTTTCGTGAGCTTTCTTCTCGGCGCAGCGCGAACTTATTGCTAATCTCGTCTATGAAGCATCACATTCGGAGGTAAACTCATCGTGAACTCGACGTATCGCGTTATTCATTTTCCCCAGCTCAGAACCCTCTCATCTTCGAGCTCACTCTCGACCGCGTGGTCAGCAGCGCAGGAATTAACAACACCGAATACGCTGCTTTTGATCACACCTTCGCGAAAGGCCTTGTAGGTGGGTGGCTTTCCCTCACGCTGTCCTAATGTTCTTCGCTCACGGCCTAACCTTGATCAGTCCCGCCCTTGGGCAAGGCCAACTCCGGAACCGTCCCCAATGTGACCTTAACCCAGGGCGCTCTTAACTCTCTGGACATCATCCCTTTGGGCTACCTGGACATCCTCAATATCGACATCCACGTCAGGTATATAGGTCTCTTGACCACCCTACGTCTCAGTCTCATCGCGTTTGTAGGGCCTTGACTATCGACGGCGCGCTGGGAATTCCTCTGACCATTACGGGCCTTCACCAGAAAAACGTCACCACGACGTGAGTCAATTACCACCACCTCCCGATATTCCTGCTGATAATGTTCCAGTTACACCCTCGCCCTTTCCTAATCGTATAAAGAATGTCGTAGTCTTTAATGTTGGTTTGGGTTTTACGTGGAATGAGTATGAGTATGCCATCCGATTTCATGGAATTGAGCTGTCTCTGTCTCAGCATCCCGGTACATTGCATACATTAGACTACAAACTCCCAGCTCGTGTCCTTCCCCTCACCTCCAAGCCGCTTAACCACGCCATCGGCTTCCAGTTTCCGCAAGTGCAGGTCTACACCCCGCGCGGCAGGGAGCCACAATGACTCGGGGTACGCGGCGTATATCGTCGCCACTAACGTCCACGTCGTCCATGGATGGGTGTCCCCATTCTCCACCGCCGCAGCCGACGCCACGGGCGGCGGCGTCTTCAAAATCCCCACGATCTGCGCCTCGCGCTCCATCCGGTGCTTAATATATGTCTCGATGACCTGCTCCCCGTCCTTCACCACCGGCCCATGCCCGGGGTAAAGCGTCCCCGCCCCATTCTCGCTGGCAAACGCCCCCATCTTGCGCAGGCTCGCGATGTACACCGAGAGGTCCTCAAAGACGGCCGTGCCCTGCCCGAGGACGGTATCCGCCGTGTAGAGCGCACCGTCCTGCGGGACGTGCAGACAGATCGAATCGACGGTGTGCCCGGGTGTGTGCAGGATGCGTAGCTTCGACTCGGAGAGGATTTGGGCGTCGTGCAGGTCGTGGAAGACGCCGCCAGATGGGCTCGGCGTGTACGACCCCGCAGCGAGAGAGGCGAGGACCGAAGGGAGCGTGTTATGCGTGTTTAAGGGCATCGCAGAAGGTAAGGGGAACTTGTGGAGGCGCGGGGGCTTGAAGGGCGCAGCTGCCTTGCGCTCATCCCACAGACGTCGTAGAAGCGCCAGGACGGAGGGTAAGCCGCCGACATGGTCGTGGTGCCAGTGCGAAATGACAATGTCGGAGACGTCCATATCGCTCGAGTCAGAGGAAACCCATGCGTCTCTGAGCGCCGACTCTAGAAGAGGTGTATACTCCTCCTTGCCTTCACCCGTGTCAATCAGGGTGAATGGTCGCTGCTTCCCAATAATATATGTATTTGTCCCTGGATGAGTTATGCATTTCATTCGCAGTGTTTCACAGGGCCTTTAGAGTACCTTGCAGCGTAAATTTACCCGGATTCTACCCATAAATGCAATGTCTTCGATGACTCAAGGGCAATTTAGGGTCTTACCTGGCCCAAGACACGCACGACGTTCTCGCTCAGCTGGTTGGACGATAAGTCATGTAGAAAATCAGAAGTGGATTACTGACTCTTGTTATGGACGCTAGGGCCTCCAACTTATCCATGGTACTTCGTAGTTGGGAGTTGGGAGTCGGCACGAAGGAGGTTCGGCTTCATTCGGCCCGACAGAGGATCAACATGTGATTCTTTGGGAGGAGGTTGAAATTTAAAAACCTTTACATTCGACGCTCATAAGATAGCACTAGTAGTAGTGGCGGCGTAATCAATTTAAAGGTGTAATAGTAAATAAACATGCCCCTTTTCATTTTCAGAAAGACTTGTCAATTGCATGGTTCGACTCAACTTGAACTTGAACTTGAAATCGCAATTTTCAAAAATAATGTCCACCCCGGGCCCTATTGTTGAAAAAAAAAAGTTGTCTTGGGCAGCTCAGACCGGAAGTGTTGGATGTCTATTTAGCCTCTCCTGCAGCCTTTTATTGCTTCCCTGTGGCAACTGGCAACTGCAGCATCCAAAGATTGTCTACGTCCGTCTCCCACACCTCGGACACAAGATTCCTGGTACCGTCTTACACTGGTTGAAGATTTCAAGCTTTCGGTAAAGAAACTAGTAAAAAGTGTTTTGAAGTTTTCGCCGCAAAGGCCCACATTAGTTGTCTTCCTCCATACGAGAGAATTCAGCTTTACATGGCGCGCCTGGACCCCCATCTAACATTCAGCTGCGAAGTTTGTTGTATCGGACCACCTCGCAGAACTCCTCGATGTCCAGCACGAGTTTATTCGCCGCCTCCTCGGTGTCCATGTTAGAATACGGTAATCTTGTTCCCTTTCCTTCCTCTTTCCCCTTCAGGCACCTTCCTTATGGACTTGTATCACAGACACGTCACACTCAGCGCTCGTCTTCTTACGCGTTCGCTGAGGGTGCGTCGTCTCATATTCGTTTTTTCTCTTGACTTACAGTACCATAGAAGCCTCTGTCTTTTAGGTACTTTAATACAGTGCTCGTCTTCTTACGCGTTCGCTGAGGAAGCCTCTGTCTTTTAGTCCACAGTCGTTCCATTCTCGCCATCCTTTTCACGGAAACTGGCATCCTTCCTCTGCCGTACCGACGAGTAATAATCGCTTTGGGCTACTTGATATATCTCATGGCGTTACCAGCAAACCACCTCGCGACAGCGGCGTACCTCGACTCCCTCCTTCTCACGCGAGAAGGCCGTTCGTCCTGGTTGTCTGATCCTGCCACCAGACTTGAAAGAGAAGTCGAGCACCATTGTGTCGGAAAAATCCAATTTACCTTATCAGGGACTGACGGAGCCTGGCCACCATATTCGACCTGATCAGGTTCATACAGAACGGCATATCAGGTCGGGTCAGGTCGGGTCAGGCATGATCAGGAACCCCCGTCCCCAAGGACATGAAAAGTCAAAGAAGCAGTACAATGGGTGTAGGCATGTCTATGGTGCATAAATATGGTGAAATAGTGGTCTCAAATACTTGTGAACCCAGTCAGAATCAATAAATTTGGGCACTAACCGGTGGCTCGAACAAGGTGCATACAACTGGTAACCTTCCATCGCGTAGCTCAAGGGTAAGGATTCACTTTCAGTACAATTCATTGAAGTAAGTTCATTCATAGTATAGTTTGTTAAGCAGATTGGCTTCCAGTATTAGAATAGGGACTTCCCCAGTGGGGTTGGTAAGTAGCATCAGCCATTTGACCAAAATCTTGTCCCCTTTTGGACCTTGTCAGCTTGCCGACAAGCTCACAAGGCGAAAAGGGCTAGAAATTACACTCACAAAATGGGAACAGAGGTAGGGTGAATCCTTTAAATGCCAGGGAACACCTATTTGACTGGCCTAGTGCTTACCTGATACAGTTATCTATTCCCAAATTCGAAATAAATGCATTTGTTTAGGGTCGAACTAGCGACCTTGTGAGATTGACCTCTAAGTTTGTGGTCTTGTCGTCTTTCGGTCTTTTTGCCCTTGTTTGGGCTTTTTCAAGCTTGTACTATCAATGACTAGGATCCTGGCCACACTGGGATCCTGGCCATTAGTCAGATACAGGATTCTGGGGTGTGTAATATGTCCACTACACATTTTCACAATGGAATATGACCCATTGCGCATCCTGAGACCAATTCCAACCCAAAGTGATAGGTTGATCCAAAGCTGTGCCCACATTGATCGCGATCCGGAGGGCGAGAATATCAATTTGATAACCCCGTGCGACTGTCTCCCTTATTTCTCGACCAATACGCGGTGGATCCAGAACTTTGGGGGCTCATTTTTCTGCGAGAACCTGGGGCTTCCCTCTCGGGATGCACCACCCAGTAGAAGACTTGCCCTTTGTGGTCAAATTCACCAACACAATTGGAACAGAAACCCGCCGATCAAACTTTCAAATTCAAGATACCGTAATACCCTTGGACACTATGGTTCCAATGCCTTCGCATATCCATCCTGGTAGGTACGGCATTCATATCATCCATACTGCGCTCCTTGAACGCTTTCCCCTCCCTCCGAATGTGAGTACAGATAGAAAACCACCCATTTGACGCAGGAAAAAAGATTAAACGTCGGGTTCTCAACAGTACACCTTGAAAGTAGAGATATGCATTCAGGTGGGTCCATTGGGTTCCAATAAACCTCCCTGTCACTTATTTTGGCCTACAATGTGTTACCACTGATGCACCAACCCGATTTAGGTGACAGTATAGATCCCGCCGCCGAGGGCTTTTATAAAATGTCTCCGCTACTCCACTTTTGTGAAGCCCAATGCATGATATAAGTGCTTAAAATACATTATATGAATCCCATATGCACTATGGTAAGCGGTGTGGGCCCTCATTCGCCTCCAAAAATGGGATTTCGAGGGTGGCCAGGATCCCTGTCAATTACCTGTTCGGGAAATCCTTGGAAATTAAATTCATCGAGCACTCAAAACGGCACCAAAATTATCACAAATATGCTCAATCTCTTCGCAGGATGTGCGCCTATTGACTAGGGCTCACAAACCTGGGAAAGGCCCCGCTGTAAGATCGAGATTGGGCCCAAACCCCTTAGGTGGCCAGGATCCCAGCGCGATATAGTACAGGCATCAAAAGTTTTGTGTCAAAAGTCTGATGTATGACCGGAGCGGGCAATAGTTTTTCACTTTTGCGTCAGAATGCTCTGATCAGGGCTTATAAGGTCTATCAGGCCATCAGGTATGATCAGGGAATATCCGGGGATGATTCGACCCTTATTAGGCCAGTAAAAACCTGACAGCCTGAAGCAACCTGATATGGCCGAACCTGCCCTGGTAATGCAATTTGGGTTTTTTCCGACATGTGAGTTTTGAGGGGCGCGACGGACGGGCAGTTAGTTCTCTGATTGAACTCTGTAGAGCTCATTCAGTCGGGATTTCTGATCATGTGCTCTTTGCTTTGAACCGTCAATGTTCATCGGGGCACATCACTTACCGCGTCTCCATGCGAGAAAGAAGCCAATGAGGATCGTCCTGAAGCCACGAACGGAAGCTGCGCTCGGATGGGACATTCGAGTGGCGCGGGAACGGGGGACCTTTTAAAAATATAAAGCTGACCGTGGAAGAACAGCGAAGGAGTAGGGTGCCACCAGACTGGATTACTAGCTTACGGAAACATGGTGGACGGAAGACGTTCGTGCACCGCACGGGGTGGGCATTGCTATATATGCGCCGGACTGGAACCGAGGCGCGCGGGGGAAGGCGGAGCCTACTTGTGATTTGAAATAGAGAGATCCCGAGCCAGTATGGATTTTAGGTTTGAAGGGAGTTGCACCATATATGAACAGATGGAGCGCGAGTCTGCGAGGATACGTAGAGTTTGCATAAGCCCGCTTCAATACGATTGAGCTTGTTTCTATGATTGAATTCTAGCTCGGATGTCGTCGCCCGTACAATGAATGGCTGAATTGAAAACAGTGCATGAAATGGAACTCCGGCGGACCGGGGGGCGCCTTCCGTGAGTGTTTTATCTGCAGTCCAGAACGGTCGAACGTCGTTCATCGTGCCGGCCACCATTTCTCGCTAATATGGCCGTATACCCAGGCCTTCGAGTTGCAAAGCAATTCTTCCCTACAGTATTATCAGGGTCATTTTGTGGTTGAAGCGGTTGTGTCCGAGTCGTTCGGAGACTGATGGTTGAAGTTGAAGAATTCTGATGGACAGCAGCAAGTTCGACTTCGTCCAAACTGAGCAAGCTGTGTTTTAAGCAACGCAATCAGAAATCACTCGCAAAGCACACGCGTAGCTGTCGGCGATACTGAATTTCGACGTCGGCTGGGGATCGGGATCCAACGACAACATCAGTGTTTTGCGAACGTGTGGGTTGGTAATGATATGCCAACTTGCGGGAGGGCAAGCGACGTACATCCAGACGTCGATTTTGAAACACCGCCGGCGGCAATCATGGTCTGCGTTGACGCGAAATGAGCGAATTTTTGCGAAGCGAGAGGTACGCGCATCGGCGAGATGTATAGCCCATACATTTGCCAGCGCAGCGAAACACAACGGCAGCGGAACCCACGAGATAGCTGTATCTTTATGTAGCCTGTGATGGTCGCCGTGTTCCATCTGGAAATTGTGGAAGTCCTAGGAGGGGAATATTGTTTTCTTTGTTTGGGCGCATATTACAGCTATTTTGGTAGTGGGGTTTTCTGGCACGTTCCGCTTCCTCACCGCAGCTGAGTCCAAATTGAACAGTCCAAAAACGCCGAAGGTATCGCTAGCAGGTGAAACCTCGAGGAACCAGAAGGAAGCTCAAATCAACCTCGAGGGAGAGCTAAACGGATCGCAGACCAGAACTTGGCCAAAATAAGGAAGTTCGTAACCGCCTTCAGAATTCCGAAGCTTCCGAGCGAGCTATCAAGCCATAATGATGAGCGTGATGCTCTGGATGATGCAAGGGTTGGGCTGAAGAGCTTATCTTTATGTATCGGTCGGGTACCACCCTTGGTGATCGCGTTTTGGGATAAGGGAGGGTTCAATTTTGAGGGGACGCTTGACGAGAGCCAGGCTAGCGTCTCTCTTTGTCTTTGGGGGTACATAGAGGATGAAATCTGATTGAGGAGACGCACGGTGAAGTGTTTTTGGGACAGAGAACTAGCTCGAGCCTTGTCTTTCTCTCGAGGTATGCCGTTTCTTGACCGATCGCGGACCCAATGACGATGGAATTGGTTTCAAATAAGCTTCGGGGTGCAAACTGGTGCAAAATCAACGTGTTTCAATTTTAGTTCCCTGCGGCAATATTTCGAACAATACCTGTAAGAATCAATCAACGATGCTGGTACTTCACATAAGCGAACGGCGTACCTGCCTCCGTCTCCGCGTTCAGCCTTGGTTCCGCCTATCTGCAGGCGTGTCAACAACTATCTTTATGTATCTTGCTACACGCCGACGCCCATGATGATCGCGCCGAAGAGCCATTGCTGTAAGACGCCGTACACCCGCTTTCTCCAGGGAGACTGAGAACAGTGTGGGTCGATGTCGAGCGAATCAGGAAACGGCACACCTACCTGGAGCTGTAGTCAGAATGCTTGAACAAGCCCCCGGGAGCCTCCGCCAGTCGAGGAAGTGTCGAGAGTGATATTGATAGCTGGTTGAATAACGGAAGGGGTTGAGGTGGTTCAAAGTCTTTGGGGCTCCGCAGTTACGACCAGCAACGGCCAGCTCGAGATGCGGGATGCCGCGGCAGAGTTCATTTTTGCGGGGTAAATTGCTCAACGTCGGGTAAACACGGGCATGCCGACGTAGTTGGATGTGGACTTAGTACAAGTGGAGTAAGTGGAGGGCGTCCAGCCAAGGCGGAGCTGTTCTCTCGGAACTTGGAAGGTGTTATCCAAGTATTATCTCTGGGTCTGAGAATGACAGTTGGCCGCGCTCGCGCGAGACACCCGTCACATCGGGCAAGACAACTGAATGAAGAAGGAATCGGGACGACGCCAGGGTGTCGTTGACCCAACGTTGACCTGCGTGTTGGAAACGATAGCGGATGATGGCGTGGCGAAATAGGCGAAATGAACGCCGTTGAGTCTGAGTCCGAGTACAGAACGTGGCAATGACAGGAGGGGTAACACAGCGATAAGCAGGAGCAGATCAACGTTCGACGGAAGGCGGAGGGTTCGGCTTCGGCTTTCGGGAGTTTTGGCCGAAGAGAGCCGGAAATTAGCCGCAAAGATAAGATAAGATTTCCACCTCTTGCGCTCCTCTTGCGCAGGGACTTACTACGATCCGCGGAAGCGGAATTGTCTTGGCTTCATGAAGTTCTGTTCGTTTGCTGTGTCAAAAGGTTACACATAGGCAACTACCCTAGTTGAGGGTTATGCCGAGTATTCGACTTCGGGTCTGGGCGGATTCTTTAATAACGCTCGAAAAAAATGGAGTGGAAGATGTGAGAGGCGGTATACCCGCGCCATAAGCTTGTTGCAGTGGCGAGCGTAGATACTCCCACGCCAGGTGGTGAACTTGAACCAGGAAATGCGCTCGAGCCCTCGCGGTGCCGCACATCACAGGCAGCGGACGGCGAAATCTATGAGCATTAAACACGGAGAAGTCAGGACCAAGATCAACCAAGTCGACAGCGCAAACAGGTCTCAAGTATAACTCTTGCTAAAGCCACCTCTTTTTTTTTAGCTCTAGCCCCTGTCTCATTTAATTCGGCGATCATGCGATCATCAAAATTTGATTCGGCCGAAATTCCGTCGACGGGGATTTTTTGGCACCATTACCAGTGGAATCTTATCCCTTTTGACAACAGGTGCAGTCCTACCGCTTGACACTCGAATTGCATCAAGAATTTGTATCTGCATAAAAACTAATACAATGCCTCAAAAACTATACATACATGTTTTCAAAGCGAAAGGTCAAGGAAAGACGATGACGACCACAATGAATCAAGATCAGCGCGAAACGAGACGGTGGGTATTTAGTCTTCCGCCAAATAGCGATACTCAAACCTGAAATCGGCCTTCTTTCTTTGACACCACGAGCCCTCCCAGTCGAAGTACACGTATACGCCCTGCTCGTACTCCTCCGTGATTGCTTGAGGCTCCGAGTGTCGCTGGAACCACGTTAGGTACTTGACGTGGAATCGCCAGGACTGGCGCTTCAGCTCTTCCGCCGCGAGATATCTGTGACAAGGCGCATGCGATTCAGCACTCATGAAGGGAGGGGAGGGAGGGACGCACTGCGGATACGACACGGGCAAGAAATAGAATACGTAGAAGAGCGTCTCGACGTCGACGCGCGAGTAGATCGCCGCATTGTTCAGCAGCGGATGTGGCACCTGCGGGTAATATGCTGCCGTCGGGAACGGATTGCGGGGCATGTAGTACTTGGCCCTGCACCGATATGTAAGCGCGCGGAGAGGGTATCGATCGGCGAGAAACGCACTTGACCGTGTCCTGCGGCTGGGGGATGCCCGACAGTCCACCAGCGAGGTACTTGTGCAACTGGTCGACGTTCGCCATCCGCTGGCTCGCTAAGATTTAAGAGGTAAATCGGGAAATGCAAGGTAACAAAGCAGGCACGCACCCCTCTGCTTTGCGCGCTCGAAGGGGAGGACGAGGTCCGCGAGTCCTGGAGGAAACGAGCTCGGCGGAAGGGGTGCTGGTGCTGGTGCTGGTGCTTGTGCTTGTGCTTGTGCTTGTGCTTGTGCTTGTGGCGGGTGGCCGTTGGCTTGTCTGTGACCGCCGATCGTCGACGACCCGGGCGTTGTCTGCTCGCCTTGTGCGATCTTGACCCCGGGAGGGAACTGCGGAACGGTCTGTTGGTCGTTCTCTTCCACTTGTGAATCTTGCGGTGGTGATGGCTCTGGTATCGGACGCTGAAGGCACATAAGATCCTCAATACAAGAACGAGCTTGCTGAGTGCCACATACCGAAATACTGGAGGGCGGAGACGGCGACGGTATGCGAGGGACCGAGGATATTGAGTCTATGGCGATACAGATGGTCAGCCCGCCCCGATTGGATCTGTGAAAGCGCACCTTTTCGAGAGGCTAAAACACGCTGCGGAGAAGAAGTCGCTATAGGTCCACCGACGGAGCTTGGAACCGCTTCTGAAAGGGCGGGAGATTCGTAGAAAGAACTATCTCGCTCGTGTGATACCGATGCATATGAAGACATGGGGCTCGCGGCCGACGGGTGCGTCATACTCGGAGATGAGGGCGCTCCAACTGAGGATGGCGGCGGTGGTATTGCCGATGGAGGTGGTGCTGGTTTTTGTTTCGGTGGTATTGGCGCCGGAGCTGCTTGGGGAGGTTGTGGTGGCGGTTGCTGCACCGCGGCCGAGTATCCTCGTATCGGCGGGAGGGTAACTGGTGGTCGAGGAGCAGCAGGCTTCAGTATGCTTGCCATCGGCTGGACGATAAAGTTTGGTGGTGGTTTCGCTAGAGGTAGAGTGTGAGTCACTAGTAAAACCGATCAAAGGCAGAACGCGCCATCCGACTGTTCTGAGGAACGAAATCAGGACAAGACCGAAGGGGGGTGGACCAAAAACTCACTTCTCAGTTGCACTGTAGTAGCCTTTTTGAGTATTGGGCTTTCAGCACGCTTGCTATTTTCTTCAGAGCCTTTCTTAGCTAGGGGTCGAGGCAGAAGCTCTAGGACGAAGTGAGAGGGCGGACGCCTGGGGGGGGGGGAGTGATATCCACCTTCCATAGCCACTTCAGATTCGTCCCCGCTGTCGTTGTCATCGAGACCGCCTCGGAATTTTTCCTCTTCCTCGTCAAGGTTAAGTTCATCGTAAATTCCCTCGTATTCGGTGAAGTCTTCTTCCTAGCCGGCGATGAGAAGGGTAAGAAAAGAAAAGAAAATCACGCACTGCATTGGTTTCCACGAAATAATGCACGTCCTCTTTAAGCCCAAGAACCTTCTCCGTGTCCAGTGACCCGTTATTGAGTAGTCGCAAAACGATCTCCAGCCGGCTGATATGCCACTTTCGCCGAACATTCAGATGCTCAAGTTCGTCCAGACGTCCTGCTACGGTAGACCCGGCCTTGACTTTCTTCTTAGCCGCGCCTTGTATGGACTCAATTTCTGCTTCTGCCTGCTCGACCTGTATTTGGAGTGTTTCGAGTTGTGTATCCAGCCACTCAATCGCCTCCTGCATTTCCTGCTCCTTGGGATCAAGTTTCACGGCCTCCCCAAGCGCGACATTCGAGAACGCCTTCTTCTTGACCTCCTTCTCGCACGCCTTGAATTTCTCCATTTGCTACGCGTATACATGTAAGACGAGAGGGTCAGACTTGAGGTGCACAGAACTGACCGTCTCAATGAGTTTCCGGTTGTCCAACAACTGAGTCTTGTCCTTAATGTCGTTGCTCGCGACCCAAGCTCTGATCTGGTCCCGTAGGCGCTGGAGTTTCTTGATTTGGTTCTTCAAAGCCGACTCAAGTTTCTCTTTCTGCAGAAACCATCGGTCGTGGAACTCATTCCAAGTGGCAATAAAATCCTACTTGCGCCTGGTTAGTTGCGGCCTGCATTTTGTCATATGTGTTCTCAAATAGTTCGACGCCTTCTGACACTTTCTTCAATGCCTGGTCAATTTCGGCTGGACGCGTCGTTAGCTTGGGTTGGTGGAAATCCTGTCGGCTTACTCTGCAGTTTTCTCTGCCGCCATGATTTGCTCAAGCGACCGCGCGAGTGGAGGACGACAATGTCCGATGTTTGCTCCTGTTAAGGGCAGACGGCGAATATCATCTGATCTTATCTTATCATATCTTGAAGCCCCTGTTCAGCCAACTGACAATGTACAACTAAGGGTCTGCTGTCGCAGCCTCATAACCTTGCTTTGGGCTGAAGGCCACAGCTCGAAGCACAGACACGGTAAAAATATAATATATTAGCAGCGCAACATTACATTACATTTATTCAATTTAGTCACTACAACTTGGGGCCCACGGGCTACGGTAGCAGTACACGTCGGGGGTGGGTATGTATCTAAGAGGTGGTATATATGAATCATTTTTATCAGTCCGAGTGAGAGGGAGAGAGAGGGAAGAAAAGAGGTACACCGCCAAGGTGCGCACATGTCGGTTGACTTGGGTGATAGCCTGTGGCCGCGGCGGCCAAAGCTGGATTCAGCCGTCAATGCTCTGGCCACCAGGTGGGGAGCCCACCTTCACACCACCTTTCCTGCAGCCGATTACTACCTAGGCGAGGAGGTGGTCAACACATTCCTCCGAATATTAATGCATTTGGGAGTTCCTCGGGCTTCTCGGGGAAGTTTCCTTTCTTTCATACCCAGTACATAGAACGGTCAGAAAATTTCTATAGGTAGGAACGATTGTCTTCCTAAAAAAAGTATAGAAAGTCGTTTACAAGACTAGGCCAGAAAATCGAAACGACACATTCAAGTCGAGTGGGAATTTAATAAAGTGTATATACTCTATCGAATGAGAGTTAGATCATGTCTTGACTAGTATATCGGTTTAGTACAGCCGCTTGTCATTTCCGAGCAAGACAATCGTAATGTATTCGCGGCAGAGCTGGGTTCGACTCCCAGGTCGAGAGTTTTTCATTCCTTTTTGTGTCAATTCTTTTTTCTCGTTCCTGGACTTCGAATTTCCCTATCGAATTCCCCTACCTTCACGGCAAGGCCTTTAAATCGGTTGATGGACATTCGCGCTGGAATTTTATTTCCCTGTTCTCCTCCCCATCATTTTGCTGTGCTCAATCGGCTCTATCTCTTGCCACCACCAGATGAACCGCTTGCAGTCCACACCGTTCTAGTCTTGTAGAACCATGGGACTTATCTTTTCAATCGGCCCCCAGTACCATCTTTCTCCCCTTGGAATGGACCCCATGGCATCTATTATAATACGCGTCAACGGAAAACTTCTGCTGCAATGGCCCATTTCGATTCTCGACGTGGCGAGTCTCAATCTATCTCTGTACTCTGCCGCAGGCTCGACCGCACCTTGCCATCTGTTGTTGCCTTTGGCATTACATCCATAAAGGAAACCTCCTTTCGTTCCGTCAACTTCTGGGCTCTGTCATTGAGACTCTCGGCCTGCCGAGTCTCAACGTCCTTACCGGGATGGTCCGCCTGCTCTTGCTTCTCGTGCTGCGATATGTGGATTGGGTCCTCCTGATCTATTCAAGCTCGACGGCCGATGCCACTACCATTGAAAAATCCCATCATCTAAATGAAAACTTCTGTCTGGAATCTGGCCTCGCGCATTTCGATTCTCGACCTGACGAGTCTCAATCTATTCTCAATATTTCCTGACCCGCCTGATTTTGGTTCGTGTGCTATGATCTGTTAAGGCTTTCAATGCGCGGATTCTACCTTTCGAGATGATTCGAAGCGAAACCCACGTCGGATTTCAATGAAAGTTTCCTTTCGACCGCGCGGTCGCGTCGCCAAAGATTGTGGTCAGACCGGTATGCACTCACACTCTTCAAGATACCGCGCTTTAATCTTGCCAATAGTCAGGCCGTGGAATGTTCGAAGCGCGATAACAAAGAAGGGAGCCGGGGATACACCTCTAGTTGGCCTCAAAATACTCTCAATCTCTCTCACTCGACAAAAGTTGCCACCAACGCTAGCTTCCCCGCCTTTAAAAGCCGGCCCTTCTCAATCCGCTCCTGGACATATTTTACGCCCAGCCACGGGTCCGCGTCGCCGTCTCAGCAGATGTTCAGATATTCCGACGTTTTTCATATCATCGTCGTTCGCCGCTCTTCCACCCTCGCACTCACGCGCGCGCCATTCTCGGACTCGAAAACCCCGCCGGAAGCGCTGCCGCGCAAAGCCTGTCTGACTCGCGCGCACGCTCTGTCCATCGATGCGACCACGAGCTGCCGACGGCGCTCCCACTTCTGGCATTCCTCCCTGATATCCTCGCGCATCTGCCATCCTGGGCGCATAACAGCGACGGCTTCTGATTCTGCGGTCGCGGTACCTTGAGTATATATAACCGCGATGGGATTGGCTCGACCAGTCCCTTGGAATAATCGTATCCTTTGTCTCGTGTGCTCCCTCTTTGCGGGCACGACGCACTTTATCACTGCGCACTAACCAAATGCCGCCTACAATGCCAAGATGTACTTCGAACTCAACGCCACCAACACTGATATGCAGCAACACGACCCTTTACGTGAAATCACAACCCAGGCTATGGCGGGATTTGTCTGAGGCTCGACAGCACCAGATCCTCTCTACCTCCCTCTCTTCCTGCTTCCCTTTGCCAAGTTCAACCCTTCTCACCCTGCGCTCGCTCGCATGGATTTACCGAGCAACACTTTCGGCTTGTCGCAAAAGTTGCACCGTCGGCTCACCCTGCTGACCGCCGCCGATAATCAGAATTCGCAATAATTGCGAGAACGTTCGTCCCCGACGCGTCGCATCCCACAAACGTCACTTATGACGCGCCCTCCATCTGCCAGAGCCTCGCATCCCCATCTTAAAGCAAGTCGTTCCTGCCCAACCATTTATCGTCTCCCGTCAACGAGGCGCAAATCCTCGTATCCGCACATAGCCTAAGCGTGGATCCTCAGGCGTCCTCCCGCCGTGGATCCTCAACGCCTCACCCACCGGCCCAATCCACAAACACTGTCTTACTCACCAACCGACCGGTATCCTTACCAAAACAAGCCCTTCTCCCGATCCGCGTCGGGGAGAATCCCTTCCCTTACTCACTGGATTCTCCCGATTCTGTTTCGGTTTCTGTCTCCTGGACCTTTCCCATCCATCCACCAATCCATCAACGCCTCAAAGTCTCCGCTCTCGTGCTCTGTACCTTCTTTTTCGCGCGGTCGACCTCCTTGCCGACGGTCCCCAAGTTTCGCAATCGGAAAATCTTCCACGAGCTCAACCTTTGCTTTGTTTTGCTTGCCGCTGTCTTCCCACTCCACATCCACATTGCTCATTGCGCGCAGTCCTGCCCAGCCTCGTTTTGTGTATAATCCCGCTTATCCTGTTCTGTTCCCGACAACGGAATGCTCCCGTAACCTACGTACATCCTTCTTCGTCGAAATCCTAATCCCGAAAGTCAACGTCTTGAATCCCTACGTCTTGAATCCCTACTTCCAGAACACGATTCCACCAAAAACCAAAAACGCGCGCGACAAGTACAACAAAAATAAATTAACACTGCGCCCGCTCGGCAGTCTGTCCGTACTGTACAATGAATGATTCAAACGTCAATAACTCAAGCATGCAAATAACTACTGTATATGTATGTCGCGCGGCGCGCGCAACGTCCGCTCGTCGTATATATATATATGTGTGGAAAGTGTCTCTGCTCTAGCTCTGCCCTGCTCGGCCTGTATGGTGGACTCGAGGGCGGAGGGAGCGAGATGTACGTCGTCGGGAAAATGTGTGTATAACTAAACTGTATATCAAAAAATATTGTCCGTCTGTCTATCCATGTCCGTGTCCGTGTATGTATCAATATCATATCGTATTTTGTATCGTACACCGCCGAGATGAGATAAGATGAGATGAGGAGGGGATGGTACATATGCAGCAGATTCAGATAAGATATAAAAAGAGACCCAATGAAAAAAAGAAATAGGTCGTAGTGGTACACACAACAAGTCTGGGTGGGCGGTGGTGGTACATGCAGACACAAGAAAGAACGAGGGTGAGGGAGGGGCGAAGAAGGCCGGCCATGAGGGATAAATAAACAAGATGAGATGAGACGGGTGAGGGCGAGCAGTAATCCAGATCGTCCGCCCGCCCTGCCCATGGCGCTAAACGCGCCTTTTGGTGTTTTGTTGTGGGAGGCCAGTCGTCGGTCGAGCAAGCCCACTCATAAGCAGGAGCGAGCGCGGCCCAGCGTGTATCGGCGGCGCGGCGCGGAGCTCCTGCCCGTCGCCGTCATCGCAGCGTCCTCGTCCTCTCCTCTCGAGTCGCGGTCATCGTCGCAGTAGATCGTAGCATTTTCGTATCAGTGATGTTTTGAGTGCTCTGCGCGACCGCGTTTTGCTGCTCGTAATTCATTTTTCGTTTTTCAGTTTCATCTTCGTTTTCAATGTCGTCTCGTTCGTCGCGTGTCGTCCATAAATAGTCGTTTTCGTCCCCCAACTCACACCCCCACCTTCGCACTCCCCGCCCCACTCCCACCCTGTTCCGGCGCCGGCAAAACACCACTGCCGCACAAACGCCTTGTACACGCTCGACGACGCGTCCGCCGCGCTCGGCGACAGCGGCGACGCCGCCCCGCTCGTCGTCGGCGACGGCGAGCCGGGTATGACGGGCGAGTTCATCGCGGGCGAGCCGGACCCAGACGCAGGCGGGGACGCGGGCAGCGGGACCCGCGTCGGCGACGCCGGTTCCTCGGCCTCGCGCAGCCCACGCGGAATCAACGAGTCCTCCTTGCTCCCCTCGTCATGCTCGTCCTTCGACGCCCCCAACACATCAACATCCGGCAGCGCCCCCCGCGCACCGAGCGGACTCGTCGGCGGCGTCTCCTCGCCTTCGCCTTCGTCATCGCGCGCGCGCAGCAGCGTCCGCGGGTCCCGGACGAACGACGCCAGCGACGCAATCGAGCTCTGCGCGTCTCCGTCTTCGTCTTCGTCCTCGGTCGAGTCGTCGTCCGAATCCGTCGCCCGCTTGGACCACGTGTGTCTGAGCCGGAGTGGAAGGAGCGGGGGAACTCGAAGTAGAAGTAGTCGTCGTCGTCGTCGTCGTCGCGGAAGGAGCGGGGGAAGCAGGCGCCGCGTCCACAGTAAGCACAGGCGCCGCCGGCGTCGCAGCCGCGGCCCCCCGCCCCCACGGCCAATAAAGCCCCACCCCGCCCGCGCTCTGCGTCCCCGGCGCCTGCTTGCCCTCCTTCTCCTTCTCCTTGCTCCCCTCCTTCTCCTTCTCCTCCTTCTCCTTGCTCCCCTCCTTCTCCTTGGTGTTCTCCCACGCCAGCACCTGCAACCCCGGCCCACTCGGGAACGACACCGTCCGCGCCACACTCGGCGCCGCATAGTTCCTTAGGCTCAGCCGCGCGAGCTTGGCCGCGAGCGCCTGCGCGTGCGCGGTGCGCGGCGGCGGGGGCGGGGGGATGGGGTTCGTGGTTGTGTTCGTATTTGTGGTGGTTGTGTTCGTGGTTGTGTTTGTGGTGCCGTTGGCATTCGCGCTGGAGGCGGCGGCGGCGGCGGGGGCGCGGGAAGGCGACGAGTCCGGGTGTCCGTTGAGGTACGACGGCGGCGGGCCTACCGTGGTGTCGATCGACAGCGACGGCGCTACCCCGTCGGAGGAGGTGGGGAACGGGATATCGTTCGTCGGCGTCGGCGTCTGCGGTATCGTCGTCCCTGCCATCGCTGCCGCCGTTGTCGCTGCCGCCGTTGCTGCAGTCGTCGTCGTCGCTGCCATCGCTGCCGTCACTTCTACACCAAAAAAAAAAAAAGTCGTCAGCACACCGCCCGCTCACTTCGAACAGAACACAAAGCAAAAAAGAAGCAGAACAAAACGCACCCTCTTCCACGACCCGAAACCCCACCCGATAGTCCCTCCCCCCATTATTATCCCACCACTCCCCCGCGCCGCCCCCGCCCGTGCCCACCCACGCGCGCCCCGAGGGGGACACGTCCGTCCCTGCCTGCGTCCCCGGCGTCGCCGTCGACGTCAACGAATCTGTGAAGGGAAGGGGGGAGTCAGCGTCTGGCTTTTTGGCTTTTTGGGGGCGTGGGGGGGGTAGCGAGAAAGAAGAAAGGACGTACCACACCACACATACGGCCCCACCCCGCCGCTGCGCACCCACGGCGCGAAGAACCGCGCCACCAGCACCAGCTCGCGGCCCGCCAGGCCTTTCCCCACGCCTGCGCCCCCGTTGCCGTTGCCGTTGCCGGGGGTGTTGGCGCTGGCGCCCGCGCCCGCATAGTCCGTCAACCGCACGCTAAACGCGAACCGGTCCCACCCCGGGCCTGGTTCCTCCCGCCCTTGCTCCCCACTTCCACCATCTCGGGTGTCCAAGGAGGAATTGGCGTCGGCGGCGGGTAAGCACCCCACCGACCCGACATACCGCCCCCCCACCTCGCTCGTGGTGCACCACCCGTCGAGCGTGAAGCGCACGTAGACGTGCTTCTCAAAGGCGGCGTTGCGCGCAAGGAGGGTGCCGGTTAGGTGCAGGTCGTTGGTGGGGAGGTGTTGTTGTTGAGTAGTTGGGGTTGTTGGTGTTGTATGAGGATGAAGATGAAGATGTAGTGGAGGAGGAGGAGGAGGAGGCGTCCTGAAGCAGAGTGGAAGTGCGTGTCAGCAAAAGGAAGCGGAAGCGGAAAAAAAAGAGTGACAAAATAAATAAAATAGAGGTGCAATTCGAAAAAAAAATCTTGGGGCGCGCGGTGCGTTGCGTTGCGATACACAGAACCATGAACGCTCGACGAAACACCGCGCAAGCGACGCGTGAAGCGCGAAGGGGAACTGGGAATCGAAGCGACGGAAGGGTCCCAAAACGACCACATGACCCCCCTAAGTCAAGTGCCGACCGACGCGCTTACGTCCGCCTCTAGGCCACTACTCCCTGCGCCACTGCCAGCACCTTGTCCATTGTCCATTGCCAGCACCAGACGGATCTTCCCCTCGCCCGCGCCCGAGCCCGAGTCGAGGTCAAGCCCCCAAGAGGGGCAAGCAGGGACGAGGTCAAGGTCGAGCGCGCCAAGCAAGAGGGGCAAGCAAGAGGGCAAGCAAGAGGGCAAGAGGGCAAGCATGGACGAGGATGACACGACACGACTCGGCGCAGCACGGGACGCGCATCGCGGCAACGCTAGTGGCACCAATGGCCCCAGAACGAAAGGAAGCAAGCAAGCAAGGAAAGGAAAGGAAGAGAGGGGAGAGAGAACAGTCCGCCCAGTCCCAGTCGCCGTCTGCTGAGACTAGACGAGCCCAGCCGTATCGAAAGCGCAAGCGCGCCCGCCAAAGCTCGAAACAAAGGACCAAAAACGAAACCCAGACTCACCTCCCCATGGCCAGCCCCAACCAACCGCACCCCCTCCAACACGACCATGCTCCCCGCCTCCGCCTGCCCCGGCTTCACCCCAATCCCCGGCGCGTCGAGCACGTACCGCCACGGCCTCTCCTGCCCTGCTGGCGCTGCTGCTGCGTCGGCCTCCGCGGCGGCGCCAGCGGGCTCGGCGCCCCGACCGCGACCTTGGGGAACGGGTATCCGTGCCCGTGGTCCACCCGCCTGCTCCCGCTCCCCCCCGACCCCGAGCTCGACCCCGACCCCGCCCACCCACTCCACCTCACGCCCCCCGTATCCCTATCCGTCTCGGTCTCCGTCTCCGTCTCCTCCTCGAGCGGGAACGACACGCTCGCGGGGCGCGCAGCTGCGCCGGAACACGCGCACGTCCTCCAGACTGTCCGGCGCGGGGAAGTGCACCGCCTTCGGTGTCCCCGGCGACATCCCCTCTTCGTCGAGCACGTCCCACGGGTTCACCGCCGCCTCGCCCCGGCGTCGTGGGCGAGGACGCGGAACTGGCGGCCGTGGGCGACATCAAGGACGGCGTGCTGGGCGCGCTGCGCGCGCGCAGGTGGTGGTGGTGCAGCGAGTGCGGCGCGCTCGAGCTCGACTTGAGCGACGACTTGAGCGGCTTGCCGTTCGAGAGCAGGATCACGGGCGTCGAGGCCGTGCGTGCCGGGGCCGGGGGGGCGCTGCGCGTGCTGGGCGAGCGCGGCGAGCTGGGGGAGCGCGCGCGCGGGAAGGGCACGAGCTGCGGCACGGTGAGCTTGCCCGAAGCTTGGAAGTTGGAGGCGGCGGCGGCCTGGAGGGCGGTGTCGAGCGCGGTGTAGCTCGCGTTGGGGCTGCGCTGCGGGCTGCGTGGCGGGCTCGCTCTGTGTCCATGTGCGTGCTTGACGTACTGGGTGGGCGGGGTGAGGCGGAAGCTGGTCCCCAGGCCGAGGGCGGGCGGGCCGGGCTGGCGCAGACGCAGGGGCGGCGGGGGCCCGTCGTCCTCGTCGTCTTGGTGCGCGCTTGGCGGTACGCGCGGGGGCAGGCTCGTCGGACGAGGACGAGCTGTCGTCGTTGTCGACGTCGCCGCGGAAGTGGAACTTGTTGTGTCGTTTGTTGGCGGCGTCGCCATTCGAGGACGAGGCAGCCGCAGCAGAAGAGGAGGCGTCGCCGAGATGGGAGCGCGTGCGGCGGGGGAGGGCGCCGAGGGAGGCAAAGGCGCCGGGGCCGGCGCGCGGGTCGTCGGCCGCGAAGGTGTAGGAGCGGCGGTGCGCGGGGCGGCCGGGGTGGGGGGCATGGGCGTGATGGGGATGAGGGATGAGGGGAGTGGGCGTGAGGCGAGGCGGGGGGCGGGGGCGCGACGACGCCAGGGGGAGAGTATGGCATCCTGGATTCCTGTGTCGCGTATATACTACTTTGCTTGGGGGCACTGGACTGTGGCGCTGAGAGGTGGTGAGAGGAATCAACCAACCACTAAGCAAGATAGATTGCAGGAGGGAGAGGTCTCAACGCGCAATAAATGACGTCAATAAAATGTGCTCTCCTTATAAAACGGACTCACGAGGGAAACGAACGCTGCGTCTGCGTCTAATCCAAACCGCGTTCGTATATACCACCTCCCAGCCAAGTTGGTAATCAACAGAAAGGAAGACGCGCTTGGTTGTCTTTTTTCACTCCACGCCCCGTTTATTTAGGGATAGCCGTCCGATCTCAGATCTATTCCCGATTTGGAATCCGTGTCTATTTGGTAGCCCGACGGGTTGGCAGAAGATAAGGAGAAGCGAGTAGATCGACGGGGAACCTTCCTGTCGTGCCTCATTCATTTCCGAGGCCACTGTGTCGATAAATCGCAACTGGAGGGTTGGTGTGCACCGTCCCGAATCCCGACCTGAATCATAATGCACCCGCCCTCTGCATTTTTCGCGGCCCAAAGATATGCAGCCTAATTCGCCGCGAGGCACCGAGACGCCGAGCGTGCGTGCGTCTCCAGCGGACCGGGCCTGGGCGTCCGGCGTTTACGCGCCTACAAACGTGCCTGTGTCTTAATCTTTAATCCATTATCCCACCCGGCTCCTCCCGGTGTTCCGCTCGCCCAGCCGCAGACGCCCAGACCGTGCAGAGGCTTATCCGTTCACCCCAGCATCGCACGCGCCCCATTCTTCATCCAGCTCTTTTGTCCCGACAGCGCGCCCCTCTTTTCTTCGTGCCCTCTTTTTTTCCGTTTTATTTCGTATTCTTCCAGGCTAGCCTAAGTTCGACGGGCTATATGCGCTTGCGCTTCCATTGTCCACAGGCCTCCACAGGTGGGCTACTCTCGGACGCCGCGGATCCTCCCCATCGGGCCCACTGGCACCAGAAGTCTCCAATGGATCCCCGACTGAAGGTGGCTTCGAAATCCATTAATACGCCCCCTGCGCTGCATTGGGGTTTGTGCTTATCGTGGAGATGGGGGGGTGGATATTCTGCGTTGCGATTGGCGTTAGCGCCGCTCCCAGCCAATTCTAGTCTCTCGTCGCCTACCCACTTTTCGATATGATTTCGTTTCGTGCAGCCAGCGCGCCCCAAACCAAGACGCTCGTTTTTTCGCATTGCATCGCATTGTAATCCCTGCTTCGAACGACGACTATATGTGCTCGGTTCCAAGCCAAGACGCTCGTTTTTCGCATCGCATCGCAGTGTATTGTACTCGTCCTGCTTCAAACGACGACTATATGTGCTCGGTCCCTCGAGGCTCGGATTCGAGCTTCCAAAATCCATCGTCCTCCCCATCCCCGTCCCCAGTCTACGCTCGAAGCAGGCTGCGCGGATCCTCCTGGACCGCATCGGGCGCACCAGAAGTCTCCGATGGATCCTCGAATCCATTAATACATTAATACGACACCCGCGTTGGGTCTCGTGCAGACGTGTGTATGGATGGATATTCCGCGTTGCGATGTTCTCGCTTGGCCTCACTCGCTTTGGCCTCCTTTTACTGCCCTCGCCTATTTGACTTTGCAACCAGTTCTCCAACTCTCATCGCATACCCCTGGGCACTTTCCGAAATTCCCCATCATGTATGTTTCTTTTCGTGCAACCCAAGACCCTCTTTTTTCCGCGTCGCATTTGTATTGTAATTCCTGCTTCCAAGCACGAGCACGAGGCCTCATATATATGATCCCTGTGTCCTTCCAAATTCCAAATGTCAAATTCCAAATTCCAAATTCCATGCTCCTCCCCATCCCCGTCCCCAGTCTACGCTCGAACAGGGTGCGCAGATCCTGCCCCTCCTCCATCGGGCCCACCAGAAGTCTCCAATAGATCCTCGAGTCCATTACATTAATACGTTGGGTCTCGTGCAGACGTATGTATGCATATTCCGCCTAGTGACGTTCTCGCTTGGCATTCCTCGCTTTTTGTCTCTGCTGGCCTCGCCGCTCCCAGTCAATTCTGGTCTCTCATCGCATACCCCTGGGACTTATCGAAATTCCCCATCATGTTACATGGTATGATTTTTCTTTGTCTTTTTGTGCGACAGCGCGCCCCAACACCGGGCCCACCAGAGCTCTCCAACCGTTCCCCGACCTGCCAGTGCGGCTTCGAATCCATGAATACGACACCCGGTCGTCTTGCTTTCTGCCCACTCTTCATCGAGGTCTTTTGTCCCGACAGCGCGCCCCGCAACAGCACACAGCACCCTCTTTCGCTTCCATTGTCCACAGGCTGCTCTCGGACGCCGTGGATCCTCCCCATCGGGTCCACCAGAAGTCTCCAATGGATCCTCGAATCCATTAATACGCCGCCCGCGTTGGGTCAACCTCGCTCTCGCTTGGCCTCCCTGGCCTTGGGTTTGCTGGCCTCGCCTACAAGGTTGGCTTTGGCTCCGCTCCCAGCCAATTCTGGTCTCTCATCGGATACCCCTGCCCACTTTTCGAAACTCCCCATCATGTTACATGTATGATTATTTTTCTTCTTTTTGTGCAGCCAGCGCACGGCCCCAAGCCAAGACGCTCGTTTTTTCCGCATCGCATTGTACTTCCTGCTTCCAAGCACGAGCACGAGTAGTAGACCTCATGTGCTCAATCCCTCAAATCCAAATTCCAAAATCCAAAATCCATGGCCAGTCTACGCTCGAACCAGGCTGCGCAGATCCTCCTGGACCGCATCGGGCCCACCAGAAGTCTCCGTCTCCAATTGTTCCCCGACCGCGACTTCGAATCCATTAATACAATAATACGACACCCGCGTTGGGTCTCGTGCAGATGTGTGGATGGATATTCCGCCTTGCGATGGCCTCCCTCGCTTTTTGTCTTTGCTGGCCTCGCCGATTTCGCTCTGGCGCCAATTCTAGTCTCTCATCGCACACCCCTGGGCACTTTTCGAAATTCCCCGCTATGTATGATTTCTTTTTGTGCAGACAGCGCGCCCCAATTGCAACACCCTCCCTCCCCAACACCCCCACCTGAACTCTCCAACGGTCCCCCACCCGCGCCTGCGCCGTCGAATCCATGAATACGACACCCGGTCGTCTTGCTTTCTGCCCATTCTTCATCGAGCTCTTTTGTGCCGACAGCGCGCCCCGCAACAGCACACATCACCCTCCTTCGCTTCCATTGTCCACAGGCTGCTCTGGGACTGCGCAGATCCTCCATACCGGGCCCACCAGAAGTCTCCGATGGATCCTCGACCGCAGGGTTCGAATCCATTAATACATTAATAGCAATACGACACCCTCTTGGTTTCTGCTTATCGTGGATATTCTGCGTTGCGATGTTCTCGCTTGGCCTCGCTCTCCCCGTCTTTCAAAGTTGCTGGCCTCGCCTACAAGTTTGTCTTTGGCGCCGCTCCCGGCCAATTCTGGTCTCTCATCGCCTACCGATGGGCACTTTTCGAAATTCCCCATCATGTTACATGTATGTTTCTTTTCTTCTTTTTGTGCAGCCAGCGCGCCCCGCGACGCTCGTTTTTTCGCATCGCATTGTACTTCCTACCTCCAAGCACGAGTGAGTAGCCCTTATATACTTATGTTCGATCCTTGCGCATCCTTCCAAATTCCAACATCCATGGCCAGTCTACGCTCGAACCAGGCTGCGCAGATCCTCCTGGACCGCATCGGGCCCACCAGAAGTCTCCAATAGATCCTCGAATCCATTAATACATTAATACGACACCCTCTTGGCTTACTAGGCTTATCGTGGAGAGGTATGTGTGGATATTCTGCGTTGCGATGGCCTCCCTTTCCTCGTCTTTGCAGCCCTCGCCGATTTGACTTTGCAACCAATTCTCCGACTCTCATCGCATACCCCTGGGGACTTATCGAAATTCCCCACTGTTTAGTATGCATGTATGTTTCTTTTTGTGCAGTCCCAGACCCTCTTTCTTTCACATCGCATTGCACTTCCTGCTTCCAAGCACGAGCACGAGTAGGCCTACTCGTATATGCTCGATCCTTGCATCTGACCTTCCAAATTCCAAATTCCAACACCCATGGCCAGGAGTCTACGCTCGAACCAGGGTGCGCAGATCCTCCTGGACCGCATCGGGCGCACCAGAAGTCTCCAATGGATCCTCGAATCCATTAATACATTAATACACCGCCCGCGTTGGGTCTCGTGCAGACGTATGTATGCATATCCCGCCTTGCGATGTTGTCGCTTTGGCCTCCCTTTCCTCGTCGTTGCTGGCCTCGCCTACAAGGTTGGCTTTGCCGCCGCTCCCGGTCAATTCTCCAACTCTCATCATATTACACCACTTTTCGATATGTTTCTTTTCGTGCAACCAGCGCGCGGCCCCAAGCCAAGACGCTCGTTTTTTCCGCATCGCATCGCATCCCATTGTATTGTAATTCCTGCTTCCAAGCACGACTAGTAGACCTCATGTGCTCGATCCCTCAAATCCAAATTCCATGGCCAGTCTACGCTCGAACCAGGCTGCGCAGATCCTCCGCATCGGGCCCACCACGAGTCCATTAATACATTAATACGACACCCTCTTGGCTTAGGCTTATCGTGGAGAGGTATGCGTGGATGGATATTCTGCGTTGTGATGTTCTCGCTTGTTGGCTTTGGCTTTTTGGCTCTGGCGCCGCTCCCAGTCGATTCTGGTCTCTCTGAGACTCTCTCATCGCATACCCATGGGCACTTTTCGAAATTCCCCATCATGTATGATTCTTTTCTTTTTGTGCAGACAACGCGCCCAACACCCTCCCTCCCCTTCGCGCAGAACTCTCCAGCGGCCCCGACCCGAATCATGAACACGACACCCGCGTTGCGTCCTCTTGCCTTACTGGCCTCGCCTATTTGGCTTTGCCAGCCAATTCTCCGACTCTCACTGTCGAAGGGCTATATGTGCTTGGCCCTCTGTCCACAGGCTGCTCTGGGACGACGCGGATCCTACCCATCGGGCTCACCAGAAGTCTCCAATCCATTAATACATTAATACGCCGCCCGCGTTGGGTCTCGTGCAGACGTATGTATGGATATTCTGCCTTGCGATGGTCTCGCTTGGCCTCCCTTTCCTTGTCGTTGCTGTATTGGCTTTGGCGCCGCTCCTCGTCAATTCTCCAACTCTCATCTTCTATAATGCGAGGTACGAGCGCATTTTTTATAAAGTGTCTGTCTAGAGAGACTAACTCTCATCGGATTACCGACTTTTCGATATGTTTCTTTTTTGTGCAGACAGCGTGCCCCAGCACCGGGCGCACCAGAAGTCTCCAATGGTTCCCCAACCCGCGCCTGCGGCTCGGCGTCGCATCCATCAACACGACACCCGCGTTGCGTCCCTTGCTCTGCTGGCCTCGCCTATTTGGCTTTGGCGCCGCCCCCACTGGCAGCCAATTCTCCGACTCTCACTGTCGAACTTGGGCTATATGTGCTTGGTCCTTTGTCCACAGGCTGCTCTGGGACGGCGCAGATCCTCCATACCGGGCCCACCAGAAGTCTCCAATGGATCATCGAGTCCATTAATACATTAATTATCACCCTCTTGGTTTAGGCTTATTGCGCAGATATTCCGACTAGTGACATTCTCGCTTGGCCTTGGCTTTGGCGCCGCTCCCAGTCAATTCTAGTCTCTCACCGGATTACCCACTTTTCGGCATGTTTTGGTGCAGACAGCGCGCCCCACCAGAAGTCTCCAATGGTTCCCCCGACCCAGGGCTGCGGCGTCGAATCCATTACTGTACGCCCCCCGCGTTGGGTGCTACATCTTGTCTTCTTACCAAGTACTTTACAATTCTGCTTATCGTGCAGATTACTCTCAGCATCAGTTCCACTTGGACGCGCTCTCTCTCCATGCCCAATCTCTCTCACACCAACAACCGTTCCTCACCTCTCGATTCAGGCTATTCTGCCCTCGTGCGGTATGGGGTATGTGCTACCCACTTTCCACTTTTCCACTTTTTCTTTTCTTGTCTTTTCGACATCTTCCTCAAAATTATGTAACTTCTTCTTCATTCATCCCTCCCTACCTATATTATATTATAGTGTAGGATCTATCCCTCCTGTGAAAATCTCCCCCGCCCCCCCCCCGCGTTGCGCGTCGCGTAGCCGATGAACCGCCCACCTGGAGCAACCAACCAACTTCCTCGACCTTTGAATCGGTTCTGTCGACTCAGGCTGTCGCGCGCCTCTACATGCCGTTAAATTCATTCTCACCTCCCCACGCTTCCCTCCCTCAAAAAAAAACCCCCCCGATTTTAGGTAGTAAGTAAGTAAGTAGCATCGCACGTCGCCTTCGGAACCACGATGGCTGTCCTTTGTCCTCGGGTTGAATCTGCGTGCGCGTGGCATGGCGGGCCTGTTGTGTTGTGTTGTATGAACGGACTCCGACTTCGAGTCCAACACGCTTCCCCGCAGGCCCGGGATGGCCATCGGACCCTGCGGCTCGGTGAGCGAACGAAAGCAAAAAGGGTTGAAATTGCGTTGAATAACTTGTAACTTGTAACCCTTGCCCAAGTTGGAATTGAGGTGGAAGTTGAAAGCAAAACACGAAGACGAAGATGAAATTTGATGTTGGATGCTGGATGTCATGAATCGGCGAAGCCAATAATAAGGAACGAAGCACGCAAGTAAATACAGCGAAACGAACCCCCATTCTTCATCGAGGTCTTTTGTGCCGACAGCGCGCCCCGCAACAGCACCCCCTTTTCCGTGTCGCTTTTTTTCGTATTGTTCCTGCCGGCCTAGGACGGGCTATGTGTGCTTGGTCCTTCGAGCTTCTATTGTCCACAGGCCTCCGCAGGCTACTCTCGGACGGCGCGGATCCTCCCCATCGGGCCCACCAGAAGTAAGTACAGCGAATAGAACGAACGAACGAACCACGAGGCAACGCACCGCCGTGACCCGAATATACATAGTTTGGCCATGGACGCCAAATCCGCGCACGAGCAGGTGTTCGTTCAAGTTGAACCGTGGGTTGAAATCCGATTGAGCCAACTTGAAGCCAAGCAAAGTCAAGAGCCCCGGAAGATTCTTTGAGTTGTCATTTTGAAGTTTGAACCAACTGCAAGCCCCTAACGCGTCCTCGGAGCGGCAGCGCGCTCGATGGTTTTCTTCAACTCAACCGGGTCGTGGTCTCCCATCAATGGCTACGCGATTGCATCAACCGGCTGCGCTCACGCTGCCGCACAAAATCAAAAGCTTTGTCAGTTGCTTCACCGGCTCCTCCCGTTGCGCCACCCCCGCGCCCCAAAGTCCTTCCATCCTCTCTCCACGACAGGACCCTCTTTCTTTCGTATTGTAAGTACTGTATTGTGCCTGTCGGTGCCCAGACTATGCTTGGTCCTTCGACCTTCCAAAATGCATCGTCCTCAGTCCAGTCCCCTCTCGGACTGCGCGGATCCTCCATACCAGGCCAACCAGGATGCCACATTAATTGTTCCCCGACCTTGGGCTTCGAATCCATACGATGCATCACCCGCGTTGGGCCATCCTTGCTTTCTGCTTATCGCGGAGATGGAGGGATGGATATTCAAGTTCTGTCTGGCGCTCGATTGATTCAATCCTCAGCATCATTTCCACTCGCACCGTGACGTTGTTGGAACCGACAGACTCGCAATGCTTGTCTCCGAGTCAATTCTAGTCTGTCTGTCTCGTCGGATACTTTCCTTTCAACATTCTCATCAAATTTCGTCGATGCCTTCTCTTGTCTCAGGATCACTTCCCTTCACGTTGCGCATTGCGCGTCGCGTAACCAACCTTACTTCCTTGTCACTCAACATCTTCAAGTTCTTTCTTTCTGTCGACTGTCGACTGTCGCTCGCGTCTACCCGTTAATTTCTCACGACTTCTCAGCATCACAAGTGCCGTCAAATTCTCATCGAATTTCTTCGACCCCTTCTCTTCAATTTTTTTGTCTTGTCCCAATTCTACTGCGGCGCGTCGTCCAAACTTGTCGAATTCCCTCCCTTACCTTCCCTAGAGTTCCCATCATCTTCCCTCACGTTGCTCCTGCTCCTCCGCGGACACCATCGCTCCCTTCTTCAAATGCGGCTTCATCGACTTCCCTGCCATCGCCATCTTCCTTCTCTTCCTTCTCTTCCTTCGGGGTCCATTGGCATATGCACTTCAAACCTAACTGTATATCTACTTATCCTATCCGCGCGTCTGCACATCTTCCAACGTCAAGTTACCCGGGACGTTTCCTCAAGTCAACCTTCATATGTCTATCAATTGCACGGTGTCTTCGGTCGCAACGTTCCGAGACGCGAAGACTCGCAAAAAAAAATGATTCCCTTCAACAATCGCCGCCAAAAAAAAAAACGCACACCCGGCGCCGATGTCTACCATCTCCGCGTATCTGATACCCGGCGTTCGGGACGAAAACGCAAACGCGTTCGGCGTTTACGCATACACATACGATCTTCCGCACCACACTGACATGCTGATAAACGCAGACACTACACTGCTTTACTTACTCATGTCCAATATTAACGTCCAATTCCCGCGTCCACACCGTGTGTGTGTCAAACAACATCGCATCGCGTCCCGAACTTCCGACAATCTTCGCAGACGCACGCAATCTGGAATACGCGCGCCACTGCACGAAAGATATCTTTTCTATTGTTAGATGAAGGAGACCCGCCTCGGCGTCGAGTAGGCCTTACCAGGTCCAACAAAGACCCAATAGTCTCGGTCGTTCGGGCCTCGGTCGTCCATGTCAATCTACCGTGAGATGCCTGAAAAAATGGATTGAATTCAATTTGTCGTAGTCAGTGTCGACGACGATCCCTAATACAACACCGTCCCGAATTCCGAATTCCGACTTGCGATATCGATTTTCTTAAAATAAGAATAAAAAACTCCCACAAACTCCCACTTGGGTCGGCGTCGGCGTCAGGTCACCGAGGAAAAAAAAATAGTCGGAGAACTCCACGTAGTACCTCTCAGTCGACTCTGTCAGCAAACAATCCCATCCCATCCCACCGTGGCTGTCGCCAGTGCCACCGGCGCAGGTGGAGATATCGGCTCGCTCGTCCATTTAAATTTCGAAGCGAAGCGCTGCGCTCGGGTACATTTTCTTGTGTACATCGCAACTTGGACGGGCGCACGTTCGACCAACGATCCATGTTCAATAGTCACTTTGAATCTATCCATCCCTCAAAGTTCAGCACATATCCGGATCCACACAGACGAAAACCGTCGATCTTGCACCGGTCCTTTTAAATCCTCTCTCTTGCTCAACGTTCACTCCCTCTTTGCTTGAATTTATTATTTCAGGTTGCCCGCCCGTCCGAAGAAACTGGACGGCGATAGGCCATATACAGACAGCATCGATCGATTGGTGGTGTTTTCCCGATGGAATTAACGTGTGTTTCCTGACAGGGTCATGTGGACTGTCGGGGTTACCTTTTTTGGTTTGGCGTTTAAAACTGATTCCTTGGGTTCGGGCGCCGAGCCGCCAAAAGGCACAACGAAAGAAATGTGGCCGGAAGTAAGATCTACTCAGCAACGGAGGAGGATTCAGACGGGAGAGGGAAGAATATTGAGCATGTACAGGGAGGGGCAAGGGAGGGGATCATTAATGAGACTATTGGGAATTTGAAATTCCTGGAGGGTTCTCACGGAGGCTGTGGGGAAATTTGAAATTCACAAACACTGCAACCTGCAGGTTCGAGTCGACAAAACTCCGCAACTTGAAGGTCGAAATCAAAGAATTCATTCATTCATCCATGAGATGGCGCACTTAGACTGGAATAACACAGCTCTGTTCGCAAGTGATCTACATACTGCGCCAAGCTTCAAGCAATATTAGGGTGTAATTTTCCTTGCATGTGCGCTGTCAATTTAATACGCAATACAACTGAAACTGCGCATCATCAACGTCCAGAACTTTCTCATGGTTGAATTTTGCATGTCCTAAGTTACAGAGTAGGTAAGGTAAGGTATATTCCGGCGCGGTCCCGTTAAGAAACAGCCGGGTCCGTACTACATACATTCTTCAGATGTATGCTACGGATACCATCCTTCTTTGACCATTTGAAAGCCTGCAGGAACACCCCTTGGCCAGAATATTGATTTCGAGAAGCAGTCTGAGGAATATCCACTCCGAACAGCTGCGTGCAGGTGTCCCGCATCGTCGCCCGCTATTCATATGTGTGGCAGTTCCATTGATGTGAATGTGAATGTGAATGTGGGGGACCTGCGCTGGTGGCTGGCGGTGGGGTAAGCAGCCAAAGAAAAGAAAAAAGGGACCCGACGACCCGAGAGCTATTATGTATGTACTCGCCGGTGAGGACAACTTTATAAAGATCGCGGCGTAGCGTAGCGTGAGCAAAAGAGACACTACCGTGGATTGAACACGGGACCTCACGATGTCAACGCACTTTGCAATCATGTGCTCTGAACCACTGAGCTACAGTGTCTTGTCTAACTGTTTCTAACGCGAGACCATGGAGGCATCAGCTAGATTAATGATACCACCGAATTCAACTTAGCGCCTGAGGCACATCTTTCGCTGTTTTGACTCAATTTCATCGCAGAGGTTCCATAATAACACGTGAAATGCAAAATATTTTTTCATTAGATAATAACAAACTCTTGCTGCAACGTCGATAAACAGTATGTCTCAGAGGTTCTCGCTGCTTTGTTCTGGCAGTTTCGTGGACGATTGCCTGGCCTCCCAGCTTCCAGTGTTATGATATGACGGTATCCAAGTTACTCAGGCAGGATCAGTCGGATTGATGTACTTTCCCACGGTTGGATTTTGTGCGGGCAGATATTGTGGATTGTTTAAAAGGTTTTGTTGGATCACTGGCCTTCTGTGCAACACCGACAAATGAACATTGACATTTCTGTTCTTCTCCTCTTACTAGGTGGTTGATGAGGAAGCACCTCCTAGGACCTCAGTGTTGCTCAGTGAGCAGGAGTAAGAGGAGCGAGGAAAGTGGTTCTAGCGGGAAGAGGAATGTAATGAGTCCTGTTAAAATCATCCCATCCGCCATATTGAGAATACACAGCCTTGTTCAGAGAGAAAGACCTCTTGAAGTTGAGTGCCTCCTGCTCAACTTTTAGTGCATCCCCAATCATTTGAGCACGCCTCAGGGCTATCCAACCATCCTCTGTTTTCTTTCTGAAGCAGTGGGAGAGTGACTACCTGGGCTTTCAGATCTTGATTGCTATCTGAAGCTGAGTCTACGGTAGAAGACGCCATCTACATAGGAACTGGGTTTTTTCCAGATGTCGGGATCATGTCGGAATGGGAAGAGTCTCCGGCAATCAAGCCACAAATCAGCTCCGCAAGCGGAGAACGCCGATGCCGTGATCACCGGGCTAAATTCTGTACTGTCAATGTCCTGTAGGCAACTTTCTAGCACGGGATGATTACAACTTTACAAGCCAGCACCAAAATTTCAATTGCTGTTTCACTTGGTCCACACTTTCCCCCTTGCTTCCGCGGTAGGCTTCCGCGGATCGTAGCGAGTCCAGTTCTGGCCGGAAACGGCGGAATGCGCAACAGGAGCACAAGAGGGGACGAATCTTCTCCTATCTTTACGGCCAATTTACGGCACCTCGTTCTCTTCGGCCAATACTCCCGAAAGCCGAAGCCGGACCCACCCGAACGCGCCTTCCTTCGAACGTTCATCTGGTCCCTGCTTATCGCTGTGTTACCTCCCGTCATTGCCACGTTCTGGACTCGGACTCGACGGCGTTCATTTCGCCTTCGCCACGCCGTCACTGTCTGCTGTTCGTCCGCTGTCTTTCCAACGCACAGGTCAACGACACCCTGATGTCGCCCCGATTCCTTCATTCAATTGTCTTACCCGACGCAACGAATTGCGCGACGGCGGACCCGGTTCCAGTACTTCCCATACGCGTCTTCCGTTGGCAGTTTGAAATTTTCATTTCGCTTGGGTCGAGGTGTCTCACGCGAGCGGGAAGTTGTCGTTGGTGCCAATTGACATTCTCAGACCCAGAGATGACACCAACTTCCGAGTCTTTGGGTAACAGCTCCGCCTCGGCTGGAAGGCGTCTACTTACTCCACTTGCACTAATTCCACATCCAACCTCAATAGCAGGCCCGTGTTCACCCGACGCTGAGGAATATACCCCAACTTGAACTCCAGGAATGCAAAAAAAGAACTCTGCCGCGGCATCCCGCATCTCGAGCTGGCCGTAACTGCGGAGCCCCGAAGTCTGAACCATCTCACTTCCGTTATTAAACCAGCTATCAATATCACTTTTGATACTGCCTCGATTGGGGGAGGTTTTTTTCACAAACCTGTTGCGCTATTTCCTGATTTGCTCCACCCACACCCGTTCTCAGTCTCCCTGGAGAAAGGAAGCGGGCGTACGGCGTCTTACAGCAACGGCTCTTCGGAGCGATCACGATGGGCGTCGGCGTGCACTAGAAAGGTACATAAAAATAGTTACATCCCTCCAGATAGGCGGAACGCGGAGGCGGAGGTAGGTACGCCGTTCGCTTATGTGAAGTACCAGCATCGTTAATTGATTCTTACATGCATTGTTCGAAATATTGCCGCAGGGAACTAAAATTGAAACACGTTAGATTTCGCACCCCGAAGCTTATTTGTAACCAATTCCATCGTCATTGGGTCCGCGATCGGTCAAGAAACGGCATACCTCGAGAGCAAGACAAGGCTCGAGCTAGTTCTCCGTCCCAAAAAACACTTCACCGTGCGTCTCCTCAATCAGATTTCATCCTCCATGTACCTCCAAAGACAAAGAGAGACGCAAGCCTGGCTCTCATCAAGTATCCCCTCAAAATTGAACCCTCCCTTATCCCAAAACGCGATCACCAAGGGTGTTACCCGACCGATACATAAAGATAAGCTCTTCAGCCTAACCCTTGCATCATCCAGAGCATCATGCTCATCATTATGGCTTTGATAGCTCGCTCGGAAGCTTCGGAATTCTGAAGGAGGTTACGAACTTACTTATTTTGGCCAAGTTCTGGTCTGCGATCCGTTTAGCTCTCCCTCGAGTTGATTTGGGCTTCCTTCTAGTTCCTCGAGGTTTCACCTGCTAGCGATACCTTCGGCGTTTTTGGACTGTTCAATTTGGACTCAACTGCGGTGAGGAAGCGGAACGTGTCAGAAAACCCGCCCCAACAAAGAAAACAATATTCCCCTCCTAGGGCTTCCACGATTTCCAACATGGCGACCACCACAGCTACATAAAGATACAGCTATCTGGTGTGTTCCGCTGCCGTTGTGTTTCACTGCGCTGGCAAATGTATGCGCTATACATTTCGGTGATGCGCGACGTACCTCCCTCGGTTCGCACAAATTCGCTCATTTCGCGTCAACGCAGACCATGATTGCCGCCGGCGGTGTTTCAAAATCGATGTCTGGATGTACGTCGCTTGCCCTTCCGCAAGTTGGCATATCATTTACCAACCCACGCGTTCGCAAAACACCGATGTTGTCGTTGGATCCCGATCCCCAGCCGACGTCGAGAATTCAGTATCGCCGACAGCTGCGCGTGTGCTTTGCGAGTGATTTCTGATTGCGTTGCTCAAAACACAGCTTGCTCAGTTTGGACGAAGTTGAACTTGCTGCTGTCCATCAGAACTCTTCAACTTCAACCATCAGTTTCTGAACGACACAAGTTCACACAACTGCTTCAACCACAGATTAATCCTGATCATACTGAAGGGAAGAATTGCTTTGCAATTCGAACGTCTGGGTATACCGCCATACTAACGAGAAGTATGGTGACCCGGCACGATGAACCAGGTTCGACCGTTCTGGACTAAAGATAAAACACTTCGGAAGGCGTCCCACTCCCTTCAAACCTAAAATCAATACTAGCTCGCGATCTCTCATAGCTTATACATTCAGGGCGTCCATTGAGCTCAGAACTCCATCTCTATTGCGCTTCGATCTTCCAGACCTCTGCTCTATTTCAAATCACAAGTAGGCTCTGCCTTCCCCCGCGCGCCTCGGTTTCAGTCCGACGCATATATAGCAATCCCCACCCCGCGCGGTGCACGAACGTCTTCCGTCCACCATGTTTCCGCAAGCCGATTATCCAGTCCGGTGGCACCCCACTCCTTCGCCGTTCTTCCTCGGTCAACTTTATATTTTTAAAAGGTCCCCCGTTCCCGCGCCACTCGAATGTCCCATCCGAGAGCAGCTTCCGTTCGTGGCTTCAGGACGATCCTCATTGGCTTCTTTCTCGCATGGAGACGCGGTAAGTGAGTGTCCCGACAAACATTGCAATGAGCTCTACAGAGTTCAATCAGAGAACTGGCAGTCCATCGCGACCCTCGAAACTCAAAATAAGTGCTCGACTTCTCTTTCAATCTCTTTCAAGTCCGGGTGCTTTGTCTCCAAGTTGTGAGGAGCACCAAGTGCAGTGCTCCACAACTTCTAACGATCCGTCCCTTCAAGGTGCTGCGTGACTGAGAACTTCTCTATGAGCGGTCAAAGAAAATTAACATGTTGATACCCACAATTGTTCACAAGAGATGCTTCTTCAAAAATGCTTGAAATTCGGTCAGGAAAATCTGTCGATTCTCTACTGTGATGGGGTCGTTACTCGGACCTTTCGAGAACGAGTACCGGAATCAGTAAGGTCACGGAGAAATGATACTGGCACAAACGAAGAATGGGCACGTATCGCGCACCCCATCGAAACTTCAAAGTCTTCACGGACAGGAAGTATCGGAAGAAGTCCTCGCATAAATATTAACGTTGAAAATGCAATGATAATGAAAACCTTGTTCTTTAGAGGGTTTAGATTGCCAGTAAGCGGCGCCGCAACGAGAATTGCCTTAGCTGTGAAATGGGTTAGATGAGGCGCCTATCTATGTAAGCTAAGGACTGACCGAATTGATTGCCCGGGAGCGGAATTCGACGCTCAAAGACAGCGCACCTTTATGGCAGTGAACTCAGAGTGTGTTGGTGAGCCCACCCAAGTGAATACCCGGAGGCTCAGAAAGGTGTCGAGCTGTTGGGTTAAATGTGGGATAGGTATATAACTCTTTTGGGGGCTCATAGGTCCCATTCATCATGCTAGTGATTTCTGCGGAGGCGGCGGCGGCGGCAGCGCGCCGCCGAAGAAAGGACAGACCGTTGGGAATGACGGGCGGAATGACGGCCAGTCGCGGGATGTTGTACACGTGGTGCGGTGATTGTCCGTGGGATGGCGGGCAATGAAGGCCTCGGTCGGAACAGTCATGCATTCGAACCGCTCGAGGTGTGTGCAGAGACAGAGGATATGAATATCCTTCAACGGTCCCTGCACGGAAAGAGAGCGCAGATGACCGCCGTATGCGGAAAGAATCCATTCCAAATCAGTGTCCGATTTAGACTCTGTTTGATGGAAAACTTCGAGTGGATGGTCGCCCACAGATATGAGGAACTGGCCCGCATCGGTTACCCATGTGGAGCAGAATTTTGGCGGAAACAAGTTGGAGCTACAGATGGGGGCGCGAACAGAGGTAGCTACTGCACAGTATTGTTCGTGACACTGAGTATGCGGATGGTCGGGATCGCAGAAATAAGTTTCGTCACGGCAGGCCACACCGGAGTGGCCATTGAGGTGATGGCCAGTGTGATCTGTATTGACACGCAGGGACAGGGATCGGATACTGCCACTTGAGCTCTGAAGCTGAGCCAACTCTGCTTCGCTAAAGTTACACGCCATGCCAATAATACCAGCTCGGGCAGGTTCGGCAAGTGGGTGAGGAGGTCCACTATATGACTCGTTTTTGTGGATTGGTGAGGTCGCAAGACGATGCTGAAAACGCTTTCGCGCAGCCAGCGGGATTTGTCCGTTTCCGCAGTAATGGTGCTGAGGAAGAGGCTAGTCAATAAATGATCGCCCAAAGGCATACCGCGCATAAAAAATATGCCCGTCCATTGTTCGTCCGCGTTGAAAAAGCAACCGTTGAGACAAGGCGGACCAGCTTTTGCAGACTAGGCCGCATGAAGCAAGGGCGGCGCGGTCGGGAAATTGCTCGGTCTGAAACGCCAGTGGTACGGCCCGCATGCCAAGAATTTCCAGAAATATATCGGGGGATATCTGCAGCATCTTGGTCGAATGGTGGTGGTCAAAGAACAAAAGGTTGGATCAAATTGATGGTGACAATTAGCGGCCCGGTCCCGATGTTCAACATTTTTGTGATGGTTTTTTAACGAGAGACTCAATTTTAAATCCCTCCGGATTCCAAATCCTTTCAAAAAGGAAATTTGGGTACAGCCAATTGTGGCGTCTTTTCATGAATCCACAAGTTATGCTACTGCGATTGTGATACATACCGCGTTCCTCGGCAAAATCTGCTTCTTTCAGGGCGTTCAAATGCTCCCGTCTCTGCAATCGATGCTAATCCAACGGAATTCGCCCGTCTGCACATTCGGCTTGTAGCGGCATTTGCTGTTTGAGCGCCTCAAGATATCAGATAACCGCGAGAAGCACGATTAGATTGCGATAACTGCGAAGTCGCCGGGGATATGAGCGCGTTTAAGATATCAGATAACGGCGAGAAGCACGATTAGATTGCGATAACTGCGAAGCTGCCAGGGATATGCCCGATTTAAGTGGAACATCTCACGTTTACGTTTAATTTAAATCTCTCCCGTCGGACGAGACAAAATTCAATGAATGCAAATGCAGAGGCCTGCGTCAGAGCGTTGGTTGTCATAAACGACTTGGCCGTTAATTTCACCGTCCCAAGTGAAGAATAACAATTTGCAGGAAATAAATTGTCCCGGGCACCGACGGTTCAATTGTAACAACACGAGGTTCTTTATGCGGTGACAACGGACGGCTCACAGAAATAGCCTCCATGCTCTTACTGGATTCAAAAGATCTGTCCCACAACGACGAGAATAAATAGTGGGCTGGATACCAGCGCTTTCAACCAACCGACTCGGAGTTCCCCTCTTCTCCACATTGCGAGCGAAAATGCCCCAACAGCAGGGAGTGATCGACTACCATGATGGAATGATCATCGCGCACGGTGAACAGTCTCTTCCTGACAGTCGGCGTAAACTGATGAATTTCCACAGCTGTTTTGGTGTCGGTGGCCACCTTGATCACGGCCCCGAGCGCCATATTGATCGGACGGTACTTGCGTTCGCGCCGTTGGTGGTTCAAGGCACATCTCATTCTCCAGTCAACGACCGCCGTCTTCGTTATCGTGGGAGTCGCACTCAGCCTCGTTGCTGTGGCCAGCGGCGGCAACGGCAACCAACTTACCGGCCCCTTGAAGGACCCCCACCATGACCTCGGCTTCGCCATTCTCATTCTCTTCCTAGTCCAATTCATACTCGGGGTGGTCGCACATTACACACACTCTGCCGGCCCCGGCGCCGATGGTCCTTTTCCTACTCTCACTACCCCGAAAAGCCCACTCCGCCACCTGCACGTCGTATTCGGGATCGTCATGACGGCGCTAATGTATGCGGGGGTTAAAACAGGAATGGACGAGTGGAACATGGTTTCCGATATGGGGACGCTGGTCCCCAACGGCGTTGTGGCCACCTATTGGGTTTTCTTCGGAATTGCGGTCGCTGCGTACCTTTTCGGATGGATCTTGGAGCCCATCCGCGCGAGCCGCAGACAGCCCTCCATCGCTTCTGCAAGTGACGAAAAGGTCCCCATGTGAATGTACGTCTCGGAGTCTGACGGGTCTCGGGTCGCCGTCTCGGGTTGTGAGCGATCTTTTCAATAGTATGGGGTCCGTACGTAGAACGAAATTAGAATCGGTTTAGGATTACTAAATCAGCATGGTTCGGGATTAACCAGTGAAATTCCCACGGTTCGATAGTAGCACGACACAGCCATACGGCAGTCATACGTTGCTTCGTGTTTGGAACCCAGTCGTTCGTTTGCAATCTCAGGAGCCATTCATTGCATGAGTGATTAATACAGTATACATCTCTCTACTCCTCGTCTTCCCAATCAAAACCCACCAACGGCACCAGCGGCAAAGCCTTTGGGCTCGAAGTTTGGCAATTGCGTCAATAGAGCGCGCACCAGAAAGAAACGGAACGTACAAGACATCAGAATCTGCGTCTGAACTTTTAGCATGCTTAATCCGTCTTCGTATCACCTGTGGAGGACTCAACTTTGAGTATAACCGAGTCCTCTGCTCCATTCAGATGCGACTGGGGTTGATAGAGCAGGTTTTCCGGAGTGTCCAGTAGGACGCTGAACTGATAATTAAACGAATTGTGGATAGGGAGACGTCCAAGTTCGTCAGTGTGCAGAGGCAACGAAACAGATATTCGGCTTCAACCAGTAACCGCTCCAATACTTTGCGCATAACCGTCCGGGGGGTCGTGGTAGTTATCGGGACCGTCCGGACGCGCCGGGACCACCGGAAGAATGGGAAGAATAGGTACACTGGGATGCGCCGAGCCCTCGTCATCCTCGTTAATGCATGCACGTTAGAGATATACTTGCCAATATTAAGCAGCGCGGACACGATGTCACGTTTTCTGCCCGCGAATCGCCCATCTGTATTTGTTCGTGGAGTCATGGAACGAGGATTTGGCTGAGGATATACCGTCGTTCATACAAACGAAGCACGCGCATGCATTTGTGGGCACCTGCGGTTGCGCGGGTGAAGTCTTCTGGGGTTTGAGTATCGTCACGATCAACGACGGCCCACACGTTGACCAGGAGGACGAAAGCACTGTCGAAAAGTGCTGCCTAAAGACAAGTTGTTAGCGGGTGCGTTCAGTTTAAAGTGGTTTATTAACATAACGCTTGGGAGATGTAATAGTCCGCGACCGCGGCGAGCCTGTACATTCAAAACGTGCCGCATGACCGGGCCGCATTTGCACAAATAGCAAGCGAACGGGAATGTGTCTGAAAACGACACTATTGAGAGCTAATTCAGTGGGATTACGCAACACCCACGCTAGGCGCCTCCTGATTTGCAGCCGGGATAAATGGGCGATGCATCAGGATTTGTGCTGCGACGGAATGAGAAGCAGGCTTGGAACAGCATGAATACCACGGTAATAGGTGGAGTACCTGCGTGACGGTTCAGTCAATCGGAAAATGTGTAACTTACAGCGCGGCAGATTAGTCAAGGGAAACCTAAGTTTCGATAAGAAAGAATGAACCGGAATAATTAGGTGCGTTACTTGATTTTCTTGGTGAGGATCCCATTTCACTGGTAGAAGTTCAACATCCACTCTGGAAATTTGGGGACTTGGTTAGACTCACGATGTTCCGGGATCGAATCGACCCAACTGTTCAGCGCAGAACTTTCCACCGGATGAGCTCGAGTATTCGGAAAAGGATGTGCAGCTTACTCTAATTCCACAATCTCAGCTTCGGAGCATATTTGTCCATTGACTGGGTACTGTGGAGGGAAGCGTATGGGTATAATATCACAGAAAACAAGCAATATACGCACCACCGCATTTCGGATGCGCTCGAATATCAGCGTTAACTGCACATAAGCCGGAAAGTATGCTGAAATCGACGGTTTGTCGGCAGGTTGCACTGGGTTTGGTAATTCCCAGTATCGATGTTCACAAGAGACAGGCAAGTCGAGGTCAACGCTGCATTGTTTATCAACTCAGAACGGGCGACTCAAAAATATTTACTCACTGGGTGAGATGCGTTATGGACGGGCTGCCTTTGAACGCGCTGATGATTGAATCTTGAACGACGAGAAGCCAGAATGCCTGCTTATATATTTCCGCAGAGAGGGGATCCAGACGCGTATAAACACTCCTGTGGTGTGCTCCAACAGCCTGTGCGAAACGTATCCCTAGCCCCGCCAAGATCCTGAGGTTGCAAATCAACGCACTGAAGCTGCCCCGTAACATCATCAAACTCACCAGCACTCGTCTGGTGTCGACGTTCCTGCGAGAAACGCGACGCTCAACTAGATTCATTAGCGTCGAGAAGCGGGTAATAAAGCAAGATGTTGACGTACAGCAATCAGTTGAAGCTCAGAGTGGGCTCAGGCGCAAAAGTTACCCGAAGGGGCCGGACCTGCCGAAACCATTTCCAACCACATGTCGGTGTCGTTGAGAAAGACTGGAGGGTCGTCCGAATATCTACTGGCGATGGCGCAAATCACCAGGACAACAACGCCAACACTGTGGTCCCGAAAATGGAGTCCTTCCGCGATGGATTGTCGAAAGCTTGAAAAGTAGAGAATGTCCAGAATTGGGTTGGCTTGCTCGAAATAAATTTTCACTAGTTTGCAACAAATCATCGTCTGGGGAAGACTTGATGTGGTCTTTCAATATCGAACTTCTCCCACTATGAATTACCGCGTTAGTGTCGGAACGAAAAGTAGATAATTCTAACGCACGGGCTGAGCATTCCAGAATTCCGGTCGCTGAACAGCATTCATATACCCAGAGCTCCTACAATGTGTTTCAGGGCGGCCCTGATAAATGGACACCGCTAGATGGCCCGTAAAACTCTGAGCTGTCGCCTGCCAGATATCGTTACTGAGATAAATGGAAAATTCACGGAAGAGTGGGACCGACATCGAACTAATGCCTCGATTAGTATCCGGTATGTCTCATTTAGGGAGCATGCTAACCGTTCCTCTTCCGACAACTGTCGCAGCTGCCTCGCATTCTGCGTTTCTTTGGCCCGTCGTTGGCTTGAGTAGGTATGGGGGAGAGACTTTAGTTAGGAGATGGTTCCGCGCATTTCATTATTAATGTGTGTATGTGTCCCCATTGGCCATATAGCCGTGAACTTGCGGAGAGATCGCTGCAAAATCCGTCCGCGTGCGTGTGTAGAGGCTGTTTCTCAGCTGGACCGCGCTCAAACCGCGCTGGTAGCATACCTCCCTACCTACCAACATTTTGTTCAATTGAGTTTTCATTGGTTTGGCCTCGGCTGCAAGCCTAATCAATCCAATAAGAATCCAAGTGATTCCGGGTACATCCGAAATCCTATCATCAGTGAAAATCGCGGGCTCAAGTGTGCATAAGTGACTCATCAGGATTGCAAATAGTTTGAGACAGAGTAAAAATTGTGAAGAAATTGTCGCACATGATGGTCCCTCGAGGTAATTCGGACAACCGTAGTAGATCTCAGTGCACTCACTTTGCGACGGCAGATTTCGGGCGGACTCCAAATTGTGAATAGCGAGAATCTGACGATATGCGCAATTGGACTGAAAACAAGTACGGTCTACAATGAAAGAAAAATACACACGACAAGCATTCGGATTGGGATTCGCGTTATCACATCGCCGACCTCATGAGTCGAAGATCTCCACCCTGAGCGTTCGCCGTTCACCCGTTATCACCCAAACATGCTATCGTTGTCCCACGCACTCAGCGAGTACATTTCCTCCTCCGTATTCGCCGCCCACGACCCGCCGTCCTGGCTCTTCACCGCCTGCGAAGAGGTGAGTACGATACAGGATGCAGAGATGGAAATGAGAAATAAATCGCACCTTGTTAATAAACTCCTTGCTCCGCGCCATCTCGAGCTCTAGGGCCTCGAGCACGTCGCTCTGGCGCTGCGCGTCGTACAGCACCGTGTCGACCTCCTCCTTCGTGAACTGCGGTGGGGGGTCGGAGAACGTGACGGTCCCCGAGGCGGAGATTTGCGCTGAGATGTCGCCGGTCTCGATCTGTGGTGGGGAGCGGTAAGTGAGGACGAAAGGGTAAGGAGACAGAAGGGAAGGGACATACCATGCTCAAGATCAGCGCGCGCACCTCGTCTTCGCTCGAGATACCCACAACACGCGCGATGTCGCCCAGCCCGAGTGTGACGTACGTCGCGGTGAGCTTCTTGAGCGTCCACCGCGGCGCGCGGTCAATGACCTGCAACAGCAGACCCAGGTTCCTGTCCTATGTCCAATTTTTCGTTGGCGTCACTCATAGAAGAAAATGACGGCGGGACCCACGGAGGAAAACGTCTGCTTCTCCTTGTCGAGCAGTAAATGCAGCCGCTCGGTGTTCTGCGGATATGCATTGATGAGGTCTGTATAGACCGAGTTCTTGAGGAGGCGCGAGAGGGCCCCGTGCGCATACTTGGGGAGCGGCGACACCGCCCCGCGCGAGATGAGCTGCACCAGCCGCAGCTTCTTAAGCGCCTCGAACTGCAGCGCGGCGGGGACTGCCCCGGGCGCGGTGACGCAAATCTCAAAGTACTCCTCCGCTTCGGCCCAGCGCTTGAGCACGGCGAGGGCCATGCCGCCGAGGTAGTGGTAGATGAGGTTGTCGTTGTAGTTGAGGTCGGAGAGGGCGGTGGAGATGCTGGCGATTGGGTGGCGCAGGACGGGGAGGGCGGCGGTGGGTTGGTTGGCCATTAGGCACGTCTGAAGTTGGGATGAGCAAAGTAAGCGCGAGACGAGGCTTTGCGTTGACCTGAAGGAATATTGGGTGGATAGTGGTAAGATATGACCGATCTGGTGGGTAGCGGGCGAGGAGATTGAATAGAGGCGCAACAGCCCACGAAATCTATGTCGCGGTTGGGGATGGCGCCGAATAAATGGTAAAGGGTCGCTTACATTGTTATGCTGATTAGCAAGTCGCATAATTCCTTTCGCGAGCATAGTCACTTCGGAGGGTGTTGGCCAAGAAAAACCTATCAAAACATAGTCCGCGCTCACCTCGTTCCGGAGCCATCCGCGCCTGTTCAGGCAAGAAATTCTGACAGAAATTGGTAACAAGATTCGGCGGCACGGGGGCATTCGAGGTATTCAAACGAGCGGACCTGCACAACTGTTAATCGGTTTCACGCCTGCCGATACCGCTAGCCAACTCACATGATATACAAAACACCCAATGTGTTTTGCCGCATGTCGAGTATGGTCAAAGGATCTTGGGCGCTTGCCAAAGGGCTTGACAGAATGGTTTCCCTCGATTCTTTCGGTAAACCATTTTTGAGGGTGTGATTCAAGTTCGAAAGGTTGTTCGTAGTGGTAATTTCGTTTAGAATCCGGTCGAGAGATAGGGAGTCGGGCGCCATGGCTATGTACAAGTATCAGCGCCGTTGTTTCTTTCTGCGTGGACCCGTTGAATTCCAATGGATCCAATGTACGGCCTGTGTAGACTAGAGCGATTCGGCTTGATTCCGCGCCGATTTCGCCTTTCCGGTCCAGTCCAAAACACAAAGCGAAATATAGGCGCCGTCTCGGGCCCGTTGGATGACTCACCAGGTGGGGTTTAGTGCTAGAGACGAATGAGTCTCGGTGGATTTCTGTGAATGTAAGCCCGTGGCACGAGCAGAAATCAAGGCAGGCTACAAGAATCAAGACGGTAAATGCAAGGAGGCGTGTTGTTTGGTTCTGTTGGCCATTCGTTGCGATTTGTTTGTCAAGGCCGTTTCCTTGCTTTCTACTTTTCACTTGCTTTTTACCCGCTTTCTTCCAACCACATCTACTTAGCTGGCATATATACCCAGTCGGTGAAGTTGACGGATGCTCTTACACACGGTCGCCAAATTTCCATCACGTCTTTCCATGGCGAGCCCAGCCAAGACTCGGAGCCCACATTGGCAGTAAAACTGGCAGCCCGCTGTTAATACTGTGAAGCAGTTTAATTCAAGTTGCCATCCGACATTCCTAGCCCGACATTCCTAGCTTCTCTTATCCCCGCATTTGCTGGAAAACCGCCCTCTTTTTACCCGCCGTGAAGTGGAATGCGTTTCTCGAGAGATCGGGTTTCCCGTTAACACACAATATTTGGAGTGGGGTTTCGGGTTTCTCATTAGAATTATCGAGGTTCTGGCCGCCAAGCTTGCGGAATTCGAATTGCCCCTTCACGAACGCGCATGAACCCACAACACCTCGTGGATCACATCGAGCTATTCACTAACGCTAACTCCAGAGGCGGGGAAGCGTGGACTGTCGATGTGACGAGCCTCTCCTCTTGGCCTGACCACGACTTTTTTGACCGAGAAAATTTCTGAATCCGACCAAATGATCCTTCGACTCCTCGTGTAAGTAAGCCCGGTTCCAACAGCTGTGAAACTGCGTGCAAGCTGATAACGATGGAACTTACAGGAATGGTGCGAAGGCGCAGTTCTTCCGGTTTCTTGTGTCGCGAGCCTGAATTCATATTGATTGGTGTTTTCATTACTGAGTCCCTGCATCAGAGTACGTTCGTGTGCCATCACAGCCGATTTTTTTGACCACAGAAACCGGAATCTCGACAAGAAAGGTGCGTGACGCCTCAATCAGCTGAGGACACCCTATTCACAAATTCTTTTCTTTCCAAAAACGACGCTCCTTGTCAATCCCGGTTTCTCAAGTGGCCTTTGAAAGGATACCCTCTTCGACTGCCATCTTCCTTCTCGCATCTGACAATCTGATTCCCTTTGAACCCGCTATCCTCTCTGCGATATTCCAACCCTTCTTCATTTACTTGCCGTTCGTTCACGAACCATTGTCATAGTAGCATGTGTCCAGTTATTCAGCCCGCTACCAGGCTGTCGCATCTCCTTTCTCAGCGAATTCACTGTTTCGAATCCGATTATCCTAGCTTATGAATGGTTTATGTTTTGGGCCTGAAACGCCCGCTGACTTTCCAGCATTATTGATGCGAGTTTGCTTGCTACTGGTGTGTTTTTAAACATGGCCGCCCTTGTTGGCCCTATATATAATATCCTTTGGCGGTCGGAAACAATTCTCCAAAGTCGTTTCAAGAATTTATGTTTATTGTGACTGGGAAGTCACCTACATATCTTCGTGTAAGTGCCCAAAATATCTCCGCAAGCCACTGGCCGGAACGTTGAACTCGAAACACTTGCCTAGGTTAAACGGTGTTCTAGGTGTTCAAGCGTTCAATCCCAAACCTGAGCCCGAGCCTGGGCCCGACCCCAGCCCGACCCCAGCCCGACTCAAGTTAAGGTTCATGGTAGGGCTGAATTTTATGTCTTCTTGGGTTCAACATTCAATTTTTGGCGGGAAGTACACTGCAAATTGAAGTACTGAGAAGCTTCTCTTGTTGGCATTTCTGATCCATACTTTTCACAAACAGGAACGAAGTGACGGTTTGTGCTCAGAGGACCGAAAATGTCTGCGAAAAACGACACGTGACTTGCACACAACGTGATCACTTGTCATTTCTGCTGACTCCGTGCTCTCGGAAGCTCTCGGAAGCTCTCGTTGTCTTGTACTATGCCAGCGGCATCGACTTCATAGCCCAGTGACGAAAACCCTGTTTGTGCCCGCCGCTTGCCGGCCACTTCCAATCATTCAAAGATCCATATTGACGCCTGTGCACTGAACCCCGGCACGTGCCACTGTCAAGTATGGAGCTGTATGGAGGTTCCTTAGTCAAACACAGAGAGGAGTATGCACTCCCGCTTCGGTAGTAGGATTACGACTTGAACCGTGCGTGTTCGGGTAAAGGTGGGTAAAGGCTCCTACTAGTAAAATCCTCAATAGCGCCGCGTCACTGCAACGTCACTGAGGATAAGTTCTTGTGAGGCGCTTAGAGGTTGGGCCGGGAGTTTTCAATTTGTAGGTGTGGAAACTAGCGAGTATTCTGTTTTTGCTGCTGCGGGAACATTTGCGTGCCGCAGACACGTCGTCGGGACTGATTGGCGCATCAAGAGGAGGAGTGTTCCGAGTGCGGCCCGAACGTTCCGAAGGCGGGTACAGGTGTTATATTTTCAATCTTGGTATGTCCATGTCTCTTGGTCGTTACAGTCCATGGGTACATACTTGGTCCAGGATGAGATTCAAGGTCAATCTTTAACCAATCACGTTCCAAAGACGCTCTTTCAACACTGGAAGAATTCCTGGTTTGTACAGCCTGAGGTCAGTTAGCAAAGCACTGGTTGCCCCAACATTGTACTCGGGCTCCCAACATCCTAGATGGTGGATAAGATACTGTGCCACGACAGTCACTTCTACAAAACAAATCCCGGCATCTGTTTCATTATATATCTGCAGCGGAGTCGTGACGATGACCAGAATTAGTACAATAAATCATCAAGGTAATATAGGTCAACCAGTCAAGCTAAGCATATGAAATGATTGTCATGCTACCCTCCTTATCGACAAGAAAGACCGTGCCTAGAGAGTCGTCAAGTGCAATTTGAGACACGGAGGCGAGTGCAAATGCGTCCCTGATATCCAGTTTCCGGAAGGTGGTGTGTGGATTTGGAGTTGAACTGAAGTGCAACAATCCGAGGTAGCCATCCCTTTCGTTAGAGGACACTCCATCCACGAGCAAGAGAACATAGGTGCCCGAATGCCCAACCGCCCACAATCTGATGTGGTCTCTCTGTTCATAGTAATAGGCCTCTCCCGTGTTTAGCACTGTACCTCTCTCAGCAGTTTCTCCCTGCCAGAAGTGAACAACGGAGACGGGAGAACCGTCCCATTGAAGAGATCTGCAGGTCACTGCAAAGACGCCATACCGTGGCGGGCACACGCGTGGTACATGCGATGTCATGGTCATGACCCCGATACTGATCCTGCGAAGCTGCTTCTGGTTCGACGCAAAGGAATATCGGGTGGGGATGACGATTGTGTTAGGAGTAGCATCTATGTTGCCAGATTGGGGGTGGCGGCGGGGAAACAAGGGGAGACATTGGACTGAGGCATCGGTAGCGATAGAGCCCTGGGAGAAGATGTAGATATTTTGTTCGAGGGGCAAACAAGAAAGGTTTGGCTAGAGCGCAGATAAGTAGGGTAGACTCGGAGGTGCGGGGAATGGAACTGTACGGTGCGGGGTACTTCATCGGTTTGCTTGGTCACCTTGGCGTTGGGATTCATGGACCATGTTATGATATAACCGCGACCAGAGAACCCTGCGACCTGCGGAGTAATGTAGAAAATTCCCGCGAATTGTTCGTTGACCGCAGGGGATACCACATGAGATATGGAAACGCGAGCGCCGGCACGATAATCAATGCAAATGGCCACCAATCTGTCAACTCTAGAGTCACCGCTGAAGAAACATCAATTGTCAACTTATTTTGTTGGGCCTGAAGCGCACCCGATGGAACCGCAGATCAACGCCTTGCCCGCTTCGTCCATGCAGGGTATTCCTCTCACAAAGAGGTCAGGAATTTCCAAGTGTGCGACGCGTTCGCCATTAAAGACGTCCCAGCAACTCGCGATTCCCTCGTCATGAGTCACGATAAAGCGGGTCCCGGTCAGGCAGAAGAATCCACACCTCGGTTGCACTGAGAAGTGGTGAATGCGCGTCGGACGTGGGTTATTGGACCTCAAGTTCTTCATCAATCGGCCTGCCCGTTGCGCAGTGCGCTGGAGTCGATGCAGGGACAATGTACTAAGATCCTCCACATTTGACAAGGGATGTGGGTGTCTTTCGACCTCCCGTATTCGGATGAGGCAGTCGAGCCAGAGACTCTTTTGAAGCTGGATTTGACGGATGACGCGGCAAGTCTGTGCGATTAATCAGCGCGGACCCATGTCGGGTTGAACGGACCACGTCCTGAAAGTAAGCTAATGAGATCGGTAACATCCAGATACTGGGCAAGGTCGAGGAGGGTGTCCTCGGGAAGTTGGACGGTAGAAGAAGACATGAAGGTGAAGCCGGACCGGGATAGCTTCGATGATTGTCAGTCACTGCCAAGATGAACGCTAAAGTGCAATCAACTTTCTCGGCCCGGCCATTGCGGGCCGAGCTCCATTGGCTCCTCGAGAAGACTCGTGGATGCTCCTGCGTACTTTGTCAACCCGAGCTGTCCTTCAAGCGCACCGCAAAATGACTACTTCGGCGTCTATTCATCCCTTTGACCCAAAGGCGCCTTCCAAGACTGCCAGCGAACTCTGGGCAGCAAAAGAACCAAAAGTTGGCACTACTCGTGTATTCTTCTCGGATAAAATCACCGCCCTCTCTTCCCTGGGTCCGGACTTCACAAAAAAGAGCGCAAATACCAAGCGGGAATCAGTCCGGAAGTCTGTTGGCAGCGCGGTCAAGGAAATCAGCCGTGTCGCCGATGAAGTAACGGAGGTCGTGATCGATGCCTCTGCGGACCCACATGCCGCAGGTAAGCGCCAATTTTTCGGTGTCGTGATTGTTAGAAATAACCATTACCAGCTGTTGCCGCGCATTTGGCGCTATACACATTCTCGCTCAAGACAAAGCCTCCCTCACCCTTCAATCCAAATCTCCAGGAACCCATACCGGAGAAGGTTGCCCTCAAGGCGCTGAACGCGTCGCCGGAATGGGACCAGGGTGTGGTGTACGCGAAAGCGCAGAATCTCGCTCGGACGGTCAGTATATCTTGCAGTATCTACCTTTCGGTCGGACCTGACCCCTCTCTAACCACTAGTTGATGGAGTTGCCGGGGAATATGATGACCCCGACGATTTTCTGTGAGCGTGTGCAGAAAGAGTTTGCCGGCCTCGAGAATGTACAAACCTTTGCCCGCGATGAAGGTAAGTTTAGTGTCTTCTCTCAAAAGTTTCGCTAATCGTCCTCCGTACTAGCATGGGCGGAGAAGAAGGGAATGGTGCGCCTCATCTAGCCGCTTCATATTCGTATCGTACACATATCCTCTATCAGCGAACCTTCTTGTCCGTTACCCATGGATCCGCTGAGCCAGCCAAGTTCCTTGAGATGTAGGCCTCCCCCCGCTTTTCTTTTCTGTAATAAACGATCCCCGTAGCCACTACAAAGGTGCCCCCTCGCCTGACGCCAAGCCCCTCGTTCTCGTAGGCAAAGGCATTACTTTTGATACCGGAGGAATCAGCTTAAAACCTGGAGCCGTTAGTCGCTCGCTCGTTTGCAACTTTTCTCCCTCTAATGGCCTTCCAGGACATGAAACTCATGCGGGGAGATATGGGTGGCGCTGCTGCTGTCGTCTCGGCCGCACTGGCTATCGCGCAGCTCAAGATTCCGTACGTTTATCTGTCCACAAAGCCGCCCTCAATAGCACTTACTCCCATACCAGGATTAATGTCATCGTTCTCACCCCTCTCGCGGAGAACATGCCCAGCGGCACTGCGACCAAGCCCGGTGATATGTGGGTCGTTCCTTCCTGTCGCTCCGACCGTCGTTAACTTGACGTCAGAATCTATGCGATGAACGGCAAGACAGTAGAGGTGGACAACACTGACGCGGAGGGGCGGCTCGTCCTTGCAGGCTGGTTTTTCTTCCTAAAACTATTCAGCGCCATTTACTTGATGCCGCCTCAGACGCCATCTACTATGGGTCAACCGAATTCAATGCCCACACCTTGATCGACGTGGCCACCCTTACCAGGTACATACATCCATACTTTGCTTCAAATACGTAGGTATGTTAAACTCGCGGGACAGCGCCATGGACATTGCGCTAGGAGAAGTCTTCACAGGCGTCTTTTCCGTGCGTGTCCTCTCTCCATCCCTCCGCCGGTGCTGCACGTCTGACGCACACAGAACTCCGACGCACTCTGGGAGCGCCTGCACGCTGCCGGCGAGGCAGAATACGACCGGTTCTGGCGTATGCCCCTCGACGAGGACTACGGACCCCAGATATACTCGTCCAATGCGGACCTACAGAACGTCAGTCCTTCTTCGCCTTCCCCTGTTTGCCTCTCCCAGCTAATTATTTGGGTGTAGACGGGCGGCAAGCCTGGTGGGAGCTGCACCGCGGCGCTATTCTTGAAGGCGTTTGTGAATGGAGTGGAGCCGACAGATGACGGCGAACCGACAATCGCGTGGGCGCACGTCGACATTGCGGGGACCATGGAGGTACGCGCGCAGTGTTTGTTTTGTCGTTACTTCGCAGCTGGCTGATAAAGGCGTGCAGGCGACACGTCCGACGCCGTATCTCGGCCGCGGTATGACGGGTAGCTCTGTGCGGTGAGTTTGCCTTCCAATAGTTATTGTACCACGCCATATTGATGTGCGGTGATTTCCAGCGGGTTAATTGAGTATGCGAAGCGCCTCGCAAACGAGTGAAGAGGCAGAACAAAATACGCCGCCGCCGCCACTGTCTTATTTCGATAGTGGGGTATGGCACATCGTCTGTTCGATGGTCTTCGCCGCGGTGGCGGCCACAATAAAAGCAACTTGCATCCGTTATCTGTATACAATGTCCTCCAACGTCAGATATTTTTGGAAAAATCACTCCGTGATAATTCATCTACTTCTTTCGAGTTCTCTAGATAACGGGGTAAGTGGAAGTACAGTTATTTTCGCGAGGAGTGGTACGCTAAATCAGATACAAGTATGGTTATTGAGAGTGAAGCGAATACAGCGTAGATATACATCTAGGTAAAGGGAGCGTCTGAGGAGCCGGGAACACTGCGTCCGCGATACCGATGGCCATGTTCGTCTCGGCCACTGCGACATCGTGGGACGGCCGAACGCTTCGCCCGTCCTCCGGAGGCAGCGGCATCGCTATCAACACTGTTATATGTAGATGGCGATCGGAGTTGGTGGCGGAGAAGATCTGCGGCTCTTCAAGAAGCGTGCCAGAATCAATGGCGGCGTAGCTGCCCGCGGCCGGATGGCGCTTGTTATTAGGAGATGAGTGGCTTGCTCTGTATTTTTGTCGTCTCCGCTCCCAAAATGGAGTTTGCACTGCTAATGGCTGAGGCAAATAAACCTGCTTCAATGGCATGCCTCACACGAGCAGGAATCGGGGCACACCTGAATGGTGCGCCATGTAGACGTGGTCACCGACGCTGCGAGCTGCACGTCGTGGTGCGACGGCTTGTTTCGCCACTGGGAGTGCGGTGGGTGGGCCTGACGCGTATTCCGCGTTTCACGCCGCCTGATTGCGAAGCAGGCAAATGTGACTAGGAGAAACAGAGCGAGACCAGACACTCTGAGGATTTAATTTGATGGCGGGGCAATGTGTTAAGAAACTGAAGACCAACAGGAGCACGTTTCCTGTGCTGAGGGGGGTCGAAGGGGAGGAAGATTTCGTTTGCGTGACGGGCATAGAGTTAGAGCAATACTAGTCAGTTCAGCAGGGCTTTAAGTAGAATCCGGTGTTGACATAGAAGGCGCATATATGGACTTCTTGATTCTCGATGAGAGCATGACGGTGCCGACGAGTCCCAGTCGAGGTCGGGAGCGAGGTGGCCTGTCAGTGAGGATATCCACGCCGGACACGACGCTCGCAGTCAGCTTCCTGCGAGTTTGGATGGCCGAACCGAGACTCCCAGTACGAGGAAATGGTGAGAGAGGAGCGCAGAAGGTAAGAACCATACGGCTTTGAACCACTGATCATCGTAAGAAGCGAGGGAACTAAAATCATCCAAAAGAGTAGGCGGATCCTGGATAGACAACAAAGATCCTCCGAGTCGATGGGCCACCTTCAAGCCGACTTAGGATGTCCAGAATCCTCTCGAACTACAGAGCCCGTGCAGAGTAGGTAAATCGAGCTATTGCGCGGGTGGGTAAAGGCCAAAAACTGTGAGTGATAAAGCGCTCAACCTAGCGCTCAAGTATACGTCCACCAGGTTCAACAGCTCCGGCCCGGGGTATGATTATAAATCGGGTTCGGCCACCTCGATATAAGTAACTCCACAAAACATTATCGAACGTTGAGCCTTGAGGCTTGTGAAAAACCGACTTAGGCGGTGCAGAGTCAAAGCAACCGAGATCAATATTGCGACTCACGTGAAGTCACAGTGACTCACACGGCCACGTGCGGCGCGAATCGCCGCGCGATTGGCATTGGCAACGCGCTTCCTAGGGAGCCACTTGATTTAAGCGCCACGCCTCGAGAATGAGATGGATGGTGTTAATAAATTGTACTGTAACTTGAAAACGCGTGGGCAAAGATGTGAGATTCTGAGAAGCGTCAGGCTGTTTCCAAAGTTTTGTGCATGCGTCCAAATTGAGCGAAAAACCAACACAAAGTCACATAAATTATTCGCTGTCTCTCTAGCGGCGAGGAAGTCTGAGGAGAGTCAAGCTAGGAATGAGGCCCGGGGCGGGGCACGGCTCCGACATTTTATCCCGCGGTTTACTCCCATTGAACCCGTGGAAGTGAGAAAATGCCAAATGCCCGTCGCTCGTCGGGCCGACAATGCAGCGAGACAATGCAACGAGGCAGTTATGAGAAGCGCCAGCCTGAATTCACGCTGAGAACACATACTTACTGGCTGGGAGCCCATATAATCTGATTCCAACCGCGGCGCGCATGACCGGGATGGATGTAATTTGTCTATGCCTCTTCTAGCGGTCTACATGTATAACACCGAGCGGTGAGCGCTGGGCAATAAACTAGTGCGCGGTGGCTACCATACAGATAGTGAACCGATGTACAGGTAATTATAAGACGGCGTCGCATAGAAAAAGGAACGGGCTTGATTGCTGATTCGAGTGTACGGCCAACCAGGCCGGCGGAGAAGGTAGAGCCACCGTTGCGTGCCTAATAGCTTCACTGTTTACTACTGAGAAATTCCCGGTGGCTACCATACAGATAGTGAACCGATGTACAGGTGAGACGGCGTCGCGTAGAAAAAGGAACGGACTTGATTGCTGATTCGAGTGTACGGCCAACCACGCCGGCGGAGAAGGTAGTTGCGTGCCTAATAGCTTCACTGTTTAATACTGAAAAAATTACCGGACACGATAAGCCCGCTAAACAAACACGACGGATCAGTTGCGACTTTCCGTCGACTCAAACAAATTGGCTGGCGAAAAATAAGGTCCGCAAGACCAAATTCAACCTAAGTGCAAGATCACGCAATGACCAAGAGTTAACATCATGTATTGTGGTGATGTCCAAAAAAAAAAAAAATGCCGATGAGAAAGCGAAAGATGCGAGTGGTAGTAAATACAGATGAGGGCCGGGACGGTTGTAGCTAGAGAAACAGTGTGGCAGAGCAATGAAATATAGTACGAGTAATTTTGGTCAACGAAAGCGACCGGGGGTTGGCGATTATAGGAGGATGGGGGGGCAGATGATTTACAGGGCTGTCTTCGCCTCCTGGCACGACGTCGCGGCTTTAACATATCGGATGTCGAGTCTGTGACAAGGGCCCAGTCAGTATAGGGTTCAGGCACAACAGGAAAGGATGTACACACATGTCGGACGTTGGCGCACGGGTAAAAGGTGGATAACAGCGTGTGGAGGGTGTATCCGTAACTTATGGGTTATAGTGTGGATGCTGGGAACAGAGACGCAAAGAGATATTGGCGTTCAGTCGTTGAAGTCGGGGCAGGTGATGCCGTGGCTGCGGAGGAGGTTGCTGAGCATAAGTGCCCGGGTTTTCCAGATCTCCTTCTCCTGCGTTAACCGGTCCACGGCCTCCTCCAGCTGTTGCTGGTGCATTAATTTACGCTTGCGGCTGCGACGCGCAGCCAGCGTATTCTGCCGCCGCTTGTACTCGATCTTCTCCTGATCAGTGGCGTTGGCAGCTAATGGCTCCTCGGTGAGCTCATCCTCCTCCTCGTCCGAGGGCTGTGACGATGGCCGCCGGTTAAAGAAGGCAGGGATCTCCTTCCTCGAGGTGAGAGAAGGGGTGGAGTATGTTCGGGGCTGCGTGGGCGCGTCGGAAATGGGGATCATCCCGTCTGGATACCGTTTCCGGATCGCTACCGAGGGGTGGTGTATCGAGGGGTGGGTCCGCTGAGGTCCCATCGACAGGGACTGATGAGGGGGCGAGCTGGGTGAGCTGCCGCCAGAGTAGTGGCCCGGCTGGGTGTAGAATCCATTCACGTTCTGCATGGAATAGTCGAGTTGGGGGTAGGAGGAGTACATGTTCGACATTCGGGCGTTTAAGTCTCGATCGTGTTTCGGGTGGGAGTCACTGGTGAAGGTTTCTAGAAGGGCCGGAGACGTGGAATGAGAAGCAATGACTGCAATGGATGTCCAAATGAGTCTTTATAGGTACGGTGGCGGTGGCCAGGTGGCGAGCACAGCCCGCGTCGGGATGCGCGGCTGTGCACCCGAAAGAAATTACCGACGCTGATCCATCTCACGTCACTGCATGTAATTTCCCCATGCAGCTTCTGTTCAGCGCTCTGCAGCGGTGGTGCTAGCAACCGTGTACACGGTGCGACATGGTGCGCTGGCAAACCGCCGCCTCAAAGACAAATGCAACATCAAACAGGACTATTCACAAAGGGAAAAGAGGTCACAACTCACCTATACTCGTTCAAATCCTTCCAGCTCAATTTCGTCGTCGATTTTACCTAGTAAAAGGATCAACCTGCCACGAGCTTCGGAGCAGCTTCCTGTTCCGTCAGGCCATCAACAATCTCATCATGAGTTTCCCACGCTCCTCATTAATCGAAGGCTGGGCAAATGCGGTGTTTCTGAAGTGAGGATCGACCAGGGCCCTGAAATGCGCCGATCCCGAAATCTGGAATGACCGTGTCAAAAGGCAAAATTCGGTCCAACAATTGATGCATTTCCTCCGGCGATCCCAAAAGCTGATTTACCGACTGAGCCGCGCAAATTGAACAAAGAGTCTGATATTCGCGTCAGCTCTCGGAGATCTGGCGGGGCTCTTTTCTAGGACTCACAAGGAAAATAACTTTGCCCTCGTTGAAACCGCATGCACCGCGCCCTTCCTGCGTTTGTGCGCAAAACATGTTGATGTCAATACAATAACGGCAATATCAGGTAAATTAAACGCACATTATCAATCCTCTGGGGAAAGGATCCGTTCGTGTAAGCTTACCATTTGGCCTCATAAGAAAACGACAGCATGCTGGTCAAGTAGAAATAAAATAGCAACTCGACCGAGGATACCGATAACACATACTTGGAACATTGATCCGGAATACTTTGAGTCTTCGAATAGCTTTGTATTGACGCGCTGACTCTGGAGGCGTTGTAACTGTCTTGGAGACGTTACATATGTCTTGGAGACGTTACATATGTCTTGGAGACATTACATTATGCTTCCGGCGGAATCCGAACCGCCGTTGAAAACATGGCCAGTGGGGAGAGTTGCGTCATCAAAGGAAGGAAGGCGCACAGCAATTTCGAGGTGAAATGAAAAACGCTATGTGTGGGCTCGAAATATGTTCATCATGTCAGCACCACGCGCGGTAGGGGTTGAGCTTGGTAGTTTCTATAGGCCACTAACCAACTCCGCGGATGGTATGCTGACTGCGAGCAGCCTTCATGTTCTTGGAAGCTGGCAACAGCCGTTGGAGGATGACATTACTTACTCAGTGGTTGATCCACATGCGTACTTCGGTAGAGTTTTTCCACCGGCTGGGCGACACTCAGGAGAGAGCTCGTCACCATCGTCTGAAAGCCGAGTCCGAAGTAAATTCGGAGGCTTGGTAATGTCGAATCCGTCGGAGCGTAAACCTTGCATTTGGCATCAAGGGAGCGGGATTTTGACCATCAAACCATGATGTTCAAACGTGTTAGAAAGCTACGGAGAGTCGGTGAAATGAAACATTGCTTCCTATCACCAACCTCGGAGCTGTGATGGGCTCGTCAGACAGAGAGCGGAGTGAAAACAATGGAGTCTATACTATCTCCTAGTTCCCTCCAGAGATCGAGCGATTCAACTCCTGCAAAAAATCGACCGAATTGGGATACGGGAGGAGTTGATTTCCTTATCCGGCCTTGTCATACTTTTTGTTGAGATGTTTGATTGAAGGGTCGTTCAGCCTGGCATTCTTAATGAAGCATCGCCCTACGGTGGATTGGCAGACACGGAACAGGACATGTGTGAGTGGACGGAACCGGGAGGATTGCATGTCCGAGTGTGCCATCAACACGCACAGCCCGCTTCGATGCCCCACATAGATGCGGCGGGCGTCGGTGGGTTGAGCATATGCAAGGCGACTCGGGATCTGCTCATCAGTTCTGCAGTGCGCGAACGACGTGGTTAAGCCACAGAGTCGATGAAGGTCGCCAATTAGACAGAGTGGCATATGCCTAAAGGTATGTTACTTTGATTCGTTCAGTGCATTCAAGTCGTCAGTAAATAATGGTTCCGCACCGTTTACAAATCAGGGAGCTCCGATCTTCCTGGAGAGTGCTCACTGGACCGCGGTGAAACCAGGCGCCCGATGAATTGCAATACAACTCCAGGGGCGTGCGGTGAGTAACTAGGAAGACGTGGATGTCATCGGCGGCATCTGAGAAAAATCGGGATGTGGGAGGCAGGATGTCGCTATGTGCGGATCAGGCTGTACGCACGGATGTTGTGTCCCTGTTGTCCTTAACCGCGACATCGCCGCATGTAACTCAAAGCTGTGTCTGCGGAGGGATTTTCGTCCCGACTCACCGCGTCATAGTGGGATCTCAATCTTTGACAGGATCTGGTTGTGGCTCTGGTCAATGTGTATAATCCCGGCTTTTGACAGGCATTGCAATCTGGGGTACGATATGCCAGGAAACCTGAATAGACCCACGAGGATTCCGTGATCGACGCGTCTAGATTGGTGGAATCCCATTTTAGTAACAGGCGCCAGCGAATGCATTCACTCAGCCGCTGGTCTGTGGTTGAGTTACGAGTATGAAAGCACCAACATCGAGACGGGAGGAAAAGCGGGCAATATCGTGATTGCCATCAATGTTGCATCAAATCGGCTAGACTCGGCTTGACCTTGACCTCGAATTTCGCCCTCGGGAATTCCCCTCCGCCAGTAGAAGATTGTTAAAGGGTACCCATCACGGTACTACGTACACCTCTGTGCTACATGATGCGGCAGACAACTTTTTCAAACACCTCTTCTAGAGACGGAACTGGATAGTACTTGCGATGATGAGATCCTCGAACATTTCGAGCGAAGCGCCCAAGCGTGGTAGAAGGGGAGCGCGGCAGACGACAGACCGACGGCGTTGAAGCTCAAGTTATACGTCGACGACGGTAAGCTGCTGCAATCCTCAATGTGCCTCATTTCTCCTGGCGCGACTTTTTGAGTTTGTGCAGAAAAAGGTGCGAATCTCAGCTGTGGCAGGAAGGGATGCATCACTCGTGGAAGCATCCCCGCCGTTCCGCATTCGGAACGAGGACGGAACGGAATCAGTCATAGCGGTAAAACTCACATTGAAGTGGTTGGGGGTGCTCTTCGACCGCAAACTCACTTTTGACCCGCACGCCCGAGCAGCGGACAGGGCGTGCTCGAAGGTGAATGGCTCCCGCATGCTCGCTGACACAGTCAAAGGACTGTCGCAGGAACACTTGCGAACACTGTACAGGACGCGCGTTCTATCTGTGCACGTACGCGCGCCCCATTTCGTGGACAGGCAAGGCAAAACACGCCGACATGATGCGAAGGGTGCAGAACCAGGCGCTGCGACACATATCTGCCGCTTTCCGCACAACCGATACATGCACTCGAACTCGAAGCTGGTACCCCCTGTCGAACTGACACTTGACCTCATCTGGAAGCGATATGCAATAGCAAGGCTCCACCCAGCTTGGACACAGGAATCCCGTGATCCAGGGCCTCCCGAGCAACTGGTGCGACGGCAAGGCGGCGGCGGCACCGCCCCCGCTCCCATCGTACAAACGAGTCAACAGGAACCGGAAAACCCCGCCAAAGACGACGAGGCTGCTGCAGCTGGGCAGTTCGATGTACCACCCAGGATTGGGAGAGAGGATGACTCCATTCCGGGCCGCGCCTTGGCGGAAAGCAGCGCGCGACTTCGGGGTAAAGGTACGCATAAACGCGAACGCAGCGCAGATGGAAAAGAGATGCATAAAGAAAAGGTGCGTGATTTTGCATGCCACTCAGACCACTTCATCATGCACTTCGACGGCTCGCTGCTGGAGAACAAGGAACAAGGAAGACGGAGTGTGGCGTACGGCGTCGCCTGGTGCCACGAAGGAGTAGAACGCATCACCAGGCGAGGGCCCATGGGATCCAAGTCCGAGGTGTACGATGCGGAAGGGCTGCCAGCAACGCGCTGACATACGCGATCTCGCACCGAGAGATCAGACACATCCACTTTTTCGCAGACAACGCCGCCGCATTGGGGCCGATATTCGACCCAGGGCCAAAGTGGGACAGACACATTTCAATCGATATGTCGAGAAATTCCTCGACCAGGACCCTCAGGACACCATCGACATCGACGTATCCCCAGGACACAAAGATCGAAGGTGACGAACGGGCAACGAGATGACTACGCTCACGCACGCAAAGCGCGCGGCCAAGGAGAAGGCGCTCGCGATGTGGACGAAAAGCTGGAAGAAGATGCACCCGTCCGGGGGATTTAGACCCGCAGATCGCATCGCGCCCGCGTGGAACCGAAACCACACTTCACTGGGACCAAACGCGAGGTGTATGGAAGTTCACAGGTGAGTACCACACTAGATTTGTACCTGCAGAAGGCATCGGATGTCAGTGCGGGGAGCCGTTCCAAACGAGGGACCACATACTACGGGAATGAGAAATACGAAGAGCACCGCGATACCCTGCGCGATGTGTCCGCCGAGCTGGTGATGATAATGGGCTTGCTGGGCACGGAGGAAAGGATCCAGGCGTTGGCGGAGTTCTTGGACGCGCCAGCCGAGGCGGGAAACGGAACAGTGGCACCAGCACTAGATGACGATGAAGACAGTGAAGACAGTGAAGAAGAAGGGTCAGAGGATGGGTATGGAGGGCACGAATCGGGGGAAGGACGAAGAAGAATGAGGACGATTGAAGACCGGCGACTTGCCGAACACCGCCACACGCTTTGACGGGCCGAGGCAACCAAATCTCGGGGTCAGAAGTGGCCGCCCTACCTTTTATTTATCTGAGCCGGCTTCCAAAGCTTAAGGCTTACCGTAAAGCCCATAACTGTGCACCGTTTTGTAGAGGATGCCATTCCGAAGGGCTCAGTGCCCGACGCCACTCAGACTGTTGGCCTGGACGGCCGCGTCACTCATAACTTTTTTTGTGCGTGCGGCTTGTTCTCGGCAACTTCGGCAGCCTCGATTGAAGTTGTCTTTGCCACAAGGAAGCCTCAACACTCGCGGTTGGACCATCGCATTGACCTTATGTACTGCAAGCGACTTTGAACAATTCCATTCTTCGACTTAAAAAAATTATTTATCCTTCCACCTTGAATTCTTTAGCAACGGCAGCCACCGTCCTGTGTTTCAAGGTCAGCAAGATTCTCAATTATATGTGATACTGTTCCACGAATACGCACAGCGCAGCGGGCGGGACCGGCCGAGCAGCCGTCCTCGTTGCAGACCTGAAATCAAGTTCAACTATCTGGGCAGCGGACACTAGAATTCGATTTCGGAGGGACGTACGCAGCTGTCAGGGAAGCAGCGCGCCTGGATGCTAGATGAAGCGACGGCGGTCGCGAAGAGGCCAATGAAACACATTTTTTTTAAGAGAAGAGATGGTTGAAAAAAAAGGTTTCAAGGTATCATACGTTTTGCCAGTCTGGTCAAGGTGGGCCACTGAACAAGTTTGGAATTGCTCTGTTGCAAGTACGGCGCACGTTTAATACCATCACGTTAAATCACCCATGAACGCTTCGTCCGCGCCGACCCATACGGAAGACGAAAACACGAGCAGGCAACTGGGTAGTTTTCCAGCGAGGTTTCAATAGTATCATCCTACGACAGTTCAACTTGTCGAAATTACGATGGCGATGCGGCGCGTCTCACATTATCTAAGGCTCAAACAGCATTCTACTTCATTCCTCGATCCGGTGTACGCCTCCTCCATTTGCAACCGATGAATTTTTGTATGCATTTTGAACCGTGGGAACTTGGCCACCCAATGGCCAAGACGGCGTTCAATATTTCATGGCCTAGGATTTGACCTCAGTCGGAAGCCAGAACAGGATGCAGCTAGCCACACTAGACTTTCAAGGCCAAATTCAAACCAAGCTGAGATCTAGAATACATACAATGGACAGGATGACTCGCGGAAGGATTTCACTAAGAACGTTTCTAACAACCGGGGAGGATAGAGCAAAATGGTGTGACCTCGCAGCGAAGGGCTTACGAAAAGAGGTCTCCGAAAGACCTAAGGTGGAGGAAAGCGCCCGGATCAACCCCTTCATCCAAACGTGGGCCCCCCTCCAGAAGAAGCTCCCCAGACCGCTGAAGCGAATGGTCAAAACCGCGAACAAATTTAGATTAAAATTCGACGCACTAGCACTAACAAAAGAGGTGAAGGGAGAACTCCCTCTGTGGTTCCACCATGGAGCGAAAATAGATCTGGGGCGTCACAACAATTCAGTCTGCGCAACGTGTCTGCGCAACAAACATGGAGTTCGTTCAGTCGAGGATATACTCATAGTCATAGAAAGGAACTACTACCGCCACAGCCGAAGACGTAATTGTGCTTGTGACTCCTGCAAATCGGACAGACTTAAAGGCTGTGAATACCCATATAAGTGCCAAGAGGAAGCCATTAAAATTCTTGACTGCATCAACGAGAAGTGGGACCCCCGCCTGGAAGTGAATCAGCCTAACGCCGAATTGACGAATGAGGAACTCGCCCGTAACACCACGGCTATCGACGAAAAGGAGGAGGTAATCTTCGACCCCAAGATAACCATGAACAGAGTGGAAGATGGATACCGTGTGTTCTGCGATGAAACAAGTGTACTCCCGGCCCACCAGCTTGACCCCAGCGATGACGAAGAAGAACCATCAGATTCCTCAATTTTCATAGGTAACAGCGTCACCGTAAACGAAGACGGCGAGTACTGCTCAGCAGGAGGCATCTGGCATGGTCCGGAAGATCCTAGGAATATGACTGTGCGAGTGAGGAAGAACCTTGCCTCAAAGGAAGGTGGAGTAGCCGCCGCAGTGTTACATGCAATTCAAAACTCACCTCGAGAGGTATCACTGCGTTTTATTTTGGGCTCAAAACGGATTCTCCTTGCTCTGACAAAGGGCCTGCAAGAATGCGAGGACAAGAACTGGCTAGGCATCGATGACGGCTCTCTCCTCAAGGCAATCGCCGCAGCCCTTAGGGGCAGAGGTACAAGATGCACCCTGCGCGAAGCCCGGGAAGAAGACAGAATAGATATGCTGCAAGCAAATGAGCTAGCGAAACTCGGTTTAGACGATGGCGCACCAGCAGTACTCAAGACAGAGATCCCGGGCGCATATCGGCTGGACGGCATAAAGCTAAGCTCAGGCTCCCAAAGCACGTTCTACAAGGCTATTAAGGCAGAACACCATAAACCAGACAGAATGAAGACCACAATAATGCTCGATATCACCCGTCACGCCGCAAGAGACTTGTCGGGCAAATCCCCAACCGACGCTGACATATGGCGATCGATCCGTAACCCAGACATCTCGAGAACGACTCGCGACTTCATGTGGAGATGTCTTCACCAAGCATATAAAATAGGATCTCACTGGACCAATATCCCGAACTTTGAGCACTGGGGTAAATGCCGACACTGCCAAGTCGAAGAAACTATGTGATAGAATGCGACGCGCCGGGGCGTGAGGCTCTGTGGAGTTTGGCTCAGAGACTCTGGGAGATGAAAGGCTTCCAATGGCCCGAAATGAATATGGGCAGAATCCTCGCATGTGGGCTGGTGGACGTCCAGAACAGTGCTGGTAAGAGCGACAAGGGAGCAAACCGGCTATTCCGGATACTGATCTCCGAAACGGCACACTTACTATGGAAACTGTAGACGACGTACGGTAAGTCGGAGTCCTCAGTCGCACAAGATGGTGTAAGACTCTTTTATTTACCTGTAGACGACGTACGGTAAGTCGGAGTCTACAGATATGTAAGTAAGTAAATAACGGAATGGAATATACAACGTACCCTCAGTCGCACAAGATGGTGTAAGACTGAGGGTCGTTAGGGGTTGCACCGCCTTATCTATGGAAAGAACTAAATAAAAGAAAACAACACTACCGCTGCACGCCATATAAGGAGATCTTCTCCTCAACAGAAACTCCGCTGCACACGGGTGATTGAGCGGGGCAGCGATCCGAACCGCTACTTCTCCGAGCGTGAAATTCACAACAAATGGTTGTACTGTATCAACACCCGTTTGAAGACCGATGCTCTTCTCACAGATACGAGGAAATATGACAAGCGTGCCCTAAAGATCAGGGTAGTCCAAGATACTTGGAATGGGGTCCTCAAAGATCCCGAAAATCTGCCGGAAATATGGGTTCAGCAGTCCGGGTTTTTAGTGGGTATACCTCCTCTCTAGTAGTGTGCTGCTGGGAGGAGGGGAGTCCCACACTGCCATGCAAGTGGCGTACGTAAGGTATTTTCCCGGGTGGACTTGTATTTTCTTTCGTGGCCGGTGCTGCGAAGTTTTAGCGTGCGAGGAGGGCTGATGTTATCAGTTGCTCATCGCTTCCAACTACTCTGGAACGCTCCACAAAAAAAAAAAAAAAAAAAGGATTTTGAACACCGCCTAATCTGCTCTTTGCTTGCCACGGAGCTGGCTAATTAAAATTCGCGGAAAAAATTCGACTAAGGAACGTCTATAGCTTCCTTCAAGCGCCGTAAAGATGTTTCTGTAAATGTTGCTGAATCAAAAGGAATACGTTATGAGTTGGGGCGGACCAATCCCGAGGTTCCGGTCGTCCCGTGGACCCAAGTATATTTTTGAGCCGCGTCGTTTGATATGTTCCTGTTGTGAAGGAAGAATAAACCCCTTGTTCGGGTTGGGTCGTCGCCTCGGCGCCAATGCCCAAGGGTGTGCTGGAGTACATACAAGATTAGTAGCATTGGGCATTCGGGGTTTGCCCGAACGCCTATTGATGGGAGCCGAACGCCTATTCCCAGTCGTGAAATTGATGGCCATCAATCTTGCTGTATTTCACAAGTCCCTTCGTGTTTTTTATATATATCCCTTACCCTGACACTAACACTAACCCTAACTCCTAACCAAAACCCTAACCACTAACCTCTAACCTCTAACCTCAAACCTCTAACCAAAACCCGAACCACTAACCAAAACCACCTAACCTAAACCTTGCCGGCCGCATTCGGCAATCTGCCGGAGCATGATGCGTGTCCTTGATGGATAGGCGTTCATTGCCATCAACAGGTGTTCGGGGGTTTTAGTTCGAACACCTATTTCTGATTGCTACTAAAGTTGTCGTGCCTCGGTGTGCTCCAGCTGGATTACTATTTTAGTTTCCGGTCTGTTGGAATCCAATCCAACCACTGCATTAGTCCCTCGCATAATTATACTCCGGACGAACATCGCGTGTTGAGGCGCGCGGTCCCGAGTTTGAGCACCAGGTTCGAGACGCTGGCGACGGTACCGAGGGCAGGAGAGGAGGAAGTGGGGGACGGTTTCGGGCACAAGGGGCAAAGAGGGCAGTCTGGCGACGGCGCGAGATGGAAGCGGTAGAGGTAGGAGTTGAGGGCGAAATGGCGGTACGCATCTGCGTGAGGACTTTGTACTGAGGGCGGATAGATCCTTGTACATGCGTGCTGGGTTCGGGAAGGGCAAGTCGACTCATTCAATTACGTTAGAATATCCTGCCAACGGTGCCGAGAAAGCGGCCGCTTCGTTGAATTGCTGGGGTCTGCTCCACCTTTTGGCGATGGAAGTAACCAGGGAGGACTTCCCACATTTCTTCTTGGTAAGATGGACGAAGAGTCAAAAAACACAGATAACTCGGGCAGTTCGGGCCCGTTTTATTTCTAGTTTTGAGGGAATTGTAGCGGCCCATTCGCGCTACGAGGCTACCAGAAAAAAAGTCAAACGGCGCGAAATTGAGGCAGACTCAGGCATTTAGGAGGAGTAGTCATGGGTGACCGGCGACCGCTCATTACGGTGGTGTTGCTTCTTTGATTGATGCGAGACGGCGTTTCATGCTCGTTTAAACGATGCTCCAACATGGAGAGACGTCCTGAATGGATAGAGCTGTTCAAATTTTTGGTTTTTACGAGCTCCGATTGGCTGGAAGTTGTGGAGCAGCCAATCAGCGTTGACGGGAAACGATTTTTCGGTGGTTGCCAAACACTGGTTGAAACAGCTCTGGTTAGTTGAAAGCAACAGAGCAATTCAACGTTAATATTCAACACTTGCCCCGTGACCGGACAAAAACGTATAAAAGAGCAGAAAGAACGCCATCCATTCCCAGGCTCAGCCACACAAACCTTTTTTTCAACTTCAACCACCCACCTTTCTTCTCTTAAAAATGCGTTTCACTGCCCTTATCGTTGCCCTCTTTGCGACCGCCGTCGCTTCGTCCAGCATCCAGGCGCGCTGCTTCCCTGACACCTGCGTACGTCCCTCTGAATTCTAGTGTTCGCTGCCCAGAGTTGAACTTCCTTTCAGGTCTGCAACGAGGACGGCTGCTCGGCCGGCCCCGCCTGCTGCGCTGTGCGTATTCGCGGGACAATACAATGATTTAATTTGCTGACCTTTGAACACAGAACGGCAGCTGCCCCTGCTAAAGGGTCCAAAGTGCAAGGATAAAGAATTTATTAAAGTGGAAAGATAAAATTGTTCAAAGTCGCTTGTAGTGCATACTTCCAATGCGATGAATGGCGAATTTTACTCCCTTCCCTCGAGCCTTGAATAGAAATTTGACGAAGACACCTTGAACGTTGAGTTGTCCCAACTTACCGGACGGAGAACTCCAATCAAAAGTGATGCGGCGTTTCGGCAAATTGAGCGCAACTCAGGCTTCACCTGGGCTTCACTGTTCAGCGCCAGTAACGTTCGCGGGCAAACAGTATCCCACAGTAATAACTGAGAGTGTACCGCAATTTACAACAGGCGCCCACTATGTCACGCTGGAGCGGGCACTGGGTAGGCACCGAACTTTCCCCCAGTGCCACTTCAATTTGCAAGCTGAGTTACTTCAGCGTCGTCGTTGTTTATTGCATGCCAAGGTTCAAGCTCTGTTAGTACATCTGTTTCACGATAATTATCGGGCAGTCCCAGTCGAGGAACTCTGAACTCACCTCTCAAAGTGATGGTTTTCTACTCTTTTTCTCCTAACTTCTTGAAGTTATTAAGTGGGTTGCGGGCGGATTCCTATAATAGGTACCAAATCAAGATCAATGAGACGGAGTTTATTAGTATGGAAAGATTTCTCAATGATCGCGCGTCATCTCCCAAGCGATTTACGATTTCAAAATCCTCGTGACGGATTCCAGACCAGAAAACCTTTGGTGCTCGCTCTGGTACGGAGATATGGGCCAAACGTTTTATTGAAAAGAACGACAGGACGAGTTTGGTATCGGTTACGGCCCACGACGCGAACAACAATATAACGGCGCGTCTTCATTTTGGCTCCTGCGCATTTGGCTGCGGTCTGAGAAATTACTTAGATGAAGTGCCAAATAAGAGAAATAGAATAAAGCACACACTTTGGAGGTAAAATTACTTCTCCCATTCTGGGTAGAGCTCTTCTTCTAATGTTATCCCTACAGCCAATATCACAACCAAAGATCGCTCCAAGGCGCAAGAGAACGTACCAAGCTCCTCGCGCAGGCCCTTCAGCTCTTCTACATACTCCTGATACTGCTTCTTGTTCTCCACCTTGACCTTGACACCATTGAAGACGCGCACAGCGGTCGCAAAGTCGTTCACCCTCCTCGACGCGCGCACAGCGGCCTCTACGACACTGGGGGCGGGTACAAGATCGTGGGCGAAGCAGTTGTTGAGCCCGCGCTGGACCTCGAAGATGTCCTCCGCCTGATTGAAGAATTCCACGTAGCGAGCGGTGAACGACTCGAACGTCTCCGCTGAGTGCTCGCTGTAGTTACGAGTGCGGAGAACGGCGGGCAGAACGGTGCGCGTGACGGCGGGACGCGCTGAGGCACGAAGGACGCTGGAGACAAGCTGCGAGCGCATAATGGCGAGAGGGAAGAGCCGGAAGCGGTTTTACCGATAGCACAGCCTCACCACGTGCAATTGGTTCGGTTGGGTTAGGGTTACAAACTGTGTAACCTTCGAGTTCAACATCACTCTGGCACGATGGCTTCCAAATGGCTTCCCGAACCTCCGCACCGCTGCACATCCAACACCTCGTCCCCGCCCCTGCGTCCATCAAGATCCGCCTCGCCCTCCTGGCGACCGCGCTCTGCGACGCGCTCGGTGCACCCGCCGAGTTCAAGCCGCGGTTCTCCTTCATCTCAGCTATGAAGCCGAACCGGAACTTTTCACTTGGGGCGGGCGTGTGGACGGACGATACGAGTATGATGCTGGCGCTTGCGCGGTCGTTGGGAACGTACAGCGGGTCATCCTCACAACAGGCAGAAGGGACAAGAGGGGGCTTCGACGAAGCCGACCAGCTCGAAGCGTACTTACGCTGGTACCAAGATGGCGTCCTCAGCGCCATCGGGCGCTGCTTCGACATTGGCAGCACCATCCGCCGCGCGCTCGGGATCTACAAAGACGCTCTAAAAGCGTCCGGAGCGTTATCCCCGGCCGAGACGCGGCGGTTATTGCCAGCAGCGAAGGAGAAAGAGAAGGAGAAACGCCGCACAACAGCAAAGAGCGCGCTCGCACGCATTGCGCGCGACCTGTGCGGGCACGGCTTTTCCAGGAACGGCTCTCTCATGCGCGTACTGCCTGTGGGGTTGGCGTACTCCCGCGACCCCGCGGGGGCGGCGGCGTATGCGCGGAGGTCGAGCGCGACGACGCACCCGAATGCGGTGTGCAAGGCGGCGTGTGCCGCGTGGACAATGTGTATCGCGCGACTGGTGCGCAGCGCAGATGCGCGGGAGGAGGCGAAGGGGGAGGAGCAGATACAGCTCTTTTCAAAAAAGTATACCAGTTTGATCGCTCGGTGGGGCTTCAGATTTGTTGACCACGGTTTGGCCGTGAGTCTCCTTCTGTCCCCTTTTGTCTCCGTTCCGCTCCACACACTCGTCACTTCACCGGCTAATGCTCCAAGCTCTCTCGATGCCTCTCGCTGCTTCACACTACCATGGCGCGCGGAAACAAGCAAGACATCTCTTCTGACACCAAGAAAACAGTAATTCACATGTACCGCCGCCGAAAGCAGACCGACATCGCACTTGATCTACGAATATCTCCCAGTTCGGTGCAGAAAATCCTGGGGCGCTACCGAAAGGACTCCCAGGGATTACACGTACCGCCAACCCTCCTGGTCCGTGGTCGGCCCCGACTCCTGAGGACCGGGGATGTGGATGTACGTACGACTTCGAATCGCCGCAGCATTCAGACTGATACTTTGGCTAGTTTCTAGTTGGCTTGATTGCGCGGACGCCCGACATGTACTTGTACGAGATGCAGGAGGAGTTGCGGGAGATGTGTAATGTCGAGGTCTCCCTACTGACAATATGGCGGGCGTTGAAACGCCGCGGGATCACCAGAAAAAGGGTGTGTGCCTCAATCCTCTTCTTATTCTTGTCGTAACGATGCTGAGTATGCAATTGCTGCTCGCAGGTCTCGCGAGTCGCCTCTCAACGTGACGAGGAGGCGCGGACTAACTACATGATTCACATGACCGCTACTTACCGCGCGGACCAGCTCGTCTGCGTCGATGAGGCCGCTTGCAATCGAGCAACAACGAAACGTGGATGGGCTTGGTCCCTGTGTGGCGTACAGGCGCGGAGGCACGATGTATACATACGAGGAATAAAGTGCGTTAGCTTTCTGTTACACTTCGACGTGCGCTCCATAAACTTTAGGTACTCGGTTCTCCCTGCCCTTTCTTTGAGCGGAGTACTACACTTGGATGTTCTAGCAGGCTCATACAAGGCTGAAGACTTCAACAGCTTCATCGACGCCCTCCTCGATAATATGAACCCGTTCCCCGGGCGCAATTCTGTCATTGTAATGGACAACGCCAGCATCCACAAGTCAGCAGAGCTCCGCCCGATGATTGAACAACGGTATGATCAATCCCTCTGCCTTCTCGCCTGAATTCACGACTCTCCTCCAGAGGAATGCGACTCGAATACTTACCTCCTTACTCACCGGACTTCGACCCCATCGAGGAAGGCTTCTCTTCCATGAAAGCCTGGATCCGTGCGCATCGGGACTACACTGGTCCTGTGTTGGCGGGTCAACCCGGCGCTGACTCGCCCTACGCCATGATTTGGCAAGCCGTGTACGCATCGATGACTCCCGAGAAGGCTCAGGGATGGTTTCAGCATTCAGGATATCTTTAAATACTAATAGGGAAACATATTCAAGTCTACAAATACATATTTACTTTGAATTTATTCGTACAAGTTACTTCTTTGCCCGCCATTGAGTTCTTTGCCTCATGAAGTTAGTTCGCACGGCCTTTACCTTTCCAGTCCTTGCCCATCGCTGAAATCGACTCCTCGACGAAGAGCTCAGCTAACTCAACCGGCATGTGAATCTGATCAACGAAAAAACTCGCATCCAAGACGAGGACGTGATCGACCCGAGTAATTCCAACCTCGCGAAGATAATCGGCGAAGATGACGGCGGGGAAGGTAAGCGTAGATGAGCCCTCAAACAGCCCGGAGTCATCGATGCCTTGGAGAATGCTGGTGACAGGCGGATAGCGGATCTCGTCGGGGATGGTGTTCTCGTCGCCGCCAAGGACGTGGGGCTGAGAACGGTAAAGGGAGGTGGGAATGTTGGCCGCGATATTAGCTGCATTAGCGTTCGCCGCCGTAATTGTACCCAAAGGGCTGCGACGCGGAGGTGATACGGTGACGGTGTTGCCGCCACTGGTTCCGGCAGCTGAACTCGTTCCGGTGTTGACGGTGACATGGATGGTGGGCATGGCGGGTGCTGACTGAGTGTTCGCAGAGTGGCTCCGAGGCGTCGTGCGGGGCTTCTTCCGGTCGGGGAGGAAGAATTCTTGAAAGACGATATTTTCCGGGGGCCTCTTGAGGGTCGCGTTTCCAACCGCCTGAAAGTTCGTCAATCATAACGCATGAGAATAATTGAAAGGAACCTCACAATTTCCTTGGCCCACAGCGTTGTCTCCTCGGGGTCGACACGGTGATGGTGGCCGTCAACGGTATCAACGTAACAGAGCTGGTGCCGGTGTAACGCGCACGCGAGGTGGTTTTTTAGCTCGCGGTATTCCTTCGTGTAATGGAATGTCCGCTTTTCGCATTCCGAAGGACCACCCGCCGACTTGCGCTTGCTGCCACGGCTGGGGCCCGCCGAGACCGTTTCTTGAGGAAGGTTCTGATCAAAGAAAAGGTGAGCAATATGTCAAGGACGACGTTGGGAAGACGGACCAGATTCTTGATCATACAAATAACAGTCCGCGTCCTCGCCCTTTCCATCTGCCCGATTCCACTTTCCAAGCAATTCTCCCAATCGGTCGCATTCGACAACCCGTGGGTGGCCGTAGACACCCGCTCGTTGTCCCATTTGTAGCCGAGACTTGTGGTCGTGGGATGGAGGGCCATGAGATCGCATAGCTCAGCATACGCGGTGGCGAACGGAACACCCCGGCCATATGCTTTGGTCCGAGTAACGAGGGTCGCCCCGACGACATTACTGTTGATGGGGATCTCGAACGGAAGAAGAGGGCCTTCAAATGTACTAGTAAGTAGAACTCAAAATATACTAGTTGGGTAGCATACCTGCGGGCACCGGATTCGCAGCGGGAGCAGCTGCCTGGGAAGCAGCAGGAGCGTTGTCCTCTGGCGTGTAGGGAGGAGGGGCACCAGCAGGCGGCACGAGCACAGTCCAACCGTCCTGCTGGCGGGTATGGTCCCGGTAATGGAGAGGGTTATTGTTGTTTTGTTGCATGTATTATTGGGGGGCAGTAGTTGGGAGGAAAGGCGCATTGTATTTTTCTCTGTTATGTGAGGCTCGCGTAGAGTGTGGAGTTGAGTGGAGTCACAACACCGTGTTGAAGGGTATGGCGAGGGATTGTGGAGCGGAACGGAGACGAAAGGGGACAGAAGGAGACTCACGGCCAAACCGCGGTCAACAAATCTGAGGCCCCACCGCGCGATCAAACTGGTATACTTTTTTGAAAAGAGCTGTATCGAAGCTCGATGTGCTACACCACTTCGCGGCGTATCCCTGGCCCGCGGATGCGGACGCGCTACGGCTGGCGCTCGCGGCTGACGTGCCCCTCCCTGCGGGCGTCGTCGACCCGGCAGCGATAGAGGCGCACTATACTGCGCACCACCCCCTCATGCGACTGCGCGCTGCCACACGCACGAAGGCGCTCGCAGTCGCTCCTTCAGAAGCGCTCGCAGCACGCACGCTCGCTCTCCTCCCCTCCGCCGCTGCGCTCCCCTCGTCGGGCTACGTCGTTCACACGCTCACGGCGGCGCTCTACGCGTTCCTCGCGACGCGCACGTTCGAGGCGGGCGCGCTGCTCACCGCGAATATGGGCGATGATGCGGATACGGTCGCAGCAGTGTATGGGGGGCTGGCGGGGGTGTGGTATGCAGCGCAGGAGGAGGAGAGTGCTGACGGAGAGGAGGGACTCTTCTGGTCGCCGCGGGTGCGGGCCTGGCGCAACGCGCTGGTGCGGCGGGATTTAATTGAGGAGGTCACAGGGGAGCTGGTCGAATTTGTGGAGCGGCATGCTGCTTCGTCCTAGTCCATTATCCGTGCACGTCGAAGTCAATTCATCCTACAATCAACAGCGCGCGCAATACTAGTAGCAACAGCAACAAGTACACTAACTCAACAAAATAAATGTCCGATGGGTGTTCGGGGTCGTTCCGGGGTTATTTGGAGCGATTTGACCTCAACTTTTTTTGATCCATCTCAGACCTAGTTCCCTCGCCGCGCCGTAGGCGCGACCGGAAAATATACGGCTTTCGAGCCCACGTGACGACCCCTGTCCGAAAGTGGCTTTTCAAGGCCGCCACAAAATTTGGGAGTTGGAAAAAGGCTAAACGCCTCCGGAGTGAGGGCTCTGCCAGCTCTGCTCCTTGAGATCGTCGAAGGATTTTAATTGAGCGTGAGTCGTCGCTGATTGAATTTAGCATATCTCCGCTGCCAGCTGCGTGGAAGATGTGGGTTGCAGATTTCAATAAAAGGTTCATCTAAGTATCTATGCGAGGCGAGCTGGAACCGTACTAAAAAAATGAGGCGTTGTTATGATCCCAACTTTAAGAATCAACCGGGGGAAGGGGTGTGGCAGAAGTGGGCCATTCATCCCAACTGGAGAGCAAAAAATATTATTTTCGTACCTTTGGCCAAGAAATAACGCACCTGGTACCATATAGCTCATTCGCCAGCGGGTCACTTGGAAGAGGAACACCGAAGTCGAGCTCCACGCTCTCTGGAAATGCGTCGGAGCGAAAGATGGAATCAAAGTCAAACGACTCATAAATGGGCAGCCGTCCAAGATCTTGCGTGTGCAGCGGCAGAAAGAGCAACCGCTCAATCTCCTGCTCTCCGACCTGCAACTGTTCGATATCCTGAGCCACCTCCAAAACACGTTTTGAACCAGCGACAAGACGCGGCTCAGTAATGGAGTCTGAGCTCGTTGATGGTGTGTCCTGCTCTGAACTTCGGGACCGCTTCAACGAGAATGCAGGTACTGTGGATGGTTCCTCAAAGTTTAGCATCCCCTCCAAGATGTCCCTAAATCTTTGTCAGTAGCTGTAAAGGAGTAAAAAACCTTTATTTCACAAATTACGGCCCGCAATTTGCCAACTGAGAAAACCGGTTATGAGTAAAAGTAAGTTCACAACCAAGCCCAAACCTACCGACGCTCATAAGCTCGTAGTACGTCCATGCATTTGTTCACGCTTTGGTCCGTCGAGGGTCGCGACCGATGGAAGACGTTCATGAGCAGAATTACGGCGGAATCAAAGATGGCGGACTAGATGTGCGTGAGTGTTGGTCTTACAGACAGGACACTGAAACGCACGATGACCTGTGGGTTATGCAGCGGACCCACACCTCGCTTCGTCTGAATGTCCATGACGTGTGCACATGAACGGGCCGCGTTCGCGCAGATGGCAAGCGAGGGGAATGATGTTCGGGGATGCTAGGAAGGTTCAGTTCAGCATTTCAAATGAGTACGAATTCACCCACAGTGGATAGCGAGGAATGAGTCCCTGGGGACGGAATAAATGGTCGATGCAAAGATATCTGAACTTTCCTGATATGAAGTAAAAGTTAAGGTTGGAGAAATGGACGGATACCATGCTGCAATCTATCATCAGATTAAATATTAGGATGGGGGTGCCATACGCACATAGTAAACTACATATAAACAAGCCGATTGATTGAGTCTAATGAGGTCGGGCTGAGCAGGGTCCCAGCGCACTATGAATATTTAGTAACAGACAAAGTAAGTTGAGAGACCAAGGTACACTCGTCGGGTATTGAGTCCACCCAGCGATTGAGCGCAGAGCTGGACTATGATTAAGATCGATGAAGTAGAGCTGAGGACGACGCACTCTAATTCAGCTACGACTTCTTGGTAACTTTGGTCCTTGTGCTTGACTGGGTACTTCACGCGAGGGTCAAATTATGCAAAATATAGAATGAACACACACGATGGCATCTTGAATGTGACCCCAAATTTCTACCAAGTTCAGAAGCAACGCAGGGTACACGTTGACAATGGGGTCCTCCCCTTCAAGAGGGACCAGTAGGTCGAGGTCGAGACTACAAGGCTCAATGCATCTAAAGGAGCAGCGCACAAAATGGAGGGACAACCTACTCATTTATCACGATTGACCTTGGCCTTCCGAGCAACAGACTCAGCGAAGTATCGGAAACGGCAAGTATGTAGAAGGCTCTTTTGTATAACTCTGCCTCGATTGCATCTCCATGGTTGGATCTGATGCGCCGGTTCGCCCCGACATCGTATGCCATGCGTAAACCGATGCCCACAATCGCCCAGGTTTCCTCCGGGATGGAGGACGAAGCAAGGTACAGCATAATTAGCTACGAAAAAAGATGTGATCAGCGTCCACACAATAAAAACATCGAACACTACTTACAACATTGAGCTGTAATTGGAACAACGACGGGGACGTGAAGAATTCGTTGGGGACCCGTCGGACCTGTTGAAACCATTTCCACCCGGCACTGTGTTCAGAGTCGGTGCCCTCGAGGAACACCCGGGGATCTTCGGAAAATTTCGCCCCGAGTGCGGACACCGCCAACACGACGGCACCGAACTGAACATCATGCAAGTGCAACCCAGATTGAACGGCTTTTCGGAATGAAATTTCGTGGAGGAGATAAACCGTTGGGTTGACTTCCGAGAAATAAAGGTCGATCAGGGTCGTCATCAACCAGGGCTCGGGGAATAATTGTGGGATGAATATTTCCGTAGCCACCTCCCACTAAGAGCGGTGCATCGTCAATAGATGAAACATAGTAAAACAAGAGACGTCTGACGGGTCGAGTGTTCCAGAATTCGGGTCTTTGGGTCTGGGGTTTCAGGTTGTTGTCGCCGGTCAGTCGCGTTTTGACATCCATCAAGAAGCGGATGAAATGTATGCTGCTAGATTTTCCATAGAACCTGTTGGACGAGATATCCCGTGTGATCTGTCGCAGTGGCTCTGCAAGAGTTTCGTCCACAAGCACACCGTCATCAGACTCAGTGTCTGTCTCGCCAACTGTTTCGCTGGCGTCTGAAGGGGGAGACAACTCGGTACTTGATTGAACTGCGGTTGTGGTCGACAGTGCTTCTTCCAGTCTTTGGGCATAGCGCGCAACCGCGACTAAAACCTGATAGACCTCTCCCGGATCGCCAGAGCTATATTCGGTGGAACCAGATAAAATAGATTTAACATGTTCTTGTGCCGTGAGAGGACTCTAAAAATCAGTGAGTGTGAGTGGACGCTTTAGAGCGAGGGCATTGCCATGAATGACCTTTTTGAGAAGATTCGCGCTAGCGGACGGTCGATATGAGTACGATACGCCAATTTGAGGACAAAAAACAAAAACAAACCTCGAGCTCCCTCCCTAACACAGAACGAGTTTAAAGAGGGATACTTACATATGAAAATAAGAGGAACACCACCTTGGCGTTGCCCGAGTGTGTACACTCGGATAGGAACTGTATGCATTTCGAACATTTCCCTCCTGGCATTTCTGCACTGTCGCCTAAGAAGGGCGGTATATGGACGAGTAAACCATCTAAATCGTTTTGGCTTACATCTGGATTTCTGCTTTCTGCATATATCGCAAGCTGAGGTCTTCGGCGTCAACAAAATCAAGAACGGGAATCGGATGATGGAGCACACCTCCACGAAGCCTCCTTCTTTTTGGTCGGGGTAACTCGTGCGTTTCTGTATCGTCTGACGGCATTTTTGGCGCGGTAGAGTGTTCAAGAGGACGAAAGCTCTACAACGTAGTGCGAAACAGAAAGGTACTTAAAGCTTTGTGGCGGTGCACTGCCGATCGCGATCAAGTGATCGCAGCTCGCTTATCGAAGTTCCTTCTTCCTCAACCGGACTGGTAGAGAGCTATTTCTGTGAGTATCGGCTGGAGATACTAAAGGCCCCCATCCTTTGATAACACACTCAGAAACATTCACGCAACATCTTGCGCAAATTGAACATACGCCGAAGTACAAGTACAAGATAATGACGACTACCGCGCTTCTTGGTTGTTCTTCTTCCGCTTCTTCTTGCGAGAAGATCCCTCCACTGGGTCGGGGACAGTCGTGCTAGTTTTCAGAGACACCCCGAGGTCCTCACTTTCATCTTCCCGAGCGCGTTTCTTTTCGCTGCCTCCCGAGCGGTTGTCGGACAATTTTGGAGGAGGTACAGCACCCTGACCGGGATTACTATCGAGCGTCATGGGTGTCCCGTCCTTTCCACTGCCTCCCGAGCGGTTGTCGGATGGCTCTGGAGGAGATACAGTACCCTGACCTGCATTACTGTCGAGCGTTATCGATGTTCCTTCAGGAATGACAAGAACTGGGTCTGAAAAGACGGCGCGGTACGTCTGCCGCGTTTCTGAACGTAGCCGTTAATATGAGAACTGAATAGAGGGGAAATATAACCAACGAGCACGCAGGACGAGGGACTTTGGAATTTTCGTAGATGCGCTGTGCGAGACTTCCTGGGCCAACCCCAGCAATGTAATGCTTTTTTTCAAGTCAGACTGGGTTGTATTTATAATACGGCGGTATCGCACGCACAGATTTGCAACATCTTTCGGGGCGCGAAGATCAGCTGCAGCGACCACACCTCCACTGACGACGAGGCCTTTGCCTTTGGTGACCCGCGTAACTTCCTTGGCGGTCGCCCACCAGTTCCGTTTCGCGGTTGCGCCACTTTCGGCGGCGCCAGCGTCGATCAGAGTGGCGTCGTGGTCTCCCCCAAGGGCGCCGACATAATTGATCTCAAAGACAGCGCCATTTTTAAGCGCGGTTCGCACCAAAGTGTGCTTCATTCGAAAATCCAGACGAAGGGTCAGGGGTAGTGAAATGATGTGGGCCGTCAATGCGGAGGGCTGGCTGTGTGAAAGACACGCCAGTGAGAAAGTCGGTAGCGTAGTCGGCACCAGAGAAATTAAATCATAGGGTTTAAAGATTGCAGCGTTCGCGGGAGTCTAAATAATCAACGAATATCAGCAAACCACCCGATCCTAGGAACTCGGGCGCGGAAAAATGACACTGACCAGACCGAACCCCTTCTCGCTATCCTGATCCAAAATGATGGTCAGGCGTTTTAGCAGTATGACTCCCGGACGTGACTTCAACTGCGCGACTAGACTGTCCAGAATATTCACATGGGACTTGGGAGCCACCGCTGTTTGAACTGTTTGGTTCAGCGCGAGTACCGTATAGCCGACTGTTCATCTTCATGTCATAAATACAGGGTGAAGTCGAAGATGAGCCTCACGGTGAACAAGGAGATCTAGCTTTGCCTCAATGGCGCCGATTTGACCTGGAGAGTATGAAACATCAACTACTTGTTGCGGTTGCTTTCCCTTGTTCTTTTTCGACGAGCTTTGAGCGGAGGATTGCTGAGGATGGTGGACTGGCACGTTGAGGTCGAAAAACATTGATGTCACGCGTCACGTTCACTGATCTACTGATATGGCTTGGACCAGGACTCGAACCACGATGACAAGCTGCTCGAGCTTTCGACAATGTCTTCCGCGATGGCTTCTCAACTCTCTGGGCTCATGAGGATTCTCTGCTACCCTTCCTTTGCTTCCTGTCTATCTCAAGTGGGACGAAATCTCTGAAGCTTTCAAGTTGAATAATGAATCCAATCCTGAGATGTTTTGGGTCTTGTCTCCGTCGAAACCTACTGCCGCTGGCTTTGCTGGCGGATGAATTGCACACTATATCTCGGCGGGCAGCTCTGTTTCGATGTTTGGCTCAGTGACAAAAAAGAGGTATATTGAGTGAGATGCGGAATGCGCGAACTGCAAGGATCCTTGATCTCACACGACTCGGACCTCAAGTGAATTTTCATTTATTTTTAATCCCGTTGCTCGCGCTGACTATCTCTCACTAACACTCGCAGCATCTTCAGCACTCGATCTGAAAGGCCGACACGATTCATGTCGAGCATCATCGAGGACCAGGCGCTAATTCGAACTAGACGACGCATCAAGTTAACCTTCTTTGAAATTCCCTGCCGTCTTCGCCACTACTTGAAACTTGTATGGCTGGTTTAGACACACTTCCTACTTCATTCTCTGACTCTTGATGGCTGGACAGCCATGACCAAGAGAGGATGTCGCTCAGATGTCGCTTATTAAATGTCGGATGGCGCAGTATGCTATCTTGAGTTCTTTGTGGCCGTTCTTTTCGTTGGTTGAACCAACGCAATCTTGTGCTCCTCGAAATTCTACCTTCGCAGTCTTCGAAGTTCGCTCCCATCAAAAGAACACAATAACATTATGTAATTGTATGCTGACTTAGCCTCGGCTGCGGCATACCGACGCGTGTTTCATAAGTTACAAACCTCTCAAAAACCTCTCGTACTTTTGCTCCTACCTCTGGGCCCGCTAAATCGCTCGAAAACACCCTATCTGCTGCACCGGAATCGTGTCTTGACTTGCGCCATACATCTGGATTGAAATTGATTTGAAGCCTCCGAGTCTCATCCCCTTTGGACATGGGCGTAGCTCCCAAAGACAAGGAAGAGAAAACGCGCAAGAAGCCTGGCCGTGTGTATGTGGTCGATTTCTTGGGTCCGGGCTCGACTGACGGAGGCCAAAAAGACCAACTTCATGCGCTGAGTGTAGACGACTGAAGCTCCGCTGCGACAAAAATGTGAGGACATGGATCCCTGTTATCGAATTTCAAACTCTAAAATCTCTTTTTGCAAGGTTCCTTGCGGGAAATGTGTGGCGAGGTAATTTCGTCCCTGGCGAGAAGGAATCGGTGGCTAAAGCAGATTGCAGAGGTTGCGGAAGCATCTGCCCCGATGGTGCGTGTCCCCCCAATATACTTGAACTCATTCTGAACTTTCTTCTAGGCCAACTTACATCTGGTGTGTCATGAATACGGTTAGCCGTTAACTTTACTCATCCACTCTGATGTCCCAGGAAAAGGAAACCGGTGAGCGAAAAGTAAAGCTGAAACCCAGTTTGTCTTCTGATCCACCAGCAGTCTGGTCCTAGCGAATACAGAAGAGCTCCACGATCGCATCGAGTTTCTGTGCGCACGTATTCGGGAGCTCGAGGACGCCCTTCGCATCTTGCAGGAGACGGTGTCGGACCGACCGCACCCCCTGCTCCGAACAGACTTGCTCATCTTGAAGAACGGTTCTCCTCTGACGAGGGACGTAAATACCAATACCTCCATTCCTTCCCCCGGGTCCGCCGGCGTCGTGTCGGGAGACAGCCCCGACCCCAACAACTCCCGGACGGAGGACGAGAGTTTCATCGATGCATTTGGTGTGTTACTTGCATCTTGTATGAACCCTCGCTGAGTGTGCTTGCCTAGGCACGTTGACCATCGGTCTCAACGGTGAATCGAGCTTCCTGGGCCAGACGGCGCGTTCCGAGGTGCGTCTTCGCTTGCACCAATCATATATACTTGACCACTGATGATTTTGCTCAGTATCTGTTCCGTGTAAAAGCCCAGCTGCTCTCGTACCGGCACGTAGGCTGATTTCCTGTGCAGGCCATGGCCAAGATCGCGCCAACCCCCACAGTCCTCCCTCAGCGCCTCTCCCCCCGGATACTCGAGCTATCGTCCCCGGACTCGGAGGAGTTTGACGAGGACATCGAGCGGGAGATAGTGGAGCATTTACCGGTGCTGTCTGAGGCGATGCGGCTCTGCAACACGTACCTTGAGCATGGCACGTACCTGTGAGCCCCTATCCTGAATCGTTCATGACGCGCATCTCATGCCGCAGACCAATGACCCTCCAACGCTCCGAGCTCATCGACGAAGTCATGAATTCCGTGTATCGTGCTGGATCGGCCGAGACTGCTCGCAACCACCACTCCCTCTCGCTTCTCTTCATTGTGTTCGCTATTGCAACGATTCTCGACCCAACAATACACCCATACTCCATCGAAGCTCAGGAGTACTACCATTTGTCTCGCGCGGCGCTAACCTTGACCCCGCCCGAGCGCGTGACGACGTGCGCGGCCATCCAGGTGCAGGTGCAGTTTCTTTCTTTTCCTATCCAGTCGATATCACTCACGAAAGTGAAAACCAGATACACATGGCGCAGTACGTGGACCTGAGCGATTGGGAGGGCTCGTCCCCAAATGCGTCGTGGCTGCACATCGGGACGGCGGTACGTCTTGCACATGGGGTATGTCGAAATCTCTTTCCATGTCTCCTTCCATGTATACGCCGTTGACCCATCCTCCTCCTCAGATTGGTTTGCGTATGTCTAATCCATTTTCACCACGAAGAATCATGCCTCATGTCAACGGATCGTAGACCTCGACAGTGCCCGGTGGAACCTCAGTGAAGAGACGAGCGAGCGCCGCAATAGGCTACTCTGGCAACTATTCTCGCAAGACACATGGCTGGTAGGTGTCAGTGTTCCATTCACCTTCTAGTACTCAGCTATCTACAGAGCTTCTCCCTCGGGAGACCGCCGAGCATGTCCACCAACTATATCGACTGCTCATACCCCAAAGAAGAGCCGGGCAGTGATCCCAAGGAAATCAGCTGTGCGAATCTCCCCGTAACAAGAATGCGCTCTTCGTTGACCTCCCGTGGTAGACTCCCTCTGGACATGCAAGTACAGCGTGCTGATGCATTCTGTCATGACCACTGCGTTCGGCTGCAAGATTCCTGCGTACAACACTGTGCTCGACCTCGACCGCAAGGTCCGCGACTTTTACGTCCCTGTGTACCTGCGCCCCAACTGTGCCCCCGAACCCAGCCTATCGCCGTATCTCCTTATGCAGCGCTACCTGACGCTTACGACCAAAGAGACCAGTGCGTGCAATGCATTTGACTGTCACTCCTGTTTTTAATTTGAGCCTTTCTCGTGCAGCCCTCATGAGTCTCCACCGAGCATATTTCGCGCAAGCACTGCAGGATAAACCGGACGATCTCGCAAACCATCGCTATATTCCGTCCGTTATGGCTACATATCGCTCGGCGTGGCGGCTGATTCGCGGATTGGTTATTAATTGGCGTGATGTCCCTACGGTGCTGTCGCGGGTTGGAGCTGCGTGGTCGCCGGCTCTGTCTGCAGCAGTGAGTCCCCAACGCAAGCTTGTTCTCGCCAATTAACCATTCAATTTCATGCAGATCGTTATGTGCATACTAGTTACACGGGCTCCAGGCTCCAAGATGACCCAGTCGGCATTGGAGGAGCTAGATGCGTTGGACCGTTTGTTCCAGGACGCTTCGGCGACCTGCCGGTTTGCTGCCAACCTTCTGGTGCGTCCACTTTCCTTGCACACTGCGCAAACATCAATGTCCTCCTAGCAACCCATCCTGATCCTGGCGCGCAAAGCACACCAGGCCGTCGACGTGACATCGGCCCCGCTATACCAGGGCTGCGATGTCACACCGGCGGATCTCGACCGCCTCGGCGGGCGGACGCACCTCGTCTCAGCAGCTAGCCCCGCCTCCAGTGCCGACTCGCCGCCGAGCCCGCCCTCCCCGCAGACGCCGAGCCCGCCCACGTACCACCGCTCCCCGTCGAGCCTGCTCACCGACGCGCTGGGCATGACGAGCAGCAGCAGCGAGGCGATGCACCCCACCATCGCGCAGGACATGCGCAGCTTCGACCTCGGGGAGCCGTCGCAGTTCTACGACACGTTCCCCGATACGAACATGGCCGGCATACAGTTCACGGGCGATAGCATCTTTAGCGTCCAGCCTGCGGGGACGTATGGGTTTAGCAGCCCCGCACCGGGGTACCAAAATCCCAGTGCCGCGGCATTCGGGGGGGCGGCGCCGATGTTGGATGCGACCTGGCAGAGCTTCGTGGAGCAGCTTGGATTCTAGTGTTCCGCAGCATGGACCTGCGATATATTATTTACTCTTAGATAAATCTAATCCTCCTTGTACTTGTAGAAAAAAAACGCTGTAATCATTATCTCCTATTTCGCTCGACACCACCTGGAGTCTATGTAAAACGAGGTTACGAGTGTCGCTGTCTGTCAAGAGATACTAACATTGCCGGGCAGAAACGTCTAATCGGCGAAAAGCGCTGCAGCCGGAGGGAAACAGCAGGGTGCAACGGGCAAGAGTAATATTCATCACTAGTAATACATGAGATATGTCGATTCCTCTCTGTTGACGCATTCATTTATCGATGCACGTCATAACGTCGGCAGAGAAAACCACACTGGTGTTGATATTGAAGACATTATCAACCTGAGTTACGCCTTGGAATATTTTCTGGAAGGCCGAGTCGCGGACGATCTAGAATATGGACCGGAGCTCAGTGAAGCGATGCAGGCAGCGAGGGATACAAAGTTCACCTCGTTGAGGTTGTCGATACTCTGAATCATCAGATTAGGATGAAGAAGCGGAAGGAAGAGCGAGTCATACCTCGGCCTCGATCATCACCATGGAATTCAGCTGGGATTTCTGCAGCCCGAGGGCTTGCGCAGTCTGGTCGAAGCCTCCGTTCGCCAGGCTCTAAGGAAGAGGTAGTATAACAGAAATGTCAACAAACGTGTCGGCGGCGACCATACCAGTTCGAGCTTGAGAGCGTTTTTCTGCACGACCGGGAGCTTGAGGAAGTTCTCCAGCGTCCCACCGACTTGCTGCTGGAAGTTATCGCTCGAAGTGCCGGGGATGGTGTGGATGGCGACGACGCGGACGCGGTCTTTGCGGAAGGTCATTGACATTGGGGGATTTGACAGTTGAAAACAGCAGTGGGTGGGCAACTTTAAGTAAACGGTCGTGTGTTGAGAGAGTCCCAGTCGGGCCGCTTTTGTGGGGTGCAAAGTGTGAGCGACGTGAGAGTAGTCTTGAGGTTGATATGAAATAAGGATATGGAAGTCGCGGTGGGAGCAAGAGGCGGATAAAGCGGGCGTCGAGCGTCGGCAGAAGTGTAGCACTGAGATATGAGAGGAAGGCTTGAGCGGGCCGCTGAATTATTGTTCGAAACTCGTCGAGGTCACGCCGGGGCCGGCGTACATGGCGACGACGCGGACGCGATCTTTGCAGAAAGACATTGCCATTGGCACTGGGTCGTCGGCCTTCTCTTGTTTCGGACCATAGACCGTTGGAGCGCCTGGCTTGCGGGGTGCAAAGTGTAAACGACGTGAGAGTGGTCTCATGGTTTGCAGTTAAATAAGGGTGTTTGTGGGAGTGGTAGGCGATGTGTTTGTGGGAGTGGTAGGCGATGGAGCATCGGCACAGTAGTACTTATTATAGGCACTGGGAGATGCGAAAATCCCCCCAAGTAGCCCCCAGTTGAAAGAGGAAGTGCTGGTCGAAAGTCGTCGAGGACCCGAGGATGGTGTAGACAACGACGCGAACGCGGTCTGAACCTGGCGGGGAGTGGGTGGGCTTTGGGGGCTTGGGCTTCTTTCTCTTGTGGTCGGATTATAAACGGTGCGCGAGCTGAGATGTTGTCTGATGTTCCCTCTTCAAAGTGTGAATGAGCGACGTGAGAGTGGTCTCAAGGTTTACAACAAGACATCGAAGGGCAGTGGGAGCGAGAGGCAGATAGCGCGGCCGTTCACACCTGAAAGTGAAACTTGACACTGGCGCTCTAAAGCAACTCTACTAAGAGCGTAAAAACTTAAAAGCGGTGCTATTACATTTGATGCGCCATCAGTGATACAATAGTGGATGCGCCTTTTAAGATCTGAGCACCAGCTGAACGCAGAGTGTACGCGACGGTGGCGTACTTCAAGGCCATACCTTAGGACACTAGTGTATTGACGATCATAGAGTACGTGTACGGAGCATAGAGGGTTCATAAATAACATGTAAAATACATAGCACGGTACAAAGGTGGGCCAGAGAAAAGAGGCCGAGCCGCGCGCCAGACTAGTGCAAGAGACATTTAAGAGCGCTCGCCGCGGAGACGGCGGGCGAGAGCGAGGTCCTTGGGTTGACTGGTGAAAGAAAAAGTAAATACGATAGACAACAACGAAGAGAGAGAATACTGACATGGTGACACGCTTGGCGTGGATGGCGGCCAAGTTGGTGTCCTCGAAGAGGGAGACGAGGTACTGCGAGGAGAAAAAATATTAATCGTTAATATAAAAATATTCCCGACGGCGACTTACAGCCTCGGCAGCCTCCTGCAGCGCCATGACTGCGGACGACTGGAAGCGCAGGTCGGTCTGTGCGGAGTCAGGACCATGAGTCATTCTTTCATATAATAATTATTGAACCAAACAAACCTTGAAATCCTGCGCAATTTCACGGACGAGGCGCTGGAAAGGGAGCTTGCGGATGAGAAGCTCGGTCGACTTCTGATACCGACGAATCTCGCGCAGGGCGACAGTTCCAGGCCGGAACCTGTGAGGCTTCTTGACACCGCCGGTCGCGCCGGGCTGAGGAGGGATTATGTAAGCCCGACGATGACGACGGCCATTGACCGACGAAATACACACCTGGGCAGTCTTACGGGCGGCCTTGGTCGCAAGCTGTTTACGAGGAGCCTTTCCTGGAGAAAAAAGGATAAAAAGTCAGAAAAAGGGTGCTGGACATCGTTGACGACGGCGACGGACCTCCGGTGGATTTGCGAGCGGTTTGCTGGCAGATATGAGTCAGTGGGGGTGCCCTAGGGAAGTTCCAGGAACTTTCTGTGAAGGTAAACTGACCTTGGTGCGGGCCATTAGTGTTTTTAAGGATCTTGAAGATACTTGCTTGTGGTGGGGGGACGAGAAAAGCGAGGGGATTCAAGTGGCGAGACCCTGAAAAGACGGATGATGTACACGTGATGCCGCTCGAGCCAAGTGGAAACGTCGATTTGACACCCGGAAGATCCAAACGCCCTTTGATCTCTCTTTCTTACTCGATTTGTGGCCTTCATTTTGGATTTTTCCTGCTGGATCTACCTTTTGGCATCTTTACTTTCGCCTGGGACAACCACCGGCTCCTCTGAGGTCGTTGGAGAGTGGGAAAGCTCGAATTCCAAGCCGAGACATTGCACAGCCACACATTGATTCCATCTTCCAAACGTCTCAACTCCCGCTTTGAATCTGGGACTCATGCAAAGCAGCTGAGTACTCTGAAGCCTTCTCGTTCACTTTGGGAAAACCATTTTTAATGGTCGGAGACTGTCGGCAACCACTGCATCCGTTAAATTATATCAGGGTAACTCTATTCCGGAGAACGCCGCCGCCAAAGCCGTATCTCGCTCTAATCCTGCCTAAGTACACGCCACATGCATGTGTGGTCACTCGGACTGTATTCCGAACCATGCGGCTGCCAGCATTTCCGAAAACCTGCCGGCTCTTGTCTATTTAGGTCCATTTCATCATTCTCTGGACTTTCGAAACGAGAGTTCAAGTTTTCAGGAAGCGAAGCCCGCCGAGTAAGTACAGTCTCGAGGGATAACGAACTGCGACGTACAACGGGACTCTTGCTCTCAATGACGATGCATACCTTCCCCACAACTCAGCCTGCAAATTATCCTGGGTAATCCTTGCACGGGAAATGCAAGTTCAGGGATTTCATTCCGGTCAGAGAATTTAAAGGCGAGTTGCGCTCGTTCCGATCAGAGAATTCAAAGATATGTTGCACCATCCACTCACTCACTGAGGTCAAAAGCCATCTGCAAAAGGTCTGTTGAGGTCCTGAGGCCTGGGGAGTTTTACCTTGAGGTACTAACCCCGATGTGGTCGTCGCGGAGAATTCGCGGGTACTCGGCGTCTGGTATACTCTAAAATCCCCTCTCCCAATCCCACTTGCGTTTCGCGCGCGCTCGAGGATTGTTCTTGGTTGGCGTTCAAATGAAGCGAAGGTGGACATTCAACTGTGTTTTCCCTGTGTTTCCGTGATATAATCATAGTCGAGCGAGGCAATAGCAAGTTTGAGGCTCCTATCGGCCGTGTTGCATGAGCCTGCCTGAGACTGAACATCCAGTGATGAGCCATGGATTCAATTTTCGGCCAAAGAAAAGCGCCAAGCAGTTGGCCTGAATGCAGATTTGAGGCTGGAAGGACGTCTAGAATCTTCCCGACCTTTCCACCCGTTTTTTTTCGTCCCATTCGCTATTTTGCCCTTGGGCATTTGAGACACTTTGGAAGATGGAATCATTAGCGTGGCTGTGCATTTCTATTTTAGGTCACAGCCGTGCTTGCGGCTTTATGCAGCTCCTGACGGCCGCTGAGAATCGAAAATATTCCTAGCGAAAACGGCAGTCACAGAAAACAGACAGAGTCCAAAGAATCAACGAAAAAGAGCTGGATTTGAGCAGGAAAACGGGATCAAAGAGCCTTTGAATCTTCCGGGTGTCAAATCGACGTTTCGGTGGCTCGAGCGTCGTCACGTGCACATCTTCCGTTTCTTCGGGGTCTCGAGTGGCGAAATCCCTCGCTTTTTCTTCCTTCCCCCCACCTCGTATCGCTCTCAAATCACTCAGAAATCACAATGGCTCGTACCAAGGTCCGTATTCATGCCTAGAACTCCTCTGGGGCGCTCCACTGACTCATATCTGCTAGCAAACCGCCCGCAAGTCCACCGGAGGTCCGTCGTCGTCGGCAACGATGTCCAGCACCCTTTTCTGACTTTTTATCCGTTTTTCTCCAGGAAAGGCTCCTCGTAAACAGCTCGCGACCAAGGCCGCCCGTAAGACTGCCCAGGTATGTATTTCGTCGGTCAATGGTCGTCGTCATCGTCGGGCTTACATAATCCCTCCTCAGCCCGGCGCGACCGGCGGTGTCAAGAAGCCTCACAGGTTCCGGCCTGGAACTGTCGCCCTGCGCGAGATTCGTCGGTATCAGAAGTCGACCGAGCTTCTCATCCGCAAGCTCCCTTTCCAGCGCCTCGTCCGTGAAATTGCGCAGGATTTCAAGGTTTGTTGGTTCAATAATTATTATATGAAAGAATGACTCATGGTCCTGACTCCGCGCACAGACCGACCTGCGCTTCCAGTCGTCCGCAGTCATGGCGCTGCAGGAGGCCGCCGAGGCTGTAAGTCGCCGTCGGGAATATTTTTATATTAACGATTGATATTTTTTCTCCTCGTAGTACCTCGTCTCCCTCTTCGAGGACACCAACTTGGCCGCCATCCACGCCAAGCGTGTCACCATGTCAGTATTTCCCCGCCTCTTCGTTGCCGCCGCCCATACTAATTCGATTTTCTTTTTCCCACCAGTCAACCCAAGGACCTCGCTCTCGCCCGCCGTCTCCGCGGCGAGCGCTCTTAAATGCGGACTCGTGTCTTGTCTTGTACTAGCCTACGGTATATAGTCCCCGCGGCCCGCCTCTCCTCCAGCTCTTTTTGTACCGCCACCATGTATTTGACTTACGGGTTATTTATGCGTTCGATGTTTTGTACCGTATAATATATCCCGTGGACATGCCTGTATGTCTACATTATTCCTGCTTGTGTCCATGCGTCGGTTTACTCTTGAATCCTCATAAGTAAGGCAAATCACATCATAACTGATGGCGCATCAGTATGGCATCCCGGCCGCCTTTCAGTCCAATCTCATCACATTTTTCAGTCCTTTTTAGAGTCTATTGTTAATATCAGACTCATTCAGCTTCACACATTAATCAGTACCTCGCATACCCATACTCCGGAAAATCCCAGCTGCAAAATTATAATATTAATGCAGTACGTCTAGGCACTTTTGGATGTCGGATTGAGCGCGGGAGACATCGGAAGGTGCGAGTTTCGGACGCCGAGCGCCCCAGACGTTCATCAGGAGTATCACTGCAGAGTCGAACAGGACGGTCTCGGTCCGGGGTCAGCGACGCGAAGGATTCTAATTGAACGAGGGAAGAAAATACTGAAGGCTTGAACCAGGGCACCGGTGCCGCGACTCGACTGCACCTCCATAACGTGGCCACAAGATCGGGCAGAGTTAGCGCAGATCACAAGCGCCGGGAAGGGCGACTAGCACGGAAGAAATATAGGTGAGCACCTCCGAGTGGGCATCGAGTGAACTCACATCGATCGCTGAAATCTTGCCCGGGGCCGGGATTAACGGTCGGTGGATCAGCATTTGAACTACGATGTGGAAAGTCAGACACTGGAGTTTGCAGGTAAGAAGAGAAACAGCAAAACCATAATATAATAATAGTAGGTGGTGTATCTGCGTGCATCTCATTCAGACGGGAATGGAAGTTGAAACTGAACGAGCGACTTACAGCAATGTGGATTGGTCGAGGAATATCCCTTGAGCGTGGGATCCCAACGCACTGGGACGAGTCAGTTGCCGCCTGCTTCAGGAAGCAATACGTATGGTTCCATACGATGAAGAGCTATTCACCTTTTTTTTATCGCATGCTCCTTGATACACCTTATAACCTCAGACGCTTTGGTGCTGGGTCAGAGCTGAACGTTGAACATTGGACGACGAGTTGCAAGACGAATTGATGCAAGCTAGTCTCTCGCGGCCAGACACTTCAACAAATGACGCTCCTACCTTACTAGATGCGAGCCGCCTCCGGAATTGGGCTCACCCAAGCTTCACGGTCACGTTACTTGAATTGACTCTACTTTGAGTTACAGCGCTGAGGCCCTCTGGGAACTCCCTGGTTTGTATTATGAACCTATAGCCCTGCTTTCGTTCTGATGAACGGCCCATCCCAGCATTTGAACCCAACATCATTCGTCACCTACGGGGTCAAATGAATTAGTGCGCAAAGAGCGCGATGTTCGCTCACAGTCGTCGTATTACACATCACAGCAACTGGTCTCCCCGTCTCTGTCCTGGCGAATATGTCTTTCGCGACAACGTTGGTTGCTGTGTCGGGGTAGAGGTCGAGAATGGCGACCTCGCGCCCCGTCGCGTTTGCGACGAAGTACCAACACGGATCGCTGACGCACGAACCCTCGACGTACGGCTTGCTGCAAAGTGGATTAATATTAACCCAGGGAATCAAGTACACTGGAATCGCGTACTCGCGGACTGAACCGACAAAGTTCTGGAATAAGAAGTCTTGGATGTGTGTATTATTCAGGAGACTGGTCACATTGGGCCGGGGGCCCACCTGTCGAAATAATTGTTAGGCGCGGCGCGAGCTGAAGGAAAGAAGGAAATCGAAACGTACACCCTGATCCCAGTAGCTTTCCATCGTCAGCTTCGGGTGTCGCGGAATGAGTGCGGTACGTACTTTTGGGTGACGTATATCTACCGTGAGGTGAGTTCAATGCTGGAAGGTGAAATAGCTGACATACGGGGAAGGGTACGTCGATAAAAGTGATGTCTTTCCAAGTGATGCTAGCCCAAATCAGCGTGTATGGGGGAGACGCAGTTTGAGGCAACACACTTGCGTGCTAGCCCGTTACCACCTGTCCAGCTTTTGAACCGTGCGCCGTAAAGCGTGCTTTTCTGCACCGGGCTTTTTAGAATCGGGGATCACTAAACTGGTAAGACGCATACCATCACAGTCGATTCGATGCTATATGTAGTAGATTGAGCCCGCCGGAAATGGAAAGTGAGAGGGAAGACGCACAAGACATTTTGAACATCCGCGACCTGGCCACCCGAGCCGAGTGACCCGATGGACAAACCTGTGCTGATTTCAGCTGGGGTTCCGTGAATAAATGAGAACACACCATGCCCTCCTTCACAATACGAATTTCTGAACACAAAAGATGGGCCAAGGGAGCGGAGAGGGTGAAGTAAGACTGACCTCCAGGTTATGTTGTGCGCCCCATTACCGACAGTAAGACAATCGTCGCCATTAGTCACACGATTGTTTTCAAAGAGCAGATTAGTGCCGCCGGCGGAGAAGCCTGCGTCGAGTGAGTAAAATATTAGGCTGAAAAATCCTATGTACCGTCTCTGTGTGAGTAGAGTTGAGAATCAACATGACAGGAAGAAGTTAAGCAACTTACGTGTTAAATGGGAATGACTGGCGATTTCCTTCAGCACAGACTCGGAGTACGAGGGAAATGAGAGATACGCACTGAGGTATCTGAGGCGGCCAGGATCAGGTTGTTGTAGGCGTGGACGTTTACGGAGCCACTGGTGGCGAAGTTCCAGGCGACGGGCTACGAACCATTGGTCCAACAAGGATCGCGGAGAACAAACGGGGCCCACCTTCCACAATTTCATATCGCGGATAACGCCGTTCGTTATGTGACTGAACGCCCAACCATGCGGCCTGTTTGCTTGTTGGACGGCATCCCACCACTGGATGTTTAAGTGACTGGAAAAACATGCGGGAAGAAACGACAAACAGCCTGCCCATGTCCGTCGACCCACCCCCACTCGGGGTCGGTGGAGCCGCGCAGGGTGACATTATTTCCACCTGTAAATGTGAACCAGGATCCTGGAAAGCCCTGCACAACGAGGTAAACATCAGATGAAAACAAGATAAGTAAAGAAGGCATACCGAGCCCCCGACGACCGCTGCATAGAAATTAAGCCAGGTAAAATTGTACGCATGTTGTTTGCTTACCCTGCACCGCCGAAATATTCGTCGGATATGTTAAATTTCCCTCAATACGTATTTCCACGTTTGTGAAAACTGGGAATTTAACAGCGGTGAAAATGTTGTAAGTAATTCCTTTGCTGAACATAATTGTCGCGTTGCTAGAATGATTCGTCGCCAGTGCGAGCAGGCCTGGAGTGTCGTTCTCGCCCGGAGTGTGCGGGACGACAAACGTATCCCAGGCAAGCGCAGCTGAGGCTTGCAGAAGGAGAAGTGCGGACAACATTGGAGTCAAGTGGAGAGCAGACTTCATTATATTTGACGAGGGTCTTGGGTTTTATAGATCGCCGCTCAATGCGGCGGCCATGTGATAGGTTTCGATCGACTTCGGACCCTTTGGCCGCTCTGCGCGCCCTTGCGCGCCGGTCCGCGCCATGGTCAGACGACTTTGTGTTGGCAGGACGTCGGAGGTGGAAAATCCAAGCAAAAGCGTCTATGTAGCGATAGAAAATGCGACGTATGGCTCAAGCGACATCTTGAGTGTCGTGGGTAGCGAACCCAAGATCAAAAGCTTGCAAGGTGGTGGTTGAGAAGAGAATGTACCGAAAGGGGAAGCCGATGCCGTATCGGGACGAGCGGGCCGACGGCCCGATTTTTCAACCATGGTTGAATTTTACGAGGATTTTTGAGCATATATGTTACACAAACGTTCGAGAAAGTGTACTTGACACTGCTCCAATTAACAACTCGTTGGAGCAGTGTCAACTTAACAACTTGTTCTAATCCACCCAGATAGGCTCCGCCGCGGGTTTCAGATTGGCCTTGGGTCTGTATCCGAGTGCATCCATCCGCATTTTTACCGCACGATGCATCTTGACACCATGAGTTAACTGTCGTGGAAGATGCCTCCCACGCGCCCGATGCACTCTGACACAATATTCAGCAGAGAAGCAATCAAATAAAACAAAGAAAGTCGCACTCGAGTTTCTTCTTCCATGAATCATCTTTCTCTTGGAATCGAAGGCTCTGCGGAAGAACCTCGAGAATCCACCATAGCTTCACACGTTTCAACTCGTCGTTGATGGGACTAAGCGCGTCAACGAGATCCTCCTCTTCTTCAGACTTGAAGTCGAACTCCCCGAGCGAGCTTATGGTTTTCATCGTGTTGATGCTCTGTGCTTCATGTGGCGTCTTGAATAAAGGTGGTGGACGCGGCAAAACCCGAGGATAGAGAGTATTCGGGTCGAGACCGACCGAGCGTAGCATATCAGCGTGGAATAGGATGCCTGTTTGGAGCAGGAAGCACTGTCGAATCATCCAGCGAAGTGGAATGCGCGCTAAACTGTTGCGAGCGGCGTTGGGGAGCGCTCCGCCTCCGACATCTAGTATGTTACCTCAGTTAATTGGCGCCAACGGTCAAGAATAGTATTCACCGCAATGGCACCCCGCGAACCACACCTCTTCAACGTGCGTCAAGTAATCTCCTCCATCTGGCGACGTTAGCGCGTAGAAGAAGCTACTTAAATAAACCTACCTGTATACTGCGCCTCGAGCTGATTCAACGACTTTTTCTTGGACGATGTGCGGCGCGACTTTGGCATTTCACCGGCCTGTACGCCACACTGCAACTCCTCGTGCGTCGGACGGTTCCAAAAGTTCGGCTGGGAGAAGATATGACCGCCGTATAACTCAACAAGCGGACACCGTACCTGGAAGCGTGCCCGGTGTTCATCCAATGCTAACGCATGCCTGAAATAACGGACATTCGTATTCGAGCGCGTGAACGGGAGGCGGCGAGGGATGAATCCAACGGAGCTGACGGTTTCCCTGCTCACGGTATGAGTTGCACTCCCAGAGCTAAGACCTGACAGGTAATTACCAAACACCAAGTAGCTCTATGTCGACATCAATGCTGAATGCCTTCTTAAAGGCGGTACTCTGTGGAGCATACCGTCCGTCAGTACTATTCAAGTTAGACACTGGTGCATGCTACCTGTCTCCATCCGGTCTCGTCCTCGCGTGAATACATTTTGTACGCGAAGGGAACTTGCTGGTGATTGCACTTGGGCAATAGTCCAACCTTGTGTATCCTGTCCGCCGCTTAGAGGGGGCAGAGCAAGCGATGAATGACTTACATTCCGGCAAGCGCGCGGGCGGTCTTTTGAGGAGATCAGCAAGACAGACGTCAGAAAAAAAGTCTGATGACCGTACATAGGCGCCGCGGGAGAACCTAGTACCATAAATAAGATTGTCGGTCAACCATGACAGTTCAACATACCCGAACAAGCATATCTTGTCGCCGTATTGGTCTACGTATAGCATGAGGATTTATCGACGCGTCGAGTAAGACAGTACTCGCAGTTCTGCATCAAGAATTCATATCCACCTTGGAAAAGGAGATTTAGCTCGACGGAGGAGGTAGAGTGCGCTGACCCTTCACTTACCCATCACATGTGCATTCAAATGAGATCCGAGCATGGCATCTAGTGCCCTATGAAACTTTGCTAGCCACGGACGTGCTATTTCAGGGACACTGTAAGTGCCAATCCCCGCCTGCAGATATAGATGAGAGAGCCGGAGAAGACTGGAAGGGCCGAGGGATACCTGGTAATACACCAATTGCTGGCTTTTGTCGTCTTTCTTGAGCATCGAAAAGAAGTTGACGACATTAGAGTTCTTCCGCGCAATGAATTTAGATGAAACTCGGCGTAAGACGATAGTAACGATGCTCACATCGTCGTCGAATTGGTCACCAGTGCCGTCAAAGCATAGAATCAAAGTCCGGTGGTCGTTCGAAGGCGGGATAGTCCTCTCCAAACCATACTCTTGGCCACTTGGGGAGGCAGAAGTTGGCGAGCTGAGTTTCGGAAATGTGGGGTATTCGTCGATGGCAATCGTCGAGGTTCCCGAATTTACAGGAGAGTGAATGGCCGTCATGTTTGAAAAGATGGTGGTGCCACGGCGAGTAGAGCCTCTTTATAAACTCGTTGTTCGGCTCAACGTATTCGAAGCGCGTGATGGGCATCTAACGCCATCTTATCTAAGTACCTTCTGCGCACATTAGCCTCAGTCATTTCGGTCCGAGCTAGGTAGTTCAACAACGGAAGACTATACTTAGTACTTTATAGTACTTTCCCTTCATCTGAGTTGACAGAACAGTCTCCGAAGGTGTCGTCCGGTGGAGCGAGCGCTTGGAGCAGAATGACTGGGTGTTCCGAACTCAACCGTTTGTTTTCGCCGATTTTAATTTACTTTGCATCCATTCCATTCGGGTGAGTTGTAATCGCGAAGGACTCCAACGCGACTGGAAGATTGCAGGTTCGGAGATTCGTGTCAAAAGAAATACATTCTGGCCGTCCCATTGGATTATTGAATACTTTAAATATGCGAGAACCGAGTAGCGTGAAGAGGCGAACAGGCGAGGTCTAGTCCTCGTCTGAACCGGAGCCCGATCCAGAGCCGCCCTCATCCTCGCCGTCTAAACATCGCGGTCAGTTGTGTGGGTAGATAAAATAAAAATATCATAGCGCACCACTGGCAACATCGTCTTGGGTGACGCTCGCCTGCGCCTGGGATTTGCGGATGAGCGCGCGGATCTCCGTGTCTTCGTTGGAGAGTAAATCTAACACAGTCTCGCCGTTCTTGTCTTTTATTCTGGGTTGCCCGAGTCAGCAATCGATGGACAGACGAATAGAACTAAACGCACCTTGTATCAGCCCCGGCATCTAACAAGCTCTCTACGATGTGTTTCCGCAATTCTAGGTCCTCGATGACTACTGCGAGGTGCAGGGGCGTAGCCTTCTGGATGCGGTTTATTGGGTCGACGTCGCACTCCTCGTGTGATAGGATGTGCTCCAAGACATCGGTTGATCCGTGCGTGACTCTGTCCGACGGTCAGATCCTCGTCCAGAGGGCGTCATGTACCCGCTCACGCGTTGTGGAGGGCTGCGATGCTCGGTTAGTGAAGCGCGCCGCGAAAGCTTATAACGCGGACCTGTATTGCCTAAACTGCAAAATGCAGCATTATTCTGGTATTCACGGGCACAGATAACGCGGTACGGACCCATCTTGACAGTTTATATCGAATCCGCCTTGCTCAAAGACTTCTAGGAGCAGCTCTTCGTTGTCCGCTCGCGCCGCAGCAAGAAGCCGCTCATCTAGCCACAGTAAATCTTGAGGAGAGCACCCAGATACGAAGACGAGGACACACTATTGCTGGCGCCTTGTTCAGTTGGTTCAGGGTCCATATTAGCGTCTACAAGAAAGTGGTGGCAAGAGAAAGCAGTTTGTGATGCCTGTCACAGATCCGGCTTGCTCTGGACCACCACCATCGAATATCCTACTTTTTTAATGGATTCTGGGGCCACTGTGCACGACCTGGTGACTATGAGGACCTTAATCGACACCCAGACTCTCTGAATACTGGTGTAGACGGACGATCGATACCAACTCATCGAGCAAGGCCCTGCTTCGACAGTTTCTCGCACTTGGTCTTCTTTTGACGGACAAGAGCCGCAATGGATCGTTGCAAAATCTGCTACCACTCGAAAAAAGTTCTCCAAAGAGCCCCATGATATTGTCAAGGAACTGAGGATACTCTGTAAATTGTCGCAGACGAATGTGAGTCGAGTTCGCGGAGGGCGACGGTGGACTAGCTGCCCTGATCTTCAGAAGTTCTTCACACATATCCTGCTGCATACGACACTTGGACGTGATTACTGACTGCTGGTACAAGGTTATACCTGTGCTTTCTCATTTCAAGGACACTGCTGCATCCATGTTAACCATTTACCTCCCATACATTCCCTTTTCCCTCGCCCAACTCATCGACTCCCCCTCCTTCTCCCCGTTTTCTGCTCCTCCTTCGTCACCCACACTGGATCCTCGACAAGAAGCCTGCATGCTCATCCTCGCCAAATCCATCACTTTCCAGATGCTCTGTGCCCTCGCATATCTCCATGACCCCGCGCGCCAAATCACCCATCGCGATATCAAGCCCGCCAACCTCCTGCTGACCCCCGAAGGGCGCGTCGTCTTCATCGACTTTGGTATCGCGCGCGAAGAAGCCACAGCAAGCGGCGGCCACGGCGACTTGTGGCCTGAACCTGCCGGACAAATGTACTTTGAGGTTTCTACTGGGTACCTGCCACCCTTCTCTCTCATTTAATTGCTTCCCACTGACTGCAAACGTCCAGCCCATACCGCGCCCCTGAACTCCTCTTCGGAACCCGCGCATACGACGCTGTAGCGATCGACATGTGGAGCGTTGGCACCGTGCTCGCGGAGATGTTCGCTGCGCTGCGGCTGTGCTCCGACTACGCCGACGATGAGGATGATGAGGAGCCAGCGTCCAGCGCGCAGCCCAACGACCCCCCGTTCGTCGTCCCGCCCCGACTGCACGTGGGCCAGCCAGACACGCGGTGGGCGCGCGACACCCTTTTCAACGGCCGGCGGGGCGAGATCGGGCTCGCGTGGAGCATCTTCAAGGTTCGCGGCACACCGACGCGGGAGAGCTGGCGCGCGTTCGCTGACCTGCCCGGTGCGGCGAGCGTCGAGTTCAAGGTCGTCCCGCGCGTGCCCTTGCGCTCGTTCTTACCGAATCTACCCCCGAAGGAGGAGGAGGAGGAGGCGGCGCTGGTGTTGGAGCTCCTGGAGGGGTTGCTGGCGTATCCGCCGCCGCAGCGTCTGAGGGCGGGCGACGCGCTGAATCAAGCGTGGTTTGGAGGGAGGATCGTGCTGCCCCCCGGCTATGTCGACGATCGGACCAAGGACGACGAGCGAGTGGTTTTTGAGCTTGATGGAGAGGTGTTGGCGGATTTCGTGGGTCGGATATTGTCGTGAGGTGTGGTGGTTTGAAAAAAATTAATGTTTCTGGATGAGCCAACGATCCAAAATGAACGGGGGTTTGTTTGCAATCGGACCCCTAATTTAGTAATTTCGATTCCTATTCGGTCCATCCCTTTGCTTCGTACCACCATCATCGCTTTGTCGATTCTGTCCAGTTCCCGAATTCTCAATCCTTTCTTGCTTTTTACCGTGATGCCTCCACTTTCCCTCCACCCATATACCATATACGAGGGTGAAGAAAACGCGCAGGCGCATGAGTCGACTCCGCGCGGATATTACCTCTCGTTATTTAATTTGCGTCTAATTCTAATTCCCGCACTCTCGACTCCTCAACGCCTCGACTTCGAAGGCTTCAGTTGGGCTTGAGCATTTCTTCTTCTCGTTCCGCTCTTCAAATGTCTTCGGACTCAGCATCACCGGCCCGAATGGCAACTCCGCAGCGTAAAATGTTCTCATGCCCACCCAACATAGTACCTACCAGTCGTTACGTCTGTCCTCTACAGCCCTCTTCATAAGGACAAGGCGTCGGGTTCCTGATCCCACCATGGCTCTTTTCTGGAGGCAATTCGCGGCGCTGTTTTGGAAAAACTGGATCGTCCTGTCAAAGCATTCTTTCGTGCGTTAGTTTTGCACATGCTTTATTCTTCAAAATAATTTCAAGGGCAGCTCAATATCCTGCGATGCTTCATCTTCCCGGTCGCATACGGTGTCTTTCTCGCTGTAGCCAAAAAGTTCTTGCTCAAGCCCAATAATGTGAGTTGTCGCGATCGTGAATTAATTGCCGAGTATGTTGATGTGCTGCTCTTCGTTCAGTATGGAATCGGCAGTCCAATTCCAGTGTATGCGCTGCAGCAGCAGTTCCACGACGCGGGGACCTTGGTTTGGGCCGACGCGACGGACGGGACTAGCCAGCCGTCGCCAGCGGACATCATGGCTCGAATAACAAACGGCTTCTCCGAGGCCCAGCTCGGCGCGGTGAAGAAAGCACCGTCGGCCGCCCAGCTGCCTTTCGAGTGCCCTCAGAACTTTAATGGCTTCTCGGAGTGCTATGCGGGAGTGGTTTTCTACGATATCCCAGCAAACTCGACGAATCCCCTCACGAGCGCGGTCAACTACACTATCCTCGCGGACTCGGGCCTCTTCCACATTGATGTCGTGCGCCATTCCAGTGATTTTGAGACGAGGGTGCTGCCGCTGCAGTGGGCTGTGGATCAAGTGCGTGTTTCCTGCGGGAGCGTGTGATTTCGTCTCTAACTCTGCCCAGGCGATCATAGAGCTACGGACGGGGGTCACTGTGCCCACCCCGCTCGAGTGGCCGTTCACAAATGAGACGAATGAGGAGCAGGATAAGAGAACCCGACTGAGTATGTCGTTTCCCTCCTTGCAACAAGTGTAGATCTGACGCGACGCAACGCAGGCTTCGTTCGAGGCATTCGAGAACTGCTCGTTATTGCCTTGTGCGTCCAACTCTTTTATGCCTATGGACTCGGCTAACTCAGCCCCAGCTTCATCTGCTTCATCGGTATATCGTATCAGCTCCCTGGTTCAGTGGCCGGGGAGCGCGCGAACCAAGTGACATCGCACATGAAGGCCATGGGCCTGCTCGACTCGGCGCGTATCGCCTCCTGGCACCTCAGCATCTCGCTCGTCTATCTCCCCGCCTGGATCATCGTCGCCCTCGTCTGGCGCGCGCAAATCTGGGTCCTCACCAACGTCCTCCTCATCCTCGTCGTGCACATCCTCCTCGGCCTCACCCTCGCCAGCTACTCCTTCTTCATCGCGGCGCCCTTCGGCAAGAGCCCCCAGCTCGCGGCCGTCTTCTCGACCTTCCTCGCCATCCTCTTCGCCATCCTCGCCCTGGTGCTCAAGAAGCTCGGCACGGGCAGCGCGTTCATCTTCACCATCATCTTCCCGCCGGGGTTCTACATCTTTGCGAACCGCGCGATTAGCGGGTACGAGAACCACAGCTTCGCCACGGACGCACTGAAGGGGGACCCCGACCACAACCTGCAGCTCCTCACCATCATCATTGCTGGCATCGTACGTGCTGCGGCTTGCTTGCTAGATGCATATCCTAATTCATTATCCTCAGATCGACGTGTTCCTGTGGCCCTGGCTCGCGGTTCTCCTCGAGCGCCGACTGTACGACCCCAGAGAACCAGCCTCCACTCGCTCCTGGAAATGCTGGGGTCGCCGTAAACGCGAGACGCTGACCATCCCTGCGGATGTCGCGATTTCGGTCCAAGGGCTGAACAAGACATTCAACACGTCCATGTTCAATCGCAAGGGCGGGAACGTCACAGCTGTCTCTGATCTCACGCTTGATATCCCCCGGCTGGGTATTTTCGTACTCCTCGGATCCAACGGGTTCGTTGTTCTTTCTTTACATAGGCTTTTTTTTCGATGCTCACCGTTGGGCATGCAGGGCCGGGAAATCCACGACACTGTCGGTCGTTGGTGGCCTGACGGGCCGTTCCCGCGGCGAGGTCGTATTCGAAGGCGGAGTCGCAAAGCCCCCGCGCGGGACGCTCGGTATCGTCCCGCAGAAGAACGTGCTCATTCCGGAACTGTCGTGTCTTCAGACGCTTCGCGTCTGGCGCGCGGTGAAGTGGTCGAGCAGCTCCGTCGCAGACGAGGATCTTGAGCAACTGCTGCGCGATTGCGATTTGCAGAGCAAGATCCACGCAAATGCGAGCACGCTCTCGGGCGGGCAGAAGCGGAAATTGCAGCTTGCCATTGGACTGGTTGGGGGCTCGAAGAGTATGTCCCTGTTGTGCGCTTCCACGACGATATTCTAATGATTTTCCCGTAGTTGTTCTCGTCGATGAGGTATGTTGATATGTGGGGGGTATTTGCCTCCGAAATTGACCTGGTAACAGTGCACTTCTGGAGTCGATCCGCTCTCACGGCGAGCGCTGTGGCGAACCCTGATCTCGGTGCGACAGGAGCGAACGATCTTGTTTACCACCCATTTCCTCGATGAGGTATTTGTCGCTGTGAAGATGGCTCCTTCAATGTTAACTCCCAGTCCTTTTAGGCCGATCTGTTGGCCGATAGCATTGCCATCCTAGCGGCGCCGGGCAAGCTGGTCGCCTCTGGATCACCCGTGTCCTTGAAACGCGACCTCGGAGAAGGCTACACCGTCCAGGTGTCCCTTCCCCTTTCCGAGACCGTGGAAAAGACCGGGGCGTCGACGGAGCTGCTTCAAACCATCCGCACGCTAGCACCGCACACGCATATGTCGCTAGCGTCTCCCCATCAGCCGTTGTATCACCTCAAGTCGAAAGACACCGTTGTCGTTGACAAGGTCCTCCAACTGCTTGATGGAGAGTCGGAGAAGTACAGCATCAGGTCGTACGACGTCCTCGGGACCTCAATCGAAGATATCTTCCTCGAGCTCATGCGGAAAGAGGATCCGCAGCCTCTCGAGAACGCGGACGAACTGGAAAAAAGCTCTACTCCCAGCGCGGATTCGATCGACGAGCCGAAACCCGTCACGCTCAATCTGGCGACGGGGCGCGCGACCTCGCCCTTGCGACAGGCGTTGACGATTTTCTATAAGAGATCTATCATCTTCCGTCGCAGCTGGCTGACGCCGTTTTTGGCCGTCGTCATCGCCATCGCGGGTGCGACCATTCCGCTTGTTTTCCTCAAGGGACGATCGCAATCCTGCATCAAGACGCTCGACATCCCCGGAACGGATATCTTCCTCTTCCCGCCGACCTCGCCCCTCCTTCCATTTTATCTCGGACCCCAGTCGAGGGTGTTGGACTCCCCGCCGGGCATCGTCAACAGCTTGGGCAACCTCACCGCCCTTAGCAGCTTGGCGAACCTCACTGCCTTCGCCAACTTCACGGGCTTTGGCAACACCACCGCCTTGCAGCCGTTCAGCATCCTCGACCTGGCCGACAATGCCACGTTCGTCAGCACGATCCAGCAGAACTACCTCAACATCACGACGGGCGGGGTGTCCTTTGACGCAGCGACGAGCAACACCCTCGTCGCATGGGAGGCCACCGCGCCTGGGTTAATGGGCCCGACAATGCTGAATTTGGCGAGCAACATATTGTATAACCATGCGTTGAACACTTCTGGGCGGGCTGGCGTGTTACCCTCGCTCATTTTGCCCACATACGAGACTTTCCCGCCGGTCGATGCGGGAACACTCGTGGCGCTGAAGTGGATTGCCTTCTTCTCCGCTGTTATGGTGAGCTCAATGGTGCAACGACCCTTTTTATGGCTGATTTCCAAAAAAAAAGTCGGTGTATCCTGCTTTCTTTGCGCTGTATGTGTCGAAGGAGCGCCGCTCGTCCGTCCAAGGTACGCCCTTTCCGCCGTTGCAATCGATTTTCATCGGACTGACTTGCATAACAGCGATGCAATATAGCAATGGTCTCTACAACCCAATCGGCCTGTGGTTAGGGCATCTCGCTTTCGACAGCATCTTCACCGTCATCATGGCCACCGTGGTCATTATAATATTTGCAGCGGCATCCAACCAATTTCATGGCCTTGGGTTCTTCGTACGTCGTCCTGCTTTCCTCTCTTGTAATACCAAGCTCAAAATCGATACCAGTGGCTCGTTCTAGTGCTCTACGGAATTGCTGGAACCCTTTTCGCATATTGCACATCGTTAATGGTGGCTTCACCGCTGGCTGCGTTTGCCGCCGTTGCTGGCTACCAGTTTATAATGTTCCTGGTACGCTTCCTGTTTCCCCGCTGTCCAACAGCTCTCTTATGACCGTTGAACTTATAGCTATACATCGCCGGCTACCTTCTCGTTCTCACGTATGCGAAGACTTCCGATGCGAATCGGTTGATCACCATCATACATTTCTCCCTCTCTATATTGTCTCCAGTCGCCAGCATAGTGAGTACGATTCCTGCCATTCAATTCCTGCCATTCAATTCCTTCTACTGACGTCGTCATAGATAAGAGCGGGACTGGTGTCCGTCAACCTCTTTTCGCTCCTCTGCAATGGCACGTCGACAACACTGTCCACATCCTGGTTGGGCGCGATAATGCGATACGGCGGACCCATCACCTATCTCATTGTCTACTCCTTCGTGCTTCTCGGCGTCCTCGTCTGGGTCGACTCCGGCGCCGTCTTGCCGCAGAGATTCCGAAAACGTGCGAAGGTGTCAGCTGCGGAAGCGGATCGTCGTCCGGTGAAGGAGGATGTTGCATTGGAAGGAAAGGCTGCGGCACAGTCGGATGACCCACTGCGGGTGCTCAACGTGACGAAGACATTCGGCTCGAATACGGTCGTCGACGACGTCAGTTTTGGCGTCTCTCGCAACACGATCTTCTGCTTGCTCGGCCCCAACGGCGCCGGTAAGACCACCGCGTTCAATGTCATTCGTGAGTTTTGGCGTATTCTCTGACTCGTCTCTTGACTTATTATTTGTAGGCGGCGATGTGACTCCCGAATCCGGAGACGTTTTAATCCAAGGAACGTCTGTAGTAAACCACCCACGAACAGCACGAATGTCCCTCGGAGTCTGCCCTCAGTTCTCCGCCATCGACGCACAGCTGTCCGTCCGAGAGCATCTCATAATCTATGGTCGCCTCAAGGGCCTCCGATCCGACGAGCTAGCCACCAGCGTCGAATCCCTCATGTTGGCGACCGGCCTACATATCTACGCCGATCGATTGGCGAGCAAGCTTTCCGGGGGTAATCAGAGGAAGCTATCCCTCGCGATTGCGCTGATGGGTAATCCCTCGGTCGTCCTCATCGACGAATTCTCCACCGGAATCGACGCGAAGAAGAAGAGAGAGATGTGGCGGACGCTGCGAGCGGTGGCGGTGGGCAAGTCTCTAGTCATCACCACGCACTCGATGGAGGAGGCTAGCAGTCTTGCGAGCAAGGTGGGGATCCTCGCGGTGCGGTTACTCGCCATCGGGACCACCGAGTCGCTCTCCGCGCGATACGCGACCTACGAGGTCCATTTCACGTGTCGCACGCGCGAGGACGTCACCCGCGCGCAGACGCTCATGGCTTCCATTCCCGGTGCCCGAATGGCGGACGACGTCGCGACGCGGTTCGAGGTCCCCATCGAGAAGGACAACAGCGGGCTGACGCTCGCGAAGCTCTTCCACTTGCTTTCTGCGCAGGGCGACTTTTCCGAGTACACGGTGGAGAAGGCGACGCTGGAGAGCGTGTTTCTGAAGGTGATTAGAGAAAATAATGTGCAGGAGGAGGGTCAGGAGAGCCATCGACGACGACGAAGGTGGCTGCCCTTCTTCCGTCGCTAGACTTGTATCTATACGTAGATTTATGACATGTACTACTTATTTACTCGCGGATACATATGGACGTTATAACGGTACAAATATTGTGGCGTCAGCGAAGAGAACGACTGGGCTCGCGCATCTCCGAAATCCCGTCAATACGGTGTTGAACACAGGTTTTTACGACGTCGATTGATATCCTGACTTCTTGCAGCCAACTTTTGAATTTATTCGCATCTTGTCCAATTTTTCGGAAGTCCCTGCAGTTGGACTGGAGTCGTCATTAAAAGGAGTGAGATTCAACCTGGCAACGCTACCTTTCGTTTGATTCCCGGCCCCCGCCTTCACTAGTCACTAGAGTCCTCTCCCATGGCCACCCGATTCATCTCGTGCAATTCCTCCCATGTCGGCAGTCCGAAGAGCTTGGGTAGCTTGTTCCAAAACTTGGCGGCAGCTTTCCGCAGACGAGTCTTCGCCAATGCACGGCAATGATCGCACATGCCACGGGATTTCATGTTTGCGTCGGTAGTTATTTCAAGCGTAGGGGGAGTCGGGTCGACCCACGGTTGATTGAGCATGGCCAGCAGATCGGACGTAGCCGAGGCGCGCGCGGCTTTGCACCGTGCAAGCGTCGCGCACTGTTTATCACCGGCCTGGGTGAGGAACTGATTGACCTTTATGACTCCCCTGAGTAGAGAGCTATGGGCCGCGATGCATTTCTGAACATGGGGTTCCATGTTCCCCACCAAGAACGGGCGGAGTACGTCGGGCTCATGTCCAGCCAGACAATAATACGCGCATGGAAGGAGCCATTGGGCCCCGACCTCAACCGCAGTCTCTATGACCGACAGGGAATTTCGCAGCGCTGTTTCCTCTGGAGCGATGTCGGTGAGATGGTCGTGCGAGTGTTCGTCGAAGGTCTGCCGATACCATCCATCAACGGCGAGGTGCTCCAGGGCACGGCGGTAGAGAGGCGGGACCTCATATCGTTTCGACAGTCGAAGAACCTTGAGCACCACGGAGAGTCGAAGGGGAGTCGGCGCTGGCTGGAAATAACTGTAGTGTAGATTTATGAAGCCCGTGAGTTAGAGGTCGCAAGACACACTTTGGGTCCGATATGGCAGACATAAATGCCTGCAAATCCTGCGCTGAGTCGGGCAGTTGCACGACAGGGCAGCCGTCGATTTGCTCGGTCGATGCCCGAGGCGCAGCGATGATATTCCGCAAGACTCTGGATCTCGCTGCTAATAGGCCTCTCAAAATCCGAAAAGTTCTGTTGTCGGCGCAAACGACGATCTGTGCGTCGTTGTTAACCATACGTCAAGAGCCAGCGACTTGGCGTGGTGAGAATCCAACTGTTTTTATGGGCAATTGACAAGAATAAAACCGTATATATATTTTGTTTCATTTACTAAGCCTCCAAACAATAAATAAACGATAAAAAATCCGGCAAAACGGTATTTTTGGAGCAGAGGATGTGAGAGCTACCAGTACTACACGAGGGCTAGACCTCCCTGTATATGGAGACACCCCGCCCAAAGGATTAATTTTGGAGAATCGCCATTGAGGATTTCTTCACCAAGATCTTGCTCCTGACCCCCTCTGACTTTGCCTATGAACTTTCTCAAGTCAAAACACAGCGACAAGGTTCAACCGCTTGAAGCCAGCGATTTCCCACGGTTTAGTATTCGATTCCCACGGTTCAATGCAGCGACCATGATTTCGGCAACGATCATAATTTCGACATTTCGCCCGGCTTGCGGTTGACCTCAGCCTGGTGGTATGTATTCGGTCCGCCCTTTGCGTTTCTCCATCAGACTGACAAAATGATTCACCCGCGGTTCGAGCCTTTGATTTGAATATCTACAGCCGGATGCCTCCGGACCAAGAAAGAGTGCGCTGCTGGCCGACAACGAATTCGAACAAAATTCGAATAACTGGAAGTATCTGGCTGAGATGAGCCTTGGATGGGATGTCACCAATTGGCCCAGATTGTGACACTCAAAGCAAGCCAGGAGACACTCATGGTCAACCAGGAGCGTGATCGTCTAGAGTGGATGCGGGACTGTCTACTACAGCAGAAGCGCCACCACCTCCGACTGCTCCAGCTTTCAGCTGACAAGATGGCCGCCGAGCTCAAAGAACTGAGACTCAATGAGCGCTTTGAGAGCCTGACGCTCTGCATGTCAATGCGGACCGGTATGTTTGACAAGCTCTTTCCGCGTGTGCTCAATTCTTTCTTCAGCTTTCTATAACGATTTGATTTTCGATACGACCGACCGGGGGAGGAGGACGTCCTGAGTGTAAAAGAAAAGAAGAAGTTGAGATCCGTCAAGAAGGCACGAAACATTATTACCCCATAGCAACTCGCTGGCGACTGCGGCGGAAGAAGAGCTGGAACCGCTTCGCAGCACGTATGATAACGAAGATTTGAAGTGGTATCCAAGGCTAGACGCGGTGGCGCCGCCGGGTGGCGGTCATCCGCAACCTCTACTGTCTCGGAGGGACTCACCTTGCGACCCTACGGGGGTGCTCCTGGCGACAAATCCCCAGCGGCTGATTCTTAAGAAGGAAAAACAGTTCGTGGCCATCGGCGGGGCGCGCCCCAACCTGGCCCTGCTATCTGAGGCCGGAAGCTATCAAGGGTTCCGAGTCCGAGAGGCGAAGTTCGCGGACTTGCAGGACGAGATTGCTCAATTGCAGGCAGCGCTCAGAGAGCTTGAGGAGAGTTGGGCTTCTCAAGTTCAACCCGACGGAACATTCGAGTCGTCGTTGAAACGGCGGCGCATCTCGTAGTAATTGACATGTATGTACAGACCAAAGTTTCGGATTCAGAAATTCTGAGTTGGTAGACCTCCACACTATCCATCTACCTTTTATGTGCTTCAATAGCAGTAGTTTACTAGTAAAGCTGGCATCAAACCCCGAACTTGCAATATCAATAACGCAATTTCCTCGGAAATAATAAACAGTTCATTGATACATTAGAGTGTTACAGTATGTCCGTTAAACGTAGGGATTCCGGTCCACATTCCACGCCCGCTATTGATATCGGCGCCAAGATAGGCATGGAAGACCAGTTTGGAACCGTCCTTGGCCACGGTGGCGCTCCCCGGCGCGCGCAGACCATCCGTTCCAGTAACGAGTAGCGGTGTTGTCGATTTGGTGTAAGGCCCTGTCACGCTCGTCGCCGTCGCGTAGCTCAAATCGTAAGAGGTGTCCGCGTAGCACCCGGAGCTGAAGAACAGGAAAAAGACGTTGTTGATAAAGACGAGACTCGGCGCCTCGACGAGCGGCCCGTCGGCGGTGCCGCGGTCGAGGATTTGCACGGGGGAACCGACGACGGTGTGTCCGTCTGCAGCGACCTTCTGCAGCATGATTGGGGTCGAGACGATGGGCGCCACATCGTTGTTACACGAGCCACCGTGTGCGATGCTGTTGCCATCGATCTTGTACACGACGTAGAGAGTGCCATCGGAGGCCTGGAATCCCCCCGCCTCGATGGCGCCGCCCTGGCTCAGGGGGCATGCGATTGTCGCCTGGATGGGCGTGTACGGCCCGCGGATGGTCTTCGAGGTGGCGGCGCCAACGCAGTGCGCGGCGGCGTTTGAAGCATTTTGAGCGGAATAGTACATGACGAACGAGCCGTCTGCGATTTGGACGACCATAGGGGCCCACACGTTCGACGCAGATTGGCTCGCCCAAGTGGCCACCATGGGGAGCGGATCGGTGTTCACCACCGTCCATTTGACAAAGTCTGGGCTGGTGGCGAGCTATGCATAACATAAGGATAATTTGGGGTCATGGCGGTAATTCGGCGTACCTGTACATTATGGCCTGCTCCGTTGGTCGCGAATGCAAACCACAGATTCTCTGACGCCACCCATATAAGTGCGGGGTCCGGGAAATTCACGTTGACGGCAGGACCAGCCACGGATCGTTTGGTAGGCGTTGCACGAGATAGTTGCACGCAAAAGAAGACTGCGAGGGACAGGAAGGCACGCAGATAGTGGGAATTAGACATGTAAAAGTTTGTTAGATGAATGACTTCATGAAATTGGGTTAAATAGGTCCAGCTAGATTGATGAAGCGATTGAAATCCGGGGCCACTTCGTTACGGGTTGCTCCCTTTGCGATGGTTGTCGAAAATTCGGGTTTGCTGACCAGGGATGAGTGCACCCATGATTATAGAGTTAAGACCCCATGGGTAACAGACCGCATGAAAAGATTTCCCAAAAGAGACTCGCAGCGAAAAAGTTCGCCCCAAACCCCGCCCATCGATAGCTCAGCTCAAAACCTTGCTGACCACAAAAGGGTCCAATTTGGTTGACCCATGATCACAGAGTTGAGACCTCATGAGTAACAAACCGCATGAAGAGATTTCCCAGAAGAGACTTGCTCGCCCAAGCTGGACCCATCGATAGCTCTGCTCAAAAAACCAGCGCTGTGTCAAGACCCGCCTGCAATGGTCCTGAGTCCGCAGATGAACCTGAACGAGAAGAAAAGGCTGCAAAATTTGGTCAGGTTGAGGTTACCTGGTTGAGATCAAGTTGCCGGGCCGGCCGGTTGCGTGGCATTCCTGTGGCAGTGACAGGCAGTGACCGATGGTGACCGCACAAACGGTCCAGCCCAGTCCGTTGTGACTTTTGCCAACGTCGTGCTGCAATTCCTCAAGGCGAAAAACCTTTGCAACACCCAAGGTGGCCTGGGATTATGCCAGGTGGTAGGTTGAACGCTAACTATGAAACTCTCCCTCCTGAACTTTTGGTACACCTTTGGATGAGCGCTTGTGTACAGCGCGCTATATATACACCATTCCAGCCTCCTGCAGGAGCTGGGGACGTGAAGAGCGCGTATACTGCCGTCATTTTTGTCTGCCGGAACTGGCGTAACTGGGCCATAAGCTTTCTCTACCGCAACATCAAGTTCCTGGCGGACAGGCACCCGGAATATGGCCGATGGGTTCGTCCTCACACTGATGGTTAGACATGCTTCTGATTTCATAGAAGGTTCGGCGAGTGATATTACCTGCCTCGTTGACGGCCACAGAGTTCTCCTGGCCCATGTCCTGCAGGAGGTATTTGGTATCTGCCCCAATATAACGGTCTTTGTTCGGCCTCAGTATCAGCACCTCCCTCCGCTGCCACTGGCACGACAACGCCTGCAATTCAACAGTACACCGTGTCCCCCGCTACCCTCCCTGAAGCGACTAGATTGGTGGAACTACGGCGAAGCCTCACTTTTTTTGTTGGACGGAAGCATAATTCGGCTACCCGCGGTTCTATGCTGCCCAAAATTTGGAGTATCTCTTCGTGGGCGTGCAGGTTTGAAAGGTGGCCAATTTCTGGACCACCCTACAAAGGCCGTTCATCTACCCAGTCTACGCACCCTGCATATAAACGTGGCCACTTTCAGCCTCCTCCGTAGCATTTCCAACTGGTTCCTCCCGGCCTTGAATACTTTGATTATGGACGTAGCCTTGCGCTTGAGCTTGGTCTGGGCCGCGCACGGATAGCACCTTAAAGTCAGTTCGGGAAAGAGGACGGCTTCCTGGACGATGATTATCTCACGTCTGCCTCCAAGGCTACCTTGATGCTTAAACCGCTCAATGCTCATTGACCGCGGATGCGCTCTCGAGATGCTGGATGCACAGGCCACGCGTAGGCCTCGCGTATCTGCCCTGGGTCGTTCAGCCTGCCCAAAACACCCACTGGCAGGTCCGGCAGGATAAAATGACCTACTCGGATACACAGATGGTCTCAAAAGAAGGCCTGCAAATATTGAAGGTCGCCTTCATCGTATTACTGCCGATAAACGAACCTCTTGTGTATATATTTTTTCAAAGATTTATGTGGCCAAACCGGACCGAAACGCCGTCATGACGCACGTTCGTAGGGTAGAAATCTTAACAAGGTCAAATATTACGACTTTTCCCCTTCTCCACCACGTAGGATGGGCTTTATTCCTCAAGATGCCCTCCAGAACCTTCATAAGTACGCGTACAAAGGAGTAGACAAGTGTGTACCTTTTACTTGACCGTTCCCAATGAATCCCAATTTTCTTCGCTTCGCGCAGATCTCCCCTGTCAAAATACGTTTTAAATCCGTTCTGGACGTGGTTCGTCACGCTATGGCCGCTCTCAGTCGCACCCAACACGGTAGGCCGACTCGTGCTGGCTTTTCAAGGCATTAACCCGCCTTTAGATCACCTTGTCCGGGTTGTCCATCGTGTTTTTGAACTTCGCGACGGTGCTTTTGTATGACCCCGCGTATCTCACGGAAAAGGGTGGGGTGGTGATACCTAGCTGGGTATACTTCTCGTATGTGTGCTGTCTTGTGCCACCATGCGCGTTTACACTTTTTTAAACGCGCAGGTGCTCCATTGGGCTGTTTTTGTACCAGAGTTTTGATGCTATAGACGGGTGCGACACGCGTCCAGTCGTGTATCTATGACTTTCTGACCAGGAGGCACAGCAAACAAGCACGGAGGACCGGAATGGCGGGACCTCTGGGGGAGATGTTTGATCACGGTGAGTCTCGTTAGTTTCTTCTTTCAATATCTGACGTTTATCAGGCTGCGATGCGATGAACACGACTGTGAGTATTCAATCGAGTGTTCCCTCGAGTTGGCCCAATCTGCCTCGACTTGGGCATTTATACCAAGTTGCGGGGGCATGCTTTGTATTGACTCGAAATACGTGAACCGACGTTTCTGACCGCACCTTTAGCTCGAGGTTATTCTCGCCTCGCAAGCCCTCAATCTCGGACGGTCTTGGTGGACGGTCGCGTCCCAAATGGCAACTCTGGCCAATTTCTATCTCACCACATGGGAAGAGTTCCACACAGGTTTGTTTCCCAAACTTTTCCTCGGCCGCGCTGACTAGCCCTCAGGCGAATTATACCTTGGGGTGTTCTCTGGCCCCGTTGAGGGCATTTTAATGATTGTCGCAATCTATGCCATTAGCGGTGTATACGGTGCGTCCCGTTCTTCCACCTTGACTCAGACTAAACGCTTAGCCAGGCCCCTCCTTCTGGGACACCGGAATCCTGACATTCCTGCGCTTAACGAACGTCCCCGTCATCAACCAGTTGCCCGACCTGCCCTTGAACGACTTGTTCATGGTCTTTGGCGCCTTGGGTGTCGCCTTCAACGTCCAGGCCAGGTCTGGTCGCCTCTTTCTTTTCATTCCCCACTCAATACTGACCCGCCTTCCCAGCTACCGCAACGTCCGCCGCGCCATGCGTAGCAAGGGCCAGTCCACGACCTGGCCGCTGCTCCTACTCCTCCCCTTCGTCGTCTCCGCCGCGATCCAGATCTTCTGGCTCTCGCACCCGCGCTACGACGACGCGGTGCTCCTCAACTCGGCGCTCTTCGTGCCCTTCCTCTGTGCGTGGGGCCTCCAGTTCGCGCACCAGGTCGGGCGCATGATCCTCGCGCACGTCACCAGCTCGCCCTTCCCGTTCTGGGACTGGATGTGGGTCTGGAGTTTTGCCGCCGCCGTCGACGCCAACCTCCCGCTGCTTGCTGGCCGGTACGCCGCGTTCTTCCTTCCCCTCTCCCCTCCATTGAATTTAAATCCGCGATGCAAAGGCCCCCGCTGATTCAGACGAACGAAACGAACCGCACGCTCGTCGTCTACCTCACGCTCGCCGTCTCCTTCGCTGCGTACGCGCGGTTCTGCACGCTGGTCATCAACGACATCACGGACTTTATGGGCATCGCGTGCTTTACGGTGCGCAAGAAGGACAAGGACGGGGTCTGGCAGAACACGGTGCCCACCACTGGGGGCGTCGCTGTCGGCGCTAATGACAAGAAAAAATTATGATATATACGGCCATGAGATGTAAGTAATGAATGTTTTGGATAATGACAGGGTACCTTTTTCTTGAACTTTCGAGGAGCGGAGTGATTCCATTCCATTGGATTTTAGGATTCAGAACGTGCGGGACATACATGCTACAATCTCTTACGCGAAACGCTATCTATGTAGAATATTGATCTCGCAAAATCAAGCACGGCACTGAATAGTAAACGACGGATGGGAATTGGTATCAGGGATGGCTAGCACCGAGCGAGAGGGGCGTCGACGGATGAAGTGCCGAGGTATTTTTCAACGCGGGGCATGTCCATGTCGGCTCGATCGCCCACTTGAGATACAAGACTGGTGTACGACTGCTGAGCCTCAGGAAACCACAAGATGGCGGTACGCACACACTCGGCCTATAGCATCTCGAGAGCGCATCCGCGGTCAATGAGCGGTTTAAGCATCAAGGCGAATCGGTCATGTGCAAACAGCCACTCAGGCATCTCGTAAAGCCTGAGCGTCCGAAGATTGGGGAACAACCCTGCGGCCAAAGTGATGATATGCTGCTCCAGGTGTTCCCACAGGTCCCGCAACAATTCTGGATCTGGAGATATATGCATGCCGACGACTGTGACCGAAGAGTACGCCCCTGCAGGGAGAACGGTCGTAAAAATATGGTAGTTGAGCTCGCGGAGGGTCGGGCAGCTTTGGAGGTAGCGCGCGAGGGAATGAGCACGTGGGAGGAATCTGTTTGCAAGTTCGATGGTTTGGAGGTGAGATCCGTGAGCGGCCCAGACCAAGCTCATGCCCCTCTCGATCAAGGGGTTATCCATGATCAAAGTGGTCAGGGAGGGGATTGACCACAGGGAAACGCTGCGAAGGAGGCCGACGTTGGCCACGCCTATATGCAGGGTGCGTAGCCTGGGGAGATGTACGATCTTTGTATGGTCATGCGAGAATCGGGTAAACCTGCGCTGCATGCCCAGGAAGAGATACTCCAGATTCGGTGCTGCACATAGAACTTCCCACAGCGGGTTTTCGCTGGCGTCTTGGCTATAGATCGACCAATCTAGTCGCTTTAGAGATAGGGGGGATGGTGCATTGGTATCAAATTTCAGGCGTTGTGGATGGCGCCGAACAAGGACCGCTATGTTCGGGCAGATACCAAATAGCTCTGTCGGCGACAGGGAGTCAGATAATAATGACATGCGCCGTACCTGTCAAAATAATAATCTCAGTATTGTCTTAAGCATGCAATGATTTCGAGAGACCAACCCAGCGGCCATATTCCGGGTGGGTCCTTGTCCAGGTGCTGTCCGAATCAGGGGCCTTCACGTTGCGGTAGAGAAAGCTGGTGGCCCAGTCACGCCAATTCCGGCAGACCAAAACGACGGCAGAATAGGCGCTCCTCACGTCCCCAGCTCCAGCAAGAGGTTGGAATGGCGTATATAGCCCGCTGTACGAGCGCTCGTCTAGATGCACGAATATTTCGAGCCATAGTTCAGGAGGAAGCGTTTCGTCGTTGGGGAGCGACATGGCTCCTACTACAAACGCTGGACAACGATGGCAAACGATCGGGAAGTGCCGGGCCGGACTTGTCGAAACGGGTCGGAGTCTTCCGCCGCATCCTCTTAGCTTGGGTCATGCTTGGTACGAAAATCACAGCAAACTCATGGAAAGCGAGTTGGCGGAGTAAACGTTCGTTCGGCCAGCCTAGGGTTTGCCAGCAAGAACGCGAAATTCTTGACAAGAGTGCAAAAATCCTAGATTGTAGCGAAAAAGAAATACAGAGGACTAAAAAACAAATAACAATTCCAATCCAGGGTGTCCAGCGATAGAAATATGGCAGATGAAGACAGAACGGGACCCGTGTGTGTAGGGATGTCCATGACTGACGTCGAGACCAGCGAGCAGAGTATAGAATGAATGAATGTGCAGAGCCCGAGTTGCCGTCCTCCATCGCGCATGATGTTGCGGTACTGGACAAAATCGTCAGAGATTCCTCACACAGAAAAGATTACAGTTTGCCCACCTGCGAATACTACTAGTATCCGCCGTTCGTTAATTTGGCCGGAACTGCACGGTGCCATCCTTCTCCAGCACCAGTGTTGAACGAGGCTGGAGCCACGGCGGTTGCTCCATCGATTGCAGCGTAGGCGCGGCCCCGTTTGCATTCTGTGGCCGTTGCGACTTGGTGCCATTCGAACGCGCGCCTCCTGCGTCTTGGCCCAGCACTTTTGCCTTGCTCGGTATGCAGCCCATGATGTATGATGTATCTGCTCGTCCGTCCATTGTTAGCAATGCCAGTGAAATGGGTGAATGGGCGCACCAGAGAGGGATAAGGAGGGTGGTGGTTGGGAAAGAGATCTTCGTTCCACGAGCACTCTTTAATTGTCCGACCCAACGAAGCCGAAAAGCATCCGGCCAACACAGGACGTAGCGTTTTGGAGCAATTTTGGGTGCGCGCTTCACTCCAAAACACGATTTGTCGGTCGAGTAATACAATTTTTAGCGGATCAGTGATATGTGTTGCAATTTGAGGCGTCTAGAACGAGGTCCAGACCTTGATGGGACGCGACGCGAAGCAGTTGGAGCAGCGAATCAGAGGGTGATTCTAGACCAATGAGAGAGCACAGGAACATCCGGACAGGAAACTCTGGATAAGGGATCATTAACCGTATATGCGGAAGGGAGGAGAGGGAGCAAAGAGGGAGATGGCAGGAGTTGGCTTCGACCAAACAACTTGCTATTGGCTGAACACGGTCACATGACGGAATTGAAGCTATTAATAACGGAGATCGTGATAAACATCTCGCGAATATGTAAAAACCTCCAACCCAACGAACCATGCACCTAGACGGCACTGTATGCTTGCTCAACCTCCATGAGATGAGTCTCTGCAGGTTTCGAGTCAATGAGGGACATGAAAATCGAGGAGGGCGCTGACTCATGAGCTGCCAGCTTCCGAACCGGGAAATAACAGCAAACGCACGGTCAAATACGTCTACAAGCGTGGCTTCTGCACTGCTCGGAGTATCGTGTGCCCAAGCCGGTCGCGCAGATCGCAAAGCAGCGATGTCGTCGATGAAGACGCCGCACGCAGCGACCCAAATCATCTGGAGCAAACAAGAGATGAGTAATGAGCATTTGGTTTTTCTTGTTTGGAGAAGCCACCTTACCGAAAGAATCGGATTTATGAACCCGGAATCGCGCAGGTCGATCTCCGTCGCGAGCTCGAGAATTGCCTTGGCAGCAGCGAGGCATTTCTTCTTTGATTCTGGCTTTGTCTGTGCGAGGGTCCCGTGGAGTTGAATTGCGGCAGCATGTGCTATGCTCCGCCCAGTGACAACTGAACGACGGACACTGCCTGAATTTGAGGTTTAATCGGCAGGGGATTTCTGGCTGAGAAGGTCTTCTATTCGGTTGTCTATTTTGACGAACGAGTCCGAAAATTGTTGTGCCTGTCCCTGGGGCATGTCTGTTACAAGTTAGAGGTGAAGTGTGGCTGAAATTACTAATCAAGGATATTCTACCTGGTTTCCAGCCAATAACGAGACTAAGAGCTTGTTCCCAAAGTACGACCGCCTTTGCGAGAAGCGTCTTCGGAGACAGGATAGCGGTGGGAGTATCTATGCTTTTCAGATATTGAGACACGGTAGAAGATGTCGATGAAGAAACCCGTAAATCGTTTGAACAATAGGGACTGAACAGTTGAACTTACGTACAGTCGTGTCGTCTGGCTAAGGCATATCAAGCATTTCAGCAGACTCCGGTAAATTGGGATAGGTGGCCAGCGCTACCGCCCAAGATTTATCGAGAATAATCGTTGTCCAACAGGCGTCCATACGCTCCGCGCCTTCGAAAGTGTCGGCATCTGCGATCAGACTCGCAGCAGATCGGCCAACATTGAACAGCCCGCCGCTGAGCGCAAGAGACGCAGCCCCGGTCGTGTGATATCGCCCTTCGAGAAATCTGCCAGAGGCATAGAAATAATTCGAGAGAAGAATCTCCGCCTGCAAAGCGTGTATCGCTTTTCGAGGATGTAACCCAGCCAGAGAGACCGGCAAGGACGACAGGGCGCGCGAAAGAGATTTCTTCTCATGCATCTTCAGAGCGAGGGAGTCCGACAGCGTTATACCGATAAGATACACGGTAGTCAGGAGAGCTGGGGTCGGTCTTAAGTGATGGCCAATGGGATGGGATAGTAAGACCTCGCGACGGAAGCGAGAGATGTCGAGGAAAAATCCCCAATCGGAAGCATAAGGGATGAACGTATCGAGGCTCAACACCTACATTAGCTAAGACTACGTGTAGCCCAGAGTGCAGCAGCTTACAGATTTTCAACCATACTGTGCGGAGGCTCGGGAGAATTCCACCACGATTCGACGGCCGACTCGGAGGCGGGTTCGGGGGCTGCGACTGTGGTTAGAAATTTACTCTCTGAACCAGGACAAATTTACATACATGGAAGCCCTGAGGGATGGAGGACTTGAGAGAGACTGGGCATCTGTGACCGCCGCTGAGGCTGCCGATACGGATGATAGAGATACATAGTTGAACCGGCCGCTTCCACGGGGTGCTCATGCTCGTATATGACGCGTTCGAAGTGACGAATGTCCTCCTCCAAGATATCTGCCTTGGAACGGCTCTGGTTGTCTATGTATTCACAGTCTTCAGCACGAGAAGAGATCTCGCAAGGACCACAAATCGGTCGCCTATAAGTAACCACTCAGAGAAGAACAATCGCAACAGTCAGTTGGCCAACCGTGCGTCACATTTCTGTGTTTATCATTAGACAAAAACGCAAGTTGAGAAGTGGGAAGGGAAACATACAATTCTTCGCCTACGGCAGGAGGCACAGGCTTGATTTCTTTGAAGACTCGAGGGTTCATATATAAATTCGGTAGACGGTGTTTGCGAAGAAGTTGCAGCCATATGCTTTCGAGAGACAGTTCAACTATAACGCCAAATTATAGAGCAGCCATATATACAGACCCTGAACAGATACCGAATGAAGCCAGACGCGCTCGCCGGTCGTTAGATTGTCAGCAGTTCCGCGTCATGACGGCGCGGACTCATCAGGAAAAGACATGTGCTCCAAATTTTTGCAAGTGCATACATGCTGAAGACGTCAAACACACTAGAATTCACAGTAGCCATTAGCGGCAAAGATTCCGGTCCAGATCTCTCAGTATTGTATCGTCCAGAGAGGGTATATGGATTGTAAAGCGAGGATATCCGCCGAATATCTCGCGATTCTGGCAATTAATTTGGCGTGTAGCCTCCTCAGCGTGGGCCATCGGGGACAAATTAGCACCTTGAAGCATAGTCATCCTCGGAGAATCGGCGTCGGAACTTCGATTGGAGGGTATACTACAGTCATTGCGGTGTCGGAAAGAGACGGGTTGGACCGGTAGATCGGCTATGAGTATCCCGGAATCCTTTGCAAATTTGCCACATCAACACACTGCCAGTCTGAAAACTGTCTGAAAATATTCGCGAGCAGAGATTGCCCTACGAATTTATACTCCTTGCCACTGGACCATCGACATTAAACCTGGCGTACTTCCGATGCTCAGTCGAAGCTCACCTCACCGTTTCTCAGATAGGGGAGTGAGGCGCGAACTTGAAGCGACGCTGCGAGACAAGCTGTATTGTCCGAGATGAGCAAGTGCGATGTAAAGTCGGAGGGCTCACCACACCGTTTATCCGAGGGACGAGCAAAGCGCGAAAGCAAGACAGATGGCCACCATACCGTTTATCCGTGAAGTGTTGAGCGAAACAGATAGCCCGTGCCAGGCGGACCATCCGATCCGGCGCGTACATGTTACAACCCGGACTGTTCCGAAATGGGACCATAGCGGGCTAATATATTATCCTGAGTCTTATCCTGTGGATGTCGGAGGACTCACCACACACCGTTTCATAATTATCAAGATATATACTTGTGACGGAGGAACGACGCATTTAGATACGTGGTCGCCTATATGCTACATATGTACACGATCCTACTCGCTATTTCTGCGTCAACTCTCTAAATGTTGACGTGCCCTTAATCCACTCCACCAAACCCTGCCGCTTCACCAGCGTCCCGCTATTCCCCTGCTCCGCCTGAATCTTCTTCTTCTCCCCTCCGACGATCTCCCATTTCTGCTCCTTGACTTTGACGGCGCCACTCTTGAGCTCGTCCGCGCCCAGAATGATCGCAAATGGCACCTCGTCCAGCTCCCCGGCCGCGAACTGAGCAGTGAGTTTCGGCTTCTTCTTCGCCAAAAAGTCAGCCTAGGCGCGCACGGTCAGCTCACAGGATAATGGAAAGTCACAGACCGCTCACCTTGATCCCCCCTTCTCGTAGCTCACGCACGAGCGCAATGCGCTCCTCGAGCAATCCATCGCCGGCAGCCATCACGTACACCATCGTCTCCTTGGACCGCCCGCCCTTCTCAACCCACTTCGGCCACACCAGTGCGAAGATGCGGTCCAGTCCAAAGCTGATACCGATGCACGGTAGGTCGGTAGCCTTCCTCCCCGCCGCCGCCGTAAACATCCCGACTAGCCCATCGTACCGTCCACCAGCGGCAATCGACCCGACACCAACCTGCGACTCGTCGATCTCCTCCTCCTCGTCATCGGCCTTCGGCTTCTTTGCCTTTTTCTTTGGCGGTGCGGGGGAATCGGCAGTGGCGGTAGCGGAGGCCTTGAAGCTCGGCGGGGCAGACGCCTCGACGACGGCCTCGTAAATTATTCCGGTGTAGTAATCCAGCCCGCGGGCAAGAGAAAGATCGAACGAGAGCTTCGTCTGGAGTCAATGATAGTTCGCTGCGATTTCATATGTGCTTACCTTGTCGATAACGCCGTAGACGCGGAGGTATGTGAATAACAGGCCCATCTCGGTGATACCCTGCTTCGCGTTAGCATTGGCCATAAGCGCCTCGTCGGCCGAGAGCTGTTCAAGGAGACTGGGCCCTCCTGAAAAAGATCAGTGAACTGAATGACGGCACAGAAAATATAGATATACCCTTGTGTTTGACATATTCCCCAATTTTGTCCGCGATGGCGGGGTCAAGCCCTTTCTCATCGGTCATTTCCTTCTTGACTTCGGACCAGGGGAGCTGCAGACGGGATGAGGGCGCACTGTGTCATTGCGAATAAATTACCTTGTCCAATTTATCGACGGCCGATGATATCGGTCGAATCTTCTCTGCCGGGACGCCGCACACCTCGAAAACACCGTCTAAAATTTTTCGGTGATTTATCTGCTCAAGTGAGCGCTAACTTCGGTAACAAGGAAAAAACGACCAACCTTGATCGTAAATTCGCCGACATCCAGCTTGGCGAGAACCGTGCATATCAGGCTGACGATTTCGGCGTCTGGAATCATTGCATCCCATGTCCCGCATATATCAAAGTCCTAAAATGACGTCAATGTCAAGACGGGACGGAGACCGTACCCTGGAACTCACTGCCTGTGAGAATTCCCGCATACGGCCCTTGGAGACGACGGGGTTGTCTCGACGGTAGACTTTGCCGACTTGCCACAGCTTGGACTGGGGATTCGTCGCGCCCGCCATAGCAAGGTATCGCGCTAACGGAACCGTGTGGTCATACCGCAGTGCCAGCTGCTCACCGCCCTGGTCCATAAGATCGAAAATGAGTTTCGCATCTTCTCCGTATTTTCCAGCCAAGATGTCTTTCCGCTCAAAGACGGGTGTGTCGAGACAACTGCCGCCGTATGTCGTGAAACACTCTTTGACTGTGCGCTCTATGGTTTCCCTGCAGAACATCTCTGCTGGACCCCAGTCCTTGGTACCCTGCGAGCCTACTTTAAGTAATTGAGGTTTGGACGATGGGTGTACACTCATGGGCTAACTTTGGCAGTTTTCAGCAAGATGAGTTCGCGTTTTTTAGCCCCAGTTGCTGCTGAAGCGCCATCGGAACCCCTGGACAGCGCTAATGATTTCTTGAGCTCTCCAAGTTTCTTTTTTGCTTCTTCAATCACTGAGGCTTCTGCATTTTGTGAACGCAGCTGGTTGAACAGGGTAGTTTGGTTGGTGATTTGCTCTGAGATGGATTCAATTGACGCCATGCAGAGTGAACGTCTGGCAAGACGAAGCAACGGTAATCGATGGGTTTGGACAAGATGGAAGAGCATCCAATTCGGGTAAAATTTTGTGACTCGTATCAGCGTGACTCACAAAACGCGGTCAGGTGCCGCGACGCGTCGGGTAAAGAGAGGCAGTGCTGAACCAAATACAGTATTCAAGGTATGTTTGCTATTGCACTGTCTGGCTTTGCGTTCCTCACTCCATACTCGCTCAGTGGTCCCCGCCCGCCGCATGACAAAGGCCGTTTGCTTTCCTTTCCCGGAGTTTTTCCGACACCCTTTGGGTTCGCGCAAACTTGTCGCGTTCTTCCTCGTCTTTCCCCTCGCTGCCAGCACCTTTCACGTACTGTAGTTGATATATGACTTAGCCAAGGTCTCAATGGACGAATCAGACATGTTGAACCTTCTTTACAACCCTCAGGCTGAACTCAAAACAAAACACGGGGATGCCGTTCTAAGGCACGATTGCGAATGAACAGCAAGGCTCCAGCGGTAAATTGAGATGCAAGTTGCATGCAAAGGACGACTGGCGTGTAATTGCAACGGGGATGGCCAAACCTGTTATTTTTTAAGCCCGGTCCCAAAAGGGACACCTGCCGGAGCCTCGGATCACTCATTTTTCATACTCAGCATCATTGATCAGAGACTCCCCCATCAAATCCCAAAGTACGTCCAATCTTGTCCCCTTTCGATTGCACCGCAGCTGACTGTCTGCATTCTTCGCTCGTTTCCGAGACCCGTTGGTGTACAGTACACTGAGTGCACCAAGACGGAACGCGTTTTTGAACGATGTAAACACCGACGATTCACCGTTCACCGCTGGTTTCGGTTGGTGGCATCTCGCCCTCACAGCAACTGGCCAGATTCCTCCTTGAACGAGCGATGAGGCCTTGAGGATAGAAGCGATATACTTTGCGTTCAGGATTGCGAGGTGTGACCAGTCGCCGGCCAAATAAATGATCAAACGTTGGACTTGACTTTTTTTGGACCCCCGAACTTGCTGAACGCCGTCTAGGTGATACCTGGCAACAGGCCAGTACTACCCGTTCAACTACCCGCCCAGGTCTACCGTCTTGCACTCAAAGGGGAGACGCGACCGAAAATGTTATGACGACTGGAATGACGAGTGACCGCGAATTCCTTTATATATGGACTTTCTTTCCATCTTGTTTCTTCACAACCCTACTCAAACAGTAAGCTTTCTCTTTTCCACCCTTCGTGAACCCTTATTGACGAAACACTTCTCCCAGTCTCTGTAGCGTTCTTGCTGGCCAAGACGCTCATTTGTTTACGAAAGTTGCTGGCCAACCGCTCAATCTCTTTACGAACCCTACGACTTACGACTCCTTCACGACTTTCTCATGTCTTCTCAAACTACGCGTCGAACCAGAGTGGCCTCTCCCATGCGGGCGACGGTCATGAAGCGATCTCCGACCCCTATTCTCAAACGGCCGTCGCCACTCGACCTGGAGTCCAACTCCTTCGCAATCACGCACGGCATTGTCGTCGTTATATCCCCCGCCACCTCATCCCCGCATGTGCACTTCCCGGCCACTCCCGTCTTGACGACCGTGTTCAGCACCCACTCACCCAACTCGTACGACCGAACTTCCACCAAGGTTTTGCCAAACCCTCTGGAACTGCCTGCATGGGGTCAACGAGTTTATTCGCCGGGGGAAGGCAACTTTTCTTCCGTGAAAAGTCCTCCTGTCAACGTCCCGATTTCGTTCGTCCCGCTCGCAGCACCGGCCACACCTGAGAAGAAGGCATCAAGGCTAGTCCGCGTCGGATTCCGACCCAAAGAGTTAGACAAGGCGCTCTTTGTCTACCCACGCTCACCATATCCTTCTGCGCCAACATCATCCAAGAACAAAGAAAATACCGAAATTTCTCGCGTTGCACGCACTAGATCGCTGGATTCCCCCAGATCAAGGCGGGCTATGAAGCGACCAGCGTCTCTCAACGTTCCTGTTGGCCGTCCAGCTACACCTCGCATATCGTCGTCCCCACCGGCCAACAAGTTTCTCAGCCCCGTCGCGGAATCGCCGGCGACAGTCACTATCGCCTCAACTCGTCTGAATGAGGAATTTTGGGAATCAGTCTCGCTGGAGGATCCGGACGAGGAGATCTTACGGCTTTCCGAGCTGGAAATACACGAAGGCTCCACTCCTATCTCTATCACTGCCGTACCTCGCTTTATATTTAGTACCAAAGATGGGCTGCTGTGGTCGCCTGGTCTTCCGTCGAAGGAACCGTCCTTGGTGACGGAGACTCACAGCCCCGCAGACTGGACGGCGTCCGAATTCCAGAAATCCGATAGATCGACGGTAACCAGGACCGGTGAAAATACACCCAAATGCCTGATGCAAATCCTGACAAAATTCCGGGATTTTGGCCTCCAGGCCTGGTCAGAATCCTGACAAAATCGAGGTCCTGGGCGCGACGGCCTGATGCGAATCCTGACATGACCGCGTCAGCGAGGGGAAAAAAACTTCAGACGAGTGGTTGAGCGGTACCGATTTTACTTGGAAATGCGACCATTTGGATGCAAAACTAGCGTAAAACTGCGGGAGGAGAAATTTGCATTAAACCGGGGCTGCAGCGCTATTTTGAGCGAAAAAAATAGGCCTGTTGCAAAATTCCTGACATTTTAGCCAAATTTCGGCCTCTAGGCCTGTGTCAATGCTGACATTTTTTCAGCGACTGGTCCTGACATTTAGGCGAAATCAAAATCAGGCCTTCACACACATTTTCACCGGTCCTCGGTAACCTCGCCCAAGGAACACGTGCTTGATTATCCGAGCATCGAATCCGTCTCTTTGACGATGCGACGACGATAAGCTACCCTCCCGCTGTTCTGAACAAGGAGGGTCGAATTTATGGTGTAGTTAATTCGGCGCGTGTACTTGATTAACCCTGTTGCAGACGTCCCCTTTGTCTTTCTTATCTCTTTTGCAATCCATCTGCTTTGATACTATCTTCTTCTAATTCCCGTTTTCCTTCTGATTCTGCTTCTGATTCTCAACTCATCGCGGCTTTCTGCTAGCTGATTTTTTGCGGCCGGAACCTTTGCTGGCGGTGAAGACGTCATCATAACAGTTCCCATATATGGCAATCCTCCACCTTTCCACTCCACAATCAGCATGGCAACACTAGTACTGCGATTGGCTCCTCCGAGCTCCTCCGGTCCGACCTGTGTTTTTACGGGCAGATCTTCAGCAAACAGTCATCTTTACCCCGTTGGGTGTCTCCCGCCAGTCCAGGCAGCGGTACGTCCCACAAACAGTGCCCCATGACGCAATTCCTCACATTAAAGCAGCGGACTTGCTGGTCGAGATTGCGACTCTGCCAAATATCTGCACGCCTCTCACATTCTTTCTATGCATCCTCCGCCTAGTATCCTGAAAGCCTCCCCCGAACCAGACCTCTTCCACCCTCCCCTTCCCGAGTCTACTTCCTCCAATCCGCTCCCCTTCACCGCATGTACCTCAAGAGTCTTTTATTCCCCGCACGTCCACTTCCCGTCAACCCCTCGCCTCACATTCATCGGCGCCACTCACTCACCCGGGACGTACGACCGCGCGCCCATCGCCGTGTCGCCCAACTCTTGCGCGATGCCCGAACGCGGAGGTCGCGTCTATGGATCCCCGGAACAACGCTGCGTCGGCAGTTACTTTCACCCGCGCGCCTTTGAGGCATGCGAGTTGGAGCTAGAACAACCCGTCCCACTCCTCCACCCCGACCTCTCGTCCGAGACCGACGAGTGGTCGACAGAGGAGTGCCTCTCGCCTAAATCGGCCTCTCCCGAGCCACACGTGGCAGTGCGCATGGCGGGCACGCCCTACCCCACGCCGATACCTTCCACCCATACGCAGGCAGAGTTTGACCACGCGCTGTCGTTCTTGCCACATCCTCCGGTCCCGGAGAAGCGGGGACGGAGTCCCCGAAGGCAGAGTGTTGAGCGGCCGCGACCTCCCTTGAAGTCAGTCACATTCAAGGTAGACGATGCGGAGAGCGAGAGTTGTCTGGATGGCTTCTGATTACGATTTCAATGTGTCTCCTTATACCCTTACGCATTTCGCCATTACACGTCTCCAATGTACATAGAATATGGACCTGGGTTACCACTTCCACCAAACCGTCTGGTCGCACGGACTTCATGCATGTAGATAGCTACTAGGCTAGCTTAATTTAATATTCCTGTTGGACAAGTTGACGAGACTTTGAGATGGATCGCCTGGTGGATATTGATTGGTGTCGAGCTCGGGTGAAGGTTTGGCTTCGAGGCTTCGAGGTCGACGCCCGAGGAGGTCACGAACCTATCGCGCGATCGAGATTCGACAATAACTCGGGTTCAAAAAAGTAAGGCAATTCGAATGCCTAGGCATACAGTACTTGCGATTTAAAAATCCTCGCTGAACTCGGAAAAAGAACCTGCAAAAAAAAGAATGCCTGTTGGGCAGGGTCCATGTCTGAGATGATGCGCCGACTGATAGAACGCCCCCTAACCCGCTGACTCGAGCCCTCGACCACTTCAGAACTGAAGCGATCTTGTCAGCGCATTATAACCACTGAGCTAATTAGCAAGGGGATTGAAAACATCCTCTGAGTCGTCGATAGCTGCTAGGCCTGGAATTGGAAGCGGATGATGGGAAAGACATTATTTGGGCACTTCTGGCTTGATATGTTTGATCTGTCAACAGATGGGGATAGGAAGGCGATTGGACGCGACGCGACGCGCCAAGACCATGTGATTTGTGATGTCACGCGTTCAGAAAAAAGAATTATCGTTGCTCTCATTGGAGTCTCAACGTCGAGCGTAGGGAGCAAACAGAGAGGTTGCGCAAAAGCTGCATGCGGCTTTCAAAACCACACGCAGCAATATCCGTTTTTTGCTTCGGAGCCTCATTGGGACTCTTGAATAGCCTCTTTTGACCACCAGAGCAATGAAAAAAAAAGCCGCATGCGGTGAGTTTGCGCACCAAAAAAGCCGCATGCGGCTTTGCGCAACCTCTCTAATATGAGTCATCCACATCTTGGTTAGTAGTATACCAATCAATATACGCCCGTAGCGCGAAAACCGGTAGCGTGCAGCAAACATGTCGCCCTCGCCAGCTGAAGACGGTTTGGACAAATGTCAGTGAGCCTGGATTTCCACCGGCTCTGCTATTATGATAGTTATGGCCAAATTTCTCATCTTCTCTTGTCTTTTACACGCACCCAGTGGTGTCTCCCTCCTTTCGCACCACAATTCAACAAAGGGAGAAGCTCACAACGCAAAACAGCCAGTTTCAAGAAGACGAGTGAAGCCCATCGTCGTGATACGTTTCAAGTCGATCCGCGCAAAAGTCATACTGGGTACTTGCGCGATCTTGCATTCCCTGGGATCTTCGCTGGGTGACGGATTGGAAGGGATTGCGAGGCGGGAGGAAGGCACCTAATAATCAGGAGATATCGTCGGAGATTTGTCGCCTGAAACTACAAGTATCCGGAGGTCTTCCAGAATCCAAATGCATCGAACATTGAAACGCCGACGGCGACACAGAGTTCCAAGATGAGACACAAAAAACAGGGTGCCAAGAGTGCTTGAGTGAGATGAGGGTCTAAGCCCTCCGACGTGGCACGTACATGGCGGTGACCCTGGGAGACTTCTGCGGCAGTGAAGTCGGCGATATTGCTGGGAGAGGGCTATCACTGTCGGGCTGCCGAGTCGGGGAACAGAAGGCAGCCGAAAATTACAACCGAGGAGTTACCAAGGAGGACAGCAAAACAAGCCGATTCTAGATTATGTGTGGTTGAGGAAACCGCAACTCAACTTTTTTTTTTCGAGCTCATCATTTGGCATATTAGCTCGATCCCTGCATACCTTGTGTGAAATCTGAAGATAGCCAGGTATATACTGTAGAACAAGGACAATCTAGCAGCCAGGTGAGGACTTGTGAACTTTTTGATTTGCCAAGAAAAAAGGCCTGGTTCCCCGAAGCAAACTTGAACTCGAAGCCAGGTAATAACTCCAGCGAGCTCAAGAAGTCTTCCATTTACATCTGCTGCGCCGATGGACGTGGTTAACGTGGAAGTGGTGCGATAGCTTGTTTGGTTTTATTTCATTTCCTTGCTTTCGGCTTCTCGCCTCGTCTTCGTCCTCGGATGCCTGTAACCGCTATAGCGCCAATTAATGCCTTTGACATGGACGACGACGAGGAGGGATGGGAGGATATGCCAGTGGTCCGAGAGGACAAGGACGCTAGTGGACTGGACGAGGAGGACCAGAAAAAATACCATTACACCCCGTCCGCGAAAGGCGCCAGCTCCGTAAATGCGACCGGAAACCTCATCGATTTCGACGATGGAGGTTACGAATGGCGTTCCAAGATTGACCAGAACGAGAGCGACTATACACGGTTGCGGGGGGCCGAAGAGGACGAGACGGACGAGGTCCATATGCGCACAAAGTATCTGTTTGACGAGGACAAGGCCATGACCCCGCTCAGTCAGATGCAAGCGACCAAGAACCTGCTTACCGAGGCTCAGCGCATCGCCTACGTCGGTCTGTGTGCACTTATCACCCAAGAGATGGCCCAGAGTCTCAAGCGGCCGAATCGCAAAGAGTTCAAGGCCGCCGTGCAGAATCTGGACCTCTGGGCAATGAAGATTATGGGCCGCCTGTACTATCATATGGAGCTCGAGACCCAAGGTTCGCGGTATTACATTTATTCGACTTTGTGTTGAATTGGCCTCCAGAGCAAAAGATGATCGAAAGCCTTGCCCAGCATGGCGTACAGGCTGCGGACCTCGTCCCCGCACTCATGACCACACACACCGTCGCCAATCCCGAGTACGACCCCGTAGAAGCACGGCGGCAGGCCGACGAAGTCCTCTTTGACGCCCCGGCGTCCGAGTTCCCCGTAACCCCGACGACCGCGACTCAGGACGCCTTCCAGACGACCCCCAAGGTTCTCGCACAAACCTCCACCGCCGCCATTCCCGGCGTATCCACCACCCTCTCCGCCGCGGACGAAAGGGTGACGCTCGACATCCGGTGGACGGTCCTCTGCGACCTCTTCCTCATCCTCATCGCCGACAGTGTGTACGATGCGCGCTCTCGCGTTCTCCTCGAGCAGGCCGCGCTCAAACTCGGTCTGGGCTGGCTCGACGTCGTGCGGTTCGAGAGTCGTGTAACCGAGGCGCTCGAGATCCAGGAAGATGTTGAGAAGATGGAGCAGCAGGAACTCATCGACGGACGACAGAAAGCTGCGCGGAAGAAGCGATACATGATGCTCGGGCTCGCGACGCTCGGCGGCGGGCTGGTCATTGGTCTGTCTGCGGGCTTGCTCGCACCCGTCATTGGTGTGGGTCTCGGCGCGGCGTTCAGCACCATTGGCATCACGGGCACCACAGGGTTCCTCGCGGGTGCGGGTGGGGCGGCCGTAATCACGACGGGCGGGGTGTTGACGGGATCCAGTATCGCTGTCCGCGGGATGATCAACCGCACGCAGCAGGTGCGCACTTTCGAGTTGCTGCCCCTGCACAACAACAAGCGCGTAAATTGCATTCTCACCGTTCCAGGGTGTGTTCCACCTCAATTTTCATTTCACCCTCATAATAATTTTTAGATTCATGACCGGTAAACTCGACGATGTCCGGCTACCCTTTAGCGTGCTGGATCCCGTCGTTGGCGACGTGTTCAGCGTTTTATGGGAGCCCGAGATGATCCAGGAGACCGGAAGCGCGCTGAAGATCCTTACAGGCGAAGTCCTCACGCAGGTCGGGCAGGCCGTGCTCCAGGCCACCGTCATGACCGCCCTCATGAGCGCCCTCCAATGGCCCATCAGTAAGATTTCTCTTCTTCCTTTTTGCAATTAAATAAATCTAACCGAAGCCGCAGTCCTCACCAAACTCGGGTACCTCATCGACAACCCGTGGAACAACGCGCTCGACCGCGCCAAGGCCGCGGGCAGCGTCCTCGCCGACGTTCTCATGCAGCGCCACCTCGGCGTCCGCCCCATCACGCTCATCGGGTTCTCTCTCGGCGCGCGTGTCATCTTCTACGCGCTCGTTGAGCTCGCGAAGCACAAGGCATACGGGATTGTGCAGGACGTGTTCATTCTCGGCACGACCGTGTCCGTCCCCACGCGCATGTGGTGCGAGACGCGTTCGGTCGTGTCGGGGCGCTACGTGAATGCGTTTGCGCGCAATGACTGGGTGCTGAATTACCTGTTTCGCGCGACGAGTGGCGGGGTGGGGACTGTGGCGGGACTGAGGCCCGTGGAGAATGTCCCTGGGTTGGAGAATGTGGATGTTACGGACAAGATTGCGGGCCATATGAGCTATCGGACGTTCATGCCTCTCATTTTGGATCAGCTTGGGTTTCCGGTGTTTGCAGATTATTTCGATGACCCGGTGGTAAGTTCGGGTAGACAAGTTCGATCTAATTATTCACCCCGTTTGATTCACAGGAACCCGACTTCGAAGGCGACCGGATAGTAGAAAGGGAGGAGGACAAGAACAAGAAGAAGGGTTGGTTCTCGTCGAAGAAGGAGCCGATGCGGCCGCAGTCTGTCTCTCGACCTCCGACTACCAGCAGTTTCTCGAAGAACAGCCGTGCATCGAGCGTCGTTGTCGACGATGATCTCCCACCACGAGTCAGTTCCCCGCTCGGCGCTGGTGTATCCACACCTACCCCCTCCTCACCCACCGCCAAAGACGCCTCCGACGCGACCAGCAAGATTCCAGTCCATGCTGGGTTCGACTTTAACGCTATCAAGGACGTTCTGGGCAAGGCGGAGCTCAACCCCGACGAGCTCAAAACCCGATCGGAGAATGAGTTCGAAGCGCCCGCTATCCCCCCACCCACGAACCGCTCCGAGTCCGCACCGCCGCAACAACAAACTCCCCCAGCAGCGGATGACGACCGACCCCCATTTAATCCACCATCGCCATCGCGCTCCGAACTGACCGGCACGTTTGCACGATCGATGTCCGTTAATGATGTCCGCCACGACGGCTTGGAGGCGGAGGCGGAGTCGGATACAGACAGTAATCATACCGACGAGCCCCCACCTCCGCCGGCGAAACCGCCAGCATACACGTATGCCCCGGCCTCTGCCTCCACACTATCCTTCGCCGATGCCTCGGGCTCAGTCTGGTCTCCCGCGGAGGAGTCGCCGCGAGCCGCCATGAGCATCCCCGCGTTTGGTTACGCGACTGCGACGTCGCAGAATCCGTTCGCCTCTCCTGCGGACACTGGCCTCTCGTTTGGCGGGGCAGACGGCTCGATCACGACTGGGGGTGGATTTGGGTCCGCTGCGCCGGACCCGTGGACTATTCCGAGCAATATTGGGAAGAAGAAGAGTCCTGCGCCGTTCAATTCGAATCCGTGGGGATAGATAGACAGATCTTTCTCTCTCTTCTTCTCGTTCGTTGAGGATATTACCGCTGTTGTAACAATAACATACCATCATTGCACATAAACACTACATACACATAGTTCTCTGCTTAATTATTGTGTCTTTGGGCTTTTGCGGTTTTTTTCTGCTCTTGAATCTCTTGATGGCGAATTATTTGTTCGGGACCGGGCCTTACACCACATGTCCCTTTTTTGCGATGTGGGGTGGGGCAAATGAGCGGTGAGAATAATGGTTCGCCTAGATGTTTTCAATCTAATATCAGTCTAAGTACTCTGCATGCCAGTCAGAAGTCGTCCCACCCGTCAGGCAGCCCCTCCTTCACTCTCCAACGAGCATCCTCTCCCAACCACCGCGTAACTCTCGCCTCATCATCTTTCTCCGGCCCTTCTTCAAGCACTCGAACATCTCCCGCTCCCCACAGCGCGAGGACCGCCCACCCGATGACCATGATCCCAGGTGGCCGTTGTTCCCCGGCGCTCTCCAACGCAGCTACAACGTCCCTCAACGTCGACGCCACCACCCGCTGATCCGGCATCGACGCCCTCTCAACAATCGCAATTGGTGTGTGCGGCGGGTACGCCTCGGCGTTCTGACCATCCAGCAGAGCGGCGACGACCTGGGGCAGACGCGCGACACCCATGAGCACGACGAGCGTACGGGCGCGCTTGTACCCCGGCAACTGGACGTCCGCGCCCTGGCGCCCCACCGCGGTGCAGACCGCGAATGTTTCTGCGACGCCGCGCTGCGTGACAGGGATCCCTGCGAAGGTCGGCCCCGCGAGGGCGGAGCTGACGCCGGGGACGACGACGGGCTCGAAGCCGTGCGCGCGGAAGTACAGGACCTCCTCGCCGGCGCGGCCGTAGACGATGGGATCGCCTTGTTTGAGCTGGGATGTAGTTAGTCAGTCAAATGCGTAGTTTATTCTTTGAGAGGAAAGGAAAGCGCACCCGGACGACTGTGAGTCCCCGTCGTGCCGCTTCGACGGCGGCTTCCATCATCTCGGTCTGTGCGCCTTCTGCGTTTCCGGGGAACTTCTTCGCGATGCGGACTTGCACAGATGTGGGGACGAGTGCGAGGATGGCGGCAGGGACAAGTTTGTCGGAGAGTACGAGGTCGGCGAGCTGGGTTAGTGCTGTGTGCGTAGCGAGAGTAAGCAAGGAAGGGTGACCCGGGCCTGAGCCGACGAGCAAGATGCGGCCTTTGCGACGGACGTCGAGCGAGTGGAGGGAAGGGGGCGGCGCGGAAGGCGTAGCGGGTGCCGTGAAGTACTCGCCCGCCAAAACCTCGCGCATCTCTTGATGGGTCATCGCAGCGAGCTTTGGTATCGGCCAATACTCGCTTACTTGCGCGACCCACTTCGTGCGGCGGGTCGTGGCCTCGACATCCGATTCGATGGGACTTCGTGGGGGCACAGGTCGATTGGGAGTAGACACGCTGCTGTCTTCGGTGTCTTCACAGGATTCGTCCTGGACGGCATCAGGGCGGGCGAGGGTACGCATGGCTCCCACCCGATCTACAGCCATCCCAACCTCTCTCGGTAGCAGGCTGACGATATTCCGTTTGACACGGCTGCCCAATCGGCAGCCCTGCCCGTTTGTCGTAACGCCAATCTGCAGCGCCGTGCGCACACCAGAGACGGGGTCCTCAAACCGGTGCGTCGAAGTGAACGAGAAATCACAGAGGTCCGGCATGTCCGTCGCGTTGACGGGGATGTTGCGTGCCTTACAGACGCGATATATCCGTTCCGCCGAGGCACGAGTTCGGCGTTGAGGGTCGCCCAGGACGGTGTCAGTAATGCATACAAAACTGATGTTTTTTGCGGCAGAAAGATAGCAATCTAGGCTACCGTCCTCCCCCGAGTCGCTTGTGCTCGATTGAGGTAAATCCTCCCAATCGAGCACAGTGAGCTGGTTCTGACGAGCCCTCCATTGTAATTCCTCGCATGCAGATGCTAGACCACTCTTGGAGATAACTGTGACGGTCGAATCTGCCTCGAGTGCAGAGAAAGCGCGAGATGCAGCCAGAGAGCCAGAGCCCAGAATCAACGTTGCTCGACTGCGTAGGCGGAACGAAAGCACCAGAGATGCTCCCCCGCTGGGTTTTGGAAAGGCTACGGACGCCTGCGACATGGAAGTAGAGGAAGAACCTTGAGTTCATGGCCCATTGCGATTCTTTTAGGATTCGTGATGATGAGCAAGGCAATGCGTGGGAAAGGCCGAAAACGGCAACTCGTTGCCCATAAATGGCAGGCCGCCGTTAAGGCCGAACCCGAACGACTCCGATGAGGGGATTTCAATTCTAAGCTGCTGGCAACTCTTCGGCGGTAGTAGACGTTAAGCGGTGTTAGCGAAATAAGCGATCGTAAGCGAGGGTTAAGCGGAAGATTTTGCGAGCGAGTCCTCTCATCTCCCCCGTCCGTACTTGCATCCTCAGCCACGACAGCGCCCTCGTCGCTGCTCGTCCGCGACTCAAAAAAATATGGTGCCGTGTTTCGGCAACATCTGATGGCGTCATTAACGTGAACGTGACAGGACCATCTCGACCTCCTCGCGACGCTGGCCAGCGCTGCACCAGCCATCCCGGCCGCCCCCACGCTGGAACCTCGACACGGCACCTTCGTCTTCCCCTCAGAGCCCATCTTCTACCCCAGCAATGGCTACGACAATCACTACAATACTCAAAACCACACCATTTTCAATCAGTCTTCCGCCAACTTCGACATGGGCTACCAGCGCGTCTACGACGTGAATTACGACTACTCCTCGAGCTCCCCGTCTGTCCCGACACGCCGCAAACGATCTCCGTCGCCGACGCCGCTTCTCGGGACCTCCCCGAAGCGCGCCCACCTCTACGTGGACGACGACAACACAAACTGGGCTCCCGACCCCGTTCCGACGCTGTCCACGGCGAAGTCGCCCCCCTCGACGCCTGCGGAGCCTATCAAGAGGCTTGTTGGCCGCGCGCTGAACCCTCCGTCGATGGCCCCGGCCGCGCAGACGACCGCATCGCTCCAGCGCGCGCCGCAATCCTCTGCGGTGGTCAAAACCCAAGGAGACTTCCTCAGCAACAAGGGGAAGTGGGCTGCTGAGGAGAAGTCCACATTCTTCGAGTTCGCTCTGGGGCAGGACTCCGATGACATTTTTAAAAAGATCACCTTATCGGCGAACAAATGCTGGACAGGAGTGCGTGTCCGCTCCTCTTCCCCCTCTGCTTATGAACACTGATACCTCTCTTATAGTTTGTAGGCCATGCCGGAGTCGCAAGGGACGCGACGCAGATGAAGGACCAGTGGACGAGGTCCCTAGCTATTTATAAAAAGCTTGTACCTCTCCTTAAATTCACCGGTGGGGGTGCAGATGCAGACGAGGAGCCTAAATGGGACGACAATGCTGCCGTCGAGAACTTTCTCAAGTCCCGCGCCGCCAGTGGACATGAGATTGAGGGATTGTCGGCCAAGATAGTCAGCCAATGGCTGATTGGGTTGGTACGACCTGTTTCACACTCGGTGAGTGCCGTTTTTGCCCTGATTGCCATCGAGAAACATCCTTAATTTGATACCAGTTACGCCGATAACCCGAAGGCTGTCCGCGATGTGCCACGCTCGTCTGCAGACACGCTCTCTGATCTCGATGAAAACGAAAATGATTCAGACGTCGAAGAGATTTACAAGCCCACCGTCCCTGCGACGCCTGCCGCCTCCACCCTCCCCAAGGCAAAGAAGGGGATCGCGACCGACCCTCGCGAGGCCAAGGTATCAAGCTGGGATCGTTCGAAGCCTACGTCGCGTACGCCTGCCGCCAGGGTGAAGAAAGAAGATCGATTCCAGGGACTCAACAATTACCTCGAGGGGAAGATGCGCATGGACTAGCAGGCGATGAAGCTGGCGAAGGCGGATGCAGAATTTAAGCGATTGAAAGTGGCTGAGGCAACGGCGAAGGAGATACTGGCGGACACCATGGGGTTGTACGGAGAAGAGGTAAAAGCGAAGGCTCGCCATGTGCTGGAGAAGGTGATGGATATGGCGCTCGAATTTTAATCCAATCCATTCATGTCTGCAATACTTAAATAGTAAATCTCTTTAATAGTTTTCCTCCGGGCATACCAAATTCAATAACCGTTGGCGTAGCTCCAGCCCCTTCTCCTTCAGCCATGCCCCCGTCTCAGTCGCTGGAATTTCTGGAGGCTGGAACGCAAAAAAGTCGTTCAGGCCCGGCTCAGCTCGCTCCTCGCCAGCTCTATCATCACCCAAATCTTGGCGATACTCCTGTAGGTGTTTCGGGTGATCGCCGTAGTAGAGACACATATTATGCAGGATGAGGAGGGCATCGATCGTGCGCCATACGTCCTGCACATCTTTGTGGGTGCCCATCATCCGTGCAGACTGAAACCTCAGCTTGAAACAGCCAAAAGCGTGCTCGACCCTGATGCGTTCTGACGAAAGGGTGAAATTGAAGTCCTTCATTCTTCTCTTGTCCGTTTCAGATGCATTTGCAAGCTCAGGTTCACTGAACGGCCGAACCGTGTACGGTGTGGATGGATATCCTTTGTCGACCAAGATGTATCGGCCATCCCGGAGATATTGGTGTCGGTGTTTCCAAAAATGTGAGTTCTTGAAAACTCGAGCATCAGTGACGCTACCGGGCCATCCAAGATCCCATGCGCCAAACCGAATGTCGCGGTCGACAATTGCAAATAATGAATACTACTTGAAGAATGAGTCAAGTGCGAGTGGAATTGGAACTCTATGCCTACCGCAAAAAAGCCTTTACGACTGAGATATGCGGGACCCATCCAGACTGGCTGTGCGCACGACTGAATCAATGAGCCATCACCGCTTCCAACACAGTCAGGGAAGCCAATTTCTTCTTCAATGCTCTCGCTGGTTTCAAGCTGATGCTCTTCGCTGAACCACGATCCATATTGTTTCTTCAACTCCCTGATTGCACGTGTAACCCGTCGACAATAGAGTATGACAGTGCCCAACCCGATACCAAGCTTAAAGCTGGTGTCTTCCGCAGGGGAGCCGAGCTGCCCATAGCGGATTAGGAAGGCACCAAGCTGCCATGCGACATGGCGCTGTGGCTTGCGTCCTAGTGAGATGAAGATCTGATTTCGACCCAGTATGTCGCAGAATATGTTAAACGTTGCACGGCTGATCCTAGTAAAATATGTGAGTGAAACTCTGAGAGATTGTGCTCCAGACCCACCGAAATATTGACCGAAATTCACCGTCTGGCATGTTTAATGCACAAATAAACCAGTCTTTCGATTTAGCAAACTGAAAATATGGTCCTCGGGTCCCGTCACCCTTCAAACCCTCAGCTTCTTCAGCTGCCAGTGCCCCGTACATTCGCAACACGGCTGCGACGTCGGAATCATCGCGGGCGAATGTTTGTTCCTCCGACTCGGCGTCCGGATCATCGTCGTCGTCTGGGTTCCAATTGATGGGATCTAAGGTGTCTGCAACGCTAAACAAGACAGCAGCTTCCTCATAAAGAGTTTCTTGAAGTCCCTCGAGGGTTTGTCTGGGCATCTGGGCAGAGGAAAGGTCGTTCTTGAAAGCCCCTAACCCAGGACCGCTTAACCCTCGCTTACCCTCGCTTACGATCGCTTAGTTCGCTGACATCGCTTAACGTCTACTACCGCCGAAGAGTTGCCAGCAGCTTAGAATTGAAATCCCCTATGAGGTATTTTCAAAGAATCGGGCAACGGGGTAGATAGGATCAGTTTACTTAAAGAGGGACAAGAGACACGGAGGTCCGTAGGAGTAAATATAATAATATCACAGCTAGGCTGTGCTGTAGCAGTTGTACGACTGCACCTACAGTCAAGGTCGCGTCGTCAGCCGATGACCGGGAAAAAATATATATACAACGCACCTTGTCGTTGAATCCATAGGGGATGAGACTCGGGATGTTTCCGGCGACCTGCGATTTGTGGACTCAGAATCGTGACGGGTACGATGAAATAAAGGGCACTAACGACGAGGCCGACGGTACCTCCGTAGTTCGGCTCGCTATAGTGTGTGTGTTGTTAACAAAGTTTAATTAATATAACGGGGACGCGCACTTCCAAAGGTTGCACGCGATACCGGGCTGGTCGAGCTTGACGCTCGAGAGGGAGCTGATGAACGGCGCCGTAGCGCCGATACAGCCCGTCGTCTTTTGGTCGATGAATGTCACGGCTGTAACCTCGGAGTGAGTGGCTACCAGGGAGAGGAGTACTTGAAAGACAAACAGGAACGGCGTAGTTGACTAGAAATCAATGCCCCGTTATTCAGAGGCAAGAGAGGCGGAGAATCAGATGACGCGTACCGTTAGTGAAGAAAGTAAGCAAGGAAGATGAGGGTCCGGGGACACCAGGGATAACAGCGGCGCCGACCGAGGTCACGGCGGCGGCGGCGGCACAGAGGAGAGCAGCGAAGCGGGCCATTGAGTAGATGGGCGACTGAAATGGAAGCGTGAGTGAATGAGTGGAAGGGGTAGAATGCAGAGCAGACTGACCTTCAGCGTATGGTGAACGCGAATTTATACGGTGGGCATAAATTTGGATAGAACCCTAGCTGAACCCTAGATGGGAGTTGGCGCCGGCTCCCAAAGGCGCCTAGGTAACAAAGCATGAAACAGCGCGGCTATTCGCGGATGAACAGAACGTGTCTGCGAGGATGGCAAATTAAATAGACGCGACCAAGATTGAGGGGGGGGGGGGGGGGGGGGACCTGGCCTGTCTCAGTGCGAGAATCTACAAAAACAGACAGGAACACGGGCTCTAGATGGACCTGGCGCCGGCTCATGACAAGGATCGTTGGACGCCTATGTAGCTAGTTAAAAAATCATGAAACAGCGCGGCTATTCGCTGCCAGAGAGAACGCACAGTAAATAGGCGCAACCACATTGAAGGAAAAACTTACCTGTTTCAATCCCGAGCACGGGCTAAGCGCGTGAGGATTTATTTAAAGGATCCGCCGTTGGGGCCAAGTGCTAGAAAATCCAGCTAACAATCAGAGAGCATGAGAATAAGAAAGAGAAGAAGGTATCAAGAGGTTGCATAAACAGGGCAGCTATTTGCCGTGTCTGTGAGAATGGCAAATTAAATGAGCGCGACCATCATTAAGGGGAACGTTGTCTGTCTCAGTGCGAGAATCTCGGGAATAAAGGAACAGAAACACGGGCCAGGCGCTGTTCTTCTATTGACCAAAACAGAGCTGAACCCTAGATGGGACCTAGCGCCAGCTCCAATGACAAGGAATGTTGGATGCCTATATAGCTAGTTAAAAAAGCATGAAACAGAGCGGCTATTCGCTGCCGTAGAGAACATGTCTCTGAGGATGGTAAATAGGCGCCACGCATTCAAAGGAAAAACTTAGACAGGAACACGGGCTAGGCGCTGTTCTTCTGCTGACGAAAATTCAGCTGACGACCGAGGAGTAGGAGAACAGGAAATAGAAGGGGATCGCTGCACCCACTCCTGCACAGAAAAATGTCCCGCCACTTATTCACGGCGGTGTCACACCGAGTCGCCGCTAATAAATTATTGGATAGTAGGGTACACGGATACAGCAAGAACAAAAGAATGGCAGGGTCATGACGCACCCGCAGATTTCGCAGCAGCTGCCTCCTCGCGTTCTTTCGCCTTCTGCTGCGAGTCCTGCTGCTTCGCCACAGCTTTCAGCAGCCGCTGCCGCTTCCTACGCCCATTCCCGCGCTTCGGCCCATCGACCACCACAGGCTCCGTCATCTTCTTCTTCCGGCGCGCAGCCTGCTCCGCGCGCTGCTTCTCGCGCTTTTTGTCGCGTTTGCGCAGGGTGCTCACGGACGCCTTTAGGAGCGCGCCGTACGCGTGGTGAAATTTGTCGAGCTCGTTTAAGTTTACCTGCGAATCGAGATGTACAGGTTATAATATTATATTCGTCCTGGATCGTGTGCACTGACTCTTGTGGAAAATTTAGCCGCGCCGCCGTCCGTTACACGGATTAGACACGGGTACTCGCGAGAATCATCCGCGCCTTCTGCCTGAGCCATCGCCACGTCCTCCCCATCGTGAGTGACTAGAAAACTTCAGCATTCATTCGTAGGCGATTTTAAATCGCGCACGTCGTTTATGCGTGAGCCATATTGAGCCTTGTTCTTTCGAGGACTCAAAAAGCGCGGCTAGCCGTTGGAGGAACTGTGTACTAGGTGAGATTGTAGAGGCGGCGATATATGCAGTAAACGCACAGAATCGTGGTCGAGTAATTCCATGAACGGGAGCCGGGTGTGACGTGACGTGACTCGGCAATTGCCGAGGCACAAGTGGTCGTGCCGGGCCGAAACAGGGCGGAACTTCAACTTCGCCTCCTGCTGCAATGCTGCCAGTTCGCACAGAGGGGCCAAGCTCACTGCTGGTGCTGCATTTGGCTTCAGTATGCCGTGTTGCTCTGTGTTCCTCCGGCTGAGCCTGGGTCCTCCGTTGCTCAATTTTTTACTTCAACTTGTCAAGACCCGACCTGAAGTAAGTACTCAGGGCACCACCCAAGCTGGATAGCCAGGGATAGCCTATCACAAGAGCAACGCAGCAACATGTCCAAAGTTGTCGTTTGCTCGGTCTGTTGGACTTTCCCCGCTGCGGTCTACTTGCTTCCTTGCGCCTTGCTAAGCTGCTGTTCTCTCCACTGCCGGCGTGTTCTGACTGGATGCATTTTTCTGGAGAGTCGGCGTTGTGTAATGCCCTATGACTGGATGCCATCCCCGGCAGATACTTATTTGAAGTCGCGGTCCGCTTCATCCCTCATTGAGTCGCGTCTTGCACTGTGGACTTGCACTGGACAACGTCAATTGATAAGCGTACAAAGCTCCGTTTTCCCGTCTTCCATCGCTGCTGTGTAATTGGGGGGGCTTGCCCCCCCTCTTTCCTCGGGTGGGCAGCCAAAAACCGGATGGCTGTGCTTTGTACTGGTTTCCCACGGCGACACCATCAAATGATCGCGTCGCCGTGGGAAGATGCCTCGCACTGCACTTCGACATCGTTGTACCTTGAGTGGTTTGGACATATATAACTTTGAGTGTATGGAATATTGTAACACAATATTATTGCTTCCTAGGCAAAACTCTGAAGCTGGCCAGGATGAGCTCCGGTGTTGTCCGGTCAGAATTGATGGATGATGGATGCCATGACCTGTCGTCGACTGCCAATCTATTTTCTTTCTTCCGCCCTCTCAGGATGTAAACAGGGCTCAGGGGGTGGTTAAGAAAATCAGCCAGGATCAACACCTCAACTGAACCTCCCTGCCGTTGGATTTGTTAAGTGTGACAAGGATGGATATTCTGGTAAATGGTTGCACTTCTTCAAATTCTGGCTCATAATTAAATGGTTGGAACTCAGGACCTGCTCTGCTGAATGGGAAGGGATTGACCCATCCTGGGTTCCCATTGTTCCAATAACCTCCAGATGGGATGATCGGACTGGAAATTCTCTCATACGGACTCACTCCAGTTTGGGCAATCACAATTCACGAGAGTCAGTGATGTTGGCCGTGATCAACTTGGGACAAAAAGGACTTTCCCTCTGGGTTATCTTTTGTGGCAATTTCACGAGTCAAAAAATTATCTGGAGTAGCTTTTCGGACTTCGTTCCGTTGGAGCCGTTTGAAGCACGAAACAGAATCAGAGCAGTCCTGGAACCAGTACAAAATAAATTTCCTGTGAAAAACTAAGCAAAAGTTGTGAAAAATGGAGTCGAAAATCAATTGAAAATGGCACTAAACGAGCAGTTCCCCAGCTCCACGACTGAAAAAATACCGGCGCCACTTGGGATAAAAAAATCGTTTTGTACCGGTTTCAGGACTGCTCTAATGCAGATGCTGGAGGAGGACACAGAGCAAAGGACTCAACTTGGTTTCACATTAGATACTTATTGAATGGATCTCAGTCAGTATGTATTTCTCGAGAATTAAAAGTATTCGGCAACTCGGAATTAGCGCAAGCCCCCCCTTACTGTAGCCGGGTACCGGCATACAAAACATATTGATAATCTGCTCTGACGCTTTCCGCTTGCTCTCATCATCTTCCGGATATTCAATTCGAGTCGTGCGCGCTTTTGCTCTGCATCTACTCATCGCTACTTATCGCCATTCTCCGCCGCCGAGGACATTTCAGCTATTTCCGAGCGGGGACCTGTTGACTTTCGAGTCTTGATGGTCGAGAATCAGCATCCACTCTGCTGGGCCAGCTGTCTGCTTGCTTTCGTGCTTAGCAAGCTCTACTAAACAAATCTGCGCAAATTCTGCGTTTGCTTGTTCCGAAGGGTCTTCCCGCTTTCCTGTTCTTGTTGTGTAATCTGCTGACTGGATGCGGTCTCCGGCCGCTCTCGGCGAGTCAGCTTTCTATTTTATTTCTCTACAGCTAGCACTATCACAAACCTTCGGCGAGCAGGACCGAGGTGCCAGCGGACCCGGTTGACTTCTTGATGCCGCGAAATTAAGCATCCACTTCGCAGGGCTCGTCATGGGGATCTTTATGTTTACACTGTTCGAGAGAAGTTGCTTCTCAATCTTTCTTTACACTCCAAGTTACAGCTGCTGTTCGCTCGCCAGCGTCCTAAGTAACCTCGTCTGGAATGATCAGCCGCCACTATCGCGTATCTTATCCCTCTTGGCGCAACTCCGAATCAAAAGTTCGAATTGCGGTTGAAATTCGAAAGATAACCTCAGTCAGGGCTGTGGCTGCTTCAGTTCGACTTGGAACTTTCTAGCATCGAATTTCTATGCTGTTTTGCTCCCAGGGTGTGTCTATTAACCTACCTCATTAATTAATTGAATCTTCACACATTCATTATGCGGCACGCAGCCGCAGAACTCGGCCGATCGGGTGACATCACGCGTAATGGAATATTACCTTAGTCCTTACGGAATGATCTCGACCCTTGAATCCTACCACATCGAATGACCCCAGTCCCAAGGTTCTCCAGGCACTCTTCTCGACTTGTATACAGTCTATTCTCCGTAGTTTCTCAATATGTCCCGCGACTGCTGCGCCTTGCGCATCCCAATGTCGCCACTGTCGAAGGTGGCACAATGCTCTCGAAACGAGCCGAGAAATTCGACCCCCACGACACTACCAGCATCGTGTTTGCAGGTAGGTCACCCGGAATCTATCCAGTTGACCGTTCTAACCGCGTGGATTCAGTCCTTATTCCTATCCTCGTGCTTTCGTCAGGAGTATTTGCCGGACTAACGCTGGGCTACATGAGTTTGGACGAGACCCAGCTTAACGTTCTGAGCATCAGTGGGACCCCGTTCGTGGTCTAAATCGACGCGTTGGTCGTCCCTAATACTCTATTAGGAAACAACGCGAGTACGCAAATAAAATCAAGCCAATTCGCAAGAATGGGCACTTGCTCCTCGTGACGCTCCTCCTCGCCAACATGATCACCAATGAGACCCTCCCCATCGTCGCGGACCCAGTTCTTGGTGGCGGAGTGCAGTCCGTCGTAGTCTCGACCGTTCTTATTGTAATGTGAGTCTCGGCTCCGCTTCGGTCGCACTCATTAGAAGCGCCCGTGGACTTGACGCGCTCGCGCTTCTCCATCCGCGCTCGTGCTTCTCATTGCTTGTGACGTCACGCGTCAAACCGGCGTAGACGGGTTCCAGCGCCACTACCGTTAGCCGGCGGTTGACGCCTAATATACGCCCCCATCGATAGTGATTCGATCGTGAATAGATCGACGTGGTGGACTCGTTTTCTTTGAAACACAAATACTGACAACACCCAAGTTTTGCGGAAATCATTCCTCAGTCCCTTTTCACCCGCCATGGACTCTATCTTGGCGCCAAAATGGCGGGATTCACGAAATTTCTGATTTACTTCCTGGTATATTGCCTTTTCTGGTAATTATTTTCGCGTTGACCATATCCTCTGCAGGGCATCGTCGCTTGGCCTGTCGCAAAGCTCCTCGAGTTTGTCCTCGGCTCCCATCACGGTATAATATACCGCAGATCAGGTAACACTCTCTTCTCTTTATTTCCCGTGTACCGTCTGACACCCCGCGCTAGAACTCAAAGAGCTCATCGCGATGCATTCATCTCACGCGACGCACGGCGGCGACTTGCGCAATGACACGGTCACTATCATCGGCGCAACGCTCGACCTACAAGAGAAGGTCGTCCGGCAGGTTCTTTCTTCAGTTTTTACCGCGCATGCTGCCTCAACCACTCGCCTAGGCAATGACCCCCATCTCGGAGGTGTTCATGCTCTCCATTGATTCGCTCCTCGACTACGATCTCCTCAAGCAGATCTGCCTCACGGGCCACAGTCGTGTGCCCGTTTTCGAGGAGTTCGACGTGAACGGGAACAAGCTAAGGAAGATCATCGGTATACTGCTCGTGAAGCAGTGTGTCTTGCTCGATCCCAAAGGTACTTCTTCCTTCTTGCTGTGGTTCCTGCTAATATTCTATTCCGCAGATGCGATCCCGCTGCGCAAGATTCCGCTCAACAAGGTCCCGTTCATTCCCAACAACGAGCCTCTGCTCGGTCTCTTGGATAAGTTCCAGGAGGGACGCAGCCACATGGCGATCGTCAGCCGGTTCAGCACAGAGAAGGTAGCTCGCCGTCCTCTTTTTCTGCTCTTCTATGCCTCATAACATGCTTCTCCGTAGGCCGCGAGCGTGAAGAAGGCGGTTAAGCGCGGACTGACGCAGCGCCTGCGCTCACACGTCATGGGCGACTCGGACTCGAGCGATGAAGACGAGAAGGAGAGTAAACATGATGCCAGGCGTAATAAGAAAAAGGTAAAGGACATCGAGGAGGGGATCGAGGAGGATGTCGAGGGCGACACGCTTGGCAGCGATAATATGCATACGAATGGAAACGATCACGCCAACGGAAACCGCGTTATTGAGAAGGACTTCTCCCCGCATCGTGGGCGCGGTGGAGGGGTGAGCGGACGGACGAAAGAGAGTTCGCGGGATCGAGAGGATGGTGCACCCAAGAGCCGCAGAACGAGCTTCCAGTTGCCCAAAGCCGTGGCCGGGATGACTTCCATGTCGATGTTGGAGCAAAGTATGCCCGCCGACGCTGTCCTTGGTAAAGCGGGTGCCGCAGAGGTTAGGCTTTTGGCTGGGGCCGTCAACATATGCTAAATGGCCGTACTAGTTCTTGCAAGACTTCGATCCGGCCGTCATGCCTCTTGGGATCATTACGCTCGAGGACGTGCTTGAGGGTATGTTCTTACCAACCACATGCACTCACTTGGCTAAAAATGGCGTAGAACTGATCGGAGAAGAGATTTACGATGAATTCGACCCGCAGGGAGCTCATGGCGACCCTTATGTCCCTCCTGTCCGCGAAGAAATCATCCCCTTTCCTCCTCCCGTCGAGCTCCTCCCTCCGGCTACCACCAAGGCCCCGAAGCCGGCGACGCCGGTTCTCAAACCCCTCTCGCTCAAAGGCTTGAATTTCTTGCGGTCCCGCAGCGCGCCGCCCACTCCGCGTGAACCCAACTTGACTCTCACGAGCGCAGCGAATGCTGTTGGCACTGCGGAAAGCCCTGCGGTCATGAGCCATGCTCCGGGCCCCGTCGGGATGTCCGGCGTCACTCCGCCGGCGGGTAGCGATGCGCAAGTCATCCCGACTGTCATTGTTGAACGCAACACGCCGTCCCCCACGCCTTCGCTCACGCCGACGGTCCCTGACGAAGCCATCCCCGTTCTCGACTTGAAGAAGCCCACGGCCATAAATCCGAGCCCGCTCGGACTCGCCGCGTCGCTCCCTCATATCGCGGCTGGTGGAAACATCCCCCGTAGCATCTCGCCAGCGCCGTCCCTTGAGGCCATTCTGCTTGACCGCAAGCGCCGTCTGGGTGCCGCTGCAACTGCGCCGTCGGGCGCAATCAGCAATGCAGTCATGTCCACCACGTCCGTTAATGCGCCTGTGGTTGCAAATGTACCTGGTGGCCCGGCGCGCACCGTTCCTGCCGCTGCGAAGGGCACAAGATTCAAGAGTAGCCCCCTTGGAGGCGGGGATAGGACCGGCGTCGTCGTTGCCGAGCATGTGAAGGAGCAGATGGGTGTGGCGGGCGGAGGAGGCGAGCTCGAAGTGAGCGATCCGGAAACGATGTTAGGGACCGAGGAGGGTCGCATAGCGGATGAGAAGGACAAGGAGGGGCCCGATAAGCTGGATGCGTCTGAGAAGTGATTTGGTTCCCTGCTTCTTGGTTTGAAACATTCTAGCGTACCAGCGATGGTTATGCATGTAAAATATACGAAGTTTTGCCTGTATGTAATTCGGCTGATCTTTTTTCGATTCACGCCTTGACGACCCAAAAATGGGCTTGTCCATAAAGGGTAACCACTTCGCCACATTCACACGGTCTCTCTGTCATGAACACCGCGCAGCTGCCGCAGCACTTGGAGGAGCTTCAGCTGATTCAGTTTACTCTACTTCCAGGAGAGATCCTCACATTTCTGGACCACGAGGGGGCAGTTTGGACCCAACTCCTTCAAGATTATGCAGACGGTGTGTCGACGGAAAATTCACGCCAGCCTATGGCTCCACCACACGTCCAAGTCAAGCCACAAGATTCAAAAATATGGTTCGAACTGCAATTTTCTGCGTCCGAAGAGCCCACTCTGTCTGTCTCCGTCAAGGGCGAAAACCTCGCGCGATCCGAGCAGGAGCGTTGGCAGAGCCTCGTCCTCGAGAAAATGGACGAGATCGGGACGTCAGAGTGAGGAATAGGCATTTCCCGCCGACCCAGGCTTCAGGCTGATATTTTTTGTATCATTACTCTGCCCATCCAAAGCTTTCCGGCGTATCAACTCTTGTGTCTTCATCTCCTTCCGCTGCTACACGACGAATCACCCGCTCCAGCGGTAGAAGAGCACCCGGTGGTAGACATCGCTGAGCCGGGTGCACGCTTCCACGCACTTTTCACATCTCACCACCTCATTTCACCCAAGAAACGCCGTTCGCTCCAGCAATGGTCGAACTCGCTCTCCGTGGCTGGTTTCGCCAAAGTGGGGTACCCCGGCGTCATTTATTTGCAGGGCGCGGAGGGCAGCGTGGAAGAGTTTGTTGCGAACGTGAAAGCCATGCAATGGCTCGCACTTCGTCTGCGGTTTTTGGAGTCGTTGCCTTCCAAAGACGGCGACGAGGCGCAGGGATGGACAGAATTCGAGAAAGTTGGCGAAGCTGTTGAGATGATGAGGCGACTCGGGTTGGAGGATTGGATAGTTGAAATGGGTATCGGTAGTAGAACATCTTGAACGCGTTCCACCAAAATTATACATAGATAGGTAGGTAGGTAAGCAGATTAGTTTTTACCGATAGCAAATTCAAGGCAGGAGATGGGTTGACCAAGAGGTCTGAGACCTGTGCATATTAAACAAAGAGCAGAGACTTCTTGCAAAAAACAGAGTAAAAGTAAAATAAGAAAAATGAGTGGACCAGACACTGCGACGTCGTCACGTATCCACTCGTGGATTTTTCCCCAGGTACTGCAAGCATATTTAGGGGCGCCAGCATCGCTGCTCGAAATGCCCCCGAGGGATTCGAACCCTCGACCGCCTCGGAACTGAAGTGATCTGTTCAGCGGCGTGATAACGGAACTAAAAGGGCATTGATAATATACTGCGAGCCGTCAATAAATTCTTACTATCGCACCATGAAGGGCGAGGGGGGCGGGAGAACTTCGATTTTGTAAACTCGAGCGGTCCAACAGGGGTTGTTGCGATTTAAGACAAGTACATATACTAGTGATCCGCCGACGCGCCGGATGCTCACGAAGCGCCGTCAGCACAGTCTCGTCAGCAGAATTCCCTCCTAATATGCTAAATTTTGGTATCAGTCAAACGGCCTTGAAGAGTGTTATCCAACGGTGCAAGTTTCATTGACATTGGTGTAGAATTGAAGGTTTTCAAGGCACTTCTTTTGGGATTGTCAGCCACCGCAATATGGGCCCGCATTTCCTAGCCCTCTGCTAGTCACGTGCACATTTTAGGTACAGTAATTGCTTCGCTTCGCTCGCAATAAGTAGTACTTACCTCGGCGTTCCAACTTCCGGTCTCCCGGAAGTTCATGAGGTGCCTAAAAATCATCGAGGAAGCCGGTGATCATGATTTCGTCTTGCGGTCGCCCTGTTCTTGAATCAGGCCAAAAAAAGCACACTGCCGTTTTGGGCCCGATATTTGATCTCTCAACAAATGGCAAGAGGCACGCGGAACTAAAGTTTCTGACATCAACCTCTCAAAGTTTTGACATGCTGTGCAGACGAGGAGGAGGAGGGTCCGGATCAGCGGTCCGGGGCCCTCGGTCATTTCGGGTGACTTGGATATTTCCTACCGCACTCGTTCCTTTGGCTGTTGAGCCCAGAATTTGGTGGCCAACATCTGAGGCATACAGTAGCCCCCTCACAAGTTTCTAGAGTGAGCTGAAGTGAACTGAATTTAATTCGAGTTCGCGCGGTTTCTTTCTGTTTCACGTTACGAAATTGAGATGACATCATGACTGATAGCATCCCCGCCAATAAATTATGGATTTGGGAGCTTCAATGGTCCAAAAATATTATTCTGAGCTGCCAGAGCCACTCATAATGAATGAAAATGGGAGGGTAGGCCAAATTTTGGAGCCACTCGGAGAGAACTGGGGTGAAGAATTGAAGTTTTCTGTTTATCAAGCCAAAAGCGATTGATCGCTGTGGCTATGCTGATGGAGAGGAGTCGGAGGGGAGGTCTGTGTCACGGCGGCAATTCCCGCGTGCCTCTCGACAAATGGGGTTAGGAAACGCAACGCAGATCAGCGCCGATCCCGGCCTCCGACGCGCCGAGCTCATGTGTTGACTTTGTTTCTTGTTTTACAACTTGATGCTTGCCTTTTCTTGCCTCTAGCACCCAGTTTTCACTTCGCAGCATGACAGAGTCTCAAACTGTCAAATTAAATGCCCAAAGTAGCGTCCGAGGCTACAGTAAAGCTGCACCTTTCCTAGCACCGTGGTTCCGTTTCGCGTTCGCTGCTATTTTCGTTGCGCCGCACTACCCACGCTTGTCGTCCATCGCTCTCTAGCTTTACTTCCATCCACCCTACTTTCGCCGAATGGATCTGCACAAAGTGGTCCGCCAGCAGGCTGCTCTAATGTCGACTGCTGTGTTAATAGCGGCTTCGACTCTGTTCTTTGTGTTTCTCCGGGTACGACGACGTCCATCCATCTTCGCAACTCTGCCTGGCCCCCCTTCACCGTCATGGGTCTATGGTGCATCCTGCCTTTTTATTCCCTTTGAGGCGAAAACACTTACTTAGGTCGCCTTTGCATTTGACTAGGGAACATGCTTCAACTCCTTCTTGCGGAAAATTACGGCGACCACGAGTTCCAGTGGCACAAACGATATGGCGATTTGTATCGACTCAAGGGCTGTTTCGGGGTAACTTACCTTGATTTAAAGCTATTCGGCTCGGGATTAACGACCCTCAGGAAGACCGCCTCGTCGTTTCCGACCCGCAGGCGTTGAAACATATCCTCAACGATCCGTCTTTCACGCGTCCGCCTAGCAATTTTCAGATGTCCGGCTTGATATTTGGTGAAAGCAGTGTGTGGGTCACCCAAGGTGGGTAGACTGGCTGGAATCATCGTTTTGGACCACGGCTCCAAATAAATTCAGGAGAGGACCATCGGCGCCTCCGTGCCGCGATGAGTGCTGGGTTCTCCGGTAGAGGTGTCCGTACTCTGCTGCCTCTTTTTGATGTGGCAGCCAAGGCAGTGAGCTTTTCGCTGCTCTGTCTTTGGCACCTAGGTACAAGTTCGCCACAGATTGTTCATGATTGGGAGACCTTGTGCGCTCCTGACTCCTCGACTCAAGTTGATGTCGCAAAAACGATGGATGAGGCCACTTTCAATATTATCCGGAATGGTATTCACGTTGCTTTCGCCGATATTCTATATGTACCTCTAACGCCGTGTATTTTCTCAGCGGTCCTAGGCAGCACTCTCCAGAACCCAGAAAACTCTCTTGCTCTGCGCTTTCCGTGAGCATCTCCCAATATCCTAGGGTGAATTTTGAAACCGACAAGACTCTGGCAGCCCAGATGCGTTCCTGCGTTCCAAGACAGGCGTCGTGACCGAATTCGCCACTAATTATATGCCGACGTTTTTGCTGCGCCTGATGTTTCGTCTCCCCAGTGATATTCCGCGTGCTGTGAACAGATTTCAAACGGCGACCCAACGAATGATGGAATTGAAAGCTCAAGACCTCGAGTCGGGTGAGAAGGACGACCGCGATTTGTTGAGCCTTATATGTGAATTTGCAACCTCTCGAGATCACTCGGGGTTCCTGAGTTCCACTCATTAGACGCTAGCAAAACGGGAGTTACATCCAAACAGGTGGCGGCTCAAATCCCCATCCTCCTCTTGGCGGGGCAGGAGTCCTCGGTTTGTCGCTTTGTGATTTGTTCCACGCCTCTAACACGCATATAGTCCACCACTTTATCTTGGTGCCTTTATCAACTGGCGGCCAACCCCAGTTTTCAAGACGAGTTGCGTGGGGAAATCATATCGCAAGCGCACAACTTGGGAGAAGACGACTTTGAATACGATAACATGCCGTTGTTGAATGCACTGTTGAAGGTGAGTTTGATCCAATTTCTACACCTGCATGTAGTTGAATTCAAACAGGAAACCTTGAGGTGAGACACTCACTCAATTGAGCACAACTCAAACTCTTCAAGGTTATTACCGCCTGGTCCGCTCGAAGATAGATGTCCCAGCGAAGATTCTGTACTTCCACTGTCCTCAGAGATCGTCACGTCAACCGGAGAGCGCCTCACGGAGGTCCCAGTTAAAAAGGGACAATTCATCCATCTGGCGGTAGCGTCGCATCAGCGGTACGCCTTCAATGATTTCTCACCAATACCCTTTTGAACTGCTCAGATCGGAGGCCCTGTGGGGCGCGGACGCACACGAATTCAAGCCTTCGCGTTGGCTCAAGGACGAACCATGCATAGGACAGGCTCTTGGACCGTATGCCCACTTGTATGTTTCCTTCCCCAGGCTTGAAGAAATCGGTTCAACGACAGAGTAGATTGTCCTTCTTGGGCGGTCCCCGTGTGTGTCCTGGGTGGCGATTTGCGTGAGCACCAGCCTCAGTATCGGTTCCTATTCTCATTCCTTCGAGGCAGGCTTCTGGAGATGCAGGTGCTTCTCGCGGAAATATTGCCCAAGTTCAAGTTCTCGCTGCCCGAGAACAGCGTGGTTCGCGCGCAATTGTCGACGACGCAGTTTCCAGCGAATAGCCAAGGTGTGAAGAGTCTCTTGCTTTCCGTCGAGCGTGCAAATGCAGCAGGAAGTGTGGGACAGTGAAGGTCAACGCTGCGTGGGAGGCTGTAATCATGTATATAAACGATAGTGAGACGACAGCCAAGTACTGTGTATTGGAATGACTGAGAAGAATTTTGAAACGACTCAAGTGAAGGAAAGTTGAAATCAATTCCTGTCGGCAGATTGTGCCGAAAAGGGCCGAAGAACGGCAAACATCAATCTTGAACTCAAATACTGACAACAAATCACGCTTAGTAGCATGTTCGCCTCTACCATGACTTCCCCGTTCGCGTCTTGGCTTGGAACCAATTACTGCCCCACAGACGAGGAAGTTCCACAAATCTGCGCACTCCTCGTTGACCCTAGTTCTCGATTGAAGCAACTCGACGATGAAATTGCCGATTTGCAGAAAGCTATTGATAAACTGGCAGAAAAGCGCGCCGGTCTTGCTGCCTTTGTGGACGCCCACAAAGCTCTCCTCTCGCCGATACGCCGCTTACCACTCGACGTGATCGAGGAAATCTTTGTTGCGTGTCTTCCAACGCACCGGAACTGCGTGATGAGCGCATCCGAGGCGCCTGTGCTCCTGGGCCGGATATGCAGCTCCTGGAGAGCCATATCACTCACCACAACTCGACTCTGGACCCGAATTCATGTTGTTTGTCCGGCACCCCCAGCAGATTTCGCCCTCAATGACGCTAAAGTCGCACAACGCCTTGGGGTCTTGGAGACGTGGCTTGGTCGTTCCGGACAGTGGCCACTTTCGATTTCCATCTATGGTCGTTCCCCGTACTTCTTAAAGGCGCTCCTTCCGTTCGTTTCTCGCCTGCAGCATATTCAGTTCATGACCACGCCATCTTCCTTCGAGCCGCTTTCACACATCACTGAAGCCGATGTGCCCCTGCTCAAAACTGTCGCCGTCACACGTTTACCCCCTCATCGCGAGGGCTGGGAACACTTCGCGATGTTTCGAGGGCCCCGTATTTCAGGTTTCACTGCATCGGCAGTGGACTTTGCCACTGGAGACCTGCCGCTTCGATGGCACCAACTCACGATCCTGAAGATGGAGGGCTATAGGGGAGATGTTCCGAGTCAAAAAGTGTTGAAGCTCCTCTCAGGATGCCCCGAGCTTCGCATTTGCAAGCTCTTCGCGAGCCACTCCAACGGTGCACCCAATTCCCCCGTCGAATTAAAATTCCTTCACACTCTTCAATTGGCTCCCATGATAGGGGGTGCTGCCCTGACGATTCTATTGGATCGATTGACATTGCCTGAATTGCGGAACTTGTCCCTTGCTGCACAAATAACTGATCAGCAAAATCTGCCTGGCTATCTTACTCGCTGGACCAAACTAGAAGGTCTTGAAATTGGGGAGAATTCATTTTCCACGTCCTCTTGGGTAGCATGTATCCGCAACCTTCCTGAGACGATGCGGCGACTTGTGCTCGTGGATACCTCGCTCGCCGGTTCCTCTCTTGAAACCGCGCTGACAGTTCTGGCCCCCCAACATGGAACCCCTCTTGCCTGTCCTGCACTCGAGGAACTCTGCATTTCTAATACTTCCGCGCTGTCAGACGCCGCCCTCCTGCGGTTTATCACTGGGAGAATGGTGGCAGTATCCCATCCTACGCTTCGGCATGTGGAGGTCAAGTTCCAGCGCTCAATGGAAGTTGGCATCCTTCCTGATATCCAGCCATTTATCAACGGTGGCCTCCGTGTCTCCCTCACCTATTTATCCCCTCGCCGACTGCCATCATCTCCCTGGCAAGGACTGCTTGACGGCCCCAGGTGATGATTAGAAGTACCCTGTTCCTCTATTCAAGCACCCATAAAAACGCTACTTAGTCGGGTAGCGTACTTCAATCCCATTTGCACTTCCCATTCGGCAGACCCTTGGGATCCAAGTTTGGCCACTGCCTGCAGTTTAGTTCCCTAGTGAGGAGATGTGAAAGAGATTCGACCAAGACTCGACGTAATGTTTGTCTCAACCCTACATAAGGAGGCAGGCGAAAGTCTTGTACGCATTTATATAGGTCACCGAGAACGATTGTCTTCTCGGTCGCCCCGGTATAAAGTCTGGTTTACGAGACTATGTACGCACAAGCTCAAGCTGTCGCGTTGGCTCAAGGACGAGCCATGCGTAGGGAAGGCCCTCGGGGCCGTGCGCCCACTGGCACTTGCAAGTTGTATGTTAGGCACCTCTTGGCGGTCCGTGCCAAAGTTCAAGGCTGCCCCACAACAGCGTGGTTCGCGCGCTGTCGATAGCGCCGTCCTCAGCGAGTATCGGCGCTTGCTTTCCAAGACGATACTGCAATGTACTGTTTATTTTTGGATACGAAAAAAGAATATTAATTGAAGGAAAGTCGAAATGTCTGTCCCAAAACTACGGACGCGGGCGAAAGCCTTGAAAATGAAGGGGCACCGCGGCCAACTCTGAAGGGGCGTGTCGCCAATTCGCTCGTGGGTCTGCCCAGCGTCAGAACGACGTCGAACAGCGAGAAAAAATGGTGAATCCATCTTCCACGAACGTAACAGGCCCAGAGCGTTGAGGTAGCTCGGGCCTTGACTAGGTTTGTGGTATTTGAGTAAAAAGACTGGAAATGAATAAAAATAATCGCATTCGAGAGATGGTGGTGGTGGTACGCAAGAGAGAACGATTTTTCCGTCGTCACGGATCATTGACGTGACGGTCACTGTGACACTCGCGCTTAGTTTCAGCCGCGCCCTGAATCGCGATAATCTCTTCAATTATCTACTAGGTAAGAGTTCTACACTGTTTCGTTTTACAAAGGGCTGCAATCCAATGCATTTACAGATTTATCATGTCCGATCTGTTACATTCTGCCCTTCATTCCGCCGGAGGTACACAGACTCCACCGGCGGTACCATACTCAAGACCTACGACCCCGGGTACTGGAGCATTTCCTGTCCAGATAGGTTTCGTGGGTCTTGGAGCCATGGGTGGCTTAATGGCTAAAAATCTCGCAAACCACCGCGCTGCGCATGTCCACGGATCCCCTCCGATTTTGGTCTGGAATCGCACACAAGCAAAGGCGGACAGTTTGTTCAAAGAACTTGGCCAGTACAAGATTCGCGTAGCTCAGTCTCTGGAACAGGTCGCAATAGAATGTGACATAATCTTCACGGCTCTTGCCAATGACGACACCGTGAAGAGCGTCTATGAGCAGTTTGCACAAACGCTCAAGGTGAGTGGATGATAATGATGTAAGTCTTCCTCCGCTCACCAGGCTGTAGCACACGACGCCCGGGAGACAAAAAATCTTTGTGGAGACGAGCACGGTTGGTGCCATATTTTGAATATATGACTATGCTGAGATTAGTGCGATTTAGATTTACCCAACACTTGCCGGCGAGCTGGACACCCTGATTTCCTCCATCCCGCACTGCCATCTGGTGGCCTCACCGGTCTTTGGCACTCCTCACGTCGCTGCTGCGGCCCAGTTGGTTATAGTCATGTCGGGCGATTACAGGTCAGAAGGCAATCTCGTAAAAGTGTTTAGTGTCTAATTTTCCCGCAGATCCAAGAAAGAGGTCGCGTACATGCTCGTCCCAGCAGTGGGAAAGAAGGTGATCGATCTCGGCGGAAACGTCGAAAAAGGTGAACTCGCTCTTTCTACTTTCCGTTTCAAAGAACTAATATGGTCATGCAGCCTCCACGTTTAAGCTTATCGGCAATTCGATGATCCTAGGCACCCTAGAGATTCTAGCAGAGTCCTACACGCTCGCCGAAAAGTCGGGTATCGCCGCATCGGAGGTCCACTCTCTCGTGAAAGGTAATTTTTCGGCTTACAATGTATCACCCTCGCGCTTACAACAACCCTGCAGATATCTTCCCCGCACCAGGGTATGCGGCACTCGATACGCCGTTGAATTAGTTCTTATTTGTCCCCAGCATCATCCGCTACTCCGAGCGCATGTCGAACGACCAATTCGACGGCACCACCGGCTTCTCCATTGACGGCGGGATCAAGGACGCCTCGTGAGCACTTTATTCTCGAGCTCGTCCTCATAATATCGTTGATCGCCCGTCTCAGCCACATCCGGCGTCTTACCGCGGTGCACAACTCCCCCATGCCGAGGTAAGCTCTTCTTTCTCTGGCTCGAATATTTGTTATTTTGTTAATTACACGCGCACCAGCATCGACATTGCGCACCAGCACCTCATCACCGCGCGTGCGATCCACAACAGCAAGGTCCAAGCCGGGAAGGAGACCGTCGATGTCCTCGACTGGAGCGGCATCGTTGCTGGGACGCGCGTCGCAGCCGGCTTGGATGCATTTGAAAGCAAGGTCCGTGTCTTCCTGGTGGTGTAAATACTCAATTAACAGGATGCATAGCACGCAAGTGTTGTACAAGACGATTGAAATACATAGACGGTTATTAAAGTGTAACATCACGATTGTACTCCATGAATCGCCAGGTCTGCGCACATCAATAGCGCAAGGGCCAGCCAGATACTGTACGATATCTGGGACAAATGCGCCAAGGACATGTTTCCGCAGAAGCAGCTAGCCGGTAGAGGCAGCAGCATCGAAATACCCTGTTCAAAATCTATCGCTTTACTTTTTTGCCCCGTCTAGTCTTTTTGTCTTGACCACCGTCCGGCTTGTCCGTCTCCTCCGGCGCACTCTTTCGCTTCTGGCCCGCCGTCGCAGTCGACTTGACACTGACGACCGTATTCCCCCGCCCCTTGCCGATCTGGCCCTCCGCCATGCTCCAATCCGTCGACGTATTGTTGATGGCGAACCTACGTGATATTTAACCTGATGAGCATCGGCTGGCTATCGGAAACTCCAAAGAAGTGGGATGGAAGACTCACTTTTTCAGGTCCAAGCTGTCGATCATCTCGCGTTGGCGCGCCTTCTCCTTGCTCATCTCGCCCGCGCCGGCCTCATCCAGCTCCTCTTCTAAAGAGACAGAAATAGGCGCCGCGGCAAGGGCGGAGGTGCGCGTCGAGGGATCGGGGATGTCCGCGCCGATGGCGGCTTTTTGGATCCCGACGAGCCGCTTGGTGATCTTCCGGATCACTTTGCTGAACAGCGCAAGTGTCTGCGACACTGGGAGGGTGAGCTCCGTCTGCAACGCGAGGCGTTAGTTGGAGAGCATGGGCATAAATTGTAGGAACTTGCCTCGATTTCCTCGATCTGCTTGCGCTGGAGGCCCAGACCGAGCAAGATGGCGCTCTGCACAGCGCTGAGCCGGACGTCGCCCTCCTCTCCATCACCAATAAGGCGCCGCTCGAAGAAGAGCGTCGCGATTATCGGTACAAGGTCAAGGATTACATGGTAATCTAGCATGTTATTCGCATACGCCTCTAACCGTTTTAAATCGAAGGGCGTGAGGAGATGCGAGAGCTCCGTCGAGTTGAGTTCTACCAAGCGCATCAATAGGTGCTCCATCGGAATCCAATAGCACAGCCTACCTTTCGATTTCGACCGGTCTGCATCCACGGCCTTCAAACCCGTGTTAACGGCTTCTAATATGCTCAGCGCCGTCACACTCCCGAATTCTCGGAATTTGTACGACAAGAGGGAGAGGAAGCGTCGTCGAAAGTCTAGACAATCTTTGAGAAATCATATCTGGAAACAGGGAGCCGAGATACCTTTGGCGAATTCCCCGAGCCACTCTGGGCTCTCTGACGCGCTATTTAGGCCCCGGACCATGACGCAGCTGTGCTCGCCGGTCAGTTCGCTCGTTGTTTGTCGTAGATACAGCGGGACATATCCTGCGCGTTTCCAGAACCTACAGAACATCGTTAGCACCGATATTGATTGTGCGGAACGAGACCCACCGAAGGAGCTGGCCAGTGAGACCATAGCTTACGCCGAGATAATCTAATATCTCGGGTTTGCGTTCAGAGAGCCGTTGTAATAGTGGGGGCATGGCGGATACAGCGCGGATGGTGGGAGTCTCCGTTTGTAGATCGCTTGTTGCCTACGAAGGATAAGTCTGAGCATAACTACATGGGCACAAAACAAAGCGTACTGGGTCGAAATCACCGAGGTTAGGATACGAGGGCGCCACCTTCTCTGCTTCGTCAAAGTTGTAATACTCGCCGCTGTAGAAAGCGTTCAGCGCCTCTAAAGCTCGGGAGCCATAACCCATCTGGTAAATGATTAGTCGGATATCGGAGGAGAGGGCGGAATTCACGCACTCCAGCGTAATCAGGGTCGCAAGCGACGCGCACGACTCGCCCGCCATTTAGCGCCGCAAATCCACTCTCGAGGAACTGCCCACTGACGACCCACGGGATCATATCCCCAGCACCTCCCCGTCCCCTGCCCGCCGCATCCAGCACCGTCTCCTTACTCAGCCCGCCCTCCAGCGCAACCTGCAGTACCACGAGCGGTTCGGGAAGGACCTCCTCGTCATCCTTTATCGGCGGAAGCAGCACAAAGAGGTGGTGAGCCGGAGCATCGGACAGCATCTGCAGGTCGTTCGGCGAATTCTTGTAATGCGACGCGACGTACAGAGCCATCATGCGTTGCAGGAACACCTCGCTCGCCGGGTGGTAGCTGAACAGCGTGTCCCTGTTCACGTAGAACAGCGTGCATGTCGACGGGTGTGGTGTACCGCGGTGGGAGGAGGACGAGCCCGTCGTAGCAGATAGGCACAACACGTTGTAGAGCCACTTCTCGATTCTATCGCCGGTGCCGTACCGGATCGGGGTAGTGAGCTTGAGCTCGCGGAGCGTGCGGGCCTTGGGTGCAGGTTTGGGGTGCTTCTTCGTCGGCGCTGCAGACGTGTCATCGTCCTTAGCAGTCCCGGCTGGTGGTTTGGATAAAGAAGGCCGTGTGCTTTCTCGGAGCTGCTGGATGAGTTTGAGAGACAAACTTCGTCCAGTGCCCTCGTAGCCGTTGATAGTCGAGGCCAAGAACACGAGATACGGCCCGAAGAGATTCCGTACTAGAGGCAGTGGGATGGCGGCTGCCTCGTCGATGATAACGAGCTCAGCCTGGCCGAGGACGTGAGCGTCTTGAGGCTGGATATACTGCGGACGGGAGCATTAGCAAAGGCCACAGAGTGGAAATATTTCACATAAGTTACTTGAATCGTTTGTCGGTGCCCCTTGAAGATGTCCACCCGGACAACGGCGCCCTTGGAACCGCCCTCGGTGTCGACACTCTGCATGATGTCATAATCCAAATGCTCCTCGTAACCCAGAACGTCCATTCCTTTGAAAATAAATTCGAAGAGCGTTTTCAAGTTCTCCGGACTCGGACTGGTCACGAAGATATTGGAGTAACCGTGGGCCAAAGCAGCGGCTATCGCCAGTCCCAGGGCCGCAGACTTTCCGCGACCACGGGCAGCGGTGAGGGTGACAGTAGAGGACAAAGTTTTCTCGGAGATGGCCTCAATAAATGTGAGAAGAGCCTGCGCCTGGTCGAGGGTTTTAGAAAGGGTAAGGAGGGGGCCGGCAGGCGTGGTTTCCGCTAGGCTCTCGCGGAGATCCTGGAGCTGTGTCTGCTCTGGGGACGTTTTAGGAGCGCTGTCCTCGCCAAGAGGAGCGATATCCTTCCCCCGAGAGATGGGAAGGACGTTAAGCTCGTCGTCCAGGAAGAGACAATCTTCGCAGGAACCCAGTGAAAGTATAAACCGCTCATTGAAGCGGGCAACCACGGAATCATGCGAAGACGTCCGGTACCGGGAATGCACGTCCTGAGCGAGATATAGGTCAGAGGACGGTGCGGGACAACTCAACTCACCATGGTCATGGTGTATAGTTGCTTTAAGCTCGTCATCGTTTTGAGGAGCAGCACTATTAACCCTCCTCCTTCAACGGTCTCGATCGTGCGCGCAAGAAGATTGGGCGTAATAGCCTCAAAGTCCTGAAGGACACACATCCCATACGTGTGTCCCAAGATTTTCTCGGATTCCTTGTAATACCTTCATGGTCCACATTAAATCAATAGAAGCGCTTGAGCAGAGTAAAACCACGCACGTATACCGAATATCGGTGACCGTTACAAAGATCTCGAACGGATTCTGTTCGTTCGCTTCCCGGAGCCCACGCTTCACATCTCGTTTGATCTTGGCCTCGCGCTTTTTCCGATGACTGAAATTCTGTCAGAAACTGAGATTCGCGGAACACATGTAGGTCCACACATTGAATGGACACAAACATTGAATGAGCTATCAGACCAACCTCGTGAAACCGAGTTCTTTTTTGTAACACCACAGTACCGAGGGCCGGGCGGACACTCTTGCTTGGGACAGCAGGAAGTGAAGGTTCACAATCTAATATTGGGGTCAGAACAAACTCTCTACCGAACTTCACACAACGCACCTGGTCTCGTCCTTTGTCTCCAACCAAGACAATGAACGACCGATGGTTCTTTTGGACATTGTTGTTTATTAGAATCGGAATTCGGGGATCCAATTGCTTTCGCATTCTGGTCGGGAATTTACACCCTAGTGGAGACCGGAAGAAACGGACGGCCTTATGTCCTTGTACTTTGTAGTGCTTTCCGGCGACGAGAAGTCCCTTGGCGTCGCGGGATATAGCGTTCCAGAAAAAAAGTGAAAGTGATGGAAGGAAAAGGTAAAACCCTTTGGATGAAACAACGACAAACTACCGCTTTCGACCCGATTTAGAAGGTTTCATTAAAACATCGTAATACGTGTTGGTTACAAGTATCTTTCAAAGAAGGGCGGAAAATCCCCATAACTCTTCTGCAGACTTTGATTCTTCGTGCTGGAAACGGGTTAGGTTTCAGAGAAACGAATCGATTTTGATTGCTCACCTCCGGACAGAAACAGACAACCCTTCGCGCTCAAGAATATTAAGCGTAGGAGCAAGATACGAACCGAATTCCCAGCAAATTAAACTGCGAAGACGAGAAACGGCAGGATTAGCTGTTCTCCAGCGCGACGTGATCATCTGGCCAACGGAGTCCCCGTTGTCCTTCAAGTTGTACGGAGATGAAATGATAAGGGTCGATAGCCTTGGAAGGAAAGGCGGTTTATTTGACACTAGGGTCAGCAAGGAGATGAGGGGGCTCATGTCACGATCCAAGGTTATTAGAAGCTCGGTTATTTCGGGGTTGGATTGGAAGACGGGCAGGATGGCGGCGACTGACGGGCACCCCGCGGTAATATGCAGCTTCCTGAGGCTGCATCTGGAGAGTCTAAGCATGTTGGGCAAACCGTCGAGCAGGACGTCGGGAATCGAGAGTTCCGTGAGAGCAGGCACCCTTAGCCACTGAGGGCAGGTCCAATCCTGCGGCGCACGAGATCGCTCGGTGGAGAGTTCCAGCTGGCGGAGCTTGGGCAATTCGAGTATTCGGCTGCCTGGCTGATATGCTGGCATTATCTCGCCGCCGTCGTACTCGTCGGCCATCATCAGGCTACACGACTCTACGTTTGTGAGACGATGGAGGGCGGTAATATGGACCTGCCACAGCGCCGTGGACTCATATCGTGACAGTTGGGTCCAAGGCCACTTGAAGCCTGGGTAACACATGACAACCTCCGCGCTTCGAAGGCGCGGAGCAATTGCAAAATGATCGATTGCTGGCGGCGGCGAGTTCCCGTCGTCCGTTCCGGGGCCTTCTTCAGTGCCCCAAACTCCAACTTTCTCCAAGAGAAGTACTCGACCACGGACGCTACGCATGCGATCTAGCTGTGTTTGCACGATGTAAAAGGTCTTCCAGCGAGCACTATGCTTCGCAAGGGCCTCCAACGCCATATCCGCGGTGCTGTCGTACACGCTGTGCTCGTAGTCGAAGAATATCTCGAGCGGATGAGCACCCGATCGAATGAGCTGGGCTTCGAGCATCGGAAGGGAGCAAGGCTCGAAGTCGTACTGCCCATGGATGATTATGGTGGACCAAAGAGCGGGCGAGGCCAATGCAACAGCGCGCCATCGTCGACAGATACGACCCAAAGTCCACGGGCTTCGTTCGACCAAGTCGTACCACGGTACGTGTTTAAACTCCTCGAGGGATGGTGCGGAGAGTAAGAAGATGTGGGTGAGGATTTCCGGCGGAATGCGCCGAATTGGAGAAAGGATGGAGCGGCTGCGCAGAACTATCTGGCTCAAGGATTCGTTGTTGCGGGTGAGGCTATCTATGGTCTCATCGGAGTCGGCTTTGTCCTGGAGACGCTGGATTCGGGCATGGTTTCGGCACATAGTGTCCTCGGCGTCGTCACGAATACTCCGAACCTCTTGAGCCTCAAACTCGGTGGGGACGTCGTTGGTTCCTATGAACCACGAAAGGACAGGAGTGCTCATCGAGGAGGGTCTCACTTTTTAGCGGATGAAAGCGAGAGCAATCTTTCCCGCTTTTAACCCCTATTGGTCTATCACGTAAGAGCTTGGGCAAAAATAACAATAAAAATAAAGCGGAGCTATCGAGTACGCATGAGATACAGATTTTTTTTTAACGTACAGAGAGAATGTTTGAGGCGGAATTAATTTCGAGAAGAGACAGGCATGTAGGCATAGGCCATGTTTCGTTCTCAATCTCCACTATAGAAGATGAAGACGAGCTCACCGGTCCTTCACTCTCACCCACGGACAGAAACACCCAATCCTTCGCCTCAAAGTTTCTCGAGCCTTGCGGCTAGACGACGCCCCATCAGCGAGCCGTCCGTTATATCGACGGACTGGAGTCGAGACACGGCAGGATCGGTCGTGCTCCAGCGCGACGAAATCATCGTGCCAATAACATTCTAGAATTCGATGGGAGGCGAAAACATCTCCAGCTTCCGTAGCTTCGGAAGTACGACCCGGGTATGCGGTTTAAGAGTGAGGAGAGCAATGAGCTCGGGGACGTGTGGCTGGATTTGGGAACGATGGAGGTCTATGCAGAGCTCAACGAGATCTGGGGTGGATTCAAAGACCGGGCGGGTCGCCTCAACTGTCGGGCAGGCGCCTGCTACGTTCAGGGCCGTGAGACGACACTTCGAGGTCTGCAGCAGTTCAGGGAGACCGCCGAGTAGGGAGTCGTCGATAGTTAGGCTCGTGAGCGCGGGCACTCGCAGCCACTTGGGGCAAGTCCAATAAGGCTCTCCGAAATTGTAGCGCTCCATGCTAATATCCAGCTTCCAGAGCTCGGACAATTCGACGGTTCTGCTCCCCCAGTTGAACGGGTCGTGCCCGCTAAATTCATGCGCGAACATCAGGCTGCATGATTTGACGTTCCGCAGGGCCTTGAGGGCGTGGATGTGGTCCTCCCAAGAGCCGTTGGACTCGTAGTGCGTCAAATGCACTAGTGGCAAGTCGAAGAACGGCTCGCCCATCTCCATCTCGACGACACGGAGGCGCGGGGCGATCGCGAAGTGGCCGATTGCTCTCGATGACGACCCTGAGTCGTACCCGTCATCGGTCTCCTCTTCCTCCATACCCACGACGGAAAGTTTCTCCAGGAGTGGAACGCGGCCACGAATGTTTGGAAGGCGCTTCAACTGCTGCGCTGTGATGGACAGTGACTTCCAGCGCGAGGAGCACTTGGCAAGCGCTTTCAAGGCCTTTTCCACCACATATCCATTCTGCCCGTCCACTTCGTATTCGAATACGACCTCGAGTGGATAACTCCCCGAGCGAGTGAGTTGGGCTTTAAGCATCGGAATGGAGCAGGGCTCCGAGTCATCGTCACTCGAGTATATGTTTTGGATGACTATGGAGGACCACAGCGCGGGAGATGTTAATGCGACGGCCCTCCATCGCCGGCAGATATGCCCCAGAATCCACGGACTCTGTTCAAGCGATCTGTGCCAGGGTAGGTTTCCGGCTTCCTCGACGGGTGTGGTGAGTATGAAGATATGGGTAAGGATTTCGGGTGGGAGGCGCCGAATGGGGGAGAGGATGGAACGGCAGCGCTGGATTGTCCGGCGCAGTGAAGAGTTATTGCGCGTGAGAGTCTTGATTGGGGGCTCGGACCCAGCCTTGTTTTGAAGCCGTCGGATTTGGAGCTCGTTCCTCAAGCGTGTCTCCAGAGCTTCGTCACTTATGCGCTGCACCTCTTTTGCTTCGACTTCAGAGGGAGCGTCATTCGTGGCCAGGAAACGGCTTAGAAGCGGGTCGAGCATAGATGAGGACGAAAGGAATCTGCAATCAATTTCAATTTCGAGCCCCTATTGGGGGAATCATGTGAGCACTGATGCCGAGTCGTCGAGAACTGTCTCAAGTACACCTAGAACCAGCAGAGAGTCCTACATTGAATACAGATTTTTATACAACAGATTAACGTACATGATTCAAAATTCAAGCAGCGACGGGAATGGTAGGCTGGGGGTCCGGTATAACAGCGTCAAGTTTCGGACGCTTTGGAACGTCGAACCCCAACGAGCGCCACTGTTCCGCTCTCCCAGGGAACTCAACACAATACTCCCGCACCCGCACGACAGAGTCCTCCTGCAGCGTCGCGTCGAAAAGTTCCGAATCTTCCCACCACACCGGGACACCCTGAAGCGTCTGCATCTCAGCCCCGATGTCCAGGAGGCGGCGCACGTCAGCAGCGTCTGTGGTCTGCCGCACGCGCTTGAATGTCTCGGGCGCGTCACGATGGTCCGCCCACCCCTTGAGTTTGTGCAGCAGGATGAAGGAAAAAGGGGCGAGGGGAAGACCAAAAGCCCAGCGAATTCGGGGGAGGGGGATAAATGGAAGAGACATAGCGCCGGGGACCAAGATATCGACTTTGGTTTCACGGCGGCTGGATGGATGATGGAACCAGAGGATGCGATAGGTAGCAGCAGGGTCGCGCGCATTCTTGAGATAAAAGAAGCGTGGTGCAGAGGCGACGAGGAGGCGTTTTAGAATTTCCGCATCAATGTCGCCATTGGGTGGAAATACAAGGAGGTCTGCGTCCTGCAGGTTGTTCAAGTTGTCAGTCGTTGGTTTTGCAATAATTTCAAAAATAAAATGTTTGCACCTTTGGACACCGAGAATTGCCATAGAGTTTGCATGCTAGACTACCAAAGATCGCAACAGGAAGGTTATGTTGGCGAAAAATGTTGATTGCGGTCTCTGCAGCAGTTATGACAAGACTGAGATGCTCTTGCTCCGATGCAGCCTTTTCCGCATTAGATTTCCGGTTGCGGTATCTATTTTTGCCGGCTTGGGGTTTGGGTGTAGGTGTATTGGCCTGGTTCATAGTGAGATGGGGCAGCTGCCGAAGGATGCAGTCCGTAGGGTCGTGAAGGTCTGAGGCAAGGCTTGAAAGGGGCGTGGCTGACAGGAGGCTGAGCGCTTCGGCGTTAGACTCTTAGAGCCGATGGTCACAGATCACATGTGGCGTCTGCAGAAAGTCGCTCTTCCTTCCGTACCACCACCATCCTCGAATACGATTGCTTTTTCTTCTTAAAACCCTCTTTTTTTGTCACCTTCTAACGACCCACAAACCTAGTCAAGGCCCGAGCTACCTCAACGCTTCGGGCCTGTTACGTTCGTGGAACATGGATTCACCATTTTTTCTCGCTGTTCGACGTCGTTCTGACGCCGGGCAGACCCACGAGCGAATTGGCGACACGCCCCTTCAGAGTTGGCCGCGGTGCTCCTTCATTTTTCAAGGCTTTCGCCCGCGTCCGTAGTTTTGGGACAGACATCGACGTCGACTTTCCTTCAAAATTTTCTCTTCTCGTATACACAAATAAACAGTACATTGCACTATCGTCTTGGACGTTCGACGGCGAGCTTCGTTACTCCAGAACTACGCTGTCGACGGTGCTGGGACCGCGCTGTTTCGCGTAGCCTTGAACTTTGGCAGTATTTCCGTCAAGAGCACTTCCGGCGCTCACGCAAACCGCCAGGCCACATCATTGACGACAGGGTCAGCATCTCCAACGTCTTGGCATAAATTCCCCTTCGATGCTGGCTGTCCTCTTCACGGAAACTGGACTGATGCCAATTCGTATCCGACGATTGCTTCTGGCCCTCTCGCGGCTTCGATGCATGGTGGACCTGGGGGATGAGCGTCATGGCCGTTGGGCCTTGCTCGACTCTCTGGATCTGTTTGCAGTGGGACACCGGGTTGGGCATCGGACGTCGCAATTCTCTTGCGTCCACGTCAACATGTTCCCGCAGTATGTGTCCCCTCCGTCGACGCTATCCGCAAGATTTCGTCCAAAAGGGTTGCGAAGTTTGTACACGAGGTTTTGCCTCTCTTCGTCGCGTTGGAGCGGTATATATTCCTGAGGTTATCATCGAGTCTAACTCCAGTTTCTGCCTAGGGTCATCCAGTTTCTGCTTTCAAGCTCTTCCCGGGAACGGTATTCAACTCGTGCGAAGAATACATGATGTATCTCTATCGTGTCGTTTCGACTAGTTCAGGACTGTAGCATACATGTAGCATGTAGAGGCTCATGTATGTATCACTGTATGTACAGTTTCCTCATTAGGACCACCGCGGTTATATATGCTCCTCCTCCTCCTCATTCAGTTGTTTAATCGATTTTTGGATACCTTGCAAGGAAACATGCAAGTGGGCGGGGGCTTTCTTACGCATGGCTCATCCTCGAGCCAACGCGACGGCTTGAGTTTGTGTGCATACCCGCGTCCTTAGGTTTGAGATAAACATTATGTCGAATCTTTATCGAATCTCTTTCACATCTCCGACCAACAAAAGTTCTACCACTGCCGGGCGACTAAGTACGTCTCCTCACTGGGACTGTCGGCAGTTGCCAAACTTGGGTCCCTAGGAGTTTGCCGAATGGGAGCTGCAAATGGTATTGAAGTATGCCTGATCAATTAGGTTTTTTATGGGAGATCATCGTCGTCGCTCCACTGTGGATATTCCGGGGGACCATCAGGCAGTCCTTGGGAGGGAGACGACTGCAGTCGGAAAGGGCGTGAATAAGTGAGGGAGACACGGAGGCCACCGTTGATAAATGGCTGGATATCAGGAAGGATGTCAGCTTCCATTGAGCGCTGGAACTTGACCTCCACATGCCGAAGCGTAGGAGGAAATACTGCCACCATTCTCCCAGTGATAAACCGCAGGAGGGCGTCGTCTGACAGCGTGGAAGTAGAAGAGATGTGGAGTTCCTCAAGTGCAGGGCAGGGAAGAGGAGTTCCATATGGGGGAGCCAAAACTGTCAGCGCGGTTTCAAGGGCCGGAGGATATAACATAATTGGCATGGTATCCGCGATCCTAAGTCGCCGCATTGTCGCAGGCAAGCTGCAGATACATTCTACCCAAGAGGACGCGGAAAAAGATCGGTTGCTAATTTCAAGACTTTCTAGTTTGGTCCAGCGAGTAAGATAGCCAGGAAGATTTTGCTGATCAGCTATTTGTACAGCAAGGGACAAGTTCCGCAATTCAGGCAATGTCAGTCGATCCAATAGAAACGTCAGGGCAGCACCCCCCATCCTAGGAGCTAATTGAAGAGTGTGAAGGAATTTTAATTCGACGGGGGGATGGGGTGCACCGTCGGAGTGGCTCGCGAAGAGCTTGCAAATGCGAAGCTCGGGGCATCCTGAGAGGAGCTTCAGCACTTTTTGACTCAGAATATCTCCCCCAGAGCGCTCCATCTTCAGGATCGTGAGTTGGTGCCATCGAAGCGGCAAGTTTCCAGTGGCAAAGGATACTGCCGGTGCAGTAAAACCTGAAATACGTGGCCCTCGAAACATCGCGGAGGATTCCCAGCCCTCGTCGCGACGCGGTAGATGTGTGACGGCGATCGTTTCGAGCATGGGCACATCGGCTTCAGTGATGTGTGAAAGCGGTTCGAGGGAAGGTGGCAAAGCCATGAAGTGAATATGCTGCAGGCGAGAAACAAAGGGAAGGAGTGCCTGTAAGAAGCTTGGGGCAATGCCATAGACGGAAATCGAAAGTGGCAATTGTCCGGAACGACCAAACCACGTCTCGAAGACCTCAAGGCGTTGTGCGACTTTGGCGTCAATAACATCAACGTGTGAGAGGCGTGCTGGCCACACAACATGAAGTCGGGTCCAGAGTCGAGTTGTGGTGAGCGAGATGGCTCTCCACGAGCTGCATATCCGGCCCAGGAGCACAGGCGCCTCGGATGCGCTCATCACGCAGTTCCGGTGCGTTGGAAGACACGCAACAAAGATTTCTTCGATCACGTCGAGCGGTAAGCGGCGTATCGGTGAGAGGAGAGCTCTGTGGGCGTCCACAAAGGCACCAAGACTGGCGCGCCTTTCTGCCAGTTTGTCGATAGTTTTTTGCAAATCGGCAATTTCATTGTCCAGTTGCTTCAATCGAGAACTAGGGTCAACGAGGAGTGCACAAATTTGTGGAACTTCCTCGTCCGTGGGGCAGTAATTACTTCCAAGCCGAGAGGCGAACGGGGAAGTCATGGTCGAAGTTCAAGTTTGATGTTTGTCGTACCGACAGCCGACTTATCCGAGCTTTTTAAACTCCGCAAACAAAACTCGGCAAACTCCGCTTCTCGGCTACCAATACCGTCTCTACCCAAAGATACAAGGCTGATAAAAAATGAAAACGCGAAACCATGCTCTCATAGGTCTGCAGGACCCATGGATACATCCTCAACTTGGAACGGAGCCCAAGCCGGAGCGGTGCCGCTCAGAATCCATCAAATGTCCTTGCAATACACCATGGCTTCGAATTTTTTCTCCTTTCGATACTGACCGTCCGGCAGTGAAAATGTGGAGGATTCCAGAGAGAGTAAGACGAAGCAGATGATGGTCGTTCATCGTGTACACGGGAGGATGGGGAGTTGTGGGAGACGAAGAGCGTAAGTATCCGACGGGGTCGAACGTTTGCAGCGGCTGCAGCTTCTAGGGTGCTTAGGTCTCTGAGGCGTAAAAACAGTTCCTGGGGTATTTTGGATGGAAGAATGTTGTTATAGTCTTGTGGCAACTGGGAGAAGGAAAATTAGGTAAAATTGTTGGAAAAACTTGGGTTGTGGGTCAAATGGCTTGCAGATTTCCTCGAAAAAGCCAGTCAGTCATTTCAAGGATAGGATAGGATAGCTCGCGTTTTGCTTTTCTCTTTCCGCCTTGAGTACTATCTTGAGTCTGTCGCGATGCGACTTTTCTTTCCACTCCATGTCCTGAGTTTCGACGCGTTTTGTCCCACAATACACTCAATGAGTCAGTCACGTAGACAGCCGAGAGTGCCACTGAGTGGGCCAGTCGCGTCGACTGGGAACCCCAACGAGCAGCCCTTTTGCTGGAATACGCCACGGTCAAGGCCAGTGGGGAAGTGTGCGGGTGTATGTTGCCGTTTCTGTTTTCAAAGGCCGCAACGCGATGTAGCAGACATGTTGGCAGTGACAAGTAAAGCCGAGAGCACGGAGAGGATAGTACTGGTCAACGAGGAAGTTGAGATGTGGCAGTGTAGATAAGCCTAAGCTCAAGCAATCTAATCTCACAATCTACTCACTGTCGAGCGAAAGGCGAAACCAGACTGTGGATGGTGCTTTGACGTGCTGCAAAACACACAAAACCTATAAGCATTATAACTGATGCAAGTCCATCCATCCAATGGTAAATTACTGCTGAAATATACAAGTACATGACTGAGGCTCATACACCCTTCCCAACGAGCCCCGCACGCTTCGCGACCAAACCCCCGCTCCCACCACCACCACCCCGCTTCCCCCCACCTCCCCGCCCAGGCCCGTCCGTCTCCGCCGTCTTGCGCTGCCACTGGTCGATAAGCTTCCCCACACCCTGGTACGGCCGCTCCTGGACCGGCGACGGCGCGCGCGGCTGCTGCTCGTCCACTGTGGCCTTGCGCGAGGGGGGGCCAGATGCACCACCGCCCATGCCCGTGTCGAGCGACTTGAAGGACGTCCGCCGCGCGCGCGGGGCTGCGATCTCCGGCTCGCGTTCGCGTTCGCGTTGATGCGGGGTCCCTGTCCGCGGTAGACCCGTGGGCGACACGCGCGGGGGCGCTTTGGACGCGTCACCGAGCCCCGTGAGAGGCAGCGACGTAGACCCGGACCTGCCATTGGTTCCGGCGGACGACGAGCTCGAGGTGCCTTGCGAAGACACGGAGGTGAATCGTCCATTCTCCACCCGAGGAGCTGCTACCAGGGGCGGGGCCATCGGTGGCGGAATGGGAGACGGTGCAGTCGACGAGGCGGGTGGTTTGCCCCCGAAGGCCTCGTACCGCTGCACCATATCCGAAATTGACGTCCGCCGCGTGTGTACGCGCGGTCTGGGATCCTCGGGGGGCGAGAGTGTGCTGGGTAGCGCCTCCGCAGGCTTCGAAGGGAAAACGAACATAGACTGCGGGCGAGCCGACCGCGGCGACGTGGGCGTCGTCGGTTTGTTACCCCGCGGTGACCCACCAGAAGACAGCTGCCTTCCTGAGTTCGGCGGCGACAACGTCGAACCCAGATTGGACGATGGCGGCGGCGGATTGGCAGTCGACACCGACGCCAACGCCGTCGAGCGCCGCTTCGCTTTGCTCTCCACAGACGACTTCGGCTGCGCAGCCGCCGCACTCGACCCAAACGTCGCCTTCCTCGGCGTCAAATCGTCCAGCAGACTCGGCGACACGCGGTCCTTCTCCCCCTTGGTCGGGATCGCAAGACCCCCAGACCCACCATACAAGTCCACCAAATCATGCACGGAGCTCTGCCGCCCCTTGCGCTTCGCCCGGCCCACCTCCTGCGTCGACTTGAGCTTGCCCATCGGCGTCGCACCCGCATCCTCCGGCCCCTCGTCCGCGCTCGACGCCGACTCAACCTCCCGCTCCTTCTGCTTCCCCGCGTCCGCAGAGCCCCACCCATGGTCCGCCGCCGACGGCTCCGCGCTCATATCTATAGCGGGGAACACGCGTGCGGCTCTAGTGGTCGGCGAGGACGGCGTACTCGGCGAGGGTGGAAGCTGCTCCCGGATGTGGTCGCGCTGAGCAGCAACGCCTTCCTGAATATGCAGTGCACTCTTCTCTATAACAGACGCGCGCTTGCTGGGGGATTGTCGCATCACCGGAGCTGGGGACTTGTACTCTGCCCCCGGGGACGACTTGTACTCCGCACCAGCGTCATATGCACGAGACGGCGTCGTGGCCGTGCGCATATGAGACGACACCGGTGTTCGCACCTCCTCGTCGTCCGTACCCGTCAACCAATCGCGCGACTTCTGCGGCGACGAAGTCGGTGGTAGCCCGCTGCTCGACGTCGACCCCATCATCCTCGACCCCGCGGGGCCGTCATCGCTGCTGCTCGCATAGCTCTGCTTGATCGACAACGAGCTACGGTGCTTCCTCGTCAACGCCGGCCGCGAACTCTCCACGCGCGAGCTCGACCCCGGTGTAGTAGTCCGGCCCGCACCGGCACGACTGTTCCCCGCGTCCCGCATCGCGATCCCCGTCGTCTGCTGCGACCGCACCCCGTCCATCCCATACGCCGCGCCGGGCGCCAGCGCAGGGGGCCGCCGCGCATCCCCGATGCTCTCCTTCCGCGGCGCGAGCGCAGGTTGCGACTGGCTCGGATGCGCTGCGGGGTACCCATTGGCCGGCGAGGTGCTGCTCTCGAACGTCTTGTCGAGCTCCTCGAGCGAGGGGAAGCGCGTCTCCGCCGCGTCGCCCAGGCCAGATCCGGGGCGCGACATCGACGCGGGCGCGTGCGAGAGCCACGACGATCCGGAGCTCATGGGCATGAGCGGGGATGGATTCGGCGAGAGGGACTGGCCTGGGCCAGATATCGGTGGGGATAGGGCTTGGGCTGGTCGTGGGGAGGGCGAGGGGCGAGAAGGTTTGTAGTCTTTGTAGTCCCCGTTGATGCCGTCGTACTTGTTGCTACTGCTGCTCATCCCTGCTAGCCCCGTGCGGAGTAACCGCGCTTCACCGAGAGTGGGTGCGGGTCTGTCGCCGGCGCTCAACGCGCCGAGCCCATCGAATGCATCCTTGTCCTTCTCCTTCCGCGCCAAGAACGAACCCGTGAAAGCAGGCTGTCGTAAGGGCGGCGGAGACTGAGCAGCAGGGGTCTTGGATGCAGGAGGTAAGTACGTCGGAGACTTTGCGGTAGTCGCATTCGGGTCGAACGAGTCCCACAGCTTTTCCGCAAAGTCGTCGCCAAAGCCTGTACTTGGTAGTGGCGCCGCGTTCGCGTTGGACCCGCCCCGCGTCATCCACGCCTCGTCCATCGGACTGCGTTTACTCGGCGCACTGGTGCCGCTCTTGACCGTAACTGCCTTCCACGCCTTGTCCTCCTCCTCCAGCCAATTCTTCGCCTTGTCGGGGCCAAGAGTTTGCGGTACCGGCGGTGGAGGTAAGGCGCGTTCGCGCTCCTTCTGAGGACTCGTATTACGCGACCTCGAAGGCGACGCCGTTGCCGCCCGTTCCATTGCCGGCCGACCGCGACGCATCGGCGCGATTGCTTCGAGGACCTTGTCGCGTGCTTGCACACCGGGATTTTGCATCGGTTGTTGCTGCGAGCGGTAAGTAACGGTGGCATCGAGCGGGTTCGCGGCTTGTGGAAATTGCGTTTGTAGCGGGCGGGGGGAGAGAGGCTGCGGGGCGGGGACGGTGTATGTAAATTGAGACTTTGTGCCGCGAAGACGGTGAACGAGAGCGAGCAGCTCGAAGACGGATGGTCGCTGATTCCCGTGTTCGCGTAACATTGACCCTAGACAGGCAATACGCGTCAGGAAGATCAAATGAATATTGCTCAGAAACATACCAATAAGGGAATTCATCTGCGTCGAGTACACCGGATATGGGGGGATGCGGTATTGGACATTAAGGATGGCGAGGGGACCGTGTTCCTCAAACGGTGTTGTGTAGTAGCAAAGTTTGTAGAGCAAGACGCCAAGTGCCCACACGTCGCTCTTCTCGTCGACAGCGCGCCGCAGATAAGGGTCGACCATTTCTGGCGCGCGGTATTGAAGCGTGGTGTGCCGATTCAGTTCAGCCTCTAGCGCGCGGATTTCCTGTGTTGTTGCAGGCGGACGAGGCGAGACGGTAGTCGCACTGCCAAAATCGCATAGCTTGAAGGATGTCGCCGTGGACTGCAAAATATTCTCGACCTTGAGATCCCGATGCAGTAGAGGCGGCCGCGAGTTGTGCATGTAGGCTACACCTTCGCAGACGTCTACGAAAATTTGTAGAATCTCCGCTTCGGTCAGACGCTCCCGAAGTCGTCTGTTCATCATGTCAATAATTCCACCCCCTGGCCAGAAATTTAGACCAATTATTCCAGAACAAAATAAGGGCGTACCGGGACAGAACTCCATCAGAATAAAGACCTCGTATAGGCCATTTGGCATCCTGTGCCAAGCTGCATCGATGAGGTGGACAATATTCGGATGTCCTTTGAGGAGCCGCTGCAAAGTCAAGCGGTGAAACACATGGAATACAATGGATCTACAAACTGACCATTATATCCACCTCCTTCTTTACTTCCGTTAGCATTGCGTCGTTAGCGACAGCGATGCGCTTGAGGACATGGTGGGTGGTGTTGTACACCGGGGTTGCCGTTCTGACGAGATAAACATGGGCAAAACCACCTATTCAGACCGGATGAGCGTCGTTTGAGGCCAGCGAACGGTGTAACGAGCCTTGAGACAGGTATCGCTCGACCTGGACGGTGTATTTGTTGACCGAGATGGACTGCCCAGGGACCAGCGTGCCCGGTTGCTGGGCCATGGCCGTTTAATTCAAGAGGACCAGCGCCGGGCTCGTATGGACGCGGCGGTCTCTGGTTCTAACGGAAACCTTGAGGGGAGCGGAAAGGGTACTTAACAACCATGTGACCAAATTAATTAATTAAGTTGTTTTCTCATGTCCTTACCCTGAGCACAACACCTGAATGTCCCTCATTTCGCGTCTGGTGCAACTAGCGTCGCGGGAAAAAGGCACCCGCAGCATTTCCAGCTCTCCCTATGGCCGCACCCACGTCTGGAAGCGCAGAACCCCCGTCCTGCCCAACCCCGTCGTCCCCAAATACCCCCAGCGCGTAATTCGCGCCGACGGCTCATCCTACCTGCACTGGACCACCTCTCCGCGCTCCATCATCCGCCTCGCGCGCGACACGACGAGCAATCCGCTATGGAATACCGGCATGTGGGCCGACGGACGCGGTTTGGAGGAGGAAAGCGAAACGACGGGTCGGCTCGGTCGCTTCAATCGCAAATTTGACGGAATCGGTGGCGCTGGCGACGAGGTCGACTGGATGGAGGGCGTCGAGCTGCTGCGACCAAGTGAAGCCGCTGGAGAACTTGTCACGAATCCAGCCGAGCTGAAAAAGTCGAAACCCAGCGACAAGGGCAAAAAGAAAAGATAGTTGTAGGTCATGTTTCCTTTTCGTCGTCGCCCTGCACGTCGCTGAAAGTGGTCTGCGCAGAGACAACGCCTCTATGGCAATAATCTTCTACAGAGGGATCCCCTCTTTCACTGTATTTTAACACGATTTGGTACCGACCTGACGTGAAATTGCGTCAGGTACCAAGACGGGCTTTGCCTGACGTGAAATTAATCGCAAAGACGCAAGGCCTCTGGCATCGATATCTTTCGGCCGGCCAGGACACAGACGGCTTGGAACGCGTTTGGTTCAGAGAAAGGACGCCGCCCTGTGGTTTGCGAAGTCATGCACGTCGACACCCAACGATGCAAAAACACCGTATTAATTTTCTTCCCGAAGCTAACGACTGGGCCTCACTGGTTCAGTTCTGGTTCAGTTCCGCATCGGTTCTGCACCTTCTGCAACAGCAACAGGCCGCTGCGTTTACGACAATAACTTTACTAATTTGCGTAGGCCCGGGCATTTGTTGTAGATCTGCTAGCTCCGGCGAACGAACAAACTCTGTGGCGCCCGTTCGGCTACCGCCTGTGTTTGTGACGGGCACGGCCGTGGAATCTACGGCCTCGAACTAGTTCTATGCTCTTTACCGAGCCTCTGTGCTCGTGTATTAGACTCAGTATGCCAAAAGAACAAAAAATTACAAGTTCTGACTTTTGATAGAGAGAGACGTGGATGGGAGGTAATGGATAATCCATCGTTTATTGCGAAAGAGAGAACAATCTAACAGACACGATGTAATAGATAACTTACGCATTCTAGCTTATTTTTTTCTCAAATTTGTGGTCGAATCGAATCCGCAGTTAATGTACATGTCAGAAGATAGGGGCTTAAAGACTCCCTCTCTGATCTTAAACAACTCCTCCGCCGGTCCCTTGACCAGATGTCGGTGTCTGCTTCAATCTCGCAGCTCAAAGATATTCTGCGAGCCCTGCTGCTCCAGTAGAACCATCCGGTCTCTATCATCTCCTCAAAACCAATGATGCTGAGCCTCCGTTAGACGTCGAGCTACAAGGGCGGCCCTCCCGCGAAAGTATCGCCAGTGAAGAACGCCGACTTCAATTCCTTCAGCAAACCATTATCCCCGTACAGCAGGTTTTTGCGGATCTTGTGCGGTGACGCGATGAATCGAAGGAAAAAATTCGTCGATACACATCCATACATACTCTCGCCGCTTCGCCAATTGCCTCCTGAGATCCTGCGCAAAATCTTCTGGCTCAGCATGCGAACGATCACAGAGACAGAAAACATTTCTTGACGCGCAATACCTATTACCTGCTCCGACGCTGCAGTTTATCTCATTAGCTGGTGCCTTGGCCTCCAAAAATACAGATGGTGAAGAACCGAGTTGAGCAAGAAGGTTTCAAGGTTCATGTAGACACCCGGATTTCACAGGATGAGGTGCGTCTTGAAAGCTCGTCCGAGTTTCTCTGACTCGGCTTGACAGTGGTATAAGAGCCACGGATGGGAGCCGGCATGGAAACTTGATTTTTATTGAACCACATGCCCTCGAAATAAACAACGCGCCCGATCATACAGTAAATAGACGATAAATATTTTCTTTCCACAAATATAAAAATCACGACGCAGCTCTCTTCAACTTGTGCCGAAGTTGAATCTCCGCAGCCTTCTCCTCCCGCCACTCGCAGTCATTCCGATACTCGCAGGAACTAGCAATAATGAATGAATTGATAATTTAGTGTTAGGTGATGCTTCAACGACTCACAAACACCTGCCCGTCTGGCGCTCGGAGACGCCGCGCGCTTTCCTGGCGCCGCGCCACCACTCGAGGGCATTGTGGAGGTATGCATCAAGTGTAGCGTCATTCATCGGGAAATCTTTGGTTCCGATGATATCTGGTCTGGGTGCAGTCTTCTCCGGGGATTGCACATCTAGATTTCGTTCTATAAGCCAGTCAAGAAGCGTGAACCAAAAACTAACCGCCACCAAGAGCAGCCGCCAAATCAATTATTGTAGGCTCTGGTTGTATCCCAGGGTTTTTCGAACTCGAAGCAGAGGGTCCAGACTCGGGAGTAGGTTCAATCTGAACGGTCCCACTCGCATGATCCAGGTTGAACTCCCGGGGTTCGGTTTCCGTAACGGGCGCAAGCGAGGGGATGTCTCCTAATGCGCTCTCTTTGAGCGCAGCAGCAAGTTGAACCTCGAAGACATCCGAAAGACTCATTTCAATGGCTTTGGCAATGTCGTCGTCCTCGCGCGTCGTCGTTTCCGCGCCTTTACCTTTGCTTCTCCGCCTTCGATCAGAGGAGTACTTGTTCTGAGACCGGTAAATTATCTCAAGCGTCCCATCCACCGGGGGCAGCTTCAGCTGTGCAAGCATCGTTCTAAGCAGAACGACCACATCCTCAAGGCACACGACAGGGGAATCGGTTTCCCCCAGCATGTCTACCACCTGCTCCAAGAACGTCGGCGAGAAAGGAGCGGAGGAATTCACGCGCAGGCTGGCCCATAGCGCAGGAAAGTCGAAGGGCGCGGAGGTCTCGAGGAGGCTGGTGAAGAGGCGGTAATAGAGCATCACCTGGAGCTGGGCGGGCTCCGTGTCCTCGTCTGAAGGGAGCGAATACGTGCGACGCGTCTTTGTGTCAATCACGCGGATGCATCGTGGGGGAGGCAGAGTAGGAGTTGGGGCTGCCGCTGGAAATAGCTCGGCGTCGACCGGTGAGTGACTGCGGCACGATCGCTTGGGGGATGGGAGGGATGCGTCCGAGGGGCGCTTCGTACCAGTTTCAGGGCCTGGTTGGTCGAGGAGCAGGAGCTCGTCCTGGAATGTTGAGTGGGGTTTGTGGTTGGTAGGAAGTAGCTTACGATTATGCCGATGACTACAACTCCTTCTACGACCCCGAATACAGGAATCTCACGCTGAAGATATAGGGTGAGTAACTCTTTGTGGACGATTGGATTTCCACACCACTCACGGCGCAGCCTTCTGCCAACAAAGATACCAACGAGGAAAGAAAATTTATGATTCTAACGGAATGAGCGATATTCGTGAACGAGTTAGCTGAACCCACCGAAGAGCCCATCGCTCCTCTTCAGTCGCAATTAGTACGATTTCGAGGTCTTCGGGGCGAAGTTCACGTTCCAGCTCCTTGTGAATGAACTGGGACAATCAGGATGAATTATCATATTACGGGGTCCATGCAGAAGCAATAAAAACCTGTCCGCGTTTGGTGGTCTGATCGTTCCTAGCAGCGACATCTTGTTGGACAAGAATCTCCTTCCCACTTTCGCCTCGGAACGAAGCAGGGCGGTCCGCCAGTCTTCGCGATCGTTTCTGGCGCAGACCGTAATCAAACTGAACCTCGCACCTGCAGCGGAGTCAAATACTGCGTTCTCCAGAGTTCAGTCTTACCATGCCAAAGCAATCAAGTCGGTCACGGACAGCGTTCCACTTCGCCGAAACCGACGAATTGGACTTCGTTCGGCAGCGTTTGTTTGAGGCTCTTCTACTTCAATGGAGATGGAAGGCAAGGAAGAGTCGTCGTACACAGAGGCTTCTAGCGTTTGAATCGCTTGAATCCAGGTTGGAGGAGCAGAAAGGGCATCTAAACGCGCAAAGTCCTCCTCCGTGAGGTCCGCGAAATCATTGTACGCCTCGTATTCGGAGTCATCGGACATCCTGTAGCCCAAGTACCCGCAAACTACCAGCCAGAAACCCGGAGACTTGGGAGTGCGGATGTAAGGAGGTTGAGTCACAGTGACATGTTGGTGACATGATCGAGGCGTGCTTCAGGTTCTCACGTGGTCGTATCAACGTTCGGGCCGAATTCGGGCCGCTCCTGAACCTGTCCCAAACGCTCATCACCTACTCAACTGCGACTGGCGGCAGAACCGCTCTCTGGCGATGATTGCGATCTTTCAGGTTTTCTAGTCTAGATCTTATCCTTGATCGCGTTATTCGAGAGGTTCAGCCAAGGTTCAGCAAACTTGGAGTCAATTCGTTGGCACGAAGAACAGTTCTTTAGGAACCCAGGGGTACATGTAAATTGTAACTGCATGGATTATGACACATTCACTCCGGCGTCTCCGGTGAAATACTTTTTGTCGCCACATCAACGAACGGGCGCGTTCGGGTGCGCCGTTTGTTCATTCTGGTGCCGTTTACACAATTCATACTCCAAAGAACTCACACGGATCGCACATGTGATGTGGATACTTTGTCGCCAACGGAAACTTCGCTGCGTCCAAACAGAAATTATATGTGCAGGGAACAGTGACAGAATTGGACTTGAACGGCCAACTGGGTCTTCAGCAAAGTCATCCACCTCTTTCCCAACAAAGCACTCGCCGATCTGAACGGTCGTGCGCCTACGGCAAGGAAAACAGTCGCATCATCGGCAACTCTGGGTTGGGAACTTCTTTCTCTTTATGTCGTCTGCATTACTTCTCCCCCTCGTCATACGGACTGACTTGTCAGCTGGGGTGGACTATAAAAATCCCCATTTCCACGCTCTTCAACCCGCTTTTGCTTCTTGACTCCTCCCACTTGACTTTTCGAGCCATGGCGACGGCAGTACCAACCAACGGAAGAGCCATCCTGCTCGCAGTCTTCATCGCTTTTGGTTTGTCTGCGATACAAATCCTCAGTTGGAGAACAGTCCCTCAATGAAGTCTACATCTACAACAGGAGGTGGGTTCTTGTCCGCAAGTCGTCCGTAACTCAAATTGTGAGTTCAGCCCGAGCCTTCTTATTTCTCCCTGGTTCTTATGAGTTTTCAGAACATACCTCCAGGCTTCTTGTTCGGGTATGTGTTGAAACACTTCATGGACCGTCCACTGATTTTCAACAGTTATGACATTGGAGTCATTTCAGTCAGTGCTCACTCCCCGGATTTTGGTTGTCATTTTTTTTTCATCTTGGCATTCAGGGATGTCTTATTATGCCCGATTTTATCGACCGCTTTGGTCAATTTGATGCCACGACTGGCCAAATGGTCTTGACCAACTCGCGGCAGTCGATTATTACATCGCTCCTGTCTGCCGGTACCTTCGTGTTGGTTCTACATTTCGTTATATTTCCATTTTTAAAGCATTCCTAGCGGTGCTTTGGCACAGGCATTTACGAGTGATCGTTTTGGCAGACGCGGGTCCATCCTAATGTGGAGCGGAGTCTTCACTTGCGGCGTAACTATTCAAACCGGGACCGCCCGTTCCGTTGTGCAACTCACAATTGGTCGCTTTGTGGCTGGCCTTGGTGTGGGTGCATTGTCCGGTGCGCTTAGTTTCGTTTCCTCACGATCCATCCCCGTTCATTAGACCGTTAGCTATCGTGCCGTTCGTGTGTGCAAGTCTTCTTAGTGGTTGAAAACTAACAAGGTCGAAATAGTCTCTATAACGGAGAAACTTCTCCAAAGGCGCTCCGAGGAACATTCCTCGTGCTTTACCAATTGCAGATCATCATTGGGTGGATTTTCACGAACCTCTAACTCGCATACTCGCTCATTTATTATTTCCCAGTCTATTCTTGAGCTACGTTCTTGATCTTGCGACTCACAGCATCGGCAATTCCGCTTCATGGCGCGTTCCTGTCGGTCTGCAGCTGGCTTGGGGTCTGGCGCTGTTATCGGGTATCTTCTTCCTTCCAGAATCCCCGTATGTGCATTCCTTCATTCGCCTTTTTCCATATCTAATGTAAGCTTACGACAGACGTCATTTAGTCGGGACCGGAAAAACCGAAGAAGCGCGTCGGGTGGTTGCACAGATGAACGGTGTACCCATCGACGACCCTTTGGTGATGGAGACCGTCGAAGAACTGCAGTTTGCGATCAACGAGGAGAACGCTGGCGGCAAGGCTACTTGGGCCGAATGTTTCTCCAGCCGCAATGCGATGTGGAAGCGGACAGGCAACGGCATGATGTTGCAATTTATCCAACAATTGAATGGCCAGAACTTCTACTGTGAGTTTCTTCCTTCGGCTGACTCAGTAAAATATCAATCCATGCTCAGACTACTACGGTGACACGTTCTTCAAGAGCGCTGGAACAGAGTGCGTTTTAATGTTACGCAATGGACATAATTTACTGATGATCGCCAGTCTCTCCCCGTATGTCATCCAGACCATTCTCGGCGGAGTATCCGTTGCCGGAACGATTCCCGCTTTGGTAAATACTACCTGTTTCTCCTGCAAGCGCAGCGTCTCATTATTCTTCACTTGTAGTATTTGATTGAAGTACGTGTTCGAAAGCTTTATTACAATCGATTGCTTACTAACTTCGGCGAAAGACATGGGGCAGACGGCGTGTATGTTGAATATTTATTCCTTAAAGCGACCTGCTAACCAGCTCATCTAGTCTCTGCTCACCGGAGCCGTTCTGCAAGCCGCTTGCGCGCTCATCGTAATTTTCGACCATCATTTCCTTTAACACTATCTTATTCCATCACTAGGCCGGACTCGTTGGACACTTCACATTGGCCCCAGTAAGCTCATGCCATTGTTGCCTTCAAGGCCTACCTGATCTTCGTACAGACCGGGACCGCGAAGAACCTCCTTACACACCGAAACAAGCAAGGAGGCGACACCCTCATTGCTTTCGCCGTCTTGCATGTCTGCTCGTTCTCCATTTTCTGGGGACCGACGCCGTAAGATATATTCATATTCACGACAACCTCGGCCCTCACCATGTTGCAGATGGGTATACCTCGGCGAATCGTTCCCTCTGCGTGTCCGACCCAAATCTATTGCACTCGGAAGTGCTACCAACTGGTTCTGGAATTTCCTGCTGGGTTTCTTCGCCCCACGGATTGCTGGAGACATCGGTCCCTTGATTCTGCTGATTTTCTTCGGCATGCTCGTCTTTGGTGCGCAACGACATAGTCAGGGAAGTCTTGATCTCAGAAGTGATATTGTTTTCTTAGGTTTCGGTTACGTCTACCTCTGTATTCCGGAGACCAAGGGCCTTAGTTTGGAAGAGGTTCGGGTTTTCACCAGAAGTTCAAACTCTAATCATTGACGAAACATTAAGGTTGACGAACTGTACCGTTCCGGAGTGAAGCCCTGGCATTCCGGGGAATGGAGGCCGCATCTTATCGAGCGTATGCACGAAAAGGGGAAAGTGCAGGAAGTGCGGGACAGTGACGAGAACGGCGAGAAGCCTGCTGCATGAGAGGTTATGTGTATGGACAATAATGCGACGACGACGAAGTACTGTGTCGTGAAATGACAGATGAATTTTGATGATTCAGACCCAAGAGGCGGTGGACCACTTCGGTTGAATGGTCAAATTAAAAATCGAAGCCATTATTCTCATGGTGTATTCCAAGGAGATTTGATGGATTCTGAGCGGCACGACTCGGGCTTGGAGTCCGTTCCAAGCCGAGGATGTATCGATGGGTTTCGCAGACCTCCACAGTGGAATTTGAGAGCATGGTTTCACGTTCGTGTTCTTATGCGGACAATCCTTCAATTTGATCCACCGACTGAACAAGTGTATCTTTGGGTGGAGACGGCATTCAATGGTAGCCGAGAAGCGGAGTTTGCAAAGTTTTAAAAGCAGGTAAACAAAGATAATAAAATAAAATCAAGGATACGATCGATGCAAGAGATGAGATACTGTTCCAGAGGTGGATCCGCGACAATTGCCGTCGACAAACGCTGTGCCGACTCGGAAGAAAGGCGATTACTAGTACTTACGTATGCCGTTAGATGTCCGATCCGGCGAAAAACTTAATCTTGACCGTTTGCGTGCGGAAAAAAGGTACCGATTTTTGGAGCCCGTGCGTCAGTATAACTGAATGGACATCCTAGGCGACGGGGTGCCATTTTCTGCTTTGGGAAACAACCGGCAGACGAACGGAGCATAGATTTTCGGAGTCACTTGGTGCCAGTGGTATTGACTCGACGCTGAGGGGCACTGAGGTACGCATACGGATCCGACATCGACCCCGCTCGGCCACTTCCGTCGTCGCCACTATCAGACCTTTGGGGGCCGATTCCGCCAACATAAGGATGGGAGATTTAACCCTTTTGGGTCATGATCAGCATAGGATCGGAGCAAGAGGTGAGCGATCGGCCAGATCTTAACACAGACCTCGTTGACAAGCCCCCCAGATGGACGCCATCACCGATTTTCAGCTTGCTGATTTCTGGATTTCTTGCTGCGACTTTCGTTTGCCCCCGATAGCTCCAAAATTTGGCAAGCCCCCCCATTTTCATATATTATGCATCAATCTACCACCTCAGAAGATTTTATGGCGGAGAGTAAAGCATACAATAGATTTAACAAATATTTGATGGATGGTCGATTTCTTCGGCGATTCCGGGCAGAACGAAAGAGATGACGCAATGAAGCTGACATGTGCTCCCGAAATCTTTGCGAAAGGGCCGGTCCGGAGGACCGATTGGTGGCTGTACCCCCCCCCCCCCCCCCCTCTGACAGCTGTCCGAAAATCGGAGGTCTGTGTCAGGGATTTTTATTCCGCTCACCTCTTGGATCGGAGCTCTTGCAGCATAATCACCTTACCTCTCGGAAAATACCAAAGAATGACAAGAATCAACCCTTAACTTGGACCATGACTTCCCCGTTCGCCTCACGGCTTGGAAGTAATTACTGCCCCACGGACGAGGAAGTTCCACAAATTTGTGCACTCCTCGTTGACCCTAGTTCTCGATTGAAGCAACTGGACGATGAAATTGCCGATTTGCAAAAAACTATCGACAAACTGGCAGAAAGGCGCGCCAGTCTTGGTGCCTTTGTGGACGCCCACAGAGCTCTCCTCTCGCCGATACGCCGCTTACCGCTCGACGTGATCGAAGAAATCTTTGTTGCGTGTCTTCCAACGCACCGGAACTGCGTGATGAGCGTATCCGAGGCGCCTGTGCTCCTGGGCCGGATATGCAGCTCGTGGAGAGCCATCTCATTCACCACAACTCGACTCTGGACCCGACTTCATGTCGTGTGTCCGGCACGCCCCTCGGATTTGGGCACCCTCATTGACGCCAGAGTCGCACAACGTCTTGGGGTCGTGAAGACGTGGCTTGCTCGTTCAGGACAGTTGCCACTTTCGATTTCCCTCTATGGTTATTCCGAATCCCCATACTTCTTACAGGCCCTCCTTCCGTTCGTTTCCCGCCTGCAGCATATTCAGTTCATGACTACGCCACCTTCCTTCGAGCCGCTTTCACACATCACTGAAGCTGATGTGCCCGTGCTCGAAACTATCGCCTTCGCATATTTGCCCCGTCGCGACGAGGGCTGGGAACACTTCGCGATGTTTCGAGGGCCTCGTATTTCAGGTTTCACTGCATCGGCAGTGGACTTTACCACTGGAAACCTGCCGCTTCGATGGCACCAACTCACGATCCTGGAGATGGAGCGCTCTGGGGGGAACATTTCGAGTCAAAAACTGCTCAAGCTTCTCTCGAGATGTCCCGAGCTTCGCATTTGCAAGCTGTGGGCGAACAATTCTGACGGCGCACCCCATTCCCCCGTCGAATTAAAATTCCTTCACACTCTTCGATTGGCTCCCATGATGGGGGGTGCTGCCCTGACGTTTCTATTGGATCGATTGACATTGCCTGAATTGCGGAACTTGTCCCTTGCTGCACAAATAACTGATCAGCAAAATCTGCCTGGCTATCTTACTCGCTGGACCAAACTAGAAGGTCTTGAAATTGGCGAGAATTCATTTTCCACGTCCTCTTGGGTAGCATGTATCCGGAACTTGCCTGAGACGATGCGGCGACTTGTGCTCGTGGATACCGCTGCAAATACCTCACTCGCCGGTTCGCCCCTCGAAACCGCGCTGACAGTTCTGACTCCCCCACATGGAACCCCTCTTCCCTGTCCTGCACTCGAGGAACTCTGCATTTCTAATACTTGCGCGCTGTCAGACGCCGCCCTCCTGCGATTTATGACTGGGAGGATGGTGGCAGTATCCCATCCTACGCTTCGGCATGTGGAGGTCAAGTTCCAGCGCCCAATGGAAGTTGACATCGTCCCTGATCTCCAACCATTCATCGACGCTGGCCTCCACGTTTCCCTCACCTATTCTTGCCCTGTCCGACTGCCGTCATCTCCCTGGCAAGGACTGCCTGGTGGTCGCGCGGAATATCACTGATGATGATAGGATGATGAAACTCAGAGGTACCGTGTTCGTTTATATGCTTGAATACCATTTCCAGACCCTATTCAAACTAAGCTTCTAGGATCCAGGGGCGAAATCCCGACTGAGTGTAGTGGGACAAAACGTGTCGAAACTCAGGAGATCGGTCGACGCCCGGTGCTATACATATGTAGAGGCGCTCGGCGGAGCTACGACGTTCGGCCTAGCGGTTAGAATCTTTTGTTGAGCTCCCAAATTTCTTCGGAAAAAGGCTGGCGTAAGAGGAAGGGGCCCGAGCAGTGAATTCAAGAGTCTGTCTGACTCTGTAAAGTGAGAGATTAAATAACTGCGGTGTGGCACGACTGCGAGTAACTACTACATACCGAGCGGCGAGCTTTACGTGGCTGACGCGACTTCAGGCTCCTTGTAATTGGCAAGCTCATGTTGCAATTGAAGGGCGCCACTCCAAGGAATTTGTTTATTACAAACGATCCTGAGGGAACTTTGAGGGACGGCACAGTAGCCTTGATACTAGTGTGCATCCAAATGAATTTTGCTGCGAGCGTATTGACCATGGCGCCTAGATAGCGCCGTCCTTTCGATTCTAGCGCGAGAATGCCAGCTGAATTCATTGGATAAGAAATTCGGCACAACAACCTACTTTAGATGCAGTTTGGACTCGGGATGCAGCAGCCATCACTGCCAATTCCTGAGACCTGAGTACTGCCGCGGCCAGGCGCTTCATCTATCATCTCACTTACACTCTTTTTGGACCCACCTTTCCTGCTTTGCGACGACCATCTCAGGGCCCTATTAACTCGCTGGCGCCTCCAGAGTCTGCCTAAAAGACGACAAGACCAGCAAACTCGACGTAACAGCAATGGCTTCCGAAGAATATTCCTGCGACTATTTGCACTTCTCCTTCAAGGGCAGCTACGTTCTTTTCTGGTTCATCCAGCTCGATTCGTTTGCTGGCTTCTTCATTGCGGCGTTGTTGACGGTTGGGATATGCGCGGTGGAGAGGTGTGTACACGACAGTTTGTGTCAAAAAGACTTGATTTATGCCGAATTCAGACTTCTTGGATTTGCATATGAGCACCAGTGGGGACCAGCGTCGATACGGCGGTCGCGTGGGGCGAATGCGCTTTGGAGAGCAGGGATGTACTGGGTCCTGGCGTTTTTGCGTCTGTGAGTGACTATTGTGTGGGGTAAGCTGCAACTGACGCCCTCGCAGTGCGTATATGCTCATCGCAATGACCATGAATATGGGGTAGGGGACCGTTACGGACGCTGCAATTATCGACGCTGATTTCTTTGCAGGCTCATACTCCTCGCAGTGCGTATTTTTTTATCTTCTTCTCTCTTTCTTTTCTGACTGCTTGGAATGCTGACCCCGCCTTTCTAGGTCACTACCCTCGCTCTGGGTCAATTTCTAATCGAGCTGCGGACTCCGCCTCGGGACCGCGAGTACGCCTATTCCTCCTTCTCTTCTATCTTAACAACTAGCTCACCATTTCGGCAGATACACGCCTCTGGCAGAAGAAGCGCCGCTCTACACGCACCGCTCCAGCAGCGAGGACCCGACCGCCTTCTTGCAGCACCGACGCTCGCGGTCAAAGCCCGACGGCATATTCATCCACCCCAAAGAGTCGAATATCGCGCGCGCCGACACGGCGATGCGGAGCCTCGAGCGCCTCCCGCTCGATTCGGCGACGTGGGAGACGGGGAAGGGCCCTGAGGCAGCCCGCGCGCTGCTCGGGAATAATTCAAAGAAGGCGCGCGGGAGCGTGGGGCCCAAGCGCGCGCCCTTCCAGATTGGGGGAGACGGTGATGACTCGGATTCGGATTCGTGATTGGCTTTGGTGCAAGATGTACGATACAGGATGGGCTAGCGGTAACTTCTACTTTCAAAAACCAATGGCGCAAGAAATCATTCATTATTCTCGGAAGGCCCCGCTATGACTCGACAATGCCCATCCATTGGCCACTGCAACAATCAAGGTCAACGTCGTAGGCACTCACCATATCCTCGTCTGCCTCAACTTCGACCTCAACCTATTTCTCAAACACCTCAAAGTGCGACTTATTCAGATTGCCTCTCCGACCGCCCAAGGAGACAGATGTCCGTCGGGACTGGATGAGACTCATCAAAGCAAGTGAGGGGCCCGGCGATGCCTGCGACGTGGAGCGCGACGTGCTGAAGATCGGGCAAGAGGTCACATTGGCGAGCGCGGAAAAGATATTCTGGATATTTTTCCATTGAGTCGCTGCTAACTTTCATGTTCGTCGCAAGATCGGTGGTGGTGGGGAATTGGCGGGACGAGGGCCTCGATCGAAGCCAAGCCCGCGAAACGCAGTCTCTTCAGCTGACACCCAGAGCGCTGGAGAAAGGGGAGAGATGCGGTGAGCGGGCCGCGATTAAAGAAGAGGTCTTCGAGACAACGGGAGAGTCAAGTTATCTGGAATCGTGGTGTAGGCCGTTCCGCGCAGGTAGAGGCAAGTGGCGGTGCTCGGCTATCAAATGATCGACGATTGCCGTTCGCTTCTTGCTTCCTTCCACCACTCCATCCGATGCTTGGCTACTAGTAGTGCTTGATCTCTGGATCTTTGAATATGATGTTGGCGGTGATGTGATCAATTCGTGATGGCCGCGGCTCATATGTCGACTCTGGGGCTCCTTTTTCAGTACAGAACACTCGGGGATTTTCGGGTTAGCATATGAGGAGGTATATGAATAAGCTCCGCAACCAAAAAACTCGCAGTTGAACTCTAGTTGAATAAATTTCCCGCTGACACCTGATGGAATTCCCTTTTCTGGGGGGGGGGGGGGGGGGGGGGGTCGTGGGAAATTATTGGCTGATCCAGGAATCAAGCACCTCTTGGCTAGAGGAACGAGCGTCGTAGGTTACGGCGTCTGTCTTAGAGAGACTAATACTTGGCTCGGTTCCTTTTGTCTATGTCAAACACGTTAGTCGATTAACCAAGGCTGGCCAGCAAGTACCCTGCTGTATCACCCTTTCCCTTCAGCACCGCTCTTTGATCTCTGGAATTCTCTTCCTGTGCACCGACCCGATTACTAGCGTTATTTAATCTCCAGCTCTGGGAGAGTTTGTAGGAAATATCGTGAGAATCTAACCGTGGGAATTCTACTGGAAAACAAAGTAAAGAGAAAAAGTATCCCATAGCCCCCGACGGGCGGCGATTATATCACAAATCGACGAGCGGCGGATACACAAAACCTTCGGGGAGCTCAGGCAGAGGGAGTATTCTGAAGACCTGCCGATTAATTCTAACTACCACAGTAATTTCACACTGGGATTACCTTGCCACATCATGGGTATGCTACTTAAAACAAGATACATTACAACTGGGTGGAACGTAAGCAGTGTAGGTCAAAGGGAACGACTGCAGAGCTTACACAGGACGTATAGGACCCCCACAACGCCGAGAATGGCTAACATTGCAAATGACAGCGCGCCCGAGATATCGCGGCTCAGGAACCAGGAGGGATCACCCTTCTCAGAAAAGCCTAGCCAGTATGCTCTATGTAAGGGTGAGCTCCACTTGAGGCCCCACGGAACAGTATACGCGCACATGAGCAGCCAAACTACCCCAGTTATCCATTCTAGGGTCGTCGGTACGGTTGTTTGTCCGCGGAATGCCGCCGAGATTTTACAAGTACCCAATCCCAAGACCACGATGGTGTTCAGGGAACGCCAAGGTGTTATGTCAACATGGGGTTTATACCACAGCAGTGGCCGGTTAAAATGGACCCTTTTTCTTCCCCCGAAGTCGCAACTGAAAAACCACGGCCCGAAGTCCGGAATTGCAAGCGAAGGGTTGTCAGCTTCAAGAATATCCGTCCAGTAGGAGCTGTTTCATGAATCTGTTAACTGTACAATTGCAGGAATGTCGACGCACATTAGGACCCATCCGACACCGACCACCCAGTCCAGTATTGTTGATGTACTTGTCTGCCCCAGATACGTCGTCACAGCTTTGTAAACACCCAAAGACAAAACCACCACGGTATTCACACATCTACAGGGCGTAATTCTGACGTGCAGGTTATAGTACCCAGCGGCGAGTCCTTGGGTGCTGTCCGCCTCAAAGAGCGCCATCCAGTAAGAGCTTTTGGGGGCGTCAATAATCCTTGCTAACCGAATGCATTCGATATGCGCACATGAGGGCCCAAACCACACCAGTCACCCAGTCCAAAGTCTTCGGTGCAGTTGGCTGACCACGATACGTCACAACAGCTTTGAAGATTCCCAATCCCAGCATGACCATAGTGTTCAGGAGCCTCCAGCAAATCATTGTGACGTAGAATTTCCCAACCTGATTTGCATCGAGAACGCGAGGGCTGGACGGCGTTTGGCCGCTCGGGGTGGGCGCTGTGTTTGAACCCCGCGAGACGGCGCTGGAGATCGGGGAAGGAAGAGCAGTGCTCACTGATGTTGCCGGAGTGGCCATCTACACCAGTGGTAGTTGCAAGGTAAGTTAAATTAATTAAAGTCAATGCTCGACAGCGGGATTTTTGGCACCGTGGGTTGAAAAAAGAATCGCCTGCGTATTCGCGTTTGAGTGGAACATGGGTTCTCGCACGTTGACGCCGGATTTCAACGTCCCCCAATTCCGTGTGTTCCTCGAGGTAATTCCCTGAATATTCGACATGGCCACCCGACATGGCCGCGACAATTCCCCTGGGTGATCTCAGCAGAAACATTGAAAGGGAGATGGGTCGCGAGGCCGTGTAAATTTTCGCGTTTGCCACCGTTCAATTCTTCGATATTGCGGGGACCGAGAGCAAGAACAGTTGGAAGCAACTTGTTGGATAGTAGACTGATTTGGCGAGTTGAGGGAGTCAGATAATTTTAAACGGAATTGCATTCACCTCGTTAGATTTCTGAAGTTCCATCGCTCAAAACCAAAATCAATTTTCTCCGTGAGAGACCAACAAGGGTAATTTTAGCTTCAGGTTTGGTTCGAAACTCATGGTTAAGAGTTTGCTGTGGAGGTGATGTAAGCTATCCTGGCCGCGGAACACTCACTGAGCGCGTATCCGTCCGAGGCAACACTGCTTCCTTCTCTACACGACATGGACGCAAAGAAACATCACGGAGCGAGGGGGCGTCGAGTTCTGGCGCGTTGTCGGGGTATGTAGGACTAGTCTCGCGCAAAGCTTGAGCGACGAACTCGTTCATTGATCGTTGAAGGATGGAGAAGGCGATATGTAGTTTGCGAAGCAGAGGTACTTTGCCTGAAGATAACTCACACCAATCGTTTGAATATCCCAACGTTTCCCAGCGCGTGGATGAGCCTACAAGAATCTCGCCAACCAGTTGGTTGCAATTGGATGATGATGCGGAGGGGAGCCTTCCCCGAGCGCACGAGCTGAGTTTGGAGCATGGGCAGGGGTTAATAATATGGGTTATAGATCTGGGTGGGTATCTGCATCAGAATCATTGCCGTTGTCGTCGAAGGACGTCTGCGGAAGCATGATGGTCTGCCAAAGGGCGGGAAAGGAGAAGGAGACGCTCCTCCAACGAGAACAGACGCAAGTTAAGATCCACGGGCTAACGCGGGTGCCAAAATCATCGTGCGCAGCTTCCAAGAAATCACGGCGGGTAGGGAGAGTCAACAAGGAAATTGCACGCAAGAGTTCGGTGGGCAAGCGGCGGATCGGGGCCAAGAGGGGAGCTGGTCCAAAAGGGGCGTTAAAACACTCTGCAGGCAGGCAATGTTGTCCTTCAAAACCCGGAGCCGTTCCTTTTCGTGTGCGACTATAACACGTGCTGTCTGTACCTCGATCGCGAGCGAAAGATATGATCTCTGACAGGCCTGCTGGGACTGATTCGCTCTGATTCGTCGGTGTTTGGAGGTAATAAAGAGCGCAGGAGATCATGTACCGATCATGTAGAGTTGTTGCACAGAAAACGGAGCCGCAACTACGGCATGAAGCAGAGGGTAGCTCAGACATTCGCGAAAGTGCTGGAGGCGCATTAAACATCCAGTCGATGGTAGTGGTACATACCGAGCCCAGTTCGTAAACCCGGAGATAAAACCGGGATGCGGTGGAAACGGAGGAAGGGTGCGGCGTGCCGTCCCGGAACTATTGATGGAAGTTTCCCGGCTGAAACCGAACCTCAGTTTGAACGTAGGTTTCATCGGGTACGCTTGATTCTAATAAATTACAAAAAAAAGCATCTACTGCGAAAGCCTCTCTTCGACGTCGGCCTGCAAAAATCTAACCGCCTCTCCCTTCTTATTCTTGTAGAATATGATATCCCCCTCATCTTCAACGAACACGCATTCTGTAAACGACCGATACAGAGCTCGGAAGCAAGGGGTCGGGTCGTAATTATAGTGGTCACCCAGAACAGCCTTGAGATGCTCCGTGACTAGCGGCTGGTTGTCTGCAGTTCGATGAGATTTTGATGCGGTCAATATTTAACGAAAAGGCTCACAGAACGGAATGGACGAGAAGAGATGGTGCGCAACCTAAATTCAGTGTTAGTTTATCTATGGAGGAGTGATAACGGCGACGACTAACATGATCATGCGACACATTGTGGAAGAAGAATCGTCCTATCCAACCCATGATCGGTCTGTTGGAAGAAAATAAGAACGATCATCGCGAGAGTTTCTGCACGCACCTGTCAACGGTGCCGATAGCACCACGAACGAAGGTCCACTCGTTTTTCCGGTAGTGGGGGAGCGTCGGATCGCAGTGGTGGAGGAATGTGATGAGCACTGTTTCAAATTTTGTCTCAGTTCAACGTTGTGCATACAGCAATTCGTGGAACGGCGCCTCACCGATCCAGTGGTTGGATAACTACAAATGCATCAAATCAGCCAGAGGAAGACGAGGAAAAGAAGGGACAACGCACCAGGTACGGGATGAAATACAACTTGACCATGGCGGCCGAGCCGACGTGAGCTGTGTATACCCACAGAAGATAACCCATGAACACAAGACCCAGATCTGAGGCCAATATGCCCAGTCGTTCGTGTCGCTTAAATAAGGCAGACGTGGGGGAAAAGTGATTCGTGCCCTTGGGATATGACGGCGATCCCATGGTATTGGCGGCGAAGTATAGTTGCAGTCCGAATATTTGCATGACGAGCATCATCACGAGCGTGTAAATCGGCGTGTCCTCGAAGACTTCATGGTAGTCGAGTCCTTGCTTTGTGTTTTCCGATTTAAGCCCAAGGTCGGAGCGAACGGCCTGGATCAAGCTCAGTCGGAGAACAAATTGAAGTTGGAATCGCCAACTCACGGGTACATAATTTTCGTCTCTCTCCATGGAACCAACGGCTTTCTGCAAGAGAGTCAATTTATGGGTAGTCGAAAATCAAATTGTAGCTCACATGGTGGGCGCGATGCGTAGCTCTCCAGGCAAAGTAGGGCGTAAACAGAGACTAGTGGGATGAAGATTAACATGTGAGCGCGACAAGGCTCGGACATAGCACTTGCTGTATGTAGTACGTATCCCAGCGTGTTGTTGAGCCAGCTGGAGTCAGAGATGGTTCCATGGCCGCACTCATGGCCATAGCACCACAGACCCGCCATCCCCACTCCCTGCCAGAACCAATAAGATACCCAGAGAGTCCATCGCACAAGACTCGTGGAAATTGGGCCGAATGGCAAGGAAGCGGCGATGACCGGCGTCACTGATTCAATGGAAGTACCCAGATAATAGAAGCCGGCGACGCAGAGAACGTTCCGGAAGCCAACCCAGAGACCCCTGGCCGTCGACTTTTTGTGCAGTTCCGGTGGGATAGACTTCCGAATATCTGAAATCGTTAACTGGAAAAACATCAGAACTCGGATCCGCCGGCCGGAGAGAGTTGGAGACGAACATTAGGTGGAACAAAGGGCGTGAACCTCCTCGAGAGGTATTCTTCAGAATCTTTAAACATGGCGAAGAGAATCGAAGCGCGGCCGGCGGGGGAAATCCAAGTGTCGCACGTTTAGCACAGACGCACTTAACATCATGAACCAAGGAGATCAGCAAACAAATGGACATAGATACGAACACAGGTTCAGGTTCGCAAATAGAACATCTGCGGTTTCCATCAGGACAGGTCGATGAGCTGCAAGATGCACATTAAAGTATATTGACGAGGAGGTCGAACATCATGATTCATGATTCATTCCATTGGTTCGGTTGCTTTGAACCCTACCATGGTACATCGGTGACCGTGGCGTTGCGCCCAGGTGGATTGAAAAACCTGGTTTCTCGCCCGTTAATGTCGTCGGGCAACCGGATTTGGACGCTCCGGTGATCCGCACCCGCGACACGGTTGTTGCTCTCTCGATTTAGACCGTGACGAGGGGGTTGATGAGGGGCATGATTGTATGTCCTGTCCAAAATCATTGGTGTGCCACTGGAGACCCATGTGGAGACGGTACATTCCCTCGCACGACCTGTCGTCCCAACAACCGAAGATCTGGATAGGTTTCGGTAGCTAGTAGCTACTGGTGAGTCCCAGATCTCGGACATTGGCGGAGAATATAAACTAACTGTGCGAAGGTGTCAAGCGATAACTTTCGCCATGGCCGAAAAAACTGTCAACGCCCCGTACAATGAAGACGCCCTTCCGGCTTACGCGCCGATGGAATGGTGAGTTCGAAGTAATTCCCTAGCGCCACCGCTCTCAACACCTCCCAGGTCCTTGAAGGAGATCCGCAGCGCGATACCACCTCGACTTTTCGTTCGAGACACACCCCGTGCTTTGCTGTATCTCACGCGCGACTGCTTCGTCGCAGCAACATTCTGGACACTAGCAACTCGGATCGAGCCTGTGGCTTCGAGTGCTTATGTTCAACATCTTCTGACCCCGCGTGGGGCCGAACTCCTGAAATGGTCGGCGTGGATGGTCTAGTATGTCTCTTCTTCGCCTGGTGGAATACTCGCTGAAAGTTCTTCTTAGTTGGTGGTTTCAAGGGCTCACTTTTACTGGGCTGTGGGTGATTGGGCACGAGGTTCGTTTGCTGCGTTGTTTCAATTGAATTCTAACGTCTCCCTCGCCATATTCAGTGTGGCCATTCCGCCTTTTCTCCCCACTCCCTTGTGAACGACTCTATTGGATTCGTAAGTAGCGTTTGGTGGATGTGTTCTTCGATAATAACCGTTTCATTCATTAGGTTTTACATTCGTGTCTCTTCACGCCATTTTTCAGGTTCGAGACATTTTCCCTATCAGACATTGCTTTCTTTAACCGCCACGTCCGTGTAGCTGGAAATACTCTCATCACCGGCACCATTCGAACCACGCGTCCATGGAAAGAGACGAAGTTTATGTTCCCAAGACCCGTTCCGACCTCGACATTCCTCAAGAGGTTGAGGATGAGAGCATATACGCCGAAATCCTCGGGGATACCCCTATTTATACGCTTTTCATGCTTATTCGCCAACAAGTCCTTGCGTTCCCTGCTTATCTTTGTGAGTAGACTTTGATCCTTACGACAGAAATGGCTTCTCATGTTTTGAACCAAGTGTTCAATGTGTCAGGACAAAAGCACTATCCGAAGTGGACGAATCATTTTGACCGTGAGTCCGTTCGTATTTTCGTTTCATGTCCTTGATCAACCTTGTCCGAAGCTTCCTCCATCATCTTCAACAAAAATCAGAAGAATGCAGTGATCATGTCGAACCTCGGCCTTTTGGCCATGATCGCCACGCTCTACTACGCCGCTCAAGTCTTCAGCTTCGCCGATGTTGTGAAATACTACGGCATCCCGTGGCTATGTGTTACCCATTGGTGTCAGTCGTTTCAAACCATGTGCACGTTGGACTGAGACTCAAAACTTGGACAGTTATCATGATAACGTATCTCCACCACACTGATCCTGTGAGCCACCATCCAAATCCCACTATGATGATTATTTAATTTTTCTAGACGTTGCCTCACTACCGCGCCCCGGAATGGAACTTTCAAAGAGGCGCTGCCGCCACCGTTGACAGGGGAGTCCAATCTTGCTTGTCTGCTTCGTTATTACGAGGCTAATTCGCCGCTTAGACCAGTCCTCGGCTGGCAAGGTCGTTTCTTCCTCCACGATGTCGCTCACTTCCACGTTATTCACCACGCAAGTCGTTTTCTCTTTCTTCTCATTCCTCGTCCTGATCTTGCTTCCTTGTTAGTTTTTCCCGATGATGCCATGGTGTACGTCGAGCATTGTACAATTTTCTCTCGTTAATCCCTTCTTTCCTGTAGATCACGGAGAGGAAGCTACTCAACACCTGAAAGCATTTATTGGCCCCCATTATGCGTCGTGCGACAAACCAATCTTCCCCGCACTGTGGGACAGCTATAATCGCTGCCAGTTTGTGGAGGACGCCGGTGCGCGCAGTCCCTCATCAACACGTTAAATTTGGCTTATTCAACATCTTTAGGGGATGTTTTGTTCTATCGAGACAAAACGGGCCGTGCAGCTAGGCGGCCTGCGCAGAAAACCGTACCGAGCTCTTGAACTGGCACGGCGAGTTGAATTGGTTAAAGGGTTATTTATGTAGCATAAGGAGGGCTGCAGAACCATGTAGAGATCCCGGAAATTTAGAGGCATAGTGGCTTTTATGTTTATGGAAGTTAGTCCAAGGTTAGTCTCGGCTTCTGTCGGTGATTCAACGGCGATCAAAGGTTTTGATCGCCATTGTTACCTGCGACCGCGGCGCCGCCTGGTCCCACGAGCACAATGCTACATCAGGCTACATCTGAGCATGCTGAACCTGGCTATATTATACCCACGACGATGTGATCATTCCCAACGGGATCGAGACAATGCACTCGCGCGCCATGTAACGAGGGGCGCTGTCTCCCATAGATGCAGCATTCCTGTACTTCACATCACTTCCGCTAAAACGCCCCAATGACGTTCTTTTCATATTCTCTCTCTTCCAGGCATGTATTCTGTCGCATGGCTGGTGTAAGCTCCATGCGCGTTGCCGTTGCCGTCAACAGAACTCACATTCAAAACACACTCCCAAGTGCTCCTCTTGGGAGTTACCCTTTATTTCGGTGCGGTCCAAGTGCGGTCCGAGAATTTATTCATTCTGAGCGTTCAATTACGTACACGACCAATCCATCAACTCACTTTCCCACGGTTTGATTCTACGTTTAAGGCTTCTGTTGAGGGTAAGGCCTATCTGAGCCTCGTTTTATGAGTTCTAGAACCTCTATTATCGCTATTAGCATATATGAATCTGGTGCATGTGAGCACTCTCCACTTTAGACCGATCTACAGCAAGCTCCGCTTTTCGCTTGCAGGCTGCAGTCGACAGGCCACTCAAAGGATTTATCCTCTACCAAAATTACAGAATGGGCCTTTCAACATGTCTTGTTTTGATTGGACGCGATTAGTGGGACCGCATCTTGAGGCTCTGAGCATAGTCAATCCATCATTTCGGTTTCTCACGGTTTAATTCCAGTTCAGGAAGGGCTGTTCAACCCATGGTAGTACCTGAGCCGCACCGCTACAAAACCATAACTGTGGGCTACCTCAAGTATCTCGGAGCAGTCGCCCAATGTCGTGGTTTCTCCTAATGGGTCAGGCACAGAAACAAAGTAGGACTCAGCAGAGAATTAGGGCCTCCTAACGTTCAATGGCGATTAACTGCGACGATTGGATGCCATACCATCTCATGTCGCAGATATATATATTGCTAGCGTTGATGTTTCTGTTACATACTCAGCAGAGAATTAGGGGACTCCTTACGTTCAATGGCAATTAACTGCAACGATTCGCTGAGGACGCCATACCATCTCATGTTGCGTATATATCGGTGGCATTGCATTGATGTTTCCGTTGCATATATCCTTACGGGGTGAACTCTTGTATTGTCCATTCTCCCGCAGATCACCACCTGAAAGGGCCGTCGTTCGTTTTCCCAGAGAAGGCATCTCGGTTCCCTACCCACACAAACTGAATTGAACGTGTTATCGCGCGACGACAGAGGTCTTGACTCCAGAATGGAAGTTCCGAAGAGGTCGCGCGAAAGCAGTAGCAAAAATTATCTTTGTTAGATGCAGATAGTGATACAATAGACGATCGTAAGTAAATACATTAGACCAGGCTGCGTAACTGCGTAGAAGTGGTGAAAACGAATGTGGCACGGTCAGTGAGGACGTAAAATCACAGTCGACTCTGCTCCATAGGCACGCGCCGCGCGGCAATGGTTTCAAGAAGTCGGCAAACCTCGAGGGCGAGATTGGCCGGGTTTTCTTGAACGAGCTGCAACGGGAGATCATCAGAAATCGCACACACGGACGGAGAAGAATGAAATACCATATGTCCGCCCTCCATTCGGGTAATAGAGGCTACATACCGCCCTTGCGAGCAATCGGATATCGACCCTTTGCCAGCTTCGGGGATGATGTCGTCCCGGTCGCCCCAGATAATGTGGAATGGCAGCGTGCGGCACACGCGCCCCACCTGGTCCACAGAATCAAAGTGCGCGACTTTGTCCATGAATGCGTTGGCTTCGTGCTGTTTATCGCATTTGAGCATTACTTTGCCATCTGGGGTGTCTTTGAGGGCATGGTCCTAAGGCATAGATGTTAACATGCAAGAAACCGATATGAGCGGAGGAACTCACGATATGGACACGCAGGACCCGGGAATCCCACATGTTCCACGGAAAGCGCGTATTCATCCACTGGTGCGCATCTTCCCGGGAAGCCCAGGTGTCTCTTCGCACCCGAATGGCAGAAGTGAGCATTGCGATACCGCCCTCCTTGTAGGGATCCAGTTCCGCAGCTACCATGGAGGGTTCGATCAAGATCATTGCGAGGTATGGGCAGTTTCGTTTGAGAAACTTGGTTGAGCCGACCCTATAAAACCCAGCAAGCGTTAAAATGCCAACATCAGGAATCCCGAAAGCGATAAAGCGTACATGGAAATCGCCCCGGCCGAGTGTGATAGCGTTACAATGCTGTGTCCCTGCATACGCGGGGAGCACGCGAAGGCCGCGATAGCCTCTGACCATTCATACGAATCTGAAGTAAAATCGTCAAGCCAGAAGGGAAAAAAATCAAACGGGGCAACTCACACACGCCATCTTTTCGACTGCGCGCGAGCTCCTCAGCATTCAACAACGCGGCGTAGCCGTGGTCCTGGCGATCCAGCGCCCAAGCCTCCCGCACGGTGTTTGTCGCCTGGAAGATATCGTTGATAACCGGCTCCCATATTTCCTTGTCTGAGGTAGATGTAGCGCAGGACAATGCGAGAGAAATAAATTACTTACGCGCTCCGACGCCGTGACCAAACAGCAGAGTGATTCCATCGAGGTTGGCCGCCGACGACTTCGTGAAATACCGCTTCGCTGTCATTTTGAGGCGGGTCCCAGAAGCGCTGCGGACATTTGGGGGACAGGTGAACACGAACGGCGAGACTTGGAGATGCATGTCGAATGCTCTGATTCTCACATATGGTATCAAGGAGTAATTTATATTCTGGTCTACATTGTCGTGTTGTTGAATCCGGTGTTAGCAGCAGCGGCCCGGGTGTGATGATAGGGATAACATACTTGTCGACGAAGGATGCAGATTGACAGGCCAATCAATGTTTCTGGACAACCATTGAATATTGAATACGGGTGTTGCAAGAGATTGCAAGGGAGGCCTGCCGTTTCAACTAAGTTTGGGAGAGTCCTTGTGCTTCTTTGAGAACAGAACCCGCACCTACCCGCACCTGTCGTAATTCTATTCTTAGCCTTGCCCCGCTACCGATTCGGGTGATCGGCCCCGCAGCCGATTCTGATCACGATCGGGCCGTGCCTGATTTTCGACCCGCACGGCGACCGGCCGCGGTCCGACGGAGATCGTAGCCCCGGACCACAGCCTGCACGACGACGTCCTACGCAACAACGGGAGAAGCTGAGAGGTGGCGCAAAGTTCAAGGCAGAATTGAGTCCTATCGAGATCCCAATTGGCCTGGGAAGATTCCAGACAGTTTCCAAGTAACAGCAAGATCTCATCAACTTTGGCGCACTTTCGCTCCCGCTCTCATCTACCCCGCGGGCAATGTCATCCAACTTCGACGCCATGCTTTCTCCTGTTACCCCCCGCCGCCGGACGGTCTACACCCCAATCGTATCTGAGTCTGCAGCTTGGAAATCATCCGAAAAGGCCGCATTTCTTACGACGCAGACTGAGGAGGACGAAGATGAGTACTTCGAGGAGAACAAGCTTATTGTGGAGGAAAACTACCTCAGCGGTACCAGACTTGTGGTTCTTATGTTCGCACTTGGACTCTCCGTATTCCTGGTTGCTCTGGACAATACTATTATTGATACCGCGGTAGTGAGTGCGGCGGCAAGACACATTTCTCTTTGACCAATTCTTTCTTCTAGCCAAAAATAACCGATGAGTTCAACTCGTTAAGCGATGTGGGATGGTATAGTTCTGCGTATTTGTTGGTGCGTTTGCCGTTACCCAAGCCACGAATCTGCGCGTAAATGAACGCCCAGACCACCGCAGGCACCCAACTCCTTTTTGGAAAGATTTACACACATTTCCCAATTAAAGTGGTCTACGTGACTTCCATTGCGCTCTTCGTCCTCGGGTCTTTTGTGTGCGGGGCCGCACCGACATCCAGAATTTTTATTATTGGACGCGCCATCGCTGGAGTCGGCAATGCCGGTATTTTCTCCGGCGGCCTCGTTATTATTGCCCACACGGTGCCGCTTGCCAAACGAGGGATATTCAACGGTCTCATCGGGGGACTGGGAGGAATCGGCAGCGTCTCAGGGCCACTGCTCGGCGGCGTCATCACCGAGAACATCTCTTTTCGGTTTTGCTTCTACCTCTCCGTACCAATCGGCATGATCACTCTCGTCCTCACCCTCTTCTTCCTCAAAATCCGCACTCCAAAGGGCGACAGTGCAGCGACTTCGACCCTAAAGCTCGCCGACTTCGACCCTTTGGGCAATCTCGTCTTCGTTCCCGCGATGGTTACACTTCTGCTCGCCGTGCAATGGGGTGGCTCTGCATATTTATGGTCCTCAGGTGTTATCATCGGACTCCTCCTCACCTCCCTCGTCCTATCCGCCATCTTTATCCGGATCCAACTCTGGGCCGCCGAGCAGGCAACTATCCCGCCTCGCATCCTAAAGCAGCGCACCATCTGGAGTGCTTCGCTCTACGCTCTCTGCATCGGCGGCTCGTTCAACATCATAACAATGTGTCTGCCCATCTGGTTCCAAGTCATCCACGGTGACTCCCCCGAGAGTTCCGGTGTCGATACCCTCCCTGTGATCCTCTCGCTCGTCGTGGGATGTGTCTTTGCCGGCGGCCTCGTCAGCGCCCTTGGATACTACACGGTTTGATTTCGCGCGACTCTCCCCATTATATACATCCTCATGTTCGTTGCAGCCCTTTATGATCACCTCCTCCATCCTTACCGCCGTTGGCTCGGGAATGCTAGGTTCGCTGAAGGTCTCATCGACCCCCGGCAACTGGCTTTTCCCCGAGATCCTCTGCGGTTTCGGCGTCGGGCTCGGGCTGCAGCAGCCCCTGCTTGCCGCGCAAATTGTTCTCGAGCTCAAGGATGTGCCAGTGGGCACGGCTGTCGTCATGTTTGCCAACACGCTAGGTCCGCCAGTCTCATGTTTTCTTTGAGTTCCACGCTGATAAATTTCCTCAGGCGGCGCCCTCTTCGTGGCAATCGGGCAGAGCGTTTTCACATCCAGCCTTGTTACTGGCCTCGTCGCCGCGGTGCCAGGCGTCTCACCCGAGCTCGTTCTCACCGATGGTGCAAATTCTTTAAAGGGCGTCATCGCGGCCGAGTTCCTCCCAGACGTCCTCATTGAATATAACAATGTAACTCAACAATCAATCTTTTCACCCTTCTGCCGTGCCGTGAATCCTAATTCAACCATCAGGCGCTCATGATGCCGTTCTACGTTTCAATGGTTCTGGGAATCATCGCTTTCGGCGGGGCGTGTGCGGTCGAATGGCGGAGTATCAAGGGAAAGGACGTAGACTCGTCGATGATCCCATAGAAATCCGATTGTAAGTCCATCCGGCGGATTTTAGCAAACGAGACCCTTGACGTTGTCCCAGAACACAGTTGCGCTTAGCCCGCCCTGGCTAATATATAATGAAACTATATATTATATAATTTATTGACGATTCCCTGCAACGAGAACATGAACGGGCCTGTAGATATCCATTAGGACAGTGGCGAGAATATCGTGGGGCAAATATACCTGGTTTCTCACGGTTGACTTCGCCACGCCTGTTGAACTCAACTCTTGATCCGCTTGCCTCTTGTTCCGCATCTCACCGTTGATACCTCTGCACCGCCCCCGATGGCTTTCAGTATCCCAGGTTACCGCTCGTCCTTAGGATGCCACTGCCGTCGTGCCCTCAAATCTCTATTCCTAGAATAACGTTGGAAACAGCCCTATCAACTTTGCTGATGAACATGCGGTTGGGTGATGGGCGGCGGAGCTCGTTATTCCGTTAGCAGGTAACAGTGAATGCACAGTGTTCAAATATATAACTGCTGGTCGCTCCCTCAACATCCCTGTACAATGGCAAGCCACGCTTCTTCCTCCACTCAATCCTCGCCGCCGCTCTCTTCGTTAGCGGATTGGACCAGACAGCACATCTGCGAGGCCTTCGAGTCGCCGACCAACGAACTCACGCTCCTCGCGTTAGACAGCACCTTCTCGCGCGCCCTCAAGGCGACTGTGAACGGAGACCCGGTCGATTTTGACGGGTTCTCCAGGCTGATAGCCTCGATGGCGGAACACGCCGCTCCCACCGGCCCCAAAGTCGACTGGGTCTTCGCGGACGAAACACCTGACGATGCGGGACATCGGGTGGGTACTTACTACGTATAACTTGCAGTTAAGTATTCACTCAACCTGCTAGAATGGCGTGGTGAAGGGCGAATACTTCATTCGGGACATCTTCGGGAAGATTCCCGGCACAGACCAGTTGATAGAAATTGAGACGCGCAAGCAAGTCGTTGGAAGGTTCGTTTGATTTCGCGCGACTCTCTCCATTATATATATCCTCATGTCCGTTCCAGGATCGAATCGCAGACCTCAGAGACCGGTGTGGATAGTCGGCGGATTGTGACGCTGGACGCTACAGTATCAGTCGAGCCGGTGAATCGAAGCAATGCGCCGTAAGAGGAAATGTAATTTAAAACGAGACCTCACGGGCCGTGCGCCGGACGAAAGTCGCGGGAGGGTCGACGGTCTGCAGCGGTGATATATGTTAGATCTAATTATTATAACTTTGGAGCAGGAACCTGTTGGATTGAGGATCCAGAGCTCTTTTGTAGTCAGCAGAAGTTCTGCGAAAGCGTTGAGACGCACCTCATTCCATGACATGTCGTTGTCTATGCGGATCTCGAGGCCGTCTTGCGCAAATTGGTTCATCGTCGCCTTGAGCTCGGGATTCGAAAGGACCACCTAATAAGATAGACTCGAGGGCAGGAGACGGCCCTACTCGTCGGGAGCGAATCGAGTCCACCAATTCATCGAAGCGCTCCAGGTTTTTGGGGAGATAAAGCCAGGCGCGCCAAGTTGGGTAGTATGTAGGCATCCGAGTGATGTGGTAGCATCGGCGCCCATTAAAAATCGTTGTTCTTCTGGAACGCGAAGGAATCGAACCACAGTGAGATCCGCGTGCTGGAGGGGAATTGTTGGAAAAGTTCGAAAATCGGCGATGGGACCTAGGCGGGTGAGGGTAACCGGACTCTCTCCAGTCTACACCGAGCGGTTTGCAGTCAAGGAACTGAGAGCCCCGAGTCCAGACCGCTGCAGAAGAAAAGCTCTTCCAAAGCAGGAGGCAGCTGGCGAAAGCGGAGAGACGATTGGTTCATGAGTTGCCTTCAAAACATCGCGTTCCGGGACAGGCGGGGATGTTTCCGTCGAAAAACCGCATCGATTTCTCCTCCACCGACGCCGTCGCGCGTCATCTGGATCTCGACGTCACGGTCAATGGAAGGATCGTTGATTCGCTTTGCCATGAAGGGCGCCACCAGAGCCGCGCGCAGGAGAATGTGGATCGGCTGCACCCGTGCGTGAGGTCCAAGTGGTTGTTGCCGCAGGTGGCACACGAGACGGTGGCGACTCCATTGGAAGCGAATGCCAACCTCCTTCGACGCGGAAAATGTACATACACAAGTACTCACTCGAGATCTCGTCGTGGATGGAGCGGTTGAAGTTTCGGAGTGGCGGGCGTGGCGGCCCGGAATTGCCAAGGCGGCCCGGAATTGCCAACGTTTCGTGGGAATGAGAGTGCAGACACAACCCCGATATATAGATTAAATTGATCCTACTTAAGGGGATAATTCTATTCAGAAACCCGGGTCCAAGCAGAAACCCTTCCTTTTTAGGAAATTTTTGCGGAAACCCCTCCAAAAGTTAACGAGAAACCCATTTACGGCAGAATTTGTGCGCATCAGTGTTTCAACGCTCCCATTAACAATGGACAACTCTGACCGCCCCGGTCTTGAGTCTAAAGATCATATCGAGCCTCCAGCAATCATGCATGTCGTTCAAGTTGACTTCCGAAAGCGCCGAACGGGCTCGCCGAGATGCCGAGAAATGCCGGATTGGCATCTTTGTGATGCCGCCGTTGAATCAAATGAATGTAGGGATTTAATGGTACAGAAGGCTCAGGAAGGGTCTATTTGGCACCTTTTCTCTTTGCGTGGAGATTAGGGCATTGAAATGTCATCGCACAATGAGATATCTCTTGTTTCACTGTGTCATGGCAAATGGATCGGAATGATAGGATTTAGTGTTCATGTGGTGGTAGTTAATGCTGGGTTGCTCAAGAAGGCTAAAGGTGCACTCATCGATTGAACTACTTCTCTCACACGAGAAAATCGTGGAGAAAATCATCCCGCCGCGAAGGCCGACTGTGCCGCACCGTCGGCAAATGATCCGGCATTAGGAGGGGTTTCTCCGCAACCGGAGAAACCCGGGTTTCCGAATAAGGATTGAAAAACCCGGGTTTCTGAATAGAATTATCCTACTTAAGGGATAGGTACAAGTACCATCTACGTCCGATCTACTTTTAACATACGTACACCCATAAACTACCCGTCCCATCCCATCTAATCGTTCGCATTGTCCTCCTGCTCCGGGACCACCGGCGTCACCTCCACCGGCAGCGCCTTCGACGGCGCCCCCCCATCTCCATCTTTCTCCGCATCCGCACCCACAGGCACAGGCGCCGGCGTCTCCGCAGGCGGCATCCCCTCCGCCATACCCTGCAACCGCGCCCACTCCAACAGCACCGCCGAAAAGTAGCAGTCATTCTGCGCATCGGAGAGCACGCGCTCCGCAAACGCCTGCCCCGCCTGCTGAATCGCGTGCGCTTCGGCGTCGTGCGCGACCGCCCACTCGAGCTTCTCGACGAGGTCGGAGAGGTCCGGCAGGATCGGGATGTAGTGCTCGAACGGGCGCAGCCAGTCGTTGAAGTACTCTGCAAAGACGGTGCTCTGCCAAGTCGTCCGTCAGCACCAGAACGATTCACCCCAAGTACAACGACGGAAAGAAATCACCTTGAAGACAAGCGACCCGCTCCTTAGCAGCCCGAGGTAGCGCCCCGAGAACGAGTTCCCGTCGACGTCGAAGAGGTACTTGTACTTGTACACCTCCTCGCGCGGGGAGGACTCGTGCGCGATGCCGTACTCCTCCTTGATCCGCTCGGCGTCGCAGTTCTCCCCGCAGAGCCCGTCGTGGAAGCCCGAGAGGAGGACGTTCATGAGGTTGCGGTGCTCGCGCCCGATGTCGATGAGCCGGAAGCGCGGGAAGGCGTGGTAGTTCTGCCCAAAGACGTGCCCGCCCGAGGTCATGCCGCGCCAGTCTGTATGCCCTTGAGTACAGGGGTGAATGAAAAGCGACGCGACGCGACGTACAGAGCTGGGGCGTCTTGTCCGCCCAGGTAATGTTGTTCGCGTATGCATACTTCGGCGCCCACCCCGAGTCGGTGTAGTAGAACTGTGCGCGGGGGGCGTAAATGCCCGGCGAGGTAAGGGAAGCAGAGTATGTACTCACTTCACTCGGCACCAGGATGTCCGCGAAGCACGGCGAGATCTTGGTCATGCTCATAACGGGGTACAAGTCCGTCGTGAAATCCGTGCTGGAGCTGTACAGCATAACTACGCAGCATCAGCATCGTGATGTGGTGTTCCGTATCTTTATCACGCACAGGCGCTCGCATCGTTGGCCAGCCCAGCGAATCCCATGGGCCGGTCGGGAATGAGGCAGTTCATGTCGTCCTTGAAGTACGACGCGGTGGGGTGCGGGGTGCGGCGAAAGGGCTCCGCGTCCGAGACGTTCAGCGCCTTGGGCCGCATGTTGGGCAGGCGGTAGTTGAAGACGACGCGCGGCTCATCCCGCCCGTTGAGGACAATGCTCATGTTGGGCATAAAGTCCGCGAACCGACCAAATGTGCGGGGCCACTCGTCCTGTCAGGCCGCGGATGTGGGCCATCGAGTCACTAGGTTGCTGGAGTCTACATACCGTGTACAGCGTGAACCCTTCGTCTGTCCAGGAGAATTTGTGATCGGCGAATACACCCGTCTTCATCCCGCGGGCGTCCTCCTGGACCTGCGAGGGGGTATCAGCATTCTTGACTGCACGGTGAAAAAAAAGGACTGGCCTGAGGAGTGGCCTTTAAAACCATCTTTTTGAAATATGCAGGGTCGTCCTGAGCGAGCTGGTAAAATGGCTCAAAGTCGCGCGAGATCTGGTCGTACTCGTCGATGAGACACGAGTGGTCCCGCGCAAAGCCGTACCACTGCTCGTACATCGGCGGTGGTGGGCGGTTGTTTCGTAGTGAGTAACGCGCGATGGCCTGCTCAAGCGAAGACGACTGGCGTGCGTATAGCGCGTCCACCTTCGCATTAGAAATGTCCCAAAAGTCCAATGTGGGACCTAGATAGATCCTGGTTTTGGCGCGAGAGAATTTGGATTAAATACGAAAACATACCTGTGTTAGACGGGGAGGATAGAAAGGCAAGGAGGGCAAGCAGAGAGAAGACGGCGAGAATGGCAGCAAGAACAAAACATGGGGGACGAGTGCGACGGATGCCCATCCATTTTGGACGCGGCTCGTCTCGAAAGCGGCGCATTTCTAGCTCGATTTCTTGATCATCCTCCTCGTCTTCGCCCAGTGGTATTCCGCCATTTGAGGGCAGCAATGGGTGGCTATCGCCGTTGGAAAGAGTGATATTTGGCCGTTTGAAGGACGCTGGGAGCCAAGAGGTCGACATTCATGAAGGAGAGTCTTAAAGGAAAGAAAGTACACAGGACAGTGATCGTGATGGCACCCACGCCAAGCTTACACACAGTTATACAATAAAGCAAAATATCCACATATGTGAAAAGGCTTTCTGAAAAGAGAAGAATCAGCAGTCATTTTCGGGCCAGAGAATTCTTTCAATATCTGCGAGCACCAAAAGGGACACTGGAATAGCACAAATCGGAGTGCACAGTGCGTTTCGGGAGCTTTGAATTTGGCTTGGTAAATAGCTCTTCAGAGCCCTGAAACACACCCTGATTTGAGCTATATAGTTCAGTGTCCTTTCCGCCTTAGTGAAGACAGATAGAATTCACATCTCCTGATTTTGCTACTGATATGCATGTGAATTTAACACTCGACATGTTTCCTTTGAACACTACTTTCACTAAAAAGCCTTTTCACATATATGTAGAAATTTTGCTTTATCGTGTGTGCTAGGACATGCCCACACCATTTCATACGCACCGAAAGCCAGAAGATGAGCATAAATATTTATCGGCATTGTCGTACAAAAAGCTCAACTATCTCGCAGGGTCCAGCAGACGTGCCAAATAATCCAGTGTCTGGTATTATAATATAACGCTACCTGTACTAGTCCATAGTCCATACCGGTACGTACTCTATCCAAAAAATGCAAAGCAACGAACGGCGATGATGTATATATATACATGCCCAACGACCCTTCTCTCAACCCATAAGCACCTGCACTTAGCTGCTGCTGTCGTGGCTCCGGAGGGACCAGCTGTCGATGGCGACGGTGGGCGGGGTCACATACGTCACCGAGCCGGGCCACTGCGGGTTGAAGAGCACCTGCAGCGTGTACGTGCCTACGCGCACTCAGCAACGCTTGGGAACCAAAGCGAGACAAAGACGCACCAGCAGGCAGAGTAATCATAAGCACCATGACGCCCGGGTTCTCCTGATCAGGCTCAGGCGGCGTCGGGTCCGTCTGGAACCGCACCGCCGGCCCCGTCAGGAACTTGGCCCCGTCAGGCGGGCTTAGCATCGCGACTTTGAGCGTCTGCCCGTCGAGCGCCAGGGTCGCGGACGTCCCCGACGCGTCGACGGTGACGGTCGCGTTCGTGTGCATCCGCCACATCACGCTCTGCGAGGCGGTCACCTCGTCCTGCAGGAGCACCTGCTTCCGCCCGTTCAGGAGCCGGATGCCCCGCTTCACGGAGGTGCTACGAGACGATTTTAGAGACCGCTCAACGAAAAAGAAGTGCGGAACTCACGCATCGAAGTACGCGGAGGTCATATTGCTGGGGAACAAAAAAAACGTGAATACTTGGGAGAGAAGGTAGCGAGCGAGCGGATACGCACGTCGTGAAGAACGCCGTCGAGTCGTCGGGGACGACATTAACCGTAGTCGGACCCTGCGTCGTATTCGACGTGCCAAACTGGATCGTCGGCGCGGCAGTCAGGTCCTGGTTCGCCTGATTAATCAAAATCGTGTTCTGTCCCTCCGTCATCTTGCGGTAATACTTCCACCGCGCCCCGTCCTGCGCAGCGTCCGTAAAGTAGCCCGGCGAGAGGTAGTCGGCCGAGCCGAGTTCGCCCGCCCACCGCGTGCCGAGGGCATCGAGCACAAAGTCTGCATGCAAGATGTCAGAAAGGCAACGACGACGGAAAGGGGGCAACTAAAACCGACCTCCGACGTCCAGGTCATTGTGCGTCTGGTGGTTAACCAGCATCCCTGCCTTCATAGCAACATAGAGCCCGTTAATGTCCGTCCTGCAATCGTAGCATATCAGACGCCGAATTACTTGAAATCAGGCAAGGGAAATGTACCAGGTGCTCCGCATCGACGCCCACTGGTCCACCCCATTGTCAAAGACGTGGTCGAGCGGTTTCCCGTCCCAAAAGGCGCCGGCGATAGTCGGGTTGTACCAGAACATGCTCCAGGGCTCGCCCGAGTCGTACTGGTCCCGCTGGAACAGCGCATACTGCGGCTGGTTGTAAAAGTCCCCGTAGAACAGCATGCTATTGGCCGTCGTCGAGTACTTGTTGGGACTAGCATTTTTAATGGGTCAGAAATGCATGCATGCAGCGACGACAAGAGGAATGACCACCCACCCATGATCTCCGTAATTGAAGAGCGAGGTCGAGCCCGTGATGTACATGTGAAAGTCCCCAGTCCTGAAAAAGTTGGTGTTGACGTCCATGAGGCCGTAGTGTGAGCCCGTCGCCGACAGGAGGGAGGCAGCCATCTCAGCGTGCCCGGTCGTGCCAAAGTACCAGTAGTTGGCGGTCTCGGCCCACGATCCGTCGGTCGAAACAGCCTGGGCACAGTTGGTCTTGGCGTTGCCGATGGTGAATTGGAGGAGCTGCTTGGCTACGCCACTGGTGTCGTCGTCCAGGATAGCGAGGGAGGCCATGGTCAATCCGCCGTTGCAGACACAGTTCCAGTTACCATTGATGGGGGTCTGCGCCGACCCCGTCCACCAGCCTGCAGAGGTGGTGATCTGGTTCACTCCGGGCTGAAGACCGTACAGCAGGAGCGTGCTGATGATCATTGATTTCTGGGAAGGCGACCAGACGTCATAGAGCCAGTCGTATGCGATACCATACGCGGCAGACATCTCTGCGACGTCGAGGAAGTGGCCCGAGTTCCACCTGCCCTGCAAGTCAGAAAGATGATTTTTTTGGGGGGGGTTGCGGCAGCCTACCGATCAGTCGACGGTCCAAAGTCAACAGTTCCATTGCCCGCAGCGTTCTGAATTTCCCTCCAAACAAGATCGACCCATGAAGTGTCGTTGGTCATGCGGTAGCTGGGAAGTGTGTTCAGCCATTTAAAGCAACTGGAGACGAGCGACATACGCGTAGGCAAATGCCTTGACCCGCTGCTTGACTGCACGGGAATTGTCGAGAATACCGCTGTCACCGTCAAGGTTGTAGATTACGGGGGGCAGGGCTGCGTATTGTGTGGCGTTCTTGAAGATTGTCGCGTTCCACGCCTGCATATACGGGTCGTTGGCGATCAAGGCGGGGAGGGCGGCCCACTTGTAGGCCGGCGCAATGAGGACAGGCCGATCTTTGCGCACACTGAGGACGTTGGGGCTGGCGGGTTGGAAGGGGTCTGTGGGCCACGCGGACTTGCTGTCGGCGGCGGAAATGAATGTGGGGGAGCTGAAGGCTCCCGTGTCGGTCGTGGAGGGGTAAATAGGCATCATGAACTCGCTGTTTGTCGCCGTTGCGAATTTACCCAGGGCAAGTTTCGCGCTGGCAGCGGCACCAGCTGCAGCACTTGCTGAGGCAGCGGATTGCGACGAAGAGGCGGCTGCACTACTACTACTCGAGTTCTTCTTTTTACGGGACCCGACGACACCACCGACGACTGCAGCAGCAATAACAATAATGAGGACGGGAATACCGAACTGGTGGAGAATTAGAAGAAAACAGTGCGAAAGCTAGCTATTCGTCCAACCTTTATCCAATTGCTTGTTCGTTTCCTGCGGGTCGCGGGGGTGATGTAGCCAGACGCATTGTGGGCTGGGTCTGAATACAAGTTGTGGTTCTGGGCATTCAGATTGTCGTAGGCGCCCGACATGGCGGCAGGAGGAGAGAACTGGTCTCCACGGCGTGTGACACCGTGTAAATGTCAACGCCTTTGGCTTGGCGTACCGGCAAGCTCGGCCCGTTGACCCCGGCAACTCTTTGCCGTCTCATTATTCAAATCCGCGAGCGGCGGCACTGTCAGAGAACGACCCCTGGCAAACCTTTAAATTTAAATGAGGTTCAAACGTTTCAAGGTGAAACCTGACATGTCCTGCGGCATTGTTTTCTCTTCTGCTGTTCGTTCCTATACCACAGTCACCTCGAGCCCGAAACCGGTCCTCAGGGGCCTCGAATGCTTGAAATGGCTATCCCATACAGTGGACGTACTTGTGCAAGCAACGCGCTTCGAAGGTGCCTCCTCCATACCCTAGCGTTGCTCTTATCCCAGCGTCCTACGGTCTTCAGCGCGCGTGAAGAGATGCGGGTCGAATCGGACAGCGACCAGAGCGCAAGTTACAGCCGGTGTCCAAACACAATCATATGTTGATCCGGTCCTTCCTGTCCTCATCGCCGAGACGGTGACACTACCGCAAGAACTCGTCGTGCTCAAACCCTGCACAGTCGGCGAATGATGATTTGCGCCTGCTCTTCAAACAACAAAGCCCCAGGATCTTAACGCCATCACCCGGTTACCATCTGGGAGCTTCGGGGAGATTGTCGAGAGTCAGAGACAACAACTAGCGACTTGGACTTGTGGCCAAGAATTCTGCAGGCCTACAACCCTGTGTCTACTCTCATGCAGCTACGGCCTGCATTCTAGAGCAGCCAACGCCTCGACTTTTGGGACCCCGGAACTGTTGCGATACGGGATCGCAACCAAGGGCTCTCCCAATTTGAAGCCGCGCGCGCTTCGGGCCCACGCTCGCGCGCGGCTTCATTGAATTATTCCCGCGCAGCGCGCGGACGGCCTCGAGGCTCTTTTCCGTCTCCCACATCGGCGAGTGGAGCGGGACGCATCGCAATGTCGGCGCAGCCGATATTCGACGTACTAGAGCGGCGTTTTCTTCCCCCAGAGGCGTGGGTCTGAAGAAGGTGAGCTAGTGGCTCAGATAGGGGGGTATAGGCGTACTGGTGGTTGCCAGGCGGAGTCCGCAACTCGATTAGAAATTGACCTAGAGCGAGGGTAGTGACCTGGAAAGGTGGGGTTGGCATTCCAAGCGGTCAGAGGGTGAGATTAATTTCAACCTGGAACGAGAGAGCTGACCCCTGGCTGGAACGAGTTGAGGTAGGCGTAATGACCCTAACTGACCTAAAGTGGCCAGTGTGGGCGAACTATGCCCGCCTACGCAGTAGAATCATCTTGGCGGATCTCCTTTTTCTCTTAAAGGCGGAGGAACACTGGTTTTAATCGACAACAAAGGAGTTAAGGGTCTACTTCCCGCTCATTGAACATGTTGGGAGCTGAACACCCTGTGAACTACCTTCCGATTGGCTTAATTCAAAAACAGAACGTTAGTTCTTTTTTGCTCTAGATGTCCAAGAATGTCCGCTAAAAACGTGACCAGTTGCCCTACGTCATCTTTGATATCATCATTCAGCCCCTATGTTCGGCACAAAAATCCAAAGAAATCTACTAGTACTACGTCTTGGTTTGCATTTTGCAATTCCCCTGCTGTATTGTCTCAAAGAGATCTACTATCCCCCCCCTGCATCTCGGACAGACCCGGAACTCGGACAAATGTAGTCCTGTGGTTACCGCGCTGTCATAGTAGGCTGCCACCCTTATGATGTAAGCAACTCCTTTTTGGGAACTTCCGGAAGGCACGTGTCCCATCAAACGCGCCAACAACTGTCAACTCTCTCGACACGCTTTGGTGTACTAGCGCCAAACTCGCCCATGGCTCCGTCGCGAGGCTTTTACAATGGTGCCCAAAATTGTGTCCGCCTTCTCCCAGACGTTTCGTGTCTTTGCCTTGAGCGCGGGCTGTGTTGAAGGAATGCTGGCGTTGGCCAGAGTACTAGATGCTGATGATTTATTTGTTTGAGTGAATGGAGTGGCGACAGAAGGTAAAAGTGTTGAAGCTTGGAGTTCAAATAACTTACCTCGTCTCACAGGAGTGTAAGCCGGGCCGGGTATGGGGGAGTTTTTGTCATGAACCCATGTATAGGCTCCTGGGGTATCGGCGCTCGTGGATTGCTGCGGTGGGGGCCGTCTTGGCGTGGCATAAAATGTCTCGGGAGGTACCAGACCCATTCCATATGGGTGCTGCACCATTTCGTCGTGTCAGACGGCAGGGATACGTGTCGAATGTGGTGGAGACGCGTGGATGCTAATGAGTTGTTTGGCCGAGTATCCCGGAGATATCACATCATTATATAATAACATTGGCAGCCGCTTATCAGGCGCGGTAACTAACAGACTCTATAACGCGAGGTACGAGCGCAAATCTTATAGAGCGTCTGTCTGGAGAGACTAGGACAAATGGTAATTTTGCATTCAATACTGGGTCGTTTGGCAAGATTTTGGGCTCAATAGAATCAGCATGATTTGGGCTAAGATCCCTGGGTCCAAGAAGTCCGCTACGTCATGCGTCTCTGATGCAGCGCTGACGAAAAGTATGCAAGGGGTGCGATTTCGACCATTTTTTACCATTTTATGCTCAAAGATCATCATCCTTGGTAGCTAGGGCTTACCTGACACACTCAGAGAGTATGTTTACATGGTATGCATGCCCTCACAAAAATTTAGGTAGATAATGTCTCTGAGACCATCGCAAAAGTGGAATTTGTATGCCCTGGCCACTGGAGTCAACTTCTCCCCTAGGTGAAAAGGTCGCTCCCGACTGTGCCTTTTTCCAGCTACCACTAGGACCCTCCTGCTGGTAGGATACAGGCATATGTCAAAGATCGAGTATATAAAGTTCTGGGTCGCAGCGGAATTAGCCGGGCTCGGTATAAGCCTGGCAATCAGGATTTGATGGGTTACGTAGAACTCGGACACCGGACATCAACAACAAAATTGTCATATCTCAACGAATACCCGTTTTGCATGAACTAAAAACGTGGTCCACACCATTTGAAGGCGTGGCGATAACTCCGTGCCGTTGAATTGCGAAAAGTGACATGGTAACAAAGTTATATGTGGTTTTATCTTAGGTGTCCGAGATGCAGGGGGGGGATAGTACGAGGAAGTCGAGTCTTTATGTCAAAAGACCATCATTTGAATCATTCAGCATGTCGCCTTGCACCCGTCCAGTGGAGAGCTTTGGATCTGTTGGGATCATTTGTCTCTAGAGACAGCTAGAGACTCCGCGTAGAGTCCGCGCAGAATTGATGCGAGAGCTTCGGGTAGAATTAAAGAGATGGGAGAATTTCAGGTAGAAAATATTTCATAATAGGAGTGACCTGGTTCGTCTTGACGCGTCACGCGCATTACGCGTTGACGCGTCGAAAGCTTGATGCACACGATGCATCGGGATGCCCTCTCCTATGGACTTGCAGCAGATCCTCGAAGAGGTAAATGAGTGTGAAGGAGAACGAGTGCAGCGGAGAATGTAAGTAATGCTTTTTTCTTGAGTCCGAATCTTGCAATAATTTGAACACCTTGAGCTCGGGAGTGGGCGGCTTTCACAGAGACAATTGGAGCATATGTCAAGAGTGAGGCAATATCAAAGATGTTTTAGACTCAATAGCCTGGCAATGTTGAATATTTCTGACGGCATGAATAGTCATTTGCAAAAGGAATATTGCCTGGGTTCAACCATCAGATTTAGTGAAACGGTTTGGATTAGTGCTTTGAGGCAGGAGGCCAGCGCAATTGAACCGAGCCCGAGACATCGAAGCGCAAACATAAGGTAAAGCCTTGAAGCCACACCGCGCGGGCTGTGACACTAGTCACGTCAGAGGGCAGAGAAAAACCGAAAGAGAGATCTTGAGCTTGGAATTCTATTCCAGGCAATTGAACATTGTGCACACCAAATGTAGAACTGAGCCACGGACAAGCTTGATGCATCAAACTTTGATTCAGAGCACCTCCAACGTTTGGCGGCTCTACGCGAGTTCGAGTAACAGTGTCTACCCAAAATTCTCTGGAGAATTCTCTGCCCCAGCGGATTCAAACTTTTGCTGTCCAGTACCGCTGGCAAGATGAAACAAGTCGACTCATTACAAGGCGAAATGGGTACCAAATACCCACGGCTCAGGCTCCACCTAAAGCACTTTGCGTTGAGATGCCGAATTCACCGAAAGTTGAAAAAACTTAGTGATTTCTTTTGAAAACAAAAACGGCGCGCCACCGTGACGGAACAGATTTTTGAAACTACATACTCCGAGTCAATACCGAGTTCTGTTTTTGCCCCGCCGCTTGCCGGCCACTACCAATCATTTCAGCATAGAGAGAAGTTGAACTCAGATCACGTGCACGATGTTGAAAACTCGAATTGATTGCCATTGACACAGGCGTTCATATAAAAAAACACAGTATGTGACCCTTATAAGCCAGACCTCAAGACGCTTTGAGTGTAATCTGTCCAACACCACCCTGATATGTGATCACAAAGGCGCCAGCATCCACCGGGAACGTGGTGGTGGGCTTCAAGACACCGACACCCGAGATGACCGCAGTTTGTGAAACAAGCAACCTTCCATTTGGAGCGCTGGCTGCTGCCGCCGTCGCACCGTCAGGTGTGGGAGTAATGGTCACCACAACGGTCTGAGTACTCGGTGTATAGCTGATCGTTGAAAACGCTCCGGCGTCGAGGGTGATCAGCGCCGCGATAGGCGCAATGAATACCCGGCGTCTGACGGCATCGCGGATTTGTACTTGAATGGCCGGAGTCGTCGAGGTGACGATGCCGCCAAATGCTTGCCAACCGAAGTCGGGGTGGTTAATGATTCTGGTACCGGTACCCATTGCGAGACCAGAAAAGTTCGGGCTAGGTGCTCGTGAGCCTATGCTGTGATGGTAGGAAGAGCTTACCCATAATCTCCCGAATAAGCGTCCCATGCGAGCTGTAAACAGTTCAATAATAACCTGAGCGGAGGGAATGTTACCCACTGTGTCGGCGAACGAGTGGAAAGACGCGGCAGCGAAGCCACCTTGGTCTATGTTGCTGTTTGGCCCGCTAACTCCGGCGTGTCCCACACGCAGGAGGTAATAATCAGTTGGAGAGGATTCAAAGGCAGAGAGCAGCGGCAGAGCGTTCAGCCCGCTTCCGTAATGGTGAATCTGTCGTTCGATTCTCTGCAGCTTCCCACCGTAAACGTTGTCCCTGAATATAGAAGGGATGGATAAGTTTGTTATGGTCAATCAGGTGAACGCACCAGTATCGTCGAGCATTTCCGTTATAGCCCCAATGAGGGATAAGGGGTTGATAGGCAATTATGGAATTGAGGGCGTTTGTGGCCGTCGCAGTGTCGTTGAAATATTTACTCCAGGCATACACCTTGAACCAAGTTAGTTGAGGTGTTGGATTTGAGGATCGGACTTTGTCTCACCCCTTCCTGTCCCGTTCTGATAGGAAAGAGGTAAGACTTTCTTCAACAAAATAAAAATGCAACATACGAATCCCAGGCCATCTCGGACCCGAATCTGTCAGCGGAGAACAATGAGGATCGCTTTTTTTTGAAACAAATTGCAAACAAACGGGTAACGTTGAGTAGACCATATAGTCCAGCGCTGCTTCATTTGACTTTGGACGAATGTAAAATTGGCAGTCAAACCTTCGCGCTGCAGGTCGTCCAACAGTAGCCGGAACACGGTCTCCCCCATCAAACCGACCTCATTGAACCCAACGCTCGGGCTCATCATGGCCTTAATCGTGAGGACCACCTGATTCAGGTACCACTCCCAAGTGTGGGTCGACACCAGCGCAGGATAGTTTCGAGCAACGCGGTAAAGGGCATAGTATGCTGCGGTAACATGCACATAGTCCTTGTGATGGCTCAGTGTTAACGCTCTCAGGTTGTTTGACACACGCACATATGCACGGTCGGTCAAATATGAATTGGCTTGGTTCCACGACCACCAATTGCCCCAGAATATGCTTGTGGGGTAGACGTAGTTGGGCTGCAAGTCAGGCTCGTAGTAGAAGACCGCCTGGGACGAGTTTTACGATTAGCCCATATAAGGGCTGGTTGTGCCCGAATCTGCGAACGGTATTACTCACCTTCTTTACGGTGCCTGCACCAGAAAGGTTAGACAGTATATGGGGGCTGGTAATATTCAGCTATACCGTTGAAATTTTGGACGGATCCCCATAGGGTAAGGTTGATAAACTGCTCCAGTTTAACGACTTCTGAAATGAACCGTTGATCAGAATCAAACACCATTTTTCAAGATACACACTAACCAGCAGCAGAAGGCTGGACATACTGCTTCATTGCAGCGGCCAACCAAGATCCAGCTCCGGCCTCGTCACTCAGACCAGGAATCCAGGCTCTGGGATCGTTTCTCACAACAGCGTTCACCTGCCTATCGTAACTGATGAAGGAGTTGTTAGTCTCTCGTTGACAGACACTTCAACACGAAGGTACCTTATGATGGAGGGTGATCGTTTGAATGGGTCAGTAGGGTCATTGAACCATTGTTCCGTGGTCTGAACAGGGTTTAGTAATATTCACCGAAGGTACATCGGGCGTACCAGGAAGTTTCCGAGATTCGAGATCGCCTGCGTGGCGCCGTTCGTGACGTAGTAATGAAGTGTTTGCAAGGTTCCATCGGCGTAAGTAACAGACAAACGAGAACGACCCCAAGTATGACCTGTGACCGTGAAGCCAACCCATCCCGCCGTTCTCGCGTCGGTGTTGGTTGTCCAGGTCAGAGCCCCAGCGGGGGACACCGTCATGCTTTGGACGGCAGACGGGTAATTGAGGAAGAGTTTTCCCGTTTGATCGGTAGGCAGAATGTAGCCAGGTATTGAAACTGCGACCGGGCGAGAATTTGCCTGCAGAGTGGACTCGATGTTGCGAATGGAGGGCGCTACGCGGAACTGAAGGCCATATGTTCGCGTCTGCCCAGGCTGAATTACAAACGACGTCGGAGCATTCCACGGCGTGACATTGACCCATTCGTTCTGCGCATAGGCTAGAGTGTGGAATTGCCATTCATACAATCCTGGAAGTTCGCTCAGTTGATTTCAGCAGAACTCGACCACGACTAGTTATACCTTCGAAGGTTTGACTTTGATAGAACGGTGTGTTGACGGTAGCCTCCGGGAGGAATCGCCAGCCCTCCATGGGACTTTTGGGAGCTGGTATGACCACCAACGGTGGTTGGGTTCCCAACAGCGGCGTGACTTGCACGAACGCGGCATCCGCTCCAATATATGGGTCGAACAGAGAACAAATCGTGTTAGTTTGAGCGGCAGTGCGTCCGGTGAAGATCTGAATTCAGTTGTTAGTCGTGAAATAAATCGGGGGATGTCATTCTCACGTTATTGAATTCCAACGGAGCACCTAATGCACCGATTTCAACCGCCACTGTCTGCGAGTTGGTAACATCAAAAAGGAGCTCAATGCCATTGCTGTCAGACACCCAACGCCGAGTTATGTTCAAGAGGGATGTCGTAGGCAGGGTGGGAGCTAAGTTGGCAGCGGCGAGAGTAGTGCCGGAGACGACTGAAGGAGTCAATTTTTTCCGGGCCGTGGAGGAATCGCCGCTTATCCAGGGTGTCGTGCCAACCTTGCGAGCTATGAGGAATTATTCTCTGCGTTTCATGGGAAGGATGAAATACGAACCTCGGAAAGTTATATCCCCTACAAAAGGCACAGATTAAAAACGGATCAGGTGGACACCGACGGACCACTGACCAAGATGATAATTCCCGTTGGCTTGGCGAGAAGTCATCCTGAAGCAAAAAGAAAATTAAGAAAACGGATTTTATTCCGGGAAGGGGGACGGACGCGGACGTACATATCCGTCGGAATGAAATTGAAGGTTGACCCAGCCGGAGAGAGAGAGTAGAGGGTCTGCGAGTCCTTGACGAGCTGCATAGAAAAGACCGAGGTATTGAAACTCGAAAATCCGTCGGCCAAGCCCAGAGTTGCGGTCTGTCCTGTGGTGAGGTGGACATGCACCGCGAGGACCAACAATGCTCCGATCATAGTTTCAAGCATTCGCCGCATCCTAACATGATCCGTGAGTGCTGAATGATAATTTAAATCCGAACCACCCACTCACACTACTTTCGAGCGACACAGTTGGAAGGTCTGGGACCGTTGCGACTGAGAGAGACTCGAGCATTGTTTTAAAGACCGCTCCCATCGCATATGACCTACGCGAGATCCGTCAGAAGCAAGTGAACCGTACCGGCTGGGATCCTAAACGACATTAAAATGACGTGAAGAAGGGAGGAGGGTCACTGGCTATGTTTTTCTCAATGGGAATCCTGGCTTCTGAGGAGGAGAGGCTTCCTTCCGGTGGGAGAATCTCGGAGGAGATGGTCAGTGGGGCAGGTGCGCGCATGTCGCCCGGGCGTGGTGATCTTCGAATTTTGCGAGAGGTATGTACCCGTAACTACAGACTATCTTTTGAAATTGACGGAATCGGGCCGCGTCGAGTACTTATCTTCATGTGCTCTGGGGCGGGCCGATGAGACCCGAGAGGGGGGTCCTGGGGGAAGTTCTTCCGTGAGTTTGAGAAGGCTTTTCTGAGGCGGATTCTCCGAGCGGACCTTGCCAAGACGATGTTAGGAAGACGAATGCGCGAAAGCAACAAGAGATCGGGAAGCCGGGATGGGCCGATGGTTCGCGGTTCAACGTTCCACTTTGATCGCAAAAAAGAATGCGCTAGTTTTTTTCGCTCGAGGGACTCCCTCTTCGCGTGGTTCAACTGTACTTGTGGATCAAGGAATGCGAATCCAAATCTTGAACATCTGCTCCCAATTGGAAATACAATTTCGCGTCTATGAAACTTGAAGCAAAGCTAACCACGTTGATAATCGCAAAATTCGAGGGTATCAAACTCCATCAGGGAATACCACTGCAATAAAGCGAGCGTGAGAGAGCTCAAGGCTGAGGCGGCATCACACCTTTGACCTTTTCTTCGGGTCGTTTTCTTGCTCGATAGAGAAAGCCAGGCCTCGCCGAGATCGGGTAGCGGGCTCTCCACCTCATTTTTAACACAGGAGAGGGTTTGGAGGGTCTTGAAGTTCGTTTTCCGTGAGTTTCCTAACTTCCTGAGCCGTGGGTAGGATGAACAGCAAAATTACGCACAAGACTTCGCACGGAATCCTGCAAATCCGGGGAATACTAACAGCAGTGTGGCCAGCGGTTTTCCGGGTGATTTTGCTGAGGAAGTACCACATTTGGATGGTCTGTGGCGTTCTTCATCGCAAAGAGCGTCGGGTTGAGCCGCTGACTCCAGCGGCGGACCGCTGGTCTCGAGAAGGTGCCAATTCGACGGAGTTTATCATTCGATTTCTGGTACTTAACTCTGAGCAGCTGAAGTCCGAACCGGGCACATGTGCGGTAGCTCGCATGCGAATGGCTTTAAATGGGACAAAATCATACCGTCAGGAGCAGTGTTGCGAAGGTCAGGTCAGGTACTTGACCTGACCCCCGGGTCAAGTGGTCAGGTCAGGTCAGGCAACCTCGACTCGAGGAGGTCAGGTAGGGTCAAGGCAGTAGCACGTGCCCCATCAGCCAATCAATTGTTATTTTTTTACATCCATTCGCAGCGCGTCGCGAGATGTCTCAAGTTATAGTGTCCAAGAAGCATTCTGGACTGAAGGACTGGCAGTAGGGGGCTTTTGGAAAGGGAAACTCTACCAGAACAACAAGCATCGCGCTGGAGGAAGCAAAGCTGAAGGAAGAGCAGGCCGAAGAGATCCGTTGCGGGGTAGTACAGCCTCGAGACAGTTTACCGGGGGACTGGTCGACATTGATTGCTAGTAGTAGTGTTCATTTTGCAGTCTACTTACTGCAGATGAAAAAATCGGTCGAATGAGCTGACCCCAGGGGTGACCCGGGGTCAGGTCAGGTCAACTCGAGGGTAGCCGACCCTTGCCTCTTGACCAGGGGTCACCGCAACACTGGTCAGGAGTAGAACGGAGGATTCGGAAGTCTTGCTTTCAAAAGAGCTCAGTGTTGCAACAATGTTGGAAACAAGGTTTTTTTGTTTTCTTGGAATGGTCTTGCCAAACTTTGCTGCACCGCTTTACCGACGTGACTCGGAGCAGGACGTCCGGACTCGGAGACTCGATACTGCAGCCATGGCCTCGAAACGCTCTCCGTGATCACTTTCAGCGCCTTGCTCATCGCGGCCCTAACAGACAAAGTATCTGGACAACTGGCAAATTCTGTGTCGCAGTTTCAAAGCGAAGCACATCGACGTCGACAAACTCGCTCAGAAACATTATCGCAGCGCTTTCAAATGGCACCGAAGGAATATATCACCCTGAGTCTTATCTGGAGGAAATAATCGGATCGTGAACCAGAGAAGAAAGACCACCATCCTGCTTCGCTCCCTCCTCGCCAAACACCTGGCACGGCTGTGGCCGCTTTGTCTTACTGCAAGAAAAACAGCCTGTAATAAATACGTGATGTTCAGTGAGTTTTCCAACGGGTTTTCCTCACCAGTAAAAATGGGCCAAATTTTTCCTTTGTCATGATGAACCGTCTTTGTTGGGGTAAAAGCTTTCTCTCACCACATGCTTGGTGGGAGAAAGCTTTTACCGCAACAAAGAGGGTTAGTCTTAACAAAGATAAAACAAAGCCGGGTTTTTCATTGAGTAATAGACACAGGTAAAACTCACTGAACAAGAGGTATCTATTACAAGGCTGTTTTTCTTCCAGTAAGACAAAGCGGCCACAGCCGTGTGGTGGCCTTACCCCAATACTTCTGCGCCTCCCACCGCGGCCTGTTACCGCGCCCAGTGCACTTAGCGTCCAGCAGAGCGAGGCGTCCGCCCGATTCCGAAGACCTCACGGGTTACGCATCCTACATTGGTCGTCCTCGGTGGCCACGATCCTCTGAGAGTTACCCCGCGGAGGTGTTGCTCTCGCTGCGTAGAGCACCGCTTTCAGATTCGTGCCAATGTATTTCCTCGACATCATTCGGAGTCTGTGCCCCACCTTGCGCCCGCTCCTTTCCCTAAACTCAGTCCCCATCTATTCTCTCGCCCTGACAGTGGATCGAGGTATTATTGGCGTTGTTGGGCCCACTTAACCTCAACACACGCCTGCGACATGCATAATCAGCCTTACGGGAGCATTACTGTTCCAATGTCGCACTTGCGCAGTTTAAAGAAAGAAACAATGCTGTGTGTGCCGAGCCTTCTCCCCCGTCCCTCTCATCACCAACGCGGTTGAACAACACACTGGCTGCCCCTCCTTTACCAACTTTCAGCGATGTCTTCCCATACGCATGAGTGGGAAGCGATCCTCATTTGCCCCGCTGGGTTCCTCGTCGCGTCGGTTGGGTTCTCACTGGTGTGTGAATCCTCGTGTTCGTGCAGCTGCACTTGCTGATCCCGCCCAGAGCGTGCTTGCGACCATATTTTCGGCGATCATGCCAAGCACGTCAGGACCGGCACCTATCATCCACCTCCGTCAAGCTGCCGCCATCGCAGCGTCCGCTCGTTCTCCTGCCAAATCTTTCTCCTCAGACGACTCTTTGCCGCGCAAGGAAATCTTCCGTTTGGTCGCTCCGAAGCTCGGCGAGAGCGACGAGAAGCTCTTCATCGATGTTGAGGGAGACGCGCGAGGAGATTCCAAAATCGAGGCAACTCTAGTACTGTCACCTGTGGGACTCTCCCGCCAGGCGACGAAACACAGCCAGCATGTCGTCCACTTCAAGTTCCCCGTCAAGGAAATTGCTTCTCCTGTGCAAGAACGGCCTAGCATATCAGCTTCTCCTACGCCGACGCACAGGTCTCTCCATTCCGGGAGCTCGCACGCGTCATCGGAAGTTAATACTCTCTCCTCCCCCTCCGCAGACTCCAGCCCCCTGTCGCCTCCGTCTGACCGCCGTCGCCACAAGCTGCGGTTCTCGAAGCTCGTCCATTTATTCACAGATAAGCACGGGCACTTCAAGGCGCGCCGACGCGAGTCGGTATCGGAGCTCCGCGCCGATGCGACCCCGCTCTCACCCACCACCCTCTCCCCCTCCGACTCGATGCCCGCATCCCCTGTCGACACTCCCCTCCGCTCGCAGTCAACGCGACGGCCGGGACACCGCTCCCGTGCGTAGCCTCGTTGCAATCGTGCTCTTTCTATACTGACTCAATTTTCTCAGTCATCCGCACGGTATCGTGCCCCATCCTGCACTACACGCACCCCCACGAACGCACGTCGCGCTCGCGCTCCCCGCCACCTGCAGTGCCCCCACTGCCGACGATACCGGCGACGCCAACGAGTCCGGTGGCACCAGAGAGCCCCCACACCAAGACGCGGAAGGTATCATTAAAGAAGGAGAAGGAGGTTACCCCGCGCCTGCGGACGCAGCCGTACGCTGCGCCGTACTTTATCCCGCCGCCTGACAGTGTGAATGTGGAGAAGCCGTTTGTGCGCAGGACCCCGACTCGGAGGCGGACCACGGAGACGATGAATCCTTCAGCTCTCATTGTATAGCTGTAGGAACGAGCATGTGGTGATTCGGAAGCGGCCGCTCCGCAGGGCGGATTAAATTATTGAATCGTTGTACGATATGTTTCACTCGTTGATATCCGAGGGATGGCTGACGAGTGTACGATGTATATTCACAGTAGTCGAGTCGAATCAATGTGTGGCTCATGTAAAATAGTATCCGTTGTAATGGACCGACAAGAGAAGAAAGCAGCATTAGGTGATACATATGTACATCAACTTCGAGAATTGGCGGCGTTGGACTGCTCACTGCCATACCATACTGCATTGTATCGGGCACAGACGCATCCCCATACATCAAGTAACATCATCAGTTCACCATGCTTCGACATCCGCGCGGGCGCGCGCCCAAAGATCTAGACCGTCTCCTCCGGTACTCCCGCGTCAGACGTCTCTTCTTCAAACTAGTTGTCCCCTGGCGGCTGTACCGTTGCGTAGTCGCTGCGCGCGAACGGGTGCACGTCGACGACGCCCTGAGTCGTCCAAACTCCAGCGCGCCGACGTCGGCCTGCTCGAACGAGCCCTGCGAGTCGTCCTTATCGAAGGAGCCGCTCGAGCCTGACGTGGCCTGCGTCTTTGGCTTCCATTGCGGGGGTGGGGAGCAAAAGGCCACACCAAGGCATACCTGGGAAGCAAAACGCGACTGGTCACAGATCAGTTGATTTACGTGCCCTAGTCACACCTTTCCTTCACACCACGACACGACTTCGCCGACTTCAAACCGGAGAATTGTAACGGTGTATTTCGTTTTACAGACAAATTGGTATTTATAACAAATCATGAAAAGCGAAAGCTATTGATACAAAAGGATATTCAAGTCTACTTCAGGTCGAGGATTTGCACTGCGTCAACACTTGCTCGACGTAGTCGGCCATGATCGAGTGGGTTGCAGCTGTGGGGGTCCTACATTTTCATGTTTCAGTCAGCAAGATTCCTGTCCGCCAAGATATGCGTACCCTGGGGTCCAGTACAGGGTATGTGCCGGATCTGAGCACGTCTGACCGTTCTGCACACAGACTCCTGTGTTGGTGTAACCAAAGGCGGCAGCACCCGGGCTTCCGTACAGGATTCCCTCCCAGATTCCGTTGAACGACGCGAATCCGACGTTCTTGAAGTCGCCCAGTCTGCGACTCGTTCCCAGGGCTGTGAAGATGTACTGCTTGTACGCATCTCCCATAGGACTCGTCTGGCCCAGTCCGTAATTGTCAACGACCTAGGCAAATGACAACCATTCAATGTGCGTTGAACATGTCGAACCGTTTGTCTTACAAGGATATTTTGGGCGAAACTCGTTGCAGAGGCCAATCCTAGCATGGTCCACACCTGGACACCGGCAATTTGGTTCATGTTCGTTCCCGCGGCTTGTGAAATGGTCAACTTTTATTTCTGCGAGACAGTTATGTCACTCACAGACTGCTTGTGCGTAGTCCCTAGAGTTCAACCATACCATTGAGGTTCACTCTCCAATTCGTTTTGACAAAACTCACCCAATGCCAAAGAACACGATGTAAAGAGTCGTGGCTGGGTCGGGGATTGGATGGCCGTAGGCCATGAACGTCTCAACTAAAATTCTTTCGATCCAGATCCGTTCGCATGCGAGCGACTCTGCGTACCTTGGTTGATGAAATCTACGCTGGCTTCAGATTGAACAGTGGACACCTGGGGCCATTGATTTACGTCTACGACCGCGCCGGGGGCCTATGGACCGTCAGCCGTTGAACCTGGCCTCGAAGCTCCTCGCTCACGGCGTGCTGAATTAATGTGGCGCCAGTGGAGTTTACGAGGGCCTGCACCCAGGTGGGGCCATTGGTTGAGCCGCCAGTGAACGAATCTAGAGATGGCTGCTCAGTCCTTGATCACGCCACCAAACAAATCCTTGGACCCACCTCCGAACGCGACGATCGTTTTGTATGAACTCAGCGGACCCAGGCCAACATTGACATCGGCGGGTGCACTGCCTGCCAAAGGTCCACACTGCGGGCTGACTGCCAATTGAACGGCACCAGCGGCGCGAGGCACGACAATGGCGGACGATGTAGCACAGAGCAGCGCAAGAACGGTGGAGCTCAGGAGAGGGAACATGGTTCGTCACTAACCTTTCCACCCCGAACCGGACTATTTATGCTAGCTACGGAGAGAACCCTGCGCAGCAGGTGTTTGTGGCCTCATGACGAACATATGCCTCCGCATACATACGCTCCACTTTACCAAGCGTTACGATTTCGAGTTTACGAGGAGGAAGACTCGGATAAATCCATTTGGTATTCCCGAAAAGCATAAACGCCTCACGGAAGCTCGCAAAAAAAAAAACGGAGGCGGGGCGCCTTCTGGAAGTTCAAGCCTAACTCGAGCGCCAAGTGACTGACCCACATTAACCCGTAGGAGGATGATATTAATCGCAGAAATTCCGGCAAAGGCGCGCATCAAGCGCGGAGAACCGAGGATCCCATAACGTCACGCGAGGGGCATGCGGGCCTTTGTACTAATTGTAGGGGAAGAAAACTGAACAGTGAACGCTAGCGAGACCGAGGTTTAGCATCAACAACATATTTCGCGGGACATATGTAACCGACAACCTCCCGAGCTCCAGCTCGATACTAGACGTGCTACAACAAGAAAAGTTCAAACCTAAACTTCGAGAGCGGTTGTACTCTGGAGAGCGATGACCGTGACGCTAGTGGCAGGGAAAGTATAATTAAACCTGTCGGAGAATGGAAGCGCAAAGCTGGTAGCAACCGGGATAATCAACTCGGGCTCCTCGAGAGTGTTCGATACGTTGAATAGCCCAGATATGGGGCTCAGAGCAGGGGTGCTGATCGCCGTGGCGGTCGCAAAGTCCGTCGCGGTGAATCCTAAGAAGATGTTCGCCACGAGGTCTTGCGATCCAGTGTTAGAAACCTGGATAATGGATGTAAGCACGATTTGACGAGCAGGTTGAAATAGTTAACCTTGAGAAAGACAACATCAGTCTCGTTATTGTAACTGGCCACCCAAAAAAGCGGGGCAGTGTCGTTAGAGGAGACGGGTGTGGTATCGAGTACATGGGTCCCTCGGTTCGTGCTGAAGAGCTGAAAATATATCATGTATTAATCCGTAAATAGGGAAATTGAACCATACTTGTTGAACATAGTAGGATGTGGATTTGACCACGCGACTCGCGTCGTACGTCATAATGTCCGGCGTCCATTGGTAGTTTCTGATGTGCTGGAAGCTTTAACGGCGATTATAGAGAGTTAAAAATCAAATCAACCACGCATTGTTATTTTTACCTCGGTGCGTCTGTCGGAGAGATTTGAGCTAGATGAGAATGGCCATGGAAAGAAATTACTAACATGCGGAGGCGAATACGACATCGCTATTCCGCTCCATGCCCGTCATAAATGCGGCTTCAGCAGCCGAGCCTTGAAGAGTAGGATATGGGAGGCGGCCGCTGGGAATATCTCCGAGGGTATTTGTGTCATTTGCTGCGGAGAAGAAGCTGTTTAGTGCCCGAAGACTCGGGCGCGACTGACGTTAGGCAGCGAAGATACTTACTGGATGTTACAGCATATTCGCCTATGAACCACTTTGTTCCATTTCGTGGATAATCGTCGAACATGAACGCATTCGCCGTGAACCTGTTAGCAAATAATTAGTTGGGACAGCTTCAGTCAAATTTTTAAAAATGTTTACCAAGAAGGAGAGTTGTACATGTGGAAGTCGACTGGAAACGGTTGTTACAAATACGACTGGAGTTTAGAATGGAATGACCCACTTCTTTGATACGCGGGAGTAAGGGCTGTCGAGGGCAAGGTCGTCGCAATGAACTCAAAATCGGGATACTTGGCGCCGATCGCTGTCACAAATGCGTTCCAGCGATATGCGGCGTAGGATTCTGGTTGAAACTTGCGTGCGAGTTCAAGTTGTCAGAGCCACGAATTATTTTTATACAAAAAACGAACCTGGTCTTCATTACCGCTGTATACAGATACAGATATTAGCTGAGGTGATGAAGGGACAGTATGCCGGGGCTCACATTTCAATGTATTTGAGCGCATACGGCTCAGTTCTCCCTAAGCTGGCGCGAAGTTTCCCGCCCTCTGTAGTTTTTGCGTCCCCTACGATAAATTCCAACTCGTTAAGCACATCATCGACATAGGGTTGCAAGTCTGCCTCCGGAACTACCGTCCACGTGGAGAGGTCCGAATAATTGGCCGTGGATATACCATCCCATACACCTAAATATTTTCAGACCATGCAAGGGTCGAATTACAATCAAACATAACCCAAACCTAAAATGGGTTCCTGTCAAACGCAATTGAGATTACGCTAGCAAGCGATGATGAAAGGCTACACACAGCCCCAAGATCCTCCACCCAGTTCAAGTATTCCAAAAGTCCCTAGGCAAAATCAAACACGCAGCCAAGGTTAATGTATCGATTGACTCACGAGGCCGTCAGTGTTGGGCTATCCTGATTTAAAACGTTGAAAAATGGCTGATTCATAAGTAACACGACTCACCCCAATCCGCTACTCGCCCAGGTCGGTCCTCCAGTCGGCCGATGGTTTCGTTCCATTTCCAGCGTGTCGCCACGCTAATGCCCTGATGTCATCCATCGGTCAACAACGGGCTGGGTTCCCAGCAAAATCAAACATTCCTCAATATTGTTGCCGCCGATAGCAGGGGTTAGCGAGAAAAGTCTGTCAAACGACTGTGGTATCTCTACCTGGGAAGCTGAGTACATTCGTAAGAGACAGGAATTCCAAGTAGTTCAAAAGTACAAACCGCCAAATGGAGGGTTGAGTGGCAGCCAAGGCCTCCGCCAAATCAATCCTCATCCCATTTTCCCGGCCCCTGAAGGTGGGTGGGAAGAGTGAGAACATGCTGAAAAAGATCGTTTGACCAGCAGCGGCCTTGCCATCGACGGCAACGTTGAATACATTTTCGTCCGTGTCGGCAGAAGCAGATGGTTGGAATTCGAAGGTGAACTTTGTCCAACTTGTCGAGATGCCCATCACAGCTGAAGTCGTGAGACTTTGAGATTATCTTTGGAAATTTCTTGTAGGTGACATACCTTTGCTCGCGAAGACTGTGCCCCTCGTAGATTTCAAGGAAACAACAACAGATTCCGAAAAGCTTGTTGACTTGGCATAAAATGACCCTTGATACGTCCAGCCACTTTGTACTTTGATCCCTAAGCAGAAATTTAGTTTGGCCTTGACGTCAAGGACGATATTCTGACCCCAGTATCCCGTGTTTTCGAAACCAATCGGACCCGACACAACTTTGGGAATTTGAACTTGGAGACTGTTTGGCAACGACGACGAAACACCGCTGGTCTTGGATGTCACAGACAGACGAGCGCCGTTGAAAGGTTGCCAGGCTGTTAAACTAGAGGATTGTAAACCTAAGTGTACATTGGCATCCAATGTTCGATGGCCACTGACGCGTTTTGGGTCCCAGGAATTATGCTGCTCATTTTGTAAAATAAATAAAACCACCTCTAGTTTCAGCAGATGGTGAAAAATCTCGAGTTTCAACCCTACCTCTCGATTTTGAGGTTATCGCCTCACGATGAAAAGTCGTTACCCCCACGATGAAACATGTCACCTTACGATGAAAGTTATTATCTCGTGATGAAAAGTAGTTACCTCACGATGAAAAGTTGTCATGATTGGTAGTGGCCGGCAAGCGGCGAGGCAAAAACAGAACTCGGTATTGACTCGGAGTATGTAGTTTCAAAAATCTGTTCCGTCACGGTGCCGCGCCGTTTTTGTTTTCAAAAGAAATCACTAAGTTTCAACTTTCGGCGCATTCAGCATCTCAACGCAAAGTGCTTTAGGTGGAGCCTGAGCCGTGGGTATTTAGTACCCATTTCACCTTGTAATGAGTCGACTTGTTTCATCTTGCCAGCGGTACTGGACAGCAAAAGTTTGAATCCGCTGGGGCAGAGAACTTTTCTCCAGAGAATTTCGGGTAGACACCGTTACTCGAACTCGCGTAGAGCCGCCAAACGTTGGAGGTGGTTTGAATCAAAGTTTGATGCATCAAGCTTGTCCGTGGCTTAGTTCTACACTTGGTGTGCACAATGTTCAATTGCCTGGAATAGTATTCCAAGCTCAAGATCTCTCTTTCGGTTTTTCTCTGCCCTCTGACGTGACTAGTGTCACAGCCCGCGCCGTGTGGCTTCAAGGCTTTAAGCTTATGTTTGCGCTTCGATGTCTCGGCCTCGGTTCAATTGCGCTGGCCTCCTGCCTCAAAGCACTAATCCAAACCGTTTCGTTAAATCTAATGGTTGAACCCAGGCAATATTCCTTTTGCAAATGACTATTCATGCCGTCAGAAATTTCAACATTGCCAGGCTATTGAGTCTAAAACATCTTTGATATTGCCTCACTCTTGACATATGCTCCAATTGTCTCTGTAAAAGCCGCCCACTCCCGAGCTCAAGGTGTTCGAATTATTGCAAGATTTGGACTCAAGAAAAAGCATTACTTACATTCTCCGCCGCACTGGTTCTCCTTCATGTACACTCATTTACCTCTTCGAGGATCTGCTGCAAGTCCATGGGAGAGGGCATCCCGACGTGTCGCGTGCATTAAGCTTTCGACGTGTCAACGCGTAATGCGCGCGACGCGTCAAGACGTACCAGGTCACTCCTATTATGAAATATTTTCTACCTGAAATTCTCCCATCTCTTTAAATTCTACCCGAAGCTCTCGCATCAATTCTGCGCGGACTCTACGCGGAGTCTCTAGCTGTCTCTAGAGACAAATGATCCCAACAGATCCAAAGCTCTCCACTGGACGGGTGCGAGGCGAGCTGAAAGATTCAAATGATGGTCTTTTGACATAAAGACTCGAGTTCCTCCTAGATCTCTTTGAGACAATACAGCAGGGGAATTGCAAAATGCAAACCAAGACGTAGTAGATTTCTTTGGATTTTTGTGCCGAACATAGGGGCTGACTGATGGTATCAAAGATGACGTAGGGCAACTGGTCACGTTTTCGGCGGACATTCTTGGACATCTAGAGCAAAAAAGAACTAACGTTCTGTTTTTGAATCTCACGATGAATTTTGAAACCACCTCACGACGAATTTCGAGTCACCTCACAATTTTGATAAATTACTTCTAATCGTCGTTGAGAACGATGCCCATGGGTGTTCGGCCATTGGCCGCCGTGGCCAGCGGGAGGCGGCAGTGTCGCGTCGGTCGTTCGCCAAGGTCCGGATCATCGCACCGATGAGTGGCCGTGTTTGGCTGCGGCCTGCCGGCCGGCATGTTCAATTTGATGTTAAAGATCCGCGTTGCACATTTACGGTGGCCGCAAACTCTTGCCAGTGTCCAACTCCAACACTCCATCCAAAATAAGTAGTGATTGGCACGGGTGGGGCGACCCGTGGCGGGTTGCGGGTACGGGTACGGGTCAGCCGGGTACGGGTACGGGTCGTCGCTGAAATTTTTCCGCGACCCGCGGGTACCTGTCGGGACTCGTGGGAACGCATAAATACCATTTCTATCACAGTTTAACACCTTCCTTAGGCCGTTTCTGCCCTCCCCCCGTCAACACCGCCATTTTGCTGCCCTTTTGGCCCTTGGGTCATCATCAGGCTCAAACTATCTGAAAAATAATCAGGTTCGCCAGAATAGCCTAGATGGGCAATCTTAGGCATGGGTGTGGATTGAATCTCATGCCCTTTTTTGTTCATGGCAATAGCCATCCATGTTTTTTTGGTGAGTTACAGCACTTTGGGTTCAATATTACACAACTAAACACTCGAAAAGCATGCGGGTTCTTACCGGGTTGCACGGGTGACGGGTCGCGGGTTACCCGCCAACCCGTGGCCCGACCCGCACCCGCGACTGCAGGTACGGGTTTTGACGGGTACGGGTACGGGGCAGCACCCCAATACCCGCGGGAGACCCGTGCCGATCACTAATCCAAAAACTTCGGAAAAGGGGGATCATGGAAGCGCCCAGCTCCGCTACCCAAGTATTATGTAGGGCTGCCGCCCGTTGCCGTTGCGACGGTTCGACGGCACCCGTTCGACGGGTGCCGTGCCCGTTCCATCGGAGATTTTGCGCGTCCAAAAACGGCCCGTTGAACGACGGGCCGTAACAGCAAGCCAACGGTACACGGGTGTATCATCATATTTCGGCTTCAGATCCTGTTCCAAGTGGTCTATTTCATGCACCTTCAACTCATTCTGAGTCTTTCCCAAACTGTGGGACCTAGGAGAGTTGTACTGAGCCCTGCCGAGACTGCCGTACGTTCATTCCGCTTTAGGAAAGACCGGATATTTCGACTGAAAAAATTGTTTAGGGCACTAGACAGGTCAATAGCGCGCCAAAAGAGCAGTAAGTACCCCAAAGGGTGTTACAGTACTATAACACATCATGTAGGGCTAATATTTCATTCAAACAGAATACCCAAACAATATTCAACCTGGTTGACCCGTTGCCACGGCCGCGACGGCCGTCCCGTTGACCGTCCCGTACCGTCATAGCTAAAAAACCCGAATCGACGGGCCGTCAAACGACGGCCGTGCCCATCAGGGCAACGGGTGGCAGCCCTAGTATTATATCCGGGTGCCTGTGTATTTTTACAGCTGGGCCTAGTATACTCTCCGGCACATCTATCTGCGACCACGCTGTTTAATAGTCCGTTCATTTGGTCTTCACCCTGCATCAATAGATAAATGTATTGTGTCCTTGTGGCTCGGTCCCTGAATAATATGCTTATATCTGCACCTTGCTCTCACATGTTGTTAATACATCCATTGCCCTGAAAGAGATGACTTAGCTAAACCCTAGCACGCAGAGTTCCAGGATGATATATTATGTTGCCTGTTTTGCCCAGATCAGCCTGTTTATTCGCTCATTAATTTCTTGTTTTGAAGCAGTCAGAAGCCAGGAGTCCTTATTCACTTCCCATTTTCGCAGACCAAATACGAGCATTGATTGGGACAACAAATCTAGGAACAACACTGTAGATGATGTGCTTGTCTTCGTTTGCCGGCATACGATGGGACTTACCAAAACTCCCGCGCCTTCGTCAGAACCTCCTGTGCCGCGCGGATGAACACCTCCTGGTGCATCTCCCCTCGGGCAGGCCACCCCTACTAGGCCACCCTGGGCCCAACTTTGTATTTTGTATGTCAAGTTCGGGGAACAACGGGTATATTCAAAACTAGGTAACTTACAATAGATGTATTACATGGTAGTGAAACGCTCGCGGCGTGTGCAAGTGTGAACTGTAAACCCAACTAAATCCAACCCAACCAAATCACCGACCCGTAGTGATAACCAAAACCCAAAACCCTTCAAACTCTAGTTCAACACCAGCAACAACACTTTGGTCGCGCAAGTTCGGGGGTTCCTACCAAAGTATATGGTAGTTGCAATCCAGATAATAACCGAAGTCCTTTCAAACCAATAAACTCGTTCCAACTCTTTCAACCAAAACCGTTCCCGTTCCCGTTCGTTTCGTTCCGTTCCCGTACAATCATTCTGTTCCGTTCCCGTACCCGTTCCGTTTAGAGAGCCAAAGAGAGAGAGAGAGAGAAATCACAGGAGAGCCCTGGGCGTAAATTGTTGTTCCACCTATGAAATTACATGCCTCTTTTTATACTACAGCTATTTGTTTCTGCCAAACACCTAAATACAACCGTAACTTTAATGTTCAATCTTCTAAAATGCGACTCTCTGCGCAAGTTTCCAGGAAGTTCTACCTATATCTAGGCAAGATTCTTCCCAATTGCGACTGAAACACCACTTTAATTGCAGTTAACAATGCGGCCCATTGTTCTCTTCCTGCAATTGGGCAGTATACTCCTCTACACCTGCTTGCTATGCGTTTCAGGTGCTCGAAACGCGTCTCAGTCCATGCCCAGACGCGTTATTCGAATTCAACCATGGCATTCCCGTTAAGCACAAGGGCCGCTGGAGGCTGAATACCACCCAGTCCTTGCGGCAGGTCACCAGGAAAAAATAATGTGGTGGACAGCTGAGTTCACAGCTGCCCGCTCCAGCTGGTTGTCAGCCGGTTGAAGGACAATGGCCAGCTGGAGGGATTGATGGATACAGGTGGCTCGATCACCTGGCTGACGTGAATCCGCAAGTTGGCGGTGTAAAGGTAAAAGATGTACCCTCAGTCGCACACGGAAGTGGTGGAGACTGAGGGTCGTCGTTGAGGGGCCTCCCTAATACATATGGAGGTTACGATCGTAAGCGAAACGGTATAAATAAAATAAAATAGAAACGTTCCGAATAAGGAACTGACCGCCAACCGCCAGGAAAGCAATGCCACTCCTCAACAAGCCTGTGCACAACGGAGTTCTCCAGTTGTGCGCGGAACAGCGTACAAGCCGTGCGCAGCGCACGATGGGAGTGCGGTTCCAGAGGAGGAGATGTAAATTGAACATGCCGTCAACATGCCGGCATGCCGCAGCCAAACACGGCCACTTACCGGTGCGATGATCCGGACCTTGGCTAACCGACGCGACACCGCCGCCTCCCGCTGGCGACGGCGGCCAATGGCCGAACACCCATGGGCATTGTTCTCGACGACGATCAGAGCTAATTTATCAAAATTGTGAGATGCCTCAAAATTCATCGTGAGGTGGGCTCAAAATTCATCGTGAGATGTCAACTTTTCATCGTGAGGTAACAACTTTCATCGTGAGATAATGACTTTCATCGTAAGGTGACATGTTTCATCGTGAGGTAACAACTTTACATCGTGAGGCGGTAACCTCCAAATCGAGAGGTATGGTTGAAACTCGAGATTTTTCACCATCTGCTGAAACTAGAGGTGGGTTTTATTTATTTTACAAAATGAACAGCATACAGGAATAACCCCCTGAAACGCTCTGTTCTGCAAAAGCTCCGCTACACAGAATCAGTTAAAAAATTCGACGAGGTAGTAAGTAGTACCATAAAGACCACCATCGCCACTGGAGATCTTGTTATGTTGACCGTTCATGGCGAACAAACGTCCTACTTTACCTATGGTTGATATCCTTTCGATGTTACTCACGGTCAGTCACTAACAAGAGGGATGTATCTCATAGCGCACCTCCCACATATAACCGTACAGAGTCGACGGGATCTGAACTTTAATTAGCTGCCTGTGGAGGTGAGATGCCAGTGAGTCGAACTTCGTGGACCGCATTAGAGGAAATGTTGAGGTTTAAAGCATTCGGAGCCACAAGATCTCCCTGCACGAGGAGTACGGAGACCGCTGGGGCGAAAAGGCACAGAAGGAGACCGAACATGGTGGGCGGCCTCTTGGTGACAGAGATGCTCTTAAGTTGTCATTTTATGACTAAAATGACAGAGATGAGCTGAGAGGTATGCGCTCGGGCCGTTCGCTTGCGCCTCAACACCAGAATGTGTACCTGCTGACCTTCGAAAGGGACGGCATCGGGCAGGCGGGTGCTTCTATTGCTCAATCGTGGGCTTCGGGCCGCCACATGCACAGCCACCGCAGTTCAAAATAATCTGGGCGAACCCGTATGCCTCGACCATCGCGTGTCTAAATTAAATAATACAGGAATGCCTTTCGAGAGTCGATATCGGGAAAGGGGAAAGAGCCACGGAACTCACCTATTCACGAGAAGGAAAACGGCTCCAAAATCAACACTCCCTCAGGAGGCACCGAAGTGACATTGAGCGGATCGACGATCTTATACTCGTTGCCCTCCAGACGAGGCGTGGCTTTCACGATGATAGACCAGACGATCATCTTGATTTCCGAGACCGCTAGATATTTCAAGTTTAAGCGGACTGTATGCAGTAATGAAACCAGAACGTACCAAGAATCCGGCCTGGACAAGCCCATCGCCCAAATCCAAAAGGAATGTAAGAGATACTGCTCATCACGGCGGGCCGAGCGTTCTCTCCATGCCAGCGTTCGGGTCGGAAAACGGTGGGTTCGGGGTGATATGCTGGATTGACTGCGAGCCGAGTTAGTAAAGGGGTGATTTGGGAGAACGGAGGACGCGCACGATGTGTAAGTGTGGCAAGGGGGAATACTAGATGACTGCAGTGTGGTTCAGTCCAAAGTGAAGACTGAATCGTAACTTCACCCACCCTTTGGGAAGTGTGTATTTCCCGAGATTAATGTCGCCTGTCGTCATTCGACAGATGGCAAGGGTATCCCCTTTGGTGCGCATCACTTCGCGAATAAACGAGTCCAACCACACTGCTTTCTGAATCGCATCTCCGACATTGGAGGGATCGAGGTCATGGGTAATTGGGTCGACGTGGTTATAAACCTCTTCTCGCAGTGCCTTTAGGTACTCCGGCCGCATGGCAATTTCGAAAATGACCCAAACAACAACGGAGGCACTGGGAAATATTCAGCCCGCGCAAATTCTCATGGACCGAAGAAAACGTACGTTTGATGGACCGAAGCAAAAATGAGTCTGTTCGGAGGTTTCTATCAGGGAACGCAGAGGTAGGGAACAAAGAGTTACCCTTGAAGGAGAGACATAATCCAGAGGAAGGACGTAAACCCGATCCTTCCATTTTTTGCATGCTTGTACGACAAGTATTCCAAGACACTGGCCGGCTTTTCATCGCCTGGAACCCATTTTCTGGACCGAACATGTCTCCACACTTGCGGTCCGATGATGCTAAAGAATGCGCGGATGGAAGTACAAGAGACTTTCACCCAGGTAACAATAGCCCAAATTGTTGGAAAGTGTCGACCTAAAGTTGAACTGTTTTGGTACACTTATTGATTCCGTCAGTAGGCTGCTAGATGAGCGGGAGGAGACTCACTCCCTGTCAGTCCGGCAATATCTGTTGCGACCTCTATCACGACCTTGATATTCCGCTCGTTTGAATAGCCCTGCGGGGTGGTCAATTCGATCACGGTAAGAGGTTAAATGCGGATTACCTCTCCGAAAATCAGGACAATCATGGCTTCAGCTATACTGGAATGGGCTTCTTCAAACATGTCAACCGTCCTGTGCTCGATAGCCTTGTCAGCATTCCGAACGAAGACCGGGCATACTGCAAGAATCATCAACTTCAACGGAAAGCCAACGGGAAGAAAGCGTACTTTGCTCGAAAATGGTGGACAGTCTCGGATTTATACCAGTTTGAACCAGTTGGTCGATCTCGGCGAAGAAGGACCAAAAGAATGAAACATATGGGCGGAGGTTGAGGACCTTAAGTTATTTAGTAGGAAGATATTCCGGGCTGAGAAGCTGCAGACCTGGGCCATCGCTTCCTCAAAGCTGAAAGACTGGTCAGAAGTGAGGACTGCCTGACTCAAACTTTCGTCGACGATGAACTCGAGCTGAGAGAAGAGAGGTGTCAATAAATTTCGGCACGTAGAGTACGAGTTTAAGACATACGATTCCTTTGCGCCGAACGGCGATGACTGGCCCATGCTCCTTGAGGGCATTCTCATAGGCTTCGCGAGGGTTGTTGAACATTTCATGGACCTTAAATACGCTTTCAGGGATGCAGCTTCGAATAATCCAAAGAACGAACAGGCATGTCGACGATGGGTGGGTGGTTTTCGGGGAGCTTGGTAGAATTAGAGGCGGAAAGGAACGAAGAGTTCAATCCACCTTTCTGCGCCTCACAGCATATCGAATTGCCAGGAGCAAGCTGAGTGAAGCAGCGTACACGTAGTTGATGGTGGGAGACATATTGGGTGAGAACGCAGGATTCGATGGACTGGGTCTTAAATAGCAGGACCAAGGCGTGCGGACCTATGTTGAGATTGGCGTCAAATGCGTTTGATAAAACCGCGCGGCAATGTGGACAGAGATGCCAGCCATCGTAGTCAGATTGATCATGAAGGACTAATCAATTACCTTGAAGTCGAATTGACCGTTGAGCTAAAAAAAATCGTCGAACTGTGCAGCGCCAGCGTGGGAATGGGATCCAATGAGGGGGGTTGGGTTTCCATTTCTGTGGCGCCGAGGTTATCGCCGCCGAGACCGAATAACAATACCTAGTACGCCCCAAATCCGGCGATTAGTTTGGTGGTGGAGCTAGTGACATTTACCTTCACCCTCAACTTGTCGGCCTTATTTACAGGTCCGGGTTGGGTCCGGGATGCGAGTCCGTCCAGCGAGGAGCCAAGCGGGGTTCACGGAATTACTCACGGAATACCGTACGCAGACGTGAACTTCTACGGTGGTGCCAGGTCAAAATATAACAACGATGATGGTCAGCGCTCGACGCTGTTAGTCCGAGTTTAGGCGGCATCGATAACAATATGCCCTGTATGATGTTGAGATGGACCTTGGGCAACAGAGAGTCCGTTCAGTGATCTGTGGCACAGTACGGCGAGTAGGCAGATAACAACAGCAATGGTCGGAGTCGGCGCCGCGACTTGAAGATGTTCCGAGGACCACGGTGGCGACTCGTAAGTGGACGATACACGACCTGTGATTCGATGTGATTTGGCATTTGGAAGATGACCAAAAACAAAACGAAGAACTTCAAGAAGGCGTATGGTTTGATGTGAGAGACCGATATCACAGTTCCGATTCGCGGACGGGACATCCCTACTTTCCGCACTCCGATTCGTATCGCTCTGTACGGGCGGCGAGATCAGTGAAATGCATACAAGCGTCCGCCGTCTGCGTATCTCAATCGTCGAACCGGCCTTCGAGCTTTTTGTGCCTGTCCGTAGTGTGGGAGTCGCCGCAAACACCAACCCCATTGGAGTCCCACGGAGGCCGTCCGAATCTGCCCCAGCCGGCATGTTCACTTTTGGCGGTTCTTTTACTCTTCTTGACGCTACTCTAATTCAACCATGGAAGAATCGGTGTCAGTATACAAGTCGCCTCTGTCCTAACCCATCGTTTATAGGCCATACTTTGCAGTAACCCATGATTTTCCGAGCCGTTTTTGTCAAATTTCGGGAGAGAAAAGCCATAACTCTGCAGTGACCTATACATTTTGGGGTGAAACCATGGGGGACGGGTGAGGGCAGAGTTGACTGTAGTCGAAACCTTAGTGTTTGTAGTGGAATTATTCTTGGGGACCTAGGCCTGTGAAAGATCGAGCTTTCAGGGTCATGCAAGGTTTAATTCGTTTCAAATGCTGTAGGCCTCGCCTGCGGCGAATCGTTTAAACATACCGCCTACCTCCGCACTTCCTTGTCATCGTTACAATACATTGGGTTTCGTGGAAATGCAACATAAAGCACGTGATATGTTGCAAAAAGGGTGGCTATGGAGATCGATGAGAACAGCAGGAAAGCGGAAGACAAAGAACCAAGACCTTCGATATGTATGTTTATGAACCGATACCATCAAGCAGCGTCTGAGTCCTCTTCAATTTCGACCAACTCCCGTCCCTCTTCCACCATTTCCCCATTTTTGCATCCCACTGCCTTAACAACCCCAGCCACGTCCGCACGCAACACCGTTTCCGTCTTCATACTCTCCAAAACAACCACAGCTTGCCCCTTCTCCACGCGATCCCCCAGTTTAACACGCACCTCAACGACAAGACTGGGCATCGGCGCGCGCAACGCGCCCTTCCCCGCACCCAAGATGTCCTCGCTCAACGCCAACAGCCACTTGGGCGATGGCATGACCAATGTCGTCTTCGTGCCCTCAGCGCCGAAGATGTGAATCCGCTCCATCGTGTTGGGCGCGCTGGTGGCGGGGACGGTGGCAGCAGGCGGCTGCGCCACGACCGTGACGCGCGTGTACGCGTCGTTGAGCGTGGAGGAGAGCGTCGTGGGTGAAATCAACCGCGCCGCAACAGACTTGAACGGCGTCTCGTCCTGCGCGGTGCGCACGGTGACGTCGAAGTGGGACGGGCCGGCGGACTTGACTTCTACGGTTACGGGCACGGAATCGGCCGCGGCGCTCTCTTCTTGGAGGGTGATGGTGCGCTCGTAGACATCACCGCCGAAGCGGCGGGAGGTGAGGGACGTCCATGGGGATTGCAGCGTCGGCGAAGTGATCGGGTGGTCTCGGAGGACAACAAATAATGCTGCTTGGGCGAGGAGCTCTGGCGAAGGCGCGGGGATTGGTGGGAACAGCTCGTCGAAATGTTTCTGTGATTTAAAAAATCAACATCCCACAAACCAAGACAATGAATAACTATCTCGGCTACTCACCGGAATAAAGCCCGTTTCAACCTCCTCATTGATAAAAGATTCATTCCCAGCCAACGTTCTCAGGAACTCAACATTAGTAGAAACCCCAACGACGTGGTACTCATCAAGCGCCTTGCGCAACAAACGCAGTGCCTCCGTCCGATCCCGACCGTGTACAACGAGTTTGGCGATCATCGGGTCGTAAAACACACCAATCTGCGAGCCCTGTCCGAAACCCTGCTCGAGCCGCACGGACGGCAGGACCGCGGCCGCATCGTTGGCGGAGAGGGAGGGTGTGAGGTCTGAGAGCGCCGACGCGCCCGAGGAAGGCAGGATAGGCGGGAAGGGGGTGGCGAAGATGTGCGTGGGAGTGGGAGTGGAGAGGTGAAGGAGGGGCCCGGAGTCGGGAAGGAAGTTGTTACGTGGATTCTCGGCGTAGATGCGGGCTTCGAATGCGTGTCCAACGAGCGGGATGGAAGATTGCGCCAATGGGAGTGGGTTACCGGCCGCAACCTTGATGGACTGAGCACACAATGGTCGGTTCGGGGAGTAAAGGACAAACCTCCAATTGCCATTCAACCAGATCCAAACCAGTCACCTAAACAAGGCAGAGTTGATTTATTATTATTATTTCGGTTCGCAAAATAGCTTGCCATTTCTGTGACTGGGTGTTCTACTTGGAGCCGGGTGTTCCTGGAAATATTTAGTTCGACTGGGAAGGAGAGGACAAAGGCGAAGCTTACATCTCCATGAAATAAAACTTCTCCGTGTCATTGTCAAAGATGAATTCCACCGTTCCAGCGCCAACATAATTGACAGCCTTGGCAGCAGCGATAGCCTTCGCGCTCAGGTCCGCGCGTAGCTCGGGGGACAAGCCCGGTGCAGGCGCCTATGTCACGTTATTAAAACAGGAAAACTTGAAGGCCTCCCACCCACCTCCTCGATAATCTTTTGATTCCTCCTCTGCACCGAACAATCGCGCTCCCACAAGCTCACCACACCCCCTCGCGTGTCGGCAAAAACTTGCACCTCGACATGCCGCGGACGCTCGATGTATTTCTCCACCAACACTGTGTCGTTGCCGAACGCCTTGCGCGATTCGCGCTGCGCAGAGGACAGCGCCTCCTGGAAGGCGGCGAACGTCGGGGTGGTGACGGTGCGCATGCCCTTGCCGCCGCCGCCGTGAATGGCCTTGATGAGGACGGGGAAGCCTATCCGCGTAGCCTCTTCGAAGAGGAACTCGGGGGCCTGGGTGTCTCCGTGGTAGCCCGGGACGCAGGGGACGCCCGCCGCTGGGCCGTATTCTCGTTAGTTAAGGTTAATTCCCACAGGACGTAGGTGCTTGGTACCTGACATGATATTCTTCGATTCACTAGTTTGCGTGTTAATGAATGCTGGTAGAAAAACAAACAAACAAACAAACCTCTTCGAGCCCATGCTTACGATGGCCTGCGCGGGAGGGCCGATGAAGACGATACCCTCCTTGGCCAACGTTTCCGAGAACACAGCGTTCTCACTTAGGAAGCCGTACCTTGAGAGCGCGACTCAGCAGAGCATTAAGATAAGTGCAATGCATACCCTGGGTGGACGGCCTGAGGTTGTAGTTCAATTTGAGACAGCATAGACACATGAAATACGTACCTGAGCGCCGCTGCGCCGACATACATCGATTATCTTGTCCATGCGCAGCTTTTTCGTCGCGTAAATCCAGCTTGAACGGTGTTCAAACTGGACCCACTCACATAGCTCTCTGCGGAGGGCGCGGGACCTATGCAGTACGCTTCATCTGCCTGTTTAATACGTTCTAGTCGGTGTTCTAAAGATAATAAAACCTCCGCACCAATTGTACATGCAACGAATTCCGGTCTACCTCGCTGTACACCGCGACTGTCTTGATTCCGAGCTTCTGCGCGGTGCGAATGACGCGGCACGCGATTTCACCTCTGAGATTAATGCATAAGTCTCAACACGATGCAAAACAGCCTGCCCACCTGTTCGCGATGAGAATCTTGTCAAAGTGCGGCCGACGCGTGGATTCTGTTCAGACTCAGTGGGCTGGTTAACTGTGCAATTCATGGACTGACTGCTTTCCGATGCATAGTGTCGCTTGGTGGTCAAACGAACAGGATCCGTGAATGTAGGTCTTCGAATGAGGGATGGGGCAAGACAAGCCTCCGCCCCTACACTTGGACGAATTCCTTCGAGTTTGTGATAGCGTACGATGCCTGCTGCGGCAGTAGGTATTCTGCTTGATACAGACCCTGCGGCGCGTTTGGGAATCATTGAGACCTGGATTGGACGCGAGCCAGTTTGCTGCTCACAGACGGTTCGGAGCGGACCTTCCACATTACATCACAATTACATAATATTTTCGGCACCGCACGCGGCCCGCGATCCACTGACGGGATCAAAGCTTCAAACCTTTCTCTTGCCGTCACCTCGCTTTCGTTTTCAAGGATTATTTATGCGTATGAGATCTTATTGGCACCCTTTATCATAACCATCGCCTTCCAAGTGTGGCGAGCCCTTTTCTTGTTTTATTTCAGCAGTGGCACGGAAGTGGCTTGAAGTGGCACACCCTGCACTTAATCGCCTTGGAACGAGTTTAACATGGCTCCCAAGTCCTCCGAAGATATCGTAGGTCACCTTATTTCGATAACATCGCATAATCCCAATTTTTATCTCTTCAGCGCTCAAAGGATGTCCTCTTACCTTCGGCGTCAACCTCTGCGGTTAATATGGCAGCACCTTCGAGGTCTCGTCAAAGTCAGACGGCACGCAAATCAGCAGGAACAACTGCACCCCAGAAAATGACTCATGTGGTGGGCTCGGTACGCACGGCCCTTGGTGGTTCACCCGTCCCGACTTCAACCAATTTTTTTCTTTCAAGTCAACCAGTGCAAGTAGGCCACCACGGCAAAGTGCCCGCAAATCCAGTGGCAGCAAGCCCCCCAAACCTGTCCGTGCCCGCGCCGTGCATAGTTAACGAGCTCATGAAGCCATGTAGATGACCGCAGGTGCATCTTTACAGTCCGTGAAAATGCCAATCCGCATCGCCCACCAGAAGGTTGGGAACTCTTTCACGCCGTACAACCGACCCCTCGACGACCCATCTGGCTCCGGCGGGAGCGAAGATTCTTTAGCACGAAGCTCTTCCTCGGGCCAGCGCCAGCGCGCATCACAGACTGCCCGTAAGAGCACTACACCGCGGAGTCGATTAGAGGAATTAGACCAGACATCTTCACCGCACATTCCACCGTTGCCGGCTGACCCAGGACCACTCATTCTGTGCGATCTCTGCCCCTTCCCGCTTCAAGCTCCCTACACCGGCGTTGACCTAAATCAACCCATTCGCGATATCATGACTATTTGTCAACATCGTTTTCATTACGCCTGCTACATGCGATTCCTTACAACCGCTCCTATCGGCTCGCGAGGATCTTGTCCAAAATGCGGCGGAAATTGTGCGTGCTTTATATTTGTCTGAACACCGTTAAACTCCACTCAGTATTGACTGATCACCGATATTGGGTAAATGTCACTACAAACGCTGGTAACCAGGTATGTTGCCCATACCACTCGACCTGGCGTGTTTGAACATAATTAGTGCTACACCGACATGACGAAAGAAGTCGAGGAACGATTCGCTGCCGTCCGATTAGCTCGGCAACAAATCCTATTCGACTTTCTCAATTCAGGAAATCTCAACCTTGCCGCCCCACTCCTTACAGGGCCCTATGCCGTCGACGTAAACTATCGGACGCCTTCGGGTGGCTTTACTCCCCTCCATGTCTGTGCAACGTATAATAATGTAGCAGGCATCAACCTTCTGTTGAGGTGCGTCGTTGATATCCTTTGCTCGGTGTCTCTCACCGAAAGCCGCAGCCACGGCGCAGATCAACACCAGAAATCCGACGAGGGCTTCATGGCCATCGACTACGCAAACGCGAATAATGCGCTGGCTGCGGTAACGCAGCTCACATAGACAGCCGAATAAATTTACAGCTAGAACACGAATTAATTTCTGCATTGATTTGACAGTTACCACAGAAGCCATTCTAGTTCAAGGTAAGACTCTCCAGGTACAACGTGGACACTTGCCATGGGAGTAAGGCACTACTTATTAGCTACTCCTATGCCCGAGGTTCACATGGACCACCTTGTCATTGGTGTAACTAGTGGAAGGTGGGAAATATTTCAACTACAAACGAACAAGAAACTTACTGCTCAAGTGCGTACTCGCCCATCTCTCGACCAATTCCGGATTGACGGCACCCTCCAAATGGAACGTTCGCCGCAAAGAGTTCACCTAACCACCTAGCATCAGTGATCTTCTCTTTGCCCGTTGGTGAAAATAATTTCCCAACAGGTCCCAGTTGAACTGGTTACATGCGATAAAGCTAAGGACATGTTGAGATAATCTGAGATACTTGCACGGTTGAAAAGGGACGAACACACAATTCGGTTCGCAGCAAACTCCGATCCAGTTTGCACGTTCCATCTCCCTGAGAATGACCTCTTGGAGGGTGGTCTGATTGTAGGAGAATCGTTCAGGACCCAGGGTCATTCCCCAGAAAATAGGGTTCCAGTCAAACACGAGCCTGTTGTTCAGCAGAGCTGGGGGAAGGGTCTTGGGCAGTTTGGAGGCAATTGGGGGTGACATCCTACATGTCAAGAGAAGTTGGACAAAAAGGTAGCGGTACCGGAATGAGCCAGGAAAGAGCGAGTGGAAGTGGCCGATCAGGGGGCCTCCAGCAGATCAGTTGGTTCCCACTGGCACTGGACAAACAAAACTGCGATTCGATGCAATAACTTGACTTTATTGGAAAGGAATACTATCTATCCAACGGGTATTTGATGCGTTCAAGGACGTGAGAAATCCGTTCGTCGCGTTACATGTGAGTATTTCTCGATGAAGAGCGACCCCCGGCAGGTCAAACTGTCCCTTCGTAAGACTTGAATGATAATGAAGGTCAAGGATTTCTCTGAAAGCGTGGCTTGAGCCCTCGGAAACATTGCGAATGTATCTTGCAAGCCAGACTGACCCGTGCCAGTCCTAACAGCTTGGGATATACAACTCGTCAGCCAATGTCTCCAGTACCCTAGGATTAATTATTATACAGTTAAATAGGTATATTACTATTTATGGAACCCAAGGGACGGTCATCCGACTGCCAAGACGACCCCCGCTGAAGCTCGAGCTCGCATATTCGACCATTCAACGCTTCAATCTGGCGGATCGCATGTTCCAGCTTTTCGTCAGCTGGATTGGACGAATTAAAATCACTGGAAATTGTAGGTAGCTCCTCGCTTGGTGAGGGCGCAGCGGTCACCTCGCTTCCGGTCCAGGAAGAAGGTGACTTGATGCTGTCTTGCCGCGAAGAGGTCGATGAAGAGCGCGCGGGTATAGACTTCTCCTCCAGCTCCGCGACTTTCTCCCGAGCTCTTCGCACTTGATTGGAAATATACAGCTGCCTCGTTGACATTGTGTTGGAAGGCGATAAGGTGTTGTCTCGTGGTTGAATGCTGACGACATACGATGCCCAAGATGAGCGATTGACGCCAGATTCCAAGCTGTTGTCCACCGGCACCGCCTTCACGTCGAAGGCGGCGGAAACGTCTTTGCAGAATTCAGGCCCTGCAGGTTTCACAGTCTGCGTTTGTCTTTCCAAAGCCTTTCGGCTACGGCGCATAATGATCCAGATGACCAGGACAAAGCCCAGGAGGAAAACGCCTCCGATAACGATGGCGATGATGGTAATTTCGTTAGCTTCACTAGATTACAACAAATTCATCATTGCGGTGTTGCTCAAATGTATTTTTTTCTTACCTCCATGTCGTAGATGGCGTAGCAGCTTGTGCGGTTTGCGCCGAACCGTCAACTGGTGAATTGAGGGAACTGGAGAAATATCAGCATGCAGCCTATACCTCCATCCTCGACAACTCACTAAGACGACTGCATTGGTGGGGCGCGGCGCACTATCGCAGCTGAGTCGGCCAATTGGATGAAAGAATATACAACGAAAGCAATCCACCTAGAAAATTCCTTGTTACGACACATTGTACGACGCGTCAAATTTCGGGCAAACCTCCACCTCTGAACTTCCACGGGAAGCATTGGCTGGAGCCGCACTGTCAAAGGCGGAGGAAATCCGAAGGAGTCAAAAAAGGGGGGAAGGAAATCCGCGGTCAAACTTCACAGGTTGCGTATTAGTACAACGCTGTTACCGTGACACAGCCTCATGTCGGCAACCGGCCGAAAGAAATCTTCAAGGGACTGTGTCAGTGATGGCCCGGGAACACCGGATTGGGGCGCGCGGTTGTGAATTCGCTAACCACTTAAAGCAGAAATCAGTCATATCTTGATTCCGAGATCTTTGCCAGGATCTTTACTATACTCGAATTCGTTCAGCTTTGGGCACGAAAATAAGTAAGTCAGGCCAAACACGCCCTGTTACGCTACTAGATTCCAGCCAACAAGCCCAGTGGGTATTTTGCATCGAGTCAAGTGTGTTGGTCGTTGCTGTTCAATGAGCGCTCACTGTCAGCGCCCAGGAGCTGCAACAATGGAACTACGTATCACCGGGGATGCCGCAAACGCATATATTGTGAATGTTCCAATATAACGGAGGTCCATAATAAAATCACCTCCATAAATTGTGAAATAAATTTCAAGCCTGTCGGAGGCCTTGTGCTGAAATGCAGCTGGTTCGTACGAGGCCGACGGGCCAAGAGGCCCGAATAGTCCCCCGCCAATAATAGTAGTGGTCAACCAGTGCAATCAAACTCCGATTTGGGTGCCGCGGCTGCCGATGGAGGAGTTTCGAGGGAGTTTCGGGTTCCCAAATGCACTCGATTTTTCTTCCATTTCAAAAATGAAATCAACCAATTTGAAACCTCGTTGAAGAATTTTCAACAAGCTTCGAGCCAACTGCCTCGAAGCTCCAGCATGGTACAACTTCAATCTCTACTAGGGTATCCTTGACTCACTCCTCTAGAGTTACGCCCACGCTCAGGCTTTATTCGATATATCCGGGCGGTGCTTCTTCATCCGACAGGCCCAATGCCCAGGATGATCTCCGCTCACCCTCGAGCTCACGTATCCGGTCGTTCAATCCTTCTATTTGTCGAATCGCCCGCTCCAGCGTCTCGTAAATCCCTGAGGAGTTCAAATCGTCGGCGGGTACGTCGCCCGTCCCCGATGGGATACCCTCCTGATGTGACTCGGAGGAGTGCGATGACTGCCGCAGGAGTGTGGATTTCTCGGCCTCCAACTCTGCCACCTTCTCGCGCGCTCTGTTCACTTGGTTGGAAATATACACCTGGCGAGTGGAAATTGTGTTGGACGGTGTTAATGCCTGTTGTGTTTCCAGCCTGTTAATGTAGGGCGCCCACGACGTGCGATTGACGCCAGACTCAGAACCGATGTCCGGCGATTCCAAGTCGAAGCGGGTGGGGAGGTTTTTGGCCTCCGGTCCTTGATTCGCCTGACCCTCGCTATTCCTTACCGAAGTGAGCCGGCGCAAGCGCAGAATAACCAGGCCGATTATAATAAGGATGACACAAACGATACTGACAGAAACAGCGATCGGGATGGTTTTATTCTCAGCCCTGCAAATTAGTTAAAAGAACTGTCGACGAAAAGGACGAATCACCCACCGTTCCGCTGATGTTGAGGAGGGTGAACCACTGGGAATTTGGTTGAACTCGTGGCTCATTGCATGGAATAACGAACCACCCACCTTGCTGATGTCTCGGTCGCGATCGAGGGAACTGATTCAACTGAAGGACTGGAATTTGTCAAATTTTATGTTGCTAAAAAAAGGAGTATCGCTCCAGAAGAAATAATTCACCTGGGTCCAAATACAGTGCCAATACTCGCGACAGCGTCACTGTCGTTTTCTTCTTCTCCTCTAGGATAAAGTTCTAGTCTCTGGGCTATTGTGCTGGTCAATATGAAGTCGGTGGTGGGAGTGAGAACGGCGGCGGAACTGCTGCTCGACTCAGCCCCGGGGTTATCCGATTGAATCAAAAACAACTCACTCGAAGGGTAGAGCTCTGTGAGGAATCATGGCCGAGCTGGCGAGCCGCAAACATAAACTTGCGACGAAAAAAAATCTGGCAGAAATCAGTTGAGGGCCACGGCGCAGTGCGGTTTACGAAGGAGACAAACCGTAAGCTTGGAACTCCTCCAGGAAGCATCCCCGACACTTTTAAAGGCAGGGTAGAAGATGTGGGAGAACGCAAGCAAAGCCCCCGGCCGCGTCCATCATGAAGGTGTGGTATTAGTACAACCTGTCCTTGAACATCGGCGATGGCGACGTTTGGCGATCATGATGCGACTCCCGCGTGAACAGCGCCAGCAGTCAAGATAGAGTAATGTCTAATTTTGGATTTGCACCTCGGGCCATGAACGGCGACGAAACAACGACGGCAAGAGGGGTAGTGATGTCGCGGGCCTGGCCCAGGCCCTCAGGCCGAGCCGAGCCGGGCCCGGGCTTGGTCAAGCCGAGCCGAGCCCGACACAAGGCTTGGGCGGGCTTAGGGCTCGGGCTTGAGAAATGCCAGGCCCGCCAGGCCTCGCAAGCCCGGGCCTGGGTATATATGGCCAAGAGCGTGCCGATGGCGCGAAGCGCTCACGGCATTTCGGCTTAGGAGGCTTTGGTTCCGTCAAATGCCGAACTTTATGGCGCAAACTTGTCGTTCGGCTGATCGTCACCGCTCTAAACTGGCGAATGGTACAAATCAGTGCCAGCAATCTGTTGACCCACTGACTTGCAGCGGTGTTTAATGTTCAGAACAGCCGAAAAACCCCCCAACTTCGTCGCGGGGACATTTGGTACCTTCTACCAACCTTCTACTCCCACATAATATACATGTACCCTAGCATACTGTTTTTTATCTTTGGCTGTGAGAAAGCCTGGGCCCAAGCCCGGGCTCAGGGCTTCAGGCCCCGCACCCAGGGCTCGGGCTCGGGCCTGGAGAATTTGAAGCCCGAGCCCGCCCAAGCCGAGCCCAAGCCCGGGCATTCAGGCCGAGCCGGGCCCGCGACATCACTAAAGAGGGGGAAGGTCAAGAGCGACTCATCAGTTGAGGCCTGATCGACTGAGTGTGATCGCGATTTACCCCTATCTCCTCAGTGCCGCAAAACGAGCTTCTTCCGCAACTTGCAAGATGAGTCCAAATTAAAATCCGCCAGGGACCGAAAATTTCATCAAGCTCACGATTTTTTCAAAATGAAATCAACCAACTTGAAGGTTCGTTGAAGAATTTCAACTAGCTTCGAGCCAATGTCCATTGCGCGAAGCTCCAGCATGGGACAAGTCGAATCTGTACTAGGGTATCCGTGAATCGCACCTCTAGAGTTACGCCCACGTTCAGGCTTTATTCGATATATCCAGGAGGTGGTTCATCCGACAGGCCTAAAGCCCAGGATGACCTCCGCTGATGCTCGAGCTCGCGTATACGATCGTTCAATCCTTCAATCTGTCCAATTGCCCGCTCCAGCCGTTCGTAAATCGCCGAGTTCGGATCGTGTACTGTTAATTCGTCCGCCTCCGTTAGGATACTCTCTTGACGAGAAGCGTTCGACGAGGAGCGCAGAAGCGTGGATGTCTCCGCCTCCAACTCCGCCACCTTCTGGCGCGCCCTGTTCACTTGATTGGAAATATACAGCTGACGTGTAGAAACCGTGTTGGAGGGTGATAATGGCTGCCGCGTTTTGAGCTTGTTGATGTAGGGCGCCCACGATGCGCGGGTGATGATGCTTGATTCAGACCCCGCACCCGACCTCCTCGAGTCGAACTTGGTCCAATCTTCTTGCCCAAGTTCCAATACCAGTTGAGCCGAGGACGATTGTTGTGCGCGCAAAGCCCTTCGATGCCGAGGAATGAACCAGAGAGCAACGGCCACAACCATGAGGAACGCCACTCCAATGGTAACGGATGCGGCTATGACGGCAATAGATGGTCTCAAGAGAGCGTCAATTTTTGCTTCTGTACAGTAAAGCGAGAGTAAAACTCACGGTGGCTTTACGAGCACAGGCGGGGAAATCGGTCCCTCGAAAGCCGAGGCTACTGGTAGTATTGGTATGGGAGGGGTACCAATAGCAGTCGAGTCTTCGACTAGGTCCGCAACCGCGAAGTTGTTAATGCCACTCCTGAATTTACTGAGCGCCTGATTCCTTAACTACGATTCAACTCACAGTCCCGCCGCTGGTGCGTGTTTTGTGCTCGGGGAAAGCGAAGGACTGATAATTCGGTTGAGGCTATGTGGGTCGCGCGGGAAACGATGGCTCACCTGCCTAGGAATGGACACATGAGTATTGAAAGTTTTGGCTGTCTGCGTCGACACACCTGTCATAGTCGCAACCGGTAAGCTTGAAGTTCTAGTTGTCGTGAACACCGAGTTGGACATTGTGACTTTGTCGTCTATGGCGAGCGGAACCTTGGTGATCCCCGTTACATTGCTAACCGATATGCAGAAACTGCGAGTGGAGACCCTTTTGTTATGTTGCTCAAGAAAAAAGTGGGGCGCTTGAAAAGAAATAACTCACCCGCCTACAGGCAAAGCCACAGGGAAAGGTCGTTTGGGCCCGGCTAAGCGCACAATTGGAGCTGAATTAGCGCACTGAAAAAATAAATATAATGCGAAGAAAACGAGATGTCTGGAAACTCGTAAGAATCCAAACGTCACACGTTGAACTCTAGAGACAAACTTCCAGCTCGGCAAGCCTAGGGGGAGCATTGTTTGGAGCCGCGCTATCGAAGCCGGGGAAGAGAAAGGGAGCGTCGTGGGGAGTGCTGGCGCCGTTATTATTAAGGAGCTATGTGTACCTTTGGTTGCATGAGTACAACCTATCCTTAACCCTCGGCGATGGTTGGCGATGCAACCATCGCACGAATAGCAGTGAGGATGGAATGATAGATTCGAGGACGAAAAGGCTGAGCTGCGGGCTGCCATCGAACGATGATTACCTTGGGAAGCGCTTGTTTAATTTTGACCATGTCGTCCGAAAATAAGAAAATCAAACCGAGGTATGTACAGCATTTGCGCCCGTGTCATAAGCGGCGACGAAAAAAACGACGGCAAGAGCAAGGAAGGTCAAAAGCGACTCATGCCAGTTGAATAACGCACGGTTTGGGTGGCCTGGGTCGGGAATCACGATTGATTGCTTGCCAGAACAAGGTACAAAACTCAAGTTCTGAGTGTCCGCGGGAAACAGTAGTTGAGCTGCACTTCTGGAGGCTGGACGGCAACAAATAGTAGCACACGGTATGTGAAATCTGGCAAGATAGATGAGAGCACCAGGAAGATCTTGGTTTCGTGGACTTGAACATTACTCAACTGATGTCCGAAAATAAGCAAAGGCCAAAGGGTGAATTTTGAGGGACAAAGATAATCGGAGATCGAGTCGAGACACTGAGCCACTTGAACGAAATGCTGGTGAAGTACCCTAGTTACCTAGTAACGTGGATACACCGGAATTTGGCCGGAATTCGTCTGAGGTTCGATTTGGGTTCAATAGTTTCGACCACGGGCTCGTTCGGTCGTTTGCCGTTATCATTGGTGTCATATTTTGCAGAAGTGCATTGCTTCAAGCGAAAATACTGCGGTGAACATGGTGGTTTGAGAGGAAGCGGCCAGACTGATGTGACCTCCGCGTCTCGTCACATCACCCACTGACGACTTTTCGCCACCACCACTGACCAGCAAAAATGGCGGGCGCATCGCGGACGGAGCTGCTGCAATGGCTCAACAAACTGCTGTAGATAAACTACACCAAGGTCGAGCAGTGCGGCGCCGGCGGGGCCTATCTCCAGATCATCGACAGCATCTACGGCGACGTCCCCATGGCCCGCGTAAAGATGAACACAAAGCACGAGTACGAATATCTCGCAAACTTCAAGATCATGAGCTTTGAGTGGCCTGTACAAATTCTGGGAGAAGGTCGAACATCACGATCGATTGCTTGCCAGAACAAGAAACAAAGCTTAGGTTCTGAGTGTCCGCGGCAAACAGTAATTGAGCTTCAGAGTAGCACATGGCGATTTCGGTATGTGGACTCGGATAAGGAGGGGGCGGCTGAGTGTGATCACATCAATTTACCCCTATCTCCTCAGTGCCGCAAAACGAGCTTCCTTCGCAACTTGCAAGATGAGTTCAAAATCCGCCAGAAGGACCGAAAATTTCATCAGGCTCACGATTTTTTCAAAATGAAATCAACCAGCTTAAAGATTCGTTTAAGAATATTCAAAACAAGCTTCGGGCCAATGTCCATTGCGCGAAGCTCCAGCATGGAACAAGTCCAATCTGTACTGGGGTATCCTTGAATCGCACCTCTAAAGTTGCGTCCACGCTCAGGCTTCATTCGATATATCCAGGTGGTGCTTCCTCTGACCGGCCCAATGCCCACGATGACCTCCGCTCACGCTCGAGCTCGCGTATCCGGTCGTTCAATCCTTCAATTTGTTGAACTGCCCGCTCCAGCCTCTCGTAAATCGCCGAGGGGTTCAGATCGTTGACGGGTCCATCGCCAGTCCCTGCTTCGTGATGAGAGGGGCGCGATGACTGCCGCAGGAGTGTGGATGTCTCGGCCTCCAACTCTGCAACCTTCTCCCGCGCTCTGTTTACTTGGTTGGAGATATACACCTATCGTGTCGAAACGGTGTTGGATGGTGTTAATCCCTGGGGGGTGTCGAGCCTGTTAATGTAGGGTGCCCACGACGCGCGGTTGACGCCAGACTCAGAGCCGACGTCCACCAATTCCACGTCGAAGGGGGTGGGGAGGTCTTTGGGCCCAGGTCCTCGATCTCCCAAAATGACCTTATTCCTTTCCGAACTGAGCTGGTGCAGGCGCAGAATAACCAAGCCGATGGTAATCAGGATGACACCAACGACACTGAGGGGAACAGCGATCTGAATGGATTTGGTCGAACCACTGAAATAGTTGAGATTTGGGTCGAAGTAACAATGAACAGCTCACCGTTCCGCGGCTGTTTGGTTTGCGCTTGGGGAAATCGAAGGACTGAGAATTTGGTTGAGCTTCGCGGGACCACTCGAAGAAAGAACGAACCACTTACTGTCCCGTTGATGTCAGGGAGGGTGAAGCACTGGAAATGGTTGAACTTCATCGGTCGCTCTACGGACTCGGAATAACAAACCACCCACCGGTTTGCTGGTGCCTGGGTCGGGCTCGAGGAAACTGAGAGGCTGAAGATTGGATTGAGGCTCAAGTTAGAGTTACTCGAACCCGAATAACTCACCTGATTGTACCGGATGAACTGGAAAATTTTGCTGCTTGGGAGGACTCGGAGGCGCTGAACATGTTCCAAATTTTAGTGTTGAAGTTCAACGAAAAATGGCGCTCAAAAGGAGATAACTCACCTGCTACTCCTAGTGCCAATATTCCCACCCCCACCACTAACAGAGCCATTACCCGCAGCAGGGCCATTACCATTATTTGAGCCATCACTGCATTTCTTATAAGTTCAACGAAAAATGGCGCTCAAAAGGAGATAACTCACCTGCTACTCCTACTGCCAATATTCCCACCCCCACCACTAACAGAGCCATTACCCGCAGCAGAGGGATCAGTCGAGCCATTACCATTATTCGAGCCATCACTAAATTCCTTATTGGCTCTGACGACGCCAGAGTTCGTGAACCCATCTGTCGAGCCATTAGGCCCAGACGCGCCATTATCCCCAGAATCCGTCGAGCCATTACTGAGACTCCCAGGATCCGTGATCACACTGGCCCGGGGCCGGTAAACCTCATGCCATCGCGAAGTAAAGGAGGACTCACACCACGGCATCGAGAACTAGCAGAGTTCGAACTAGGACCGGCGATGTTGAAGTGCCGGTGAGCGCAAGTTCCATGCTGGTAAGATCCTCATCCTCCATTGTCGTTGGCAGGAGCCAGTTTAAAGAGCTACGACGCGGAAAACCCGTTGTTTTAGGCTCGGAAGCGAATGTAACAAAATCGCCAATCGTAGGTTCTGCATTTGTTCTGTGCAATATAAAAGCGGTAGTGGTAGTGAGGGCGGTGGTGGAGCTACTGTGGTGCGACTCAGCGCCCTTGTCGGGCATAAATCAACCTTGACTCACCCGAGGCGTATGGGAATTACGGCCGAGCTCGTGAGCCGCAAAGATAAACCTGTAACGAAAAAGATTCTGGCAGAAATCAGTTGAGGGCCGCGGCGCAGTGAGGTTTACGAAGGAGACAAACCGTAAGCTTGGAACTCCTCCAGGAAGCATCGCTGGCACTTTCAAAGGCAGGGTGGAAGATGTGGGGGAACCTAAGCGAAGTCCCCGCGTCAATCATGAAGGTGTGGTATTAGTACGACCTATCCCTAACCCTCGGCGATGGTTGGCGATGCAACCATCGCACAAACAGCAGTGAGGATGGAATGATAGATTCGAGGACGAAAAGGCTGAGCTGCGGGCCGCCATCGAACGATGATCACTTTAAAAAACCCTTGTTTATAACGCACGGTTTGAGTGGCCTGGGTCGGGAGTCACGAGTGATTGCTTGCCAGAACAAGGGACAAAACTCAAGTTCTGAGTGTCCACGGGAAACAGTAGTTGAGCTGCACTTCTGGAGGCTGGAAGGCAACAAATAGTAGCACACGGTATGTGAAATCTGGCAAGATAGATGAGAGTTGGATGAGAGCACCAGGAAGATCTTGGTTTCGTGGACTTGAACATTACTCAACTGATGTCCGAAAATAAGCAAAGGCCAAAGGGTGAATTTTGAGGGACAAAGATAATCGGAGATCGAGTCGAGACACCGAGCCACTTGAACGAAATGCTGGTGAAGTACCCTAGTTACCTAGTAACGTGGATACACCGGAATTTGGCCGGAATTCGTCTTGAGGTTCGATTTGGGTTCAATAGTTTCGACCACGGGCTCGTTCGGTCGTTTGCCGTTATCATTGGGTGTTATATTTTGCGGAAGTGGATTGCTTCAAGCGAAAATACTGCGGTGAACATGGTGGTTTGAAAGGAGGCGGCTAGACTGCCAGTGATGTGACCTCCGCGTCTCCGAGTCGTCACATCACCTACTGACGACTTTTCGCCACCACCACTGACCAGTAAAAATGGCGGGCGCATCGCGGACGGAGCTGCTGCAATGGCTCAACGAACTGCTGCAGATAAACTACACCAAGGTCGAGCAGTGCGGCGCCGGCGGGGCCTATCTCCAGATCATCGACAGCATCTACGGCGACGTCCCCATGGCCCGCGTAAAGATGAACGCAAAGCACGAGTACGAATATCTCGCAAACTTCAAGATCATGAGCTTTGAGTAGCTTGTACAAATTCTGGGAGAAGGTCGAACGTCACGATCGATTGCTTGCCAGAACAAGAGACAAAGCTTAGGTTCTGAGTGTCCACGGCAAACAGAAATTGAGCTGCGCTTCAGAGTAGCACATGTCGATTTCGGTATGTGGACTCAGATAAGCAGACGGCCTGATCGGCTCAGTGTAATCACATCAATTTACCCCTATCTCCTCAGTGCCGCAAAACGAGCTTCCTTCGCAACTTGCAAGATAAGTTCAAAATCCGCCAGAAGGACCGAAAATTTCATCAGGCTCACGATTTTTTCAAAATGAAATCAACCAACTTGAAGATTCGTTGAAGAATTTTCAACAAGCTTCGGGCCAATGTCCATTGCGCGAAGCTCCAGCATGGGACAAGTCCAATCTGTACTGGGGTATTCTTGAATCGCACCTCTAAAGTTGCGTCCACGCTCAGGCTTTATTCAATATATCCAGGTGGTGCTTCCTCTGACCGGCCCAATGCCCACGATGACCTCCGCTCACGCTCGAGCTCGCGTATCCGGTCGTTCAATCCTTCAATTTGTTGAACTGCCCGCTCCAGCCTCTCGTAAATCGCCGAGGGGTTCAGATCGTTGACGGGTCCATTGCCAGTCCCTGCTTCGTGATGAGAGGGGCGCGATGACTGCCGCAGGAGTGTGGATGTCTCGGCCTCCAACTCTGCAACCTTCTCCCGCGCTCTGTTTACTTGGTTGGAGATGTACACCTGTCGTGTCGAAACGGTGCTGGATGGTGTTAATCCCTGGCGGGTGTCGGGCCTGTTAATGTAAAGCGCCCACGACGCGCGATTCACGCCAGACTGAGAACCGACGTCCAGTGATTCCAAGTCGAAGGGGGTGGGGAGGTCTTTGGGTTCAGACCCTCGAGCCGTCAGGAGCTCTGTATTCCTTCTCGAAGCACGCCGACGGCGGCGCAGAATAACCCAAAGAACCAAACTGAAGATGACGACCACGACGCTGGACACTGTAACAGCAGTAACCAGAACGACTTTTTTGCGACCCCTACCGAAAAAAAAGCCTGGTTCTTTATTGGTCGCGAATACATATAGCGAAGCACCCACCGTCCCGGTTTCGACGCTGCTGATTGGCCTGCGAATGGACACATCGGTATTGGTATTGAGCCGCTGCGTCGACGCACCTGTGATAGTCGCAACCGGTATCTGCTCAGTTATCGTTGTCGTAAACACCGAGTTAGACACTGTGGCTATGCCACTTATGGTGACTGGAACAGCGGTAGTCCCCGTTAGAGTGCTAACCGATATACTGAAACTGGTGGTGACCCTTTTGTTACGTCGCTCAAGAAAAAGAATGTGTCGCTCGAAAAGATATAACTCACCCGCCTACAAGCAAATCAGCAATCCCAGATGGTCCAAAAAAAAATGATGGCGCGCTAGCGCTAGAGATTTGGAAAAATTGCTTATGGCTCAAAAAAACAATGACGCTCAAAAAAAAAAAAAAAACTCACACTTCCTCGAGCTTGGGTGCAAGTCCAGTACTCGGGAGGCCGGTGAAGGTAGTAGCCCATCTGAGCAACTCGATAAGTCGTTTGGTTTTTGATAAACAATATGCTCGCCTTCCTGTTTATATACACATTAGCATTGAAATTTTCAGCCGTCGGCGTCAACGTACCCGTCACAGTCGCAACTGGTACCGGTGTAACTGCAGTATCAACGAGCTCCACTTCCATGAAAACCGCAGACGGTAGAAGTGTGGGGACGCTGAGTGAGGGGAACGAATTCCGGCGGCCGAGACATCATAGCGATACAACTCACTCGGAGGTTTGTCTTGCTTCCACAGGTCGCCCAAGGGATTGTGTGGGTGCGGCTGGGCGCACGATTGCAGCCGAATTAGCAGACCGAGAAAATAAATATAATACAAAGAAAACGAGCGGCCTAGAAACTCGTCAGAATCCAAACGTCACACGTTGAGCTCTAGAGACAAACTTCCAGCTCGGCAAGCCTAGGGAAAGCATTGTTTGGACCCGCGCTATCGAAGCCGGGGGGGGGGGGAGAAAGGGAGCTCGTGGGGAGTGCTGGCGCCGTCATTATTAAGGAGCTATGTTTACCTTTGGTTGCATGAGTACGACCTATCCTTAACCCTCGGCGATGGTTGGCGATGCAACCATCGCACGAACAGCAGTGAGGATGGAATGATAGATTCGAGGACGAAAAGGTTGAGCCTGCGGGTTACCATCGAACGATGATCATTTTAAAAAGCCCTTGTTTATAATCAATTTTGACCATGTCGTCCGAAAATAAGGAAATCAAACCGAGGTACAGCATTTGCGCCCGTGTCATAAATGGCGATGAAGCAACGACGGCAAAAACAAGGAAAGTCGAAGCAGCTCATATCAGTTGAATACGCACGGTTTGAGTGGCCCGGGTCGGGAGTCACGATTGATGGCTTGCCAGAACAAGGGACAAAACTCAAGTTCTGAGTGTCCGCGGGAAACAGTAGTTGAGCAGTAGTTGAGCTGCACTTCTGGAGGCTGGAAGGCAACAAATAGTAGCACACGGTATGTGAAATCTGGCAAGATAGATGAGAGCACCAGGAAGATCTTGGTTTCGTGGACTTGAACATTACTCGGCTGATGTCCGAAAATAAGCAAAGGCCAAAGGGTGAATTTTGAGGGACAAAGATCATCGGAGACCGAGTCGAGACACCGAGCCACTTGAACGAAATGCTGGTGAAGTACCCTAGTAACTTGGATACACCGGAATTTGGCCGGAATTCGTCTTGAGGTTCGATTTGGGTTGAATAGATTCGACCACCGGCTCGTTCGGTCGTTTGCCGTTATCATTGGGTGATATATTTTGCAGAAGTGCATTGCTTCAAGCCAAAATACTGCGGTGAACATGGTGGTTTGAGAGGAAGCGGCCAGACTGATGTGACCTCCGCGTCTCGTCACACCCCACTGACGACTTTTCGCCACCACCACTGACCAGCAAAAATGGCGGGCGCATCGCGGACGGAGCTGCTGCAATGGCTCAACGAACTGCTGCAGATAAACTACACTAAGGTCGAGCAGTGCGGCGCCGGCGGGGCCTATCTCCAGATCATCGACAGCATCTACGGCGACGTCCCCATGGCCCGCGTAAAGATGAACGCAAAGCACGAGTACGAGTATCTCGCAAACTTCAAGATCATGCAGAATGTCTTCAAGAGCAAGAAGATTGATAAACCCATCCCCGTTGAGAAGCTGGTCAAGTGTAAGATGCAGTATGTCTTTTTTCATTTTTTTTTGGACTGAGTTTTGACTGAATTGATTTTGGTGAAGGGACAACCTGGAATTTCTGCAATGGCTCAAACGCTTCTGGGACGCAAATTACGGTGGTGGAGAGTATGATGCCGTCGGCCGGCGTAAAGGCGCGCCGGGGGACCCACCTGCCACCCTCGCGCCCGTGCGCGCCCCGGCTTCCTCAGCGCACACCGGAGTAGGCGCAGCACGCGCCGGGGGGCGGACACCCGTGGGCGGGCACCGGGCAGGGACGCCAAACGAGTCGGCGCTGCAGGTGCAGGCGCTCACTGCCCAGGTGCGCGAGCTGAGCACACATTTGGAGGGTTTGGAGAAGGAGCGGGACTTTTATTTCGAGAAGGTGTGTGTCTCTCTTGGATTTTTTCAGATGCACTGATTAACGGCGTCTAGTTACGCGACATCGAGATCCTCGTACAGCAAAAGACAGAGGTACTCGACGCCGCCGGCCAGGAGGACGAGACCCTCCAGCAGATACAGAAGATCTTGTATAGCACCGAGGTGCGTGTTTTTCGTCTCTCTTTCCTTTACACCGCATTCTCCCGCCCTCTACTACCACCTTGGGACGCGCTGTCCGTGGTACCGCCCTGCGCACTCCGCGCTCGGCCGCCGATATCCGATGCTCCTTCCTTCCTTCGCCTTCCTTGGCGTTCGACGGAGTGCGACGACGGCGACAGCGTATCCATGTACGCGACGCGACCACAGCGCCAAACGCGATCGACCGCGATCTCTTGCATCGTCCGATCGCGTGTGCGCAGTGCCAATTGGGTGTGTGTCGTGTGCCGTCGATCGGATGGCGCACTCAAATGCGCGGTGAGCCCACCCGCAAATGGCGGCGATTCATCGTCCCCCACGCCATAATATGCATGCCACTTTGCCTTTGCCTCACACCACGTTCTCCGTTGACGGACGTCTGATCCCCGCGCCCTCTCTTTTCTGGGATTGGGTTTCGGTTTCGGGGTACATTCCATTCGCGCTGTCGTCCCTCGACGTCCTGGAATACATACTACAGCTGCCATGCTGCTGGCTGGGAGTTTGGCGGTCTTGCGTGCGTGATGTCGACATCGATATCGATTCGACTCCTCGTCGTATGCACACCCCACCACCCCACACTTCATGTCCCATATCGATTGTCGTCGATGCACAACCCCGTTCTATCCGTGGCGCGTTCTTTCTTCTCTGTGTTTCTTTCCTTCTTTCTCGTATGCCACCCTCACTTGATGTCTGTCCTTCTCGCCGTCCTTGGGCTTCACGAGAATGTGTGATCGCCATCGATATCGATCGCCATCCATACCCCACATCCCCGTTCCTTTCTTTCTTTCCTTCTTCTCCATACATATCTTATTTTTGAATTGCGACTAACCCTGCTTCTAGGAAGGCTTCGAGGTGCCCGAAGGCGAGGAGGCGGTCGATGAAGAGGAGACGTTTTAGGGTGAGTGGTTTTCATCCACTTGCGTGTGAATCGATCTCACCTTACCCGCGTCCTCCATCCAGCTCTTCATACAAGATACATGTACATATCCGGCGGTCGGCGGTTGGGGTCCCTGCGAATTCGAGAGGAAAGGTGAGGCGTTGCGTTGCGTTGGTGTGGTTTGGGCAGATGGCAGATGGCAGATGGCGGCGCGCGACTCACCCACCCGCGCTTTCATGGAAGGGGGTTCCAACGTGTATCGTGTATCAAGTAGCAGCGAGCGAGCGAGCGTACTATACATGGGATAATTCTCTTTAATTTTGCTTGGACTCGCAGAGTTTTCTTTTTTTGATTTTTGCTTTGATTTTTGCCCCTGTTTGCAACGTAAGACCAAGCGGCGCCGTGATGCCGTATCGGCATCACAGTGGCTGTACAGTCTCATCACTTCACCGTTCGCAGCATCTTGCCTTTTTTCTTTTTTTTCGAGGAGGAGGCGTATATAGGAAGAGGATAAGGAGTTCCGGTCTCATTGCCGTGCTCCCCCCTCCGGCCGGCCGCAGGCGCCAACCAAAGCTTCTGGGCCGACAGCGTCAGCCCCCCCCTTCCGCCTCCCGCCTCGGACTTGAAACCAGGCCTGACAGCAGATGTATTACCTCGTCCAGGAAATGCGTCTTCCGCATTCGTGTCTCTGGCACGATATGTGGGACTTCGGCCCTTCCGTCGGCTCAGGCTGCGGGGATCTACGTCAGTCGCCGCTCACATCTTGCTTCCCAACGCCCATCTTCACTGTATCAAGCCTTAGTCTTCCCGCCTAGCTGATGGTTTTTGAAAAGACTTCTGGGGGGAAATAGTCCAGGACTGTTGAACTGGCAACTTGAACTTGCTCTCTCTGTGGTAGGCACCAATTAGGCGTGACGAATCCAACATCCAGGACTTCATTCAAGGAAACGGCGGCCCCAATTGACCTCTATCGTCGCCTCTCTGTCTCAACGCCACTCCCTCCTTAGACTTTCCTTCGACTTCGTCAAGAAACCGACATGACTACTTGGCAAGTTGAAGCAACTAACTCAGCTTTCTGGTCCCCGAATCTATTATTTCGTTCGTACTAATGCTCGCGCGATATTTGCGTGTCCACGCAAGGATAGTTCTACTAATATATACCACGCCTCGCCGATCGGAGAGCTGCGTGCATTCTCCCACATGCCTTCGAAAGTGCCAGTTATCCTTCCTGGAGCCTGAAGTCTGTCAGTCTGTCTCTTGTTTCTCAACCTTCTATTACCAGAATGCTTTTTGTTTGAAGTACTTTTTTTCCCCGGCGCAAACCCAGCTCATCAGATTCAATTCCACCGACGAACTTACGACAGCTGTATTCACCGGAACCACACATGCTACACGGCCACAATACTAGTGCGTCTCCCCAACCACGATCGATCGCAATCCCCTGTATTGTCCGATTGTGTGGGGTGGGGTCGTGTGCCGCTCGAACGCGTCGTTCCCCACCCCACATACCACTTTACTTTAACTGCCCTTCCCTATTGACGTCTGATCCCGGTGCTCTCGCTCACTTGGACTTGGGTTTCGGTTGGGGCATGGGTGCATACGCGCTGTCATCCCTCCCTCGCAGTCCCGGAATTCACAAGTTACATGCACCTGCAATGCAATTATGGGATGTTGGAATGGCGCGACATCGATTGGCCTATAGCCGTGCACCCCACTCCATGTCCTCGTTCTCGTCCTCGGGCTTCTTGTGGATGGTTTTACTTGAACCCAGTTGGACCGGCATTAATAATATTAATCGATATCGATTGTCGTGCACCTCGTTTTCTCCGCTGCTGCCTTCTTTTTTTCTTCTCCGGGTTTCTTTTTGTTTATTTTCGACCACAACTAACGTTGCCTTGCACCAGGAAGGCTTCGAGGGTGAGGAGGGCGTGGTGGATGAGATCCTTGTCTACTTCGTTCTAAGACACATGTACTTATCCGGCAGCGAGCGAGGGTCTTCTGTTTTCATCTTCTTCTCTTTGCAAGGTTGTGCTGTTTGAACTTTGAGGGTGCACAGGCGGCTACCCGCCGCATGCGTCTTAGTTGCGATTTTCGTTGGAGGATGTCGTGATGCCGTAGCGGCATACAAAATAGCCGGTCATCACGGTGGCTGTACAGTTCCATCACTTCGTCGTCTTCCGTAACTTTCATGGTTCCATCCAGGTTCCACCTAGCTTGAACCGTTTGACCTTTGGTCCTCGCTGGTCATCGTCTACCCCAGGCTTTGCCAACAATCTTCATCTCCGAGGCTTGTCAGCTTCCCGTCGATGATGATTAAAAATCATTAAAGCGTACTGTTCGGCGAATCGGCAGGGTCCAAATCCCGCGCGGGAGCATACTGCCTGGATAATTACTGAGCGACCACGTCACCCCTCAGTCAGAAACCAACACTTCTACTCGGAAACTGCACTTAGGCATCCCGGTCCTTGGCCTGATCAATTGAACGCACAAACTGCGCAGCCAAGGCTCGATCCGAGGGATAGTGTCGTTTGAGGCAGCCGCTACCCCACGTCCAGATTACCATCATCATTTGCTGAGTGACAAGCTATTTCTATTCAGTTGACTTACTCATGCAGCTTCTATTTGCGTGTCTTATTCATCCGTTCCATTGTGCGTCTTACCAAGTTGCCTTGATTCGGATTTGTCGGTGGCGAGTGGGTGGCTTTGGATTGATTCAGATTAGATTGCTACCAAACTCGTCGCGGTGTTATAAGTAAGTCAACCATTTCGCAGCTAAGTAAGTCAACTGCTCTCACCTCTCACATCCTCCCCACCAAACCAATTAACCAACCAAACCAACCATGGCTCCTACTTTCAACGCTAAAACCACTGCAGAGGAGGTCGCCACCGTCTTTGCCTCGGAGATCAAGGGCAAGAATGGTGTGTTCAGAGTTTTTTGTTGGAGTTTTCTTGTTCACGACGCGACGCAGTTTTGATCACTGGGACATCCATTAACGGTATTGGTTTCGAGTCGGCCCGCGTCGTTGCCAAACACGCGAACCTCGTTATCATCACTGGATACAACGCTGAACGGTAACCGCTATTTCCAACTCTATTTCACGGTTTGTCTAAGCGCTATTCCAACAGTCTGCGGCTCTCGGAGGAGGCCATCAAGAAGGAGACCCCCCACGCCAACGTCCGCAAACTGCAGATCGATCTTTCTTCCCTGGCCTCTGTCCGCAAGGCCGCCGCGGAAGTCAACTCGTGGCCCGAGCCCCTCCACGTTCGTACCGCTGTGTTCGTTAAACATGATTCCCCTGATATTGAACCGTATAACTGTAGGTCGTGATCCACAACGCCGCTGCCGGCATCTTGGGGTACAAGCCCACCGTCGACGGGCTCGAGGCGCAGATGGCCACCGCCTTCGTCGGACCGTTCCTCTTCACCAAGCTCGTTGCCCCCAAAATTCTCGCCGCTGGCTCCTCGAGCTACACCCCTCGTGTCATCTTCCTGTCCAGCTCTGTGCACGCGATGGGCGCCGGCGTCGACTTTGAGCAGCTCGAGAAGCCCACGGCGGAGAAGCACTCGGCTTTCCCTGCATACTTCGCCTCGAAGAGCGCGACCGTCCTTATCGCCCAGGAGCTGTCGAAGCGCTCCAAGGGGAAGATCAACTCCTACAGCGTGTCGCCCGGAGGTGCGATATAATTTTGCATCATTTTTGCGTCTGGCAACTCATTTTCGTTCTGTCAGCCATCTTCACCAACATCAACCAGAAGGAGGAATCGCTCGCGGACTTCAAGGCTGCCGGCATGCTCAAGGAGGACGGTACCCCCAACGAGGCTGCGTTCACCTGGAAGAGCATCCCCGAGGGCGCTGCCACGTAATTGACTTTCGCTCGTTTTCAACATGCGCACGTGCTCACATTTTATTATCTAGCACCACCATTGCCGCCTTTGACCCCGCCCTCAATGGTGAGTTCTTCATTATTTCCGCGACCAACATAACTGACACATCTACCTCCAGCCGTCCCCGGAGCCTACCTCGACGACTCCGTTGTCGCCAACGAGAAGGTCGCCCCCCACAGCTCTGACCCAGTGAGTTTTCCTGCTTTTTTTGTTGGAAGGAAGCTGAATGTTGTTGCTTGCAGGCAAACGCCGCGAAGCTCTGGACCGTGACTGAGAAGATCGTCGGGGAGACCTTCACTTTCTGATAGACGTTCGGGCTGCTGCTGTCGTTGAGCCGTGTACAAAAAATTGAATAACATGAAATAAATCGGATTTGGATTCCTGCATACGCTGCGTTCGTTTGGGTTTCAAGTGCTCGTCGCTGGCGTGTAATATTCGGTTAAATTTTGCGGTTGAACTTGAGTTGAAAGTCGGTTCGAAAAGATTTATCAAGTATGTACTGAGCCTAAACATGGCGTCTTTTTGGCCTGGGAAGGTGTGCTCCCTTTACGAAAAATCAACGCCGCCTTCCTTCTTGCTCTCGTTCTTAGTGGTATTTTCCTGCAGGAGAAAACACATTTCTGGCGCACTCGTGACTCGTTTGGGCCTGTGATTCGGCAATCGGCTATGCGGGGACGGCGGCGTTCAGAACTCGGCTGCTATTCTACTCTTGCTTACGACCACAATGGCGGGACACATAGACTGTTACATGGACACCTGTGGGCAATTACTGGATGTTATACCACACTACTAACCGCCCTTTAGCGTCCCTCTACAGCTTTTTCTGCCTCGTTTTTCTCCTAAAGCATCAGGAACTTCTCGCGACGCACGACGTCTCCGTCGAGTGCGTTTCTCGCTATTCAGCGGAGGAGATGCAGCTCACATTGCAGTCAGGCTCCATCCAGCTTTTCTGGGTGGGATCAACGTTGGCAGTGGTGAGCTTGTACGCTCCATTGTGCCAAGAAACGCACCCACCCATCCCGCATCGCAGGGAATAAGCCCCCCTGGTCGCTTCCCGCTAAAGCAGCCTATGGTGAATTCGATACGAAGCGCACAATGGCCTACCATAACGTCCCCGGAATCGAGCGGCCCTCATTCTTCCCCGTGTTAACCGTCCTCGTACGCTCCTCGTCTATTCTTCCCCGCGCGATAGTAACGCCCAAATCAGCCCCAACGCGCCCTGTGCTACATCAAGGACAGCTTCCCGCGATCCACCTTCGAGCAGGCCTGGCTCGCGTTCTTCCGCGTCTCGTGGATCCCCCCGCAACAAGACCTCAGCAAGCCCGATGTCCTTGAAACCATGCTGCGCGATACCAAACTGTTTTCGGAGCAGGAGGTGGACACGATTTGCGTGGCTGCGAAAAAGCAGGAGTGGAAGGATCGCCTGACTGCGAATACCCAGGCGGCGCTCGACTTCGGTGCATTTGGCGCGCCGTGGTTGATGGTGCGGAACGCAGAGGGTAAGGTGGAGCCGTTCTTCGGGAGCGATAGGTGTGTCTTCAATGCCGTGGTATGTGTTGTCCTATGCGACTTACGATTTATCTTAGGTTCCACTTCATCTGGGAGTATCTCGGTCTCCCGTGGAAGGATTTCGAGTTACTACCTCGACAGGCAAAATTATAGTGTCTCCGTTCTGCATACAATTTAAATCGTTGGAATCAAACTCCCACCGTCAAAGGTTGGACTTCCCGCACCAGCTGATACGAGCTGATACGAGAGGTGTGGCGCCGCGCGCGAACATTTTTACTGTCACTTGAGCAGTTTGCATCGCACGGCTCCGTTCGGCTGTGCTACTCCTTCCACGGTTCATCTTGAAGTCGATCTTTGTCTGTGATGGTTACATCTACAAAGCGAAATCAAACGTAATAATAGCATGGCACCCACTACGTCGACTACGACCCCATCTCCCCCCGCCTTCGATAGTGCAGGTACCAATGGTGCTTTCGATAGGCCTCAGCTGGAGGTTCGTCTGTCGTTCAAGTGTGGGGTTGGGTTCTGACGGGCTTCTACTCGAGTAGGCTCATTTTCCTCGTATATTTATTTTCCCAGTCTGTTAACTTGGTGCGCTCGGCCGCACCCCCACTATCTTTGAATATTCAACCGACACAATTATCTGAGTGAGTTGTATCGATATGGAATGCTTCCGGCCGCCATAATCCAACCCTCACGAGTGCCCCCGTCCCATCGACGATTACAACAGGCCAATTCGAAATCTTTTTAAGCAGTTCAACTGTACCGTTTACCACCACCTTCGCTTCTCCAATCACCATAAGCGGCATAGCCACATCCACAAACGTGGTGTCCACTGGCAATGCAATCATAGAGGTGCAATACAATGTGACAGCCGCGCCAACGCCGACGACATTGACAACAAAATTCAATCCGTTGTGCGTTGAAATAGCGTATCTGCAAAGACTGGGCCGATTCTGATTACATTTCCCAGAGCGACCCTGCAGGTCACGCGCATTGCCTCTACCAGTATCGGCGGTTTATACCTGTCCGGCATAGGGCTAGTTCTCTGGCTTATCTGGCCGCGAAGGCGAGCCCGGACGAACACCTCTGCCCAAAGGCCCGGACCTGCTAAAAATTATACACCGGCCGAGTTGGAATCTAGCATGGATGATCGGGCATCCTGGGCACCGTTCATCGACAGACCCGACACATTATCGCCTTCCAACACTACTTCGACGCGCCAGCTTTACATTTCCAATCAAGTACACCGAGCGCGCGAGAAGGTTGCGGCATTGGAGGAAGCGGCGTCCACCCTCATCCGTTCCGCGTCGAACTCTTCTCAAGAGAGCACTGTAAGGTCGATGTCCTGGACAGGCAGTGAATTGACGGCTCCGGCAACGGCTGGGCTTGAGGTTCCTGGTGACACGGTGGATTCCCTTGGGGCTGACGACAAGGACAAGTTGGTCCGCGCGATGCGGGAGATTGAAGGGTTAAACAGTCGCATACGCGAGCTCGAGGCTCAGCGTAGGTCATCCTGGGCATTGGGAATGTCGGATGACCCGCCTCCGGGGTATAATGAATAACCTGTGCCATGATTAGGAATAATTGAATGATCTTCCCTCATCCCAGGCAAGTTAAAATCCTTAATGCAGCTTACTGTACAACATGCGAGGTACGAGCAAATTATGTTGTACCGTCTGTCTACGCTCGAGAGACTACAGTGGCGCCTGTGCGCATTTTTCTTTGTGAGGTCTCTTTCAACAAGTTGTTGCGGAACGTTGATGCAACTAACCTACAGTACCAAGTTGCGCCATAGCTTACGTCAAACGGCGAATGTGACTACCGTCTAGGATATGTGCCAGGAACTTTCTTCGCGAAATGAAATCGACAAGTTACAGCCGTAAAGTAAGGGAGCACCGGCCCGATGACCCGAATCGATCGCGAGTGACTTACGTTTTCTTCAGGGCCTTCCCCGGGCTTCCTCTCTTGTTCCTCTCCCAATGTCATGGGTACATATGCGTCTTCCGTCTTTGCAGGCACTCACCATGATGATTCTAGGCTGCTCTCGATGAGCTGGCCAAAAAGCTTCCCGCCGCCGACCAAGAGCTTATCGCTCGCGTTCAATCACTCCGGTCGCCCGAGGTCACAACAACCCATTCCGGTCCCCTTCATCTCCCTAGCCCTCAGGCGGTGGCTGAACACTTCTCGCGCATTGTCGCAAAGTGGGTGCCCCATGTATTCACTCCGCACGAACGACAAACCGCACGCCTCGACTGTCTCCGCTACCTGGTCATCGTGCGTGCGATCGAGAAAGTCGAACGAGACATACACCCGCGACAGCTTCCTGAGGAGGTAAAAGCACAGCTTGCCTTCGCGCGGATGAGCTACACGCTCAGATACTTCCGGGTCTTCCGAATCAATGATCTCCCCGTCGAAATCATCAGCAACATACTTCGCCTTGCTATATGGGATTCAATGAAGCGCCCGGTGGATGCGCGGTTACGCGTAACGTGGACTTGCAGGCGATGGAGGGTAATTGCCCTCTCCGATTCCACGTTGTGGAACGCGATCTGGTTCAGTGGTGCAGGTGCTCGGCTCGATCGCGCATGGGCATGGTTTGAGCGCGCTCACCAGGCTCCGCTCGACGTGCGTATCGACGGCGATAGTTCCAGCGACGACGAAAATCACGAGGACGATGATCAGGACCGCGACGACGACGAAGATCAAGACGATATCTCCGAGTCAGATGCCCACGCCGCCGTCACAGATATCTCTACTCCTCCTCCGACTGTGGGCGACATCGGGCAAATTCTCCTTCGCTTATTCACCAAACTTACGACCATCCGCATGCTCATCATCACGGTCAATGATTGGAAGAGTGCGCTTCTGGTGCTGGAACTCCTCAGGGAACGTGGTCCCTCGTGTGTTCCCTTGCTACAACGCTTTGAACTTCATCGCGGCGGGCTTAAGAACGACGACAGGAGGAATATTCCCTGGCCAAAGATAACCCTTGAGCCCTTCGTTGGTGGGGCTGTCGCACCCTCATTGGCATATTTGTCTTTGAATGGGGTAGCCGTTGACTGGTCAAGGTCTGTCGTTGCAAACCTCAGTACTTTGGACCTTCGACGCCTTCCTGCTACCTACTCCCCCGATGCTGTGCGTTTTCGTGAGATTCTCGCGAACTGCCCACGCTTGCAGAAACTCTCGATGGATGGTGGTGGCCCCAAATTCGAAGAGCCCAATGGGGAGACCATAGTGCCTGTTGACCTTCCATATCTGCGCACTTTGGTCATCGCTGACTTCTCCCTCCAACACGCCCAGTTCCTCTGTTCCCAATTCACGGCGCCAAACGTGAACGATCTCACCCTCATGAATGTCTGCGGCGCCGACTATCTTCCCCTCTTCGTCCAACTCACTGGCACCTTTCCAAAAGTTCAATTGCTCACTGCATACTCTGTTCAGTTCCAGAGTACCCCTGAAGGTCTTTCCACAATGACGAGGTGGCTCGACTCCATGCCGCTTCTTGCCTACTTGCGAGTTGCGAACGTCGCCAATCAATTCTTCGGGATCTTCTTCCGTCCGGGCGACGTGACGAAGCCTGTTGCGCCCAAGCTCGTCACCGTCGACTTCCAGTCAATTGAACCGAACATTATAACCCAGTGGGTCTCGGATCGGCACAAGTATAAGACCCCATTGCGCCAAGTATACCTCTCGGAGGACTTGGTTGCACGCATCAACAAGGACCACATCAAGGTGATCACGAGTCTCTGCATATTGGCCAAGCTCCCTCGCGGAGCCACAACCCCCGAAGAGGAGGCCTTGTCGAGACTCGACTCGAATCATAGTTAACAGTCCTGGCACCCTATTATTTTACCTCTACCCTCCCACTACTGTATTGTCGTATACACGATCTCGAGCATCAGCGGAGGTCATCCTGGGCTTCAGGCCTGTCGGATGAACCGCCTTCAGGATATATTGAGTAGCGGAATGTGCAGAGTTAGAGAGGAGGGATCCAGGGATACACAAGTAGGGTAGGGATTGGACCTGTATACATCGTGCTGAAAGACCTTCAAACCTTGCTCGAATCATTTGTGCATTTGATCATTTGACCCGAAAGCTGGTTGAAAATTCAACCGTTGATTCCATTTTTAGTAATTTAAAAGAGCCATATCTAACGGCAATATAGTCCTCAATACGATGCATCTGACACAGCCGGCAAGTGCCATGGCCGCGGCTTCATGGCATTTGGACGGCGTGGGACCGACACTGGCCATGGCGTTGGCCAGGCGTTGCATGGACGTTGGTCAATCTCTTTGTTCCCTTTGGCAGGGTGGGAATGGGGTTTTTCTCTGCGGCCCGATTATCGGCAATCATTCTGAACTTTAGTAGTTTCAATATTCTTTGTTTCGTTTCCCTCCTTCCCTTTGAAAATTTGTTCATTATGCGCTGAATGTTGATCCCAAGATGGGGTTCTATGTTCTTCAGGTTTTCTGAACATTGCGAAGGGGTGGGATCTCATCGGGAATTCTGGGGGAGCACCTGGGCTCTTGCCTAGGCTCAAGCGGCATGCAGAATAAATTTCCCACAATGCAGGAGTCAGCTGAGGCAAGGTGTGTGATTTATAGTCATGCATTTCACTTGTGTACTCCATATACTGAAGCCTATCCTTTTCAGAGTCAAGCTGCAACTACCCAGAAAGGGGTGGGAAATTTTGGCAATGTTCGGCCGAAACTTAGCATTCACACGCTGACAATAAAACAAAGAAATTGTCCAACGCCTGGCCAACGCCATGGCCAGTGTCCGTCCCACGCCGTTCAAACGCCATGAAGCCGCGGCCATGGCACTTGCCGGCTGTGTGACTGCCAAATCCACAAGTCCTACTCGCAACCGCATAGAAAACAGGCATGGTTGAACGGAAGATAGGGGCCAGTTGATGCGATCACCAACAACGTCGCCTGCGTAGAGTAAACGGCAGTTGAATATGCGCCCGTTGCGAATAATTTTATCTCGTCTCCGCCGCACTCGATTTGGAGATGGTGGGCGGCAGGAAAGGATGAGTGAAATTTACAGCGAGCACTGCACCTTTTTCAACCCGGGACTTTGCTATTTCGGCATTGAGGACTCTTCCTCAGTTGGACTGCTGAATATGACCTCGTACTAACTATGGATCAAACTGTAAGGACCCAAATTTGCGTCTGGGGTTTCTAGCTTCACCCTAAACAGTCTCTGGCTCCATAAAATTTCCGCCCCGGAAAATAAAAAAATCGACGTCGCGGCTGAACCCGGGCCAGGGTCCGGTCCGGCATTCACGGCCCGGCACTCGACTCGAACATCTGTCTGAAATCGAACCGCGACCAATCCGCCTACCATAACCCGACAACCGAACTGAACCTTCAACAAAGCTCGCGTGCGACCCGGAAAGCGACAATGACTTGAGTCGAGAAATTCAATATCATAAACTTTCGGCCGCGTCGGCCCGAGTTGGGCGTGCCGACGTCCCTGACACCAACTTTCGTTTCCTCCATGTCTGCAGTTCCGCCCGATCTGCCTCCAAGCCAACCTGTGACCAATGTAGAACCTCTGGCCGCTCGCCGTCGCAGTTGGGCTGCTAGGTCCACGTCTCGGCCTGCTGCCGATGTCGATGTTCGCAGTCGCATCCGATTCTCGTCCAGCGCCGCCACTCCAGCGACCGCAATTCCCTCTGACATACCTTCGCCGGGTGCGAAGAAGCATACCAATGCAGTCATCGAAGCCGCTCGCATTCGCAGTAGAGACGAGCAGGAAATGCAGAATCTACTACAGTCGGCTCAAATTGCGTTTGAAATGTGAGCGATGTTCTCTCTCTCTCTCTCTCTCATGTCCTGACTTTTATCTATCTTCAGCTACAATAGTGATATCGAACCAGAGCATGACACCGAGAGGGCAAATGAAGGGCGGTGGTGTTCCTGCAAAGCCTGTAGGTATCGAGTGGCCAAACAAAATCGTATGCAAACGCATGGCATCTGGTCTACTGCCGTTCGCTATCCTGGTAAGTTAAGTTGTCCAGCGACTATAGTATCCTCAACCGCTTTTTAGGCGAGAAGAATTACAATGATATCTGGGGCGGGAATGATACATCTGTCTTCGGCATGCTCTTGCGAAACCCGTACCAGAACTCAGTTGTCTCGCCGTACGGCCCAGAGTGGCGTCGTTTCGCCCTGCGGCCCAAACCCATTGCATCTTACCACATGACTGCAATCCTCCAAACAATCAACCTCAACCGAAAGCTTAATGACCAGGCACAGCGAACGATCGACGCCGTCGAACCCAAGACTTGCATATGGCAAGCGCCGGAGGATAATGCTGTCTCTGCCGCTCCAGCTGACCGCAAAGACGCTTTCCCTACTGACAAAAAGATTTTGTCCGATGCTCAAAGCCCACCGCCGATCACGGATAGCTCCGCGAGAAATAGCAAAGACATTTTTCGTGCCAACACAAAGGCTTCATCCGATACTGAAAGCCCGCCGCCGGTTGCAGATGGTCCCACGAGAAAAGGCAACTTCCTCTCCAAGCTGCTCACAGTTATCTCGACCAAAGCTCAGGCGAAAGCGGAGGCTCAGGTTTTAATTCAGACTCTAGCCAAATTGATCTTGGACGAGGAGGCCGGACGCTGGCCTGACCAAATCACGCGTGACATTGTCGCAAACTATCAAGTGAAAACTGGCATGCTTAACAAGATCAAGCATTTGCGGAATGCTCAGCCGATTCAGTACCTCCACTTGCTTAGGGCCGGCTACTTTGAGCCTATCCCGGTCGCATGGGCTGACCAAGTCAGCAACCCGTTGAAATTTTCGATTGAGGCTGCTGGGGGTTGGCGCGGAATCACTCCGTCGTGGCGCGGCTACGAGGACACCGCCGAGGAAAGACTCTACTGGGTCTTGAATCATCGTGAGGGCACGCCGGGCGTGCGGATGAAGCCCGACTTCATCTCAGAGATGGTAAGTGGACTCCGGCTCTCACCCGATTTCTGACTCAATGATTGGCCTCCTTCAGAACATGGCTCGCGATCGCATGGCGTCGGCCGTTGAACCGCCGCCCGAGTACTTTTCTTCCGACGATCAATGCCACGTCCAGCACAAAACCGATGGCTACTCTAAACAGGTCTTACCCAAGCCGTTCCACCCCTCCGACCTTCCCGAGACACCTGACGACGACACCATGATCCTCCTCGACGTCTCCGGCTCCATGGACTTCGATCCTGTGCGGCCTGTGTACGACAAATATTTAATCACTGGTTATGAACCGAGCAGTCAACCAAGAAACAAAGGTTTGCCTACAAGTTCTGCCTTGGATAATTTGTTGATTTTCGTTGGTTGCAGATGTCGCTAAAGCAATCGTTCGGCGATTCACCGACGCCATGGCCCATCACGACCACGTCTCCAGCGGTTATGATTTGGTAACATTTTCGTCGCACGCCAATTTTGTCGGCACCGTCAATCATCGGAATTTCGAGCAAGTCTGGGCGAAGATTCGGATTAGTGGTGGTACACGTGTTATGACTGGTTGGCAGAAAGTCAAACAGCGGCACTTTGAAAAGCATCGCGAGTCCGCTATCTGGCATCCTGACTTGTAAGTTGGTCCTCAATGATGTGGTATGATTCTCGGTTGAACCACTCGCCTGCAGCGGTTGGCAAGCGGGTCCAGAGACCCCGATCCTGCGTCTGCTCTTGCTTCTGGACGGCGAAGCTACTGATAGTAAGTTCGAACTTACCGGCGCGCATGCACTCACTCATGTCCGTTTAGTGGACGAATTTGAGCTCGACCTCTTGGGCCTCTCATGGGCCCATGTAACGATCTTTTTAATCGGTGCGTCTAAACAATAGCTACTTTACCGTTTGGAGGCCAATCTTCTTTTCAGGCCCCGATGGGTTAGCCTTTATCGTATCCATTCCAATGCGAGCTCAATTAACTCTGCATATACTTACAGCTGTCCGCATCATCACAGACATGCCAACGAATTGCAGCGCATCAGCGACGTCAATCCGTCAGTCCCAGTTCCTGCACTCGAGTTGTAGTCTTTCCTAACGTCCTCCTCAGCCACGTCAGCTTCGTTGACGCTCAAGGCAATACACCCGAGCGCTATGTTACGCATGAACTGCTCAAGCGACATCTTGGTGTTGATTTGACCTTGGCGCAATTCAAAGAGATGGAGACGCTTCCAGCGTATAGTAAGTAGGAATATTTAATTTTATCCTTTTACGTTGTACTACATACAGTACACACTTGTATCGCCATTTGCCAGTCTCGTTCGGCCTAAAAATGTCTACCGATGTTGACGCCGAACCCTGTGCGCGAGAAGTTGAACTTTGGCACCAGCTCTTCCATCGATGGCGTATTTTCTATTCATTCGTGTTCAATCTTTAGATAGAGGTGACCTTGATCCGAAACACGTGGGATCAGATTCGCCAAACTCCGATTCATCATTCCTCCTCTCTCCTTGTAAGCAACCCTCAAGGCTGGCGCCTTTCCCACAGCGACTTCAAAGTCTCAAGAACTCAAGCAACGTTTCAGTTTGCGGTTTCGGGAATTTGGACTGCAAAAAGAACCCTCAACGCTCCGTTCCCGAGGTTGACTACTAAGTAGTTCTCGGGCGCTCGAGGAACACTTCCATTCGGTTCTCCTAGAGCGGCCTTATCACGAACGTTCTAAATCCGTTCCACCCTCAAAGTTTGTAAGTCAACTCGGCGTCGAAACCGTGTGAAGATTCCAAGTCGGCGTTTACGGCTTTGAGGCTGAAGCGCTGCCAGAATGCTACCCTTTGTCTTCCTCCACCCCATCGAATCATGGATTTAGAAAATTTTGACGACGCCGCTGGAATCGACCCCCAGCCTCTGGATGAAAAGCCGCAATCGCGCATCTCGGCCCACGATGCATTGGAGCTGATTGACAACATCAGGAAATTCGGGAAATTCTTGTTTGAAGTTGTGTGGATGCCAATTCTCGGCAATATTGATCCGACGTTTGCAACGGCTTGTCAGACATTGTAAAATCGCCATCATCTTTGCGGCTACTTGCAATCCTTGCACAGTCTGTGAGAAGATTATGAAACGAGAGAACATTTGGGACGCAAATGCAATATATATCAATTCTGGCACACTCCTGTGCGTTTTAATTTTACGCATCTATCGTGATCGAGCATATACTACACGCGTTCATTTGAGGAATAACGGACAAATACACCTACAGAGCAGTAAACGGGCAGCGCCGAAGAAACTTCTGACTTCAAATGGGCTGCCGGGCGTAGTCAAGCCGACTCAAGCGATTGTTGATCATGATCATCAAGTCGCGTTGACATCTGCACGCGGACTGATGGACTTCGAGTTGCTCTTGCCTTCTCCCACCATCTTCCCTTTCTCCCCACTTGCTCCCCACTCCCTTCTCAAGTCATTGTCTTCGTCGCAAGCCTTTGATTGCCAGGACTTCTAGCAGCCCAAACCTCATGAATTGTTTACACAAGCCCTCAACCTCAAGCGCTCCAGACTCATGCAATTACCGGGACCTGCGACGCAGGCCCTTGACCCTCAAGACTACCTCTCAAGTCACTCGTATGTTCAAGACCTCAAGGCCTCAAGTCCTTCAAGTCCTTCAACCCTCAAATCCTTCAACCTTCTTCAAGCCCCAATCTTTCTGTTTCCCCGAGTCGCAGCCTGCTACAAACTCTTCGAGACGTCGAGCCGCAACACCATCAATGCTCAAGCCCACCTTAGTCTGCAAAACATCGCAACAGAGTCATCGGCCACTATTGTGAGCGCGCAAGCAGCGCAGGATATTGTTTTAATTGGGAATGACGGTGAGTTCTTACTCTCGACATTGTTCATTACTGGACGCAACCGTGCTGTACTTAGCATACACTTGAAATATATTCTCTTCATAATTATTCTGTGTGCTTCTGTTACCTGTATGTACTAAATGGTGCAATGGGGGATGATGGCCTGGCTAGCTTGAGTACCTTAAATGGCCTTGGAATCTCTTCTAACGCATTATCTGCCTTGCGTGCTCTATGAAATGTGCGGATATTGCGAACATTGTCAATGGGCGCACGCTTGCCATAACACAATATATTGTATGTCACAATTATTGTGAAGATTGCGAGCCTTGCGCACATTGTAATGCGGTTGTAATGCGTTGTAACAAATCCCCAGATTTCCTGATGAAAGGATGGTTTTCCTTAGCCACCCGACGAGCACGCTGGATGGATTTGCTTGGGGATTATGCTGGGGCAGAGCTCTTCCTAATCTCCGGTTAGAATGGACAGGACGGTTGAGAGTCAATGCAGCTTATCACATCATCAGGGGAATCTTTACTTGAAAGGGTTCTGGACGACCCTCTCCTCGCCATCGGCCGGGATGAAGGTGATACATGATACTCTTTCGTGCCTGCGGTGTCTCACCGCCCCGTCAAGATGCGGGCTTCCAGTTGATGCACGCATATTACATCCTTGAAACGACCCTTCTTGAATTTCTGGACCGTCGGGCGAATTTCGAAATTGTTTTTTGGCAAGGTATGCATTTGATCAGTGGCAATACTCAGTATTTCTAACAAATACATCCAGTCAACTACCACTCGACGATACACAGTGGAGGTTCCTCTTTCAATGTTGCCTCGCGAAATTTGGCTCGTTCATTACTATTTGAGCATCTGCTCAACCTGGACGTCGCTGTCCATACCTTTCGCGACTTAAATGATCCCTCGTGGCTGACGTTCAAGACCGAAAGGAGGCCCATGTTCGTTATGGTCAACGATGGTCATGTGTCTGACACCTGCGGGTTTCACGACGAGCGCGCTCTCCTCCAAAGAAGTTTCTTGTTTCAGCTCGTCAGCGGGGGCATGGCTATCGCCCTGCTCAACGGCGCAGAGTTTCGCGACTCCAAGGTCTGTGTTGCATATATTCAACCAATGTCGTGTTGATATCCCCGCAGATCATGTCATTTGTATACCACGAAGCGCATCAACGCAGCCGATATGCACTCCCTCAAATTATTTCCGCTGCTGTCAATCGGGCCAAACTGTCACTCGACGAGGAGGTGGCTAAGCACAATCCAGGCCAACCATTTTCCCTTCCTTCAATCGACCAGCGATTCAAACCACCCCGCAGTCGGATGGTTGAATTTTCTCAACGAGTCGTGCAGCATATGCGGTTCGAATTTGCTCAAGAACTGCTCTTCATATTCATTTTGCATGCTGCCATCCTTCCAGAGTTATCCTTGGCCGAGCGTGCTCAATCTCACCAACTCCTTCCCCGTCCACTGATGGATCTACTTTTCAAGTCGTTTCTGCCCAGAGTGTTCTTAATCGCGTCGGCCCTCCCTTTCGATGTCGACGGAAGAGTCTTTGTGTCCTTGATATCTATCATCATCACACATTCCAATGGGCTCCCAGATATCATCGGACGAGCTGCATACGAAGAAGCTCTGGCCGTTTGGAGCCCTTTATCCCTTCCGATTCCTAATTTCACTGCCTTTCGCGCCCGGCACCCATCTGTCCCTGCCAATACAGCACTCGGTGGCACGAATGCCCGCCGAACCTACAAGTTGCTTCCTTTCCATCACTCGGTGTTCGATTTCACCTCCATATTATCAGTCGATTCTTTGGTTGAAGAAGAGGGACCCGCATCAGCTGCCCACCTCGACTTTGGGATACCATTTTCCGATACTAAACATTGGCATAATTCTTCGTCGATCCTACCGAGTCATCTCGGTGGAGAGGACCATACGACGTTGGATGAACGCCAGCGCCTGCGTCAAAATCGCAACAATCAGCGATTTATGTCGACCCTTCAGAAAAATGCCGCGACTCTGACCGGCGCGCTTGGAACAAGCCTTCAGCAGATTGTCATTGTACCTGTGAAAATGGCCTCCAAAAATTCAAAAGCTCCCAAGGTGCGAAAGATTCTCCGATTATTCTCTCGATTCTGACAGAAATGAGTCGTAGGAGCGCCCAGCGCAGAACCGCCAGTCTGGCCGTAAAGGAAAACCCGCTTTGACTTCCGCACAGCAACTCCTGGAAAAGATCAAGCAGGAGAAAGCTGCCTCCCAAGATGATCTCTCCTTCAAGTGGTGGCAGAAGGAGCTCGATGGCATGGCTCGACTAACCACCGACGCGAAGGTTGAGAAGTTGCAATCCATGTTTCGGAACAAGCGATCCGACGAGCCCATGATCGGTCTGGAGATGCGCCTATACTCCATTAATCTGACTTTACTCCAGTGGATCGAAAGCTCTGACCAAGAATCACCCTCCGTACGCGACAAGTTCACGCTCGCCATTTTGAAAGAGGTGAAAGCTCTCTGCGAACATCAGAAGCTGACGTCCTCTGCGGCCAATATTATCAAAGCTGTTCTTGCGTCACTCGGCTTCGCCGCCTATTCGTCGAGCCTCGTTTCTGAGTCTGTCCAGCTTCCTGACAGAGATCTTTCGTTCACCTTCCAAAAACTATTTTCGAGATCGACCAAGAAGCCTCAGTACCCCTTCATGAAAACAAGCGAGGACCCAGTTGATTGGCAGCTTCGCCTCTTTGGCGACTTTATGAATCGCTCCATGGATGGGGCTCGCGATCCCCGAGTTGCTTTCACGCCCGATGCATGGCAAAGGGATGTGCTGGATTGCATCGACCAAAACTTTTCCGTCCTCGTTATAGGTTAGCGGTCAGTTCGTAGTTTGCGCCACCCGACTAAAATTTCTGCAGCTCCTACAAGTGCAGGGAAAACATTCATTTCCTATTACTCGATGGAGAAGATACTCAGGGACTCCGACGACGGCATACTGGTGTACGTCGCACCTACCAAGGCGCTGGTAACACAAATCGCAGCGGAGATATATGCCCGATTCAAAAAGAACCTCAGTAGCAGTTCGTCTGATCATTTTCAACCTTATATCAAATATTTGACCGTCGTCGCTGTAGAATCTCTCTGGGCGATCCACACTCGAGACTATCGTGTGAACGACCCTTTGAAGTGTCAAATTCTAGTTACTGTTCCCGAAATCTTAGCGGTAGGTTCCTTGCTCTCTTTCCATTTCGTGGTCTAATTTATGAAAGACGCTCCTGCTTTCGCCTCCCCTCGCCCGAGTCTGGACTCCGAAATTGAAGTCGTCAGTTAATCACGTCCGGCTGCTTGTTTAATCTCACAGTTCGTAGAATAATCTTGGACGAGATCCACTCGATTGGTCAACAGGAGGGCGGTTCCGTTTGGGAGCAGATAATTTTGATGGCACCTTGCCCGATTATGTGCGACATACAGTTATTTTTGACTTATCATTTCTAACCTTTTGTTTCAAGTGGGCTTTCTGCAACGGTGGGATCACCCCAGGACTTCAGCCAGTGGCTTGAATCTGTTCAAACAGCCCATGGCTTCAAGTATCGAGTCATCGAACACCCTCACCGTTACTCGCACCTGCGAAAGTTTGCGTACATCATGGATGAGGAGGCCTCGACGGAATTCAGAGGTCTAGACCGTCATGAAGACACAAAACGGACCCGTTTCCTCCATCCAATCTCGCTGATGCCCATTGGTATCCGTTCAATTCCGGACGATCTTGCCCTTGAAGCAGCAGACACCCTGACACTTTTTCGAGCCCTGAAAGAGCATGCGCCGATCGCCAGCTGCGAGCCTCTGGATCCTCGAACGTTCTTTAGCTCAGAACCCGGTGACACTCTTCTGGTTCAAAAGGACATCATCCGCTATGAACGTGCTCTGAAGGAGAAACTGGTGTCGTTCATGAAGGGCCCAGACAATCCCGTGGCGTCGAACATCATCCTTTCATTGCAGGACCCGAAAATCGGCTCGCTCCATGATCCCAACAAAGCTCCTTCTCGCGACGACTACAAGAACAACCTCATCTATCTCTTGTCTGACCTTCACGTGAAAGGCGAGCTTGTGAGTCTGAATTTCGTGAAATGTATGGAGCAAACATACTCAGTAGCGTCTTAATCCTTTAGCCCGCGATTTTGTTCTCGTTCGATCGAACGAACTGCGATATTTTAGCGCAGAAGCTTCTTTCAACGCTTGAAACCGCGGAGAGTAATTGGCGAAACAGAAGTGTCGAGTGGAAGACCAAGATTCAGCAATGGGAACGGTGGAAGTTGACGCAGGCCAAACTGCGCGAGAAAGCGACGGCAAAGGCTTCGAAGCAACGCAAGCGAAACGAAGACGATGAGCCCGAAAGTCGAGAAGATCACCAAAATTGGGAAAGCTTGTTCGATCCCCATGAGCCTTCGCCTCCATTCTCATTCGCTGGGATGACGACTTATTCCAAGTCGGAGCTCGCCGAGCAGATTCTCGAACTGCGGCGATGGTCTAGCACTCCAGGTTGGGCCTTGGATGCACTCGAGAGGGGTGTAGGAATTCACCACGCTGGGATGAACAAGAAGTACAGGAGTTTGGTGGAAAGGTACGCGACGTCTTCTCGAGGTCCGCTTAGAATTTTTGCTCATCGCCGTCCAGTTTGTTTCGCCAAGGTTTCGTACGCGTCATGATCGCCACGGGTACGAGAAATGCCTCGTTTTGTTCTCTAAACTGACGCTGGTGTAGGAACATTGGCGCTCGGAATCAATGCACCGGCCAAGACAGCGGTCTTTTGTGGAGATTCACCCTTTTTAACAGCGCTGATGTATCGCCAATGCGCCGGGAGAGCAGGAAGACGAGGGTTTGACCTCCGCGGGAACGTCATATTCTACGGCTTACCCATGGAACGAGTGCAGCGGTTGGTGTGCGTCCTTCCTTTTTATTTTTCTGTAGAGGTACTTAACGAACCCAACCCTAGAACGTCGAGGCTTCCACCTCTCGGAAGCAGTTTCCCCCTCACCTCAACTCTCTCTTTACGATTGATGAATCTCCTGAAGGGGTCCAACGACGCCGAAGCAGCTGTGGCAGCTGTGGCGTCCATCCTCAGTCTGCCTCGAATTTCTTTCGTCTCCGAAATTGGCCGAGCCCAGATGTTGAACCATATGCGGTTCAGTATTGAGTATTTGCGTCGTTCCGGCCTCATAGACAAAGAGGGCAATCCCATGAATCTCTTCAGCTTGGCTGCGCATCTCTACGTCGGTTTTCCTGACCCTCCTTTCCACCCTCATTTTGACTTGATTCCCAGTACCACGAACCGAGCAACTTTGCTCTGATTGCTCTGCTGAAAAGCGGCGCTCTACACGACATCTGCGAGCAAAGCTCAATGGTCGCGAAACGAGAATTTATCCTCATAATGGCACATCTCTTTGGCCGTCGTTATATCTCACGGGTTTACGCCAGCGAGGCAAACCTGGCTATCGCCAGGAAGTCTCCTTCGATGGTTGTGCTTCCCGACCTGCCAGAGTCCGTCCGGGAAGTATTTGAATCCCATAACCAGCAAATCATCCGTACGTTCAGCGGATACGCTCTTGCTTGTGCTGCACAACTGGAGATGAAATCGGACGTCGACCACAATTGCCTGCCGCTCAGCAAAATATCCTATCCGGGCAGCCCCCAAGCAGATCCATGCATTTTACGATCTCGACTTCGGGAAACAGCGATCCACGTCGTCGCTCGCTCCCTGTTCGCAGCCAACTCTGGCCATACAGACGAGTTCACCAGCGTCGAGGAATTGTCGCGCTCCGCGCGGAATGGCCTGTACTTGAATAACAACGCCATACCGTCCTTGAAACCCTTGACAACCAGAGACGGCGAACACGTCCTGAACGCTTACCTCCTGGATTTCTTCATCCACGGGCAGGTATCTACACTGGCGAACGCCAACGGGATCCGCCGTGGCGACGTGTGGTATCTTCTTCAGGACTTCTCGTTAACTCTAGCGACAATTGTCAACTCGCTGAAACAGCTGTTTTTGTCGGTCCCGGAAGACGCGGAAGCCGGCGAGGGACATGATCCTGCGGAGAGAGAGGACGACGAAGAGATGGAGAATGGCTTTGAGCGGCCGCCCGGGGTGAAGGATCGGGATTGGAGGCTGTATAGCATCGCCTACGAGGCACAGCGTGACTTTGACGAGAAATTCAAGGCGATGTGGGCTTGAAGGAGGGGAAGCCGATTAGCGAACTAGAGTAGTGTCCACACCTCACCGAAATGCCGAAATCTCTGTACCGATTCACTTTGCTGTTGTCTATAGTCATAATATTTCGGAATTTTGTTCGTCCTCAGGAAGAATCGAGATGGGAGTACATCGGCCGTGAAGACATTGACGCGAGAAGAAAGAAGAAAAACTATAAGTCTACAACTGAGCACAACAAGATATGCGTACATCTACAGGAGGAGGTAGTATTGCTGAGAGGACGAAGCTCATCAAACAAAACATTGTAAGTTTCTCGGATCGACGATCCAAATCGCAGCCACAGAGGCATGCTCATTCGCGGTAGAGTCCTCGTCCTCGGCCTCCTCCACCAGCCGCCCCGCCAGTCTCGCAGCCTTGATCTCCCGTAACAGCGCCTTGACACTTGATTTTGTCGTGGTCAGGGTCGTCCAACCGAGCTCCGCACCGCGCAGCATGCTCTTCACCGCATGGGGTGACAGTCGCGAATTGATTTTCGCAGCAGGCGTGTGCTGAGCGTCCCCGTCCCCGAGGCCCCGCCCGTTGGAGGCGATCGAAGCCGCAGTCGCGGACGCACCCTCCTGCGCAAGGAGATCCCGGCAGACTTTCGTCATGGAGCGAAAGAACCGAGAATGCGGCTCCGGGATGCCTTGAACGGGCGGGAGTGGTGGTGCTGGGTACAGTCTTATTGGAAGCAGGGGGATGAAATTGGCGGGGTAGCGCGAGTCTTGCCAGAACAGCGCCTCGGCATCCGAGAGAGAGATATTGTCTGTGGGGAACAGCGCCTCCGCTCTCCGCACCTCGCGGTCGCCGCCTATTCGCGAAACGATGCGCATGCAGCGTTCGCGCGCCTCATCGCTCGTCCAGAATTCGACTTTGGGAGTTGAGGGGTCCGCGCCGCTGAAGAGCTTGTCGTGGATCTCCTGGAGGAGTCCTTTGCCCATTTCTTGGAGGATGTGCGTTGTCAGAGCGCGGCTGTGCTTGACGATATCTTGCGAGAGGCCGCTGCTGGGCTCCGGCGCCTCTGCAGCTATTCGTTCCTGCGGCTTCCACTCGCGATACTTTTGGGGTGGGAGAAATCGCGCGGTGGCCTCCTCGACGGAGGAGGGGAGTGGCGAATGCGTGAGATCGGAGACGAGCGCGACGAGAACTGAGAGATCCAGATTGATCTGGCGGGTGGGCTGGAGGGGCCCTGGCGGCGGCTTCGGCGCCTTGAGGACTGGTATTGGAAGCTCCCTCTCGGGCCTTTCGCCCAACTCGACGTCGATGCCCATGTCGCGCAGACATTGAATGGTCTGTGCTATCCGCGGGTCGCTCGCTTCCCCGTTGGCACGGACGGGCGAAGGGTCTAATCGAGTGAGCCGCAGCGTAACGCGGGGGGTTTCTGGCCCATCTATACCCTCGATTGGATTTGCATTTGCGGCATCGATAAGCACGCGACCCATTTGCAGAATGGAGTTGTCGAATTGAGTTTGGGCAAGACTTGGTCTGCGCTCGGGGTCGTCAGAGTCGGATTCCGAGTCTGTCAGGTACGAGTCGATTTCTCTGAATTCAGCCAATATCCCAGCGTTTTTGATCCTAGGAAAGTTCTCAGGACAAGAAAAGCTATGTCTATGCATGAACTGACGTATTTATTCGGATCCATCGCCGACCATTGTCTGCAACAACGTCCACCTTGGTGGACGGTGGCCTCCGTCCCTTGCGCTCGCGTCGATCTGCGCCATCCGAGGGATTGAGCTGCAGAAATTTGAAGACAGAGACAACGGATGACGCGTGTTCTATCAGTTCCTGGTATACTGCCACCAGATAGGGCGCATGAGTTGATATTGGCTGTTCATGCTCCGAGGCAGGATTAGACAAAAACTACTGATTAAATGCGCAAGATGAGCGAAGGCGCGTATGCACAGAGAGACTGGGCAAGCCTTTTCCAGAATATCGATATCGAACTTGATCGACTCTCGCAACTTCTTGATACCTGGAACGTTTTCGTGGCGTAGCCATTGCCCGTCGTCGTTCGGATCGGCGTCGACCGACGAATCAAGGATTGGAGGAACCCCGGCGAGTGGTTTGAAGTTCAAGAGCGCGTCAAATATGGTTTGGAGTTTTTTAAGCAGTAAATGAAGCTCAGGATGAGCGGTAGAAGCCATAGCCAGACCTCGAACGCAAAATTCGGAGTCAAGAAGCGGGGGGCTGCAGACAAACTCTCGGAGGCTGGAGCCAAACAACCGCCCTCGGCCCAGAAAAGAAATTTTGACCGATTTCCAAAAATCCAGTAGTTCAAAGGTTTGAGTCTAATCTACGAGTAGCAATCACAGATAAAGCCAGTGGTATGCCACAGAGTATGAGATTGGGCTCATAGCGCCGAATCAGGAATGTTGGACCACCACTGCGAACGAGGGATAAGCGTCGAAACCATACTGCAGATAAGCATGCGGAGCATACCGGATGACACTCCCCGCCGTCCCAATGCCACACCCGCGTCGCATCCCCAATGACCATCTTCGCAAACTGCATCCCATTCCCCGCCTCGACGTTCTTCATCCACCACATCACCACCCAATGCCGCGTGATCCACTTGTACCACACGTAGTACTTCCACTCGTACGCATTGATTACCCGCGGGTTGAGGTAGATGCGCTCCATATCAAACTGCCGGCGGAGGTCGTACGGGAGGTTGAACGACTCGGACGACCAGCACTCTTTATCGCTTGAGGGGCGGAACTGGAGCGGCGGGGTCGTCGCGGGCGTGAGGGAGGCGGGCTGCGGGTACGCTGGGTGCGTCTTCGGGAGCGGGCGCGAGAGCGGGGCGGTGGAGAGGCGCCCGGGGATGCGAAGGGAGAGGGGTAACACAGGGTCCGCGCGGAAGGCGACGATGCCGTTCCAGCAGGCGAAGACGGGGGCGGGCTCGTCATGCATCACTGCTTCCATGCCGGCGTCCTCTAGGAAGTACGGCCAGAGAGAGGATACGAGACGGCCAAGGCGATCGCGCACGACCCAGGCGTCGTAGAGACTAGCGACAGATAAGAGACAGAAATCATAGCGGAAGTGAGGCGCTCACCCCCATCGTCCCACATCTAATCCACAGACCATATCCCACTCGCCATTTTTCGTCTTCAAGAGCTCCACGACCGACTCGGCCTCTATCAGCACGTCGTTGCTGAACAAGACCAGGTCGTAGCCGCCGTGCTCGACGAGTGGTGCGAGGGCAAAATTGCGTGTGGCGGAGAGAAAGTCGATGCGTTCGCGGTCTGTGCTCGGGCGACTTTAGGAACACGCGAGGGCCTCGTGATACATACACATACCTGGGGGCCGCGGCACCGTATTGTCGCGGGTGAGAATGCGGTGTGCTACGCCCAGTCCGTCGAGGGTTCCCTTCCATTCGTCGAGCATTTCAGCCGTGCCGTCCCAGCTGTTGCCCTCGACCACAGAAATAAATACATTGTCCTGCGGAGATGATTAACTTGGAGCGAGGGGGACTAATCTGTACTCACGGTACCAAGGTAGTGGATGACCTTTGTAAACTCTTTAATCCAGTAAGGCAAAATGTCAATGTTGTTATTGAACATAACGGCGACGAAGACCTTGGCTGTGCAAGATTAACGTATGAACGTTAAAAATACACTAGTCCTCGCACTCACTTCCATTATTGTACCCGCTCTGCCTCGGTTCTCGCAAAGCGAGCTCTATGTCGGGCCTGTACCGATGGTCGCCGGGGAGTTCGTATGTCTTGAACATGTATAGCCCGCCGAGCGCGAGGATAACAAAGCCAATAAAGCTAGTCATCCACAGAACGTTCATTCGCAGGAATCCAGGACGCATCCGGGGGGTGTTGTTCCGTGCACCCACATGTACATCCTCCATCGGAACCACAAGCTCGTAGTCCTCTCTTGGCCTCTTCCTCCGCGTTAAGTGCCGCAGGGAGAAGGCGAACAGCACCTTCACAACCGCCCACAGCACGACACCCACGGCCATACATGATCCCCAGCTGGGGATGGTCGCCATTAATATAATGAAGCGTGTGCGTGAAATAGGCCAAGCCGGTGGCCATAGTCCTTCCTGGAGGTAGAACGTCCAATAGTCCCAAAAGTAGAGGTAGATGTACCGAAAAAGGTAGAGCGGGACAGTGACAAACGCCGTCCGCGCAAGGATTTTTAGGGCCAAGGATGATAACCAGTGAAGATAAGATGCACCGCGGGAGACAATTGGATGTTTGCTGACGACCACTAGCCAGCGAGTCAGTCCAACATTGCGGGGTCGAGGCCTAGCGTAGTTCATGTGCCGCGGTGCATTTTGCATTAGAGGGTCTTGAGCATTCAAGTGCGGGGAGAACCGGCAGGCAAGAGACTTATAACTTCGGGAAACTAGTTCCTTGACATTCTTCCGCAGCAATACACGTGTGGCGACGAGCGTCGCATCACCGAGAGCTCTCAGGCCTCAGACGTTAAGCCGTGCGGGTTGCAAAATATGGGTTGCAAGATACGGCGTTTTGGTCTCGACTGAGGACTTGCCATCAACGATCAGATATGTACCTTCATAAAAATGCCAAGAAACGGGGGTACATACTTACACGCAACCGGCTTCCGCAGCAAGATCGACCTCACGGGAAAATACGCGTGCAGGCGGCCGGCCCAACAACCCCGCGAGCGTCCCGTTGTGCGAAAGCCACCGAAATTATCCAAAGCCCATGGATTTGCCTTGGATTGAGCAATCCTCTGCAACCCAGGTTAAGCAGTGCAGCGTATAATATTGCTGCAACCGTCGAGAGTCGCGTTCTGAGGGGAAGAGGTTCAGCCTTGAATTCAAAAGGCGGGATCTCGAGAAGGAGATCCGATTGGCAGCCACCAGATGAATGAATGAATGGGCCGTCTTCGACATAGAACAAGGCATCTTCGCGTATGTTTTATCGGGCCAACGCGAGGTGTCCGTACGCCAGCCACTAAATCCAAGCGAATATTTGCGAATGATGGTTTGTTGCCTGAAGTGTGATGTGACGCTGTGACTCACCCGCTCCCTCTGCTCTACTTACTTGCACCTCTACTAACGTCGCGCCAGCGGGCTAGGGGGTGTTCTATCGGTCGGCACATCATCTCAGACATGCACCCCGCCCAACAGGCATTCTTTTTCTGTCTCTGTTACCCTTTTCTTTCTTTTACTTATGTACTCGAGTCGAACAAAATTCTTGTCAGCGACTCACCCATTACATTTTGCTGCCTTGAAAATCGCACCAAACATTTCTAAGACTCGTATCGACTAGTAGTTGTATCATCGGGTATTTGGAGTCTGACTACGGGATCGGACTACGTTGGAATGCGACTCCGAATGCGGAGTAATTTGGAGGAACTTGAACAAAAAAGCACAGAGTCTGTTTCTCAGGCTAAAGGTGCTTTTTTCTCGTTCCGTGATACTTCCTCTACCAGTGTCTGCCTGTTTTTGCCGGGAATACTCTTTTGTATTAGAAAGCTACAGTATGTTGTTTGAATAATAGTATACTATCCAGGACCCAAACCCTTACGCCCCACAGGTGAGGGGAGAAGAGGGCTGTAGTCCAATCCCTTTTCCAATCGCATTCCCGAGATTCGTATCTACCTGAGTACATCAAGCAGAATTAGCCGACGAGTGGTTGAAATCAAGCTAAAACTGACGCAAGCAAACATGTTCAAGGAGCGCTGTGTGAAATAACGTTAATGGAGTACAACGATTGACACAAGTAAAGCGAGCCTGACCTGCTGAACCTGCTGAACCGTTACGCTATTCAAGGCCGTAATGACATTTGCGACTAGTGACTGCCTTTCTACTTCAGTGAATTCCTAGGTTGGAAAGTAAATTACCGTCCTGGTGGCGCAAAGTTCCATACCTTATTGTATAAATCATTTGGTTGCTCGAAATCCATGCGCGAAAGTTGATAGGACGACAAGACTGTAGCGGGTCCCACGATGGGGTCTGCGATTTGCGATAGGTTGTATGGTCGCTGGGGGAAAGATACCGGTGGTTGAAACGAAGATGGATAGTTTGGTGCCGAGGGGGGTAGAGTGCCCGCGCCGCCGTCGACACGCATCCATCCCGCGCCTGAGTATTTAATCAGTCCATACAGATCTAAGCCATAAAGAAACCGATTGCAGACGCTGAAAATTATGAACCGCAAGAGGGCAGTTGATGGGTATCTCTAGGTGATTAGGTCCGAGACGATGGCGCACTGTATCTGAATACCTGTAATTTGCGTGAGATTAGGCTGTAAAGGAAATCTTTGTCACGTACGCAAATAGGCGAGACTGCAGGACCGGGTCATTCGATGGCTCAGCCTAAGATCAGAAATTAGCCTCGTGGTTCTTCTTCGCCTATTGCGCATACTATACCCCAGGAGGCATATTTCCGGGAGAGAATGACACTTGAACCAGTTAGTAAGAAACACGAGCATGGGCGTTCTACACACGCTGTTCGATTTCCGCGAACCTAACAACATATTAGGCATAAGTATTGATCTATTTTGGACTTGAGTACATACCAGTTTTCCGGATTTTTGTTCAAAACAATTTTCCCAACTTCGACCAACGGAAATTCATCTTCCGGCCACACTTTGGTCAAATCGTTCTATCCCGACTCAGCTTCCTGGAAAAGGAATCGGCTGAAGAGCAGACGCACGACATCATACTTGTACTTCTGGCCTTCCTCCGGTGTCATAGTCTGGATAGCTACATGCCACGTCGGGAAATTTCCTGCAGCGATACGATCCCTGCCGTGCGATGAGCTGAATAAACTCCATTGAGAACATCCGACTTGCCTCAGGTCTTGGGTGTTGTGATCAGGATTGCTGGCCGCCAATTGCTAAAGCTCTGGTGTCAAATACTGATGATATTGGCCGATTCTTAACCGGACCGACCAGTGCTTCTTCTGCAGTCAAGTTATCTATCCCTTGTTGCGAGATCACTTTTATTTTCACGTAGTGCCAGGACCCGTCCTTCGCCACGAGTTTGTAAGTATGCCCGCTCCATCCGTGCATCTAGCAGCAGTTTAGTTGCTGAAATATACTAGACGGGTAACAGACCTGCGCCCAAGAACGGGGAGCTAGAATCGTGGCGACATGAATTTGTTGCACTTGCACTGCCGATCTCGGCAAACATCTGACTTACTCCCACGGTTGGAAAACAAGATCATTACTTGATACACCGATTCCTGGTTCCTATGAACGTCGGGTCACTATAAATCCGAAAGCAGAGGTGTTTTCTCCTTACTGGGACCAATAATCCCTGAACATAGTCGGAACGAAGGGCAGCGCGATTTTTGGTTCAACTCACCATTGAATTGTAGGGGACCGAAGGTTAGTTTGGGGATCCCGCTTTTGACTTGAAAAAAAGTCAGCAAGGTCCTGCGGAATATAGAGGATCCCTGCCTGTGAATAAAGAGTGGGAATTTTGTTGGGTCACGCAGGAAAAAAACGGGGGTGTTATTGAACACTGCGAGGGAGGTTGAGGGGCGATTTCGGAAGAGCGGCGAATGCGTACCCCAGTCCCAAATGCCCATCTGCCAGGATGCTCATGAGTAAATAGATGTTGACTTATAAAAGAGAAGTGGCGAACCGATGTTCGCATCTTGATGGCAAAGCTATTGATAATTTGTCAGAAGAAAAAAAAATCCGCTGGGCGGCAAAGCACTTCACCCTCGAGGATCGCGGTTTGTATCGGGAGTCCCAGACTCTCCTGCCACTGTGGAAAAACGCATGGTCAAAGGTACTTTTGTACCCACCCCTTCCGAAAACGGGGCGGCCATGGTAATCTGAAAATTCTGAGAGTGTCCGTCCGATATTGATGGATACTCACATTGCTGATATCGCGGGTGACTTCGAACTGAACTCCAATTAAGACGGTGAAGACCAAGGAAACAACGCCATACATAACCGTGAGCCCCACTACCCTTCGCATGTACAACCTGAAATGACGGAGTACGTTAGGATTCCAATCTCACAGAAAAGAACTGACTCTTTCGGGAATTCTCTCCCTTACGAAATGAGACAGCAGATCGATGAGGTGAAAATCCTGTTGTACGACCTTGGTCTCGGACTTGATTTTCAACTTATATACCGACCTGAAGTAGCAGCGGCCCTCTCTACGGATTATCAGTGAAGTCAGGACCATAAAAGCCAGCTAGTTATTAGCACGAACCGTTCCTTTAGCACCAAAAAAGAGTCAAATTAATGGATCTCCGAAGATTAGCAGTTCGTACCGGCTCTCTGGTAATCATACGGGGATGATACTGGGTGTCCTCCTCCATCCTTTTCACGAGCTGAGTATCAAAATACGCGAAGACTCGACCAGAAGCTGACCGTATAAACCGGCAGGGTGTCGTTGGCGAGGGTCGTATGTGCACAGCCCGTCAAAAGTAGAAGCAGCGCTCCGGCGGTAGAGAGGCTCGAGTATTTGAACATCTTGAAAATGCTGACGAGTCGCTGATTTTGGACTGCAAAAGAGGGAGGGTTTATATAGGATTCGAGCTGGACCCGAAACGCCATCCGAGTTGGATAATGCTCTTGGACACGGCGTCCATTTCGGCATTGATGTGGGTGGAAAGCGGCGGAAGGGTAACTACGACACCACCAAGGGGTAAAATCTGATTATTCCGCGCCGTAAAAATGGGAGGCCGTGACGTCCGTTTGCCTCCAAAAAGAATAGTCCATAGTCAGCGGAAACTAGGCTTTCGAGGAGGAGAGGTGTACCACGTACAGGCAGCTCGAATAATGTTTCATTCCAGATACGAGGAGCAGATGGATGGAAATACTGCTAAACAGTCTCACCTCAATCTAGTCAACCTAGTACGTGCGGCAATAAAAAAAATCGGCCCACATTGCGAATAACGGCCTCCTGTTTAGAACACGGAGGACGGCTGATTGAAAGCCACCTCCGAGACGATCTCTTACAGCCTGAGGTAGTCGTTCGAGTTCTGTTGCGAACACGAGTTCCAACAAAAACTGTATGAACTGGTACGTACAGGTCTCCATTTTAGTTAAATGAGGCCTTGAAGTTGTTTCGTTACTGTTCAATGCAAAACAAAAGTGAATGTCCTCCATTACGGCGCATTTGCTCGGCCAATCGTGGTGGATTATGCATGTCGGTTGAAATAATCATCCTGATCGCCGTAATACAAGTAACCCGAGAATGCGGCGCGTCAAGGGCCAGTAAGTAGCACCCATGCGATGTGGACCAGCGCCTGCGTGCTTGTTGGAATACGCCGAGCATTTCCCGTCAGAAAGACAAATAACCTACTGGGATTGATAATGCCATGGCTTTCAAGGGGCTCCGACCGCGCTGACCAACCAAGAGCTCGGATTCGGATCCAAATCCAATAGACCCAGTGGGTGGTGGGAGATTTCAAGTCTGCGTAAGTTGGATGTGCTACCTATGGATGAAACGAGGTTCAACGCGTGCGACAAGAGTTTACGCCTCAGCCATAGATCGGGCACTGTGATTGATTACAGGCATTCCACAAATGAACTTACGGCTGTTCAGAGGTGCGACCGACTCCGAGCTAACGTTACAAACTGTGGTTTACCGATGGGTGCGGCGTTAGATGCGCTCAGCTGAGCCGTTTTCGCAGTCCAAGACCGAAGTACGGAGATAATAGGAGGTCAGGCCATTTTTTGAGAGATTTCTATCCCATCGAAGGAACCAGAAGAACGTTCATGGATGTTTCAGCGGAACCGGAGCTCCAGTAGTTGTGGTTTGGCACGCTTTGAAGCGCCTGTGGGTCGCATCAACGATGTTCCCTTTGAGTGGTTGACTGACGCGGCTGCACCAGCTCTGACGCCTTCGGGATAGGTTCGAGGCAATCAGTTGTTACCTCCTATTACAGAGAAACCCAGCGGTATAATAGAGGGTATAAAACCGGGCTCATCGCTCTAACAGGAAATAGGTATCCGCATCACCACTGCGAACGACGAATCAGTTTACCGCATGCAGGTAAATGCGAGACTCAGACATACCGGATGACACTCCCCCCCATCCCACGTCCACACCGTCTTCGCATCCCCAATGACCATCTTGGCAAACTGCATCCCATTCCCCTTCTCCACATCCCGCATCCACCACCTCACCACCCAATGTCTCGTGATCCACTTGTACCACACATAGTACTTCCACTCGTACGCATTGATCACGCGCGGGTTGAGGTAGATGCGCTGCAGATCGAATTGCCGGCGGAGGTCGTAGGGAAAGTTGAATGATTCGGAGGAGAAGCACTCCTTGTCGCCCGAGAGGCGGAATTTGAGCGGCGGGGTCTGCGCCGGCGTGAGGGCGGCGGGCTGTGGGTACGCGGGGTGCGTCTCCGGGAGCGGACGTGAGAGCGGGGCGGTGGAGAGGGCGCCGGGGGTGCGGAGGGAGGGGGGGTAGCATGGGGTCGGCGCGGAAGGCGACGATGCCGTTCCAGCAGGCGAAGACCGGCGCAGGCTCGTCCCGCATTACGGCCTCCATGCCGGCATCTTCCAAGAAATACGGCCACAGGGAGGATACGAGACGTCCGAGGCGGTCGCGGATGACCCAGGCGTCGTAGAGACTGGCGGTGTATAAGAGAGATAAGTTATATTGAAAGTGAAACGCTCACCCCCATCGCCCCATATCTAATCCACAGACCATGTCCCACTCGCCATTTTTCGTCTTCAAGAGCTCCACGACCGACTCGGCCTCTATGAGCACGTCGTTGCTGAACAAGACGAGGTCGTAACCGCCGTGCTCGACGAGTGGTGCGAGGGCCAGGTTGCGCGTGTCGGAGAGAAACTGGATGCGGCCGGGCCCAGTAGACATATCTGTGCCCGCCCGGCGTCAGCGACCTGCGAAACGCAGGGTGATGTGTGCATGCACGTACCCGCGGGCCGCGTTATCGTCTTGTCGCGGGTGAGAATGCGATGTCGTACGCCCAGGCCGTCGAGCGTTCCTTTCCAATCGTCCAGCATTTCAGCGGTGCCATCCCAGCTGTTGCCCTCGATGATGGAGATGAATACATTGTCCTGCCGAGAGGGTGAGTTTTGAGACGAGCGAAATCATTTGGCACTCACGCTGCCCAGGTAGTAGATGACCTTTGTAAACTCTTTGATCCAGTAGGGCAAAACGTCAATGTTGTTGTTGAACATGACTGCGACGAAGACCTTGGCTGCGCGCAATTAACGATGGGGAATAAAGATTGTCCCCACACTTACTCCCATTATAATATCCGCTCTCCCTCGGTTCTCGCAGGGCGAGCTCTATGTCGGGCCTGTACCGATAGTCGTCGGCGAACTCATATGTCTCGAACATGTACAGCCCGCTCAGTGCGAGCGACACGAAGCTAATAAAGCTGGCCATCCACAGAACGTTCATCCGCAAGAACGCAGGGCGCCCCCGCTGGGTCCTCTTCCGCGCGCCCACATCCTCCATCGGGCTCGCAAGCTCGTAGTCCCCTCCACCACGCCTCCTCCGCGCGACCCACTGCACGGACAAGGCAAACAGCACCTTGAGAACCGCCCACAGCACGACGCCGGCAGCCATGCAGAATCCCCAAGTGGGGACGGTGGCCATCAACACGACAAGGCGCGTGCGCGGAGTGGGCCAAGCGGGTGGGAAGAGTCCAACCGGGAAGTAAAACGTCCAATAGTCCCAAAAGTAGAGGTAGATGTACCGAAAGAGGTAGAGAGGAATAGTTATGAAGGCGGTCCGGGCCAAGATCGTTAGGACGAAAGATAATAACCAGTAAAGCGGGTATACAACGCGCGAGACGGTTGACTGTTTGCTGACGGCCGTTAGCCACGCAATCGGTGTAGCCACGCGAGGTCGAAGGCTAGCGTAGTTCATCTGCCGCCATGCATTTTGCATTAGATTTTTTGGGTAGCGAGCCTATTGGACCGGATTATCGGTTTGCGGAGCGGGTTTGTGCAGAGGTGAGTGGTATCCGACCAGAGTTGATTGTCTGCAATGAGCCAAGGTCAGTTGAGAACAAAACAAACTGAGGAAGGCTTGCGGTCACTTACCCACCTTGCCTGAAAGCAGTGCGGCGCTGCAGTCGAAGCAAAGACCTCGTCGAGGAACGTGGTGGTATATTCTGGGTGAACTAAAAAGTGCGGTCAGCTTCGAGATATATTTTAGATGGGGTCGAAGCTTACCTTGGGACTGAACTTGAGACCGGGACTTCACTAAAATGAAGCGCACTCGATACTTCATTGAGATTATAAGGTCAGTTCAACGAAAGATTGATTCAATGAGTGAAATTGGAAACTGACCTGAATCCGAATACAAACACGAACTGGTATTCACTCAGGAGGAAAGAGAGCGAGGGAGGGGTGAATAACCAGATAAGAAAGTCCGTGTTCCGTCGGAAGGCCCTGGCAAACAAGTGCAACCTGCTGCGCTCTTGCACTTACCTCATCTGTTCTTGAATACCTCTCGGACCCATGGGGGCAAAAGAGAGAGATTTCACGTCAAGCAGACAACACTCAGCGTCGTTCCTTAGTTCCATCGGTATTATTTTCAAGATGATCAAAATTCAAAGGCAATTCAAGAATCAAAATTCAAAGGCTCTAAATCCAAGGGGTAGTAGCCAGCAACAGATTGAGACCCGCCACAGAATTCACGTTATGGGGACTCTCAAGACGTTTGACTATCGGTCCATAACTTCAGTATCTGCTTGAACCTGCCAAGGTTCCCAACCAATATTCACGCACGCACCGGTCCTTGTCGAGAAAGAGTTGCAGCAAAGTAGCGGAACCTGAACAGACGACTCGGAGCCCGAACGCGATCCGCGAAGGGATCTGCACTGATCTGACGCTCACTGCCATCAGCGCTCATCACTCAGACTCGCGTGGCGGAATCCGGCGGATGCAATGTGAATGCGAGCACGGACCAGGCCTGACCACGAATCCATCGACCAGACTCTCACTTGCCCTCCCTGTGCTCAGTGATACTTATCGAAATCCCTGGTTTTTTGCTCATACGAAAAATTCTTATGTTGTGCACTATCTAACGTTTCCTTTTTTTTTAAAAAAAACCCCCCGGTCAATTCATCGGATATACTAACGGCCGCCGTCGAGTTGCTGGGACTGCCGTCGAGTTGCTCTGGGACAGCCGTCGAGTTGCTGGGACAACCGTTTGAGGCTTGAGCGCTGAGCTGCGGTGCTTTTGTTCAGATGTATAGCTGGTACTGGGTCGGTTGGCACGGCTCGGCAACAGGATCTTCTGTCTTGTTGTCAACTTGTTGTGGTATAAAACCTACTGTCCGGCCTGCAAACTGAATCAGTTTTTCCCCTTCTTCATTCAGCGACGGTCTTTACCCCCTCCTTCACTCATTCCAAACATGTTTTCCCAGGTTTTCGCCGCTCTCCTTGTTACTGCGATGGCCGTCTCCGCGTCGCCAGTCGAGACCCTCGAGGTACAAATTTCTCCCTCTACACGCCGCCAATAATCAATATATGAGTCCGACAGAGCCGCCAGTCATGCGCGTCGACGTATACCGTCGTGAGCGGTGACTTTTGCAGCGCCATCGAACAGAAGACTGGGGTCTCCGATGCTACGCTGCATGCCCTGAATCCGTCAATTAACAGTGGCTGCACGAGTACGTTCCCCTTCCACCTCTCCGTGTTCGATTTCTTCTTCTTCTTCTCTCGCTAGATCTTCAAATCGGCCAAGTCCTCTGCCTCAGCAGCGGTAGCGGTGGCGGAGGGTCGGGAATCAATGGCATCGGTATGTTCTTCTAATTTTCTGCTTTTCATTTCTGGTATACAGAGTCATACCTGTTATCCAGCGACCTACTACCAACCCAATGGCGGGTTCGGTGCCTGCGGTAACCCTCTACAAAACACCGATGCTGTCGTCGCTCTCGGAGTGAACAACTGGGCTGCCGGGGCCCATTGCGGACAGAACATTCTCGTTCAGTGTGCGTATCCGGGCTTGCGTCTTCTGGATCGTCAATGCTGAATGTAGTGCGGTAACAGACCAAGGGCGGAGTATCACGCTCAACGTCCAAGATTTGTGCCCTGGCTGCCAGGGTGCCAATGGAATCGACTTGACTGAGGGCGCAATGGCCGCAATTGACCCAAACTACGTTAACGATGGGCATATTAACGTCGTCTGGTCCTTTGTGTAATTGTTGCGCCCCGGGCTTGGAGATACATTTAGTTTCTTGTAATGGGAATTTTGGCTTTTGGTTATTATTGCAACTCTCGGATAGAGTTAAGAAAGAGTTCGTGGATGTAAACAAAATGTGAAGTATATTACACTGTCCGGGATGGTTTCCGTAATCGGGACTCGGGAGTGTGTATCTCATATCCTACAGCTGGCAGTACCGACGGATGGGACCCCAAATACTAACAACCCGCTTCTCTCTTCGGCTTAGACTGGGTATTTATTTCCGCCCTACTTTTCACAGTAATCGAAGGTCGATTTTTTTTGACGTGGTACTTAGTAAGCCTTGAAGAAAATATCATTCGTTGAAATAAAAGTCAAAAAGATATGCCAAGGGCAATTGCCTGTGGGGAGGGGATAGCGCCGACCGATAGAACGCACCCTGACCCGTCGGCGCAATAGCTGCCAATTCTATAGCCCGGGCCTGCCTCACACGCCGGCGAGTTCCGAAGACGGCCCAACCTGCACGGCCCAAACAATGCCTCTAAGGGATTCGAACCCTCGACCACCCCGAAACGAAGTGCTAGCTCAGGCAAGGTGAGCTTGCGAGCCTGCCTGAGTGATAGGCAAGGCAGTGGGAGTAGGCAGAGACTCGTCTCGTAGTTTGACTGTGTAGATTAGATTATGCCAATCTTATCTACACAGCCACTTCTCGGCTACCCTTCTGCCACCGTCCTCGTCGACCTCCAAGCTCCTCCTCGTCCTCCAGACACTTCTTTTTTCCCCACCCACCCTCCTCTGTTTGTTTCTCGCTACGCTCGGGTTGCTTTGGGTCTCCACTTCACAGACCCTCAGTGGCCTTTGCGTCCCGGGTTCGGCCGTTTCGCGTTCCGCCTCTTCCCGCCTCGGACTTCTCCGCTGCTTTGCGCGCTGAAGCCGAGCGGCCGGAACGGCCGATCCCCCCGCACACCCACACACACACTCTCCCTCTCCCCTCTCACATCACAGCTCAGGTGCGAAGCACCGAGCGTTCCCACTCCTCCCTCTTCCTCCCGCGAGTCTCCTAGTAGGCGACCACCTACCTTGCTGGTTTGTCAGATGGCGCGATAACCAACTGAACTACAGAAGCACGAAAACATATGGCAAAGTTGTATATACATGGCGCGGGTCCCTAGGGAGCGGAGATGAGGGAGGCTGTAACCCGAGCCTTTTGGTGTGCACTGTCCAACCATTCTAGCCTCTTGCTGTCTGTGCAACTCGGATGACCCGCGACCTTTTTTCCTCCTCTCGGATTCAATCGCTACTTTTGGGATGATATGGCTGATATGTCAATGAAATGGGGATATCAGACGCGCTCGGGATTGGTTGCAGAACGACGCAGTGTTGGCAATTAAGGGTTAATTATTTGTGGTGGGGACCTTTAAGCCTTAACCAGAATTAAGGCCTTAATTAAGGGCAACCTTAAGAGCTATTTAGGTAGTACTTTCCCACGGCCCATGGCAGCACTGCAAGCAACGCGGGTGGCGAAAAACTGAAGAAGATGTATGTCTACGGTATGTATACATCAGTATCATCCTCTACTCACCCGTCGTCAGGCCTGGTGTGCTTCGGCGTTCTGAGCCGAGTACATACAAGATTAGTAGCATAGGCGTTCGGCCAACCCACCAAGCGCCTATTGATGGTGTGAACACTTATTCCGTCGGCAGACTTTGATGGGCCATTAATCTTGCAGAATCTCAGCATTTTGCACAAGTCCCCTCATGTTTTTTGTACAGATCCCTCATCCAGACACTAACCAAAAACCCTAACCACTAACCCAAACCTGCCTCCATTAACTCCTCGCGATCAAGATCCTCCAAACTAACGGCGTCGCAGGCATCGCACCGCCATAGAGGACAGAAAGAGGAGTCTTCCGCCACTGCGGGTGAGTAGAGGCGGCAGAAGCAACACTATCTTTGATGGAGACGTGTGATCGGCGGCGGCTCAGCTGTACCGGTCCGAACCCTTAAGCCTTAACCTCTCGGCGGAGCCAGCCATTAAGGCTTAAGGGAAGGCCTTAATATACGGTAGGCGGGATGGTCGAGGTTGATTTCTGACATTCTGACATTTTGTTCCGGTGACAGCCGAAGGTGATTTTTGATTCCTGAGCTCAAAGGTTCGCCATCCTATGGGCTGCAGGTCTTTAAATGGCTTCTATAGTGCACGAGAACAGGTGGGTGACGTTCTCTCAGCGGTAAACTCACCAGTCTGTTTGTAAACAACTTAAGCACCTCCAAATACTTATTTTGAATCCTCTACTCATACGTAGGTGCAGTATACTGGGCCTCAGAAACTCAGTGTCCCCTTCATATTCTTGGAAATGGTTTGAACAAGAAGATCAACGTAGACACCAATGCCGGAAAAAGGTGAAGGGTGTTTCATAATGAAAGCTTTGACCCCAGCTTGTGCCCGGATTTGTGCCTCAACTCTACCTCAACTTGGCTCAGTTTGGCAGAAGTTGGACACCTGTTTGTGAAACACCTGAGCGAGAAATTCTGCCTCAACTCCGGAGTTGAGGCAGATCGACTATCGGCAACGGCTTGATGGAAGGCTAAAAACGCGCATTAGCCGAAGTTGGGGTACTGAATTGGGGCACAAGTTGGGGCACAAGTTGAGGCACAAATCACTGGCAGGCGCCGAAATTCATTTCTGAAACACCCTATTGAAAACTGCAAGCAGCCGGAAATGTAACTTACATGAGTTTAGTGACGAAAAACATTTACTTTCACCCATATTGGTGTAAAGATGATTCAGTTGTTGGTAAACCGAAAATGAATAGAGTGTATTAGCAGCGCCCAAATTTTTCGAAAATTTTACTCCACTTCAATTCTGATTGGTCGAGGGGTGTGGAGCAGCCAATGAGAAGCTGAGTAAAATCTCGGCTAGAGACGCAGAAAATCTGCTAATACACTCTAATACCTTGAAGTTTTTTTTTCGAGGTCTTTTGATGCACTGATGGATCATCGGCATTTCCCGGACTCAATCATAGAGCCTGTGTAAAGCCTCCTTCATATCTGGCTCGTCTGAATTCACTGGGGAAGAGATTCATTAGAGTCACTACGGAGTCGCGATCAAAATAGAAAATAGAAAATAAGAAATAGATTTCCCTGATATCATCAAACATTGATGTGTGATTGCGGCGGCTAGGATTCTCGTCACCGTCGCACTGCTTCATGGCGCCGCCCCTTGCAAACTTTAGTTCTCATTTGCTTATCCAGAGCCACCTATAAGTTCAGCTAGTTGAGCATAAGTGATAGAAATAGAAATCTCAAACTAATTGCGCAAAATGCGCCCACTACAAGGTGTGATTTGACTTGTCACCGACAATAGCGGGATGGTGGCGGGAGTTGGGCGGGAGGTTAAGCCGCGAGCGGGATGTCCGCTTACCGAAATCCATGGTTACCGTATTGCCGAAAGGACCTTTCTCTCACAGGTGACATCTCGGATCACAAAAATCTATTTCTTATTTTCTATTTTCTATTTTGATCGCGACTCCGTAGTGACTCTTAGAGAATTAATGGGCTGAATACCTCGAAATCACAAAGGTCTTCCCCGAAATTACCGGAACAAGATGTCAAAATGTCAAAAATCAACCTCGACCATCCCGCCTACCGTACTTAATAACCCTTAAACCAATTAAGGCCAACACTGGAACGACGTGAATATGCCAGTCACACGCTCCTCTTTGGAGTCTCCCGCCGCGCACGCTCAAGCCTTCCTGCGATACCCCACACCAGCGATACATTTCAAAATGAGGCCCGTCAACCCCAACGATGCGCTGACCGAAGTTGCCCTGGGCGCGATTCAAGATCCTCAATTCAAAGTCTTGATCCCTTGGCTACTGCAGGACAATTGGGACTCGGTTTTCTCGCCGTGCGATGAAGTCCGGGAGCTGCTGAAGGTGGTCGGTCGAATAGCTCTTACCTATGGTTTTGCGATGGCGTTCTACGAGGAGCACCGCGAGACGGGTCGTTGCCCTATAGGACTCTATGGGGTAAATCTGGCAACAATTTATCGTCTCCTCTGACGGTGGTTCATCCAAGACGCTCGAGACCTGTCTGCTGTCAGAGAAAATTTTGTTTGCTTTGATGCAGAAGCCCGTCCACTCCAAGTGTGGCCCAATCGCCGGTAAAGGCGTCGGCGTGGTGGCCGCAGGGGTCTATCTCTTCTTTGGCGGGCTGTGGCAGGAAACGCAGAACCTAGGCAAGGTCATTCCAGTGGTGGCGAACGTGTTCCGACCCTTAATCAAGGCGGTCAAGCTCGGTTTGCAGGATGTGTAGGCCCACTTGACCACATATTCAATCCTCCTCGCAGTGTGCGAACCTGGTCAATAGACCGTTAACCGATCTCTCTCTGAACTGGGCAGGATCGATGATTCATGAATAGAGTAAAGACGAAACAGAAGAGGTATCATATCATTGAAAGTGGTATAGTGATGTGCGGAGGAGCTTTATAAGGACATTTACGGAGCAGAACAGACAACCCAGAGTCGACCCAGATAAAGGATTGCCGTCCTACAATCGTGATTCGTGATTGAGGGCGTTGATCAAAGTACACATATCGTGGGGAAAGGCATTTCGAGGTCCAACGAGTCTGAGTCAATGTGTTGGTATAAGATGAGGGAAACTGTGGACGGCGCACAGACCATCACAATTCCGAGGTGTCAGCGGACTGTGGACCAGAGCTGGATGGACGGCGGGAGAGGCTAGCGGGTCCTTCGGGGAGGCGGTGGCGCTTGCGAGGCAACGTGGTCCAGGCGGGGACGCATGGTCAGTCGAGGCGGCTTTGCGCTGTGAAGAAATGGTTGATAACAATGCCCCAACGAAGCGGGAGGGAGGAACGACAAACCTTGAGCGAGATCGGAGCGAGCAGGCGAGTCGAGCGCCTTGACCGGTTAGGAGACACTGCCTGGTGGAGCGGAGCGCCCGGCACGCCGACCTTTCCTCCTCCGCGTACCTGAGGCCAGCATGAACGATTGCAAAGTGAGCGAGTCGGCGTGACATACCTTGGGCGAGATCGGTGCACGCTGCTTGGGTGCGGCTTCGGGCGAAGAGCTGCTCCGCCGATGGGTGCTCGTGAATGCAAGTCTTCCCCCCGGTACACCGGATTTGCTGCCGTTTTTGGAAGGGATATTTGACTGGATAACAAGTCAAAAAGGGCACATGTACAGTGGAAAAGGAGATAGGACGAACAGACCTTGAGCGAGATCGGTTCCAGCAGGCTCGTCGACACCTCAGGGTCATTGGACGCGAATGGTTGCCAGCTTTCGACCACCGCTGAGAGATTACCGCCGGGGATGCCAGATTTGCTGCCACGTTCCGCATGTTGGACCCTCCGGGTGTCGGCTTGGCGAACACTTGCCGATGGAGGGGTGGTGGGAAAGAAGGGAGCTCGAGGGGTGTTCGGAAGCCTAAGAAGCAGCTCCTCGTACTTTCGCTCTTGTTTTTTCGTCCGTGTCATGGGCTTCCTGGCGATTTGAAGCTTGTAGATGCGATGGGCGACCTTGAGGTCTGGTTGCTGAATTAGACAAAGATGGAGCTTGTAAAAACGACGCACCATTTGGCTGCCCACCGCCGTTGTTAGCCTGGCGGGGTTTCTTGAAGGGCCGGCTGAGGAGGAAGTAAGCAGAGGCAGTCTACCCTCGTCCTCTAATGCCTTCCGCAACGCGTCTCCTCGCACTCGCCGCTCTCCTAGTGTAGTGCTGAATGAGACCTCCCGACAATGAGAGCAAACATGGGACATCCGATAGGCGTCCTGGAAATGTGTGTGGCGTCCCAACTGCCGGAGTGAATCGACCACAAGATTCTCGCGGTCGCGGCGCTCGAAAGCCGCGACTCGAGATCGGCAATTTGGGACTCCACAGAGATGATTTTTGGATGGGACTTTCCAATTAATTGTTGGATCTCCGTTCAGACTTTCCCTCTGTCCTCGTTCTCTGCGAGAAGAATCGCGGCGCGAACAGACATGAGTGTGCGAAAGATTATGTGTGGCACGGAATTCGGCCGCAGAAATCCGACACATCAAATAAATCACAACTCGTTTCGCCACCATGCTCCAAGCCAATATCGTTTTGCGCGCGCATCTTGTTAAAGTCGTTCCTTCGATAACCCAGCTTAAATTGCGCCTGAGGGCCCTCGAAGCTACTCGACGTCCCCTTCAGCGGCGGCTGGATCGCATCGTGTTTCCGGTCCTCTCGCTGCCACCCGAAATCGTGTCCCATATCTTCGCGGAATGCCTACCTTGCCGTCCTGTTGATGGCTCGCTCGATAGAGACGTCCCTAGTGCGATGCTAGCTCCCCTCCTTCTGTTACAGATCTGCCGGACGTGGAGGGAGATCGCTCTATCGACTCCTCATTTATGGCATTATCTTCACCTGATCTCAGTCCCGGAATCCACCTACAAGAGGTCATAGGGGATTGGTTCGAACGCGCTGGGTCCTGCCCGCTCACCTTCAGTATTCGCATGCGGCAGGGAGTGGGAACATTCAAGGGCGCAATCGGTTCCGTTCTTCTCGTCTTTGCCTCACGGCTACGGAGCATTTCCCTCCACCTCGCACGAGAGGAGTACGAGGGGCTCTCAGACATAGGACCGTTCCCGATTCTCGAGAACCTCACAATTTCGTTTCCCTGGTATGACGCAGGTCTAGACCATATGAAATTGTTTTCCACCGCTCCTCTGCTGCGTCATGTCTTTTACAAAGAGGGGGCCAAACCTCGCAAGTTTGTACTTCCCTGCAAGGATGTGTCCCACTTGACTTGCCAGGCTCCTCTCGTACAAGATGCTTTCCTAAATTTCCTCCAGGAAAGCCCATCCGTGAAGGAATTCAAAGGTTTCGTCCGCGCCGGAATCCGCGGACACCTTCGCCGCATCGAGGTCATGACCCACGACCATCTCGAAACTCTGTGTCTTGCCCCCAACAGCTCAACCAGTTTTTTTTCGACTTCTTCGGCTCCCCGCCCTCCAAAACCTTCACATTTCTTCGCTCGATCACAATGCCCAAGATTATTTTCCCTCCTTCCTTGCATCCACCTCTTTACGGCGCTTTCATACCCAGCATCAGATGGCATCGCTCTCCATCGAATGGTTCACGGCTGCCATGCCCGGCCTCGTAGATATTGAGCTCTGCAATCCGACATTGCTGTTTTTCCGCGAGTTCTTCGGGATGTTGGACCGCTCCCAAGAGAGTGGGTTCCTCCCCCACCTGAAGGCCCTTACGTTCCGGCATTGTGCTTTCGAGCTGGATGCATCCATGTTACAAGCACTCTCTTCCAGATACACCCCGACCGCGGACAATGATACCGCTGATCTTGAATTCTTCCAGCAGATTTGGCCTGAAGGATGGGAGGCCATATTCATTATGGATGATCCGACAATCGCTGCTTGCCGGGAACTCGTTGAACAGGGCATGGCTATTCATGTTGGGCCCGTGGCGCGGAACTGGGTCTCTCTGTAATACGTAGTTGTTTCGTAACGGACCGCGCCGGTATATACCTACGGTGACCTACCTACCTATATTCCGGCCCAAACTTAATTCTTGCTTGCTATTAGTGGTACCACTCCGCAGCCCATCTCGTCTTGTGATTTGACTGTCTCGTTTGTCCTCTATACTCTTCACTATATCCGGTCGATTTATATACCTCCTGGTCAGCTATGACCTCGAAATGGCAAATATAAGTCCGCCTTCCTCGTTCGACATTCGAAAGGAAGAGGGATTTGTTTTCACGTTCAGTCTTTTCACCCGAAGCCCCCTAGCCGGAGCATCAGAGTCTTCGCCGCTCATATAAGTAGCACCTCTTCTGGCTGCCATCCGAGCTCGAAGAACGGGCCAGTGGGTCTAAACCAAATCTGCCTTGATATAACATAGCGAAAATTAGCCCGTATACAGATTTTCAAGGTGTTGAGCTGGGATAGCAGATGAGGAGTCGACTGTATATTCCCCTCGTGTATGTAGCACTTCCTTATCGAAAGCATCTGAAATCATTGTATTCGAGTGATCGAGTCAATTAGTCGCTGTCGCGCAAATCGAGGTCATCGTGTATCTGCCTAATAGTCGTTTCTTTGAGTGTCGCAAGCTGCCGAGTGGTTCAATAAACAAATGGACGGAACATTGGGTGCTGACTCACTCTGCCTATGAGAATCTGGAACGAAATCTGAGTGAAACGGCGGCTGCCGGCGAGTTATAGCTCAGTCACCTGGGTCGCGTCCTTTGCCTCATTATACCGATGGAGGAGCTTTATGTGCTTCTTAACGATCGCTTCTGCGTCCTCGTGCTCTCTGTGAAGCTTGGTCGCATCGCACTTGCGCGAAAGAAAGATATCTGTACCCTAATTCCTTTTCGAGGCTCTCGACCTCCGCTTGGAGAGCAGCTACACGCGCCTCCTGCTTCTGCATTCACAATTAGCGAAGGAACGGTGGTATTCATGGTGTCCTGCGCGTACTTTGGCTGAGATGGGGGCATGCATGAGGGTAAGAAGAGAGAGCAAGAAGGCAAAACGCGTCAATCTGTCAATTACATATTTAGAAGCTGGCCTTTCTAGGACGCGTATTTACATCTTCAGACTTTGTGGCAGAGGATTTCGCCGTGTAAAAGACCAAACCAAGCGTCCGGTTGCGAGCTCCAGGTCTTCCAGCCCTGCGACATGGCGTCAAGATCCTGCTGCGTCGCAAATCCACGCTCCAAGGCACTCGTGGCGAACTCTGACGAAAGGACGCGGTCTGCCCAAGTGGAAGTCCACCAGGCAATTTCCTCAGGGGTACTGTAACACCAGGTGCTAGCACTCGCAGTAATTTGTGCCTTCGGAAGACCGGCTGCGAGAGCCCAGGACAACATTCGTCGTCCGGCGTCAGGTTCTCCGCCGTTCGAGCGCGCGACCTGCTGGTGTGTTTTGCGCCTGCTGGGATGTGAACCTCTCTGTTCTCGGCAATGGAAATCAGAAGACTACCACAGAGCTATCCCCTTGCTTTCGGGAAACCAGGTCATAGCTTCGAAGTCTGTATCGCGGGCCGCGACGATTCCTCCGGGCTTGGCGACACGGAGCATCTCCTTCAAGGCCAGAATTGGGTCGGAGACGTGCTGGAGAACTTGGTGCGCGTGAACAACGTCGAAAGAATTGTCGGGGAAGCTGAGGGCCAAGACGTCGTCGATCGCATAGGTGATGTTGATGACGCCCTGCGCAGCTGCATGGTCCCTGGCCTTTTGAAGGACATCTTCGACTGAGCGCTCGATACCAGTAACATGACCCGCTGGAACGAGCTTTGCGAGGTCGGCTGTGATCGTGCCAGGGCCGCAACCAACATCGAGGATGTGCATGTTTGGCGTGAGCGAGCTCAAGAGATACGCGCAGGAATTCTGTGCGGTGCGCCACGAGTGGGAGCGTAAGACCGAATCATGGTGGCCGTGTGTGTATTGAGCGGTCATGGGAAGTGGATGGACTTGCAATTTACGCGATTGCACAAGCTCGGAGTGCCTTTCCACTTTCGGAGTTCCGAACATTATCGGAATGAAGGAAGTTGATTTTAGACCTCAACGTTCCGACCAGGTCAGGCGATGAAATGGACGACAATTATTGTACGGCTAAATTATGATTATTCTCTTTACAAAACAGCGTCGTATTTTTCCATCTCCTCCATGAGGTTCGCCCATCTTCCATCGTGCCAAGTCGAAATATCCTCCCATTTATCCTTTGAAAGTACCAGCTTTGTCCAACGGAGAAATCCCGCTACAATAATATCCGCATAGCAAATGGTGTCCCCCAGAATGAACTTGCCCCTGCTGTTTTTTCGAATCCAACCATCAACGCGGCCGAAGCTATCCTTGAGGTTTTTCCACTCGATGACGTGCGCGGCGCCTGTGGGTGTTACATCCTCCAAACGCTGGCCACCAAAGAGCTCCTCCCTCGTCCGCCGGAAATAGCCCTGGCTGGCTGGGTTCAGGAATGGCAGGCTGGCTGGCAAATTGTAGGCGAGAAGAGGCTGGGCGAGAGTCGCGACAATAGTGTCCGTGAATGCGTAGTGGAACGTAGTCGTCCCTTTTGGGATCAGGCGCGGCGAATCCGGATAAGTAGCATCTAAGTAACGGGCAATCTCAATCGAGTCGGAGACGACCGTGTCTAGAAATTTCGACAGTTGATTATCTCTTCACATCGAACAGAAGAACTGCGCACCAGTCAAGGGATCATAGATGACGGGCAGCGTGTAGCGAGGACCCGTTTCGCTGGTAGGTTTCGCTCCAATTTTCTTGAGGAGGGGCTCGATCTCGAGGTACTCGAGGAAGACGGTCTTGTGGGGGATCCCTTTGAAGTTGAGGGCATATCTGGAAGACTTTAATAGATTGCGAGACGGCAGGTATTCAGTCTTACCTTGCTTTCGCAGTATTCGGCGACCAGGCCTGGCGAGGGTGGGTGGACGCGATGTCATATAGAGTGATAACCGACATTGACGATGAGGGGGGAATGTACTTTTTTCGTTGAGGATGCGGCCAAGGACGCGAAGCCATTTATACTGTCCACCAGAAGAGAGAAAAAACTCGGGCGGCTTAACATTATGGCGTTCTTCAAAACGGCGTGCATCGGAAACTTTGAATCAGCCTGCCCGGGTCAGGTGACAAGAGGTGGTGGCGAGCTGAAAGAACGGGAATCGGCGGCGTTTGTCACAGAAGAATGAGGATAGCCCGGACACACAAAGCAGAGAATTACTGGACACAGGTGACGATCACAGAAAGCCGGAACCACGAGTCGGGGATGACGGTGAAGTAGATTCTTTCGCGAAAATTCGCAGGAGGTTGGGCAACTTCAAGTTGCCAATCACTGTGTTCACGGAATGCTCTGAGCCCAGGCAAGTAATGGCGGATGGGTGGGGTCCAGGCTCATGCTCGCTCTGTGAGGCGCAACATATTTCTAGCCCTGTTAGTCAGCGTCGGTCAGCGTAGTGCTGAGTGTGTTGAGCCCAGATGAATCTAATGCGGCGGGAGAGGTCGCCGGAAGAGCAAGAACATGGCGTTGAATTGGCCGGAGGGTTTTTAGCGGTGAAAGGTAACAGTTCGGGGGATTCTCTAACAACTGCATTTCGCGGGCCTGATCTTGCCCACCTTAAAAGCGGTGACTCCGGTGACGGCAAGTGGATTGTAGTGTAGTGATGGTAGTATATCGAGGCCGGATGTACAGTCGCTACAACTCAGCATGTTCCGAAAGGGACCGCGCTGATTATTTTATCCTGATTATCCATGGCGGATGACGCTCTGGAAAAGGGTTGGTCCGAGAGTTGCAGAAGATCGAATCCGTTGGGAGCCGACTCTACAGCGAGAATCGGCTAGAAAATGATCCCGTGCGGCGAAATCCGAGGTCGCGTAGAATACTGTCCGGACCGAGCACCCGGCTGAATGACAACATGTGAGAGTCGCCAACGCGCCTCTCCCGCACCGTCACAGGTTCCTACCCAGCCGCGGTTTCGAGGTTCATCAATCCCTGTAGTTGTGTTTTTAATTGAATTCAGAAGATAAGCGGTCGGAAAAATTCGGACCGAGCGATGTGACGTGTGATAGTAACGAAAGTTGGGGATGAACCTCTCCACAGCGGCTGGAAGAAATTATATACAAACAACATAGCCACAACACAGCCACAGCCTCCCCAAACATACTCAACATTTTATTTCTGTCTTCCTCACTTCATTGTCACATTAGATTTGGCGGCAGGTTCTTGATTTGTTGCCTTCTCAATGACCTTGTAATTTTTGAAGTTCTTGCCAGGGCTTTTCTCGACAAGACTGGTGGAAATACATGCATTTGGCATGAAATTAAGGCAGCAGTTACACCAGAGGCAGATTTGAGCACTAGGATTTTCAGAGGAGGGTGATAGATGTTCTATCAACATCTTTTGCTCCGGGACCAAATTTATTTCAAGGAGTCAAGGATGGTTGACGATTTTATTTGGGATTTCATCAAAATGTGGCTATGCTGTTTGCATATAATTTCTTCCAGCCGTTCTGGAGAGGTTCATCCCCAACTTGAGTCACAAATTAAGTCACATCAAAAAAGCGGTCCGAAATTTCCGCTGCCATTAAATTCGATTTAAAATACAACAACACGGATTGATGAACCTCGTAAGTACGGCTGGGTAGGAACCTGGCACCGTCATCATCATCATTGCCGCCGCGCGTATCCCGCCTCCCTCACCACACTAAGTGGAGTCCCACCTCGACCACCGCCTGCAACATATTTGACTGCCGATGGTTCCAAGAGCGACCCGAAGACTTAATTCCTCGGTTCCCGTTGCATCCCTGCCGGTACGGTTGCCAACAAGTCCCAGCTTTGTTTTGCTTTCGTAAACGCCGATTGATTACCGTCATCCATCCGATCCAACTCCAACTCAGCACGGTCATCCTCCCTCGAGACCTCACCACCGATGCTCGAGGCCATCGTGTCGCAGGAGGGTTCAAAGGAGGGGGATTTTCTTGTGGGAAGGTGTACAAGAGAAATTCCCTCGCGCGCCCAGGGGCCAGTTTCTATATAACGTTGTGCACAATGAATTCCTTTCGTTTGGGTGCTATTGTGTTCATGACTCCAATTTATCTGTGTGGCTGAGGTTCCGTTCGCAGAAAGTCCGACGATCAATGTCTAATTTTGAATCACCTCTCTTTCTCTCTCTTTCATGTCGCCCAAGGGGAAGAAGGGGAAGGGTAAAGCTCGCAAGCCTTACGAGAAACCTCGACTCAAGAATGAAGTGGACTCTGACCCCGAGGACCTGCAAGTCGGATTATTGGGGAGGTATTCAACTGCCCGTAACCCTTCTGGGAAGAACCAACATGCACCAGCGCGTAAGTTGTTGAGCCCTTGTCCGGAAGCACCTAAAACAACAACTTTAGCTACACTTGGTGAGGTTGCACACCTGATACGGGCATATCACAAGGACAATCCCAAATTCAAGTACGATGACTATATCGAAGTGTTCGCAAACGAGCACGACCTCGTTATAAGGTCTGTTTTCTCTTTCTGGCGCCAAATTGAAGTTGAAATTGGCAGTCGGACCAAACTGTCAGGATACCTCAAAGAATTGGGACTATACACAACCTCGAGGGGAAATCGTATGCCAATTGGCGCGAAGAATCAATTAATTCTCGACGAGCTGGCAAACGATCCATGTCAGACTCGTGGTCCTCGAGTCATCAAAGAGGCCCTGAATCTCGATGGGCACAAGATTGGAAGGTGAGAAGACAGACTGCTTACACCTTTTTCTGACTCGTCCCAGAGACGATATATCCAATATTATGCACGACCTCCATCCCGAGGGATTTAACAAACGCAATCCTCGGGCTAAGAAGAAGAAAATCATTCGCCAACCGCTCACAGCCGTCGGACCGGACGAGGAGTGGTCGGTGGATGGTCACGACAAGCTCAACAGCGCAGGCTTCCCAATTTACGGAATACGAGATAAGTGGGGTGGGAAATTCCTCCACTATCGTGTTGTTCCATCCAACAGATATGCTTCTGTCGTCGGAGTATTATTCCTAGAATGCGCCAAAAAACGCGGAGGTGTGTGATCAACTGCATCCTCTCCGCAAGCCGAGACTGGCTCTCAATGTTTCGTCAGGGGTTCCCGTTCAGGTTACTAGCGACCGTGGATCGGAAACCCGAGATGCATATGCGTTCCAAACAGCCCTTCGGTGAGTTATCAAGGGACTTTCTGACCGCGTGTTAATTTGGTTTATAGAGAGACGTTTGCACCTGACCTTCTTAATCAACTGATTCCTTCCTGGCGATTCCTACCGAGCCCCCACAATATCACGGTCGAGTCTGGCTGGCGTCCCCTCTTCTATACCTGGGGAGTAAATGTGTTAGAGTTTTTCAACGCCGGACTTTTTGACGGGTTCTTCGAGGCTGGCAACCCGTTGCACGAGTCCGCATCTTTCCTTTGCTATACAGGCAATATTGACACATTCCTAGGCAAACATCTAATTGGATTTGGTTTCCCGCCATTCAGCGCGACCTCAACAGATTCTGCCATCAGCAAAATAATCACCGAGTCAGATATCAGGCGGACAAGAAGCTTCCCAGCGGGGGGACTCCAAATGAGTTTGACAAGAATCCCCAGAGCTACGGCGGGACACCGTCCTTAATCGAAGTCGATGCAGAAGTGATACAAGAGTTGTTGGACGGATGTGAGGAGGGGTACAAGCGAATGCGCTACGTGGATGAAGACTTTGCCGATCTTGCTGAGGAAGCATACACAGCGCTGGGCAGACCGGGTATAAACCTCCAGACGGCCTGGGGAGTTTTCCGTGCCATGATCGGACAATTACAGTAGAGGGATATGCAAATGTGAATTGATTGAATTACTACCAAGAAAATTTGAGACGTTCAAGATTAGGTACATACAGTAGTCGAAACCAGTCTGATCGGTATCTAAATACCGTACGAGGTTTTTTCATGTCCGTGCATGCAAGAAAGAGTCTGGGTGTACCATTAAGCAGCTGTGAAAGGCTCGAGACCCAACTTGACACAGAGCTCATCGCAGACATGCGAACGTTGGAACGTTTCGAGCCCTTGGGGGCCACAGTCGTACATCCCGGAATTCCCTGCCTCACTGTAGAAGGCGGTCAAAGAATGAACCCCATGGGTCTTGAAGAAAAGACGTGCCTGTGAGCTACTGGAGCGAAAAGGCTGATTTTGCCATCTAAACCGGGAGCGCCTACACATAAAATGAGAGAGGTGGAACAACGGAGGAAGTTTTGCCCACGTCTGAAGTGCTGGAGCATCCATTGGCCCTTGCCATCAACATAGGAGTAGTGGGCCATCGCTTCTGACACCGAGGATTTCATGACAATAATTTCGTTGAACGGAATAACAGGTTTGGGTTGGCAAACGAGGTGGCCGATGACTGTGCCCTGTTCCTTGATGGTTGCGATGAACAGGTCCGGCGTGGAGTAACCTACGAGAGATATCGGCACAAAAGAAAGACATTAGTGTGGAATGTACCTTGAACCTCTGTAACGTCCGCATACTTTGTGGCAAGATCCTTTAGTAGGTTGTCAAGGTGATACCCGAGGTCCAACTCCGCGCGAGCAGCGTTCAGCTCTTCATTCGGAGCAAACTGGAACAAGTCATCCTCTAAACGACGCGCCAGATAATGTGTTCCATCATGAGTGAGCTATGAAGATTGAGCGAGGGAAAGGAAGGGAATGACACACAATACCTGCATGTGCCTGTGCATCTCGGGGCTTGTCCGCGGCGCAATATCAGTAGTCCCACGAATTTCTTCGCCAGTTACCGGCTGTGAGAATGGTGTGATCCGTCTTTCCTTCGTAAAGATGACTGGGCACATTAGGCGAAGAGTTACAGGGCGACGAGACTCTGCAAAGGTGCAGCAATGATTTTAGTAGGCGTTTCTGGACGTGGTCAAACAGTGTACCTCTGGTTGGCATCTGGGATTCCACGGGCTCGCCCTTGATGGCGACCTGCTCCAACTTGACCCGCACACGCTTCTTGACGGCGGGCTTGGGTTTCTGTGAGCGTTTTCTTCCTGAACCCTTCAAGATCACATCGAACGAATCGTCGGATTCCGAGTCACTGAACTTGTCTTGCTAGATAGAGCAATTAGCGGTGTGATACATAGAGGATGGAATGACAAACAGTAAGTTCAATCGGAATTAACATCTCAATTTCCGCCGTGCTGGCGGCGATGCTGGCCTTTTTGAAGTATTGACCATGCAGTTGGGTGTGGGCCGTCCAGAATTTGGAAACGGAGATATTGGCACCCATGTATCTAAGGGGGATACTGACGTGGTCTTTGAATGTAAACTGGACATCATCGCTGAACGATGTTGTCAGTAGGAGAGCATTGAGGATTAATTTGATTGGCTGACGTACCGATTAAATGATTTCTCCGGATAATTTTGGGCCCATGAACCGTCCGGTTCGTTGACCATTTCCACGAGCTTTGCGAAAACGTGCTGCATATTCTATAGACCAACAATCAACAGATGGTTGTGGAATCTGACGAGGCATACGTACATCCTCGAGACTGAAACTGCGAGATTGGGGTGGAACACGAGTGCCTAGTCTCTGGCCCTTGTCCTTTTGCAGGGCGACGGATACTTTGAATAGTATGCTCGCAGCTTTAGAGGGATCGCCACTCCGTTTGCGTGCGGTCTCACGGAGATCGAGGAACTCCCTGGTTTTTCCGGGAAGGTCGGAGGAAGTCTTAGGGGTAAGTCGAATCCCTGAGGCCACCTTCTTGTTCTGCTCGACTTTGACCTTGAGCGCAGCAATTGGTTTTACGACAACGACCTCGTCCGAGTCACTGTCGACATTGATGAACTCATTCTCTTTTCCGGCAGGGGCAGACAGCGCCGATTTTGTGCTCGCTAATCCCCGTCAGTGGCCATATCTCAGTAGTTTTGCCAAATTATCCACCTTTATTATTGTTTTTCGCCTCGCAGGCGCCACAATTCGTCCGGTCAGCTGGGAAATATTTGTAGACTACGCTGCAACCAAGACATTGCGCCCATTTCTACTTTGCTGTCAACAAAACGGCCGTAATATGAGCGCGAGAACATTACCTCCACTTCGGCCAGCTGGATAGCATCGGTACAGTTTGCCCGTTTCTCGCATTTGAGGCAGTTGGATCGAGCGGCGTCCAGATATTTGAAAACAAGACCACAGTCGCCACAGCTAACAGCTGAAGCCATTGCGACGATGTAGTAGGGAGAGAGAGAGAAATGATGGACTGTTTCAGAAACGAAGACGTGGGCCAAGCCGTTGACTACCCGTGTCTCAAAAAATATTGCGATCATTGTCGAAAGCATATTTTGAAGGCGGACTTAGCGTACGCGACGATCCCTGTTCCTAATTGGTGTTCGACGCGTCCTTCCCCATCGGCTCGTGTGAGACCGTTCACACCACTGATGGTGCATTTGTGCCCTACGCCAGTAAGCGGATATAGGAATTTGTTTAAGCGACGCGCAGCGCGGTGTGGTGTCGTGGATGGTAGGCAGGGTCTTGAAATTACTGGCAGAAACTCCGTTGCAAATGGAGGGGGAATTCTCTTTTTGAATGTTGTAGTTGCTCAGCGTGCCGCCGTCTTTGGACAGGTTATCAGTGCAGACAAGCTGCTGCCGGACGGAAGGGAATTCGAAAGGGATATCAGCAGAAGACCTTACATGATGCAAAACGATGCACATGAAGCCAGAAGCTATAGAAACATGTATTCAGACCGAATACATGCGCATACGGTAACAGGTATCGACGTCCGCTGCGCGTTGCTGTCAAAGAACAAGAGGCTACGGGTCAGAAATACGTTAGTAAAAGAACTCGAACGACAGAAAAACAACGCACCTCCTCGTTTAACCCATGGTAAAGTAGTCCAAAGTTGAGCTCTTCTAAAGGGGCACTTGAGAGGAAGACGGAGGGAGTAGAGGAAAAAATGTCGAAGACAACGGGGCAAACACGGTAGGACGCGGAAGTGACACTAACAAGGCACATAAGACACGCGGGGCTCATTGTTGCTCCCGCGCGTCTGCTGCACGTTGTTGTCAAGAGATATGGGTCCGGAAATGAGAGACTGCGAACCAGCGCGTCGAGGATCGTGCAGCGGCACGCGCGTTCTGGGACGACGTTGTGAGGAAGAGGGTGGTGGACGCGGCACGAAGTTGATCAATCATCAATGGTTTAGCAAAACAAAACAAAGCTGGGACTTGTTGGCAACCGTATGCCGGTTTGCAAGTATTATTTATCCCCAGTCTCTCCGACTCTCGAGTTTGAATTTTCAAGCCTCAACTGCTTTGAGGCCCCCTATGATTTCTGAGCAGTTTTTGAATGGCAGCTGTGATTTGTTGGAGACTCATCAGACGAGCAGAAGGCGTGAAAAGCGAGAAGGACATGTCGAAAGCAAAGGCGCGCCGGGCGCATCAATGTGTCTCTCTATTTACTGACAACGCGCGAGCGAGCTCCACATCAATTCTACGCGCCCGTCGGCGTTGACAGATCTTGATCGACGTGCGCGTAGATTCTCTACGTAGAATGATTTCCCAACGGATCCGACGTCCTCCAGAGTTGAGAGCTTCCGGCAACTTCCGAGTGGCTTCTTCAAATGTGTCTTGGTTCCGGACTTGTGTTTATTGCTGTTTGCAAAATAGTTGGCCACACTGCCTTTTTCGGCAAACCACTGGTTTTGAGTCATCAAAAGTATTTTCGCTGTAGCTCGTCCATTTACATAGCTATCGACACCAAATAAAGTGCTTTCCTCATCTAAACAGTCGCGCGCAGATGCTCAGCGCAAAATTGGGACGATTCGACGGTAGAAAAAAAAGAGTTTCGAGAAACAAGCATCTCCCGACAACTTTGCGCATAGCTCGACCACGACAGCAGATATGGACGCAACGAAAACACGCACACGTTCCCTAACGTCCTGTGAACCTCTCTACATTGCCGCTTTGCCCCGGGAATTCGTGTCGACCTCGTTGGTGCCGTCGGAGTTGATGCCGCAAAAATGACAAGACGCACATCGTAACTACTCACCATGGGAGTCGGCAAAAGGCCCAGAAATCCTCCTCCTCAAATTTTAATCATGCCGAGTCGACTTTTACGTCCGAAGTTTCACGCCAACGTTCGAAGATTCGGCGCTGTTGTCGAGGACGGAAGTCCGACTGACATCCATGGAGATTTGAATTTCCTCTGGAGATTGGTGGAAAGCCAGCATTCATACAACGTTCAGCATGTATATTCAAACCTAACCTAACCTATATAGGGCGTGGCAGACGAGAGGGAACAAGCATCACTTTTGGCTGTCACACGGTGACCGGACGCGGATGGCGACGACGATGGCTGGTCCTCTTTTTTTGGTCAAATGACTGACACAGGGGGCTTTTGAGGATGAATGTGTACCTCCCCGTCCCTTACCGCTTGTCGACAACTGCCCCCGTTGTTGAGTTATTCGCTTTTTGTTGTAAAGTACCTGAATTTTGGCAATAACATTCATTTCAAGGCAAGCTGTTCTAATTTTGTGCTAGGGAGGTGCGGACAGGCGATGCGAGTTGGAAAATGTACAGAAACTTGTAGATATATGGTGCATTTGTCGAGATATCGGTGTTACGAGTTTTCTGACTCAAATGTTGATGTTTCTTAAAAAGGCAATCTGGCCAACTATTTTGCAAACAGCAATGAGGTAATGGGTAGGGCGCGGTGGGGCAGCCGCGAAGCGCCCCGGGAGGCTTCAGAACAAAAAGGGTGAACAAAGATGCTGTACCTTGTGCAAAAGGGTACTGCTCCCCATGAGGGTCGAACTCATGACCTCCAGATTACAGAATCCACGATTCCTCAAACTATATGAGACTGGCGCTCTAACCAACTGAGCCAGGGAAGCTGTGTTGCAATCTTGACGACAGCTGTAATGGCATGGTGGTGGTAAGGAAAATCTAGGTTGGTTAAACAAAGCTTACTAAACTCCCCGAGGGCACTTTTCGCCCGTGCATACATTGCACGGGTGAACACGGGCGAAACTCATCAGAGTTCAACCGAGGGCAAGTTTCGCCCATGATGATCACACGCGCCGCTGTTTGGGAAGGCCTGGTGAATACACCTTATTGCAGCATGCCGAAATGATCCCAGCGCTCAACCAATTCCTTGAGCACCCGACATGCACAGAGGGGCCGATTCCAGTGCTCAACCAACTGAGGAGGGGTTTCATGGGCAACACCCAAATGAAATTACCAGAGTATTATCCCATTACTTTCAGCATTGCTGGGTTCAGATCACAACTTTCAAGCAGAGTCTTCTTAGTTTCGTCAGCAAGTAAAGCCGGCACTCAAGCAATTGATCGGTATGGCAGCCGAGTGTAAACCTGCAGTGAGATCAACAGCTGTCCAAATGCGGACTACTCACATCGACATCCCGATTCGGACGACGTTTCACCCACCACTGATTACAACCGCAAACTGCAACCGACAGCAAAAGCAAAAAATATTAATATCAGCGACAGCGAGATAGCGAGTATATGTTTACAAATGTAGTTTACAAAAAGCAAGGTATTTGATATGGCGGTATACGTCGGACTAGATCAATCAAAGCTTGCAACCCAAGACTCTCACTGAATGAACATCAGTGCCTGGATAAAGCCAAAGACAAATAACCCACCAGTGCCGTCCGGCTCGCCTACCCCATACAGCATTTCCATGGGATGGAATGCGAGGGAAGTCGTCCGGGGGATGAACGGAGACAACAAGCCCCGGGTGAGCGGCGCAAGCAGCCCAGTAGAGACGTGGAAGTTAGACATGGTCTGGTCTTGCTTCAACGCCTGGACCACAATGCGTTGCGACTTCCAGCCGCGTTGAGAGCCGACAGCAGAGGTCCTGTTGGAGGTGAGAAGGCGACGAAACGGTCGACTACAAACGTACGTTGCAAATACGCCGGTCGTGGGATGGCAGTCAAAGGCAGAGAGACCCTCAGGCATAAGATCCCAGCTCATCGAAGACTCGAGTCCAGCCCGCAGATCCCATAGTTTTACCCTTCCGTCCAAACTGGGCAAGTGTTAGAACGAGGTCCAAGATTCGGATAAAGAGCCTACCTCGCAGAGAGAAACTGCGACCGTGGTGTGGCTGTGGGATGCCACCGCACGTTTTGAACCCAGGACTCGTGTTCCACGTATTTCTTCACGACGGAATCGTCCTCGGGGAGTCGTCGATCAAAGATCTTCACTTCTCCGTTGGCGAAACTAGCGGCGAATATTTGGGACGGCTCCACATCGCACAGGATGGCCGTAACGGGGCTCTCCGAGTTAGTGTCCAAATCCTGAAAAAGGGTGAGAATCCAGGATCGCCGCCTCGCAACCCAGCTTACCAAGGTCGGGGTCTCCGTTTGAGCATCCCACACTTTAATGATTCTCGAGTCTCCACCGACGACAAGTATGCCGGCAGTTTGCTTCCAGTCCATCACGACACCGGCGCCCTGCTTGAGGCTTACAAGTTCCGTTAGGCCACGGAATGAGCTAACCATCTGCACAGGTCCCTGGTCGACGGCCGGGTCGTAGTTGCGGAACAAGCGAACGACGCCGTCGGCTACAAAAGTCATAAATTTCGATCTTCCCCATAGACTGCAAGACTTACAAGAGCCGGTCAAGACAATCCCACCGACGTCTTGGTTGATGACCTGCAGCGAGGTAACGCTCGTGCCCGATGGATTGCCGTTGTGGAATGTGCTTAATCGCCGCCGTTGCGACCAGTCCCAAACGCTGCAACGAGACTTGAGACCAAGTTAGACTTGAAAAGAGCATACCGACCTCACTACATCGGATTCATTGGCAACGAATAGATGTTTGTCGTACGAGTGGAATGCCATGGTCAGAGGATGACTCTGGACCTGCAAAGTTGTCACAGGTCTGTCCCAACTACGCGTTTCTAGCTAAACGTCAGCATCGAAAGAAAAGTTGTCTTGTAATACACACCCGCAATCTCAATGTGCTGTTGCGTTTCGTCAATGACATTCTCGTTCCGTGTCTGCCTCCAAAGCTGGTAATTGAATTGAATGCTTCCCGGTTCGTCGGCCTCCGCTTGCTACAAGATTCATCAGCCCAAAGTCCAGAAACAAAGTGATCAGCGTACCCTCATCTGCGGCTCGGTAAAGTACTCGCTGCACCAGTCAAAGAACGTGCTCTTCAGCGGCAAGACGTCCGCCATGCCCACGCCCGTCCCCAGGCCAAGGATGATACTATTGTTGGAATCCATCGACGACATACTGCTACTCGGACTCGGCGCCGAGCCGCCGTGGTGGTGACCGCGCCGAGGATTGGCCCCGGAGCGCCGTCGCGCACGCAAACGCTCCATGTCCTCCTCCACCAGCGCCTCGATGACGTTCCACGCCATGAAGTCCGCCGCCGGTTGTTGCGAATAGTGCGCGTCAAAAGAGGGCCGCGGCGACGGCGGTGCGGTCCGCGAGCCGTGGTAATTGTTGCCCAGCTTGTCGGGAGCGAATGGATCCGAGTATGGCGATGCATAGCGCGCGAGGTTGAGATTCGGAGACGGGGGACGTGAGATCTCGGATTCGAGTCGGAGAGTGGTGGTGTCTGAGAGCGCTTGGTGGACGTGGGGTTCCTCCGACGCGGGGAAGGCGATGCCGTTGGCTAGCGACTTGAGAGCGTTCGCAAAGGACGACGTCCGCCGTATCGTGTTAGTAACGCCGTTAGAAATGGTACTGGTCATGGTATCAGTACGTGAGAGGCCGGGCCGTATACTGGGGGAAGGAGGGGGTAACGGAGCAAATGACGAAGAGGCGGACAAGGTCGAAGCTTGCGACCCGACTCGGGTACGGGTGGGTTCGGGAGTCATGGGAGGGACGTGCAAAGACGACGACTCCAAGCGGGTAAATGGAGACTCCAGTAGGAGCGCCATGATGTAGTCCAGGACCGTCTGGGCGTTGGTGGCGACTTCCTGATAGGGATCCACCGAGAGATCCAAAAGGATCACGAACATGGTGAAAAACGACGACAAGTAAACGCGCTGCTCAGGCTGCTCATCCACGTCAAATCGATCCAACCAATCTTGTACGGCTTGGTTGGTGATACTGCCGCTATCGTCCTCGATCGGGGGGTGGTGCGGGTGAGCGCCCTGTTTCTTCCATTTGCGATCTTCCTCCCAATAAAGCCACGCGCAAATGACAAAGAAGCCGCGATACTCCTTGACGAGACAGCTGAGCACAACGATGATCTCCTTCCGGCACATGGGGCTCGCGTCGTCCTTCATCGCGAGCGCCGCGCCAGTCACCACAGCCACCTCCATCTTGAAGTGGATCACCTTGTCTTCAAAGTGCGGCATCGTCCCACTGCCCCCACCACCCCGCTTCTTCGGATTCGATGACCCGCTCGCGCCCATGAACGTGCCGAGTGCGTACAACGCCGCACACCGCACCTCCACCGAGTCGTCCGACAGGAGCTGGATGAGCTTATCCTGCGTCCCACGATCCACCCCATGCACCTTGTTCTCATCGTGCGCGTCCCAGATCTGCGCGATACAAAGCGCGCTCCACTGGCGCAGCAAAAAATCCGGCTCGTCGAGCTTGTCGTAGCAGTAATCAAACACCCGCGCATGCACGCACGCGTCTTGGCCCGGGGGGTAGTCGCGCGATGCTGCGGCGAGGATGAAGGAGCACATCGCCTTGTGCTCGGACGAGTTGGGCAGGGCGGGCTCGTCTCGTGCGCCGAGGATGGCGGCAAAGTACTTGTACCCGTTCGTGTTGACCAGGTCCACCTGCACCGACGGGTCGACTGCCATGATCCGCGCCCATATGAAGATGAGGACGGGGCGGAGGTCGGGGCCCGCCGCCTGCAGCAACTTGCTTATGTAAGGGAAGATCCCAATGGTGAGCACGAGATGGACGGCCCACGGCCCCAGATCTACAAACTGCGAGAGCAGGATAAGGGCCCGCAGTCGATGGGGCTGACAGAGGAGAACCTGGAGGACGATGGGGAGCTGATCCGGGGGCTTGCGGGGGACGAGGTGCGACTCTTTCACGGGCTCCGTTTCCGAGAGTGCGTTCAGACTTTCCGCAGACCCGTACTGATCGCCCGACGGAGGGAGGGACATGGGGCCACGCTTGGTCAGGGCGGCGCCCCCGCGTGATATCCACACCTCAAAGGCGGTCAGCTGGTCGGCGAAGAACCGGCTGGGGATGTAGTTGTATCCCTTGTCGCCGGGGAGTTTGGCGGGCTGGTTCTGCCCGATGCGTCCCGGGCGCGAAGCGATGATAACGGGAGAGTCGACGACGACCGCGTTACCGTCGGGGGTCTTGTACAGGAGATCGGGGAGCTGCCGTAGGCATGCATCGACCGCAAGATCCCACGTTGCCCAGAGCGCATGGGTGTTCGTCGGAGGGAGTGGAGGCTGGGTGTGCGGGGTGCAGTGGTAGTTTTTCATGATGCGCTCGGCGAGGAGGAAATTCCGGAAGAGAGACGCGATGAGAAGATCACATCGATATAATCGAGTGAAAACGTCGCGTGAAAAGGTCGTCCACGCTATCGTATCGGTGACAGCGGTGAAGATCCAGTTGAGCTCCCCGAGGGGGGTTTTACGGTCTTTGAGATCACCCGGGAGCTGCATGACCATGTCGGCGGTGATGTTATTCGGAAGCTGGTGATGCATTATAAAATATCGTAGGGCGATGTCGATGGGGGAAGTGAGGCATGATGTGAAGAGGTCGGCAGGGAGTTCGGGGCACGAGGGGAGTTGTTCATTGGCAGCACATGCCGCCAGTTGAAGCGAGGACATGAACGGCTGTGTGCCATCCACTGGACCTCCGTGCATCAGCCTCGCCTCGAGATCCCGCCGTTCCGCAAAAGTGTTAAAATTGCTGAGCAGGTGACCAGCGGCAGAGCAGTCCCATATATAGATACCCGGGGAACCAAGCCACGTCTGCACTTCCTGCAGAGACACTGGAATATATTGCGTGTAATTGCGGTTAAAACACCACAGCTCTCCGCTAGCCGTAGGCTTGGGAACCCCATGTCCATTGTAATGGAACAAAACGGCGTCGTCCTTTGCCTGTTTGCGCAGAGACCCGCAAGAGCGCCAAAGATCATCGTAAGACGGGTCTTGGACCGCTTTGTACATAATCTTGAGACTCAGACCCTCGAATTGGTGCTTGAGATTGGACGCAATCGCCTCCATGGCCTTTTGAGACGGCATGGTGTGCGGATCGACCCACGCCTCGAGGACGGCACACGGATTGGTCTTTACGACGTCTGGTGGATCCACATCGATATTGAGGCACAGGACAAGCGCTGCGTTGGCGGTTTTGAGTTTTCCGGGAGACGCACCGCGCCATGCAATGGGTTTCGCCGACCAGGACGGCGGGGGTGTGGGATTTCCGCAGCTCAGATGGCGCTTTGCGGACCAATATGGCACTGGAGGGGAAGATGATGCATCATTGTCCAGGGCAATGTCTTCCGAATAGTGAGTGCCATTCATGAGAAGGTCATTGTGAGCAGGCCAAGACTGTCCACGCGTCTGAGAATGGTTATCCGAGTGTGAACTTGGATATTCACTCGCGCGTTCCGTGGACTCCGTTACATCGTCCCTCGACCACTCGCTATCACCTAGAAAATTCGGATTAAACGGAAACATAGTTCTTGAAACAACTAACCCGGGGTAAAGGTGGGTCGTTTGCGTTGGGTCTGCCTCGATGGACCCGACATGAGGAAATGCGACGGCAGCGCTGAAGTTTGTTCTTGTTTGCCTGCAGCGTCTGTCGAACTTGGCCGAAACTCTCGTGTGGTTGAGTTCACAGCTTGCTTGGGCTCCAGCTGGGCTATATATCTCCTTCAATCGGCCTCCGCTACCCTGGTGTGAAACACTGCAACATCGCTTTTCATGCTGTATCTAGCCATCGCAAAGTGAACAGAATTGGAACACGAAGCTCCGACTCTCAGGCACACCGATGTTTGGGTTCGACAAATCGTTTAACCCCGCACAGACAGCCCTCGATTTCTAGCGCCAATATCCCATTTCGTCCAGGCCGTTACCGCGACGTTTTGCACCATTGGAACTCGATTCAGAGTCCTGATGTTCAAGCTGCTCAATTACGAGGTTAATTATGCGTTTATCTCCTGTCCTTTTGTATTTTCAACCCGCTTTAAACCGTCCGACAGGAGAGCGGCTTATGCTGCAAGAGGTCCGATCCTGATGCGGACAAAAACAGGTCAAAAAAGGCCTCAACGAGGGGAAGGGACGATAGCGCTCCCGAGTCCCACACTGTCGCATGCCGCCTCGTGCATAAATGCATTTCCCTGGGCGGTGGTCAGTGTTTTCTCACACTACTCTGTTCCTTACGCAGCATTGAAAAAAAGGCTTCAACGTCCGATGACAATGCGTACGAATTCTCCGCAAACGGACGCTACGTTCGATCCAAACAGCGGACGGAGATTTGGTATGGGTATTGATGTCCTTTTGCGGACGGATTCCTGAAAAAATAATCAGCCAGGACTCTCTGAGGGTGATGGGAGAAAAAATTGACCCATGCTTACGGAATCACACTCTCGGAGCCTAAAGGCACCCTCTCGCAAAAAAAGGTCTGATCCGCTTTGCGTACGAACTTGGTCAAAAAAGACTGACCCCGATCGCAATGTGCACGAGATTTGCGGAAAGGCCGACGTACGGAAACACCCGAAATCAGGAAAATTGGATCGGACCTCTTACAGCATGAGCCTCTCTCCTCGTCCGAATCTCTGTGAAGGATCATGTGGAGTCGGATTCCAACGCGTCTGTGCTAGGCGCTCGTCAAAACCAAGATAAGCAGGGCTGGCAGTTGAAACCCTCTTAACCTCACCTCACCTGTGTCCTCCGGCGACGATCTGAACCCTATTAGAGGTCAGCGAGCTGCGGTGACTGCCGAATCGATGTCGCGACCTACGGCATGCTTGTGTTTCCGGGATGTTATCACTCGCACTCTCAAGTTCTCCATACACACACTCCACAGCCATCTGCTGGAGGCTGTCTTTTTGGGAACTCCGACAACCGGAAGTTTTGGGTACAATTCAAGGAAGAACATCTTTCAAGAGGCTCCGAATTTCTAATGCAGTCACTTTATCAAACATAACAGCCTTCCGGACCACCGAAGCAAGGTTCTTCCTTCAAATTCCCGTCCCGATGTTCCAATACACCGCCGTTTAATAAATGAAATCAAGCTGATTAACAGCAAGCGGAAATGTGGTTCAAAAAACCCGTCTGGTGAAACCTCGGCCGACGGCAGTCCACGCTCGAAACAGACTTGAAATCACCCACTGGCCGTCGGGCGTCTCGAACATCCGAACATCCGACATCCGCGTCACCTTTGTGCATTTTTAACTACTTGAACCGACAGTAGCACGCTCACGTCGAGTCGGATTTCAACGTAACTACCCAGCCCGTGAAGACGAGAAATTATCTGCGCCGGGGCTTGCAATTGCAACGCGCTTACTTCAATACTTAGTCTAAACCTTCGAGGACTTCACGGTGAGGACGCTAAATGCCAAGCGCGCCTCTTTTACGCATAGGTACCCATCGATCGTGTAGGCGATGTTGCTCTTTTTTATTCAGTCGATTGCTTCGGTGGTCCGGTGCCTCAACTTCCGGAATGCTATCACCCACTTCTTCAAAAACACACTTGGCAGCCATCCGCTGGCGGCTTTTCTTCTACGCCACAAAGAAAAGAATCTCTTTCGATCTCGAGCGGAGTACAATCACCTTACCAAACACCGCAGCCTTCTGGTCACGAAGTAAAGTTTTTGAACCACACGCTCGACAGGCATTCTGCTAGTGATTTCTTTCTTTCTTTCCTTTTTGGGGCGCCTCCAACGAGCTGAACACGCTATAAGCGGAAGAGAACTTCTTGAGACCACGACCGAATGCTGAGTGCAATCACCTTGTGAAACACAGCAGGCTCTCGACGAAGTAAATTTCTCCTCCAAAATCCCGCCCTGATGCTTCCCTTTAATATGAGAAAGCAACAACTAACAGCATGTGGAAATGTGGTTTGGAACACTTGGCTGGCGAAACCTCGGGCAACTACAGTGCACTCGATGTTCGAGGCTCGAAACGCGATCGGATCGACTGTTGGAAGGTGCTACGAGTGCCAGCAGTCCGGGGAAACTGTTTGAACGTCCAACCTGGCGGCCGCGTTCGACACACTGCTTTATATTCCTTCTTTGTTCTCGGACCAAAGGTGTTCTGTATCTATCTGTTTCGTATGCAATATTGATGCGAAACTGTTTGATCTACAGTTTCCCTCGAGTGCTGCAGAAAATTCAAAGAAAATTGCTGTTCAACTTGTCTTTTTTTCTCGCGGTTTACCGCGCGTCAACAACGGTGTGTCAACGGAACGATGACGATGGGCTTCGAATTACGGCCCTAAGTTCCGACTCGGCCATCAAATCAATTACATTTTGGCTGTTTCGTGCGGCTGGGGGAGGCTGCAATTGACCAGAAAAAAAATCCGAACACTTGCCGCCACACTGCATCCGAGAGCTAAATTTTCTAGTCCAATACTGACGAGTCCACTGCGGGGTGGCCGGAATTTGAAGTGGAGATCGAAATCGTGATGGTGATGGCACCGAGAAACAGCCGTTAATAACAAAACCAAAGTTCAGTCTACATTGTTTCCTGGGCCAGTCTTCCGTCGGGAGAGGACCAAACGGAACTGGGACAACGGGCTGATTTCTCCCTTTTGAATGTGTCCAAATTCGCGTGGCGGCGTTGCACCGACAACAGAAGCTCACCGTCCGGAGGATTGTCGGAACCTGTGATAGATTCTCCAGGAACCCCATTTCTCCGATCCTCAGTTTCGCCTTAAGAGCAAAGTGATGCTGAAGGCGATGTCTTACCGACTTTGACCACCTCACGCCAAAGCGCCGCACGAAATGGCTGCTCCTCCTCTCCGCAAGCTCCCGCACAACTTTTTATGGGGTTTCGCTACTGGTGAGCGTGAAAACGCGTCGAAGGTCGTGTTCACGCGTACGGAACTCAAGCCTAATCATGTTGTCAGCGAGCTTCCAAATTGAAGGCTCGACCAATACCGATGGCCGAGGCAAGTCTATCTGGGACGATTTTTCGCGGCTTCCCGGCAAGACGCTCGATGGACTCAACGGGGACGATGCTACGAACTCGTACAAGCTCTGGAGAAACGATATTGCGTTGCTTGCGCAATACGGTGTTAAAACCTACCGTTTCTCCTTGTCCTGGTCGCGAATTATCCCTCTGGGGGGTAGGGGCGACCCAATCAATCCCAAAGGAATCGAGTTCTATTCCAACTTCATCGACGCGCTCCTGGCGAAGGGCATCACTCCTTTTGTGGTCCGTAACGCTTCGTTCCAAAATTGTACTTAATCCTAATGCAAACCGTAGACGCTGTACCACTGGGACCTTCCGCAAGGCTTGCATGACCGGTATCGCGGATGGCTTGACAAGGACGAAATAGTTCAGGACTATGAGCACTATGCCAAAGTACGTGTATCTCCTACGAATAATTTCTGTGTACTGAATCCGTGCAGGTGTGTTTCGAGGCCTTCGGTGACCGCGTTAAATTCTGGTATTCTCCCGCCCAACGCATTTTAGAAACCTGCTGACCAGATCCCAAGGTTGACGATGAACGAGCCTTGGTGTGTCTCCATCCTGGGATATGGACGAGGGGTGTTCGCGCCCGGAAGATCAAGTGACCGCACTCGATCACCCGAAGGAGATTCTTCCACGGAACCTTGGATGTGAGCTCCACACTCTTCCGCGTCCATTCATCGTTATTTTTGCGTGCTCACGGCAGTACTAGTGTCGGCCACAATGTAATTTTGTCTCATGCGAGGGCTGTAAAGTTGTACCGGGAGGAGTTCAAGGCCTTGCAAGGCGGTCAAATCGGTATCACCTTGAACGGCGACTGGCAGATGCCGTATGACGACAGTCCCGAGAGTACGGCTTTTATTTTTCATCCACCATCCTTTGAGCCTGAATGTCTCTCCAGATGTGGCAGCCGCTCAGCACGCCTTGGACGTCGCAATTGGTAATGACCGCCTTCACGTGTGGCATATCATCCTGCTGACTTGAATCTCCGATGTTTTTGCTGCGTTGTGTAGGGTGGTTTGCAGTACGTCAATTATTTTTGGACTCTTCTGTAACCCTCAATGCCGTGGATTTCTAGGACCCCATTTATTTGGGACACTACCCGTCCTACATGCAACAGATGCTCGGCAACAGACTTCCTCAATTTACCCCCGCCGAGTTGGCTTTGGTTAAAGGCTCGTCGGACTTTTACGGCATGAACACATACACCACGAATCTCTGCCGTACGCGGTCGTTCTTCCTTGCATGCAACACGCCTATTGACCACGAGCGCAGGGGCTGGCGGTGACGACGAATTCCAGGGTTTGGTGGACTACACCTTTACACGGCCTGACGGCTCCCAGCTGGGCGTTCAAGGTACGCTGAAGCCTGTCTCTACCCCACGCGAACTCAGGGGTCTCGTATAGCACATTGCGCGTGGCTGCAAGATTGTAGGTGTCTCATTTACGTAGCGAGCGCACTTAATTGATCCTTCCAATATAGATCCAGAGGGTTTCCGTTCTGTAAGCAAGCTCCTCGCAATTTGCGCATGAACTGATCTGCTTTCAGCTACTCAACTATTTGTGGAAGGTAGACTTTACTATTCATTTTTCCTGTACCGATGTGCTGACGCGGCTTCACAGAAATATAAACTCCCGATCTAGTAAGCCGGAAGCGGCCAGTCTATAAACCGGTCTAACGCCCTACGCAGTGTAACGGAAAACGGATTTGCGGTCAAGAACGAGAGTGCCATGCCCAGAGAAGTCGCGGTGAAAGATACTGACCGCGTTAACTACTACCGCGGTGTGACGGCCTCCCTCCAAGCTGCCATCCATGAAGATGGGGTCGACGTCCGAGGATACTTGGCCTGGAGTAAGTCGACTCCATCGTGTGTTGGTTGAGCTTTGCCTTATCGTCACTGCTCAGGTCTGCTTGATAACTTCGAATGGTACGGCTACCCCGGCTTCAGAATGTCACTCACCATTCCTCCACAGGGCAGACGGGTATACCACGCGTTTCGGGGTCACCTACGTCGACTACAAAACTCAGGAGAGATTGCCGAAGGACTCGGCGAACTTCCTGGTCAAGGTAGACCTCGCTCTTCGCGCGATCAATCAAACTGCTCACCTGTCGGCTTTTAGTGGTTCAAGGATCGTACCCAGTCGCCCGACGAATTGACGCTAAAGCATCTCATGGTGAAAGCGAGCGACGCTATCAGCATCGCCAGCACGTTGTCGAAAGGAGATTCGTCTCTCAGCACCACCATTCCCGCTTCGTGGGTTGCACAGCTGAAGGCGTGGGTCTCCAGATACATCATCGCACTTCTTTTATTCGTTAAATTCAAGCGTAGATGATTCATGTCGACAAACGCAGCTGTATAATCATCATTCCACGCCGTATATTTACCTTTTTGGTTGTATTACATGTCGCCCTGCTCCGTGTTTCTTACCCTCCTGCAACGAGTCACCAGTGTACCAATTTACGATATTCAAAGCATGCTGTTTGTCCAGCCCTGCGTCGGGTGGTTGCGTTTAGCACAACACAACTTGAAATCGTGCGATCTCGAATCGGACCGACTTCTATTTCGGGAGGAGGTTGTCGTCTTGGCAGTAGGTTCATAGCTTTAACATCATCTTCCGGCGAAATAAAGGATAAACTCAAAAACAACAGGCCTTCTTCGTGGGTCCGAAATACCCCAGTAGGATGGTGTCCGAATTCCGTCGTGGCCGCCTTTCGCAAGGTTCACGTTGCACAGTCGCTGGCGGCGCGGGTCCCGACTTAATATCGGGTATTTTTCGAAAATGGTATTCCGCAAGTGCACAAGATTATCACATCATCGAATATCGATTTCTCCGCATGAGAGAGCTGGCGCGCGCCTGACCGCTGTCCTAGTCCGCCACGTACTACGATCCATGCAAGCAACGCGCGAGGCTTGCGCCATAACAGTACCACGAGGATGAAAGATACTATCGTTTCCGGGGATCCCGGACACTTAACGAGAGTCTTCGAATAACGCTACCAAAAGTAGACTTGGCCAGAAACCGAATGCGCCTTTCGATTCCAATCTATCTTCTCTCCCGATCTACGGTTTTGGTTTGTGCAAAATGGCTTATTCATTGTTGAACGGCGGGACTTTTTTGATTGTCCGGGTTCTAGGTAACTTGCCACATCCTGGGTGCTTTGCTCTCCTACTAGTCATTTTAATTTCGTCAGATAGCCTCCAAATGTGAGGGGTATCTCTCTTGGGAACATGCACACCCAGCTCTTGAGCTCAAGCAAGTCGTTGCGCATTAAGAACATATCTACCATCCTGATTCTTTGCGCGAGGGTTTCGTCATCTAGGCTGCAACCAATTTCGACTGGAAATACAGGGCGCTGCCTCAGGCAAGCAGCGCTACCATGCAGCCATTTCCTTCATCGTACGAAGCTTGAAGTCGACCAATTTTTCGACGAATTCTGGAAAGGCGCCGGATCTAGTGTTGACATAAAGGGTACATACGTCGTGAGATTCGTCGAAAGATGGCAGGGGTAGGATGTCCTGGTGGTACTCGACCAAGTATCGGTCGAGCGTAGGCGAATAATCAAACTCCAGGAGTTCCTTTAGTTCTGGAGGAGGATCTTGGTGCGAGAGGTGGATGGGGGCAATTTCAAGTCCGTGTGGGATCCATGCTGTACCCAAGGATCCAGCGGGTTGCCGCGGTTTGAAGAGGATTTGGCAAGGTATCGACATGGAGGTCGAGGGGAAGCCGCAGTCACGTCACGTCGAGATGGTATAGCCTATATCATATTGTTGATTGCTTCTTTGCTAACAGCACTGATACACCAAAAATTACATAGAAGGGCAGGAATACGACGGCTCTTTTTCTTGACCACGCTTGCACTCGGGCGCATCGACTGTCAAGCTCCCTAAGCTCAATCGTAGCCCAATTCCAGCCCGACTCGGTTGTGCAAAAAATTCAAGGCTGCGCGCCCTTCCCAAACCCACCAACGCACACTGTGCGCTTTGACGACTCTACGGGAGGCCTCTGCGGTCAACGAACCGAATCGGAACACTACAGAAAGAGATTGTCACGAATTCTCACTTTTGAATTCAACAAACGAGGTACGAGTGATCACTGTAAGCGTCTGGCTATGAGAGACTAACTTTTGAACGACTTTAACTTCCTTCAAGCTGTACTCGTTCCAAATCCACAGGCTTACGATTACTGGTGGCGGCACAGGATAGGACTCTCTCCTCGGCCAATTTGAACTCTATTGAGACTGTTCTGTTCTGCCTTCACACGCGTGCAGCAGTCCAATCTCAGCTGCACTGCTCAAATGCATACCGATGATGCTTCTCCCCTAGCATACCATGAATGTGCATGTACGTAACTGTGTTCTAGCCCGATAACAAGGCCCTGGATTCGCACAATGCCATCGTCTTTTTCATGCGCTCCTCCCGGTGGTCGGTCTCTCGAGCGGAAATCCTCAGCGTGGTCTTAACGAGGTTTACAGGTCCTTCGCAGCTCTTGCGGTATTCCTGAGCCAATTTCAGAGTACGTTATCGGCCGTCAGTGCAAAGGTCGCTAGTGACGGAGGGATTGCAAGGTTCGCCTGAAAATCTTGCTCTTCTACATGTTGTTCATGGATTCCTCAGAATTCGCGGTTTAAAGTCGCCTCGGGATGCATTTTCGAAGTGAGTCCTGATTAGCATATCTGTGCTATGAGCTGAGGAGGACTAGTGCGAATGCCACTTTGATTGAAAGCGTGTCCCTCTCTACCTCATCGTCTACTTCGCTCTCCACGCTTTCGGACGGGGAGGTACTCACGACCGTCGTTCCCGTAACGCTCACCTTCGCAACTTTGGTTCCATACTTGCCTTCATACACTTCATATCTGCCTTCTCAAAGTGCAGCCGCGACTCCCAAGTCAGTCGATTGCCAACCGAAAACACACAGACTAATAAAATTCCATCCAGGCCGGCCTCTCTCCCGATTATCCCAATTGCCGCTGGCGGCGGTGGTCTCGTAGCCATCGTTTTGGTGGTTATTCTGTATATGCTCTCCCGTCGACGTCGTCGTCGGAAAGCCATCCGTCACAGCACGATCAAGCCATTGGTGCGTCCGGACCTTGACTCGGAGTTCCCACAACCCGATCGAAGTAACATGGCGAGCCGCACCTTCAGCCGTCTCACTTTTTCGGCTCCGTATGTCGTCCCGCCGTCCACCAGCAACCCCTCGATTGCGGCGCCAAGCACGGTGTCGATTGGGCGTCAGTATCGCATTGCTCCGATCCGTGGAAGATGATCTTCATGCGTGAGACCTCCATCGAACTTTCGTCTGTACAATCAATTATTTAACTCTGCCGCCTCGAAATAAACGCTCTTTACACTCAGAACGTGCACCTGTCTTGCAACATCTCAGCTCGTTCCTTCCTCGACAACGTCTCAGGTACGAAGAACTAGTCTGTGCGGATTTCCATACGAAGTGTACATCAACGGGATGGATGATCATTTAGATGCTTTTGGATGATGCGATGGTGTTTTCATATACGCGGCCTGCGAAGCGATCTCGAGGTTTCATCGAACCTCCCACCCAGCGAAGTTGGGGAGATGAGGACAGATACCTTCTCCCGTATGCGTGCTTGATAAGGCGACCAGGACGATCGTCGCACAGCGCTTCACCCTACATGCCCTACCTGTGTGGCTACCTCACTCGGGCGGTGCAACTCTACTTTTAAGGGCCATTTCTATGAGCTGAACTCGCTGGACGCGTTCATCTCCTAAGCTCCTCCGTAGACGGCTGGCTTTGCAACATAATGACCGAGTCAGTCTTTTCCCCATTCTTTTCGGTTACCCAAGCTGACGACGGCTTCGATTCAAGAACGATTTTATATCTTTTCTTGTTCCTCACCTTTTCCCAACGTTCGGCCTCACTGTCTTGGTCCGCCGTGGATCCCTCCGATACGGATGTCCTCAGCGAAATATCTCCTTCCGCTACTTCGTCGGCGAATTACGGGTCGAATATTGCCACCGATGCCCAAAGCTTTTCGACCATTCCGATACTGCCGCCTATCTCTGCGCCAATACTTTTCCCCTCCACGACATTGGACAATATGACTACCTTTTCGATCACGCAGACATTCACGCCCGAGAGCACTACAGTAATTTATGCGCCGTCAACCCCAGTGTCGAGTGCATCTACAGCTTCGAGCGCATCCGTAGGGACTGTAACTTCATTATCAGCCACTTCGACGGCCGGCTGGGGCATCCCACCTATAACGTTGGTGTCTTCTGTTCAATGCCTCTTTTCCCGCTGACGATCCCCAGTGTAACTGGCACGACAACTTTTCCGGGACCCATATCCACGTCTACCTTTGCGTGAGCCGTGCATCACATCACTCCTACCAAGATCTTAACTTCTTCCAGGAACGCCGTCCACGTCTCAAATCCACCGCCCTCGGCTTCGCTCTCATCCAGCACGATAATCTTCACCACAGTCTCGCTCTCTTCCTTCACATCGAACGGGCAGATCCACACTACCGCAATCCCTATTACGAGTACCTCCGTGACTGCTGTCCCTGTCCCCGTCCCCACGCATTCCCCCGCTGTGAACGCGGCAAAGTGAGCCGTCTTACGAATCCAATTCGTGCAAATTCTCATAGCGTAACCCTTGCAGATCGAAGATTCAGCTCAGCACGTCCGTAGTAGTGGGCATCGCAATCGGCGCCGTCGCAATTTTCCTTGTTCTCGTTCTCTGCTACATCATCAACCGGCGTCGACATCTTCGAAAGCGCGCATTTCTACGGCTAGGGGAAGAGATCTAGCCCATGGACGAATTCTGTAAACTAAAATGTATTATTTATCTTCACCTCAATGCAACTTCGGACTGCACATAAAAAAACGATTTATCCACAGGATATTTGAGCTCTCAACGAGTGAGGAATCTATTCAACATAGCCCTTGCCCTCGTCCCCGCTCCCGTCGCTCTCCTCATCCTCGTCGGCAATAGGCACCGAATGTCGCCCATCAAACACATCCACGTCTTCGTCCTCGCCTTTCTCCGTCTCGCCTACACGGCGGCGATGGCGGAGGACGCGGGGGATGTGTGGACGAGGTACGGCGTCACGAATAGCAGCCTCGGTGCTACGCACGCGCTTGATCGCCCTCTCGACACGCACAGACTCCAGGTCGTCAGTCCTTACCCTAATAAAGCGCTTCCATACACGCGCCTGGTGCATACTGGGCGTGTTGCTGATAGTCGTCAGATAGGAAGCAATGTCGCCATAGGCCAGGAACGGGTCACTGGCATCGGGGGTGGACGGGGAACGAGTACTACGCGGTTTTGGGGATGCGAGGCGGGTGAGTGTGTTCAGGAACGTCGATGATTTGGGGCGTCGTTTCTCTAAATTTGCTAAATCCAAAGGTAAGACCGGGGCATCTGGGTACGCTTCTTTAAGTTTGCGGTCAAAGTCGACCAGTTCTGCGGCGGTGCGGGTGAGTGTGAAGTTGTGGGTGGGGCCTATAGTCGTGTTAGCAGTGGTATTAAATGGACGAGGATGCGCACTCTTTATATACAAGGAAAAATCGCCGTCATACTCTGCTACACTGACACTCCATGGCCCGTCTGACGGCGACTTTGGTCGCAGGAACTGCCTCGGGTCTGTACGGAACGCCGGCCGCCGGGGCTGCGACGGACTCGGCGAGTCGCCGCCGTTCGTCTGCGCGCCCATATTCGAGTCGCGCGGCATTGCATTCCGCGACGGCGTTGACGCTTTGCGGAACACAGCGAGCCGATACCGGTCGACCACGCTGCGCGCAAAGAGGGACGTCCCCTTGGCGCCGTTGCGGTCCTCCCCGTCCGCAGCCTCGACCAAATCCCAGTTGTCGTCCTCGTCGTCGTCCTCCTGCTCCGTCGCCGACGCTTCCTCGTCGAGGTGCCGTTCCTGCGCGGGCACGACAGAATCAGCGGCGGTGGTACGCAGCTGCTCCGAGCTCCGCCTCAGTTCGGGTTCCGGTTGTTGCACCTTGTGTACCAACTCCTGCACTGACGTCGTCTCTTGCGCACCGGTTGGCGTCGGTGGATTCTCCGTAATCGCGTCCGCATCCTCGACCTTCGTCGGCCTGCCAGGCAACTCGGGCTGGACGGCCACAACAGGACGCGTCTCGGGCTCCGGCATATTCGCTTCACCATCGTCCACCTCCCCTTCCAGCGCCGCCTCCACCGTCGCTTCCGCGCTCTCCCGATCCACACCCCCCGTCGGTGTCTCCTGCTCTCCTTCACCCTCCGGCCCCAGGCTCACATCAAGATCCTTCGGTATGTCCCGCTCGTCCTCGTCCTCGGTCTCCTCATCCTCGTCCCCAATAAACACGGAACGCCGCCCATCAAACACATCCACGTCTTCCTTCTCGCCTTCATCCGTCTCGGGCTGCCCGTTCGCGCCGGCAAAGGCGGACGAGGACTCGCCCGAGGACGCAGGCGGGTGGATGGACGAGCTACGGCTTCGCGACGGCGTCGTGGTCGCATCCTCCGCCACCTTCGGCGCAACGTCGTTATGAAGACACGTTACCGAGACATTGGGATGATTCCAGTCCTTTTCGACATGACTAGCCCCTCCACTACAATAAGTCAATTCCTCGAAGCGGCGGAACATCTGCTATCGTACCTGTTCGCTACATAAACAGTCAACTCTGCTTTCTGAAAATACACATGCACAAAATCCTCAAAAGCACTTCCGGCGCATGCAGCCGCAGTGGGCAAAAGTTCCTCAGATTGGGGCCTGTGAAAGAGTCACTCATCGGAGACAACCCATTGCGACAGTCTCACATTCGTAACAGCCGAAGGAGTTCACGCAGAGGCTGATACCAAGCTTGAACAGGCCATTCATCTTTCTTAATTCTGGCGACCCAGCCTGAAAGACCATGGAGAATGGTGGTCGCCAGAAGATCAGCACCCTCATAATCCAATAACGGGTTTGAGTCCTCGGGAAGAGATCCAAGGATGAGGTCATTAGCACCGATGTCCTTGAGGATATTGATCATTTCAAAACACAACTTCTTATTGACATCCGAGTGAACTGGTCCCATGTCCAACCAAAAGTCTGGAAGCTCCAGGATAGCGGTAAGATATCGGACGCAAAGTGCGCTAGCAAAGGCAGAGTCCCCTCTGCGATTTATTCGTGAGAAATTATCATGCTGAAACCAAAATCAGTGCTCACGAGCAGCCATGTTCAACCAGTAGTGTTTCAATCACATTAAGCCTCCCCGCCTCGCACTTCGAAAGATTAGAAATAGTACTCTGTTCCAGAATGGCCGAAATGGTCATATCGGACAAACAGGTTGCAGCCATAGTTTGCCAAAATGTCACTTTGCGGTCGAAAGCGGTATCGGTCCGGTCCCAGACGGCAGAAATGGCCTCTCTCGATTTTTCACCCTGCAAGTGTCCGGAGGTCAGACAGAGTACACGGAGACCAGAAAAGCGAGTGACGACGTCGACGATCGCTCTGAATGCTCGGAGCTGGGTAACCGGTGACTCGTTCCTACAGAGATTTCCATGAGTTGCACCCTTGGGGGGTCGAGACGGAAGAAAAAACCGCACGGTAGGCTGTATTTCATGAGTTCGGCACAATATCTCTTCAATTTCGGTGGGGTAGAAGTGCGAAGCAGTTCCAACTGCAGCACTCGGTGGTCGCCTGTTCCGAAGTGGGCTTTGACCTTCTTTTCGACGACGTTGGGACCCAAACCAAGCCTGTACGCAGCACGGTTCGCTTGTGTCTCGAGAACTTTGCCCAGTGCGGTGTAAGTCTGATCCAAGGTGCGTCCAGGCGAAGGGTTCGTGAAGGCGTTGCGGATAATGGCCCAAGCTCCGGGGTGGAAATCATCTTGAGCTTGAATGCTATCATTATTGAAATTGGAATTGGGATCGTAAGGGATTAGCGCTTCAGAGACTTGGTTTGTAGACATTTCGAAGAATCGAGGGAGGCAAGAGGGAACCCTTGCATACAGCACTTCTTGTACTGCCTTGGTACGACATGAGGCACTTCATCAAACTTTCCGGCTTCTGCAAACTGCTAGCGCTTTGGGGGCTCGCTGAGGAGATCTGGTGCCGAGCTCGCAGGGTTGCGCAGGGGCTCAAAAAATCTGAATGGCGGACGCAGAAAGTTGATGGTGTAACCCAACTGGTACAAACAACTGCTTAGCTGAAATATGTGTTGTATGCCAGTGCCTGGCTACAGAAAGCGGGGAGCTTGCGCTAATTCCGAGTTTGGGGGTTGTCATTAATGGATAATTCTAATGGGAATCTGGGAAACCCCGGTCCATCCTTGGGTCCATCAGAAAAATTATTTTTCTAATGAGAAACCCTCTTGAACTTTTTCTGGTTCCACGAAGGAAATGACACCCGGACTGCGCTGGTTGGATCTCTGAGGTCAGGCCTCAAATTGAAAGGGCATTGTTTTGGGCCAATTTTGAATCCTTCCGCTGGGCAAAACTTGTTGCCGTTGGGTGCCGGATATCCCGGCACATCGGCACTGTTTCCAAACACTCGGCCTTGTTGAACACTTGCACAATACCATTCGTCGGGTACTGAATGGGCAGTAATTAATTCTTGAAAGCTCCCTCTGCACACAGGGGCCTCTTCACCTGTTTCCCGTTCGCTCCGAAATGTCGCCCGGGCCGAGCCATCAATGGTCCGAGACCAACCCCGCCAATTGCTCTAAGCGTTCAAGATACTCATACCACGAGATACAACCTCCACACAAACTATAATTTACACCTCAAAGAAGTATACAATTCATTTACAGTAATTGAAACCCAAGTCATGCAACGCACAAAGAAACCGGTTGTGCCGAGCCGGAAGGGTTTCTCGGAAACCGGGCTTCCCGATAACATACATTTGGAAGGGGGTTTCTCAAGAAACGGGGTTTCCCATTAGAATTATCTGTCATTAATCTGCAAATACATACTGACGGCAAACATTCACACACTCTCGTCGAAGAACTCCCACGGGGCGACCATCAGAATTGATGGTCGCCCCGTGGGAAGCCAGAACTTTGCACAGCCATACATGCTTTTCGCTGCTCGTTGACAGAATACTACTACTAGCCTCAGAATTATTCAGAATAGGGGGAGCAAGCTCCCCCAATTATCTCCGTATATCATCGTTTCGGCTGCACCCGCCATCAATGAGCAACAAAAATGAATATTTAAATAAGTTTTTAAAAACTAGGCCTAGGAAGGGACCTTGCTTGCAGCTTGCAGGAGGCTGCGCACACAATTTTACTTCGTGCTTTGCCCGCTCTGCTGCGCGAGCATATGGGAGAAATAGCAGTTGCCAGTGATATCTTGTGGGTAAAAAAATTGAAGTCTGCTGCGCGAGAAATAGCAGTTTAGGTAAGTGGAGGTAATATTTGTGTAAACTCGAAGTCTAGACCGTCGGGGGATTCAGGATCTGCAGGTCGTACGAAAAGTGGTACAATTATGAGCAAGGTGATTGCCTCTCGCTGCGAGAATTCTGGAGACAACGGAGGTATCAGGGTTGCCCGGAGGGCCTTGGTATTTGTTTTACCGCAATGCAATTTGGGAGCGCGCACAAAAAACGATTTATCCACAATATATTTGAGTTGTTAAGGAGCGAGGAATCTATAGGTGTTTAGCGAGTAGTTGGTATCGAAAACAATGGTGCAGTAGTGAGGAGGGACAGGTGGCGGACGGACAACAAAGTTCCGGAGGGGGTCAGCCTAATAAAATACGTAGTATGCCCGAGCAAGTCCACCGGCCACCACAAACGTTGGGCTGTATGTAGGTATGTATGGAGCAGAAACCGGAAAGAGCGTGTGTGTCTGCGGTGGTGAACGTAAAACGATGCTAAGTTAGTGGGTTGAGTTCGATCGGGTGCATAGTAGGTAGGACGGACGATTATGAGGTGTGATGCATACAGAGATGAGTGTTTAGCTTTTAGAGAGAGAGAGATAGGAAAACCAGGAAAGAGAGTGAGGGAAAACAGTAAAACGAATGACGGGTCATGTTGGTTGTTGACGCGGCGAGGAGAGGAAAGAGAAGACCTTCTCTGCGTTCTCCTTGTACTTCTTCAGCTTTCTACTCTTCTGCCGCTTCTGCCCCTCTGGTGGCGACAGCCCGCTATCCGACATGACGCCGCTAGCCAGGCCGCTGTCGGACAGTAGGCCCCCATTCTCGACATCCGATGCCGAGCTCTGCCCCATCGACATCGCCGACTCCTTCGACTTGAGCGAATGCGGCATAATCTGAGACGTCGCCGGCGTCAGCAAACCGCCACTCGACGACGATGCAGAGATGATCGCCGAGTTTGACCGGCTCATCGTCTTGCTCGTGAAACTCGACTTGGACGAGAACGAGGACGGTGGCGGTGGCGGCGACTTTGCTCGCAGGAACTGCCTCGGGTGTTTTCGGAACGTCAGCCCCGCACCCGAGCGCCCCCGGCGCTGCGATGGACTCGGTGAGTCGCCGCCATCCGTCTGCGCGCCCATATCGGAGTCGCGCGACACCGCCGAGACTGAGCGCGGCATCGCATTCCGCGACGGCGTCGACGCTTTGCGGAACACAGCGAGCCGATACCGGTCGACCACGCCGCGCGCAAAGAGGGACGTCCCCTTGGCGCCGTTGCGGTCCTCCCCGTCCGCAGCCTCGACAAAGTCCCAGTCGTCATCTTCGTCGTCGTCCTCCTTCTCGGTGGCCGACGCCTCCTCGTCGAGGTGCCGGTCCAGCGCGGGTACGCCCGACTTCTCGCGGCGGGGACGGGCGGAGAGCTTCGCGCCGGCCTTGACGGCCTTGGGCGGAACCTCGGGCGGCGCGAGCAGCCCCTTGTCGGGGACGGGTGGCGGCACGACAGGAGCAGCGGCGGTCGTGCGCGGCTGCTCCTTGCTCCTTCTCGGTTTGGGCTCTGGTGCAGGCGCAACCTCCTTGACCTTGGGTTTGGGTTCTGGTTCTGGCACCTTGGCCGCCGGTTCTGGCACCTTGGGTGTCGGTTCCTGCACTTTGGGTGCCGGTTCGATCTTGGGCACTGGTTCCTGCACTTCGGGTGTCGGTTCTTTCGCAGCAGTCGGTGTCGGCGGCGCGCGCGGCTCCTCCGTAATCGCATCCGCATCCGCATCCTCGACCTTCGTCGGCTTCGCAGGTAACTCCGGCACTGGCTCGACGGCCACGACAGGACGCGCCTCGGGCGTCTTGGGCTCCGGCATATCCCCCTCGCCGTCGTCCAACTCCCCTTCCACCGCCCCCTCCACCGTCGCCTCCGCGCTCTCCCCATCCACACCCCCCGTCGGCGTCTCCGGTTCGCCCTCCGGCTCTGGCCCCAACCCCACATCCAAATCCTTCAATATATCACCCTCATCCTCGCTCTCCTCCTCCCCACTACCATCGCTCTCCTCATCGTCGTCGTCAATAAGCACGGAATGCCGCCCCTTGAACGAGTACCCATCAAACACATCCACGTCCTCCTCCTCCCCTTCCTTCGCGTCGCCGAAATCGCCCTTGGCCGCGATGGCGGAGGACTTGCTCGAGGACATAGGCGGGTGTATGGACGAGCTGCGGCTCTGCGACGGCGTCGTGTTCGCCTCATCGTCCTCCGTCCCAGGCTCGTGGTCCGTCGCAGGTTCCTGGTCAGTGTCCCCATCGGCGTCGAGATCGTCTGCGGCGTCGAGCACGGGCTCCATGTCGAGGAAGGTGTCGTCGAAGTTTTGCGTGTCGGAGGCGTTGGAGGGATCGATGGGGGGGATGTAGGGGGCTACGCGAAGGGATATCAGCCTCAAGCAGAGAAATAAGGGATAAGCGTAAAGTAGGGCTGGAAGGAAGGAGCGAGGGATGAATGGCATTGTTGAAGTAGCTAGCAAGTAACGGTGCCAGGTGAAATAGTCGGCTCAGCGCTGCTGGACGTAGTTCACCAAACTCGGGTGATTTGTACGCCGCCGCCGTCACGCTAGGCCGAGCGAGGAACGCTGTACGGGCTCATGGGTGAATAAGTTCACCGTCGCCGCTCATAGCCCCAAATACCGACGCACAAACGACTGGACCGTTGGAACACCATCATACTGGAACACGACACGCCAAAGACCAGTCTCCGCTCCTGCCGCGAGCGCAAAGCTCGCTTCCTCGCCTCCAGCAGACCTGTGCCGCTCCAATACACGACAGACAAGACATTGCCGTCACCGACCAGGCCAGACATAGTTCGGGTGCACGCAAGCCGGTCCAATCGACATCTCGCGCGTCGCTCATGGCCCCGCTCGCCGCGCTCACCGTCCATCAAAAAAAAAAAAACGTAAAAAAAAAGCAAAAAATAAATAACAAAGGAAAAGAAAGTCCCACGCACGTATATACCGTTTGTAATACACATGCGACCAGTCTCTGTAAAAGAAAACGTGTTAGCACCGTTCTCGTCTTCAATGCATAAAACCAAGACGCGTCACGCACATCATGGAGAAATACGGATGCCTCTTTATGCGGGGCTCGCAGATCCGGAGGGCGGGGTTGCGTTGGAGGAGCTGGGTTAGGGGGTGGAGTTAGCATTTGTTCTGCATCTGAGAAGAAACAAAGGATAGGGTGGGGCGTGCGGCTCCCGACTACGCATTCGCGCGCGGAGAAAAAACCCACACCCAAAGAACGAAAAACACGAATCCGAATCCGAATAAAGAAAACGCGCCACTCACCCCGCGAATCAAGCTCTTCGTATCCTGGTCGATCGCGCGGTCGTCGGGGAACTGCAACTCGTCCTGCAGGACGCGGACGTACATGTCCGAGTGGTTGTTGGCCCAGAAGGGGGTCTGTGGGTGGTGTTTGTTAGCATACCGCTCCCATCAAATAAAACAACGAAAAAAAAAGACGAGGCTCGCGTCGTAAATGCCCTCGCCAAAAGAATACGCGAAGATGAAAAAAAATCGACACTCACAATCCCGGTCAACATCTCATACAACATCGTCCCAAAGCTCCACCAATCTACCTCGTAGCTGTACGCGAGTCCCTGAATGACCTCGGGCGCGAGGTATTCAGCTGTGCCGCAGAAGGTGGTGGTGGTGTCGCGATGTTCACCGACGGGGGGACCGGGCCAGCCGGCGGCGAGCTCGGTGGGGCTGCCGTTGGCGGAGGGGAGGGGCTGCCGCGTCGTTTCCTCATTAATAAAATATTTAGGTGGATAGAGGGAAACGCGGGCACCTTCATCCACGGCGGCGCCGCCACCCCAGGCCCGCCCGCCCCCCACTCCTTCTGCGGCGTGCTCGGCTCCGTCGTCCCCCCATCTGCGTGCTGGTTCGCATTCCGCGGAAATTCCTTCGACAGCCCGAAATCCGTCAACACGATATGTCCGTCCCCGCCAATCAATATGTTCTCCGGCTTTAGGTCGCGGTAAATTACACCCGCGGCATGCAGTCCCTCCACGCCCTCGACGATTTCGGCGGCGTAGAAGCGCGCGCGATCACGACCGAGGCGGCCCCAGCGCGCGAGTTGGGTGGCGAGATCGCCGCCGGGGTGAAAGTCCATAACGAGGAAGAGGTTGTCTTTGTCGTGAAAGGACCACCAGAGTTTTACGACGAAGGGGTCGGTCGTGGTTGCGCCACTAGAAGAGGTGGAAGGCGAGGCAGCCATACGCTTTAACACCGCCTGCTCGGTAAGCGTATGCTGCAGCTCTTGGTGCGCCAACACATGGCGCTTCGTTATCGCTTTCAGGGCATACAAATCCGATGTGGGTTTGTGCTTTACGAGCAATACCTTGCCCGCACACCCCTTGCCCAACACGCGCATCATCTCAAAGTCGGTGATGACGACTTTGCGGGTGGATTTGCGGGCGGGTTTTGGTGCGCGCTTGGGTTTAGAAGACGTAGACGTGGTGGGGGCCTCCTCGACGTCGGTGGTTTCAGAGTCGAAGGCGGAGAGGCGTGTGGTATCGACCGGGGTTGAATCGGAGGTGGGTTCCTCAGAGATTGCAGTGGCAGCCTCGACGCTCCGCACGCGCTTGATCGCCCTCTCGACACGCACAGACTCCAGGTCGTCAGTCCTCACCCGGATAAAGCGCTTCCATACACGCGCCTGGCGCATACTGGGCGTGTTGCTGATAGTCGTCAGATAGGAAGCAATGTCGCCATAGGCCAGGAACGGGTCACTGGCATCGGGGGTGGACGGGGAACGAGTATTAGGCGGCTTTGGGGATGCGAGGCGGCTGAGTGTGTTCATGAACGTCGATGATTTCGACCGCCCTTTCTTCGAATTGGCTGAATCCAAAGGCAATACCGGTGCATTTGGGTACGCTTCTCTTAGCTTGCGGTCCAAGTCGACCAGCTCTGCGGCCGTTCGGGTGAGTGTGAGGTTGTGGGTGGGGGCTGAATTTGTTAGTTTTACTGTCAAATAGACAAGAAATGGCGCACTCTTTATATACAGCGAATAATCCCCGTCATTCTCTGCTACACTGACGCTCCAGGGCCCGTCTTGGGCGTTGAGGCGGATGCGGTCCATATGGCGTCCTCGAGGCGTTGAGTCGTTGTTTGGCGATAGCGTCCAAATCCAACAAAGCCCCTTTTTGTTTCTGCAGTCACACGAATTTTATTATTTCATCCTTGCAACGCTGCCCAAACGCTGCCACCAGCTAGCTTTTGTGTTTTCAAGGTGACTATAGCAACTGCAACAATTGGCTCAGGGGACTACCAGTCCTTACTCAATTTAATGACTGACTGCATACGGTATGCACGGTCACCACGGTGCCACTAGTGAATTTGGGTTCTAGAGTTGCTAGCCGTGGTCGGCACAAAAGTTGCTAATGCTATGACAACACAGTACCTATTGTTATTTTTGCCCCGACATCTTGTCGACATCGACAGGTGGCGGTAAATGTCGAACCTTGAGCGGTCGGTGAATGGGGAAAATCGGAGAAGGAATCCCAATGAAGAAATTCCTCTTGGATCTCTGCTTCAAGATTGAGACTCTGGGAAGTGCTTGTCGGTTGGATTTCAATCCCAGAATGCTATGGCCAATCGACACATTTGTTTTGGAAGCCTTCAGCCTTCTGGTGAATGTGTAGGGTTTATTCGCACATAAAAGTCAACCGTGAGCTTACCCGGAAGTTCGTGTGGCTTCCGAGGCTGATAACCAATGTGCATCGCGAGTGCGAATTACAAGTGGGCGAGGTGCACAAGATGAAGTTAAGAGTTGGATTGTTTTAGCGGTTCGCAGTTCAGCGGAAAACTGAGTGGAACCGGGCAAAAAAAATACAGCAAGTGGCAGAAGCAGGTCTTGGGGGTGGATTGAGAAGAAACCAAAGTGCTTGAGGGATCATGGCGCTCAGGATTCGAGAGCAACGAAGAGGTGGAGGTGCCATGGAGAGTTTGAAGCCAGTAGGACTTGTTTGAACGAGAAGAGTCAAAGAAGAGTCGACACACGAAGAGAAACATGGTGAGAGGCTGGCGAGAGACGATACTTACACGCCATCAATGATTTTCGGCGACTGAATGATCGCCTATGATCGCCGAAAGTCGGCTAACAGTGCCCCTAACTTCGCCTTTCCTTCCTCCATGTCCCGGGCCATACCTTCCCAAATCGTCTTAGAACCGCGGCAGCCCGTTGGATACTTGGCAAATCCTTGGGTGCATGGACCCACGGAGGACTCGATTACGCCCCGATTCGCCTCTCACACCAGAATCCTCCAGAACTAAGAGACATCCAACTTCGACCCGGTCGTGGAGCTCTTGAAGACGAAAAAAAAGTATTACAGGATGGACGATACATTTTACCAGATAAACATCGACAACGACGAGAGCAATGAAAGAAAAGAAACCACCACCGTGACCAGCCAAACGTCTCAAGTTCGGATAAAATTCCCAACAATCATACTCGGAATGCCCCACTTATCCCTCCGGATCGTAAACGAAAAGCAGCAGTTTATGAACTCGCCTTCCTCCTGTGCAGAGGGGAGCGGCTGGTCCTCGGCCGAGGCTTTTGCGACTTCTGACGCAGCGTTCGGCAGGGCGCTGGATGACGGGAGTACAGGCTTGTAGCGCAGCACACAGGATGTCAGCACGGCTTTCTGGGACGAGTCAAATGCGACGTGGCCGTATTTCTAGCGACAGTGACCCCGTAAGTAAAGGAGAAAAGGAGAGATAGTTTAGGATGTAGTATTACCTCCCAGTAGTTGACGGCGCTCTCCTCTGCCATGAGCTCGTAAATGCAGAGCCGGCCCTCGCGCATGTCCTCGCCACGGACACCGACGAGCTCGCTGAACTCGCGGTTGCCCTTGTATATCTCGCCGGTGCGGCGCCAGAGGCAGGCCGGGACACCCATGGCGGAAAAGACACGATCGTAGTCGAGAAGCAGCCGTTCGAAGGCTTCTTCGATGAATACGAGGTCCTGACGAAGGGTAAGCAAGCTGTGAGTATATCAACAAAATGAAATGACTGACGATGTCCCTCAAGCTCTGCGCGACTGCACGGAATTTGGGACGCAGCACTGACAAGGGCTGCAATATTTGTTGCTTCGACTCTTGTGAAACGCTGTTCACAATAAGAAAGCGAAATATATTTTCCGAGATAAAGACATACTTGCGGTCCATCCATCGACTCAACCGTGCATAACCCTTCACGTAATTGTAAGGCTTCAGCAGGCCCGCCTCGTACTTGCTGCGGATAACCCTGTTGAGCCGCTCGTCGCGTGAACCAGACTCCTGGTCTGCCGCGGTCAGGAGGAAACGCTCCGTCTTGGTCGCAGCAGGGATTACCGCTGGGGGAGGCGGGGGTTTGGGAGGCGGGATATGTGAGAGGCTAGGCGCTGGTCCGAAGCGGTCAAAACCAGCGGAGGCAGACGCCATGAGAGGAGTCTGCGGTGGTCCCGTAAAGAACGAGCCGTCGTCGAGGGTCTCAAGAAAGTCGCTGAGAAGGTTGAGTTAGGCACCGAACGATAGCGAAGAGCACGGACGTACGTCAGAACGGAGAACTCGTTTCCGAAAGTCTCCGGCTGGTAGAAATACGGTGCTTTCCCCCACTGGTTTTGCTGCGGCGCTGAGGTCGGGGTGCTAAATGCACCAGTGTTTCCGTTGAATGTGGAGGTGGAGGAAGACGCGTTGTTGTTGGAGGGTTGTTTATCCGACGTTTTTGACCGTACTTCGTCGTGACAGAGATGACCGATCTCCCGTTTAATGCTGACCGGCTTGGTGAGGGATGCGTGAGTACTCGGCGTACGACAGCTTACCAGCGCTGGCAAGGACGGCCTTCATCGCACGTCATATGGCTTCTGCGGCAATATAAGCACGCGTGGTTTACTTTCCGGCGCTTTGAGCCTTTTCTTGTATCCTCTGGATCCTGAACTGGGCTCCGAGATGGCGGGGGTAATTGCGGGGTCGGAGCGGGGTTAATGGTCGAGGAAGAGGAGCCAGGGGCGGAAGGATAGTTTTGTGCAAAACCGTCCATTTCATGCGATACTTCAGCGGCAATAAGCACCAGATTTTGAAGGCAAATCAAAGGCCGGCAAGTCCAAGCAAAGACAGAGTCGGTACCCAAAGTATCCCAACGAGAAATCAGAGACTATGTAGCACGCCGCTCAGTAATACGGCTCGTATATCTTGGTTTTGCACCGAGGAAGCGAGTCGGAGACCAAGGCGACGGCGTTGAAGTCAAGCAAGGACAAACAGACGCTTAGACAAGAACGCGACGTCATATTTGGGCTGCTTTTCAACTCCTGGTAACAAGAAGAAATTTGCAAGTCACGACGAGTAAAGTAATGAGCCTTGACGTTTGTCTCGAGGACTTAGGATGCATCCGAATCAAGGAATCTTAAGAAAGCAGTCGACGTGAATGTCACTGAAAGAAGAGGTCAGGGCTAAGAGGCAGAAGGACAACATCATATAAAGTACCAAGGCTCAAGAGTCAAATTTGACTCGCAAATGTAAGTTCTGTGCTAGATCCAATTCTGTGCCGGGGGCCTAAGATAGCCCAACATGAATTTCCATTCCTCGTTCGACGAGTTCCCGGCAAGCAGCAAGCATCACATTTTCCCGGGGTAAAGTGATACCCAGGAATTCCACCAATTGGTGCCAGATCTGCTGGAACGATTCAAGAGTAGCGGAATTCTCATCGGGCCGCCGTGCATCTGCATGAGAGTGCCTGTAACATGGATGCATCCAGCTCGAAAGCACAATTCCGGAACACAAGGGTTCGCAGGTGCGGTAGGAAACCACTATCCGTTGTGTGATCCAACTTTGCCAGGAACTAGCGAAAAAAATGTGTCTCGCGGGTTGTAGAGTACGAGGCCCGGCATGGCCGTCGCAAACCATTCGACGGACAGTGAAGTGTTTCATAGTCAGTGGGAAAGCGGCGCAAGGAGATGGACGCGAGGAAGGCGCCGTCATTATTGCGAAGATCCGAAGAGAGGTGGAGGTTTTGCGGGAAGTCGAAGAACTCGAAGGAAAGATGATTCCTGCAGGGATGGGTGGGCCTCGAGGAGATCTAGACATTGCTTTGCCGTAAGAAGGTGACAAGTCATTTTGAATGCCTCGCTGCCGGAAAGTACAAACATAATTGAAACATGCTGGATCTCGCAAATCCACTGAAAAAGATATGACGAAGTCGAGGGGCGGCGGAAAATAATTTCACGATCCCCCGGAGGAAGCGAAAGTGCGAGATTTTCGAGGATCGGGAACGGTCCGATATCAGCGAGCTTCTCAAGTTGGTGCCGCGGGACGTGAGAAATAGACTCTGTAGTCGCGGGGTAAGGGGACGGAGGATCGTACTGATTCCGTCAACAGATGTCCCCACGGGCAGACAAAGGCTGAAGCTGAGTGGACAGGAGCCAGCCCGAGCAAACCAATCTACTACGACCTTTTCCACTACAGTAGCCGATACCCTTGGGCCCAGAAGCAAGTGCAGAGAATCCTATAAGTGGGGAGTCGATAAGGTGATCTCCTTCCACGTTCTGCAGACCTGTCAGAAGGAGGGGAGCTAGCATCTCCCTAGAGCCAATTTCGTCCAGCGCAATGGGAACCAGAGGAGGAAGGGAGTGGAGGACGTGATTTCGGGTGGAAGCGTAAGGACTGAGTCAATAATAGCATCCAGCGGCCTCTGGATGGAAGCCCGACATCCTCGAGGGCCTTCAGGCGCGATCTGAGCTCGGTAATCGACGCGTCGACCGCGGCGAGACGCGCGGAGGTTGGCATTGGTTGAGAGCATGATGGCGGGACGAAAGTCGCGTTCTCAGGGTTGCTCAGGGTGGTCTGTTTGTTGCGTCGGAGTTTTGCGGCCGAGGTTTAGAGTAAACAAAGGTCAACACTCCTGCTTCCTACCATCTGGATCTAATCCCACCATGGACGGTCCCATGGACCAATTCGACACCACGCAACTGGGGATGTACACCGTCATAGATGATATTGCCGAGGGAACCTTTGGAAAGGTCAAGAGTGCGTCCAAATCCCTGCACATGTTGTATAGCAATTCCAACCTTTTCGATTAGTGGCCATCCACACCGTTACTGGCCATAAAGTCGCCATGAAGTTCCTCTCCAAAGCCATCATTCATCGCGACAGAATGAAGGCCAGGGTCCGACGCGAATTCGAATACATGCGTTTGCTGAGACACCCGCATATCATCAAGCTGTAATTAGTTTCCATGTATCACCCTTGTGTGCTCATCTTTGTGTATAGATACGAGGTGATCTCGACGCCGACGGACATTATCTTCGTCCTCGAGTACGCAGAGGGCGAATTGTTCAATTACATCGTTCAAAACGGGCGTCTCTCGGAAGACGTAGGACGGCGGTTCTTCCAGCAGATCATGGCCGGAATCGAGTACTCGCACCGACTCAAGATCGTGCACCGCGACCTCAAGCCCGAGAACATCCTCCTCGACGAATATCTCAACGTCAAAATTGCCGACTTTGGTCTCTCAAACGAGACGGTGGATGGCGAATTCCTGGCAACGAGCTGCGGGAGCCCGAATTATGCTGCACCCGAGGTTATCAAGGGCCTCAAATATTCGGGACCAGAGATCGACGTCTGGAGCTCGGGCATCATCCTCTACGTGCTGCTGTGTGGAAAACTTCCGTTCGAGGACGAAGTCATCGGTTCCCTGTTTGAGAAAATCCAACGTTCGTCTTGTCCTAATTACCAACATTTTTTAACCCAGTTCTAGATGTACGCTACGAGCCGCCGACGCACCTGAGCCCGCACGCCCAGAATCTCATCAAGTCCATGCTCGTTGCAGACCCGACAAAACGGATAACGGTACCGCAAATCATGCAGCACCCATTCGTGACCGTCAAACTGCCGCGGTACCTGACGCCGTTACCACCCGTGCCTGGACCCGTGGTCGGGACTCTTTCCTCCCTCGTCTCGGCGCCAGCAGTGCCGCTCGACTTTGAATTCGTGGAAGGACTGGGGCGTATCGACGACGAGGTGGTCGATGAGTTGGTAGCTCGGCTCATAGGGACCGACAAGGAAGAGATCATGCACAGTCTCCGACGGAACGACGGTATTCGGGGAAACCAGGTCAAGGTTGCGTACATGCTGCTCAAGGACAAGAAGCGGGTCGGGAAGGACCGTAAGTGCTCAGAATCTCGTCGATTCTACCGCTGAGACCTCGTTTAGTTGCTATCTTCGCCGAACAGGAACGAGACGCTGAGCTCGCGACGATGGATGTAAGGCGGCCTCTACTCAATATATTGAGCTTCTGCTCATAATTCTCGTAGCCTCGAAATGTGCTCTCACCCAATGCCCTCTCCCCCGGCGGCAGCGACCTTGACGAAAACCCCTTCGAAGCCGAATTCGGTGAGGAAGACGAGGCACACGAGCCCGACGACGGATTCGACGACGTCCCCGAAGACGACCCCAACACCCCCTCCAACGTCACCATCCTCAACTCCTCCCTCCGCAAGCCCGAGCCTACACCTACCGGTCGTGCCAACAGCCGCCGCCCACCAAAGACCGCCCGGTGGCACTTTGGGATCCGGAGTCGCAGCTCGCCGATGGAGGTCATGTTGGAGATTTACAAGACACTGCTGAGCATGGGGATGGAGTGGAAGGAGAAGAAGAACCTGGGGTGTCTTGGGCGGACTTCCGCCGACTACTCTGACGAGCGGTCCGAAGAGAACATGCGCGCTGCGGCGGGTATATTCTTCATCGAGACGCGGGCGAGAGTGCAGGACATCGTGGTAGGCATCTCGCTTCTTGCAACTCTTCTTCTGACCGCGACACTCACTCCTCTTGTGTTATGACTTTTTTGTTTGCAGGTCCTGATGAACATAAATCTCTACAAAGTAGACGAGCAAAACTACCTCGTCGACTTCCAGCACAAGAAGTCGTACCGCGCCTCCATGCTGCCGGATGCAGGGAAATTCGACCCCGCGCCGCGCGAGAACACGGGGTCGGGCGAGGCAGATTCCGTGACCTCCTCAGGGCGCTCGTTGATCGAGAATAACGGGCTGAGCTCGGACGAGACGGTCATGTCGCCGTTTGTGTTTATGGATCTGGCGACGAGGCTGATTCTTGAGTTGGCTGGGCAGTAGTGAGGGTGGTGGTAGATCTAGGGAGGAGGAGTGCTTTGTGCTTTGCGAGTGCTGTGATGTATGCATACTAACCTTGTATTTAATAATATAATCTCGACTGTTGTATCACCAACATGAACGGACTCGAGTAAGTATTAAAGCGCAGGCACGCGACGACACGCGACGCGTTTGGGAAGGTCGGACCGGATAGCCGCTCGGTTAATTTCCTGCTCTTGACATCCACTTCAGGCTTCAAGCGTGCGTGAAGTGTGTCCAATATTCATTCTCCCTGCCATTAGGAGGCACGAACGGCCATAACGTCCAATTCGGCCAACCTGAGACTTTGTGGAGTCATCAGGCACCTTCGTCTCGCTCCCATGCAAATGTCCGTCCCTCGCTGGAAGGCTGCGCTCGAAAAGGCCCTGGCAGCACACCCCAAAGAAACTGGTATGGTCAGCACGGAGCGCCAGCCTTCAACGGCCTAATGTTCAACAGTTATCCAGCTCGCATCGATTGACCCATCGACGCCAGTTCCCCATGTCCGCTCCTTGATCTTCCGCGGGTTCGTCTCCCCGACAGACACCCCTTCGCACCCTCTGCTGCTTTCTAATACTGGTCAGTAAATGCTGGAGCCTTTTGAACGGCATAGAGTGTTAACGGGAAACGAAACGAAGATGTACGGACACCAAAAACGGCTCAGATGATTGCGAACCCGCACGTCCAGGTTGTGTGGTGGATCAACGGCACCCAAGAGCAGTACCGCATCGCAGGAAAGGCGCACATCGTACCCGCACCGGGCCACGGCCTCCACAAACACTTTGTGCATCCCGTCAGTGCGCTCAGCGAAGGGCAAAAATACGACTGGGAGGCGAAGCGGCTCGAGGTGTTCAAGAACATGAGCCCGGTCATGAAGGCGAGCTGGTGCCGACCCGTTCCTGGGAGCCGACTCGAAGGTGGGCAGGACGAGGCCAAGAAGTGGCCTGTTCAAATCGAGGAGCCGAAGCCGGGCGACGAAGAGGCGAAGCGACTTTGGGACATGTCGCTTTCCAACTTTGCGCTGGTCATCATCGAGCCGCAGGATGTGGACTATGTCGAGCTGGCGCCTGTGCCTAATCAACGAACACGATTCTGGCGAGCGAACGGCGGGGCGTGGAATGAAGAAGCGCTGGTGCCCTGATTTCTTTCACTGTTGTCTTGCGTCGCTCCTTCTTCTCTTACGGTGTTATCTGTAAAATACATGTTGTACAGCTCCAACGCCGTCGCGGTCGATAAACACCAGTCGTAAACTTTGTAGAACCATCCGGCACTCATGCAATGACCGACCTTCTTGGAATACAGCGCTTGAAAAATCTCGCAGCACATCCGAAAACAAAATGGTATGCACTCTCAATGGCCCGCGTAATAGCCGCAACCTCCAGCGACCTAATAACGCAAAAGTTATCCAACTCGCATCGATTGACCCGTCTGCGCTGGGTCCTCAGGCCTCATGTCCGCTCCTTGGGCTGCCGCGGCTTCATATCCCGCACAGACGACCCCTCGCATGCTCTGCTACTCTATACTCCGGGTTCGTCAATACCCTAGTTTTTCTCGAACCCTGCACAATATTTTATTAATACCGAAACCAAGATGTGCGGACACCAAAAACGGCCCAGATGATCGCGAATCCGCACGTCCAACTGGTGTGGTAGATTCCCAGTAACAGGAGGAGTACCGCATCACGGGCAAGGCGCACACCGTACCCGCACCAGGACACGAGCTTCACAAGCACTGTGCCTCCCGTCAGCGTGCTCAACGGGGGGCAAAATACGAGTGGGAGGCAAAGCGGCTCCAAGTATTCAAAAATGCGAGCCCGTTCTTGCAAGGGCGTTACTGTCGGGCGCCCTGGTAGCCGATGCGACAGTGGGCAGGCTGAGTTTGAGAATTTGTCGCTTGAGCTCGACGAACCGAGACCGGACGACACCGAGAAACGACTCTGGGAAATGTCACTTTCCAATCTTGCGCTGGTCGTTATCGAGCCCCAGGAGGTGGACTATGTCGAACTGACACCTATGCTGAATCGACACACTAGATTCTGGCGAGCGAGCGGAGGTAAGGAACAGGCGCTGGTGCTGTGATTTTCAGCTTCCGTCGTCTTGCCATCTTCGACTTGAATTTTGATGCAGCAATCTATAGGGACATATTGTACATTTTGCTTTTGGATCTATTCCGACAACAGGGTACACACAGCGGAGCGACTAAGAAATAAAACAGAGCAGATAAGTCAGAGCGAGGGAAATAGGAATGAGATAAAGATATAGATGGGTGTTGTGATGGTGTGGGCACGAAACCCACACAGCTCCGTGTAGCTTCGAGTTCAGTTGAACTCTTTGGTACTCCGATGACTTCGTAGGCGGAGGGGTCACGCCTTGACCTTCTTGCTTTCGCCGTTCTCGGCGTCGTCCCCGGGCGCAACGTCGTCGATACTGCGCTTCTTGGAGACAGCAGCGACGGGCGGGGCCTGGGAGGCCTCCTCAACGTATTCCTCGTCGTCGTCTTCTTCGTCTTCGTCTTCGTCTTCCTCAGCAGCCGCTGCACTGGACTATTTAAATTCGTCAGAAAGCTAGCACATATAACCTCCACGCGACCTACGTTTCCCAACAAGAGCGCGGTCAAACCGGCCTGCGACGCGGCCTACAGCGGGATGTAAGTACCATCAACCGGGGATCGACTCGGAGTCGAAGCGAGCCATGGCCGGACTTACCGGTTGAGGATCCTCGTCGTCTTCCTCCTATACCGTGGTGAGCGCTGAGACGATAGGAAAGGCCTCGCAACCAACCTCGTCCTCGTCCGCCTCGCCCTCGAAATTCTCCTCGTAGTCGTCGCTCTCATCCCCTTCTTCACCGTCAACTTTGTCGTCAACATTGTCATCAACAACTCGCGCCTCCGCCTCCTCCACCGCTGCATTCTCATCGACAGGGGAATCCTCGCGGGGGCTGGCCATTATGCGCTCGGTTCACAGGGGTGAGTGGTTGGACGCCTGGTTAGTGCGCTCGCGGGCGAATACCGGGCTTTGAGTGGTTGAGACGAAGCGATTGACAGCATCGAACTTTGTTGCCTTTTTGGGACCGGCTTTCGCACACAGTTGATTCTTCCGTTTGTACTATATCTCAGTGGACAATGTCATTCAGATATCCGCAACATCAAAAGCTGCGCCAAGTACAGCTAACCAAGTCGTTCAAATCTCTCGCTCAAACATATCCCAGCCCCATATATGTCAAACCCCGCTCTCGAATCTCGATGTCTCTTTACGAAAAATTTCCGGTGTGTCCGCCTTCCTCGACCTCTATTGCCCTGAGCATTATCGCATACTATATTTGATCTTACATTCAACACGGTCAGGCATCCTGTGCAGAAATTCGATTGGAATAGCAGTGAGCGTGTCCGGAGCACTAATCGTGTACCGCCTGTATGTAGATTATCCCCGTCCTGGTATCATAACTAAAGCAAAAAATCATAGCATATCCAAGCCCAACCCGCAGAACTACTTGAACCCCTATCGCAAAGGCATTTAGCCAATTTAAACGAGGAAGACGCAAATACACACTTTGAGCAGCTTGCGCGTTTGAATGTAGTGCCACATTTTCTTGATGTCCGGAACGATGAACATCGGCGAGATGAAGGCGACACTCGGGAGGGCGATGATCCAGAATCTGTGGACGTTGCATTGGCATCGCGCATTGGAAAGAGAAGGAAGTGGACGCACAGGACATCGGACCAGTCATCTTTCCAGCTCTCCTCGGTGAAGTTCATACCCTGCGGGCGATAAATGGATTAAATGCCCGGAAGATGGCAGGAACGGGGACGTACGAAGTACCCAGAGACAAATGTGAGTGGGAGACAAATGATGGTGATCATGGTCAGCACACGCCTAGTCGCAAGTTCAGAGGGATGCAAGCAGGGGGTAGAGAGAAAACTCACATGGTGTCGTTCATCGAGTACGACGCCATCTACATGAAACATGTATTTATGAATTTCCGCGAGCATAGGCCACGGATAAGGAACCTACGTTGAAGCTGTAGTCGGTAAGACTCTCCCCAATCCCTGCGATCATATCAAGAGTGCTGAGGATGTACTCCGTGTGATCGTACACGTCCGCCTGAGCAAGTGAGCTTCGCACGCAGTCGGGGGTGATGCAACACATACCAAGTAGATCTTGCTCTTGTGGCTTATGAACCCGACGATGGGGACCCCCTTCATCGCTGGGTCCGAATCGTCGACCAAGGCGGCGCAGCGATCGACGTCATACCGACGCAGACCGTAGACGAGCGTCTTGATCGGCTCCAGGGTGCGCTTATGGAGAACGAGGTCGCCCGAGACGATGTGGACTAGAAGCAATGTAAAATGAATGAATGCCGCGAGGCGCGACGAAACAAGACATACGTTTCCGCACGGTCGTAGGCTTGGGTTTAAGGAGGATTTGGTGCTCGATTTTGGTGATTTGGTCGTGGTAGGCGTCGATGACCTGCACCGCCTTGTCGACAACTGGGCGGAGGTCAGACAGAAACAGACATGGAACAGAAAACGCACCGAGGCCAAGGAAGCTCTGGAGGAGCATGCTGGGATCTGCAGAGCTACGCAGGATCGTGTCAGCTCGCCGCAGACGCTCGGTGATGGGGAGCATCAAGTCGGGCGGCGCGTGTTGTGTTATCGTAATGACCGTGCCTGGTTCATTGGGATGAGGCGATTTCAATAAGGGCACAGGAAAAACAAATACCATCGCGGAAGAGGAAGACGAACATCGGTGAGACAGAGACCTTGAGGGTACCCTGAGGGAAAGAGAATGGTCAGCAGCATAGATTATAATGAAACGACACGAACCTGTTTCAACGCGTCCAGCTTTGCCTCGTCGATCTTGCGTTGGTGGAGAGCCTGTGGATACACGATCAAGTCTAAGTCCATACGAGTCGAGTTTGACGCACGTCTTTGGGGGTGGAAGGATCGAGTTCCTCGGCCATGTACGCGGGGGAACTACTCGAACCATCCTCATCGACATCGTGGACCAGAACCCGGAGGAACAGGTGGCGTAGAAAATAGTCGGCTTTGGACAAATTTTCTGGCCTCGTGTGGAACACGTCTTCCAAAGCTAACGGGTGTAGTTCTGATAAAATACTTCAATTATGAATGCGAATTCAAGAAGAAATTAAGCACCGTGTATGACCGACAAGGCCTTGAAGGTCGTGAATTACAAGCTTAGGGCGAACAACAATTTCTTGACAAACCTTGATAACATCCCAACTAATTCCCGTTATGTTTATCCACCGGACTTTGACCCAGTCCGGACGTTTACTTTTCCGGCTGCCACACCAATCCACAAATTCAGAATTCCGCATATTCAAAAAGTTGCTTGAGACGGCGGAATAATCCACGACCTCAATTGAGCAATTCTGGATAGAGGGATAAATCAAATAATAAACCGTCAGAATACCTGGCACATACTTGCTGAACAGCCCGATACTGCAGTTCCATGGAGGCGCGCCGAGGATCGATGCCTGGCTCTGCGCCAGCACCAATCGAAGTGAGGATAGTTGTGCTCCGTTGCATGGCCATAATTTTGTTCACCGTCGACCGAAATTTCTCGATTGGCCGGCGCTCCGAGGCGTCTGGGTGCTGTACGTGAAGAGAGCGCTTGGACCGGGACTTGAGAGACGCCTGAGCGCCATTGCCATAGACTGGAGACATGGGTGTCTCGCCATCCTGCTGTGTGCGAGTCTCGCTGTCACTTCCACTCGACATGTTGGGATTGGGCTAATTTGGGGCCGTAGACGCTGCGGTGGAGGAGTTAAACCTTGCAAACCTACGCAAAGGCCGGTGTGCAACAAAGGAGATGAGAGAAATTGAAAGGAACTGCCGATCAAAATTCCCAAATTGGGACAAGTATATTAGTCGGGCGCTGATCTGTCGTTTTGTTAAAGTTAAGTTTCCTTTCAACCTCTTTCAACTCGCGATGTAGGCGCTGGCCCGCCACCCCCACCATAAAAAAATCTCTCCAGTAGGGCCGCAATAACTTCTAAAATGCCACAAAGTGCCAGTATCCTTCAAGTTTGAAGCCCGACTTGGCCGAAGTAGCCAAGAGAATACGTCTGCACGCGAAGTTCATTCAAGAGGCAAGAGCCGGCATTGGACTCAATGAGACAAGGCTCGAGCTACTTTCAAGACGGCGTGAATTCCCGTGAATTCGGTATCCAAGGGCGTCGAGTCGTTCAGAGTCATATTCCATGTGCAGCCGAAGTCACTAAATGGTAGCGTTGATGAATTCTCGTAGTATTCAGGAGCAGTCACTTCGAGTCTTCGGTTTTTGCTTCTCTGGCACAACATTAATTTTTCAAGTTGGCCAATCTCAAGCCGCAAGAAATTTCTGGGAGGCTCGTCGACAAAGCTTCAAGTTGGCAAAAGGGTTCAAGTTCCAACCCGTGACCGTGTCTGGTCGTTGGAAGCCCGTTGACCTGCAGGCAGCGGATTTTATATTCGGCGATTCAGCCTCGACCCAACAAAATCCACAAACATCTAGCATAATCCCTCTCTACAAGCAGCCTCGCTAACAAAATTAAACGTCAGCTGCCCGTCCGCGACGTTGTTCCCAGGCTTCGTTGGCGCACTCCCGCAAACCTTGCAGCCATGCTCAGTAATATCATGCGCCGCGCTCCTAATTGCCGCCCCGCTCATCTGCTCCTCCTGGTTCTGCAAAAACGCGCAGATATTGATCCTACACGCGATATGCTCGCCATTGGTGTAATAGCGCTCCACGTTGATACCGTCGATGTCCCCGACGAGGAGAGAGGCGGTGTCGCCTGGTTGGCCGCCGCATTTTATGCTCCCTTCGCAGTTGATCCCGAACGCTGCCACGTTCGTGTCAACGTGCGCAGCGGCGGTCAAAGAGATCACCAATGACACCATGGCCATGTTCGCAGATAGTCGTAGGCGCATATGGAATGGTCCCGAGAGCGCGACAACGAATTAAAGATCGAGCAGCACCCGGACAACGTTAGGTTCGGAGGAGACCGTTTGGAGAAGCCCTGAAATATAGTTTCGTCAGTGGAAACCACACGTTCCGCAAGCAGTCCTACTTGCCTGGTCGATGGAAAATAGGAAACCAAGGCCGGATCCAAGTCGGGTGCACTTGCAATTTATACGCGGCCTCTCTTTCGAGCGCACGTACACGACGAGGACGGCCAACGTCGAGACTACATAAAACCCTTGACTCTTGGCGGGGAAGCGGCCACCCTTGGCGAGCAAACGGTGCCCATCCCGCCGGGTAACTTGCATCCACGCTCGAATATCGTCCGATACGCTGTCTCAGAAGCGAAGGGAAGCCCCCTGCCAAGCAAGGCCCAAGCGTCCATGAAGATTGCTGAGGAGGAATTACATGACTCTTGTATGCCGTAGGAAGCCTTCTGCGATGGGCTTGATTATCAAACTTGAATCCAGTGGATCAGGTCGCCCAAGTCGTCGGCCGAGAAGGGAATGAAGAAATACCCGGAACCTGAACGGAACCAATTTGAAAAAAGCATTCGCCGTTTTGCCGGGCGTCTCGGCATTGGGTGGGAAGAGATCTTCAGGAAGCAAAACGCTTGATGCTGGTTCGCAAAAGCGGATCAAGCATTTAGGTGGAGGTTAATCACTAGCAGTCTAGCACTACCCTGGGCCCATACTTACTCTCACCCCCGCCCCACGCAGTCCGTCGTCGATCTGACAGTTGCTGGACCTTTCATCACTGGATAGACAGACATTTGCGTGCATCGCGCGTTTCAGAAGGGCCACCAGATTATAATGGGTTAATTGCATAGCACACGCGCGGCGCGGCAGCGCTCTACATAGTTATTGGTTATACATCATAAGATTTTGGGGATGTGCGTGGAACTACACTACATTGATGAGCGACGGCTTGAAAGATGGGATAGATAATGCATGTTTACAGACGGACGGATTATGGTTGATATGGGTGGTGTAACGAAAGCCCGATGTGAGCAACGACGACATGAGAGCAGCAGAACGACGGCGCCGGGGATAAGTATTATAAGATTAAGTGTGATTCCTGAAGGTGAACGCGCATGAGCATGTCCTTGACTGAAGGTCGAATGTTTAGCGACATATTCACAAGGAAGGAGGGCACACGTACTTCCTGCTAGAACGAATTTAGTCGATTTTGTGTCCTAGAGCATGGAAGATATGTCAGTGGGCACTTCGTGACAGTTTAGACGCCACGAACAATCGCATTCGTGAGATGACAGTAGAATATCCTCGGTACCGGCGAATTTTGCTTCAATATCGCATCTAAACGGGGAGAAGAAGATCAGTCGCCGTCCGCAGTGAAAGCAGTTCAGCGCACTAAATTGTTTCTTCAAATCTGAAGGGGGGAAAAAGATCAGTTCCACGGATATCTCAGTCGGTCGTGAGAGAGCGTACATCGAGAAGCACTGTCGAAGTCATTCGGCCGTCGGCCGTAGGAATCGACAAAGTCGGAGAGTCGAATCCCCGAGGCAAGCTTCGCATGCATGATGTCAACCTTGTTAAGGAAGAGTATCACGTTGGTCGACTGCAGGAGCTTGTTCGAAACTATGGAAGTCCATAGTTTGTATGAATCGGCCTGCGGGGAAGCAATTCAAGAACAAAATCATAAAACAAGAGATGCGGGCACGTACCAGGCGGTTGACAGTCGGTTCCTCTGCCAACACCTGGTCAAAGGCGGATATGGGTGCAAGGAAGATAATGGCGTCCATGTCTTCGAAATAACTTGAAAAGAATGAGTTGGTCCGACGATACGATGGGTAGGAAACGACGTACGGCACCCATGCAGCCCGCTACAGGATTACCATGATAAGCAAGCAGATATTAAATCATACAGAAGAACGTACCAATGAGCGTGTACCGCCCACATCGAAGATACGGAAATCGCGACTCATTCCGCCGTCTGAAGAGATGGTTAACAAAGGCTGATAATTTCGGAGCGGATTCCTTACTGGGGTCGGAGAGCCGCATTCGATGCTCAGACACGCCCTGATCACGCAATTAATTATGTCCGAGCAGGGAGATCGCTGAAATGTATACCAAAGTCTTGAGCCGGGCTCTTAAAATGTGATCTGTCAAGTCGCGGTCAGAAAATGTGACAGAAAATGTGACGCTAGGAACAACTATGACGCACCGTCTGTCGGCACATACCGTAACGACGTGACTTCGTCTAAGGAATCTAAAAAGCTATATTCGCGGTCAGCATCAGACGGTGAGAGGATAGAGCGGCGCACAATCCAGCAAGCTCCTGTAACCTGATAGACTGCTTCTCTAATATTGCCTGAACCGTCGGGTGCGCCCAAAGCCGCTTCATGTCCTCACTCCGGGCATGAAGTAAAATACCCGGGTCCTCGGGGTCGTCCCAGTCTACCTGGTGGTCGGAATCAAAGCTCTCCCGGCCCTTTGTGAAGGCGCCCTTCCAGGCAACCGTGGAGTTGACCGCGATTTCTCGCGATTGCCTCTTCCTCGGCGACGCCAGTGGCCGCTCCGTCGGCTCCCATTCTGTCGATCCGGGGAGTGAGAGCCGCTTCAAGAGCCTCTTCTCGATGTCGAGGAGGGAGCTGAGACGCGTTTTGAGGTGGGCTAGTTCCGAGTCTATACGCAGCGAATCACTCGACGACACGCTTGATCGCGCGCTTGGGGGCCGCTCGTTGGGATTTTGGGACCGAGTTATCGCGTCGAGGATAACATGAATCGATCTGACCACGTTTAGCTGGACTATGGCGCGCCATGAGGCGCGTTCGGCTCGGAAGGCCTATCAGACAAGATAAATTCGAAGGTGCACGAGGACTATTTCTTAGATTAAACCCACCTTGGGTTCATACAGAAGCTGGAAGTCTAGTGGGGAAGTCAGCCAGCGGAACTTGAGGACTGGTCTGTAACAGTCTGTAACATACTTTTCAGCGTTGTAGATTTCCCTGTGGAGTAGTATTATTATTACTGTTATTACGAGTCGGGATGAAAAGCAGAACAAAACTATACTGACCTGATTCGCTTTGCCCTAGAGTCAGTAGTATCAGACTCGGGCTCCGACGTTGCGAGGAAGCCGGGACGTACCCAGCAGAAGAATTTTGACGGGTTTCGGCCGCTTCTTCTCGGACGCCTGTTCACGGGACAGTTCCGCGTCAATGGCGTCCGAGACTTGTTTCGCCGCCCTCTCTTTCTGAATGCGAATCTCCTTGGCCGCTGGAGACTCATTCTGTGGGGGTGCTATTGCGTTTGCAATAGGATCGGAATCCTCCATAGATCGTCTGGGCACTCTTGTGGGCATTCAGAGGAAATGTGGGGAGATGGTGGTGAGAGAGAGCGCCGGGTATCAGTCAATATGGGACGCAAGGTCCTCGAGTTATTATTCGACTGACAGGTCCATTGACAGATCCCAAAATGTTGTAACTTGTCAAAGTCCATAACGGCTGATCGGTGCCGAGGTGAAATTCAGAAATAGCTGTCGGGTGCTCCATTTAGATCCACCTTCAATTTACTTCCACTCCCTCAGCCTCGGGTCCATGTTCAAGGAAAAGAAAAACACACACTAAAATTCTGGTTCCGATTCTCGTTGTGTTGCGGTCACCAAGTTCCGCAGTCTGCATCGCCAAAAAAACCGTCAAACACCAGCCGCCACCGTGTTACAGTGTCTCGAGGACAAGTTAGGACAACAAATTCAAACATCAATATCTTGGCAACTGAGGGTCCGGTCCATTCATCTTCATGCCTAGTCACTGCGGGTGCTCTCGGGCGCTTCTCAGCCACCAAGTACCTCCACCGTTACGCCACAAGAGATAAACCGCTGCCGCATCACCGACTCGGGTAACGTGGTTCGTCGACGACACTCACGCGACGACTTGACTAGATTTAACCCTACCGTGTTCCCCGTCAGGCGCCAAACCAGTCTCGGCGGGGGCAGAATTCCCATCCTGTACTGCACCAGACGACATCCGACGTCTCACTTGTCCTGGTCGCGGCGGGAAGAACTTTCTGGGATTATTCGGGCTCCAACTGCGCTGCCAAAGGCTTCTTTGAATATTTAAACACTGGTACCTTGCCCTTCGAGTTCCATGTCGGCCTGCCACGGTAATCCTCCAATATAATAAATTGAGGAACCTAGCCGCATGCATCATATGGCACCTCCGACACTCCGTGCGATTTACTCGTTTCCCGACCTAAACTTGGTCATTACAGCAGCGGTCGCACACGACGTCGTCCCTCGCTCAGACGGCTCACAAAATTTGCGAATGATATGCTGTGGAGTCTTACTTTCGCCATCAATAAGTTTGGATATTTCAAAGTTCTTTTATCCAGTTATTTTCGTGACCTTGCATCAATTGTCGCGAGACGGGAATGCTCCTTGAGACATAATTTTGCAGGCCAACGGGTTATGTCGCGGGGAAGGGAACTTCTTTGCCACTCCTTACGTTGATGAAGACAGGGTTTCCGTTGGTTATGCTACTCGTGGATAGTAGAAAGGTTCAGAAGAGCCAGAAAGTAGGTATCAGCGTTGAGTAGTACCGTTCAAAGCGGCGGCGATGAGGGACATCCAGAGCGTACCTCATGTATGTAGTACGGCTACCCATTGTCTCAATTTGGGACCGCACAGGCATCCTCCTCCTCAAGATACATCTCTTGTATCATCTCTTGTATCAACCAGAACATTACAGCAATCCGCTAATAATTTTTGTCCTCCACCATAAGGGTAGGTGGGTTGTGGCGTAGTGGTAGTACATTTCAGGCCGATGTATTTTCCACTAGAACTCGTCACGTTCCGACAGGGGACCTAGCTGAGCATAATATTTATCCTGAGTCTTATCCATAAATGCGTTCAACAACACTTGCGCCGTCGGACGAGTTCCGTGTGCCAAGTCCGGGCCTTCGCACGGCGCCTTTCTTGTTATGCAATTAGGCTTCAGTGGCTAGATACTTATGCAATTTCATTCCATTTCCCGTTCTTCCGTGAGCGACAATTAAAGGATCCGACCTGTCGTTGTTTTCAGCGGCGGGCAACTCGGGTACAAGGTGGTGAATGCCGTGCGAGGAAGGCGCACGGGGGAGAACCGTCGATGAATCTGCAACCCGTCGTACGCGGACACATTTGTAACACGTCCCGAGCCAGACGCAATATGCCCTCTCTTGAAAGCTGATTGCGGGGAACAAGAATCACCGACGGATTTTTGGAGGCCTAGATTCTTGAAAGCTCGGGTACAAGGTGGTGCATGCCGTGCTCGGAAGGCGCACGGGGGAGAACCGTCCATGAATCTGCAACCCGTCGTACACGGACACGATTTGTAACATGTCCCAAGCCAGACGCAATATGCCCTCTCTTGAAAGCTGATTGCGGGGGACAAGAATCACCGACAGCTTTTTGGGAGGCCTGGATTTGGATTCGGGAGGCCGAAGACAGCGAGCCAAGCTACAGACAGCGATCTGCGATCTTGGTTTCAAGATTGTGTGCGAGAACGTTGCGGTCAAATTATTAACTCATTCAGCCTCAAATTCCCCCTCGTCCAATGCTCGTTCCCCGCAATAAAATCCGCCCGCACAACTTTTCCCCGACTCACCACCCTTCCACCCCTCTCAAACTTGACATACACCCCCTCGATGCGCCCGTCCCAAAACCGGCTCGGCATCTGCACCATCCCTCGCAACTCCGCCTCCCCCGGTAACGCCCCCTCATACAAGACCGGCACCACCTCTATCCCTGTCCCCTCCAACAGCGCGCCGAGCCCCGTGCGGTCCTCCCACGAATCCGTACTCCGATCGTACACATCAAACGCCATGAACCGGTCGGGGAGCCGTGCATACGGAATGGAATGCGTCACCGCAAGCCACTCCCCAAAAAGAATGTAGCGACTCGGAAAGTGCGCGTCGCGGCCGAGTATACGCTGGAGGGCGGCGCGGTGCGTGTCGACCCAGAGCCCGAGCTTCTTGAACTGCTCGTGCGACGCGGGGGAGACGTAGTGGGAGCGATTCTGCACGCGGATCTCGCGGTCGGAGGAGAGCCAAAAGGCCATGTTGGCGCCGTCGACTTTTTCGGTGATGACGACGTGTTGGCCCGAGAGCGCGGGGAGGTCGGTGGCGAGAATGTCATCTGAGGTGGCGGCGCCTAGGTTGATGAGGTGGGGCGTGCGGGGGAATTTGTGCACGCCGACGGGGGGCGAGAGGCGCTGGACGAGCTCTTCGGCGGCGGCGAAGGATTTTATGTGGACGATGGCTTTGAAGCCTTCGGTCAGGGTCGGCGCGACGAGCGTCTTGTGCATCTGCTCGACCGCGTTGCGCACGCGGCCGCCTGGTGGAAGAGTCGGGTGCCCCGCGCGCATTTGGGCGCGCGATTCGCACAGTGACTTGTCGTACTGCATATTTATCAGTAAAAGTAGAAAAAATATATAGCGAAACACACATCAAACCAGATACACACGGGGGACGTCGCCCACGTCGAGGCGAGGCTGAGCCAAATCTTGCGGTCGGTCGCCGCGGTATTGCACCTATCCAACAGTACGTGCTTTGCTTGCGGCGGATGGCTAATCTCGCTCTCGCACGCCGCCCTGCTCCCCGAGTCATCCTGCGAGATCCGATGCCAGCCTTTCGGATCGCGCGCCCTTACCGCCTGGGAGAACCACGACTTGCCCGAGCCTGGCAGCCCTACAAGCACGAACAGATCTGCGCCGGGCTCCAGCCTGCCCTTCACCTCGAGGGGACACGGCGGCGGCTCCGAGGGGAGGTCCGGGTACACCGACCGACGCTTCCAGATGGCGCTGCACCACGCCGAGACAAACGCCTCCTGGCGCGAGGTCTCGAGGCTGCCGGGACGGAGGAGGCGCAGGCTCGCAATCGCGTCGGGGGCGGCCATCTCGGGGTGGTCCTGCGCCTGGATGGGGAGGTGGAAGCCGTACGCAGCGAGGTAGCATGCGGCGACGGTCCCGGCGCGGCCTTTGCCGCCGCCGCAGTGCACCAGCAGCGGGAGCTTGGTCTCGTCGTCGAACAGACGTATGATGAGGTCCATCTGCTCGATCGAGGGCGGGCAGTAATTCTCGACGGGGAGGAAGGTGTTTGTGATGGGTTTGCCGTGGAACCATTTCTTGGGGAGGGGTTCCTCTTCGGTGAGGGTGAGGACGTGGCGGATGCCGAGGTGGGGCGAGGCGAGGGCGGCAATGTCCTCTTCGTTTTTCGGCGTGGACATGATGGCGAGGTGGTATGGGATGAGCCAGCGGAACCAGCGGGGTAGTTTGTAAGGCGTGCGCGGTGCGGGAAGGTACAATGGCAACCTCGACTCGAGCTGCAGTGTTGGTACAAACTCCAAGTCGCTGAGCCGACTACGCAGTGCAGAAGACCAAGGTACAAGCAAAACGTCCGCGATTGCCTCGGGAATCTGCGTCAGCTCGTCTTTCTGCATGACCGAGCCCCACTCGGTCTGTTTCGCGCACTCGAGCAGCTTCTTGAGGCAGTACTCGTGGATGCGCTCGTTTTCAGCGCGCTCAAACGCGCGGCCATAAGACAACATCGCGAGTTTGTGCTCGTGCAACACAAGCGCGGTGTCTCCGAGCCTCAAGAAACCGCGATGTGTCTCGGGAAACGCGCGAATAAAATCGACGCAGTAAGTCTGCGCCTGCTGAAATAAGCCTGAAAGGTGAAGCGTAAACGCAAGGTGATCCAATAGGTCGGCAGACGGGGAGACGGGAAATTGGCCCGGCAAGAGCGACGCGACACCCTTGTCCATGTCATGGTCATCCGCAGAAGACAGCGTAATGTGGAACTGCTTCGGCGGCAGGCCAACCTGCTTCCGGAACAGTTGGCCAGCGGCCCAGATGATCACCACGAAAAATACATTGTGGTTTCCACCTAGACCTAGGGACGTAACATTGCTGGTACTGACCGCCGCAGACTTGGCGAGCTGGACCGAAGAAATGGACCTGAGCTCATCCTTGGATAGGAGCGTAACATGATAAGTGTCCCGCGAGGCCCTGACAAAATTTGGCGGCGCAGAATGCAGCGTTTCTTGGGCAATAGTGTCGATGAGGGGTCCCACGAGACCAAGGACTCCGTGTGTGGTTTTGAGAGAAACGTTGGCGGCCATCTGTTAAGGACTTGTGGGGTGAGGTATAGGATAATCCTGTATAGCTTGAGGTTGGTTTGAGGCGCTCAAATATTCTTCATCCGCTGACTCGAAGTTCATCAAGTTCATGGCAACAGAGGGCTGTGTGGCGGTGCCGAACGGACCATCAATATCTTCGTCGAAAAGAGTCAAGCTCAATCTCGGAGATACTTATAATTACGGTTAAGGAAATCGCAATTGCTATTACAACTAATACAAGAGACTCTGAGGTCAAGAACAGGCGATGTGTAGGATATTTGAGATAAATTGAAACACCGACCGGAAGTATGCAAAATCATGTTGCAAGACAGGATGAGCTGGGCTGTGGCCTGCTGGAGTAGGCAGGGGTGAAGTTTGAGCTGGAATATAGGGACTATACCCAGTTCCATCCTGTAGATCCAACGTGAATTCCCATTCCTCGTTCGACGAGTTCCCGGCAAGCAGTAAGCATCGCAGTGTCCCAAGGGAAAGTGTTGAGCTTTTTGGGCCAGATCTGCTGGAACGAATCAAGAACAGCGAGATTCTCATCGCCCGCCGTGCATCTAGATGAGAGTGCTCCCAGCACGGATGCATCCAGCTCGAAGAAGCACTCTCGCAACACAATGGTCCGCAGGTGCGGGAGGAACCCGCTATCCTTCGCGCGGTCCAACCTGGCGAAGAAATCGCGCAAAAACAGCGGTTCCGGGTCGTAGAGATCGATATCTACGAGGCCCGGCATGGCAGTAGCGAACCATTCGGCGGACAGTGAAGTGATTCGATTGTCGGTATGAAAGCGCCGCAAGGAGGTGGACGCGAGGAAGGCGGGGAAGTAATCTCCATCATCACTGCGAAGATCCAAAGAGACGCGGAGGTTCTGGAGGGCGGGAAGTCGAAGAACTCGAAGGGAACTGTATGAGCTGCTGGAGAACAGACGCAGAGTTTCAAGATGGCTATGAGTTATGAGCTCGGGGTGAGAGTTGTCATCACAGACAGAAGCTGATAATTCCTCCAGGGATGGGTGGGCCTCGAGGAGATCTAGACATTGTTTTGTGGTAAGAAGGTTGCAAGTCATTTTGGATACCTCGCTGCGGGGAAGTACAAACATGCTGGGTCTCGCAAATCCAATGAAAGCGATATGACGAAGTCGAGGGGCGGCGGAAAATAATTTCAGAGGCACGTTCCAGTTAGGCCTATAATTCCGCTGAGGAAGCAAAAGTGCGAGGTGCTCGAGAGTCGGAAACGGTCCGATATCTGAGAGCTCCCCAAACTGGCGCCATGAAACCTCGAGATATAAACTTTGTAGTCGCGGGGCAAGGGGATAAAGGATCCCACTGATTCCGCCGGCAAAGGTTCCCCATAGCTCACGCAGGCAAAGGCTGAATGTGAGTGGACACGACCCAGCGCGACTAAACCAATCCGCTATGCCCTTCTGGGTCTCAGGTCTCAAAGTCGCGAGGCGCAAGTGTAGGGAATCCCACAAATGGGGAGTCGACAGAGCGATCTCCCTCCACGTCCTGCAAATTTGTAACAAAAGAAGGGGAGCTAGCGTCGTTTTAGTAGCTTTGCGGCGGTCGATAGGAACGACAGGAGGGAGGCAGTGGAGACAGATATTGGACACGATTTCGGGTGGGAGCGAGAGGACCGGATATACGATGCATTCCAGCTGCCGCTGAATCGACCACCGAACATCTTCGAGGGCCTTCAAACGCGATGAGAACACAGTGTCGCCGTCTCGCCGTTCGAGTTCGGCGATTGAAGCACTGACGTCGGCGAGACGCGCGCGCAGGTCCACATTGGCCATGGTGGTTGGAACGAAGCGCGTTCTTGATGTTACTTGATGTTACTGTCACAATAAATTTCTTGACCTGCGCCACCATGTCCTTCCCATTATTCTGCATCGGAAATCCGCTCCTCGACATGCAGGTCACTCATGGGGAGGGCCTGCTTGCAAAATACGAGTTGAAGGCGAACGACGCCATCCTCGCTGAGGCCAAGCACGCGTCGATGTAAATTCTTCGTTCACTATCGAGATGACCATCTGAAAAATCAATCGATAGCTATGGAGAGCTGGTCAAGGAGCACAAGGTCACCTACGTTGCTGGCGGCGCCTCCCAAAATGCTGCCCGTGGAGCTGCTGTGAGTTGACATAAAATAAAACATTTTTGATCATCGGCTCATTTTTTAAATTTATTATAATAGTACGTTCTGCCTCCCGATTCTGTGGTGTACGCGGGCTGTGTTGGGGATGATGACCTCGCGGAGCAGCTGAAAGCTGCTAACAAACGTGAAGGCCTCCGTGAGGTGTACCAGGTCAAGAAGGGCGAAAAGACGGGCGCATGCGCTGTCATCATTACTGGCCACGAACGGTCCGTTCAATCTCTGGTCAATCGCGCCAGGATCGCGTCCTTATCTTGCATACTACTAGGTCGCTGGTTACCACGTTGGGTGCTGCCGAGAAATGGGAGAAATCCCATCTGGAATCCGAGGTCGTCGCGCCTTTGGTGGAAGGCGCCAAAGTTTTCTACGTCGAGGGTTACTTTTTGACCCACGGCACTGAGAGCATCGTATACCTCAGCCAGAAGGCATCGGCCGCATCGAAGGTTTGTCCGCACGACCACCCGCCGGGCGCCCTGCTCACACTGATATTTTGCTGTACTAAGGTTTTCGCGATCAACTTCTCTGCGCCGTTCATCCCGCAATTCTTTGGCAGCCAGCTGCAGCAAATCATCCCGCACTGTGATATCGTCATCGGTAATGAGGCCGAGGCCGAAGCGTGGGCCGCCGCGAACGGGCTCTCCGAACCCAAGAACGTCACCGCCACCGCGCGTGCCATCGCGACCCTCCCCAAGTCCAACGCGTCGCGTCCGCGCATCGTCATTATCACTCAGGGTGCCGAATCGACCGTGCTTGTGTCCTCCGCGGAGCCGGACACGCCGAAGGTGTTCACGGTGCACCCGCTGAAGGAGGATGAGATCGTGGACACGAATGGCGCTGGGGACGCGTTCGCAGGCGGGTTCCTGGGCGCGTACGTTGCCGGGAAGACGATCGATGAGTGTGTTGAGGCGGGGCACAAGATGGGGTCGATGTGTGTGCAGCAGGTATGTCTTGCCGCGGCAGGATTGGTATATGTGCACTGACGACGTCTTTTTAGGTTGGGCCGCAGTACAAATGGCCCAAGGTTTCGATTCTCTAAAGATGGCCCCCGCCACGGAATGAATGTATTACTAGTCGCTCTCAACAGTGATGATGACGCCAAATTAACACGCTTCCACAGCCTGTACCTATCACATTGTACTTGCCGTATAATAGATGCCCTAGACGTTGAAAACTCAAGTAGCGCAGGTCACAAGAACGGCAGGCACTTTCGGTGGCATAAGCAACAATATTTCTCGCTTGGACCTTTGGCTTTGTTATTGCTTCTCTTGATCAACGCGATCTGACGCCGCGGCCATCGTTGTTCTTCTTTTTTATTCCACAGACCGCGCGGAATCAAACTATTCTCCACTAACACGAGTTTCCAGTCTTGCAGTTTTGCAACGGGTAAAACAATTTCCCCTCAAGGGGGAGGGGCTCTTGACAACTTGCGCGCGTCATCGCTGGGCAACGGCGCCACATCGGCGGCGCCCCTAACTTTTTCTTTCTCTCTTTCCTCTACACCGCGCACGCCCGTCCATGCCCTCCAGTTCAAGTTCGCGCTCGGGGCCCAGTAACATTTCTACCACACTTTCCTTCGTTGATCGCTACTCCAACGGTAACTTCCCCGCGAATCGTACCCCGGAAAAGCCGTCCGATCTACATTTCGACACCAGCCAAATCACTTCAGGACCAGTGCCACAGGATGGGGAGAAGTATACGAGTCTGCAATCTTTGGCCGCATCGGTCAAAGACTTCTTCCATAAGTTTGGGTTTCTGTGAGTGGACCCCTTCTTTTTTTTTCCCGTGCATTCTAATCCCACAGCAAGTCCCGCGATGCATACGCTCTCGGGGGAGTTAGAAAATGACCGGACACTCGTTGTCCAAAGGTCAGTCGCGAAACGCTTTGAAATCGAGCACCGTTTATTGTCCGACCCAGATATTCACTGGACGACCCGTCTTTATGGCCGCTCATCGATCGGTGCGCCCGCATCGCCCACGCCGTCTTCAATGCGCCTATCCGTGAGCAATGTGCACCGCATCCGACGGCTCCACTCACTTATCAAACTTTTGTGTAGTTATCACTTTAATCCATGCGGACACCCAGTTCGTCCTCGCCTCGGTCGGCTGCGCGTATAAGCCGAGGGATCCCCTTGCTTATCGATCCTCCCTGGTCAGACCATCCCCATTATTCGAGTTTACGTGCTGAGGGACCTTGCACAGTGCTCTCACACTGCGCTTCGAAAAGATGGTTCGATGCTTGAGATAGTGCGTTGTCCTCAAAAGTTAGATACTCTACTTTAAACGCGTCGAAGTAGCCAGATACACAACAGGATTGGAGATTTAGCCGTATCCCAGGTAAGTCTCAAATTTCACGATTTCTCGAGTCGATTTGAAATATTCGTACAGGTGTTCCGCGCTCATATGCGGGACAGCCACTCCTTTTGCCTATTGAAGACGGAGGGCCTTTGGTGCCCGTCGGTTCCTTCTGTGTCATCAATAATAAGCCGCGGTCCCCGATGACACCAGAGGAGCGCGCTTCGCTCGCTGATCTCACCCACTTGTTGAGCACAGAAATCCAGCGCGTGTTTCAAGAAACCCGAGAGCGGAAGGAAACCGCGCGGAGGAATTTTGTCTCTGACCTAATTGCAGAACTCGCCACCATGCACTCCACCATTTCCCCTCCGGTCGTCCGAGAGAAATCACGCAAATCTCCCTCACCAGACCCGGAGTCTCGATTTCGCATGCTATCCGCCACTATGGATATCCGGCGCATGCTCGAGGCGGATTTCGTCTGCTTGGTGGATCTCTCCTCGCTCCATCTCTCCTGGCCAACCGAGCGGCCACGTCTGGATAGGACGAGGACCCTATCGAAGTCAAAATACGGGTGGATCGGTCACGGCCAACGAGGCTCATCGTATCCGTCCGGTCTCAACGCCTCGCAGCAAGGTGCTCCCGGGCCAGGGCTGCGGATAATAGATTACAACTGCAGCGAGGGATGCCAGGATCACACTCCCGAGGCTGTATTTAATGCGCCTGAGGCCGTGCAACCACTCATAACATTCCTTCGCTCCTACACCGAAGTGAGTCTCGAATTAAGCTCGTTACCCTTACTGGATCTGACGTTCGTAGACCACGAAATCAGGTTATGTGCACTCGGGCTCAGATGGCATATTGCAAGGCCTGCTTCCTACGGGCTCACAAGCACACATTGCGATCCCTCTATTTAACAACGCGCAACCGTACGTCCCCCCTTTCATTCTTTCCAACTAAATTCACGACAATGTACAGATCCCTCCTCCTCCTCGTCTCGACAAATAAACCCATGCATGTATACGAGCCGCCGGACGTAGCTTTTGCCTCCACCTTCGCCGTCCTCTGCCTCGGGAGCCTTGAGAAGATCAAGCTCATGAAGGCCGACGCAGCCAAGACTGCATTCGTGTCGATGATCTCGCACGAGTTGCGCACGCCCCTGCATGGGCTCCTATCGCAGCTCGAGCTGATTCGCGAATTCGCGCCAAAGGAGTTTTTGGCCGAGACGGAGACGTTCTTGCAGACCGCGCAGGTGTGCGGGCTGACACTCCGGGATGTGGTCAGTCCTCACTTGATCCTGTTGTCCTCGATTGTGGAGCTGACTAGGTTTTGATTTTCATAGCTGAATGACGTGCTGGATTTTGGGAAGCAGGAGCAAGGGACCGGAGGGGGAGACGTTCAGGCGCATTGCACGGAGGTTGACCTCGGTGTGTTGGCCATTGAAGCTATGAATGGTGAGTACCCTTTCCGTTTTCCTCTCGTACCACCTTAACTTTGCTGCGCAGTGGCGTATGGACGGCGGCGGCAGTGGGAGTCAGTAACGGGCGCGTCGGAATCCGCGGTAGATGTATATGTAACGATAGAGGACTCACCAACGGGATGGGGCGCGCTGATGTTTGTACATTCCCCCTCCTGGTAGGATCCATACTGACCTCGAGAGTAGAGACGTCAATGGGCTACGGCGGTGAGTCGCCTTTTCTCTGTCATCACAGAGATGCGTCTGATTTCTGTATCCAGTGTTCTGCTCAACTTCGCATCCAATGCCTTGAAATACACGCCGAAAGGCTCAATTGTGCTTTCTCTACGTGAGCTAGAGCTGGAGCCTGTGGACAAATCCTCCGATGGAAGGCTCATCGAGTTCTCCATAACGGATACGGGCATCGGGATGAGCAGCGAGTACAAAAAGGACATCTTCACCCCCTTTTCACAGGAGTCTACATTCAGTGCGACGTCTTCGTTCTTCTCGTGAATGAATGTAGCTGAACATGTTGTTCAGATCCGGGCGCTGGTCTTGGGATGAGTATCTCAGAAGCCATCGTGTCAAAGATGGGAGGTTGGTGGTCCGTCTTGCTGCAATTTATTCGTATCCTCAACACCTCACGATGCAGGGGAGATTGAGATTACCAGCGAACTTGGCAAGGGAACGACCGTCTCGTTCACTCTGCTCATCGACTTCCTGGAGCCTCGGCCTGTACGAACGGGTCCCAGGACCGCTTCGAAAACACTGATATCTCACGATGATCTCACAATCCCTGGCGCCTTGGGTTCTCCTCCACAAACACCAACGTCTCCCGCGTACCAACAAAGTACCTCCCCGCTGGATAGGGCCGCTAGAAGTCCCCTCCGCAGCTCTGCAGCAAGCGTAGCCAGCGATGAGCCAACAGAAGTTCGGGTTCTGGTGGTTGACGACAACCCCATTGGCCGCAAAATCCTGACGACCTTACTCACCCGCAAAGGGGTGCCCTTTCGAGAAGCGGCGGACGGGTTGGCGGCGCTCGCGGTATATCGGGAATTTTTACCGCACCTGGTGTGGACGTGGGTATCTTTTCTTTGTCTTTTCATCTAACGATACTGAACCTTAACTCGGTAAGTGATATCAGCATGCCTGTTATGGACGGGATAGAGTCTGCGCGGCGGATGCGGATGATTGAAAGTGAGCTTCAGCTTCGACCAGCTCATATCGTTGCTTTGACGGGGCTTTCGTCGCATGGGGACATGGTGAGTCCACCATTATATTCTGCAAATAAAAATGTGCTTACTAACACGTACTGAGTTCTCAGAAAGAGGGGCTTCTCGGCGAAGCCGCTCTCGATGAATGGCTTGTGTAAGTCGGAGCATGGTTAGCACTCCGCGCCGGCACTCACTTTTTTTTTTGCAGTAAGGGACAAGCGAACCTCAAAACGCTGACGAGCGGACTCGCAAAAGTCCAGCGAGCTATGCGACGACGGGGGAGCTCTGTGTCCTCGAGAGCCTCCACTTCCTCACCTGTGGTTTAATTATCTTCTTTGGTGGATTTTGATGGGTCTTACTGGTCGTGGTAGACTGTAATTTTAGTTTGGAATAGGGGTCTGTTTGCTTGTGTGGTTTTGGGACGCGGTAATACCGTCATGATCATGATTGACTCGGTGGCTGTGCGAGTATCGTTGAAGTGAACTCTGCTGGCTGTTCCGCCGTCTTACTACAGGGCTTGAACACTGCGAGTATGCTGTAAGCGCTTCCGGAAGTCGGTTTTCGGTCGGTATGTTGGCGCCGCTGTGGATCCGTGTTTCTGTTTATAACGCTCAACGGACCCTTGGACCAGATGTGCGAACTTATAGCCAAACCTGCGAATATTACGATCATTGCCAGTGCCCAAGGTACGTGTGTGTCGCACCCAACACCATGAACGCGAATTTTGATTCGATTAAGCGGGGCAGGGCCGGGGCACTCTGGAAGATTGGCTCTTTGCGGAGGCTGGAATTTCCTTGGGGGCTTTTTACACCGACGTTGTTGGTTTAAAGCTACCGATATCAATCGACGGGATCTCGTTAGAATCAAGCCTCATACATCACCGTTGTGCGCCGAAAATATATATCTTGTGGTCCGCTGAGAACTGGGTCTTATCCCAGATGTTTCAACATTCCTGTTGACGAGGGCCAGAACAAAGATGGTATATTTACCATAACTGATCATACCAGTGCATTTTTTTGACTCCCAAGTTGCAGGTCGTTTTCTGATTAACCTCATGAGCATGCCCACGAACCTCAATTATGCTTCGGAAACAATTTCCACTCTCCGCATGGTCGACGGGGCCGTCATTCTTGTATGTGCATCTGCAGGACTGGGCGAACACACCCAGATGGCCCTTCGACAAACCCTTGCTGAGCGGGTCAAGCCAATTTTGTTCACCAACAAGGTTGACAACAACATCTTCAACAACGATGATAAGGAGAACCTATTCATTTCGTTCCGAGAAGCGATTCAGGACGTAAACGACATGATCTCCCTGCATCACGATCCTGCGGTTGGAGCTGTCCAGGTTCAGCCTGAGAAAGGAAGTTCGGGTGGAGGAGGGAAAGATGTTGACGAGGCTATGGGGAGATCATTTTTCAATCTGGCTACAAAAAAAGTGGACGACTAAAAGTGTCGGTGACGACGGGCAACCTCTTCTACGCGGATTCACACATTTCGTCCTCAATCCCATCTATCAGCTGTTTGATACTGTCAAGAATTCCAATAACCCCCCCGCTCAGCGCCTAGTCCAGCAGCTCAATATCATCCTTGGACCGGAGGTGGATGATTTAGAAGGGATACACCTACATGCATGCGTTCTGCCTGCCGCCGAGTCGTTACTCGAGGCGGTGGTGCTCCATCTCCCGTCGGCGCTCGTAGCCCGCCAGACTGCACAGATATGTTATACAATGGTCCCACCACGCACGCTGCTGCTCTGGGCATGAAGAACTGCGATCCCAGTGGACCCCTAGTCGTCTTCATCTCCAAATTTCCCTCAACGTCGGCCGGAGTGGACCGCCAATTACTCACGCTTGGCCGCGTTTTTTCTGGTACCCTCCGTTCTGGGGATAAGGTTCGCATCCAAGGACCGAAATATGTACCAGACAGTAAAGCCGACCTTTCCATCCAGAATTCTCGTAGCATGTTTGTCGTGGAGGGAAGACATCTAGAGCCGATTAAAACCTGTCCCGCTGCTGGCCTCGTCGCCATCGCCGGAATTGATTGGTTTTTGGCAATAACTGGAACTCTAACAGATCTAGACACAACTTACTGCATGAGGACTGCACCGTTTCCGAGTAAGTCGGTTATGCAAGTTGGCAGAAGTTGGCCTGGACGTCCGAAAACACGATCAACTACCTCGGCTTGTCGAAGGTATGAAATCTTTGTCTAAGTCCCACAGCGATACATACTTGCAAATCGATAAAGGTAAATCAAATAATTTTGTATCAACCCCACCAACTCTCGCTACTAGCCGGAAATCCCGACGCTCGACGTGTTCCTCATAAAACTTGAAGCTCCATCAACCGAGGGCTGTACGCCTGCAATTCTGCACTCGCTGAATGTCGATGTCAATTTTCAGATCCTCCGGCTTCTTTCAGATCTTCAGAATGAATTATATACAGTACCTCGTGGTAGAATGAGACCCGAACAATTTCAACCACTCAAAAGGTTCCCACGGTTCAACTTCAACATCAAATCGGGATGCGCACGATGCTGGCTTTAGGACGAAGCTCCTTGATGTACTCGAGCATGTACTTGAGCTCAACTGAACAAATGTTGGACGCTAATACAACGAAAGAAACCCGTACCTTGTTGGTCGTACGGCTAGACCCAGTTCTTCTCCATAGGTCCAACATTCCCCGTTTGACGAGCTCCCGGCAAGCGGCAATTGCGGAGTCGTCCAAAGATACAAGGTTGGATTCGGAGGAACCTGATTGTGCGGGCCAAATCTGCCAGAACGATTCAAGGATCGTGGTATTCTCGTGGCGCATCTGGATAAGAGTACCTGTATTGTGGACGAATTCAACGCGAAGACACAATGTCAAAAAATAAGAGTCCGTAGGTGGGGAAGGAGCTCATTATGCTTCGTGCGGTCCAATCTCTTGAGAAGCTCGCAGAAAAACGGGTGTTCCGGATTGTAAAGCTTGATGTCTACGAGGCTCCGCACGGACCTAGCGAACCAGTCGTCGGAGAGCGATGGCATCGGATGCTGGGTGTGGATGAAGCGCCGTAAGGAGGTGGATGCAAGGAAGGAGGGAAAACAATTGGCTCCTCCTCGAAGATCAGAGGAAAGGTAAAGATTGTGTAGCGTAGGAAGCCGAAGAAGTCGAATGAAATCGGTTAATCTTCCAGAGAGGCGAACATTTCGAGATGGTTATGAGTTATGACTCCGGTGTGAGGGGTGTCAAGGTGCCAGTAGAGATCACAGGATACTTCCTTCAGGAATGGGCCGCGCTGAAGTAGAACCATGCAACCATCTACAGAAAGGGTCAAACATCACTTGATTTACGCTCGGGGGAAGTTTCCACATGCTGGGACTTGCGACGTGATGCAGTCGAGGGGCCGTGGGAAATAACTTCAGAGGCCCATTGAAACTATGGATAATTTGGCAGATTGCGAGAGTCTCAAGGATCGGGAACGGTCCGATATCCGCGAATTTACCCAAGTAGTCTGGGACATCGCGGCATAGATTCTGTAGTCGCGGGGCAAGGGGGGGGAGATGGTGCAAATATTGTCGGTGAGCAGCTCTGTGTCTTTGAGGCTGAAGGTGAAAGGACAGGACCCAGAACCAGTCTGCTATGGCCTTTCAAAGTCCAGTATCCGATCTTCTCTTGACTCGGAGAATATTGAGATTTATGTGGAGAGAATCCCATAAATCAGGGGTCGAAAGGGCTATCTCCTCCATACCCTGCAGATTTGTAACAGAAGGAGGGGGACCAGCGTTGGCTTGGGGCCAATCTTTCTGTGGCGCGCACTAAAAACCGGAGGAGGAGGGAGGCAGTGGAGGAAGATTTTGGATGTGATTTCGGGTGGGAGTGAGAGGACCAGATACACGATATCATCCAGCGGCCCCTGCCAGTGGATGGAAGCCCCAACATCCTCGAGGGCCTTCAGGCGCAATTCGAGCTCGGCGATCGAAGCGTCGACCGCGGCGAGCTGTGGACGCAGGTCGATATTGGCTTGGAGCATGGTGGCAGAAAGCACGAGCCAAGGCACGAGCGCCCTTTCGTGCCGGTGGATCCGAGCTGGCCCGGAGTTACCGGCCGATTCCCATCACCTTTGCTCAGGCTCAGGACTGCTCAGGACCCCGGTTAATGGACTTCGAGGCTAGATCCCAAAAATCCGGAATCCGGGCATTTTTGTCCGGATGAAATAAAAGTTCCCACGCTTTCTGAGTATGCGGAAATCGCTTTTTTTCGCTGGACGAGCATGTTCGGGTTTTTTTTGGTCGAAATTTTGGCGAAATTTTGTCTGGTTCAGAGATCTGGCCTCGAAGTCTATTAACCGGGGTCCTTCAGGCTCTGGCCTTGGATGGGACGCGGCTTCCGCATTTCCCCTGCATTCAGGTCCCTCAAGTCATGTCAATTTTTGTAATCTGCTTTTTTCTTTTGACTCTTCAGAGAATCTCAGCTTTCTGTTCCACGTTGAAAATTCTGTGGCTAATTCGTGGAATTGAGCCTGAGGAACAAGGCCTCCATGGGAATAATCCATCTCGCTGGGTCCAGAAGCCGATTGAAGTGGTGGCAATACACACAAATCCTATAGCTACCGCTTCAAGCACATCGCCAAGCCCTTGCCAAAAGTTCCGAATCCTACACCGCCGATGTTCCGCGAAACGTCCTCCCAGCTCTGCGCCGAAGTTCAGACGAACGCACCAATGTCGGTGACTTGCTGCCAATGGTTTATATGATGTCTTGCGACCTTGTCGGAGCCTCTTAGACTGCCAGTGACGGCCCAGCGTGGTCTGCAGGCCTTTTCTGTGCGCACTTCCAGTGATTTCCCAGGTGATGATTTCCCGCCTGGGAGCCAATACGAACGAAGCCGCTAGCTACATCCTCACGGTCGCCCATGCGCTCTATATTCACCGAAGATGAAGCTCTGCCCTGACCTAAAACGAAGACACCGCCATGCGCTCCTTCCTGTTCTTACGCTACCTGGACATGTCAAACCCTACTCCGTCGAATCAGCTGATTCGGAATACTCCCGCAGTTCAGAAACTGAACCGGAAAACCCGAATGCTTAATGCCTTTCTCGCGCTTTGGGGATTTAAGAAACTATGTGCCAAAAAAAGGCAAAGGATAAGAATACATCAGACTATCCGTGATTCAAGATGCTATCCTTGTGGAAGCCTCTGGCTCGCAATAGATCCTCTCAAGACCTCAACCGGCCATCCGAAAACCGTTTATTTTTGATGACCGATGGGGCCGGTCCTCGATACCATTTCTTGCACATACACTGGATGGATATACCGCCGCTTAACGACACCCGCCTTTGTATCGCTGGCGCTGACTTGATATTACCCTGGTGGCTTGTAGTCTTGACGTCGGACACTGTACATCATATTGTTGCGCACTATCGACACAAATGGCAATGGCAAAGCTAAAAACAGTGTCGTCCTCGTTGTTGGCGGGCTTCAGCCTTGACGCGTTGTCCACGCTTAAAAACTCACTGGCATTACATCCCCTCGCTCGGAGGTATATTCTTGATACCTTCCCTCACCGGCGGGTCCCGTGTACACACGATGCAATGCAGGATCGGGCACAAAGACAGACACGGTTGAAATGACCGCCGTTGCGATAAATTACGAGGGTGTTGAAGCACACTTTTCCGCGTTGATATGTCCTGAATTCATCCATCGCGGGTAGAGGCATTCAACACTGTTTCACCGACTGCATCATGCAATAAGGTACTTGTTTTCTCTTCGTGAGCGATTTCACGGATGTGTGTGCATCTTCTCTGCCGGCAACCTCTTCTTCTTCTACTTCAATTCTCGGGCTTCTTCTCTCCGCTGTTCATCGAGGCCAAACGGAGCACTCCTATCTCCGAGTGCACTCAATCGGCATCCCAGATTCTTGATCTTCACCTCATAACTGAGCAGGAAGGGCAATGGCTCAGAAGCATCATCATATGGCTCGATGGGGGCTGCCATCAGCGGAGGGCCTTCAAACCGAAGATTGTGGGTGCAGGAGGAACAGAACATTTGGCTGACCTGGCTTAGGCTTGCAGAGATTTTTAGGTCCTCAGGGTTGACAAATTGAAAAGTTCCCACGGTTGAACTTTTAAATATTGACATTAGAGTCTACCATGATTCACAGTGTTGGCATGGGGGGCGGGTCAACGGTCTGACGCATCTGACGGAATTGACGCATGACGGCAGTCTGACGGGGCTTGACCTTGTTTGACGGTCAGTTGACGGTGGCCCACAAATGTTTCCTACTGTCGCAGGACCCGTAGTTAGTGTGACACGGCCTCCCAGTAGCTCCTACTGGAGTCCTAGAGTCATTCTGAACACCATGAACACAGACAGATAATAAAAGTCATTAGGCTACGAGACTCAGTGTCGCATTGTCAAACCTGCATGGCATGTTGAGCTCCAAGTACTGGAGGAATGATGCACAAAGGAGTACACCAGACCTGTAAAAGAGCTCGGGATTCAAAGGTGTTTCGGTCATCACATTACCTCGAGTGGCGGTGGCTGAGTTCAGATAGGTTTCCAGGATATTCCGTTCTTTGGGGGGAAAAAAATGCTCTTACACCTATCCTGCTGTAAAAATGACAAACCAAATATACAGGTGATCACAACTGGGGCTTCAAAGAAGGAAAAAAGGGGGTCGCGTCGTCTGGTTGCAAACCAGTGAGTCGCGTGCCGGCTGTCTAAGCAGTCCCTCACTTGTATGAAGGATTTCCCAGGAGGAACTCAAGTTATATGATCCTTTGAAGGAATACAACAATGTTTACAGGTGATACACTATAAGTGCTATGTTTCTTGAATTTATTGGGCTTTTCCGAGGTGAATTCCAAAAAAGGAAATTTGACTTGCAAACCGGCGTCAACCGTCTTGACGAACCGTCAGACCCCGTCTGACTCCGTCAATGCCGACACTGACCATGATAGTTGATCATGTGGCTCGTGGTCGATTATCGCTTCAAATATGAGCGGCAAACCGCACCAAATGTGCCCGAGCGTAAATTCTGGCCAATGTGAATCCAATTTCCGCTGCTAAACTGCTTTTGGTGTTTTACAATTCTTCGGTAATGGCCCTGCCGGGCGGAGCCTGGATACGCCCCTTTATAAGTCCAGAGTTCCTCTATTCAACCAAAATTTCGAGAACAACAACTCTCTCAGAGCTCGTACCACGATCCTTCCTTCCCCTTTGTTTATATGCAACGACCCAAGTTCTAATGTCTCCTGCAGCCCCAGCCTGCAGCATTGATCCTTAGACGCTTAAAGTGACTGCTCGATTGGAATTCCCATGGTTGCAAAATAGCACCAGACAGCGAGGATGTCCACGTTAAGCAAGTATGCAAAGTTCAAGTTAATTTCATCCGGCAAATGCTCGCGGTCCTCAATTGCCGCCTTGTTCACGGAGACTGAACCGTGGGAACATAGGCATCAACTGCAATCTGAGTAAAAAGCCGCATTAATATTGCTGGAAGTGGTGGTACAAAAACCCAGATACTAATGTATCCAGGCACTCGACCAATAAGTCCAGAGTTCGTCTATTCAACCAATTTCGAGAACAACAACTCTAGTGGAGCGCTTTAAGTGAGCTCGTACCACAAACACGATCCTTCCTTCCCCTTCGTCTATATGCAATGACCCAGGTTCCAATGTCTCCTGCAGCCCTGAAGAATAAGTGACAGAGCCCCGCCTTGGCCAGGACCGAGCTTCAAATGGATGAAAATCGTAAAATCGACCAATCTGAATGTAGTGAAAGTTGGCGAAGCGTGCGGACGGCGGAAACGCGACCGGGGCCTATTGATCAATATGCTCATTGTTCGCAAGTAGTTGCCTCCACATATTGATATGGTTTGACGGCCAGTTACGGGGTCGACGAGGACTGGGCCTAGTGGAGGACGACTCAGAATTTCGTAATCATCCCACAGTTGGAGGGGATTCGAGAGGCCCTAGGAAGCTCACGCCAAAGCTTGTCCAAAATTTTGGCTTTTTGAGGGCCAAGTTTTGCGATTTCCTTGTCCGAATTTTGGCTTTTTGGGGCCAAAATTTTACGACCTTCTCCGGGATTTGGCTTTTTCAGGTGGGTTTTCAACTTTTGTGATTCAGCTTGGATCAAATTGTCGGCAGCTTGCCCCGGCATCATCGGCATCCAAGTTCTGTCAAGTTCTGTTGGTCACTGTGATTCGAATACGGCGCAGCCAAAAAAATACAATGATTTTTGGCCCCCCACGTGACAACCCCTCTCCGAAAGTGGCTTTTTGAGGCGGTAGAAGACGAAAAAAGTGGCTTTTTGAGGCCGATTTTCGCAAATTTTCCGGACAAGCTTTGGCATGAGCCTGATTCGAGAGTCAGACGAACGAAGAAGTCAAGATCCAAACGGGGAAATACGGTAACCACAGTACACGCCTAGACGATCGAAAGCCGGAAACCAGCGGACTACTTGGCCGCTGGGAACCAGTGTCCCATCAGAGTCTATGATCTGATTCTCAAGGGGTGATTGGGTCATCAACAGTCTAGACTCTGATGGGACGCTGGTTCCCAGCGGCCAAGTAGTCCGCTGGTTTCCGGTTTCGATCGTCTAGGCGTGTAACCGGAGCGAGAACAACGAAAAAAAAAAAAGCCACAAACCAACCGCACAAGATCCGAAGCCCAATGAGGAGTGATCCAAACGGGGAAATACGGTAACCACAGTAACCGGAGCGAGAACAACGAAAAAAAAAAGCCCCACAAACTCAGAATGAACAAGCTCCTAGCCATCAAACTCAAGACCGTTACGGGCGGAATGCGACAACGGTGACAAAAGGGAACCGCTTCGACATAGTGGCATAGCGTCAATCAGAGACGAAAAGAAGCTGTTCCAAAGGTGCAACAACCACAAACATGTGGCTATGCAACAAAACCAGAGCACTAACCCCAAAAGGAAATATTTCCTTTTCGAGCGTGCTTGTGCAGTCTACTAGAACCCAGATACTTACGTATCCAGGCATTACTCCTCGAGGGGTAGGAACGGACAAATATCTTGGAACGTCTATCTGGCGATAAATTGCCCTTTAAATTTGGACCGATCGAGTAAGATGGGGACCGTTGAAATCCTGAGGAATCCTCATGAATTCGGCATCACGCGCGGCCATCACTCGGCAATCAAGGCCCCGGCTTTTGCTTTTGCCCCTTTTCGCCCACCACAGATGCACGACGCAGACAGTGCAGACCCAGTATTACCGGCAGAACTGGAGCGCGTGATCTTCGAATTTGCAGCATGGCAAGATCCTGAGACCGTCTTTACCTTGGTTCTCGTGGCGAAAAGGGTGTGCATATGGTATTTTGTTATCTGACGGAATATCCTTCGACGATTTATGTTCTTGAAAGGATCGAACCGGAACTATATCATATAATGCTATCCAGGAAGCAACGATTGTTTCGCATGATGCAATCGAAACCCTCCGAATTCCTACGGCAGCATGTCCACCACTTGACGATTTCTGCCAACGTCGAGCACGCCGACGTCGTACATATCCTTTCAACGTGCACGAGTGTTCATAATTTGGCTATTTGGAACAACACCGTGACCCTTCCCGAACTCATACCCCTCATCTACAAACTGACCAACCTCCAACGCCTGTCTATCAACCTCTTCGCACTCTTTAGCAGACGCAGCGACTCTTTCCACTTGGACCAATTTCGAATCCCACCCTCCGAGGAGCTGCCATTTACATCCCTTACCCACCTCAGCCTCTTTGGGCTCGTTCCAGAGCAGCTTTGGCCCGTTTCCAGGATGTTACCCGCGACTAACGCACCTCTCCCTCACCGGCACCTACCTCCCAGAATTAATAAATGCTGCACTCAACGCCTGTCCAGTCCTCCAGCTCTTGATTGTTGTATGGACGGAGCCGGAGGATTCCCCGCTGCCAGACGAATCGGATATTAGTACGGACCCTCGTGTCTGTATTGTCCGGTGCCTGTTCTACGAGTTTGATTGGGAGCTTGGGGCGCGGGGCGGACGCGACGTCTGGCGCCGGGGAGAGGAGGCGGTGGCGAATAAGGTCCGCGAGCGACAAAAAGGTTTGAGGTCCCGCCCATTGTCGCAACATTTTTCAATTCACATCTCAATTCAGGCTCTGACGTGCGAGAGTGAATAAAACGGTATCTCGGATTGGTTAAGAAATTTTACATCTCAACATATTTCGCATTCTGCCCGAGACTGATCCTGCGTATCCGCTACAAACGGCCAATGCCTTATAAGCGATATTGTGCGCCGATAGTGCGGTGCAACATTCGAGCTCGCAAGGAACTCGACTCTGGACATATACTTCTCAAGACACGAACTATCCTTTCTCCAAGACGCCCCGAGAACCCCTAAACTGGGCACACATATTTTTACACGTCAATCCGAGCAATGGTCGTTGTTGCCCGATCCCCCTTCCACAGACTGTCTCATAGGGCAACTCGAGTTGTAAGATTTCCTGCCAGTGGGTTGCCGGAATCTCTGGCTTCATCCAGATGGTCAAAGTTCGGATAGTATTGCAACCTCCCACTCCTCTCACCTCCGAAAAAAAAGTAGAGGCATTCGTCGCCTCTACACCCCTGTTCTCCCCCACTGCATCGCGCAACAAGGTGCTTTCTTCCTCTTCTTGAAATCTGCAACCCAAAGTTAACCCATTCTCAGATGAATCGTTGTGACCGATTTCAGGCATGTGGTTGTGGTTGCATTTCCTTTTTTTCTCCGCCGGCATTATTGATGATTCAACCTCCTCTTCGCCTTCTAGGTAAATCCCCGGGCTTCTTTTCTTCGCCGTTTATCCTTGCGAGGCGCTCGGGGCATTCCTGCCTCCGAGGACGCTCGGTCAGCGTCCCAGCTTATTCAAATTGAGTCAGCATCAGGATCTATCGAGGGAAGGCAAACAGCATTCAAATTACGCAGCGGGGAGCGGGAAGGCAAACTATCGAAAATAGCTGAGATGCGTACACGATGTAAGCGCGAAACGCTAACGCTAACGCTACGAACGTTAATTATAACCATGGGGGCTCAAGATGACGACGACTCGCGTGCCAGTGCGGTGCGAGTTTTTGATGCTCTCGAGGAAGGCAACCAGTTGAGTGCCGCCCGTTATTGCATACATAATGCATTGTTATGTGTCGTTCTTTGGTCCCGCCGTGTATATAAGTAGCTGACGGAGCGCAGAACACCTATAGATAGATACTTGGGCAGATATTTCTGGCCTGGTTCAAATTTGGCTGGAGGACGTCAGTGGTACATTGGACGGAGACAGGACGAATGCTAGGGTGTATCATCTATCCATTTGAAGGTCGGGGCGGTTGCTTTTGTATTTCTTTCCTTGCAGAAGTTTCCTTGCAGAAAGTTTCTGTGCGTTCATTCAGGAGTGGGCGACCAAGTGCGGTACCTTGGTCCACGGTAGACTACTTTCTCCACGCCATGCGGGTGTTCGAAAATAGGGCGTACCGTATATTAATACCTTCGTGTCCTAAAAATCGAGTCGCGATCGTTCTTCGTGTCCGGGTGGAGCTTTAATTCAACTGACCCTTTCTATATATTTTTTACCCGGTGTTGGCAATGGCCATGGTGCGATTTTAGCTCGGAGGGTCGGACGACGAAACGGAACGGCACGTACGTCGGGAGGTTGTCGGGCTGGATAGCTTGCTATTAATATCACGCGATGTCTGCCAGTGCATCCATTTTGGCGGCGGTGAGTACCTCCCTGGGATAGATATAAATATACGGGGGGTGTACTGCCGTAGCGCTATTTTCTTTACAGGCGATATGATATCATTCCATCCCCGTTCCAATTTCGCGTGGTCTCGCGGAGGGAAGAGGGAATTAAGCTTGCGCTCCGTGCTCACGAGACACACATATGTCGTCGCATAATGTCTGAATCGCACTTCGAAACGTTCCCGCCAGTGTTCACCCAGGGCTATTTAGGTGTGTGCTTGCTGATGAGGACCGAGGCTGCGGGACCGCGACCAGAGGCGGGGGCCAGCCCGCGGTAAATTTAAATTTAAACAAACATGTACATCCGGTGTGCGCGCCGACGCCCGTGTGGTTCTTTCGACACCGCTTAATGAAGTGAAGCAAGCACGACAGCGAAAATAAGACCTCGAAGTTGGTGTGCAGGTATGTAGTATGGTTTTTTTCGGTGCGCGTACAGGGTGATCAGATTGCACGGCGGACGCGTGTGCGAGGCAGTATTTTAATTACAGCTATAGCTACTTATATCGGTCCGACCTACCACCATCCGTATCACATCAAGTGCGGACGAGAATACTCAATTCCTCGGGTACGCGGATAATGGCCACGCGTCGAAGGAAGGTGTTGCGGTGCTAGTAGAGTTCGTTTTGTTGTTCTTTTGAACGTATCCAACTCTGACGTTCCGAGGCTTTTCCCCACTGACAGGTTGTCCGGCCCGCTTTGAGGTTCAACAGGTTGACCAGTGGTTGAGGGAAAAAACTAAAATGTACGCTGATGTACGCATGCGCGTTTTAATTATAGCCTCTCGGTTAACGTTCGCCGCGCCCACCCGCTGAAACGATTTTATGTGATCCTGCCACCGGTTTCCGGTTTTTTTCTCACATTCCCGCCTCCCCCCTTGCCCCTTACCCCTCGCACGGCTCCTTTTCCTTTTCCTTTTCCATTTCCCGTTCCCTTTCCTTTGCCCGAGATTCAACGAACGAAAACAAAAACGCCTCGAATTTTCGGTGATCAAAGTAAATCCCAGAGAGAGAGATTGTCGGGCTGCTGAGATGGCGGGTTGTTGTTTTTAATTATAGACTCTAGTGTTGGTTGGTTGTTGGGATCAATCAGAATCAAACCGTGGGTATGATGTATTTATATCCTCCAACCCACCCTCTTTGAGTTCCGGAAGAAAGTTTGCTGTGGGAAGGGAAGGGAATGCGAAGGGGTGGGATGATGTTCGGATTGGATTGGGTGTAGGTAGAGAGGGAGGGAGGGGGGAGGGGGGAGTTGGACCAATATAAAGATGTGTTGACGTTTAATTTTGGTCCGCTGATCACCTCAACACGAGAACGGTGACTCGAGGTGTCGGTGTCGAGACGACCCAAAAAAAGAAACTCCCATGGCCAAAAAGAGATGTGAAGATCATCGATCATCCTTCGTCCCTCTCAGGGCCTCAGCAGAAGACTAGGAAGCCGGGAAGTTCCGGAGGCTGGAGGAAGGAAGATGTGCGTGCGTGTCAAATCCTCGTCGGCGCGGGCCTAATAGCCTCGTCCAGCCCGATATATGGGGACACGAGGATAGATAGGCCGTATTTTTAGGAAACAGCACGCACCAAAAAATAAAAATAAACCCGCATACAGTATGCAACGCTATTTATAGACGCTGTATGTTGCGACGAGCGACGTGCGCGGATCATCCCATATTGGATTGAGTTGGGTGGGGTGTGGTGCGCTCCCGTAGCAGGGCTCCAGCTGGAGTTTACTGCGCCGAGGAGGAGAGAGAGGTAAACAGACGACGGAGGAACCTTGGTTGAACTCTCCGGACCGAGGTATGTATCAGGCGTGATGCACCATGATGTTGAACATATATTGGCATGAAAAAAATGTGGTTCAAAGTGCTGTAAAGAGGAAAAGAACGGTGGAACAGGGGTGCTGCGCGGTGGGAGAATATAAAAACAGACAAAGGCTATATTTGCAGAGAGGAATCGGGTTGCGCCGGGGATGGATATTAATAGGTGGACATAAGAGGTGGTGTTGACTGTTGTTTATTCTGGCCTGCTCACCCTCTCCTTCTGCTTGGCGCGCACAGTCCCCCTCTTGGCATGAAATATCGGCCACGGCGCCTCCTGTGGTTCGCCCTGCTCGCCGTCGCCGTCGCCGCCGACGTCCGCGCCATCCCGCCCCCGCTCACCAGCTACGACCTCCACGCCGACCCCGCCGTCCATTCCACGTCCACCCGCCGCCATGTCCCCCCGCGATACTCCCCCGACCCCAATGGCGTCTGGAAGCGGGTTGAACCATATACGCTCGTGGGCTCTACTGTCTGCGATGCAAGTCCCGTCCATATTTTATTTTATTTCCTCGCGGAACGCTAATTAAATATTCATTTAATATATAGACGAGCCTAGCGGCCTGTAGCGAGCCTACCACCTCAATAAGCGAGACGGACGACGCCTTCCTCGCCTCCATCCCCTCCGGCTGGGTCCGCGACTCGGTCGCCACCCCCATCCGCACAACCATCACCGTGGTCCTCAGTGTTGTGCTCGCCTGCTTTATTGTTATCGCCATCTTCCGCTTCCACCTCACCCGCAAGCCGCGTCCCAAAGCCGACCTCGAGAAACGCCGGCACCCAAGCACCACTTCTCTCCCTGTGTCTCTGCCAAACGAAAAGAAATCACCTCCGCAGACCCCCGCCCGCAAGTGGATGACCCGCGCCTCGGCCCGGTGGCGCGACAACGCCCGCTACCTCGCAAGACAGCGGCGCGGGCGGCGTCATGCTGGTGTCCATTCCCGCAAGGCCTCCGTCGAGAGTCTGGTCTCCGTCGAACCGCAACCACCCGCCCGCACACCCTCCCCTGTCCCCTCTGCCGCTTCCTCTTCCGCTTCCTCGTCCTCCTCGTCCTCCCTCCTCGACCTTCCCCCAGCTACCGACCCACCCCCACCAGAACCCCCAGCGTACCCCGTGTCCCCCGCGCCGCGGTTGTCCCGAGGTAAGCCCAGGCTAGTGCCCGGCGAGGCGCACGAGGCCGAGTCCGCGCCTGGGCCCGAGGAGTTTCCGCCCTATACGCCGCGCGCGGACGCCCCGTCGTCTGAGGGCGAGGGGTACTTTGACGTGGCCCCGCCACCGCCGCATGCGGCGCACCTCGCGACGGACGACAAGGCGGTGCTCGCGCGCCTCGCACAGGGGGCGTCTGTCCCCGGTGGATTAGCACCCACGGAGGCGGAGGCGGGGGCGCCGCACGAGGACGAGTTGGGGCTCGACGGCACGGGGACGGGGGACGAGCATGCTTATGCGAGTGGATCCGCTGCTTTACCCGCGGCCGAGGCTGCGTCTTCGTCGCAGTCGCAATTACCGCCACCACCACCACCACCACAAACGCACTCGCAACTACCACCACCGCCCCCCGTGCGACCGTGGGGCGGGGAGAAGATGGCGCTGGAGCGGGCGTGGGAGGCGGAGGCGTCTACCTCCACTAATCCCACTAGCTCCACTTCTACCTCCACCAATTCCAATTCCGCCAATTCCAATTTCACTTCCACTTCCGCTGCTCCGTCTTTGCGCGCGTCCTCGTCGCAGCGCCGGCGCAGAGATGTGCACGGCGTGCGTGAGGACGCAGACGCCGACGCATACGAGGACGACTACGTCCCCGCGTACGCGTACCCCTCGCACGCCTCGCACCCGCCTTCTGCGCCGGCGTACCCCTCGCACCCGCCGTCCGCGTACGAGTCGGCGGAGGCGGGCCCGAGTGCACCGAGGGCTGGTGTAGGGGCGAGCGCTAGTGCGAGTGCGCCGCCGTTGTGGGACGATGAGGATGAATACGGGGCAGCGAGTGCGCCGCCGTTTTTTGACGGGGAGGACGAGGGAGTTGAGGAAGCGGAAGAGGAAGAGGACGCAGAAGCGAGGAAGGATGCATACCCGCACCAGCAGCAGCGGCAGCGGCACCCCCAGCACCACCCGCATCCGCAGCAGGAAGAGCACCCACAAGAGCAGGAGCGCGAGCGACACGCGCCGGTAGGGGCGGGGGAGGCGCATGATACCGGGTGGGGTGCGGGCGCGGGGCCGGGGCAGGCCCATGATCGATAGTGCGATTTTCGTACGCCCCTCTACGATGAGGTCGATGGACTGTTCTTTTAGCATTTGCGTTTGCGTTTGCATGACTTTTTCTTCTGGTTTTTCGATTTTTATTTTCGTTCAGGGCGGGTATAGGCTATGTACTGGCTAGTAACTAAGAAGTAACCGAGAGGGGGAGGAGGAGGAGTTGGCGAGTGGGGATGAGAGTGTAGTTGGGAATGTAGGAAGTGGGAAGCAGGAAGCAGTAGTTAATGAATTCATGTATATCGAGTGTATGTCGAATATGTATGGTTGGGAGTTGGGAGCGCGACGCCATTCATCGAAGAGACTTTGTGTAAATACAGCCTTTTTCTGGCTGGCTGCATGCGTCATGTTAGTGCAGGAGGTTTTTGAGTTGATGGTGAGAGAAAGCGCGTCACGGTCAGAAGGAAGCGAGAGGATGTGAAGAACTCCGGCAACGCGTCGAGAGGTGCGCGCCGGTAAGGGCGGGGCGGGGGAGGTGCATGCATGATGCATGACTCGGATGTGGGGTCCGTCTTGATAATAATCGTACTTCGTCCGCGTGGTGGAGGTAGAGAGGTAGGAGGGGCAGGGACAGGGACAGGGACACGATCGATAACGGGCGCTGCGCAGTGTGATGAGGGTCCGGATCTACTTGTCTCTGGGACTCCCGTCAAGAATTCAATGAATTCTTGACACTTCATCTTACTTTCGGTGGTGGGGTGGAGAGGCAAGCGCGGTAAGCACAAGGCATGGATGGATATGTGGAGATTCGGGTGGTGCGGGTGGGTTGTGACTCGTGACTCGGACAGCCCCAAGCGCGGGGAGGAGGAGGATCGATTCCGAGGCTCAGAGGATTCCGATAGACAGACAAAGAAGCGATTGACGTGTTGGCCGGCGCTCGTCGACCGAACGGGGGCGTGGTAGGGCTCGCCGGAATGTGCACGTCCATTGGATTAATTTCAGGACGCCTTGGATTTCTGAGCAAGATAATAGAGCGGCGGCGTGCTCTTCTTCGTCGTCTGAATCTGGCATCCACAACGCTCTCAGCGCGAGTCCAAAAGTCGGGAACACGCAAGCACGCATCGAAAATTTCCCAAGTCTTGATGTGCCCAGCGTAAGCGTAGTCGAGGACGATACGAGAATCAACGGAGAAATATTCGCGAGTAGAGCAGTTTTTAGGCGTCGGCGTCGTGACCACCAAAACCCGGGAACCTGGAGAGCTCGAGCAGATTGCTGCTGCTGGCGCGACATACATCGCAAATTGCGTCAGGCGGGGAAGTTGGCTTGGAATGGCTGCTAATGACGTCGTCCTGCGCTGCGAATCCGAGGTCGAGGTGAGTAATGGTTGAGAGCCAAGTGGGCACAATGGTGGGGTTTATCGTAACCGCATTGAACACCTTCAACCGCGCGGACAGTCGACGCAAGGGAAGCCGCGGCAGCTGCGACGGCACGGAATTGTCGTAAGTTTGATAACAAGGCGTGTACTAGTACTCCAGTGCAGGCGGCCAGGACCCCAGCCTTCTGCGCCTCCGTCGGGCCACCGCGTGTGATCAAGCTCTTGACCGCGGTGGCGAAAAAGCTAGCCGGTTTCAGATCCACCAGGTGGATGATTGATCCGCGTTTTATGCGCCGTTTATGGTCACCGACTCGTAGAAGACTTGGTCGAGCCTAAAACTCGACATCGTGAGCTGGATTTGTACCTCGTTTTCGAATGGAAGCTGACCAGAAATGAACGTGGTGAGCCACCAGACTGAGATTCAGTTGCACCACAGGATCAAGTTTGCGGTTGGATTGAACGGCAGTTGCGACGTTTTCACGTTGGAGTGCAGAGGGAAGAAGCCAGGGATTGAGTGTAGGCGAAAGCTGGGCACTAATCCGTTGGTGGTGGTTCAATGGAAGAGGATTGGGCCGAAGAAGACCCAAACATGTACACACAGTTCAACCAGCACCATCATCATGGTACCACCACCATACCAAAACCCGGCCAGAGAAAGAGTCGGATGGTCTTGAAACACTCCTGATTCTTGTTACTAAAGTTCAAAGCAGGAAGATTTGCCGTAATTCCAAAGTAGCAATTTATCAACCTCATTCTTAAATCGCCGACTGAAGTTGTTTACTAGATTGTGATTGTCGAATGTGATGAACGGACTGTCTGCCAGGCATTTTGCGGCTCGGGGGACGATGGACAGTGCGCTTTTATCCTGCTACGTGAATATCGATAAACGGTGAAGTTTGGCAATGAAGGTATCACAAGACACTATCGGCCCACAATATATTGCAGCGCGCGCGTTCGCTGTTCGCGTCGAGGCCTTGGTCGTTTGTAGATGCGTATACCTCAGTCCGTTCTCCGGCCAGGATGCGAAATATGTTTAACTCCTAATTTAAAAGTTGCATGCGGGATCAACGAAGAAGTTTCTTTTCCGACGCCGGATTCCCGCTGGTTGCGACTTGTTGGATCCGGTCCGTCGACGATCGTAGCCCCACACGAACGTACCAATCTCTTTACCTGTTACAAGTGCGACGGCGCATTTCCTCGGGGTGGTCATCAGTCAGGCGGGATTCCAAGTCGTCCAAGTCCTAGCCGTTTTAGTAACGAGTGGGGTGACGACATGGTCGGCTCCAAGTCTTGAGCTGCGGTGAAGATTCGGGCCTCTGCGAGTCCAAGCAGAATCAGATAACAAAGGGTGGAGAATTCCATTCCTTGTGCCCACAAAATCACCGGGGAAAAAAACCCTGCGGCTGGCCGAGATAGACGATCCTGTGGCACGTTATCAACCTCATCTGTGAATGGTCGACTGAAGTCGGCCTGTTGGGTGCGATGAACGGAAATGTCTGCCATTCTGCGGTCGGGCGTGGACGGTGCGTCACGGTTTCAATCCTCCTAGCCTAAATATAAATATTGAGGTTTGGCATTTAGTGTTGCACCACACTATGGGCGCACAGTATCGCTTATGATAAGGTGTTGGCCGTTTGTAGCAGATACGCAGGATTGGTCTGGGGCAGGATGCGAAATGCGCTGGAATGTAAAATTTCTTAACGAATTCGGGACTATTCGGGATACCGTTTTATTCACTCTTGCACATCAGAGCCTGAATTGAGATGTGAATTGAAAAATGTTGTGACAATGGCGGGCCCTCAAACCTTTTTGTCGCTCGCGGACCTTATTCGCCACCGCCTCCTCTCCTCGGCGCCAGACGTCGCGTCCGCCCCGCGCCCCAAGCTCCCAATCAAACTCGAAGAACAGGCACCGGACAATACAGACGCGAAGGTCCGTACTAATCTCCGATTCGTCTGGCAGTGGGGAATCCTCTGGCTCCGTCCATACAACAATCAGGAGCTGGAGGACTGGACAGGTGCTGAGTGCAGCATTTATTGATTCTGGGAAGTAGGTGTCGGTGAGGGAGAGGTGCGTTAGTCGCGGTAACATCCTGAAAACAGGCCAAAGCTGCTCTGGAAGGAGCCCAAAGATGTCAAGGTGGGTAAGGTATGTAAATGGCAGCTCCTCGGAGGGTGGGATTCGAAATTGGTCCAAGTGGAAAGAGTCGCCGGCGCGTCCGCCAAAGAGTGCGAAGAGGTTGATAGACAGGCGTTGGAGGTTGGTCAGTCTGCAGATGAGGGGTATGAGTTCAGGAAGAGTTACAGTGTTGTTCCAAATAGCCAAATTATGAACACTCATGCACGTTGAAAGGATATGTACGACGTCGGCGTGCTCGACGTTGGCAGAAATCGTCAAGTGGTGGACATGCTGCCGCAGGAATTCGGAGGGTTTCGATTGCATCATGCGAAACAATCGTTGCTTCCTGGATTGCACTATATGATATAGTTCCGGTTCAATCCTTTCAAGAACATAAGTCGTCGAAGGATATTCTGTCAGATAACAAAATACCATATGCACACCCTTTTCGCCACGAGAACCAAGGTCAAGACAGTCTCAGGATCTTGCCATGCTGCAAACTCGAAGATTACGCGCTCCAGTTCTGCCGGTAATACTGGGTCTGCACTGTTTGCGTCGTGCATCTGTGGTGGACGAAAGCAAAAGCCGGGGCTTCGATTGTGGAGTGATGGCCGCGCGTGATGCCGAATTGATCGTCTTCCTGAGGATTTCAACGGTCCCCATCTTACTCGATCAGTCCAAACGGAAATGGCAGTTATTGCCAGATGGAAGTTCCAAGATATTTGCTCGTTCCTACCCCTTGAGGAGTAACTGTAAAATACCAAAAAGCAGCTCAGCAGCGGAAATTGGATTCACATTGGCCAGAGTTTAAGCTCGGGCACATTTGGTGCAGTTTGCCGCATATTTGAAGCGATACTCGACCACGAGCCATATGATCAACCATCATGGTAGACTCTAGTGTCAATATTTAAAAGTTCAACCGTGGGAACTTTTCAATGTGTCAACCCTGAGGACCTAAAAATCTCTCCAAGCCTAAGCCAGGTCAACCAAATGTTCCGGAGGGCTTCTATATTCCTCCTGTACCTAAAATCTGCGGTTTGAAGACCCTCCGCTAATGGCAGCCCCCATCGAGCCATATGATGATGCTTCTGAGCCATTGCCCTTCCTGCTCAGTTATGAGGTGAAGATCAAGAATCTGGGATGCCGATTGAGTGCACTCGGAGATAGGAGTGCTCCGTTTGGCCTCGATGAACAGCGGAGAGAAGAAGCCCGAGAATTGAAGTAGAAGGAGAAGAGGTTGCCGGCAGAGAAAATGCAAACACATCCCTGAAATCGGTCATGAAGAGAAAAAAAGTACCATATTGAGTGATACAGTCGGTGAAACAGTCATGTTGAATGCCTGTACCCGCGAGGGATGAATTCGGGATATATCAACGCGGAATTTCAACACCCTAGTAATTTGGGGTGTCTATCGCAACGGCGGTCATTTCATTCAACCATGTCTGTGTTTGTGCCTGTTCCTGCATTGCATCATGTGTATATGCGACCCGCCGGTGAGCGAGGGAAGGTATCAAGAATATACCTCCGAGCGAGGGGATGTAATGCCGGTGAGTTTTTAAGCGAGGACAACGTGTCAAGGCTGAAGCCCGCCAACAACGAGGACGACACTGTGCCATTTGTGTCGATAGTGGCGATAGTGCGCAACAATATGATGTGCAGTGTCTGAGCTCAAGACTACAAGTCACCAGGACAATATCAAGTCAGCGCCAGCGATACAAAGGCGGGTGTCGTCGAGCGGCGGGATACTACATCCAGTGTATGTGCAAGAAATGGTATCGAGGACCGGCCCCGTCGGTCATCAAAAATAAATTTTCGGATGGCGGTTGAGGTCTTGAGAGGATCTATTGCGAGCCAGAGGCTTCCAAAAGGATGGCATCCTGAATCATCTGACGTATTCTTGTCCTTTGCCTTTTTTGGCACCCAGAGTTTCGCAAGCCCATCCCCAAAGCGGGAGGGAGGCATTAGGCATTCGGGTTTTCCGGCTCCTTTTCTGTACTGCGGGAGTATACCGAATCAGCTGATTCGACGGAGTAGGTAGGGTTTGACATGTCCAGGTAGCGTAAGAATAGGAAGGAGCGCATGGCGGTGTCTTCGTTTTAGGTCAGGGCAGAGCTTCATCTTCGGTGCATATAGAGCACATGGGCGACCGTGAGGATGTAGCTAGCGGCTTCGTTCGTATTGGCTCCCATGCGAGAAATCATCAAAGACCTGGGAAATCACTGGAAGTGTGCACGGAAAGGCCTGCACACTACGCTGGCAGTATAAGAGGCTCCGAAAAGGTGGCAAGAAGTCATATAAACCATTGGCAGCAGGTCGCCGACATTGGTGCGTTCGTCTGAACTTCGGCGCAGAGCTGGCTGGGAGTACGTTTTTCGCAGAGAGCATCGGCGGTGTAAGATTCGGAAGGCTTGGCACGGGCTTGGCGATGTGCTTGAAGCGGTAGCTATAGGATTTGTGTGTATTCAGCTTCAATATTGCTACCACTTCAGTCGGCTTCTCGACTCAGCGAGCTGGATTATTCCCATGCAGGCCTTGTTCCTGGTAGCCGCGGAATTTCAACGTGGAACAGAAAGCTGAGACTCTGTGAAGACTCAAACGAAAAAAAAGATTGCCAAAAGTTGTCATGATTTGAGGGACTTGAATGTAGGGAAAACACGATGCCGCGTCGTCCCATCCAAGGTCAGAGCTTGAGGAAGTTGATGAGAACCGCTCCGGGCCGATTCTCGGCTGCACGTTCCGCCACCATGCCTGCGTGCACAGCTCGACGCTTCGATTGCCGAGCTCAAATTGCTTGAAGGTCCTCGAAGATGTTCGAAGCCCATCCAGAGCCAGCTGGATGCTATTATTTCCCCGGTCTTGACGCTTCCACCCGAAACCATCTTCCTCCACTCCCTTCCTCCTCCTCGACTCATTTGTGGGATTCCCTACACTTGCGCCTCGCGATTTGGGACTTGAGACCCAGAAGGGCATAGCGGATTCAAGTTGGTTTGCTCAGGCTGGCTCCTGCCCACTCACCTTCACCCTTTGCCTGCCCGCGGGGACATCTGTTGACGGAATCAGTACGATCCTTCGTCCCCACGACTACAGAGTCTATCTCTCGAGGTTACACAGCACCAACTTGAGAAGCTCGTTGATATCGGTCCGTCCCCGATCCTCGAAAATCTCGCGTCGTCGGCCGAATTATGGGCCTAACGTGCCTGTGTAATTATTTTCCACCGCCCCTCGACTTCGTCATATCTTTTTCACCGGATTTGCGAGATTCAGCATGTTTGTACTTCCCTGCAGCGAGTATCCAGAATGACTTGCAACCTTCTTACCGCAAAGTAATGTCTAGACCTCCCCGAGGCCCACCCATCCCTGCAGGAAATGACAACTCTCATGCCGAGCTCATAACTCATAGCCATCCAATAGCCATCTGGAAACTCTTCGTCTCCACCTCTAGACCCACCTCCTTCGACTTTTTCGGCTTCCCGCCCTTCACACCGACCATCGAATCACTGTCCACGGAATGGTTCGCTACGTCCATGCCGGGCCTCGTGAATCTTGAACTCTGCATCCCGCAACTGCAGTTTTTGCGTGAATTCTTCGGGATTTTGGACCGCGCGAAAGAGATACCGCACCTGCGGACCCTTGTGTTCCGACGGCGCTTCTTCGAGCTGGATGCATCCCTGCTAGGAGCACTCTCATCCAGATGCACGGCGGACGAAAATACCGCCATTCTTGAATCGTTCCGGCAAATCTGGCTCCCAGATCCGCGCTTCAGGCCCGAATTCAGTCTTCCGCACATAGATGCGATTATTGCTGCATGTCGTGAACTCGTCAAACAGGGAATGCCAATTCATGTTGGACCCGTGCAAAAGAACTGGTTCTCGCCAACTAAGAAAGTAACGAGTTTGTCTCTCGCTGAAGCGTCCGATACTTGCTTACGAGAGACTAGTCCAGCCATGCCTACTTTTCGTCTTGGATTTAATTATATATGCCCGCACTCTCCCGGCCGTTTCCATACTTTGTACATGAATAGGGAAATCTGGAGCCACAAGCTGTCGTCGATTTATGGTATATTCTTCGCCATTCGTTGATTACCTTGAAATGCAGCTTCCAATATTTATCCCCATCCGCTAGAATATGCACCGAAATATTGCGGTCAGTCGAATGTGTATTGCTCAGTGTGGGATGGTGTAGGATGGAGGTTTTACACAGATTCAACCGTGGGAACTCTTTTTGATGGGGCTCTTTTGCTTGAGTTGCAAAGCGCACATTGGTGAGAAATCGTTCTTGTGATTCGTCCAGGCTATCCAACCTCTGGCTGCGGTGACTGGCAAGTCCCGTCAAACAAACATTTGTCTTGTTCGTTCGACACCTGGTCCCGCCTCCCGCCCATTACAAGCTCAAACTAAAATGTAGGTGTCATCTGAGTTTATCCTACGGGTGCGTTCCACATAATTTTCCTCGATTTGGGCCCATAAGAGTGTAGAAGTTGAGATTTGCTTGAGATCTGCCAGTGATTCGACGATAAAATTGGGAGACGAATGAGGTTCGAAATAAAAAATCTGTAAGTAATCCTGTAAATGCTCAATCTGACGTCTTCTACAAAAACCTTGCTCACAACGCTGGTGGTTAGGGTGCTATCTTGACAGACGGATTGAGCTGTGTAATCGGTCCGGTGGGCATACGCGTCGTCACATGTGACGACGTAACGTCTTGACTCCAGACTTTACCTTTGCGCCTGCAAGCTGCTGCAAGCTCTTGTGCTGCCTCCGATATTCCCTTGGCTCTCCCCGAACTAGTTCTCCCTTTTTTGCTTTTAATCCTCTCCGGAATTTCTTTACTGAACACCAACCGGAGGCCACCGCACTTTGTTCCAGCCATTTTCACCAGACTAGGGGCTTTCCTACACTATTTTGGACACCAAGCTGCGCGAAATCTGACTAAATTTGTCCAGGAGTTGGACTGAACTCCCCCGAGCCACGCAAACCTTTTAACATTGCGTCGGGGCCAAAGAAAATTGTCAATACAGCCCAGAAATCGGAGCGAGCCTTTGATCCTGCACAATACATCGCGGCAGCATCGAACAACTATTCAAAACCGTCCTCTGCATAGGACATCGCTTGCAATCGCGCCAGGCTGTGTGGCATCTCGAATATTCTTTAGACTGATCCATGGCCCCATCCCTCGTCGGCGCCGTATTTGAACGGCCCTCAACGTCTGCGCTTGCGCCCGGGGCATCCACATCCACTTTTACACAAAGTTCATTCAAGACGGGGTTCCCACAAGCACAGCATCGATCACAGAACAAGAAGAGCGCATTTGCGCGCGCAAGGGAGGCGAAGGCTGCAGGAAGGGCCGACGAGCCACCTGTTGTGGTACCGTCTAACCCTGTGCCACCGACTGTGGGCCCATCCACCCCACCGCATGTTGTCGCAGAGCCATCACCTCCCGATGACTGGCGCGCGCAGATCAGCCGCGAGAACGAGGCGCGCGTCGGGGCCATGACAGAAGAGGAGCGCGAGGAGGAGAGAAGAGAAATATTGGAGCGGTTTGGGCCAGGCATTGGGGACGTGTTGAAGAAGGTGCGCCGGGCAAGAGCAGCTGGTGCGCAGTTTAACGGATATTTTATTGCGTCGACTAATTATTCTACAGCGCCTTCGTTGGAGGTTTCAAATTCAGCTTCAACACCAGTATCCCCGTCTACCACTCGACCTTCCAGTCGCGCAGAGAGAAAGCTGCGGTTTGCAGAAGTCACTCCAAGCGACGTGCATGTGTACGAGTCAGCCCCGCCGTCGCCGCGCAAAAAGGCGCTGGCACTCCCTCCGCCAGATGCGAGTGACACAGAGGTTGTGTCCCTGGGACAGTACAGCGGAAAGGTCGCGGACGAGGAACCGGACGAAGGTACGCCCGAGTACATCCGGCGCCGCTTCTTCCCCTCCGCTCCCGCGCACAACCCTGACCTCGCGTGGATGGACGACACCCTAGTTCCATCGGCGTTCGCCTCCTTACCCCCATCCTCCACCCTGCGCTTCGACCTTTCAGGTACGCCCCTCGCCGCGCCGCTGCACGCATCACTCCCCACGCACCTGGGCTTGCACCACCACGCGCCCGATGCAGACGGTGTGCAGCGCGCGGGGTACACGCTCGACGACGTCTTTATGATGTCGCGATCAGGTGTCAGGGCGCAGCGCGCGGCGGGGCTGCGCATGGTCGCGGGTGTCGCGCGCTGGGTCGGTGCGGTCCAGCGGGGGGACGCCGACCTTGATGGGGCCTTGAAAGTAGCAGAGATCAGTGAGCTAAAAGGCCGGGTAGTAGCTGCGGGCATCGACGCGTTGGCAGAACGTGGCGCCTTGGGTGTGCATGCGGTAGAGGTGGTGTGGGAGTGTGTTGTTGGGTGGGCATTGGGTGAAGAGGCGCTGGATGTAGATATTGAGTCGGCCATGGATGGTGTAGAGCTAGGTGTTCCGGACGCAGCGTTCCCACTCGCGCACCTCCTCCCGCAGACCGTGGCGGCGCTGCAAACGCAAGCAGAATCACCGGACTCATCCTCCCGCACGCGCATCCTCGCAATCCTGCATCGGCTGGCGCGCCAGACGAACGAAATCGCGACGGAGATCGTGGGCACTCCCAACTTGATCTCTGCGCTCTTCCGCACCTTCCTCCTCAACGCGTCCGCAGACGCCTCGGCCCTCGACCTCCTAATCACCCTCGCGTCCTCCACGCGCGCAAACGCTCAGACTCTAGCCGAACCGGCGGACGCCCTCCTCCGCTTCGTCACGACGCTCCCCCCGCCCGACCCTGCGCTCCTCATCGGCACGCTCACCTTCTACGCTGTGCTTGCGTCCTATGGACTGTACGCGCACATTGCCGGCACCGCACACATACTGCTCGCAGCGCTCGCGGAGTACGTGTTGGAGAGTGCTGTTACGGATCGAAAGTTGTCGTGCGCGTGGGCGGGGTTGCTCGAGGTGTGGATCGTGTGCGCGGTGGACCCCCATAGGACGACGCCTGAGCATGAGATAATTTGGAGCCAGGTCGCAGCGTGGGGATGGGCCGCGGACGTGTTGGCGCTGCGCGGGAGCTTGGGGGTGCTACAGGAGGATTGGGGTACATGGGCGGCGCTGTGGCGCGCGGAGGCGGCATGGGTGGAGGGCGCGCGGGTTAATGGTGTGCGGGCCGGGGAGGCTGATCGAGCGAAGTGTGTTGAGGCGGTTAAAGCCGGGTTCGAGGTCAAGGATGGGAAAGAGCATCTGGTAGTGGCGGGCGCAATCGCTGCATTTGCGCAAGACCTTAACGAGATTGGACGCGGGGGCGCTGCTAAGTTGAAGCGTTTGGGACGGTCGGCGGAAGCGCTGATGGCCGCCATTCGACTTTGGCTCGCGTGCTTGCCTCCAGCTGCAGACGGTCCTTTGTCAGCACCGCCGTTTAGCTTGCCCTTCGCTCAACTCTCGGACCTGTGCGCCAAACTTGTGACTCACCCTTTGTGGGCTCGCGTTCCCAAGTGTGGGCCTGGCTATGTGTTCTATCGACCTTTGACCCGCCTCCTCTCAGTCTACCTCCGACTATCGCAACGCCTGCCAGACGTCTCACAGGACGTTTGGATGGCACAGGCGCTGTCGATCCTTTCACGGCTACTACCTGGCGACGAAGAATTCGCTCTCCAAATCGTGCAGGAGATTCTCGAGCTTATAACCCCGCAATGGGCGCACGGCCGCGTGCTGAATGTCCCCCAGATCATGTGGGATCGAGGCGGGCTCGCCGTCATCGCGCCGTTCCTCGCCCGCGCCGTGCAGCCGCGCACCGATGTACACACCGCTCCTTGGTACGCATCACCCAATTCTATCCAGCGGGCAACGACGCTGCGACTACCTGCATCCTCGGCAGCCTTTTCCTCTCGCGACTATGGGCTGCCCCTCCTGCGCGATTGGTCTCTTTCACCTTTGGACCACCTCCTACGCTCGGGGACGTCGCCCGTGTTCGCGGAGCTGCCGTCCGGGTGGGACGCATCAGAGGTGGACGTAACGCGCGCAGCACTCCTTCTCACAAAGATCGCGCGCGAGGTCGCTTCACGATTCTCGTTCGTGGTTTTTGTGCTCACAAGGGAGGAGGCGGTCTTCGGGTGCATGAAAGTCTTTATGCTGGAGCACGGGCAGACGCACGAAGAAGCGACAGCGGAGGTGTTTCGAGACCAGGTGGTCGGTCGATTTATGGATGATTTGTTGGCGCCGTTTACTGCTTCAAAAGCGACCCAGTCAGAATCAGTATCTGGGGCCCCTTTGTCGCCTGTGATTCCCTCCCCGCCGACACAGACGCAGCCCGATCTTGAGCAGGTCGCCCTGCGCTTCCTCGGCCCGGCGACACCGTTCTACCAATACTACACCGACTTTGTCGCGCTCTACGATGCAATCTCGTTCGCGCATCCGACCTTTGCACGCCTCCTCCTCCCTCCGACCTCGATGCGCTACGCGCCCGACTACCGGCGTCATCTCTGGAACGACTTTGCGCACGTACTAAGGAGTGTACGCACGGAGCCTATGGACGTCCTCAGCGGTGATCTAGGCGAGTATCTATGGCCCGTTGATACCGACGCGCAGATGCTCGGTGCGTATATGCGCGCGCTGGTCAAGGATGGTGGCGCGGTGCATGGCTTCTTGAGACTAGTAGCGACGCACCATGTTGCGTGCAACATTTGGCCGGACTTGCGGGATGGAATAGGCGGGGAACAACTGGGTGAAGAGCGCGCGGAGAAACTGTTGCGGGCCGTGGTAGATCAGGGCGGGTTAGAGGTAGTGAGGGAGGTGTCAACATACCGGCAGGTGCGGGGTGAGGGCGTAGAATTACCGCCAAGGTGCTTTGAACTGAGCGCAGAGGTGAAGGTTTCCAGACTGGAGTACGTTCGACGACTGGGCGGCGAGGCGGTTGTGCAGCGTCTTGAGGGGCTCTTGCGATAAAGTCTACAGTGGTAACTAATTGCACGCATCTTACATGTATGTAGAATTCTTGAAATTTTCCTTGCAAGTGTTTGACAGTCGGCCGTGAAACTCCGATGCACCAAACAAACCCAAGAACGCGACTCTCGCTTCGCCACCATGCTCCTGGCAAATATCGGCCTGCGCGCACGTCTCGCTGAAGCGGAGACCTCAATTGTCGAGCTCACATCGCGCTTGAAGGACCTCGAAGATCTTCGCGGGCTAATTCAGACGCAACTGGATGATATCGTGTATCCAGTCCTCACGCTCCCACCCGAAATCGTGTCCAATATCTTCCTTCAGTGTCTCCCTCCTCCTCCGGTTCTTAGTGCGCGCCACGGAAAGATTGGTCCCAATCCAACGCTGGCCCCCCTCCTTCTGTTACAAATCTGCAGGGTGTGGAGGCAGATGGCCCTTTCGACCCCTCATTTATGGGATTCCCTCCACTTGCGCCTCGAGTTTTTGGGACCCGAGACCCAAAAGGTCATAGTGGACTGGCTTGGCCGAGCTGGCTCCTGTCCGCTCACCCTCACTCTTTGCCTGCATGTATCGATATCTGCACGCGCAATCAGCGCGATTCTCGGACCCCTTGCGCCGCGACTGCAGACTCTATACCTCGAGCTCAATCGACCCCAGTTTCAGGAGCTCACCGATATCGGACCATTCCCAATTCTCGAGCATCTTGCAATCTCGTATGCTTTCTATGAACCCGGGCCGCCTCTGAAATTATTTTCTGCCACTCCTCGACTTCATCACGTCTTTTTCATCTCTTACGCAGGCCCCCACAGATTTATCGTTCCTCGCGGTAGCGGGGTAACCAAAGTGATTTGTGATATGCTTTCCACAAATGACTGTCTAGATATCCTTCGGGCTGGCCCATTCCTGAAGGAAATATCTTGTCATCTGTACCAAGACACGTCCGAGCCCCGCACCAAGGTCATAACTCATACCCATCTCAAAACGCTTCGCCTCTCAGGAGACATAACCCCACTTCTTCGACTTCTTCAGCTTCCCGCGCTGCAAAATCTTCACCTTTCTTCGGATCTCCAATCTGATGAAGGACATGGGAATCATCTTCCTATTCCTAGGGATGTTCTTCCTTCATTCCTGGCGTCTACTTGCTTGCAGCGCTTTCATGCTGGCCGGACAATCTCCTCGCTTGCAGTTGAATGGTTCACTACGACCATTTCGGGGCTGGTAGATCTCGAGCTCTACAATCCGGAACAGTCATTTTTACGCGAGTTCGTGACACGCCTGGACCGCACCTGTGATAGCGGGTTCCTTCCGCACCTGCGAATCCTTGCGTTTCGAGAGTGTATCTTCGAGCTAGATGGAGTCACATTACAGGCACTCTTATCTAGATGCATCGCGGACGAGAATACCGCCATTCTTGAATCGTTCCGGCAAATCTGGCCCGCAGCTCCGCGCTTCAGGTTCGAATATAGTCCTCCACACATGGATGCAATGATTGCTGCATGTCGTGAACTCGTCAAACGAGGAATGTCAATTCATGTCGGACCCGTGGAACAGAACTTGGTTTGCCCAGACAATTAACGAGGTACGATTTTTTTCTGTCCATTTTAGCGTCTGACCTAGGTTGACAAGAGATTATTCTAGCCCCGTCTACTGTCCGTCCCAAAGTCCCGACTCTCTCTACAGTTCCATCCTTTTTCAATACTGCTTCCTCACCGTTTGCCGCCCGTCGATTATGTGTGCTTTTCTTGAAGTGCAGCTTCGATTTTAGTCGAGATTTCCACTGCTATTTCGCGTGGTTCTGAGTGGTCTCGCGTGTTCAACCGTGGGAATTCTCTCTATCGGGCGGTTCAGGCTCGCAAGTGCACAATTTAAAAAATAAACTCGTTATCGCGGTCCGCTAGATCGTCTTTGTCACCATCCAAAGCTCTTTTTCTGGACGAAATGCATCACAATTGAAATTACAGTGCAAAGACGATTAAGCTTGGACAACTGTCAACGTGGTTGCTTCGGGTCCCACCAATGCCTTCTGCAGCATCCACCACCCAACAACTGGTCTTACTACATCATCCTTGCCCGTCGATGAGAGCTCGAAGTCGTCGCTCGATGTTATTTGAGTTCCAACCGTCCCCGCAACCATCGCACAATCAAAAATTACTTCGTTGTCGTTTAATTTGATATCGACCTCAGCGTAGCCAGGCGGCACCCGAGTGGAATCCAGGCGGTGGTAAGGAGAACCATCAAATACGAGGTCCATGCGAGCACCGGGCTTTGCATATGCTGCCCAGAATTGCTCGGCGGGGAGAGTTTCGGCAGCGTCAGTGAAGACTTTCGTCTAGAACGCAATGCGTAAGCTTCCTTGCAGAAGAAAAAAGGTGGGCAAACCATGTCCAAGTCATGTCCAAGCCATTTACCCTTGGGGCTGAAAACGTTGAACGCGTTGATCCATCCAGAATAATAACTTGGACCACTGCCTCCCTTTTGAAAGTGAGCGACCTTTCCCCAGAAACTCACATTCTCGTCGCTGGCTGGGGCGTCGAATGCAAAAACGAATCTAGTGATCACCGGGTGTAGCAGATGATACCACGCAATCGTCTCGACTCCGTATTCCTTCAGCTTCTCCAGTCGCGAAAGAATATTGACCCAATCAGATTTTTCGCCCTCCAGTGTAACACGAGGAATCCCGCAACGAAGCGCGTGGAAGGTGGGGGAGAAATACTTCGAGAGAGTCGCCATCATCAGAACAGCGCTCACGGTAATATCATTGACGGTGGTTGTGGTGAATTTGGGGAGCACCCAGTCACGTAGACTGGGATCCACTACGTTCTTCTCGATCAGGCCGACCATCTGCCGCGACATGTCACCAAAGTCGACGCTGTAGCGCGTGCCAACTGCCACGATTTCCAGTTGCCGTTTGCCCTCGTGTGCGACGAAGCTCGCACGGAGCAGTTCCGCATTCGCGTTAACAAAAAAGTTGAACTGGGAAAGAATGGCCAGCCAAACGTCGTCTGGGCGGATTATGAGTGCGTGGTGGTCGTTGTAGGCTGCGATGACCGTCCGGACGAATCCGTTGTCATTTGGTACGACATTTTCTGTGCTCGTTGTCAAATCGTGCCCACTAAAAGAGCACGTTAGAGAAGCAGCACAGTGGCATTCAAGTAGGTACTCACGAAGCATCATCGGTTCTATGGGACAATACGCATTGTAGGATTTCTTCTGCCTCCTGATACTGAGCCTCACATGAGACGGCCAGGAATTCCTCGGCCGTAAAGCCCTCTGAACGATGGGAGACGGGGTTTGCGGGGTGGGGCACAACGGTGAACGTTACTGGCATGGTGATGGGTGAGAGGGAGAGGGTTGCCACGGTCCAATACCCCTAATCGTGCAGATGATCCGTTTCTAACTTTGATAGTATTGTGTACTACGTCGAACAAAAATCTTCTACCTCCTCCGACCCCGCGTGCTCAATCTTGTCCAACAACAGCTGAGCCATGGCTGGGGTGGTGGTCTGTAACACACAACTGTAGCGCGCCTCATCGTTATGGGCTGGTCGGAGGATAAAAACCGCAGAGGAGAGTGTTTTAGGGTCTTCCGTAAACGTCGTCCCTTCCTGCACCGCTCGAAGGGCTCTTTTCAGTGTGATTGTTCCTCCGCTATACCCTACCACGTCGAGAACAATTTCCACCGCGCCCGAGAACGACCAGCGCAGGTGGCTGGTCATCTCAGCGCCCCTCGCTACCATGGACGCGGGGCGAATGGTTGGTCCCATTTCATTACTAGTGAGCAGTTGTCGGAGAGGTTAGCAGTACTGTCCAGAACTCCCAATCCCTGGCTAGCGGGGTATTGACTGCCGCGTTTGAATCAACCAAGAGGATGGCCTGTTTTTTGTGCAGGCCGGACTGAACAATATACAGACGGAAATCGATTTCGTGGCGAAAGGATCTGAAGCCTTGATCTGAAAAGCAGAAAAATCCGAGGGAGGTCCGGACGTAGGTGGTCTTGCCGTCAAAGAGCTGACGGATCATGAAATAACGGCCAAAATAGGTCATTCCTGGGCCATGGTAAGCCATCGATATCGGACAAGCACACAAAAGTGGGAGACCTATTCCTGTTTGACCCAATACGACACACCCTCTGCCCTTTTTCCTTGAGAATCACTCCTCCAAAATCCGCGCCACGACGAGGTACTCGTCCCGCACTAGCATAGTATAAGTACTATACCTATCGAACCCTTCTTTGACGAGCCGAAGGAAGGTGGGAGAATATTTGAACGTGTTCCTGTAACGACATGAGCAGATCGTAACTTTCCGAGAGAGAGAACAACAGACTCGTCGTTTTCGCCTACAGACGGCCCACTCAAAGGCACCGTCATAGTAACCCGATTGAACAGGAGAGGACACATGTCCGACTTTTGCTTCCAGATGTTGTCGTACAGTAGGGCATACGATACTTCATCGCTTGCGGCCTTCAAGTCATCGAAAAATCCCGTGGGCAGATGCTGTTTTTGGGGAGGGTCGGGGTCGGGACGAGCGACGTGAGGCGGAGTACTAGTAGGAAGGTCAAGGCAGAGAGATGATAGGAGATGATGCGATCAAAGATGACTGGATCAAAGCGAAAATATTTCAAACGCCTGAATTTTTGTGTTTGGCGCATACAGCCCGAAATACCTTCATGTACATTATGTATGAAACTGGGTGGTTTGGTGAAAATTGAAATAGAAAAGGGCACACGTTCCTTGAGGTGGGCCTGGCTTCGGGCCCACCGCACCGGAATAATTTCCTACAAGTATATGACCTTGTACGACTTCAGACTAGAGGCGTCACAAGCAGCACATGAAACCCTTCCTCGGATCCATAGAACGGTGCCCAAAAAGCTAGGTGCCGGTGCATTAAACCTTGGGGACGCGATTGGGACGCGACGCAACGCGACGCGACGGTCCTTCGGATGCAATAAAGGCATTGCACGTGATCGTTAACCTCTTGCTTCCGCTCACCCACCACCACGCCAAACTCGGCGCGGTCGCCGTCTTGCCCAAATTGCGGCTCTATTTTGTGTTTCCCTTGCTGTATCATCGCCTCCGTTGAGCAGACCCGGAGATAGGCAGGGCAGCGATCGGGTACCAAACAGGATACCGTGAGTTACGAACCTTTAGCGCCGTCGATCACTTTCTCTTCTTCCCCTCGTCCTGCAAAATTGCTCGCATTCTTGTGGCGAGCTAATCGTGGTTCCTCGCTGTAATCTACCTGCTCAACGTTGGGCGGCATAACCCTATCGAATCGGCTTTCCAATGGACGAAGAAGCGGGGGCAGGCGCCGACTCGATTATGAGTCTCGCACAAAGGCCTATTGCAGCCCAGCCCAAGAATACCACAGAGTTCCCTGATCGGACTGATCCCTTATCGGACCCGAAGGTCCTCTCGTCTCCTTCTATGCGGCCAGGGAGTCCACCACGTTCCATCCTGAACCCACCTGCACCTCCTACTCGCGAAAACTCGCCACCTGTACCGCGAACCATGGGCCATTCCGAGGTCGCTACTCCCAAAACAAAGCCAAGCACTCCGGCGCCCACCAGTAACTCCCCGGAGGCTGCGCGTCCACTAAACGTCACCGATGCGCTTAGTTACCTTGACGCGGTCAAAAATCAGTTTCAAAACCAGCCAGAGGTGTACAATCGCTTCCTAGATATAATGAAGGACTTTAAGAGTCAAGTGTGCGTGTTGTGCTATTGATATCACGTATCCAGCTAACCTTTCTGCAGCATCGACACCCCTGGCGTGATCCAGCGCGTTTCCCAGCTTTTCCACGGAAATCGTATCTTGATACAGGGTTTCAACACCTTTCTACCGCTGGGCTACCGTATCGACGTCTCCAAAAACCCGGCGGAGCCTCACACCATCACTGTGACCACTCCAATGGGCACGACGACCCAAACCACCGGCTATGCGCACATTCCCCGCATTGCGCGCGACATCCCTGGGCTTGGACCCAATATCGCACATCCCATGCCATTTGCGGGGATCGGCACGCCCGCACCAGTCCTCCCCCCGCTTGGCAGTGGTCCCGCGTCACGTTCGTTAACGCCGCTGTACCATCACCCCCAGCAACACCAGCCCCCATTCGAACCGCCCCCCTTCCAGCACCATCCACAGACCACGGCGGCGGCGTCGCTCCTCGGCAACCTGAACAACCGCAACCCCGCTGAGAAGGAGAAGCCACAGTCGTCTGGCGAGTTTAACCACGCGATCCAGTACTTGAACAAGATCAAGGCGCGGTACTCGGACGATCCGAATACATACAAGCAATTCTTGGATATTCTACAGACGTATCAAAAAGAGCAGAAACACTTGCACGATGTCGGTCCGACATTTTAATCTTATCTTATCGCGGCTGACCGACCCGTGTCTGCAGTCCCAGGTGTATGTACAGGTGCAGCATCTCTTCAAGGACGCACCCGATTTGTTGGGAGAGTTCAAGGTGTTCCTCCCCGAGATGATTGGGGGACAGAGCGGCCTTGTCATCCTCCCTCAACCCCCTTCCGCGCCTTGGCCAGATCCGTCGCTGGACAAGCCGATGAAAAAGACCGCGCAGCCTGTCAAGCAGCGAAAGAAGCGGGTGCTCGAAAAGGACATGACGCCAATTCCTCCAATAAAGACACTTCCCCGCGTATGTAAAATCTTCTTAATATTATTACTCTACGCTAATGCTGTTTGCGCTAGCCGGCGAAGAAGCCTAAACACCACCACAAACCCGAGGGGTCTCCGACATCGTTCTCTGGCTATGTGGGGCACTCGCCTCCGCCGCCGCAGATGCCCCCTCCGCCAATGTCCAATTTCCAGCATCAGTCGATGGCGCCTCCGATGGGCATCCCGATGATGGGCACGACCTCCGCCGACAAACTGCTGTTCTTCGACCGGGCGAAGAAGGCCTTAGAGAACCGGCAGATGTACGAAGACTTTTTGAAGCTGCTCAGCCTCTTCTCGAAGGAGGTCATCGACATGAAGACCCTGATCGAGCGCACGCGGGATGCGTTCCTCGGGGACGGGGAGCTGATGTCCGAGTTCAAGGAGTTGGTGGGGTGGGACGAGAGTGGGGACTCTATCGAGAAGGGCCCGCCCGGGAGCATTCGCACGGGTCCCCCCGAGGCGCTATCTGCCCTACCTGCTGACGACGGCGAGGGTCCCAGCTATCGGCGACTCCCGGAAAGCGTGAGCCCGTTCCGTTCCATGCCGCACCGTGGACTCACCTCTGCTTCTCTCTTTCCGTTTTAGGAAAGCCGCCTCGCGTGCTCGGGACGCGACGAGCTCTGCCGGTCCGTGCTCAACGATGAATGGGTCTCGCACCCGACGTGGGCGTCCGAGGACGCGGGGTTCGTGTCGCACAAGAAGAACTCCTTTGAGGAGGCGCTGCACAAGAGCGAGGAGGAGCGGCACGAGTACCATGTGCAGATCGCCGCGCTCACGCGCACCATCGCGCACTTTGAGCCCCTCGCGCTGCGTATCGAGGAGATGACGTCGGACGAGCGGGCGACGTTCCGGCTCAAGCCCGACTTTGGCGGGTCCGGCAAGTGCTTGTATCACCGGATTCTGAAGAAGATTTATGGGCGCGATGGGGGCTTAGAGATTATCCAGGCGTTGCAGGACGCGCCGGTGGTTGCGGTGCCCGTCGTACTCACGCGCCTGAAACAGAAGGACGACGAGTGGCGGCGCGCGCAGCGCGAGTGGGGGCGGACGTGGCGCGAGGTGGACGCGAAGAACTTTTACAAGAGTCTCGACCATCAGGGGATCAGCTTCAAGGCGAACGACAAGAAGAACATCACCGCGAAGCACTTTGTACAGGACATCGAGGCGCTCAAGGCCGCGCAATCGCAGAGTTGGGCACGCTCGTCGTCGCCGCAGCTTGAGTACAGCTTCGCGGACACGCCCGTGCTGCACGACTCGCTCAAGATGGTGTACTCGTTCTTGGACCACTCGCAGGGGCAGTACAGTGCGCCGGAGCGGAGGAGCGTCGAATCGTTCTTGCGGCGTTTTGTACCGCTGTTGTGTATGTACCCGGCGGCCGAGTTCAACGCGGCGTGCGGGCCGCTCGACGGTCTGATATTACAGCAAGAGGAAGAGCATGCACAGGCGATGGCAGAGCGCGCGGAACACGCGTCCCGGAGCGGGCGGCGCTCCAACGGCAGCTCGTATTCCGGGACGAATGGGACGGGTGTCGCCGCCGGGGACTTGCGCAAAAAACTGCTCCGGACGGCACAGGAGAAGAACGAGTCTGCCGCTGCGTCGCGTGCGGAGTCGCCTGCTGTTGCTGACGGTGGGGATGTTTGGATCAAGGAGACGACGCATCTTAGTGCGGAGCCTGTTAATGGCAGCGCTTCGCATGGGAAACGACCCTTCTTCGCCAATACAACGTTTTACACGCTGCTTCGTTTACTTCAGGTGAGTTTCCTGCGCTTCCCTCGCTCACTTGCATTTTTATAAACCCTCCTTGTTGTCTTGATTTACCGACCGACCACTGATCTGCCGCGTATTGTAGCTCCTGTACTCGCGGCTGGCAATGTGCAAGGCCATTGGAGCCAAACTTGCCGAGGAGAAGCACGCATCGTTACTTGTGAACCCGGTCGCTGCCGCGCTGGGGCTAGACGACCCTGCTGGTCCACCGGTCGTGCTTGCCCAGACGGTTCAACCTCTCGGCGCCGCAAAGGACGCTCCCGGGAGTCCGCCTCCGAACGTGGTGTACATGTACCTCCTCGACGCGTGCGAGAAAGTGTTCGACAACGAGCTGGACCAGACGACGTTCGAGGAGCACATGCGGTGGTTCTTTGGCGAGAAGGTGCGTTGGTGGAGAGAGTTTTATTTATTTAATTTGACCGCGTTACACATAGGCATATCATCTCTTCACGATGGACAAGCTGATCGCCGCTTTGGTGAAACAGGTGCAGACGATTGTTGGGGACAACAAATGCCAAGAGTTGTGGACGCTGCTGCAAAGCGCGAACGCCAGCACTGGAGATGGGACGGGAATGAGCGACGCGGAAATCGTACGGTACCGCCGCGAGGCGGAGCGCTATATCCCGCAGGATGACCCTCTTTACCGGCTTGAATGGGTGCGTGGTTTCAGATTTGGTGCAAAACTAGTCATTCAAACTGTGGCAGGTGCGCGACACAAGGACAATGCGGGTGTTCCTGATGGGCTCGGAGGACGCGAGCATCGACGGGGGCGACCGATGGAAGGAGTACGTTACGACATACGTGATGCGCCTCCCAACGGAGTGGGTGCCGCCCGGGCCGGTGGATGAGGATGGCGAGCGGATCCCTCCAAGAGTATTCCTCAAAAGGTGGTGTCCCTCCTTTTTCGTGCCAGCCAATGCGACTGATCATTTCCTTCATAGAACGCGCCGAACTGGGAATGCGCGTGCAGTGGTAGTCGACGACGCGATGTCGGTCCGCATTCAGCGGCCAGCGTACAAGCTCGTGTATGAGGCGGGGGCCGAGGACTTTATCTGGTGGCCGCGAGGACCAACGAGTGGCTGGGAAACGCGTGTACGGGCGGCAGCTGAGCGCAGAAAGCTGTCTTTCGCGGCATGGCACTCCTCAGTATAATGCTATTATTAGATTTTATTCTGTATTTCTTGTTGTATCGAGTTAAAGCAAACAAAGTAAGGTGTGAAAGGTTGGTTGTACATTGCTTTCGAAGAAACGTCAAACATTAAAAATCGTGCAAAGTTCATGCCTGCGTATTGTCCCAGACGCTCGTCGCGGTGACGGTATTGAGCCACTTGCCTTCGGACCAGTCGTTCCAGACTGTGTAGGTCACCTGCTTACTGTCACCCTTCGCCAGCCAGAAACCGTTAGCAGACCAGTAGCCCTGGACCGCCGTTGTTGCCATGTCGAGCCAAACCCACGCCGCGACGGCCTTTGTGGCGGTGACGGTGAACGTAAACGTCGTCGCGCCGCTCTCGCGCTTGGTGAGCGTGAGCCCGGGGTCGGGGATCGTGGCCTGCGCCATCGTTGCGGGGTGGAACACGGCGCTGTGCGTATAGGTAGTGGAGCCAGACTTGGCGCTGACCGAGACGAAGAGCAGTGCGTTGGTCACGTCGACATTGGTGGAATTGAGCGTGCTCGTCAGGGTCGGGTAGTGCAGCGCCGGGATTTGCGTCGAGTTGATAGCACCAACAGTTACCGGTGCCGTGCCGGTGGATTTTCCGCCGACTGTAATTGCGGCGCCCGCCCAGTTGACCCACGAATACGTTACGGTGCCGGTGACGCTGGAGAACTGGTCTGAAGTGACCCACACCTGAAGGTCGGATGCGGAGCCAGTGTTGTTGTAGTACGCGTTGATGATTACGGGTGAGAAGATATCCTTGCCAGCGTAGTACAGCACCTTTTGGCGGTTGTTGGACTCGACGCTCGACCATGTCGGTGCGACCCTGGAAATACGCGCCAGTAATTAGCGACCGCACGAAAGAAATGCGTACCAGAGGTCGTTCATCATCCAGTACAGCGCGCCGAGCTGACGCTCCGGTCGTCCCGAACCACGGCGGTAGAACGCAATCTGATGCGCGATGTCGTCCGCCTGCACAACTTGGGTCGACCAGCACCACGCGCTAATATCGACTCGTCAGTCAGTGGACGCACAGAAAGAGGGCGGGACACGTACGTGAAATTGGCACCTGGGTCCTTCTTGTTTGGCACGGGTAGATACATCTGGACCGCGGTGGTCATCTCGGCGATACCTGCGAGCGAAAGGGCGTCCGCGTCGCCCGTCGCGCCAAACGGAGTGTGGCGGTTGTGGTTGACGACGACCTCAGAGGGATAGTAGAGTTGGTCGGCCGAGGCGGCCTCGGCCCAGCTGAGACTGCTCGGCACGCTGTGGAAGCCAAACTCGTCCGCGAAGCGGCCCACGGGGTAGCCGGTGAGGTCGTAGAATGTCGCAGCGTCATAGTTATACGCGTCCGTATCGGCGTAAAGCGCGTCTGGGCCCGATGTGTTTAGGTAGCGCGGTACCTGGGGCTTCACCGAATTGAAGTCGAGGCTTAGGTAGCCGTGGTACGTCGAGGAGGGAATGTAGCTGATGGAGCGGGAGTTGGCGAAAACGCACATGGAAAGGAGCTCCAAAAAAATCTGCTCGTACTGCAGCTGGACGGCGCCCGGGTTCGTCGCGTTGTAAAAGAAGAAAAGGATGATCGCCTCTGACTCGCCCGCGTTAAATCAAGTCTGGATTTTTACACGACGTAGCTCACCCAACTCGTTTCCACCAGCCCAGAGCGCGAGACTCGGGTGGTGGTTGACGCGGCGAACGTTGTAGTATGCCTCGGCTTCGTAATTTTTCAGGTACGATGTTGCGTTTGGGTACTCGGCGTCGCTGAATTGGAACTCGGACCTGCCACTATATGAGCGAGGGGAAGTCTTGGAGGAATGAAAAACGCACCACAATAAAATTCCAGTCCGGTCCGCAACATCATAAATCCAGTCCGGGAGGTACGTGCCGGACGCCCAGACGCGGAACATGTTCATGTTCGACTGCTGCGCGAGCTCGAACAACTGCGTGATCTTGGTCTCATTCACGCGCGGCCACAATGGATCCGGCGGAACGAAGTTGGCACCCTTGGCGTAAAACTCGTGGCCGTTAATCTCAAAGTGCCAGTTAGCACCGGGCGCGATGCCCTGAGACGACTGAGTGTCGGTGATGGCCCCGATGTTGAGCACGATGGTGCGGAACCCGACAGTCTTCTTGACAGTGGTGATTGGTAAACCGTGGAGGCCAGTGACGGTGACGGTCGCGGTGTACAACGTCTGGGCGCCCATGCCGTTTGGCCACCAGAGGTCGACAGCGGACGCGCTGATCGTCGTGCTGCCGGTGATGGTGCCGGTGGACTTGGTGATACCAGTGAGCGACTGCTGAAGCGCGCGCTTGTTGTTCGCGTCAGTTAGCGTTAGCGTCATGCCGCTCTCCGCGACGAGCTCGCCAAAGTAGTCGATACTGCAGTTAAAGATCCACGGCTGAGACTGGTCCGGCGGCAAATTATTCATCTGTCCCTTGCGGTAGATATCAATGAGCGTGTTGCTCGGGTAGACCTCACCCAAAATTGTCTGAACGGCAAAAATGGGCTGCCATGGGCCAGCGGGGACAAGCGATGGAGCCCAATCCCAACCAAAGTCGCTCTGCTCTTTGCGCGCATATGGTTTGCAGCTGAATTCGCTACTGCTGGTACTGCAGCTGTCAGCAAAGTTGTCGTCCCCATCGGCATCTGGGGCAGCGCTGAGTGCGTGAGTAATGTTGACTGCCGAGCCAAAATTGAGCGACAGCTGAGGCGTGGTTTGGCAAGAGCGTAGGATGGAGGTGACGTCGAATATATACTGCAGGTACATGTTGTTGGTGTCACCGACGACTTGGTTACAAAGTTCGATACGACAAAAGGTATCCAGACCCTGGAAGACTGCAAAACCAGTGAGACCGGGGAAATGTCTTCAACGATTAGACGGACCGAGATGGGTTGTAGTGACGAGGCTTTTGAGTGCAAGATCGGTGAGTGGGCGCGAAGTGTAAGTCCAATTCTGAAGGGGCACCCAGGACTGCTCGGTGTTGTTGATACCGTACAGAGGGTCGCCAATGACATGGGCCGCGTAGAGGTCGATATACTGCTGCGAGGGGACTGTAGCGGGAACAGAGATGCTGCCATTCTGATTACGCAATGTCCAGCCAGAACCTGTGAGCTGGGTGACGAGCTGCGCGCTGGCAGACGCGACGAAGAACGCGAGCGTCCGAGACCAGAACATCGTCACGGAGAGCGAACACCATCGAAGATTTTTGAGTCCAGTCTTGTGCTGGGTTTCGAATTCGCGCGAGCTGATCCAAATGGTCCGGATCCAAAGCTGATCGTCGGCCGCGTGACCCCGTTTTCCACGTGGATTTGGAACCAGATGATCTCAGATCTGGCCGCGGCTTGCAAAATCAGGCAAAATCTCATTCCGGAGGTTCTCAGGTGCAAACGTTAACGGGATCTTCAGTCCTGATGGGAGGGAGGGAGATCGGACCCGAAAGACCTTGTAATTTTCTGTATTGGTTTTTTTATATACCGTGTTCGAAACATCGCGGTGTCGATGCGAAACCAGCTCTCACCGCGATTTTTTTTTAAAAGAGGTCTGTGCCGATTCACGCTAGGTTGCAGTCAAGTTGCAGTTAGTTGCGGGTGCAACTGGGTTGAAACGCGGGTGCACTAATGAAACTGAACCCGAAACCGGCCATCGGAGATTTTGTTGCGTTGTTGCGTGTTCCTGGTTGACCACCAGCTCATTAACATTTCGCGCAAAGTGGAAAACTGGACGGATAAACCTTGAATGCTCCTAAAAGTAGCTCCGTAGTACTTAAACGGAGGAACTCTAGAACGTTCCCGCTGTTTGCTTACCGCTCAAGAGAAAAAGTTGGCCGCCGAACATAAAGCTTACAACACTCGAATATGAAAACTTTCAAAAAAAATTGAAGCCTAAAGAGAGCGTGAGCGTGGGTGAGGGGTGCGCACGGAGAATTTATATCACGGCCCGGCGACGAACCATAATATAATTCCCACGGTTCAATTTGGCCGTCCCATCATCTCGAAGATTAAACAGAGTTGTGAGCACTGCAGAGATTCTAATGACCTAGAGCAGGAAGAAAAGACTCTTGTTCAATGTACTTACGGGATTTAAAGCGAGGCACCCCCTCTCTCGTTCTTTCCCGGCACCCCTCTCTCTCCTTCCCATTCACCCATCACCATGCCAGTGACGTTCACCGTCGTGCCCAGGACTGCTCGGTGTTGCTGGTACCGTACAGAGGGTCGCCAATGACATGGGCCGCGTAGAGGTCGAGATACTGCTGCGAGGGGACCATAGCGGGAACAGACATGCTGCCATTCTGGTTACGCAATATTCAGCCAGAACCTGTGAGCTGGGTGACAAGCTGCACGCTGGCAGATGCGACGAAGAACGCGAGCGTCCGAGGCCAGATCATCGTTACGGAGAGCGAACACCATCGAAGACTTTTTGAGACTTAGGTTTCGAAATCACGCGAGCTGATCCAAAGCTGATCGTCGACCGCTTGACCCCCTTTCTTCTTCCCGCCATGTCCTCTGCAACGAAATCGCACGCCACCGTCTCTCCGTCCGGGCCTGCGTCCTCGCCACCTCCCATATCCTCGCCAGATCCTCCGTCCTCGCCGGCTCCGAGTCCCGCCACCGCATCCCATAATTCGACCAAGGCTCCAAAGGTTTACTACGAGTTCGTCCTCCACAACCAGGCCCCCGCTGGGCAGTCCGACGGCCACTCTGCACCGCTCAAAGACGCAAACTTCCCGCACACGGTCCACTTGCTTAAATGCACATTGTCTGCCCTGCTGCAGGACCCCGCCCAATACATTCTACGCATCTACGACTCGTGCTTCGTGACCATCTGGGCCCAGCTCTCCAACAGTTGCAACGACGCTTATGGCATCATGAAGCTCGACAGCGTTCTGGCGCCGGGGTCGTCGGGCGCCAAAGAGTTTTTCGATAGAGCGAGTGGATTCCCCGTCGGGATAGCCGCTCTCATAGAGCAGCCCATCTCCGGCGTGATCTTATGGGGCATCACAAATAACCACCGAGACCGCACAGACGAGTTGGGGTGGCTCATTCCTGTGCTCAATGAGGCGCTTTGCTCCGAGTATGAACAAGCGGTCAGTTGTGTAGTACTTACTGGCGGTTGCAATGGACTGACGCGTAAACAGTGGAAAGAGGAAGACGAACTCAGTCCAGAGAGTCAAAGCACCCCTGCAACAGACGAAGAGCCTATCCCAACCAATCCTCGCCTCATCGATATTCGCGCGCGTCGTGCCCAGCTCGGCTCGCTGATTGGCATTACCTTCATACACGAAGGGATGCATGCCTACTTACGTTGGCGACTCGGCGATTGTATCGACCCCGCCACTTTCAACACTCTTGAACTGAACCCCGGCCAGAAGTGCGAGTCTGGATGGGAGTTGGAGTATCTCCTCTTCAGAGGCATAGTCCACGCCCAAATCACCAGGGAGGGTTCAGAGAAGGCTGACCGCTTTAGGCGGATCGAAAATTTATGGCTACAAGTTGATTCAAGGCCAGCCACGAAACACAATGCTTCTGCCGGTCCTCTAATCGATCTCCCTCCCGCTATCTTCCGTTTAATTTGTGAGAGCCGTTTCCTGCATCGCCACTCCAACTTGTATAGCTGATTCAACGCACAGCAAATTCCTGTCTTGCCGATTTCCATAATCACCTTCTCCAATCCGTCTTGACGACACGTACCCTCGCCGCCTGCTTCCAGAGCAAGAGCACGCCCCTAACAGCGGAGACCGTGGTGTGTGCCAACAACAGAGTATTGCTGCGTATAGGCCCGGCTTTGGACAAGGTGCCTGAGCCAAGATTCCCGCCATTGTTGTCACCCGTCCCCCATTGCGGACTAGCGCTCGAGCGGTTCGGCTATGGACCCGATATGGGTCGTTCATGCGATTTTGGTATATACTCTGACATTGAATAGCCCCTGGCTAATTCTTGGGTGGATTACTTGAAGGGGGCCCCAGTTAAAGAGGCGGACACCGACGGCGATCCGGCAACGGGGGTTAATTAGAGTTTGCACATAGATGGAGAAGGGGAGATCGGAGATTAGTTGATCGTCTACTTGGACGACTCTTAAGTTAGGGATACTGTCCATCAACTGAGCGAAGTGGGTAATGGGTTCAAATTAACTAACTAAAAGTCGTTTGCTGCAATTGGGCTGAACTGCGCACCCGATACCAAAACTTCCAGGATAGTTCCCGAAACCTTTAGTTTGTTGGTGGAAAGGCGATCGAGGGTGTTCATTTCTTTGTCACAGCTCCCCGATCGTTCAGAAGGCTTGTCCGAAGAGATCTTGGCCGTTTAAGGAGGCAGAAGAAATTCTGCAATGTGCATTATCAAAAAAAAAAACGGATTCGTCAGGACGGTCGTTGCAGCATACAGCCCCACACCCTCGTGATTGCCCGGACAACATCTGACTCGCCAGAGTCCTTTCCCAGTTCAACTTTTTCGTTAACGCCAACGTGGAGCTGCTCCGTGTAAGCTTCGTTGTACATAACGGCAAAAAGGGAACCAGAAACCGTGGCAGTTGACTCGCTCCGGCGTTGATTTCGGCGACATGTCGCGGCAGATCGTCAACTCCATCGAGAAGAACATAATGGATCCTCCAATTCACCACGACCACCGTCAATGATATGTATTACCGTGAGCGCAGTTCTGATGATGGCGACTCTCGCAGATTTGTTGCTGTGCCATTGAGGAAAATGGGAATTTTCGGGCAAGAGTCGCTCACTATCACAGGGCTGGAAATGGTCGAAGTTGAAATTCTGGATGGATCAACGCGTTCAGCGTTTTCTCCCCCAAGGGAGAATGGCTTAAACGTGACTTGGATATGGCTCACGCACCTTTTCCTCTTCTGAAACCAAGCTGACACATTGCGTTTTAGACGGAAGTTCGGATCTCCATTCACTGGCGATTCTGGAGGTACTTTCTCATTCCCCGCCCGTGTTTGAATTTTCATCTCGCAACAACAAGACTTCCCCGCACACAACCGGGTAGTCGTCCCCGTCCGGGCGTGTAGCCGTTGTGCCCATTAGAGTAGTCACAATGGTGGTGCGAGGGCGTTTTTGAGAAGCGTCAATACGATAGCAGAGACAGAAATGTGACATCTGAATGAGGTCAGGATAATCCCGGAAGAGCTGCGCGACACGCTGAATCAGGCCCAGGAGATGTGTAAATAAAGAGCACCTGTTACTACACCATATACATCAGCATTCATCCCTTATAGTTTTCGGAGTTTGGTTCTTAGCCTCTGCAATGCTTTTCCGAGTTCGTTTCTACCCTGTAAATTCTTCCCGCGGCCCCAGAAAGCATCAGCCGGAGAATCCTGCAAACCGGTGGCTCAGAATCATCGTTATGAAGGTGCACGAGACCTCACCTCAACAAGGTCTGCATCACCAGTCGCAAGCAACTCTTGTTTCAGCTGCGGATGTTGGTTGAATTTTTGCCAGAGGACGATGTCCATCTGTCTCAATGATTTAGTCAATGCGTGAGCGACCAACGTTGCAAACTGGACCTTTTCCACTCGGACATCATGCCAATCTGCTCTTATCTTTGTCTTGTGGCGACCGGCTTCAGCCCATGCATCACTGGGTTTCTTGCAGAGTCTGATTGCTTGGGCGACATCCGGGTGATATCCAAGAAACTGGCCATGGCCATTGTAAAATTACTACGAGAATCAATTATGACTGGCGCACTCACCTTGAAAGCTTGAAATAAATGCTCTGAAGTCGGATACATTTCCCCATTAAATGCGACGGGATGCGGAGAAAGATTGGTGAAAGAATAGTACGGGTTCCTTTGGTCATAGAATAATATGACTGGACGTTGAGCCGACCGAATCTTAGTTCTCAATCTTTCCAGTGCCTTTCCCAGTTCGTTTCTACCGCTTCCGCGGTTGCCGATGCCCCAAAAAGCATCTTCGGCGGAGTCCTGGTACGAAGAAGTAAAACTGTTGGTTATACATGTGAAGCCCCTACCTCAACAAGCTCAGCGTCACCAGTCATTAACAGCTCCTCTTTCAAATCGTCATGTTGAGCGAATTTATGCTCGACAGCAATATCCATCTAGTTGTGACCACGTCGAAACATAATTTCAAAAGAGTTCTCGCACGAACCATCGCAATGTTCACATCCTTCCAGTCAGACCGCACGTAAGCCTGTTGAGTACGGGCCTCTTTGAAGGCGTCCCTAGGGAATTCTGAAATCTCCCTGATCTTCTCCGCGATATCAGGCCGGGTGTCCATAAACTGACTCGGAACCGAGGTGTTAGCGTTAGATACTGAACTCGTCGCAGGATCGCCTACCTTGAAGGCTTGGAACAGATGTTCCGAGGTTGGATACCGTTTACCTTTATATTGCACGGGATGCGCCGAGAAATTCGTGAACCCATAATGAGGGTCATGAATGTGGTAAAACAAAATCTTGGGACGGCGGTGAGTCGGGGACTTGGGTGCCGTTTGAGGTGGATGAGAGGGCATTGTCATGGGCCAAGTTCAGGAACAGTGACCCTGTGGCCCACACTTGATTCCGTGGGCGTTTCGAAGCCATTTATTTAATCGTTAACGCGCAACAAGCGCTCAACTGGAGACGCGGACCAAATTCCGGTTTGTCTGTGTTTAGCTGATCCTTTGAGATCACGCATGCACAAACAGGTTGCGCCTGCCCGCGAATTCCACCACGACCTCACCGTGAAATGTCGGGTGAATCGTCGAAACGTTCGAACCTAATTGACGTGTAAGTTCATACTAGAAAAATTGCCTCTTTCTTCTCACCAGAATCCAGGTCATATTCCCAATTACACGCCATTCTCTCGGGGCAACAGGATGGTACAACCGTGGACCAGATAATAGAACACGTTACTCCGCGTCTGGAACAGCTCAGAAACATCTCCGAGCCATTTGGCAAGCCTTCAGACGCGTCTCGCAAGAAAATAGATGGCGGAGCTGCAGTCCTGAATGACGGAGTCACACTACGCATCGACGACGCGGACAAGGAATATGTCTTGGCCGTCAGCGCAAAATTCCAAATCGACCAGGTCCAGGCCCTCATTCTTCTCCGCTCGTTTCTCTACAACAAGGGGTTGCCCTCCACGCTCGGTGCAACAGAAGACACTTCACTTGTCGACGAATTGCTGGTGGCCATAACACCTTTCTATTTCTCAGAACGGCTGTCTGTTCTTAGAGTCCTCCTCCCCTTGCTACGCGCAATGGGTGACCCTGACGACCCACTATGCGAATTCGCGTCCACGTTTATTCCGACCCTCATCCCCGATGGGCTCAAATTCGCCGAGTTGCTCGTGACCGAGTACACGCACAAGACCCGCGCACGCGTTCCGGAGACGATGATGCGGACTCCTAGAGAGGCTGCGCGGGAAGCGAAACAAAATAGCGCCGAGCAGCTTGTGCTACTCGAGGTTCTCTTTGCGACGATGTGGGACTATGTCAAATGCGATGGAACCATCGTTGCAAAGATATTCGAAGCTGCATACGACACAGGCCTCGGATCCTCCCAGCTCAATGCATCCCTTCTCCTAGACGACGAAGCCACGCAGCTGGGCCAGGACATTGCCGCGATGTGGACACTCATCATGACCGAGGTCCTCGAACTCGAGACACTGGCCGATCCGTCGAGCGTGATCGAGTTCTCAGCCGGTCAGGACGTGTATACGTCGTCTCCCAGTGCGCTGCAGCGCATACACGAACTAGTCACCTCTCACGACGACGGCAAGTACGCCTGCGTCTATATCGCATGGGCATTCGTCCTTTCCCGCCTGGCGGCGGCGGCGGCCGAGCTCGAAGAAATCCCCGATACCCACCGCCCGTTCTTCGAGTCCATCCTCCCGCACTTGCAGCGCGCGTACTCGAAGGACCGCGAGCCTGTTCACGTCGTCATGGCGCGAACGTGTCTGGCGCCAAGTGCCGGCTTGTTTGGACTGCTGCTGAGTTTGTTGACGAATACGCCGTTGTTCGTAGCCTCGGTCGCGTGGAAGAAGGCTTCGACTGTAACGGACCCAAATGCCACCGCGTACCGATCGGTGGTCAAAGGTATGCCCTCTGTATCTTCTGCTGCCTCTTTTTAAATCTCCGCTAGGTCTCCTCATCGCCATAGTGGAGCTTACCCCCGTCGAAGCGATTCCTGAATTCGAATTGTTTGTCGAAGTCTGGATAGCATTGTTCGGACGCAGCGAGAGCAAGGTGTGTAACTCACCTTGTACCTAGCACTTACTTACTTATTTTTTGCCTTAGTCCGTGGCATTAATATGCGGACAATATTGGGAATCGGACTGGCACGTCTCGTCAGCGCGCCGCGCCGTCTTTGATGTTTCTCGTGCCCGCTTCCCCATTCAATTCAAACCTCTCATACGCCTCCTTCGAGCCATGACCGGGGCTGGCTTCCTCGATACTGACCCCCTGTGCTCCACACAAGAAGGACCACAAACAAGACCCGCATCGCAGGCGGCCGTACGGGACTCGTGCGCTCGCCACGTATTCTACTACCTCGACACACTCTCGACGTTCTCCCAAATCGTACCGACCGCGGCCTCAACAGGCCCGCATGCCCTCTACGAGCGCCAGCCGGAGCGATACGGCCATCCACACACTCCGATCGGGCTGAGCTATGCCAATCAGCGCCAGATTCGCCTCCCCGGCGGCTCCACGCTGCCTGTGGGATCCCCGGGGCGCCTCCTCAGCGGCGACGGCGCAGAGTTTTTGGTGGTGTGCTGGCAGCACACGCACTCGGGGTGGAAGATCGTACTCGAGGTTCTGACGGACTATGTGAACCGGCGCCGGATGCAGTCGGGCGGGGGTGGGTACCAGGACGTGTCATTCGCCCCGCGCGGGGGTGCGGGACAGCAGACCGTTACACTCCGTGTGGAGGATGCTGGTGTGGAGATGGACGGGGGCGGGGTGGATGAGACGGTCATCACTGATGCGCTTGATCTTGTGCGCAGTCTGATCCAGGACAACCCGGCGCAGGCGGAGCAGCTGATGCAGGCGTTGGAGGCGGGCGAGCCGGTTGTGGCGCATACGATGACGGAGGCGCAGCCGCCGGATTTGGTACAGCTGACGACGATGATCCTCGAGGAGTCCTTGTCGTCTGCGCACCAGAATAATCGGTACCGCACGCAGTTGATTACCTCCGCCATGAGCGTGTTGTCGGCGATTTTGGCGCTGCCCCGGTACGCGCATCGCGTCTGGTTGTATGTGCGATCTACGGCGGCGCTCTTCGGTGCGGATCGGAGTGTGGGCTTTGCTTCGGTAGCGCTGGCGTCGGAGCGGGTCAGCGGGCGGTATACCATGACGCTGGCGCTGCTCAACCTGGTGCAGCAGTTAGCACTGGAGGCTTCTTCGTCTATACTACCCGATAACCCGCACCTGCAGCAGTTGAAGGAGGAGGTTTTGATGCGTGCGATTCGCTTCGTGCACACAGAAATCTGGGTCGAGCATCTCGGATGGAAGTACGCTCAGAAAGCCGAGCGATTTGACATCGGGCGACATGTTATGACCCTCTACGGCAATATTTTGGAGTGTGGTCCTCCTGTTCTTGACGAGACAACCACGGTACGTTTCAGCGTAACATTTAAATCGCAACTTGACTTCATAATCTCCATCAGGCCTTTCCGTTTGCACGATTATTGCAAGCGGTCGCAGATTTACTGCTATTCAAGGCCACAACATCCACCGTCAACCCCATGGTCTCCTCCATCACCACTGGCCTCTCCATCTTGGAGTCCTTGTACGACTCGCGGCTCCTCAGCGATGTGCGGCGCTTAATCTTCGCCTTGGCGGCTCACCTTCGTCTCGCGCGAATTGTGCTCAACATCAAAATCAATTCCCGCGCATCCAGCCGACAGTGCCTCCTCGAACAATCTCTCTGTGCTCGCATTTCCGGGGGTAGCTTTTCCCGTGACTCTCACACGGATCCCATCGATGTTCTGGCGCTGTACGTGAAAAGTCGGAGCATTGGAAGTGTAGTGCCGCTAGAGGCGATGCGGGTCCTGTGTGCGCTGTGTACATCCTTCTCTATGGTGACACCTTCCCCGCCAACGATCATGGCGCATCTCAACAACCCAGAAGGGACGGTGGCGTCGCTGGTGCAGATCATCCAGCACCCGTACGATGAAATGGCACTCCGGAGTGCGGTGTGGAACTTCATCTCTCTCGCCGTCGGCGGGGAGCCTGCGTTGGGCAGTCTTTTCGTCGTCGGACAGTTCCGGACCCCAGCGCAATTCAAGGGCAAGGGAAAGGCACCAGCGGCAATCTCGGACAAGCCTGCGTCGGAGGAGAAGCTCGACAGCGCGTTGGATGTCGCGACGAACATGCTAGAAGGATGGAACGAGATGTGGGAGTCTAATCCCCAGCTTTTGGCGTCCGTCTTGCGCTTCTTGGAGGTGGTATGGCAGCACGGACTGGAGCACCGGGGTGTCCTCGAACCCCTGCGCGAGAGCTCGGATTTCTGGGAGCGCATCTCCATGGTCGCTTGCGCCGAGTTGGGTCCCCTTCCTGAATACAACACGCACTCTCTCGATGAGGTTGATGGGATCCGACGGTCAACGCATCATGAGGTTATTTCCATGCATGCGTACCGCACGCTCGTCAAGTCGTACGCTCTGAAAATTGTTGCGCACGATATCGGCATCCATTTCTTCATCAGCAAAGAGGCGTCGCGATCCAAGCCGCCGAGTTTTACGAAGATGGAGCTGCATTTCAAGTCGGCGGACGATCTAAGCGAGCTGCTGTCAGAGGCATCCCCGAGCTCATACGACCCGACACTTTACGACCAATTGGCGCAACATCTCGAAACTGATTTTCCCACGTTGTCTTTGGAGCAGGTGCGCTCCTCGCAGCCTCTGGAGGAGCGCGAGTTTGGAGATGACTTTGCTTTCTCCATGACCCTCTTCCGAACACGATTACACGCGTATCGGCACAAAACCACTCCAGATCATCACGATTCACTGGTCGCCCAGCTTCATTTGGTCAACATGAATCTTTCCCTGTCGCACTCGCAAACAGCGCTCGCCGATTCATGGCAGCTCTTATTGCGAAAGGTTGTTCCCTACCTGCGCGGTGACGCTACCGTTGGATCAATACTAATGGCAAGCGCGGCCTCTATATCTTACGACATCGCTGCTGAAAGGCGGTCTGGGGACATGATGGCGACTGTGCATGGGACGAGGCTGTCGCTCCTTTTGGCGGTCCTCGAAGTCGTCTGGTTCTCAACAGCGACTGACAAGAAAGCTGAAGTGGAATCTTTCGCTGAGCTTGTTCACAATGTCCACAACATCATCCTGAACGAGGCACAGCCACCATCAAAATCCTTCTTAGGCGCCATTTCCGTCCCTTTCCATCGCACACTTTTGCTGATCCTTTATTTTTGTGCCAAAAACGCTGGAATTTTGGGACGGCGGACCAAAACCCTGAACGCTGATCAACGGCTCAAGATCGCTTCCATGATCGATGCTACACTGGCGTTGGTCATTGATGCGCTCCGTGTCGTGTTCGTCTCAGCACGCAGCCGGTTGGACGTCGAGCTCGATCGGGATATGGAGTTTCTAGTTTCTGTGTTCGAGCAATGCACTCGGACAGACATCAATCCCTCGTCAACGTTGTGGCTCACTCGGTGTCAAGAGACGGACGTTATCAGAGCAAGTTTGGATCTTTATGTCCACATCGACCTCGTCGGTTTGTCCGACCTCCCCTTGCTTCTCGCCCGAAAGCAGCCCCTCTATTCCCCGCACATCCTTCTATTCCACATGACGCTCGCTGGCATACCGTCCGCCGCCGAACGGTTCGCAAGCGAAGGCGTCCTCACCGCCTACAGCAACAACTCACTCAGTGCTGCTATCAGTGCTGGTATGGTGGATGTAACCCTTCCGGAGATGCCAGTAGAGCGCAGCCCAGCGCACAGTGCGTACTGCGCCATGCTTGGTATCATTTCTGGTGTCGTCACAGCGCTGGGACGCCATAACCATTACTTCGATGCCGAGGCTAGCGGTCTCATTCAGCTCTATGGCCAGCAGATAAGCAGGACGCTTTCTTGGACCATCGGGGACTCGATAACTTTGCCGCTGCTGGAGGAACTCGAGCAAGTGGTAAATATCTTTTACTCCATTGCCGAGAGCGCACCATTAGCGCCTAATATCAGCGCTGCCGTGGCGAATGTCTTGCGTGTCTTCTCTCCCCCGGCACTACTCCTCTTGCAGCAGCTCAACTACGCCATCACGCACCCGAACCACTTGGCGAGCCTCATAGAACCGATCACAGTTGATGAGCGCACATTTCTCGACAAGGATCCACCATCGGTCGACCCCCTCAAGCGGCCCCTTGTCGCGCATTTGGTCCATCGGCTGTTCCGTCTTTCGAGTAATATCATTTCGACGCTGGTTACTATCAGCGGGGCGTACGCTGTTCTGACGAGCGATAAGGATGACTGGCCGGTGTACGAAGCGTTGGTGGTACCCGTGAGTAGACATTTATTTAACCTCGTCGCTTTTGCTCACAAAAGTCTCCACAGCACTCAAAGGTCGTTCTCGGCGAGCCCGCTTCGATGGGCACACTCCTCGAGCTGGGGAATTGCACCCTCGACGTCTTGCGGGACCTTGTGAACCGACCCGCTGGCCAAAGTCTCGCTGATGTAGGATCCCTGCCCGGGACGTACTCGCTCGACGTACGCCAGGGCGTGAGCACCGCACGGCGCAATCTGGAGGCACTCCTCATCTACGCTGTTACTCAGCTCGCCATGTGGCTGTCCAAGCCCGACTTTGATGTCTCCACCAACGAGATGGAGACGGAGGACCAGCCTGACGCCGGGAGAGAGGAGCGACGGGCGCCGCGGGCGTCGTTGTCGCTCGCGGACCGACTGCGCAGGGGCGTGACGGGGGAGATGGCGTCGGACTTGCAGTCATTGCTGAACAAATCCAAGCCGGTGATCGCGCAGAGCGACGCCATTCTGGGGTCGACTGGGGTCGATCTGACGCAGGTGCTGGCGAATTTCCTGCAGGACCGAATCATGTCGCCGGGGCAGTAATAATTGTTACATACGTCACCGCAAAAGTATTAGTGTATTTATAAGATATTTTACCGAGTGAGTACTTCGTAGCCGTTGTTGGTTATCAGGACCATGTGCTCCGCTTGGGCGCTGCGTGCACAATCCTGGACGGAAATTAAATGAGTTGTATAGCTGGTCGTGAGGTTCGTACCTCTGTCGATGCCGTCCATCCGTCGGGGAATATCCAACAGGTCGGAGTCTTTCCTTCAATGATGCAGGGCTGCACGATTCAAAATCAATGCATCGACGCCAAAAAAGAATGTACCTCGATAGTGAAACAATGCCCAGGTACCATGACCTCCGGCTCATCGTTCACTGGTGTCAAGTTAAATTAGGATGAAACCAACAAGAGTATGCACACAATCATGGATAATCCAAGGCTTGCGGTGGAAGATCGTCCCGATTCCGTGGCCTGTAAAGTGTGGAGATATGGAGAAGTTGGTGTCCTTGATCAGGCTGTGGATAGCTTTTCCGATGCCGTTGAAGTGCCTGCCCGGGCCACAGGCGCTGATCCCAGCTTCGACGGCGTCGTTAGTTATTTTAGCGAGTTCTTTTCCAGTCTCATCCTGAGAGCACAGTATTTAATTTAAAGAATACGAAACTGCAGGAAAAAGTACCACATCGCCAACAAGGAACGTCTGTGCGGTGTCCCCGTGGTAGCCGTTTAAGTACACCGTGACATCGATGCAGACCATGTCGCCGTCCTCTAGCGGCCGACTAGCAGATTTGTTAGCCCGATTTCTCGTCTTCTGAAATTTCTTACTCGTCTGGGATACCATGGGCGAGAATATTATTGACGCTTTGAGGACATAAGATGGAAGGCAGCAGAGGCTGGGAAAGAGACCACCTGGTGCAAATCGAACGAGGGAAACCAGAGTAGAGGAGAGGGGAAGGATATGCCTTTGGCACAATAATCGTTCATAAGGCTTTTGAAATCGGAGAGCGGGAAGGATACCTTTTGCGCAAGAATGTACTCGTGGACAGCGGCGTCAATTTCATTTGTAGTGACACGAGGCTTGCGGAGAGCTCAGTTGTCTGCGCAGCATACAAATCGCTCTACCTTGACTAAAGTTCCCGCAAACTCTCGGGCGCTCGTGGCAAGCTTTGCAGCGGCTCGTAAACTCCTCTCAGCGTCTCCGCCTAACTGAACTTTGCCGTCCACATCTTGAAGGACTGTTGGAGAGCCGCCGGCGTAATGAGGTCTTGGAATATGTTGTGGGACACTGCGAGGCTCGATATGCGAAACCCCGTAAATGAAAGGCTCTTCAGGAAGGATTACAGAGTACGATCGTATATTTTTCGGGCTTGCATTCAGTTGCAGTCGGCGTAGAGAAGAACGGAACATTCGGCACAACATTTGGCTGAAAGATGGGAAACTAACAAACCATTTTTGACTTCAACCTCCATCTCAAAAAAGCGCAAGCTGCCACTTACCCCAATAGCAAAAAAGTTGGATCCGCCCGGTAGCAAAGAGTACCCACACGGAATTATGAGAGTCTATGATGCAAGCTGCGACAATTCACGATCACGAGCAGCCGAGGCCCGTTAGCCTCGGGCCTCTATGACCCCGGGTGGCGACCGCTTGCGCAGCGAAGACGGAGGCCCGTCGAACTCGGGCCACAGAGGCCCGCTTTGTCGGGCCTCATCGTGGTTCCTTGTCTCTCCAGGGACGATTTGCCAAGCCTCCTCAAGTCATTTGACAATATGGAGCCCCTATTGGCATTATTTGCTGTGAACAACGTTTCACTTTCTTTGATCGACGGGCGGGGCTTCTGAGACCTTTTAAAAGCTGGTGGCTCAGGATAGTTTCCATAATTCCCTCGACATGACCGTCGGCACTTTTACTGTTCTTCACGATACTCGTCCCGAAGACACTCGAATCCCCGCGTTCGCGGTCTCTACGACGCGAGGATTCCTACCTCGGGCAGAACCTATCGTCAACTTGCCTGAGGAGTTCGCTCCTCTGGAGTCCCTCCTCACTCGCATGCCCATCAAGAAACTGGATGGCACCCCAGGACTTCTTGCGCAGGGCGCCCTTGGTGACACTGTCTTGAAAGAACTGCCCGACCTTACCTGGGCTATTGAAAAGTATGCAGAGAACCTTCCCTTGCAGAACGCTCTCTATCGGGACTACTCCTTCCTCGCCTCGGCTTACCTCCTGGAGCCCTGTCACGAGAGGTTTATGAAGGGAGAGCCATATGGTCTTGGTCGTCCGATTTTGCCAAAGAATATAGCCCTGGCCATCTCTCGGTGCGCTGAAATGTAAGTTCGCATCTGTTTGCACAGGTTTTCCGTAGCTAATCGACCACAAAGCGCCGGTTTTAAACCGTTTATGGAGTACGTCTTATCTCGCGCTCTATACAACTGTACGCAGGATCTTACGCTTTATACAGGTATGCGGGATCTTACGCATTGTACAACTACCGTCTTGCGGATCCAACCAAGGGCCTCGAGTACTCCAACCTCCGTCTCATTCGCGCCTTCGAGTGTGGCCTTGACCCATCTTCATCCGAGGCAGGATTCGTCCTGGTTCACGTGGATATGGTACGAAACTCCGGTCCCTTGATTGCTGGCGTGGTGTCGTGCCTAAGTGCCTGCGCCTCCGACGACCGCCCGGCCTTCACCGACGGGCTCGAGACCATTGTCCAGGCCATGACCGTCGTCAATTCCGTTATGGACACCATGTGGGATAAATCCCGAGCCAACGATTATACTTCCTTCCGCACCTTCATATTCGGCATCACGTCGCAGTCAATGTTCCCGAACGGTGTTATCTACGAGGGTGTGTCGGACGAACCGTTGTCTTTCCGCGGTGAATCCGGGGCGAACGACAGCATGATTCCCCTCTGCGATAACTTCCTCCAGATTTCCATGCCTTCTACGCCGCTCACAGAAATCCTCAAGGATTTCCGGGCGTATCGTCCCGGTAATCATAAGGACTTCCTCGAATACGTCTACAGCCGCTCCCGCACCCTCGGCATCAAGGAGTACGCGCTTTCTGACAGAGATTCGAGCAGTGCATATCTGCGGATCTTGAACCAAGTCCGCGATTTCAGGTGGCGCCACTGGTAAGTCTTGATTTTGACACGCTCGGCATACGCTCAATTATAAATATGTAGGTGTTTCACTCGCGAGTATATTTTAAAGAAGACGGCACATCCTACGGCAACTGGAGGGAGCCCCATTGTTACCTGGCTCCCGAACCAGCTTATGGCGGTCATGGATGAGATGGTCAATGTTTGGGAGGGTGCGGACAAGGATTTGGATGGTTGCGAGGATCTTATGGAGCGAACCATGGTTCAAAGGGAGACATTAAAGAAGGAAGTCGAGAAATATTCCAAGGAACGTGGAGTGGCTTAAATATCGCTTGCTCTGGAATTTATTGTGGAAATTTAGCGCACCGAGTCGATGCTTGGGCCTGATAACACGGCGGACAAGCCGGCAACACCTAGCCGGCAGGTAGCACGCGACACCTGAAGCCACACCTCGCTAAAGCCGACGCAACACCTACCTAAAGCCGGTCGCTTAGGACGCTTTGGCGGTATTCGGACTTTTCCGTGGCCACGCTGCACCCTTGCGGCCAACTAATAAATTTATGTTTATTCGCAATCGTCAAAAGAAATAAATAAATTAGTAGCCGTAGAAATCGACGTAGCTAGAGAAAAATAAATAAAGTTGGAAATTAAAACGAGTCGCTAGCTAAGTGGTTCAAGGAAGTGGCATAGGTGTTCTAAGGGAAGTGGCACAGAAGGTGCGCAATGCACTAAGTGCTGTCGGAATCGCTGCCAAAGATTTCCTCCATATCCATATTATGATCATCATCGAGAGCACCCTCATCCTCGTCGCTGTCCTCGGCATCGGCCACACCCTCATCCTCCGCGTCCTCGTCGTAATCAGCGTCTTCGTCCATCGAGGCCCCCGCGTCATCAAAGAAATCCTTAACGCTGCCGGCGTCAGACTCGCCTGCGTCTTCGTCGCTGTCTTGACTGCCAATACTGTCACCCTCGCCTTCCTCGTCGATGTCGACATTTTCCTCGTCACTGAGAACGTCAGGGTCGTCCTCCTCAGGCGCAAAATCGAGGTCGTAGTCAGCGAATACGGCTTCACCATACTTCTCGGTCAATTGTTCGATGGACAATTTGGCGTCTTCGCCACGCCTGGAAAAGAAGTCGGTGGTGTTGGGGGGGAAACACACGATGAGCTTGGCCGCAAGTTGGGCCCGAATTTGGGGAGGTAGATTGTTGAAATAGGTGGGCGAGTAGTACTGGATTGGCATTTTCTTCGGGAGCTGTTGGAGATAGCTTGAGTATGTACAATAGGAAGCGATGAAAGACGCGACTCACCCTACCAAGTAGGCCAGGGTTGCGATGACCAAAGAGGGGAACGCGACGTGCGTTGCGCAAGTGGGCGCTGCGGCTGTTCCCGGCAGCGAAGTGGCTATTGACGATAAGTTGATCCACCTGGCGTACAAGTCTGTCGGCGTCCTCAGACCTCTCCACGCGGGCAAGAGCGACAGGCCCCTGTGGAGTAGTTTCGGTGTCGGAAGTCGCCTGTGCGCTGAGCATTCGCCGCAGTCTAGCGCGGACGTTGTTGTCCTTGAGGAACGTGTCTCGCACTTTGAAATTCTAGTAGGAAACTGTCAGTGAAAGAAGGCGAAAAAGAAAATTGAAAACTTACGCGAGTGCGAGCCTGCGAGAGTTTGTTTCGCACGCCAGCCAATTGGTTGCCACCCGGCCTCCGTATCTCGACTTTCCACTTGTCGAACATGTAACGGTGCACGAAGTGGTCATAGAGACGGGTGAGAAGGGCGACGTCGTTCACGCAGCTGGTGTCCGGGTGGAGGAAGTCGTAGGCGGAGGCCGTGATCATGAAGCGAAATGTCTCGATGGCGGCCATGCGCATCACGGTGTTGTACGGGGAATACGGCGTTTGAGTGTAGTCAACAGCCCAAGCAGAGAGGCCGAGCTTGGCGAAGTAAGACCGGACAAAAAGGATGGCGCTGTCTTCCACCTGGGCGAAGGCCTGCAGGGTCTTGTTTCTGGAGCCAATAGCGACCCGCACATCGAGCCCGAACTGGACAAAGAGTCAATCATAGGGCGATGGAGTGAATGAATTAGGCTGACCTTGACGTCGCCGGGGTTAAGGAGAAGACGCCCAACTTCTCCCAATCGCTGCAGCTGAGCGACGGTCTTGCCTGCGAACCTGAGATTGAAGTGTTTGACGTCCTCTAGGGACGCCGAAGTAGGAGCAGCGTTGGTGTCCAAGAGGTTCCAGATAAAGCGGATGTGCGGGTGAAAAACAGCCTGAGAGCGAGGTCAGCCTGCGAAAGTAAGGCTGAGGGATTACTGTACCTTCAGCGCTTTGGCCTCCGGAGAGATGTCGTCGTTGAACATCTGATGCTCAGCGGGCTTCTTCTCTTTCTTGTTTCCGGCCTTGGAGGAGGAAGAAGTGCCGTTCGACGAGGAACGAGATGGTGCGGGCGATGGTGTGGGCGAGGCCTTCGACTTGGAAGGAAGGGGCGTCGCATTGGCCTTGCCCTTGCCGTTGGAGGAGGCAGGTGTGCCCTTCGCCTTGGAAGAAGAAGGCGCGCCCTTCGGCTTGGAAGGAGTAGCCGAAGCCTTGGGCGCGGGCTTGGAAGGGGTAGATGTAGCCTTGGGCGCGGGCTTGGAAGGAGTAGTCGAAGCCTTGGGCGCGGGCTTGGAAGGGGTAGACGCAGCCTTGGACGCGGGCTTGGAAGGGGTAGACGCAGCCTTGGACGCGGGTTTGACGCGGGGGTCGCGAGTACGTTGAGCCCTGATATGCCATGAGTCAAAGGGAAGGAATCGAGCACCGCAGGGACAGCATACCTTTCAGCTTCCAACCGAGCGATCGTCTCCTGCATCTGCCTCGCAGTTTCTGCGGCTTCAGCCTGCGCGGCGCGAGCGGCGGCCGCGGAAGCGTCCCGTTCAGCCCTCAGAGCCTCCATGTCCAACTTCACGGGGCCATGGTACTCGATGCGCATCTGTTCGACGAGGAGGCGAGATCTGCATTCTCCCGGAGCAGTCTCGCCTGATCGGCGGGCGAGAGTTGGGGAGGGCCTGCGTCGGAGTAGCCCTGCTGAGGGGTGGCGTCGGGGTAGCCGTACTGAGGGGAAGCGTTGGCGTTGGCGTCGGCGCCGTGCTGAAGGGGAACGTCGGCCTGCGCAGCGGTGTAGTACCCGTCACTGTCGACGACGAGCGCTGGGTGGTTGGGGTCCTGAGGGTAGCCACTCGGAGTGACCTGATCGTAGCCACTCGGAGTGGCCTCGTAGGTTTGGTAGTTCGCCATATGAATGGAAGAGGGAGAAAGTGGGAGGTAAGTTAATGCTGGTTGAAGGAGGCGAGTTCACCTTTTAAAAGAACTCGGACTCTATAACTCTTTGTATTCCAGGGATTTGCAAGGGCTTTGTATTCACAAAGGTGTTTGACGCATCGTAGCCGAGACAAAGACAAGCGTCGGATGAGGCGGCCGAGGTCGAGAGCATACCAACGCGAAGTTGGCAGCCAAGCGTACCAACGCGAAGTTGGTACGCGCAACGAGCGCGAAGCTCGCTGGGGTGGTGGTCGTGGACTTGGCCGTGGTCGTGGTCGTGATCAGAGGAAGAATTGATTTGATCGCTGACATACCGGATCAAATCAAATCCATCTCCCAACTCCCATCTCCCGCATTGGCTTCGCGCCAGTGTATCTATTCGTTGGCTTCGCGCCAGTGAATTTGTTCGTTGGCTTCGCGCCAGTAAACAATCCCCTCTCCTTACTCCTCCTCGCTCCTCTCGCGCTCCTCGCTCCTCTGCAAAAATGAAGACGCTCGACGTTCAGATGGATCTGCGAGCGGACCCGCTCACCATGAGGATTATGAATCCATGTACGTTCCATACTGGGGTGGATTAGGTGCGATTCTTGACCCGAGATAGATTACTGGAAAGTCGAGGATGCACCCTCCATCGTCAATGGTGTTAATCTCCTCATAAATCAAAATCGTAGAGCAACACTTGGCCCACTGGACGGGAGGGTCGCGGCGCACTTCGAGATGGGAAACGCCTCGTATTTTGTAACCACAAACGCCCTCTACGTCCCCCGCCTCCCCGAGGTCGACCCCAAACAAATCGTCGTACGGCGGGACATGCGCTTCGGGCCCGACGATCCCGTCCTATGGCCCCGCCTATACAGCGACAAATTCTGTCATTTGCCAGCCATTCCCAAGGCCCCGACGGATGCTGAGAATCCATTGTCGCTGATGTGGTGGAACCCCGACCCCGACGACTTCGTCTGCCCAGCGTCGGGACGCACTCTCACCCGCGGACTTGGCAGACTCCGCTTCGATTGGTATGCCAAACTCGCAGCCCTCGCCAATGTTCTCCTTAGCGAGCATGATCGGTACCTCAAGTCCCTCCCCACCGACAACCTCGCCAAACCTCCCCTCCTCCTTGCGCAGTTGGTCGAGAGACTGCGCCTGAGTTTGGAGCGTCTCCGAATCCCGTCGACGTTCATACGGATGGTGGTTGGCGTCACCACGGTGCAGCGGGAATACCTCGAGCTCACGGGGTTGCTGCGCTACATGACCAAGTACCGCCCGCGCCTGGATGGCATCGCCGACCCCGCAGCAGACACCACTTCCCCCGACAATTGCATTGGCTGCTTTACCGACAATCCCCGCATCGCCCAGATCTTCTGGAAGGTTCGCCTGCCTTGCTGGTTAATTCGTCCCCTCCAAGCGTTCGCCGACGAACGCATTCTCAAAATGGTCGTGCCCTTCGCGGCGCGAACTTTCCTGGAGATGAAACCAGCCGCGGGATTTGAGCCGGTGCCCGCAACCGACCGCCTCGACGAGCGGCTTGCCTTGTTGCACCACTGCACCGAGAATACACCGTGGTATCGAAACCCATTCCAGGTTGTTGCAGCTGCAAGTTCCAGCGGATCGGCGGGAGGACAGTTGGCCAGAGATCCTCCTGCACGCACCGTTTCGTCCACGTCGAAGGCACACCGATCTCCGTGTAAGTCCTTCCGTTTTCTGTCTCACTTCAAAGTAAATTAATTATTTTTCAGATGCTGGCTCGCGACCGCAATCCAAAGCCCGGGGCTCCAACGTGAACGCAAAAGTCGGGGGCTCCAACATCAATCGCGACAAATTTGTAGCGTTCGATAGCCCAGAAATGCCGACGATGATACCGTCTTGGTCTTCTGCGTTGGCGGCCGTCGACAGGCGACAACACCCCTCTTGCGGTATCGACCTACCCCAGCTCTATGTCATGCCAGAGCCCGCACTGCTCGCCTCCCCCGACGATGAACTCCGGCGGCGCGTGCTCTACCACCACTACGAGTTATTGCGAGACGCGCTGATGTTTCGCCTTGCGTTTGGCGATGAACCCCGCGCGCTGCTCACCACGCAGGAGTGGCGAGACATCTTGAGCGGCAAAATCACCAAACAAGGCAAGGCCGGCAGTCGCGCGCGCGCGCGCAGCGCAAGTCTGGAGGACCTCATGCGGCCTGCTCTCGACGCGTGTGGCATCGACGACTTGACTGGATTTCCAGTTTCGCCAGACGCCATCCCGCCGCTGAACTTGAACAAGGCGAAGGAAATCCTGTGGGAGCTGGCGGAAATCAACTTCCGCTACGAGTTACTTGCGCTGGATGCGCGCGCTTCTGGGCTCGATCGCCCCGACGAATGTCGCCGATGCTTCGCCACCACCAAGTTGATCGGTATTGACTTGCACGAAAGTCAGAGAGGGCTAGCGGCGCTTGAAACGGACGATCGCCTGCCCCACTTGCTGTGCATTGCACGTCTCATGCACGATTGGACAGTCCCCTGCGAGCGGCCCAAGGAAATCGACGACGCGCGGGGTCGTACCGCGTTGTCCCCAGGTGATGTCTACGCTTTGGAGGGTGCGGTTGCCCGGTACTATACTCAAAGCTTCTACGAGCTTTTTGGCCGCGCCGCTGTCGTACCCATGCGCCTGGAGCATGCGATCTCGGCTTGAATAAATAATGTATTATATCGCTATCTACAATCGACTGTATTATATCGCTATCTACAATCGGCTCATATGTACATATAATTAATACGAATGACACACTTGCGTTCTCCTCGATCCTTTTACCTGAGCCCAAAGATGTGAAAAATTGAGGCCATAATATTAAAAGTCCCGGCATCATTGTGCCGCGTGGTGGCGGTGAGACGTGTTTGCGCCGGCTGTCTGATGGCGCTTAACCTCTCTTCAGACTCCCTCCTCCTCCTCCTCAATCCTCGTATCGACACCTCGCCTTGGACCAACTTCGCGTTGGTGCTTTCCGCATTGGCCCAACTTCGCGTTGGTGCTACATCGCTCGAATATAGGCAACTCCGCGTTGTCTGCTGGCGCTTAACCTCCTTCGACTCCCTCCTACCTCCTCAATCTTCGTATCGACACACTGCCTTGGACCAACTTCGCGTTGGTGCTTTCCGCATTGGCCCAACTTCGCGTTGGTGCTACATCGCTCGAATATAGGCAACTCCGCGTTGTCTGCTGGCGCTTAACCTCCTTCGACTCCCTCCTACCTCCTCAATCTTCGTATCGACACACTGCCTTGGACCAACTTCGCGTTGGTGCTTTCCGCATTGGCCCAACTTCGCGTTGGTGCTACATCGCTCGAATATAGGCAACTCCGCGTTGTTTATCAAACAATTTTACCAATTCTACCAACAATTCTACTCGGATTCACGCTCGCATAAACCGTCCACCGACGCACCGACGCTTCATCGCCCGCAAGCAACGTCCACCGAATGCTCCACTTTCTGTACGCAACTTCATGTTGCCGTACGCAGCTTCATGTTGCGCTAATCTCGGTCCCTATGCAGCGAGTCCACAAATATGGTGATCGCCCTCGCGATGCCATACGTCCCCGGAGGCCGCGAGTGGTAGGCGACATGGGAGATGATATGCTCGGGCTCGATGACGAGCAGAGGCTGCGGGTGCGGTGGATGCGTGTACCGCACGGTGCATTTAAAATGTGTGCGCGTGAGATAGGGTGTTTTGGCTGCATCCGCGGGCAACGCCTCCCCGTGGGGCTGGACGACGACGAAAATCCGTTGCTGGCCCTGCAGAACCTGCGTCCACATGGATCGGATGAACCCTGCGTCCTTCCGTCCAGTCGAGGGGTGACGGAATGAGATGGAGCTATTGCCGTCGTGTTTCTCGAAGGTGCCGAACGTCCGTGTCTTGTGCTTGAAACTGGTGAGCTTTTTCCCTCGACTCGGCAGTACGTTAACACCCGCGTTCATCAGTTCGAATGTGAGGTCGGTCGAGCGAATGTATTGCGGGGAATACTTGTGATTCCAGTACTGCAAGATTAGTTCGTATATGTGGTGGTCGAGTAGGACTCCGGAGCCGTTGAAGGAGGTTTCGCCGTGAGGTGAGTATCGTTCACGGCTCAATGAATCGGCATTAACCTCGGGGCATAGGATCCCCATAGCCTCAACGAGAGGCGACTTGGAATCCATCTCTGTGGCGGCGCTATCCTTGATTGTCGCAAGTAACCTTCCTCGCCGACACATCTGGCGAAGCATCGTCAAGTCCATTTCCCCTATTTCAGGTAAGTAGACGATTTGCTGCGTTGAACTCGGGCTTACACATATGATTGTTCGTCTTGATCTTCTGCAGGGCTCCGTTGTGGCTCTCGTACATAAATTCGGCGAGCTTGACAAGCGGGCCCCACCACTTGAGCTGGTCACCGTTATGCAGGGCGTAGTGGTGGTTTGGGCGCGTTGTTAAGCCGGGGAAAAGCGACTTGGAGGAGTAGAGATAGCTGCTATACATCTCGGTGTATCGGTCGGCCTCCGCTGGGCCGGTCGTATAACTGCAGAGGATGTGCGTCGCGCCGACGAGATCATGAAAATTGAGGAGCAGCTTTTGGTCTTTCTTGTTCGAGGAGTGTCGCCACCAGATTTCGGGAATGATGAGGGGGAAGAAGATGGAGAACAAGACAAACCAATTGTCGGCCTTCAGCTTTCCGTGCGTCTTGTCTCCGAGATTGACGGGTGGCCGATCAATCCAGGAGGGGATCACGACGCCAGCAAGCCCTGCGTGGATGAGGGCCATCGCCTCGTCGTCGAAGATGCGCTGCGAGGGCTTCTCGCGGCCGTAGATTTCATCCTCATCCTCCTCCTCCTCTTCGTCTTCGTCCTCCTCGTCGCCTACCTCGCCGTCGTCGGCCTCCTGGATGTAGTAGAATGATGGGCGCCGGCTGAGGGACTTCGGAACGTCGTTTTCAAAGAAACTCTCTTGATGGAGGTCATCAAGTTCGGCTGCGACGGCGTTCGCGTCGAAGTCCAACATCTCCACATCGGAGTCGGAATCTGTATCCGTATCCGACCCTCCAGCGGTCCCTCGCGACTTCGGAGCATCGGATCCAATCCCCCATTTCAAACGGCAGTGATGCTGGAGTACACCTTGGATCCAGCCGTGCATAACTCCCAATACCGTGTGCTTCACTGGATCGCGATAGGTAATTCGGTGAATGGGCGACCAGCGAGCGCCGTGCTCGTTGAAAATGGCCTTGCGAGCATCCTGTGTTTTGGCGTTGAGCCAGGCGGTGGCCGCCTGGAGGACCTCCCATCCGCGTCGCGGCTCAAAGTTCTGATGATCCAGCCGATCGATTTGGTTCCGCTTCAACTTGCAATAGGAACAGAAATTGTGCGCCGAGTGACTGGCGCACCCGAGCGCCTTCTTGAGCGCCAGGAGATCGCCAATCGCAGCAAGTATCGCGACTCGGTAGAAGTCTCCATGGGGGCGGGTGTAGGTCGGTATCATCTTCCCAACCCACATCTGCAAAAACTGATCTACGCTCGGGTCCAGGAGCGCGCCCATTGTCGTAACTGTCGGCTCTTTGGGCGGAGGCGTTATTCCGACGAAGAATGCCACTTCCGGGAGATGCCACATCTCGTATGGAAGATTAAGAGGAATCGCGATGATGGCTCCGCAAGACGCCGTCTTGCCGGCGATTTTATTCAGGAAGGGATTGAACCAATCGATGTACCAGCTGAACACGAGATTGTTGGGCTCGGAGGTGAAGGATCCCAGACTTTGCCAAGCTGGGCTATCCCAAATGGACCGCATCCTGTCTGGATTCCGCCGGTGAAGATGGGACTGGCGAAGAAGCTCCTCCATTCCAGGCCGCGATAGAAAGTGCGCGAGCCAGGACTCGAAGTTTTGCGTGGAATACAGACGTCGGGGCACAATTCTAGGGCCTGCGCGAGTCTTTCGTTCCACCCAGAGTGGAGTGTTACACGGGTGCGAACCACTCGTCTGTCGAGCAAGGCAGATTTGTGGCATCTCCTTCAAAGAGTACGGACGGAAGCATGTCGGACAGCAAATCGAACGGTCGATGACGGGTTCGATGGAAAGATAGTTTGCTGCGGTGCGTACATCCTGGGGGATTTTCTGTTCTGCATCTGACGCGGCCACCACAGCGATGACGAGGCCAAGGACCTTGAGAACTCGGTTGCTTGCGTCTCGACTGAGACCGCATATAAGATGCAGCCAGGCCACAAGCGTGCAGCTCAGGAAAAGGAGACGACGCCGAGTGATCGCGGGACCTGAAAGAACAAAGTCAGTCGCTTGCACTCAAAGATAAACCATTAAACTGACTTGTTTCGTCCTCCATATCTACGTCTTTTTCCTCGCGCATGACTTGAAGCCCCGTAGGGAGCTCATCTCTCCGCGCGGGCGGTTGCGCTTCCTCTTCATCGTGCGGCTGCCCATAAATCACTATATTATTTACTGACTGGGACACAGCAACTTACTACTAGTGGGGGCAAAATTCCTGTCGCCACCAGTTCTTGCTCCACCTTCCGGTGTTTGCTGAGGGTGCTTTTACTATACCATTTCCCTTGCTTCTCTGACCCATCCGGCGCCCTCCAGGTTCGCTTGACGCAGTCGTGGGCGCGGCAGACACACAACTTGTAGTTTGGGCGGCCATCGGGATCCACGTAGTCGTCCATGCTCGGTGAATAACGGCGAGTGGCGACTGGAACGTCAAAGACCGCGCTTTGTCCTTGTTCTTGAGAGGAATTTGATGGGCGATTAGATTAGATTCTTTCACCACGACATAATGACACGCACACCGCAAAAAAGGAAATTTCGGCCCGGCTGAATTGGTTCCCGAAAGTATTAAAAATTGACGATGGTTTGCGCTGTGGACGAGAAGAAATTTAGACTGCAAATATACTACAGGGGCGAAGTCGCCCTCGACTATTCTACAAGTTCCAAGAAAGGGTGCGTACAAGTATACTACAGGTCGAAGTCGGCAGCTAACACTATTATACAGAAGGGACTATGCTACAGAGGTCAAACGAGTGCGTTGTCTAGCAGGTGGTAGTGCTCGAGAGGGATGCTGGAGGAGATCAATAAGGAGGAGATGAGGCAAAAATCGGAACCCACATTTGGGCTCCCGGTTCACCGATGCGGGCGAGGAGGGCGATAACGCGCGCGCGGATGCGCTGGAACGACCCTACGAGCAACAAGCGCCAATATTCCCGGTGGTATTTGCGGCATCCGGAGCAGCGGCAAATGCTGCGAGGCGCGCGGGAGAGAAAGTGGAGGTGCATAAGCCGCTCTTGGTGGAGGTGAGGAAATGGAAGAAGGACGCGGCAAACAAGACTCACCAATTCGATAGCGCTGCTGGGTTTCAACGAAAAAGAGCCAGAGATGCGTTTGGCCATTGGAATCGCAGCCCGCGTAGCCTTCGCGTCGCGCGGAAACATCCACGGCCACACCGAGCTTTACCCGGAGCGCGCTCCTGAACTGGGCCGGGGAGATGGCGTTGGTGGTGAAGGCGTTGTAGGTGGTGGTGGGGACGGCGGCGCAGCAGTACAAGTGCCCGGGGACGCCGTCGCGGGCGTAGAGGCCGCGGTTTTGGAGATGCAGCTCGCTCTGGTGCCGCGGTTCGGGGCAGCGGCGGATGGCGCGGAGGGCGCGGGCGCGGTCATCGTGCAGATCGATCTGCCGCTGGGTAACTCGACAGAGACGGCAGGAAGCGAGGGCGGCGGAGGTGCGGGCCATGGCGTTGGTGGACGAGGAAGAAACGCGAAAATGCAGCTAAACGAGGCGCGGGAAGAAGGCAAAAGCCAGAGGGACCAAGAATGGGGCTAAGGGAAGCCAGGAGGAGCAAATGGGAGCCCAAGAACGAATGAGGGAGGAAGGGGCAGTCAGAGAAGGGAGGGAGGATGCTCAGAAGGGAGGAAGGAGAGAATGAGGAGAGAGTGTGTGGTGGAAGAGGCAAAGAAGGCGCAAACATGCGCACGCAGATGAGCTGCAAAGTCACTCAAGAGAGTCGGCGGGAGGACCCATCGTCGTCCCCGTCCCCGCGGGATTCACCGTTGTCCCCGCAGGACGCGTCGGTGACCCGCCCTGCTGCTTAGTAAATGGGCGCGTGTGATTGGCCCGCCGCTTAACATTCTTCCCACCTCCACCATTCTTCCCCCCATCGTCGAGGGCCATTGTGCGTCGATACGCAATACCCAGCCCGGACGCGGACCACATTGACGGGCTGCACCGACATGGGAGCCATTCCAGTGCGCACGGGGGCGCCGTACACAGGCGGGATGCGCCTGACGTTGGGAGCACGCGGTCTTAGCGGTCTTGCAGCAAAACGGAGCGCGTCCCGTCCCTGCAGCCGCTCTCCTTCGACCTGGGGCTGGACGTCGCGTTCGACAGCCCGCAGGCGACGCCCACGGCCGCGACCTATGCCGCCTCTGGCTCGGGCCCCTCCCCGTCCCTCCCCGTCCTCGCCGGGCACCCCGCCCACAACCAGCACTATCTACGCGCACCCCACGCTCAATTCGTCCGCGCTTGCGCTGACGTCCTTCGTCTCGCCCGCCGCGCCGGACCTCGTTCTTTTGGATTCACGCCGGAGCAGCGTTGCCGGGGCTGGACGGCGCGTTCGACAGCCCGCAGGTGACGCCCACGGCCGCGACCTACGCCGCCTCTGGCTCGGGTCCTTCCCCAGTCACTCCCCTCGCTGGGCATCCCCCCGCCCACACCAGCACCATCTCGCACCTCGCGCTCAACTCGTCCGCCCTTCGTCTCGCCCGCCGCGCCGAACCTCTGCACCACCGACAAAATCATCCACTCACGACGATGACCCCTCCCACGCGCGTGGGGACGCACTTGGGACGCACGCCTTCGGACGCACGCACCCGCGCACCGCCCCGCACGCACCCGGCCCGCCCGCGCCGCGCGCGCCACGATCCACAGCTACCCGATCGAGCTCAGGATTCTTATCTTACCCTTAGCCAACCCTTAGCTACATTTCTTTTACATTTTGTATGTCCGGCCAAAACAAAGCAACAAAGAATATATTTTATATACTTAAACGGCTACCGCGAGGTTGCAGCGTGGTCACGGAAAACTCCGCAACCGACGCTTTGGCCAGATTTTCAGGTGTTGCCCGGCTTTATGTAGGTGTTGGTTCAGCTCTGCGTGCTGTGACACGTGCTACCTGCCGGCTAGGTGTTGCCCGGTTGTCCGCCGTGTAATCAGCCTTACTAAGATGACATCTCCTTTGGCGATCTCTCCGACGTTCCCTTTGCTCTGATGGAGATTCTCCCGCCTTATGCACAGCTCTGGGTCTCTGGGTTTCGAAAGAATATATACGAATCACAGGAACTGCGTTTCGGTGATGTTGGCTATACACTTTGGATTCCGGCTTGAACCAGTTGACGACCACATCACCGAGTCGACTTAAATATGGACCCAATGGCGGATTTAGACCCTCGCTGTTGGCTTTGACAGTCGCTGCCACCATGGATGCTCTTCGAGGAACGCTTTTCGCTTGTGCAGGGTTCCTATTTGCTTCAATTGGATTCACGCTGGTGAGTACTGTTTCAACAAACTTTCCCTCACGCTTACTCTCATTCAAGAGCGTTTTGTCGACATTTCTTCGTTTGTTTTTCCCGTATCATCCCACTGGCGCGGAAGTCGCCTCTACGATTCGTCGCCGACGTACGAGAGAGTCGAGCCACAAACGGAGACACACTTCTTCGACCACCAATTCTAGCATCTCCAGTCATGCAAGCACCTCGAGCTCCGAGTCTTCCACCACCACGTCTGGAATGAATACACGCAAGCCACGAAGTTTGGAGCCTAAAGTGGCCTCTGAGCACGTTGAACGACCGGAATTCCGGAATACGGTTGTACTGCGTCGCCGGCGGTCGGAGTCGACTCCCCCATCCCCGTCTCCGTGGGATATTTCGCACTCTGACACCAAGCATTCTGCGGACGATACGGTCATGAATAAGAGACCGTCCTCTTTCCATCTCCCGCGCAGCGCTTCGATCGATTTTTCTCTTGATAATGCGCCAGCAGGATTATCATTTCTGCATCGCAGAAAGTCCAAGACGCCTAGTTCCCTCAGTGGATCGCGTAAGTGTATCAGTACATACGACTTGCGCGTTCGCTCATCCTCTCTATAGTCAATCCGGCGTCGCTTCCTGTAATTGAAAAGAAGAAATCTCAACTCTTCGGCCCGCTTTTGCACAAGAGACGGTCTCAGCACGAGAGCGAGGTGTCCAAGAGATCTTCACAGATCTTCATGTCGCCGTCGACGGAGGAGGAGGGAAGCTCACCTGACACTCCAGAAAGGCGGCAGTCGCTGGATCTGGCGCATCGTTTGCCCCCGAAAAGATCGCAGACGCTGCGAACCCAGCCATACGAGGCGCCGTACTTCTTCCCGACGCCGGGTTCCGCAGAGGCAGAGAGTTACCTTCCGCCCCGTCGGCAGCTGGCGCGACCGCCATCTTCTAGCACTTTGCTCGCTGTTCCGTCTTGATTCTTCGTTCTTCATTTCGTTTCCAACAACCCAATGTATCTTACTGTACTAAACCTCTAGTTGCCAACTCAGGTTGATTGTACAACGAACTCTTGAATTTCGCTGGTAAAATGTCGCGGGAGGCAGTCTGAGTCACTCTGCATCAGTGAAAGTTATCTGGCACTGTATACATCGCGACTTTGACAGATCACTTGTGATCGCTTGTACGTGCTCGTACAAGCGAGAAAAGTGCCCAAGCTGACAAGCAAGCCCACAAGCCATGTCGAATTTCCCACATGTTTGGAAAATAAAGAATATTTTGAGTACCTTCAATGCATTCCTGGTATCGTTTCCTTCATTTTATTTTTTGATCACAAGTTCCGCAAGTGCGCAAGTAATTTGCGATGATACTGATGCTACTTGTCCTAAACGTTCAGTATGGTGCCTACGTTCCGATGATCCGTGCCATGCGGGTTCGGGTAAAAATGATGGACTCACAGCGGGTAGGTGCGGGCTGGTAGACAGAAACGGAAGTTGCACGGAGGTGGTGCGGAATTTAATGGACGCGTTTGGCGACTGCGCGCAGCCGGGGCAGTGTGCGGCTGTACCGATTCAGGAAGTTGCCGGAATGCGGATCTGCGGCAAGTTTGCCGTGAGAAATCTGGAGAAGCACACTTTACTTCAATCATTTGGTCTAAACACCCTAGAAGAGCCTGGAAGCTGATCCTACCCAGCACTTCTCGTTCAATTAGAGTCGACCAGTCGCTATACAAATTATTATTACGATAACTTGGTTGTCCCGGCTCACAGTAGCCTTGGCCCTCACAAGTAAATCGCTGCCCATCAACAATATTTGATTCAAGGGAGACTGATGGATATTGCCGTAACGACGCAACATTTTGATGATCGCGACTCAAACGATGCTGCTTAAAGTCATTGGGGCCGACCACAGCCCATTTGCTCCCTTCCTTTCCCAGATCCCTTTCCTGAGCGACTGGCTCGTATTCGCTGTTCGCGAATTCCTTTTTTCTCTATTCCAACATGGCAGACTCTACCATTCCGGCTAGCACCATCTCTCAGTTCTGGGAGATCGCGGCGGCAGAGTCGAATGAAGCAATGGTGCGTGGTGATTCACAATCAGCATGGCAGAAGCTTATGAGATGGCAGACCGAGATGCTTTTTTACGGTGCGTTAATAAAATAAATGAGCGCGACTTGGCCTGATGCGAGAGGTCCAGGGATCCTGTTGGTGCTGGTCGCCTTTGCCTTGACCCTTTTGGTCCGTCGGCAGGCCGCAGGAGGTCCCACTCTCCTGATCGCAACGAGTCTTATGTTCCTGCTTGCAACTGTTCAATTTATTGCGCGGATATTGGCGAGCCAAAAAGCATTCGAGGTGCTCTACCTCGCTGTGCAAGGGCAATTTGCGTCCAATTCTGCGCTCGCGAGAAACGCGGCGGCGCAAAACCTGGCGCTGAATTTCGTCGAGGACGTCCTTCTTGTCACCAACAAGTGCGTGGTGGAATTCATGTCGCCCGAATGCCTTGCTGACATCTGTCTGCATTAGCATCGTCACTGATGGCGTGCTCGTACGTACTTGAATTTCGTGGCCCCTATTCACGCTTTGACCTCGCTTCACTTGAAGATCTACCGCTGTTTCTTGATTGTGCGCATCTTCAAATCTTCCGGAATTCATGTGTTTATGTGAACTGCACAGTGGGGACGGAGCTACTATGCCATTGCTGCACCAGCTATCCTGCTGTTTGTCTCCTCGAGTAAGTTTCAACGTTCCGGTCTTTCGCGACTATGTTAACCCACCACCGCAGTCCTGAGCTACCTCGCTGCGTACGAGGGTGACTACCCAAGCGCATCAGGCCCGACTGTTGACCTGCGCATCGGATTTGCACTGAGCGTCCTCACAAACATTGTTCTTGTTGGGCTCACAGGTGCGTGCCGTCTGGCACTCTCTTCTCAGTCATTTACTGTTTCCTTCCTTGCCAGCTGGACGGATCTGGTTCTCGCGCCGCAAGGCACAGGTCGCAGGCATGCACGCCGAGGTTCTGCAACGGTACAACAGTGCGACTGCCATGGTGTACGGCTCTTTCTCTTACTCTCCCATCAATATGTTGACCTGTCCATTCGGATAGATTGGAGTCTGGTGGGATCCTGTGCGCCTGGGTCGTAGCTTATGTCATCATGCGTTCCATCAGTCCTCCCGTGCGTTTCATGCGTCTGCAGCACTTTCATAAATTAATCCTTCGCTTATAGACGGTCTGGCGGGTATTCCGCGGCGGTATGGCGCAAATCCTCGTACGTATTTGGAGCTTTCTACTTGCCCTGCGCCGTTATTCATTGGATTTGCATCTTAAGAACATCGTCCCGACGCTCATCGTTGTGCGCGTGGGCCTTGGGCACAGCATGAGCGGAAGCGACTCCACTTTGAAGGGCAGCATGAAGGGCGAGAAGATTGTGAACGCGGCGTAGGTGTTGGCCTTGCATCTGCTACTCGGGATCTTTTGGAACGTACGATCAAGCGCTCGTTTGGTCGCGTTCTGTGCTGTTGTTGACAACGTGGCGACACAGAACGCGCCTACGCACGGGAATTTATTTAACATTTATTTATTCGAACGACAAAGAAAGGATGGGACAAATCTCCGGCCCCTTATCTAACCGAGATAAACAGGTAAATATCGTTAGGGTGGCTATTGGTTACCTCCTCATTCCTGAGTCTGCCAGTGGTCAAAGTGAAACTACAGAGCGACTGGTTTTCGAACCTAGTTCGATCCTATTGACTCGGATGATTACAAGATTTTCACGCATATTGGGCACATGATTTTCAACTACTTCCGAAATTTACTTCAGCAGTGAGTGGTTGATTGTGAGGCGGCGCGCGCTCTTCCCAAAAAACAGATAACCGATGGTAATAGCGGTCATTCCCCAGACCGGAATCATAAGGAACATGAGTCCCGTTGTGTACCCACGCGTCGCAAGGAGATTGTTGACGAAATATCCGACGCCAAAGATCCACGCATTGCCAAAGGCCGCCAGGAGCAACCCAATCTCCGCGGCGAGGCGGTTGTACGCGTCAATTGAGTACGACAGGCCGCAAATAAGCGGCGCGATGAGGCCAAAAAAGTTGAGCTAACGGTAAGATTCAGGTTCAGTTAGGTGGAAGGATTCCGGGTTAGAGGCGTACAGTGTTTCCAATGATGAGAATAATGGGCCATGGCCAACCTCGCTGAGCACCAACCGCATAGATCACAATCCCAATGGTTCCGATTATGACACCAGGAATAATGAGCCACAGTCGCATCTCGGGCTCACGGATACCGCCATTTTTGCGCGTCCGTCGCGCAAGGTCCCAGTCGCTGAGCCATCCCCAGAACAGACAACCGCTGATGGTCCCAACGATACTGGGGATGTTAGTCATGCCCACGGCCGCGTTGGAAAAATTATACGGCGGTGCTGCCGTCGACGTTCCATCAGCCCATTCAATATTCGAAGGTCAAGTCCCCAAACCTTGCCAGATCTGTGCAGCCACATAATTTTGACCAACGAGAATGCCCTTGCATGCACCGAACCACCCGATGGATATCCAAACAGGCCCGATGAGTGCTGCTTTCGCAACCCGAAGGAGTGCGTCAAGGGGGTTGTACGTTGAATCACGTCCAGCAGTAAGTCCCCACCGCCGCGAAACAGTAGGTGCACCTTTGCCGACAAGTTGTAGTGTGGCGTGTTGGGTAGAAAGATTTTCTGTCGCCGTTTGAGTCTTTTCTTCATCAAAGTCGTCATCGGATTGATGTACACCCCGCGCCAAGGCGGCGGAGCGTCGAAAGCTTGTCTCTGGGAGGCAGAACACCATTAAAACGAAGGTAATGGCGAGCATAGCCGCGTTGAAATAAAAGTAGGCACGCCAGCCAGCCTTGCTGTCGGCAAAGGCTCCGCTCAGTGCGCCACCGACGTTTGTAGAGACAAGCAGGTTAATGCTGAATGGGAATGTTCAGCGGGTAGGATTAGGCGAGAGAACACTCACAAGAACCACGCATGCATCTTTGAGCGGTCAGCGGTGAAGAATAAGTCCGCAATTTGCATCGGGGCGAAACACTCCACAGGGGACATGAAAAAACCCAAAACTATGCGCGACCAAAGAAAACTCCGGTAGGTATGTGATGTCGTTCCGAACCATATTGATGCAGCGGTGCAACCCAATATTGAAACAAGAAGGATTGGACGGCGACCGAAGCGACAAGCGACGGGAACCCAGAAAATATTGCCAATGCCGCTCATAAATCCAGACCACGCGACAAATGCAGAAATACTGATCACTCGAATTGGTGCGTGCTCTGTCCCTGAGATAAGATAAACAACGTACGAATCCACAGAAAACCCGAACTCGATTATTAACGGCGCATACATCGAGGTAACACCAATCTAAGACGTAGCATTATCGAGGAAGATATCGAACTGAACGGACTTACGTAGGGAAAACTAACCTGACGTTACGAATAGAGCTCAAGTTAAGGCTTTTACTCGAGGAGGAATGCACTCACCCAGAAAACGTAGAGCATTAACGTCGAGAACGTTAGTAACTTCCACTTCGGGGACCAGTTGAGAGGGTCGGCTGGGTCATCGCTGGGCATGGGGTAGTGGATGTTCTCCTCCTTACCACTGGCATCGACGACCTCGGTACCAGGTGGAAAGCCAAACGTAAAATGAGTAACACCGTGCTTGACGTCGATGGGTCCTTCCGCCATGGTGCGTAGAGGTCAACGACGGGAAATCGTTGTGCTTCCACGGTGTATGAAAATCAATATATATAAACGTAACACAGACACATCACCACCGATGGTGATAAGCGCCGTGGCGCAGAAGTTCGAGAGATAAGAAGCGTAGTCTGAGAGATTTTGCACGGTCAAGCGCGTGTCGGCACTTTGAATCCCGTACGATTCCGGAATCCTAGCCCCGATTGGTGATTCGCTGCTAAATCTTGGGCATATAAGAGGGCAGGCTTTTTGGATGGACTAATTACCCCCTCTTAAGGCATAGGGCCCCCAAACCCCTCTACCGGCACCCACCTAGTACAAATGCAACTCGACGCGATTTCCCATGTCCGTCAACTACCGGGTTCTTTTCCCTCCCCGGATTTACTTCGCGAATTCAACGATACGGAAGCGCTGGATGTCGCGAAATCAGTTGCGCCAGCCATTTCCGCCCTGCTGTCTGGTTCTATCGAGTGTTCTCTTGAGGTGCTCTTCCACCCGGATGCGTTCTGGCGCGATCATGTCGCGCTTTCATGGTCTTTGCGTACCTTCAATCCCACGCCGTAAGTGTGGTGGCGCTCGTGGACCCAGATATTGACACGCGACCTAGGGCCATTCAGGAAAAGGTCGTCCCGCTTCTTCGGCGCGCTGCGGTTGTCCCATCATCTATCGTTCTTCAGAAAGATCAAGTACTTGCCTTTGCATTCCCAAACGGCGTCTCCGTTGTCCGTGCGCCTTTCGCATTCGAGACGTCCAACCCTAAAGCGCAATGCACGGCCGCGTTCAAGCTCATCCGCATGAAGAACGGGGAGGTGAAAGTATTTATCGTCACGACCGCGCTACAGGAGCTGGATGTAATGCCATGGAGTAAGATACCCTCGCGTATCCCCCAGGATATTCCGACAGCGGTCCCAACATCGGTGGACGTCTTGGTCGTCGGTGGAGGGTGTGTTCTCGTGGTGCATTTCTTCGCCTGGTTATTTATGTCAAGTCAGGCACGCGGGGTTGAGCATTTCCGCATACCTCAAATCCTTGAATATCAACTTCGTCATGGTGGAAAAGCAGGCCGCGATTGGGGATAGCTGGGGAAAGGTATTACCCCACTTGCATGCTATGACCTTCAGCTAACGGGAGGATTAGCGCTACAACAGCACCACGCTACATACCACGCGTATTTTCAGCGGCCTCCCATTCATCCCCTTCCCTAGCGACTACCCTCTGTACATTCCCGCCAAATTAATTGCCCCATACTATAACAACTATGTCCGTGACCTGGAGCTACCCGCATATCCTGGGCGCGAATGTATTTCGGCTGTCTGGGATGATCTGCAGGCGCAGTGGACGGTGAAACTTGAAGGGAAATCTGGTGCTGAGATCATCTCCGCGCGAAATCTCGTCTTCGCAGTGGGAATCGGTGGCCGCGAACCCATAATTCCTGACTTTCCCGGCAAGGTGAATTTAAATTCAAACATTGTACCGTTTGTTTGACTCGGGCTGCCCGCAGGAATCGTTCCTCGGTGAATCATTGCACTCCGGCGCGTACACAGACGCATCTCGATGGGCGGGTAAACGCGTCGTCATCGTGGGGGCGAGCACGACCGCGTGCGACGTCGCACAAGACTGTTACCGCGCCGGCGCGGAAACTGTTATAGTGCAGCGCGGGCCAACGCGCATTTACCCGCAAGAGCACATCACCGCTGGCCAGGCAGTATTCTGGAACTCGAAAATCCCCGTCGAAGTTGGCGACGTGATGGCTACAGAGGACCCAATTGTGCTTCAGGCGGCACTCAGCGAGCTCGTCCTGGGCAGGATGAAAGATAACCACGAGTATGTTTTGTGGGTGCAAAATTCCGTGCACAGCTGAGCATTGAAACAGCCCGGAGTACTACGAAGGCCTGCGCAAGGCCGGATTTTTGGCCGCGGTGGATGGACCAGTACATCAGCAAGTTTTCTGCCGTGGTGGTGCACATTATCCGGACGTGCGTGCCCGCCATTTCATCCACTGTGAAAGTGGACTCACAATGATTAAAACAGATCGGGGCGTGCGGTGCCATTTCGCGCGGAGAAGTGAAGATTCGTGTTTTGATTGAGAAAGGCATTATCTCATCTTTCGTTCAGATCAAAGTCAAGTCCGGCGCGAAAATTGAGGCCATCACACCAACCGGTATTGCGTTTTGCGACGGGACCCAGGTGGAAGCGGATGTCATTGTTTATGCGACAGGGTAAGTATGTGCATCTAATTGTCGTGGTAATTGACTTACGGTGTGCAGCTTTGAGAAGGACGCACGCAAATCTATCCAACCCATCATCGGCGCGGAGACAGCGGGATCGCTCGAGCCCGTGTGGGGGCTGGATGTACGTCGTCTCGATAAATATACGTATCTGGGCTGATTGTTCTCGGCTAGGCGGAGGGCGAGGTACGTGGATGCTGGCGACCAAGTGGACACGACCATATATGGTTCCAAGGCGGCGAGCTGCAGACAATGCGCTATTTTGGCAAGGTGCGGACCATTGCGGACGGATGAAATCGACCAAGACTGGGCTCGCTGACTGAACCAACGCAGTTCCTCGCGCTTCAGATTGCGGCAGAAATCGCAAAGGTCAGGCCAACGCCATGCCGGGTATAAAGAGAGGAATGGTCGTGAAAATACGAAAGGGTTGTAGCACAGAAACAAAATCCAATGACAGCTGATCATGATCGTATGATTTTCCATCATCGATGTCAACCAACTTGAACCAAACTCTCATCATAAAAACCGGTGAGGACAGAATTCCTACTGCTTGTTCTCCCCAATCCTCCCGGGGCCATCAACGTCCCGTATCGCTTTCTTGTCGACACCGAGCGCCAGGACTTCAGGGCGTTCATAATCCATCGATCCACACCTTCACTACACCCAGTTCCGACAGGTCAGTTTCCGCATCCAAGCGCTCCGTTTCGCTCTCGTCCGGGCCAGCCAAATCTTGCACAAGAGGTGGAAAATGCTCGACTCCCAGCACCCACCACGTTTCATGAGATCCTGCTTGCCCAAATCCCCCCCCATCCACGTCAAGCATGCTTCGTCCACATGAAAATGACCCCCAAGTTTAGCACATGAGGCTGATGATGAGCGCAAGGCTTTTCATGAGCCTCGCTCTGTGAGTTTGCGACCGCCCCGGCCATTGCGATCATCGCGGGCCACGGTGCTGCGTGAATGTGCTCGTTTTGCTCAACATGCCCTTGCCGGGCCTGCATGCAATTTCCCCAGCAGCACAGAACTGTTGGGCGTCGGTTGCTATCGTGAAGATCTCCTCTCAGTCAAGCATCTACTTACCTCCCAAGTTGTACCCCTCGCCGTACTTGTAGGTCCGCAAGGTCGCTCCGCCGCTTTGGTCCCAAACTGATCTTTCAACCTATGCGGGCTGCAGCTTGCGATGAAGTCCAAGAACCTCGCCATCGCTACTCATCGCTATCAATGTTCACTTGACTGTTGAAAAGCGTAAAGTCTCCTGCGATTCGCTCCGACACTCCCGGGCAAATTGCTTCTCCCGCCTCCCGACAGGTAGAATGAATTGCCAGGATCTCAACAGCGTTTTCGCCCTGTGTGACAACCGGTTGCTTGCAGAAATTCAGTCAAAATCACAACCAAAGGAGTAACAGCATCAGCTTATGTTCTTCGTGCGTGCGGCCACGCATCGTCGATATCTGGCTTCTGTTGTTCAGGGCGTCATCTATGCGCTGCAGAACGGCGTCCAGCTTGTGTTGAGAGAGTCAGCCGTGTTTGCTGATTCGGGTGGATTCGGGCGATTACCCGAAAGAAATAGGGGTTAGGATGCCGTCAGAACGGTTTCCGTCGCAGACAAACTCATTAGGCTCACGATACAGTGTGATACGACATCATATGATAAAGCTCACAACCTCGCAATGCTCAACGCGCCGCCTGGAGTTTGGTCCTCAATCTTTCAAGAGCCTTCCCAAGCTCGTTTTGTCCCTGGTTATTCTTCCCTATCCCCCAAAAGGCGTCTTCCGCCGAATCCTACCCAGAAGACAAATCAGACCCGATACAAGTATATGAGGAACTAGAGGCGCACCTCAACGAGCTCGGCATCCCCTGTTCCCAGCAACTCCTGCTTGAGGTCTTCGTGCTGGGTGAATTTATGCCAGAGGACGATGTCCATCTGACGAGTTCGGGTTGGTTCACCGTTGTGCTGAAGAGCAAAAAGGAGGACAAACCTTCTCGATATTCATCTTCAGCCAATTCGGGTGTTGGTCGGTCTTGTGCACCCTCGCCTGCGTGAACGCGTCCCTAGGAAACTTGGAAATCGTGCGGATCTTCTCTGCGATATCGGGACGGTTGTCCAGGAACTATAGCCAGCCTCAGCGCGTCCACGGAACCAGATAATGAACGATGACGCCGAACCTTGAAGGCCTGAAACAAATGCTCCGACGTCGGATACACCTTTCCGGCGTACTGCACCGGATGCGGCGAGAAATTGGTAAAACTGTAGTACGGGTCGGTTCGGTGGTAAAACAAGATCCGCTGGCGTGGTGCGGCGTCATCCGGGCGTCCCCACAGCAGGTTTCCGACGGCCGAGTCAGCGCCAAAAATCGACCAACGCGCCGAGATGGGGGAGGACACGGTGTTCGCGGGCTGCACCTGTCCCGACCGCCTCGCAGCTTGGGCGCAAGTCTTCCCGCAGTAAGGATGGTCTTCGTACTTGGGTCTGACTCCACATTGCTATATGTACGACGCGTTACTACATAAAACGAGTGGAGAAAGGACGCCGCACAATGCAATTATTGGATATCGCAGGCTGGGATGTTGGTCGCAGCGGTTGCAGCGTAGCCCTCCTTGCAGCTTGGGCACAAGTCTTCCCGCAGTAGGGGTGGTTTCCGTACTTGGGCCTAACTCCACAGTGCTGGATAATATTTCACCAGTCTGAAACGAAAAATGCTATCGACACGTACAGTACAGACATTGGATACCGAGGGCTGTGGCTGAATCGGCTGCAGGATGGCCCGTTTTGCTTTATTTGCACAAGTTCTCGAGCAATACGGATGGAATGTACGGCTTTGACTGTCCCATCTTTTGGGGAAAGTATGACAGTGCTTCGGGGAATTTCAAAAGTCGTATATCGAGACAAATGTAACTTTGGGTTCTTACATCGCAGTCGCCTTGAGTTTGCGCGTTGGCAACCTGGCGAGCACAACTCTTGGAACAGTACGGGTGGAAATTGCCATCTGCGCTGTTCCACTCCTTTGGGGAAGCGTTGCAGTTCTTGCAAGACGTTGGGGTTGAGATAAAGACAGATCGACTTGGTTACGAACCTCGCACATTTCGACCTGAGGATTGGGGCGGCGGGGGTAGTAGTTCATCGTAGGCGGTGGGGGGTTGGCATGTAGTGTTCAGCATATTTATATGTTTCTGACTCCGTTACAGCCTTTGTTTCTAGAACAAGCGAATTCGCAGATGCCTCGCAATTGTTGTTCGGACTGTGGGCGTCGAATCGGATGGTCGCGCCGTGAATGATGTAGAAGTCGTAGAACAAGACGACATGTACACCATACTTCAGAAAACAAAGAAAAATTGCGGCGTTTTCACCGCGACGTCGAAAAAAGATCCGGATTACAGTAACCACAAGAGATTTTTTGAGGACAAACTTGGGACAAATCGAGAAGTTGTCGATATGTCAATGTTTCCGTTGAAAGACATGAGAGTTGCAAACAAGGCCGAAAATGATGTGTCAGCACAACGGAGGCAGTGCCGAACTCCAAGGACCAATCGTTTCGTTGTCCTCTTCCTCCATCCCTTTGTTTCTGTGTTTCTCGAGGAGAATACCTAGGTGGAATATTGACCTTTCCCAGGTCCAGCCACCAGTAGATTTTCCCAACGATGGGCTGTATGCGCCCTGCCACACCGGGCTTTATTCTCACAACTGCTGCGACAGCCCTTCTTGCGGTGGTATCCTTCTGTGTCCCGTATTTCAAGTCCATCTACTTCCTCAAGGCCGATATCTCGTCTGGCGGCGCCTCCGGAACCATCACATTCGGCACTTTGGGATACTGCGTAGAATTGAGCAGTGGAACGACCTGCTCCAAGGCATCTGTTGGATATGAACTCGGTGTGTCCTATTCGACAGGCTGCACGCATTTTTTAAACTCGATTAGACATCAACAGCCTAGTGGGCAATAGTCTTCCTATCGAAATACCGAACGTCGTAGTCAAATGGCTGACCTACGTTTTGGTTCTCCACATCGTCGCCCTCGCACTCGCTGCGGGTTCGGCCGTATTCGGCCTGCTCGCCCACGTTCGGGAGATGGCCATGACCTGCTGCAGCACTTTTATATCGGGTCTTGCCGCTACCGTCGCCTTCCTCGCCTTTGTGTTCGATCTCGCCTTCTTTTTCCTCGCTAAGGCCCGCATAAATGCGGTCGGAACTGCCTCTATTGGCAACGCCATATGGCTCACTTTAGCCGCCTGGATACTCCTATTCTTCAGTGGCTGCTTTTACACGCTCGGCCGTTGCTGTGTCTCCAAAAGACGCCAGCAACAAGGCAATGACTGGAACAGGCGGGGAGATGCTCCAATGGCCGACGGCAGTGAGCAGATGCGCCTCGATGCCGTCAAGGCTGAGGCAGATCGCAAAGCTCGCCAAAAGGCTGGCGAGGGCGGTCTACCCGCCTTCCACGAGAGCCAGCCCCTGACCACCGCTGCCTACGATGATGGCGGCGCCATCTACTCAGACAAGCCTCAAACGCCCGCCGGTTATATGCAGGCGCCTGTGGGATCTCGCGCGATAGACCAGTACTACAATAATTCGGGGCCATCTGGAGGTTATAATAATGCCGCAGCCGCATACCCTCCGTCACCACAACGCCAGTATGCGCCCTCTGCCTATGCGCCGTCGACCTACAGCTATAATTCGCCTCAGCAACAAGCGCCGTACCCTGCTCAACAGTATCACTCGACCCCGCCCCTTACCCACACTCCCCCGCAGCAGTATGCACCACAGCACACGCTATCACCAGAGCCGCAACAATATGCTGCCCTAGGTGCCGCTGCTCTCGGTGCTGCTGCCATCCACCAACCCGCCCAGGCCCAGTCCAACCCTTACCTCGGTGTCACTGGGCACGCCGCGCGCGGGACATCATACCACTCTGCCGCGACGCACCACGGCGGCGAGTACTCGCAGTACGACCCGTACGACGCCGCGCAGACGAACTCCGAGTATTACACGCCGCAGACGCAGTACCCCCAGTCGCAGTACGCCTCGCACACGCAGACGCCGTCGCACTATTCGCCGCAGCAGATGCAGGCGGATTACGCGCCGCGGGGCGACGGGTACGGCGCGAACAGCGTGCCGCCACTGGAGACCGGGGGGTACTTCCCACAAGCCGTGACGTCGTCTGACCTGAGCTCACAAGTGTCCGGCTCAACGTCGCCGAAGGGCCCGCGAAACCACCGCCAGTCGATGCACGCGGTGAACTCGGTGGAGGAGGAGGAGCCGCCGCAGTATGATATGGGTGGCTCGGAGCATGTGCCCGGCGCGTGGGGGAAGAGCTGAGGAGGGATATTCTACCGCTATTTAATGACGACCTTTTTGTGTTCTGTTTACGATGTAACCAGCATGGACTTCAATGATTTTGTAGCTGTCGTGACACTACTTAGTCATTTTTTCCGGCCTGCTACGATTCCGCAAAAACACGCTCGGCAGCGGTCTACGATCGTCCAGACCGAGATGGGGGTGTCCTCCCAAGCTGTGGTATCGACCGTAGAGTGATTATCGAATGAGTATTCCCCGGCCATTTCACGTTCTAAGTAGTAATGGAATGTGACCGCGTTTAACCATGATCACAATTCCAAGGACTTGAAGGGTGGGGCGTGGCGTCGAAGAGCTGGGGGCATCTATTTGCCCGAGGAAAGGTAAGGCCCGAAAGCCAGGTCGGCGGAGCGTCCACCACATTGCCGTTTTTTCGTAGCGGAAGATGGTTGATTGAACCTCGTGTGTAGGTTTGAAAGACAAGACAGATGTATTTGGCAGCACTAATAAGTACCACTACAAGACAGCTAGCTCCCAGGAGAAATGAAGGGGGTTCGGTCTGGGTTCCGAAAGCAACAATTTCTCTGGCTTGGGGTTAGGGTTAGGACGACGTAGGATCCAAAAAAAAAAAAGAAAACCTCGAGTAGAGGTTTTCCAAAAATTGTCGTAAGCCGAAGCAGACGAACGGTTCGGATATAATTTGCAATCAGCAAAAGACCTAGCATCGGTAAAGACCTCACGCGCGTAGGTACGTGCCCGAGCACAAGAGATAAGGAATCCGGAAAGTTGCTGGCGCTTTTTATGGTTGCAGCCTGCGCACGGACCCAGTGGCGGTGATAGCACGTGAGACAACCCCTTTTCGGGAAGTTCAAGTTGATTCGTTCGACCACCATCCCTCGAGACAACCTGCGCAAAGCGCAAAAGTGGTACACAATGCGGCGAAGAGCATTGAACAGACCCGGGTGATCATTGTGATGGATTTGACCATCCTCGTCAATGCAGATTTGGTACTTTAACTTAACACACTGCAGATGCGACGCTGTTTGCTTCGACAGTTTTACACAACCATTTTCGCTTCGTCCTCCAGCCTCCATTCAACCACATGTACGCTCCGCATTGTTCCCCGCACATTCAGGACATCGGCGATGGTTTTTCTGAACGCGAAGCCGTTTTTCTCAAACACCCGCACGCTCCCGGCGTTCCCCTCAATCGCCGTCACCACTATTCGCCGCACACCCATTCTCGGAATGGCCCATTTCTGCATAACCGTCTGAATCGCGTCCGACATGATACCGCGCCCGTGGTGGCTTGGTGCCAACCAATCTAAAACAAGTTAAATCTTGAAACAAACCTTAATCTCAAATACGCACCACCAAAAGTCCAAATGTCGGGATCTCCGGCATCTCTGCGAGGCGTCTCCTGCTTCAGTCTCCCGGTACCTTCAAGCTCCCATGGTTGTTGCGCCAAATGAATGACAATGCTGCCGATGAACACCTCTGTACCGTCCTCCAGAACCTCGCGAATGCTGCCCACTGGACAAAAGTCGACAATTTTCGGTGTCGGATCGTCTCGTGCAGCCTTGAGCTCAGCAAACCATTTGTCTTCCGTCTGCTTGGCGTGATTCACCCACCATTCAGCGTGCTCTGCTCAAGATACTTATAGCTACGGCGGAGTCGTTTACTGCTCGCGACGCACCTGGTAAATAAGGATGTGGCGGACTGTGGAGCCACCGATAGATCCGCTCGTCGTTGAGATGTGGGATCCTCGCGGGGCCATCGTCAAGTCGCGTTGGAGTTATAATGATATTCTTGTGCGACAGTAGGCGAAGGAAGGGTTCACCCGTCTTGGGGTTCACCTCGAGCGGGTGAAGCTGGGGGTTGTCCATGTCGACGCAGATAGGTTTGAACAGCGTGATCCGGACCTGTATGAAGGCATGTGGTTCAATGGGGTTAGGCGGTGCGGCCACCGGATGACGTGAGTGCCCTTGTTTCGTCCTTCGCGTCTCGCGCTACGTCTGAAGAAAGCCTCCCGGCCCACGCTACATCACCATTGGTCCCAAATGCCTCTAAATGAGACCGTGGCTTGGCGCGATCAAACGCCGCCGAAATTTGGTCATGCAATGCTGGAGTATTTCCCTTTCGACGCAGGATATATAAATTTAAATCATGGTCAATTTTTAACCCCGATACTCTGTGTTAATTCTTGACCCTCTCGATCCAGGCTCCTACGGTTCTCTACCTATTCCCGTCGTTGACGCTTGCAAGATTATGGACGGCGAAGCGGAATCGAACCCCGATCGCTGGATCCGATTTACTTACTATCCACGACTAACCAACGTGCGCGAGCGCGTTGCAGTCCTAATTGGCGCGAAAACAGAGGAGTGCGTTATGGTTCCTAACGCGTCCCATGGAATCTCGACCGTTCTGCGCAACATTGAATGGCAGAAGGACGACATTATCGTAATATGTCAGGCCCACCTCATTTCATTCGGAATTCGTGGCTCACCTAGAATTATTATTTCTCAGTTAATACGACGTACGGCTCCGTCGCGCGGGCGGCGCATTACATATCTGATGCGCCTCCGCACCCGACAGTATCGGAGCTCATCCTTCACTTCCCTACCACACCTGCGGAGGTCATTACTCGGTTCCGGGAGCACTTGCGACGGCTCCCGAGGAAAACTAACCAGCAGGTCGTGGCCGTCATCGATAGTATTATTTCTGTTCCCGCGATCCTGCTGCCGTGGAAAGAACTGGTTCAAGTTTGCAAAGACGAGGGTGTGTTGAGCCTGATCGATGCCGCCCATTCCATTGGTCAGGAACCGAACCTCGACATGAGCAAAGCTGATCCGGACTTCTGGGTGTCGGTGAGTGAGTTGATTTTTTGCAGGAGCCGTGGTTTATTGTTGCGACAGAACTGTCATAAATGGCTATACGCAAAAAGGTCTTGTGCCGTGTTATATGTGCCGCTTCGGTGAGGCATGACGGGAAAATGCTTAACGCCCGACTCATGCCAGTGTTCAGGAATCAGCACCTTATAAAATCAAGCTTTCCCATCTCAGCCGCGTATATCTCTCCCTCAAATCGCACGGGTCCCAATTTTGTCGAACAATTTGACTGTGGGTTCAAATTTCTCAGCCCAAGTATCAATAGGCTATACTCAGGTGTCGCAGGGGTCGCAACCGTCGATTTTGTTCCTTACTTGAGCGTCGCTACGGGTTGGGTTTTTTTTTGCTTATGGGTGCACAGACTGACTGACTGACAATGCGTCCAGCGCTCGATTTCAGAAAATGGATCGGCGGGGAAGAGAAAATAAATGCATACTGCCGACAAGTCGCCAGGGAGGGTTCGAAACGCTTGGCCGAGATCTTGGGCACTGTTGGGATGGTTGTGGATCCGACGGGCGAAATGACCCTCAACATGGTGTTTTCTTCCATAAGAGTCAAGTTGTGCCATTGATAACGTGTAGGTTAATGTCCACCTCCCACTCCCGCGGAACCTCGAGCCCAAGGCTGCCATGGAAAAGTTGAAGCAGAAACTGATCCTAGAGCGAAATATGTTTGCGTACATTTACTTCTCGGAGGAGACGGGATGGTGGACACGCTGCAGTGCACAGGTGTGGAACGAAGTGCTTTTTATTTCCTTCTGCTTGGTCAAAGCTGACGATGGTCAGGTCGGAGATTTTGAAAAGTTGGGCAAGGCGCTAATCGAAGTATGCTCTGAGGTTGTGCACGAGCTGGCGGTGAAATTGAAGCTATGAGAGTAAATTCGTCTTCGCCGTTTACATATGGTTCTGTCCTTGGTTCAACCTCAAATTGATTCGGGAAAATGATCCGCGAACGATGGCCGATAAGGAAACCCGTGGTTGACAGAAACTCCCATGAGTTCTTTCCTCGCAATCGCGTTCTTTGTCGTCGTGCAGCTGGTCCTTGGACACTCTCCTCTTGAACGAGCCGGAGATCAACTTCCGCTGACTGAGTTCGAGGCTGCCCCGCAGACTTGGCTCGAGAAATATGGGAAACAAATCGATCAGCCCTTTTCGGGCCCTCTGGCCTTCTCTCACCTCCCCTACACACGTTGCCTTGAAAATGAAGAAGAACTGTTTGATATAGCGATTCTGGGGATACCATTCGACACCGGAAAGCTTCTCATCCCCGAGTCTTTATTCTCAAAATTAATCCCGTTCCAGGCGTATCTTACCGCCCAGGGTAAATTTCCGACAATATTCATACAACATCGTTGACCCTTTTACTTCCCAGTGCTCGATTTGGTCCATATGCCATTAGGTCTGGAAGTAGGCGACAACGGGAAGCCCGAGGATACACCATGTCCTGGGGAAACAATCCGTACGACCATGGTAAAAAGATTTCAATAATTCCAACCATTCATTCCCATTACCATTTATCTAGGCGCCAAAATTATTGACTGTGGCGACATTCCAGTCAACCCTTTCGATAACGCCCTCGCGGTGGACCAAATGGAGGTCGCTTACTCTACGCTGCTCTCACGTCCGACCGTTGCAAAATCAAGTCTCACTCAAAAATTGACCAAAGGCGGCGTCAATCATCCACGGATCGTCAGGTTTGAACCTGTTTCTTACGATCTTCCACCCTGACTCTGAGTCTGTTCTTGAGTCTTGGCGGAGATCACACCATAGTTTGGTTCAATTCTTTCGTTGCTTGGTTCAACTGATGAAGGAGCCTCAGGTTCTTCCGATTTTACGCGCGCTCCATAAGATCTACGGACCGATTAGTGTCATCCACTTCGACGCACATCTGGTTTGCATTCGTTTCGGCCTCTCAACTTCTGCTTATTGTCATTTTAGGATACGTGGTGCGCTCAATTCTGCCCAATGTTTTCGCCGCCGTAATATTGCAACAGGCCAGGGTACGCCGGTGGAATTACCGAGCAGTCCAAAGTAACACATGGAACATTCTTCCATCTTGCTCAACAAGAAGGTTTAATGACGAACACGAGTATCCACGCCGGCATTAGATGCAAGCTCGGGGTATTGAATTTCCTGTTTCACTCTCACACTCTTACATCTGTCAGGGAGTCGAGGACCTGGACAACGACGAATCTGTTGGGTTCCAGCTAATATCCACGGATGATATAGATGACCTTGGGATTTCCGAAATCATTCGGCGCATCAGACATCGAGTCGGAACCTCTCCTGTTTATCTGAGGTATGCTAGAGGGACCTTGCCCCAAGTCCGGATACTCATTTGTTCTAGTCTTGATATCGACGTGATAGGTGGGTCCGCAAGTCGTCCAGGACGTTTAGGCTGACTCCATAGACCCTGGCATTGCTCCGGCAAGTGAGATGGTTCAAATTATTTGTATAGAGTGATGTTTTAACGTTCTGGCAGCGGGGACTCCCGAGTGAGTTCCTTTCATTCTATGCACGTGCAAAATACTTATGCACTTGCAGGGCGGGCGGCTGGACGACGAGGGAACTCAAAAGAATCATTCGAGGACTTGCTGGACTCAACTTTGTGTCAGTCTCTCCAGTCGTTGCCACCCGGCTTCTTCTCACCAACTATATTTCAGCGGAGCCGACTTGGTTGAAGTTTCCCCAGCGTATGATGTGGCCGAAGTGACAGCCATAGCTGCCGCAGACCTGGTCCATGATTTCTTGTCCATGTTTTTATCGGAGAAACCTCCTCATTCTCACTCTCGCACGCGCCGAGTCTCTCCAAAAGATGAGCTTTGAGCAAAGGGAATGTCGGAGGCCATACACAGGATTAGTTACATTAGTAAAATGTTGATACAAGTACATGCTATCCCTTCCACCTCAGAAATACAAAATCAACCGAGCTTAGTTGTTGGTGCGAGCATCGGTCTTCCTCAAGGCAGTGACTTGCCATCTGCGACGATTGCGAGCTTTCTCGATGACGTCCCGCTCCTCCCTTGATTTGTTGGCAATTCCCAGAACCCGTACTTTTCTCCCCCACTCCGGAGAATCATCGACCTCTGCTTCTTCTCCACGCTCTTCTTCCAAGACCTCATCCTCCCCTAAATCGATGTGGGTGCTGAAAACTTCCTCTGGTGTCGCCTTTGGAGCAGGGGTACCGGAGAAGAAGGAAAGCGGGGTAGTAATCGCAGAGGAAATGAACGCGTGTGCATCATCGAAAATGGTCCGCGGTTTACGCAGCGGAATGGATGCCAGGATGAATGTCTTTTTCCTCCAGGCGTCCGATGGAACAGCAGACGGGGGAGGGTACGCCGGATCACACACGAAATGTACCGTGATTTCTCCAGTTTCGGCGGAATAAGAGAACTTCGGCAGTGGGTGCGAGTAGGCATTGGGATATGGAAGGGAGACTGGTCTCCTGTGGCGGAGGACAAGACGGTCATCTATAGATTGTTAGAAAACAGCGGCTATATGAGATACAAGGTGCATGCCTTCGATGTCAATGGCATGACCAGCGGATCTGGAGCAAAGAGCCCCAGAAGTGTCGATGTAAAAGACCTAATTCAAAGGAAACATTGAATATTTGTGGCACAATAAAGTAAGTAGCAGCGACGTACCTGGTTGTTGCCGTCAGGATTCCTCCGAGCTAGGGATAGAATTGAGTCGTGTCTGTGAGTGGCGGAACATTAAACCGTACTCTCAACGATAGAGGTGTCTTTCTCAGGCCAAAGTACCACCTCCGTTCCATCTTCTACATCGTCCATGGTCACATCGAGTAGGCGTTCAGAGGCAACAGAACGGATAATAAAGTAGCCTGGAGGGAAGCCATGAGTATCAAGCTGAAAGTCGGCAGTCATGGTGGTTCGAGGGAGAAGCTGAGCGAGCTCGGACTGCGAGAAGCTGTGGACAGGCTTGGGACAGGCGATGGACAGGACACTGCCTCGAATCGGCGATCACGGTCACGAGTCTCGGCTGCGGTGACGCGTCGCGTCATGTTTTCCGTCCCGCCACGCGTCGTGCGCAGTCTGCGCACATTCGTGAACCTTGGTCTTCTTTCCAACATCTTATCCAGATAGCGTCGTCTGTAGGCTGCTTACTGACCAAAATTGGACCGTTCGTGAAGGCAACGTGTTTTCAGCAGCTCTACCACCCACCACCACCATGTCCGCAATTCGTTTTCTCCGCATCCTCTGGAAGCGTCTAGCAATGGTTTTGTCTCCCAGCTCTATCCGGATAGATGGAATCTGGGACCATGGCCGCCTCTATACCGAGTGCCGCGCGGAGCTCACCGCGTGGAAAAATGTTCTTCTGTTGCATCCCCGGCGAGAGGCTCTGAATAACGGGGTGGTCGTCACAAAAGTCCAACACCTGAAGAACAACTCGGAGCAGCATGAATTCCTACGGTTCTATGTCCTTCACGAGGCATCAAAAGAGAGTGCCACCTTCCTCATCGATCGCGACGTCTGGCCGAAGGATTTCGAAGGTCCTCCGAGACCCTACAAAGGTATAATCGGTCCGGAGACAGAGAAAGACAAGAAAAAGCCTTTCAAGTCTCGGATGATCAAGTCTCGGATGAAGAGGGGAGAGGAATCGAAGCTGTCAACCGATTTTAATCGTGTATGTCCGTCCTCCTTGGAATGAGTACGTATCTAAATTCATTTTCAGACACCGGGAAAGAAGGACGTCCCAGAAGAAGGGGAGTTGAACTTGAAGATAACTCACCTCTCCGGAGAAATTATGTATTGCTCCGACTCCGTCCTCCCTTCCCACAAAGTCCTCGACCGAGTACACCGCGGCGTCGGAGATTTGGAGAACTGGCTGTCACCAAGCACCCTCGGACTCCAGACACTCACTTTTCCCGAATGCGCTAGGCCTTCTGTCTTGAAGGTGGCATTTTTTTTGTCAGCTCTCTCCGAATTCGCCCCTCGGCACCACGTCGGCGAATACCAAAGCTATTGGTTCGCTCGTGCTGCCTGCGATGGCCTGCACGCCACATTCCGGGGCAAGCTCAAGGCTGGCCGGGATTTCCGCGCCATGGGAAAATGGCAGGCCGCCTCGTTCAAGTATATTAACCCCACTGTATCGGTTGTAGTAGACTACAACCAGCAGTTGCAGCAATTTGAAGACGTACGTCGAATTGCCGTTTATTTGTACAGCCGTATTGACATATTTCTAGGCTTTCAAAACCATTCAGTCAGAGGGTCGCCAGCTAGGCGGTGTAGAAGAGGGCCATCAACTCAGTATAGAGTTTGGTCGCCAGGAAGGCATCGAGGAGCGTAGGAGGCTGGAAGTGGAGATTGAACAGCGCATGGTGGAACGCAGACGGCTAGAGGAAGAAATTGCCAACCTTCATGCGGACCTCGCTGCCCGCTGATTTGGGTTGCCCAGAGCTAGTGTTCGATGTACAGTATTTATTCCGACTAGATGACGTCCTCTTTGCCTTTCCATACACGACCTGAATAATGTGCACCATGGTCTTTTTCAACAAACCTAAAATTGAACCAAAGCCGCAGCTCAATTTAGATGAAAACGTCGCATATGGCGCGGGCAGAGAATACAGTATATGACTCCAAAGTAGCTCACTCAGACTCATCATCGCTCTCAAAGGTTCCAGGCATCGTCTCTCTCCTTTGCGCAGAGAGTTGCTGCAACCGCGCTGAACGCCGCGTGACGTTCTCCTTCTCCTTGGCTTCTTGATGTTCTCTGACCACCCAATCTTCGAGCGAGCCAGCCATCTTTGTCAGGCCCTTCCACTCGTGCCGAGCGACTCTGCTGCCGCCGCGGCCACTTTCCCAACCTGCGCTCATAAGCACGGGTTCCTAATCCGACCAAATTAAATTGTGCTTGGTTGAAAAGGGTATGGGACGCACCTGTGAGTGCCAGCTAACGTCGCGAACACAGACATTGCTCTCCTGACCGTATGCTGCGCCAGGTTCAGATTCCGAGGGATCAAATGACATTGGCAGGGTCCTTGAACGGTCGAGGACCTGAACTACTCTGCCGTCAAGGGACCAAATCTAAAGAAGAAATGAGACGAAAATTGGTATGAACCGGGGGACGGTCATACGTGAATTTTGCCGTCCGCCGAGCCAGAATATATATATTGACTGCCGGTCGATTCGGCAGGACTGAAATGACACCGGATGAGAGTCCGCAAAACAGCGTGGCCATGATAAGTCATGACACTGCAATCCTTCGGATGTGCTGAGTATCTCGGTTTTGGGTAGTGCGGATACCTGCTCGGCAGAATTATTACTGACCCAGAATCGGATGCGTGAGAGCTTACCTATAGTCATAGTTCGTTCCATAATACGTATTCTTGACTGACTCCAGATCCTGGTTGCTGCGCATTTTGCGCAAGTCCCAGAGGCGGAGTTTCTGGTCTTTACCATTCGAGATAACGTACCGGCCGTCGCCCTTCGCGGAAACGTATGTGATGCCTTCCGTGTGTCCCATCAGGACTCCGGAAGGCTTCTGCGATACACCTAGCGACCGGCGATCCCTAGAGTATATCGATTTCAGTTAATAAACTTTAAAGGGGAATGAAGTTTCCCACCAGACTTTGAGGAACGAGTCATCGGAAGCACTGACAAGGACGTTTCCAGATGCGGTGTCGGCCCAGGTACAGCTATTCACGTCGTCTGCGTGGGCCTCAATTTTTACTGTCCTTCGATTGGCCAGAAGGTCGTAAACTATGCGATGTTTCCAGTTATTGTCTTTTGCTTCGTATCAAAAAAAGAAATCAAACCAAAAAGGGGACCATTTGCGCCGGCGATGACTTCATTCCCATCGGCAGAAAACCGACAGCTGTAGATACGGTAGCCAGATTCATAGCCCCAGAAATTGGCCCGCGCGCGGTTGGGGTTAGCCGGAGGGTCTGAGAATGGAATAGGTATTTGCGCTGGTGCTGGATCGGTCGTGTTCGTCATGTAACACGTCGATGACTGGGGAAAATGAGACCAGAACGTAATTCGCAGGGAGGAGGCGTACCACTGAGGCATACACCATTCTAGAAACAGTGTAAATAATGACGATGAAGTTATTCTACAATGTTCACCTTTCATTATCCGCCGAAAGGTTTACGTCAGATATCGTCCAACGGGCCGGATGCGCCTGGATCGAGTTCATGACCTTCATATTTGTTCGCATGCTTTGGTTATTTGCGCGTCTACCACCAGTTTGTCGGGGGTTAGCAGGCGCAGTTGTATCGAAGACATTCAATCGAGAGTCTGAAGATGATTAGACAATATTTATTTCACCAGTTTGGCGCCTACCTTGTGAACAAGTGTAGAAAAAGGATGAGTCTAGGCTGGGATTAGTTTGTTATAAACCTCGGTGCCTCGAATACGTGCCTGTGGAATATTGTGCGGTGTACACATTTGCGTCATATTCCGCCACGGAGGTGCCGTTGGTATTTGGGATCAAGCCCTGGATTGCGAGGTTCAAGAAGCAATAATCTTCACAGGCTCAACGACGCACCGAGGTGTAATCCTCCTTGGAAAACTTGGGTCGCGCCTGGGAAGCTCTGCTGCGAAGTACCTTGGCAATATTCAAGTCACCGCGCCGTGATTTGATCTTATTCCCCACACGACCAAAGTCACCACTGTGAAGGAGTCGGACACCCGCCTCCTGAGGTTCGGTGACCTCCTTGAAGTAGAGACTGTGGCTGGTGTGGCGGAAAGCCCTATGATACTCATCCTCGTCATCCTCATCCTCGTCATCCTCTTCTGCAGCTTCCTCAGGTTCTGCAGCGCCGAGCAGACGATTGAGGTCCTCCAAAGTAATGCTTCTGAGGTCTATCCCGTTGACTCGAGTGCTACCACCAGTGGCGACCTGCCGTTGTAAGAATGCTTAAATATGGGTCAAATCATTGCCCTGTATGTAGCAGTCGCGATCTTACGAGCGAGAATGGCCTGGATTGAGGCGGCTTGACGAGCCGCCCTCGATGGCGGCTCGGGCTGAGGGGTTTGCTCCGCGCCGTCTGCCATTTCCAAGTCTTCGTTGTCCATTGGTTATTGCAGGGCTATGGAGAAAACGAAAGAGGGACCGGATTCCCGCCGGCCGCAGGATTACTCAGTAACACTCCGGCCTCTTGATGAGTGGCCGGTGTTCGGCCCGTCTCGGCAAATGCGCGGCAACGAAAGCACTCACACCTTTCATTATGACCGTCATGATGCCAGTCGACGGGCCTGTGCTTTGCATGACTGCAGACGAGATAAATTGTCTCCTCTATGCATTCCTCGTGGATTCCGGTAATCCTTCTTGTGTATAAACTTCGTACTCCTTCGTCACGAACCTCCTTTTGCAGGATTTAAACATACCGCATTCAGTCTTTGCATGGAGGGCCGCCTTGAAAAGTCACCCAACTTTTCGAAACACATTCCTCGTGGAGAGCTGGTTGAACTTCTCAGCAAATCTTTACTTTATCGAGAAGTCGAATCACATTGGAAAGAGGACCATCTCACACTCAACTGCAAAGCTCCCTTCTCCTTGCTTGAACCGCACGTTTGCTCCCTGGAAGCTCCCAAACCGAAATCGGTGCCCTTGCCGATGACCTACACACAACGACCCGCCGCACAAACCAACCGCCTAAATGGCGCGGGAGATGGAAAACGCAAGGCCAGTCCATCTCGTGACGGTCCAGCAGAAAAACGACCACGGGGCAATCCAGACAACATGGACACCGACTGTATGCGGTTTCGAGTTGCGTTTCCGTTTCCTTGTTCACTCGGAAGATCCAGTGCCGGATTCTGCCGGCAAGCTGAAACCAAAAGTTCGGCTGCAAGGTGCTGCCGACAATACGACAAATCCCAAAGCAATTCTCGTTCTTAATCACCACGAGACAGAAGTATTCCATGTCCTGCCTGATTGCTTCCAGTGTTCATGTTTTCAAGGTGTTTGTCTGCGCCTTCAACCCCGTCAGACAATCAATCTTAGTGACGGGGTAGTACATTATCGACCGCCCACGATTCTCGCTGTCTAATACTTTGCAGATCCAAGGACGCTATTGTCAATTTATGGGATCTTCCAATGCCCCCTCTCGCGGCCTCCTCCGACTTTGCGCAGCCTCCTGGGCCGCCCCGTCGATTGGAGTACTTTGGAAGTTCCGATAGCCCCGACTACCAGGGCGACTTGACATCGTTGCATTGGAACACCGAAGGCACATTAATTGCCATCGGCTCCTACGATTCAGTCCTCCGGGTATGTACAGCTTCGGGCGAGCTTTATTTCTCGCACACACAGCACAAGGTAATATTTCCCATCATTCGCTCTTGATGGTACATTGATCGCTGCGAAGGATCCTATATTTGCCGTGCGATTTTCCAAGGATGGCAAATGGCTTATAACAGCCAGTTTGGATGGAACCGCTTGCCTGTGGGACGTTGAAACAAAGGAGCTGAACACGCAATATCGAGCCCACACTGGTAATTGTTGTCAACTGCTTTTCTGACGATGTTCATTGAGATACTTTCACAACAGATTGCTGCTTGGACATCGAGTGGATTTCAAACACCATGTTCGCCAGTTGTTCTGCCGACAAGCTCGTGCATGTAATGGAAATCGGCAGAACCGAACCGGTGAAAACCTTTGCGTTGGTCTTGATACTTTGTTTCCTTCCATCTTCCATGATTTTATTCACCATTTATTCTTTGCAGCGGGCATACTAACGAGATTAATCAAATAATATCCAATCCCTCTGGAACTCGCCTCGCGTCGTGCTCGGATGACATGACGACTCGTATATGGAAGCTCGAAGACATCGTCGCATCTAAGGATGGCGCGGCTGAGCCCTCCACCGACCAGCCAGTTGTACTGATTGGCCACAATCACTCCGTCAGCATGATCTGCTGGTGCCCGGACTATCCTGCCGGTACCAACGAGATTCTTGCGACGTGAGTCACCACTCAAAAAAAAAAAAAAAATCAACTTGCAACTTATTCTGCAAATCAGATCTTCGTTCGACGGAACTGCGCGTTTGTGGGACTCTGTAACTGGAGAGTGCCTCAAAGTCTTCAGCGACCACAAACGCCCAGTCTACGCGCTCAAGTTCCACCCGACCGGTCGTTTGCTCGCTACTGGCAGCGGCGACGGGTGGGTGCATATCTACGATGTCAAGGTAGGCGGGTTTAGATCCTCAAATTCCAATTAATATACCCTGCTTCCAGGCAAGGGAAATGGTCTGGTCCTGGTTTGCCGGCTTTGATAAACCCGGTGTGTTCGAGATCGACTGGCAGCTTGGAGAGAATTTGGATCGCATCGCGCTGGCGTTGGAGTGTCGGAACGTCGCTGTTATCGATGTTTTCAAGGTTCCAGCGCTTCAGAAGAGCTTGAAGTAGTTGTATTTACCTTGTAACGCTGTATAAACAGTGCCTTTGGTTGGACTGCGCCGTGAACGGGATCAAGCATTGAATGAAGTGCAATGCGAGTCATTCAGCAACAGCCAAGACGGCAGCAAAGGTCCGAAGGTGCCCAAGAGAAAATTTGATACGTGCAGAGCAACAAAACATTGACGCACCCGGGAAACCGAGCCGCACCGCCTAACCCCATTGAACCACATGCCTTCATTCCTGTTAAAGAACAGGTCCGGATCACGCTGTTTAAACACTTCATCTGCTATCTGCGTCGACATGGACAACCCCCAGCTTCACCCGCTCGAGATGAACCCCAAGGGTGAACCCTTCCTTCGCCTACTGTCGCACAAGAATATCATTATAACTCCAACGCGACTTGACGATGGCCCCGCGATGATCCCACATCTCAACGACGAGCGGGTCTATCGGTGGGTCAGCAGTCCGCCACATCCTTATCTACCAGGTGTGTTGCGAGCAATAAACGAATCTGCCGTAGCCATGAGTATCTTGAGCAGAGCACGCTGAATGGTGGTTGAACCACGCCAAGGAGACGGAAGACAAATGGTTTGCTGAGCTCAAGTCTGCACGAGACGATCCGACACCGAAAATTGTCGACTTTTGTCCAGTTGGCAGCATTCGCGAGGTTCTGGAGGACGGTACAGAGGTGTTCATCGGCAGCATTGTCATTCATTTGGCGGAACAGCCATGGGAGCTTGAAGGTACCGGGAGACTGAAGCAGGAGACGCCTCGCAGAGATGCCGGAGATCCCGACATTTGGACTTTTGGCGGTGCGTATTTGAGATTAAGGTTCGTTTGAAGATTTAACTTGCTTTAGATTGGTTGGCACCAAGCCACCACGGGCGCGGTATCATGTCGGACGCGATTCAGACGGTTATGCAGAAATGGGCCATTCCGAGAATGGGTGTGCGGCGAATAGTGGTGACGGCGATTGAGGGGAACGCCGGGAGCGTGCGGGTGTTTGAGAAAAACGGCTTCGCGTTCAGGAAAACCATCGCCGATGTCCTGAATGTGCGGGGAACAATGCGGAGCGTACATGTGGTTGAATGGAGGCTGGAGGACGAAGCGAAAATGGTTGTGTAAAACTGTCGAAGCAAACAGCGTCGCATATACAAGTATGCGTCATTCATCTCACTTACGAATTGTTGGGCACCTCCTGCAGTTGATCACATTGCTCTGCGACTCCCTCACGTCCCATTGGTAACCCGGTATGCAAAATGGTGCTGGAGAACTGCCTCGACCTTCAGAATTTTGTGTTCATCGTTCGCGCAAGTGAAGCAGCTCGCAAGGCGCTGACCAAATGTCGCCCCAGCGTCGCGGATACACTTTTGTTTGACCTTCGCATCGTTGTACAGTCACGGCGGAAATATAGTCCTCATCCAAATCGGGTAATTCCCATCAAACCTGGTTCTCTGACCCTAGGCTACGTTATTTGAGCACTAACTTTGAACCAAATATGGTCGATGTGTATGAAAGGCCAAACTAGTATCCCACGAGTTTTATGTTTGGAATCTGCATTGGTTTCGGTATGTTTTGATGTCCCACATCAAGCACTATTTGAGGCTGTTTCCCTGATTTAAATACTCTGAAAATTACTGGATGCCTTTGCTAGAGCCCTAGAACGGAACTGTGCCCTAAAAGTAGTACTATTTGCTATGGGAGCTGACAGAGAATTGAGAATGATGGGAATTACCCGATTTGGATGAGGACTATATTTCCGCCGTGACTGTAGTGCCAATTTGACGTGGTCGGAGATTGGGAAGCTGCTCACTTCGAGATCACTGACAGCTGAACCGACACAGAACATCTTGTAGCCGAGAGGCCTGTCGGCTGAGACTAGTTATACGTCGCTGAATTGGTTATTTTATGTACGTCTTTTTCATCTCTGCCGTTGCTCCGAGTCTACTTGAGCCTTTCTACAGTCGCCGTGCACTTCCCTCCGCCTAGGAAGAACAAGTAGCACGACGCAGGACATTTTATTTCCCTAGTTGTACCTTCCCGGGTACTTACTGTAATAGTTGTCCAACTATTCTCTACAATCCTGGTCGTCAGAGAAACAAAAAAAAAGTGGGAGAAAGTTCAAACCACCGGCCGCTCGGGGTTCACTTCCCACGATCTGCTCTCTTCCGGCAACGACGGAACTGCAACGCGACATCTTTGAACTTCAAGTTTGAAGTCGCACTCAGATTCAACCCCCAGGACGCTACTGTACTGTCAAATTGAACTTCAGCCTCGTCGCGCGGTCAGTTTGAGAATGTCGAAATTCCAGCGAAGTTCTGAGGTGGCCCTCTGACGCTTGGCCAATCCGAAACAATCCGTCGGTTCATTGTGAGCTTTCCAGAACTACCACTAAATATTTTGCGCTGTCGGTAAGCTTTCGACGTTCAATGGTTGAATTCAACTCGGCTTTGCCGGTCCGGCGCGCTAATCAATGATCCGATCGTGGTTCCTTCTTACCACAACATCGACTGCGCTGTATTCCTTGGGTGTCCAGCGAAAAACGTCTATCCTCTCCCAGATTGCTTTTCAGGCTTCAGACTAACTCATGTCGGTTCTGCTGCCCCCCGAACTCCAACGAGAGATCTTCGAGATCGCAATGAAATTGAATCATGAAGATGCCGAAGTCAAGTTGAACCTCAATTTGGTCGCAGACCATGTCCATTTCTGGTCGGTTGTACGCTGAAATCTGAGATACGCTCCTTAATTCGACGCACAGGGTTGACCACGCCTTTTATAGGGTGGTGGAAATTTCCGACTCAGATAGCGCAGCTATATTTCTGACGCTAGTCAACTCGAAGCCTCAGAATTTCTTTGCGACCGCGGTCAAAGTTTTACTCTTGATGTCTAGCCTGCGCACAACGGAAATGCAGATTGCTCAGATTCTTCATGCTTGCCGCGGAGTGGAGTCGCTTGCATTTTGGGCTCCAGATTACAATTCCCCCCTTCCCCTTCTTGTTGGCAAACTCCCACTGCGCCGACTCTCCCTTGAATTCCCCAACCTTGTGAACACCCTTGGGGAGAGCACACTGCCTGTTTGGCTTTCCGGCCTCACCCACCTTGACTTGGCTTGGGAGCTCCGAGTTAAGGTATCCGATTTATCTGGAACCCTCCAACAGCTCACCGGCCTGACACATATCGCCCTCGATGGCCGATTGTCACAGGCGGCCCATGCACGAGCGGTGACAGAAAGCTGTCCAGCTTTACAGGTCCTGCTGATCGTCGAGGCGGAGGAGGAGGGGGAGGGTGTATTCCAGAGCGGCGAAATCACCAAGGCCTACTCGTTCGATCATCGAATTGTACTCGTGTTTCGGGAACCTCCTAGCATCGCGAGAGATTGGGTGGCTCCCTACTTCGGTCTTGATGACATGTGGGCCTCTGCTGAACATGTCATCGCGGAGCGGCTCAAAAAGGCACGAACCAAAGGTATAATTACAAGTCGTCTGCCGTCTGAATGCTAATTCTTTTGTCAGTCGTTGAGTGAATTGACACGAAAGTACGATGGACACAAGGCAAGGCGCCGGCCGGGTGAGCGGGCTTTCCTGAACCCCACGGTAGTAATTGCATACCGCTCGTCGAGGTTGTATATGCTGTAGGGCGTCGAAAGCATCTCGTACACACCCCGAGATATTTCTTTATCTGTCCAAATTGAACTCCACCTCAAACAGAAAGCAGAAAAAAACATAGCACGACGGACTTGCGACGGAGGACGTCCCCTCCTAATTGCAGCTTCTACAATATCACATAATGCAAAATGAACTGCCATTTCTACAGATATGTAAGGCTATAAAACAAGAAATTGTACTCTATCTACGACGAGATTATTGTAAATTACACGACAAGCTGAGTCGAGTTGCGAGACCACATGCAGCGAGCGACGAAACCAGAAAAAACAAAAGCGCGCGCAAGCCCTTACAGTATGTTACATCAAATTGACCAACCGCTTCGACTCGGCGATGTCCTTCTCCCAGTCCTTCGCCCATTTCGGATCGAGTTTTGCCTGCTCGCAGCAGTCGGCGCAGCGAATAAAGTACGCGCCGTCCTTCTTCCCGAATTTTCGGCAAACACTGCAAGTAGACGTACGCATGATCAGCTCAAGTACCAGATGAAGACGAAGATGGAAACGACGAACAACTCGGGAATCACGTCGCCGACCAATTTTATATCTTCCCAACAAACACAGTCCGTGCAGATCGCCTGCGGGCAAGTCTGGCACCTGAATAAAAAGAATCACAACGTCAGAGCTGGTCAAGATTAAGTAGTAGGCTAGCTTTACCGTAGAAGAAGGCCCCCTGCAGCGGCAGTCACTCGCGAACACTTACAGCACTTGTGTTGCGGGCATTGCGTCAGAAGGGACGCGTGCACCTGCGCGGCAGTGAGGCTCGGGTGGCATTCCGCGTGGAACACTGCACGCAGGATATCGTCAATCGCAGCAACGGTGGGATTCGGCAGATACATACCGCGCGGGCAGTTGTTGCAGATGACGACCTCCCCGCCATCTCGACACGCGATGCAGTAGTCCTCCCACTCGAATGGGATCCTCTTGGCCTTGGCCGGCGGCGCGTTGGATTTGGATTCCATCATCTGCAAGCAACGTATTCATCCATGAGCGCGCTAAGAAACGGAAAACCCAAATACACACACCTCCTGCATTGAATCGTCCCGAATGAACGACATCCCGCCATACTGCACGATACGGTCGGCGCCTCGCGCGCGCTTCCCCAAAATCACCGACACCGACTCCTCCTTCACCTTCGTGCGCTCCAACACCGTACCCTCAAACAAGTAGCTCTGCACCCGCGCCACGCCGCTCAAAAGCTCCCTCTCCTCCTCCTCCGCGCTCTTCAACACCGCCTCCGGCGCATCTTCAATCTTCAGCTCGTGCTTCACCCGCGCATCATGCACCGTCGTCCTCGCCTCCGAAACCTGCAGAATCTCCTGCAACGACGCCGCGCGGAACTGCACAATACCCATGTCGTCGTCCGAACGCGTCAGCGCGCTGCTCCCGCGCCGCAGGATGGACATGAGCTCGCTCCCGCCGACGCCGCCCTGCGGACCGCCCTCGCCCTGTCCGCCACTGCCACTGCCGCCCGCCTCAAGGCCGATGATTTTGGCGGAGAGGAACAGCTTCCGCCGGATACGATCCAGCATCTGGTCCTCTACGCTCGCACGACACACCAGACGGTATACTTTGACGACCTTGGTCTGCCCGATCCGGTGCGCGCGCGCGATGGCCTGCAGGTCGTTCTGCGGGTTCCAGTCCGAGTCGCACAGGATGCACACCGAGGCCTGGGTCAGATTGATGCCTGCAATCATCGTTTGAGTAAAGTGGTCCCAGTAGCCGGAATGAAACTCACCCAGTCCGCCCGCCTTTGTCGAAATGAGGAAAACCTTGTACGCTGGATACAGGGTCAGCGACGTGCAGAATTAACTTGCAGAGGAAGAGGAACCCACGCGACTCTTTGTGCTGGAACTAATGTGCGCGTAATCGTGAGGGAAGGGAATAGGAAAAGGAGGGAGCGGACCGTACCATGCGAATGACCATCTCGCGCCTGGCGCGCGAAACCGACCCGTCAAGGCGGACATACGGAATATCGCGCAGAACCATGTGGTCCTCCAGCAGGTCAAGCATACTATTCATCATTAAGGTCAGTCCAGCTCCAAAAATTCAATAACGCGACGCGTACTCGGTCCATTGCTATTATTCACACGAGGGTTCGTTAATAAAAAGAACACGCAGAGGGAGACGGGAGAACGAACCGAAAAGATAAGCACACGCTCGCCCTTAGGGAGCACGTCCGCGAGGATCTTGTCGATGGCGAGCAGCTTGCTCGACGCGGCGACGACGTGTTCACCAATCTCGTATGCCTCTGGCTGGGCGTCGTCGATCATGTAGGGGCTGGTGCCTCTCGTAAGTACGCCGAAAGGGCTGATATAAAAAGTATTCGTACTGGTCGCAAATGCGGCGCAGCTGCATCAGCAGCATCGAGAAATTTTTCCACTCTGTGCGGGCGCCTCAGTAACAACTAAATAAAAAAGGTGAGACAAGGACGCACGGTTCGCGGAGGCTTTTGCGTGGTTCTCTAAGTGGCTGAGCACCTCGCGGCGCTCGTCATCGTCACCTTCGTCCTTCTTCCGCGGGAAGAGCACCTCCAGATCCACTTTATCCAGCCGCGTGAGCATCCGGTACGTCCAAAACCGCTGGGCCTCCGTAAACGGGACGAACACCGTGTAGTCCTCGCGCGGCGGCACACCCCCGAGATCGCCTGAGCCGGCGAGGCCGCTCTTCGTGCGCCGGAGCTGAATCGTCCCAAGCAACGCGCGCACGGCGTTCAAAACGGGTAGCGCGTACGTGCCGTGGCTGAGGTCGAACGACTCGGCAAACAGCGCGCGCGTGGTCTGCGAGAAGATCTGCGGGTAGAGCCAGTGCAGCAGACTCCAGAGCTCGACGAGGTTGTTCTGGATAGGCGTTCCCGTGAGGATGATGCGCCAAAGGCCGCCGAGGGACGCTGCGTGCTTCGCGACTTCGGACTCTGAGTTCTTGATGCGGTGGCCTTCGTCAAGGACAACGCATCCGAAGTGGCGCGTCTTGAGCCAGCCGAGGTCACCGGCGGAAAGCGTCTCGTATGTGGTGAGCACGATGTCGACGTCGGCGTTCTCGCGCATAAGGCCCTTGATGCGCTCGCGCTCGCCGGAGGTGCCGTGGAAACGGACGAGGTGCATGGAGGGGATCCAGCGGCGGCATTCTGCCTCCCAGGAAGAGAGCACAGAGAGCGGGCAGACGATGAGATGCGGTTGGTGAGATGTAGCGGTTTCCTTAATGTGCGCAAATAGGGAGAGGGTCTGTAACGTCTTGCCTAGCCTTTTTCGAAAAAAGTTAGCGAGACTTTTTTCCCTAGTCGTTGATGGACAAGATCTCACCCCATTTCGTCTCCGAGGATGCAATTTATACCTACAGTCGTCAGTAAGCGCTGCACAGAAAATTGTCACACACACCGTTACGATACATATAGGCGAGAAAAGAAAGCCCCGCCAGCTGATACGGCTTCATCTCGCCACCAACGATCGAGTCCGGCTGAACCACAAAATCGCGCCTCAGCGACGACTGCGGTTTCTGGCCCTCCATCTCCTTGACCAGGTTAGTGATATAACTGTTGGCGCGCTGGGGAAGCAGCGGCTCGAACAACGCGCGGTGCTCGAAGAGCCAGTGTTTGCGGTTGACGAGCTCTTCGCGCTCTTCTTTTTTCATCTTGGGCTGGCGTTCGGAAGGTTCTGCGTCTGCCTCGCGTTTGCGTTTGACGACGGGCTTGTGAGGGGGACCGGAGGAGGTGAATTGACGCGTCACAGCGCGTGCTGGCGACTCGGCCTTTGCGTCCTTTGCGACTGGACAGGCATCCGAGTCGGTCTGCCCGGATCGCTTGTAGAATATGGGGACGGGAATCAAGAGTCCGGCGGGAGTACTCGCCATTTTGCAGATGGTGGCAAAGAAGAGAGAGGTGTTTTCGTTTGTTTGACTTGTCGAATTGGCTTTTAAGGTTTCGCTTTAGGGCAGGCAAAGTCGCGATTTTACGTAATTCTCATCGCGTGGTCACAAACGCGTCCGCGACCTAGTAGTAGTCGGGCGCGAAAACAAAATACACTTTACATCGTGCAAGTACACAATCAGCTCAGTTCAAGGCCATCCAATGTCTCTGTCAGTGTTGACCCCTCCCAGCCAGTAATTGGGCCCCCATTCGACGTTTCTACTCGCGAGAAGAACTCAGTTCCCAAGATACCGCGTTCATTTCCTTCGCTCAATACGACCGCATTATTGGAACAAGAAGAATTTGAGGCCCGCGTCAATCGCTTGCTGTACATCGATGAAGATAAGAACCGGGGACGCCTTGCGCATCCCTGCGTTTGATCAGGTGCATGTCGGTCACATTGAGCCCGAAAGAAAGCGGACGAACCACTTCGGACATTGTTGTCCCCTGCAATGGCACCCTGCGCAAGATGTATGTGATTGCGCTTCATTTTTGAGAGCCCTTGTTTACCTGGAGAGGCGAGTTACCGAGCGGATATGCACACAGAATCCGTCACGAACATATTAGCTTCCAAGCTTCCTTGGTCGTGCCGTGGACTACAACTCCTGACGAAATGTCGGAAACAGCTGAGATCGGCGCCAGCTCCAACTTCACCGTCTGGTGTGGATTGCATTAGATTTCGCTGGAATCGACCAAGTGCGAAAACACACCTGGATGGAATGTCCCTGGTTTGCCTTTATCCACCAAATGCCATCGTCAAATTTTAGATTGTATCGTTGTTTCGTATCAGCCTTGACAATCTCTTGCAACGAGCTGAGTTTCGGATTGGCTAACTGCAAACCGATCGTGAAATGGGGACGCTAGAAAAACCAGGCGTGCCAGATTGAACGCACAAGATCAGTAACCTCAACACAACCGTCCGGGCGTATTGCTAGTCCCTCGCTTTTTGCACCATGTCTGAGGATCCACGTGGATCCTGCCCATGGGCCCGCCCACGTATTAGCCTGAACAAGAGTGAAGTGATCTGTCTCTCCGATGCCGAATATGCTGTCGAAAAAGAGCGGTGTCTTGGTGAGCTTCCCCGCCGGCTCTCAGTGGTACTTCCTACTGACTTCTTCATAGTTGCAACTCACCGTGAGTGCAGGGCCCTCGACGAGCTCAGGCTCCCTGCTACTGGAATGGACCTGGACCTGGACGACGGCATCAACAATTCTGAGGCAGCAATCCTGTGAGGCAACGCTCGGATGGACATTTCAGCCGCTGGAGAGGTTCCTTTGGGCGATATTCTCCATCCAAATGAGCTTAGTGAGATGTATGCAGCTTATCTCTCAAAACACGGGTACATTTTCCTGTCCTAGTCCACCAACTTCCTGTCCACCAACTCTTTTGGGTCCACCCACTTCCCACTTCCATCCATCTTGCTGTTCCTAACGTCGCTCCCGCAGGAATTGCGTGTGGAAACACAATCACAGTGGCCGCAGAAAGCTAATCGTGGACGGTTTTGAGGTGCAAATCCAGGACCTCGCTGATGCATAGGAGGCCTGGGAACTGTTTGCCAAAGAAAATGGCCCCAATGCTAAGTTCATGCCACCGGAAACTGCTGCAGTGCAGGGCAAAATGTCGGTGTATGTCATCGACATCTTTGGTGCGTGGCTACTTTTTTTTTTCTCGCTCTGTCTGACCTAGCCACAGAGGGGACATGGGCCTCTGTTCCATTCTTCGCCAGCGACAGCACTATTGCCCCGTCCCTGGTACGCCAGGGGCTTTTCCCCTGCACCCCATACTTTGCCACCGTGGTGTTTACCGCCCGCACCCTCAACGCCTTTCACTCGCTCCGTATGCGCTGCCCTTGGCTAGGGAAGCAGTAAGGTTCCCCAGGGGTAGAGGTAGAGGTACGGAGGGGCCAACCTCTACCTCTACCTCCCTCAACCTTACCTCTGACCTTCAGAGGTACTTGTGAGAGGTATTGCCTTTTAAAGGGGTCATAGGCCTTTGAGGGCTCTGTTAATGCAGTAAACAGTCATTTCTAGGTGTTTCCTAACCAAGAGGATGTGTATTGACCTTGAAAAACATGATTTAAAATTGAGAGGTACAACTTTGCCTCTACCTCTACCTCTACCCCCTTTGACCTTACCTCTGACCTTTGGAGGTATACCTCTACCCCTGGGGATCCTTAGGAAGCAGGCCTTCCTCCACAGCATCAGCGACATGCATGGTGTTGCGCTGCGGCCGTACCTCCAGACTCAATTCTCCGCTGTGTACGACCTCTCCCTACGTGTCAAGGAGGTTGTTTGTCTCCAAGTGGCCCAGCTGCTTGGACGTGACAGACCCGATTGGTGGCTCCAGAATGCCTGCCCTCCTTGCCTCTACAAGGTCACGGTAACAACTCCCTCAAGCGAGCGGAGCGACGGGAAGGCTACACAACGGCAGACGGCGTCAAAGTGTCTGGGGAATCCGTAGAGGCCATAGATGATCAGGCCGCTCCTTGCAACTACTACATCCCGGTGGCGGAGGTGGATCGCTTCGCGAAAGGCGGGGGTGAGGAGCTGCTCAAAGGCTTCCTGCTGGATCCCAAATGGGCAGAGGGAACGGACAGATGTGGGGATGGCTGGCACAACATGAAGGAGCACGTCGCCCAAAAGGTGCGGGGCGTGTACGCAGAGACCGGAATTTTTGGCACATTCTGTCGCCATAGCATCTGCCTCCTCATTTGTGACATGATTCGGAGCAGTGAGCTGTACGTCGGTTTCTTGGTCCACCAACTCCTCGTCCACTAACTTCTGTCCACCAACTCCCTCAGTGCCAAATACGGCCTTGCAGCCACCTTCCACCTCATCTCTGTGCTCAGGAAGTATCGTCTTGGCTACGACATTGGCTGCAAGTTCGAGCAATGGGTCTACACGCACCCCCTGACCGCTCTTGCCACTCTTGCGTATGGGTTTGAAGCCGTCATTGGAGCATTCCATGGCACCAGGCACAAGCAGCTCTGCCAGGTTCGCAAGATACCCATCTACACCACCAGTAGCGGCCTTGAGGCATTCGAGAACATGGAGAGCGTGTTTTCAAAGTCCAACGCACTGGCTGGCACTACTCGACATGCATCATGTTTCCACCGCCAGCAGGACATTGTTGAGTACTTCGCCCACGCTGGCCGGCATCACCAGTCTACTGGACAGCAAGTATCGACATGCGCTGCAAGTGCTGGCTCGAGCAGATCAGCTTCTGGAGGCGATGGATGGTCTCGGGCTGGATCGAGGTGATAAGAGTGTGTTCTTCACATGGCTTGATGCTGAATGAGCAGCACTAGAGAAGCTACCCACCGACCCACCTGAGGAGACTTTACAGATGGAGTACTACCAGAAGTTGGTGGACCTAGGGGTTTCGCAGTGATCCAACGTGTCACATCCAACTTTTACTGAGTTTCTTCCTCAGGGATAATGCCGACAAGGTTCTTGCTGTGAGGATCGTCGCCTCACCGCCCATAGGAGTCCAGAATACGACGAGTTCAACAAGAGGACGCACAAGGAAGAGGCTGAGCGCCGACGTGTACTGGATCGTCATGAGCGGTGCGTTACTGTGGTGGAGGACCTTGAGCGCAGGCTGGATATTGGCGCGGGTGAACGCTGGACACCGGGATCGGAGGAGTGGGTGGCAGCGGCAACCCTTACACGGGAGTATCAGTACCGCAAATCGCTCAACCGATTGCAGGGCCTTATTGTGGCACGTCTACTGGAGCTCTCAAAGGCCAACATGGTGGAAACCGGTCAGTTTTGTGCGGTTTGAGTTGTCTTGTCCACCAACTCCTCCGCTCTGGGTACAAGATGCGGAAGCACATTGCTAAGGCCATCCAGGCCAGATCCAAATCCCTGAAGACTGCTCTGGCCCTCTATAATGCGGCAGTGAAGAACCTCGGCGACCGGCCGGCGCTCACGTGGGAGGAGATTCTTGAGATGGGAAGGCTCGAGGATATTGGGGATGCGCCATGGGCCCAGCCAGGAGCTCAACCCACCCTCGACCTCTACTTTCAGCTCTTGCATGCAGAGGAGGAACAAGAGCGTCTAAACGTCGAGATCAAGTGGTGGATGACTTGGATGAAGGAAGAATTGGACTTCCTCCAGTACCATGAGCGCCGTTTGAAGGAGGAAGGGCAGGCGGCGCAGGCGCTCCAGGTTCACAAGTACTGGATGCAGCAGGGACGGTTCTACGGCCTTCACCAGGACGGACTTCTCAAGCTGAGCCGACTGCCTGGCTTCACAGGCAGCATTGAGCCCGTGGGGGGGACTCTCTAGGATTTGCCAGGCGGTGCTGGAGCATGGGGACGTGGCGCCAGCTGCTGAGGAGCCGGTAGCAGGGGTTGAGGCAGCCCTGGCTGCCTCTGCAGCGGCCGAGAACCAAACAGGGGGGATGATGGGGGAGCGCAGGATGTGGATGATCCGTTCGACGATGAGACAGATACCGAAGCCGGCTTTGAGGCGGTTCTGAACGTCGCTGAGGATGGGCATGGTGCGGAGGAGGGATCATAGTGGAGAGTAGCTGGTGGACATATTGCTTGATCTTGTACAGTAGCCACACTGTTGTACCCCCTTACTATACATTACTTCAAAATGGACCCCATTGTTGGATGCCCCACTTCTGGAGGCCATGCATGCCAGACGGTGGGCTGTGTTTCTCACTGGAAGTGGGTGGACTCACTCCACCATGCCATTTTTTGTAGGATATGTCTCATTGAATCATATAGAAAACAATAACGTCACAATAGAACGTCAAAAGAAAAAATAGAAAAAGAATAATTAATAAGGTCGAGGTCGGGGGTCGGGACAGCGGGCGGGGGCGTCGGGGTGATGTGCAGGAGTGGCGGTGTGACATGCTGGACGTGTTGTTGATGGGTGATGTGATGGGGATGCGGTTTAATGGCAGTGCGCACCCCTGATGGCAGCGGCGCTGGGGACGGCAGCGAGCGGTGACGATGGCGGTGGCAACAGGCGATGAGGATGGCGATGAGGGCGGCGGGGAGGGCGGCGGCCTTCGTGAAGGCAGTGGCCACCACCCGGCGTGGGCGATCTCCTAAGTCCCCCACACAAGGGATATAAGAGATTCCCAGCATTTCACCTTAAACCCTCTAGTTAGAGAGGGAACCCCCCACATTCCCTCTCTAACTAGAGGGGTTAGGTGGGCAGGTGACCTGATCACCTACACCGGGGTCCGAAGTCCTAGTCGGGCTCTCTGCCGAAGCCAACATCAAGCCGACCTAGGGTTGTTGCTGACAGATAGTAACCATTACGGTGATGCTCTCCCTGTCCCTGCTCCGCTGCTGATGCTGCCGCTTTTTCCCTGCACCCCCACCAATGACCCTCTCCTTCTGACCGATCCCTTTTTGGAAACCAGACTTGTCTGCGCCGTAAATCAATTCATCCGCTATGTGATCATCTCCGCCCTTTCCCTCAGCAATCTCCTCTAATAAATCAAAGTATTCCTCTTTCATTATGGGATTGACTGCGCGTGCCCGGGAATTGTGGAGTGGATAGGACCAGTAGGTCTTCAACTCATCATGGTCTGTTTTCCAATACCCTCCGCAGGAAATTCCACTCCCCACCGGACCCGGGCCACTTGGTTGACATACTCTTTGAGCCTCCGGTGGCTGAGCGGGAATCCACAGTTTGCACATTTCACTGCGAAGTCAACAAGGACCTTGGACTCGGGGGCAGAAAGCCATCTTCTCGCCTTGTGTGCTTCGCGGGTGGTTTCCCCCCTTTCAAGTGTCGGTCCAGCTTCGATTTGCTGAGATTGACAAGTTTTTTATCAACAGCTAGACACTCCGCTTTTGCCTGGTCGATGGTGCCCTGAAGACTGCACGATGTCAGGCCAGGCTGGCCGTTTGCGTCTGTGTAAATTTCCTCAGCGCGCTTCATCCTCAAGGTCTTTCTCCTTCCGCTCCTTTATGTGTTCTGCTTCTGCACGTCCCACCATCTTACTGAAGCTTCTTGAATTCCAGGATGTATGAGAATGCGAGATGAGCGTGAGCGCGATAACGGAGATGATCCCAAATAGGAAGGTGTGATGTGACACAGTGCAAAAAGGCACGTCAACAGTAAATTCGATGTTGAGTGGTTGTGCATCCCCATCTCCTCTTGAGGTGTTGGCAATATGGTGGACAGATCACCTGCTTACATGCTTGATAAATTTCACAGTGCCGGTACGTGCTGTCGTTCTCTAATAAAAGCAATACATCGGAAATGGATTTCAGATTTCAGTACTTGTGAGATTGATTTGAGTCGTGAATGAGATCTAGTAGCTCTATGGTAAAATGGTGTTGTAATAGTGTAGTCCACATGTAGGGCAGTCTACTACAAAAAAATTGGAATGAGATGTGTACTATTGGGCTCAGGAAGTGTATTCGTCCCAAGTGATGGTAGATCTCTGTAATCGATTTATTTCAGCAGGCTCAACTGCAGTCTGCATCTGAGAGCTTGGAAGGGGACATCAATGAAGAGGTACAGTTTTATTTTATCTTAACACAGAACTGATGACATACCTGAGTCTGCCAGCAGCCAGACCAAATGTCATGATTTCCACTTTTTCCCATATTCCCATCCTAAACGGGTTATTCGCCTAACATCCACCCCGGGTTATTCAACCTTGATTGGAATAACCTGAATGCCGAGATCAATGCCGACCACGGATCAGGAATCCCATCAGGTGCATCATTGATCCTTTTATCTCAACTTCCTTCCGATTACTTGTCCAACGATCACCCCTCTCTGCCTTGTTGCACGCTGTGATGTCTGACATATTTCACATATATTATAATTACTTTGTTACCAGTTACTGGGTATTTTACTATAAAAACCCTACTTACAGCTCTGTATTCTTTACACTATTCTAGTCTATTCTCTAGAGCTTAATCGGATTACCTCAAACCTATCTCTTTCTGTATCACCAGTCACCTACGCTGCAGTAACCCTGCTAGTTAAGGCTCTGTGCTGACACACCAAAGTCCATCGTCAGAGCTTCTTCTGAACTTAAGTCCGTGTGCAGAACTGAAGCCAAGGTAGAACTTGAGTTCCATTGCAACTCAAGTTATTATACAATAATTGTATGCACTTTTAGACTTGAATCTCAACTCCTTGGAACATCTCAAGTTCGTGTGAACTGACAACTTAAGTTCCAATTTATACAGGGAATTATATACCACTATACTAGCAGAACTTAAAATTGGAGTTGGTTCTGACTGCCTACGACTGAAGTGGAGCTAATAAAGTATTTGCATCAGTCACCTGACTTCTTCCTCCTCTTTCACACTTACCTTTATTGTTATGTCCACATGGTTTCTTAGTTATCTCCCTTACTTATTAGAGTAAGAACCTTTAGTATTTAATCACTTTGACCACATCCTGTACTTCAGTTTTATGATAAATGTTGCTTCGCCTTGTTCCTTGTGAAGTAATCTGGTTGTTTGCCCCGGTCGTCCTTCCGGAGTTCCTCTGGTTCATCTTTCTCTCCTCTGACGATATCCTGCAGTAACACTTGCCCTTCATTCCCTCTGTGGTGCAGCGTCATCCAGTCCGCCAGCCACCAGCTCCGACTCCGGTTCCATTCTGTCCAGCCCGCCGCTTCGATTCATATCTGTCTGACTAGTCAACTGGCCCATATCCCCGTACCTTCAGCACCTGGATATAACACAAGCACAACAAGGAATAAGGCAGGTGTACATCTTGCTTGGGACAGCTGCATAACAGTCCAAGCATGAGAATTTACAGCTGGCCAAGTGGTCCAGCGTTTTGGTGCAGAACTTGGTAGGTGAACCAGTGAATTCACATCATCTGACATTCAGAATAAATAGTGCAGTTGTATCTGGACCTGGATTTAAGAAACTTCAAACAAATGGCTCTCACGTGTGTGTGTCGGTCAGTGCACAAGTTTTTCCATCCAATGAATGAATACTTTCACTCTGTATGTACCTCAACTGTTTATCACAGGCAATTCATTTGCACATATTGGAATTTCCATGAATAAATAATCGTATCAACAGGCGCACTCATCACAACATCATTCTGCTCCTGCCTAACAGTTTCTTGATCTCCTCTGTACAATTCCCAGATTACGCATGGTATGCAGGGTGTTTGGATGATTGTCACCCAGAACCTGCTTCTGTTTCTCTAGCACAATACCCATGAGCTCTTCGGCCTTCTGATGTTCTCCCAGGTTTGAGTATGAGTTGGCCAGATTATGCATGGTACCCAGGGTGTCTGGATGATTGTCACCCAGAACCTGCTTCTGTTTGTCTACCACAATACCCATGAGCTCTTCGGCCTTCTGATGTTCTCCCAGGTTTGAGTATGAGTTGGCCAGATTATGCATGGTACCCAGGGTGTCTGGATGATTGTCACCCAGAACCTGCTTCTGTTTGTCTACCACAATACCTATGAGTTCTTTGGCCTTTTGATGCTCTCCCAGGGCTGAGTATGACATGGCCAGATTACCCATGGTACGCAGGGTGTCTGGATGATTGTCACCCAGAAGCTGTCTTTGTTTCTCCAGAACAATATCATTGAGTTTTTTGGCCTCTTGATGCTCTCCCAGGGCTGAGTATGAGCTGGCCAGATTATGCATGCTATGCAGGGTGTTTGGATGATTGTCACCCAGAAGCTGTTTCCGTTTCTCCAGCACAATAGCCCCGAGTTCTTTGGCCTTTTGATGCTCCCCCGGGTTTGAGTATGAGTTGGCCAGATTACCCATTGTATGCAGGGTGTCTGGATGATTGTCACCCAGAAGCTGTTTCTGTTTCTCCAGCACAATAACACTGAGTTCTTTGGCCTTTTGATCCTCTCCCAGTTTTGAGTATGAGTTGGCCAGATTACCCATGGTACGCAGGGTGTCTGGATGATTGTCACCCAGAAGCTGTTTCTGTTTCTCCAGAACAATAACATTGAGTTCTTTGGCCTGTTGATGCTCTCCCAGGCTCAAGTATGAGCTGGCCAGATTACGCATGCTATGCAGGGTGTTTGGATGATTGTCACCCTGAAGCTGTTTCCATTTCTCCAGTACAATGCCCTTGAGTTCTTTGGCCTTTTGATGCTCTCCCAGGTGTGAGTATGAGCTGGCCAGATTACGCATGGTAGCCAGGGTGTCTGGATGGTTGTCACCTGGGAGCTGTTTTTGTTTCTCTAGCACTTCTTCCAGTAGCTTCTGAGCTTGTTTGTATTTTCCACCTTCCAAATATATTGATGCATATTGATTCCTGAAAACCAAAGCTACTTCTGCATCCATCTGCACAGCTGAGTCGACATGTGGACACAATAGCAGACTTGCCAATTGCATATCATCCTGGGGGCGTTCTGAAATAGCCATGCCAAGTATAGATCCCATGGTGGACATGCATCTTTTTGGATTGTGGACTGTTGCTTGACTCCAAGCATGCACTAATGGATGGATAGAAAAGAGCTTGTTCTCTGCATCAAAGCTAATTAATGAATAGGCTTGGACCTCATTGGTAGCATCCAAGAACTGCAAAGAGTCCCATTCACCAGTTGGCCCCAGAAAATATAAGAGGAATTCCAGAGGCTCCTGTAGTTCTCCTTCAGATAGGCTACTAGAAGAAAACATGAACTTGGATGCATAGCTGAAGATTTCCTCTGAGATTCCATTATGATGGAGGAATGAACAATGCTGCAGGAACATGGCAGCTGGTGGGGTGAGCCGGTCAAAACTCATTTGCCATGTTGTGTACACCGTCCATGCATAACCATCATGAGACTGAGCAGGCTTTTCACTGAGTAATTGTGCTTGGTTCTTTGTATAAAGAGCCAAGTAGCCATCAATATCTTGAGATTTTGATATGAATGCCCCAGCCTGAACAATTGCCAGAGGTAGATAGTGCAATGACTATGAAAGTGTTAAGAAATTGAACGAGTACCCAGGTCTAATTGTCTTACCTTCACAATTTCTGTTGCAATTTGTTCAGTATGGATTGTGGCCTTCTGTGAACCACTCTTGAGTAGCAATGCCACTGCATCTTCCTCTTTCATGTCCGACACAAGGGAATGGGATCCATAAACGCGCAGTCCTGGATTTCGAGAGGTGATAATGATATTCCCATGATTGCACTGAGGAAGAAAATCATTCAGATTGATGCTGGGATCATCCGCATTGTCAAAGAAAAGTAGCCAATCTTCAACTTTGCTGGTCAGCCACAGTAAGCCATTTTGTGGAGAATCTCCAAGGTTTCTCAGAACAGCTATGTTCTTGAGACCTGTATCAATTGTCGCAATGGTGCTGGCATCAATAAAAAAGATGACTGAGAAGCTGGAACATGGAACTGAATGAACAAACAGTTCCACAATGGATGATTAAGCTTACTGAGATGATGCTTCTGTGTGAATTTCAGAGCAATCTGTGTCTTTCCAGCACCTCCCAGTCCATGCAGGACATAAATGCATTGGGTTCCCGTGTTAGCAGTGAAGAAATCACGCATTTTGTCCAGGATATCCTGTCTGCCTTGAAAGATTCTTGATGGAGGAGGACAATGATTAGCCATTTGAGATGTCTGGATGTTGTGAAGCTGCAATGCTTGCTCTGGAGCAAGTGTGGCGTGCAAATTATGCGCAATTAACTGTCGCGTAGTGATATGCACAATGGGACCCTCCCCAGCCCCACCTGAGCCACCAGTATGGTGTGCCTGACCCCCGGGACCACCTCTGCCACCTATGCAAAATGATCAATTCCTTTCACGTCTCAAGAAAAGCAATCCCGCACCAAAAATGTAGAGTGATCGAGATTCCTCACCTGAAAGCATGATGGTGTACCAACCTTGGGAGGCCAGCATATCAACCAACTGGCAACATTTCCACAGGAGCCAGACTGACCACAAAGAACCAGAGGACTGCAGTAGTGGAGGTGGAGGACAGGGAGACGACACGCAACGTGGGAGACACAAGGACGAAGCTTCTTTTCGTGATCGGGGAGTCGAGCCCGGGTGCTGATCTTTATCCGATCTTTATCAGTGCAAACATAAATACTTATTGAAATCTTGCCCTCCCTGGGCCGAAGCTCGTCCCAGTCCCTTTCCCGTCACCCCCGGCTCCCACTCAGCCTCCAAGTCCCACATTGAAACTATTGTTGCAATGCTCGCAACTCGCGCGGTGTCAACTTCCCCACACCACAATCCCTTTAAGGTTAAGTAAATGATCATTGTATATCGGTCCCACTCTTCCACATGCCTCGTTTCGAGCCTCCGACTTCGTGAATTGGCTCGATCCTAGGTGTGTTTGCACTTTCCATCATTTTTTCTTCACTTCCATTCACTCTTTCTTCTCTGTCTTGCCATCCGCACATACCTCCTTCTGCTGATCTCAAATTTCTCCTCCCAATTCCAATGCACCCGATGCGCCCTTCCCAACCGGTGCCCATCGCTGTGTCACTTCGACGTCGTGCAACGGCATCCCGGGAACCCCTGCCAACGACTTATATCTGCACTTGTTCTACGCAGATGTGAATAATTGCAGGTGTGATTTACTGTATGCACGGTACTTGTGAACTGCAAGGCAATTTATTGTACTTGCAGATCACGAGTACCGTGCGTACCCTGTACCTCTCCTTTACCTCGGCTGATTATTTTCTACGTACTTAGTCCAATTTTTCAACCAGCGTCGTCCCAAGTGGCACGTCATTATGTGTAGATTTCGGCACAGAGATTTAGGTTGATCGTGAGGGTGAGTGGTGAAAGCCGAGCAGAACGGAACAAGCGACCGAAAGGGCTGATGACTAAGACCAACCCGCACCGTGCAGCCAAACTCACCGACTGACTCCTCTGGCTCCCCCGCTCCCGCACCGTCTCCTTCAGCGGCCTCAGCGCGCTTCCCATCCCAACGTCGTTGTCCGCGTCAACGGCACAACAGCACTCTCTCTCAACCTATCTTTAAACTAATATCGTTCAAGCCTCGAGTTTGATCATGACACACTGCCCGCCGAACGACTAGTGCTTACGGTTGCCAACAAGTCCCAGCTTTGACAAAGCTTTTGTAGCCGTTGATTTGCAAAGCAGCTGCTGATGCAATCGTTGATGGAGAGACCCCAGACCACCCCGTTGAAGAAACATTGAGCGGGCTACCGTTCGACGCGCCTAGGCTGTCCGTCGCGTCCCAGGCGGGTGTAAAAGCGAATGAGCGATCATTTGACGCGTCTGTAGCGCGTCGGTTGTAATTTAAATAACCTCTAAGGTCTGGCACGGACTGCTGTTCAGGCGGGTCCCGGCAGAAATTGGCCTTAGTTTAGCCCTCAACTTGAACAGTCTTATGCTATCAAAGTTGAAACAAGTTGAGTAATACAATCGTAGGGAGCCAAAAGAGATGGGTTGCGGCGAGAGAGTCGAAGGGAAGCATTGGAGGCGCTAATATTCCCTGTGATGAGCTGGAAATAATATCCAGAACAAAACATGAGCTCTGGTGTCACTTAATATCCTTCACACTCCACGTTTGGGTGAAGGTATCTCACAAACGGATTTTCTTTCCCAGTCTCTCTTTTGGTCTGGTCTGACTCGTGATACAGGCCCACACCGGCGTTGTACCATCATCTGGTGGTGATCTTTTCTTCCACTCAACTCTCCCTTTTACAATTTTCTCGTGTTCACAGTTTTGATCTCGGATAGTACGCAACGAAGTAGTCCAGACATCTGGGCATGATGAATTGCCGTTTGAGGAGCCTTTTCTGGTCACGTCAAATCTCTGCAATTCAACTTGGTATGTGTCACTCACACCGGGGGCAATCACCGTGGAAGGCATTTCTCAGCTTCCGGCAAGGAAGGTGTGCAGGAAGCTGCACCCTGGCATGTGTCTTCCGACAAATCATTCCCATGGGTCACATGAATGGCCGGCAATGCGGGGATCATTATGCGGCTTAGACCCGGCACGTAGGCACCGTTTCCAGGCACTGTAAAAAGGTGAAGCACTTCTCTGGAGTGCCCCAAAAGCGCTCCATGAGAGTGCCCCAACACCGCCTCTGGAGTGATTCGAGGCACTCCAGCTGGAGTGCTTTTGCGCATATCCGGCGCGCCGGAAGCGCTCCATTGGAGCACCTTAAGGCACTTCATATAAGTGCCTTTGCCACTCCACTCGACCAGCCTATTTCTCTCCATTGCTTCATCGTATTTATTCAGTAATAGGAACCATATATATTGCACACTGTACTACTACATCATCCAGCAACAACCAGTAACCCAGAGCAGTAACTCACCGCCCAATCGAAGTCGCAACTGCGAAAATCTGTCAATGAGATGAAATGACGCATGCGAGAGAGAACTGACCTCAAGCTTTTAGGGGGACATCTTTGGTTCCTCGAGTTGTAACCACAATGGGAGTTATTGAAACGGAATAGCATGAATTGGGTTGAAGAAGTCAGTGACCCAGGAAATTTAAATGATTTAGGCGGACATACTTTGGTTCGTCGGATCTCAAACCACGTTGACAATGATATGGGCTATGAAAAGGGAATTAACTATACCGTTGAATAGCGTAGCTAATGTCGGTTACCTCTGGTAGCAAAAGTTGTGGATGAGTGCAAATCTGCTTCTAGTATAAAGGGAGCAATAAGTCAATAGTCGAAGGATTCAAAGAAAAACTTACCGTTACAAAGGTGAAGGCGCAGAAAATCAATGTAGAATTCATCAACTCTGAGCCCGGCCGCGCGGCAGAGCCAAAGAAGAAGAGCAAGTATGTAGAAAAGTGAAATTCGATCGTTGAATGAACCCGTCGCGCAGCGGAAGAGGAAAAATACGGCACTTTGAAGCGAGATGAATCAGTGCTAACCCAGCGAATGTCGGCAAAATGTGCGTTCTTTGAATAAAGGTGCCGCGCAGCGGAAGGGAAGAAAAAAAAACAAGTCTTCGGTTCACTGAGATTAGGATCCTATAGCTGCGTCGTTAGTCTACATAAGTATGGATGGGATGAGTACAAGAGCCACACTTGAAGCAAAAAAAATGCTCGATGTGGCCACTCGACGGACAAGCAATACATTGTCTCGGCGCTATGACATCGTGCGGGATGCCGAATAACATGAGAGGACTTCGGAGGGTGGTGGCACGCCGGCATGGTAATGTGGTCGGATATATGTCGCCTCGGGGAATATGGGGTCGGTCGGCGGACGTCCAGACCTGAAGAGGTTGAAAAATGGTCAACTGTCAAACTAAGGACCAGAGAGCAGTGGCAAGTACACGCACCTAAGTCATCAACTGGTCCCAAGAGCTTGAAGCGGCAGGGCCACGGCTGGTGGAATACCATGTGGTTGCTCGGCGGAAGTCGATATGTCGATGCTAGCACGAAGGATTGTAGTACCGAAGAATACTGGAGAATATAGGTCAGTAACGCATCCGCAGAGAAGTAAAGGGAAGAGACTGGTGTGATTGCATGTGCAGGTGCCAGCTCCAGGTGCTGATTCTAGGCACGGCACTCATGGAATCGTGGGAGGAAAAGGAGGAGGAGAAGGGAGGAAGGGACACGGCAGAATTGGGGAAAAAAGGATGTCATGGGAATGAGACGACGGACGAACCTGCAATGTGCAATTCTCCTCTAAGGATTTCGTTTTTCCTGCTCTTCACTCGCCACAGGAACCCTACAGGGCGGTACAAACTCTGTCTGAACCGCCACGAGTAAGCGCGTGCAGCTCCAAGATAACGGACATTGTACTTACGCATAGATGGTAATTCTGCTGGCAAATCTTCAATCTCAGGTGAAAGTGAGGGCCGCTGCATGATTGCTGGTGAGCTCAATGGACCCAGAAAGAAAGAAATAGACCACTTACACGTCCTTGTTGGTGGAAACCATTCTCAGCCGTTACTGGTCGAGAGAAGCCAAAAAGCGTGTCATACCACGGCCAGGGGAGTCAGGGCATGTATGGTGGACCAAGAGGAAGGCTCTGAGGGGCTCAGAGGGCGGGGGACGAACGAACGACGCGAGGATGTGGTGGTAGGAGGCAAAGGCAAGCGAAGTAAATATCAACAAACAACGTGCACGTGACCACCGCTAGCCTTTGGCGCTCCCTCAAATATTCCACCGGTGACACGGGGGCGACTTTGAGGTATAGAAATACAGGGGAAATGTTGTAAATAATGCCTTGAATATTTGTGGGATGTTTCATGCGACCTCCCACGTTTTACTGAATATTTAGTCTCACGCCCGCGTTGTACAGAAGCAACAAGATTTCTTCGTTCGAACGGCTACTAGAAATACACATCACATGCAGAGTTGATAGAGGGATACAGCCGCAGCAGGGGAGCACTTGGGAGATACAAATAATACCATATCAGGACACAGCAAACGGTCATTTAGGGAAACATTTATCTGCGAGTCGATCAGCCACACAAGAATCCTAGAAGAATAGAATTACCCTCTGGGAGCTGTCTGTCGAGTCGTACGACGGCAGGCGAGTTCAGGCTGGGACTCCGGCTTCGTAGGCGGCTTGGAGGAGCTTTTGGGGGCTTTAGCGGGCGCCGGGCCGGACTGAGAAAACAAAGATCAGCTGAAAATAATAACGAAGGATGGGAAGGGATGGGAGGTATCACCTTCGGCTTCTTCTCCTTCTGCCCCACCGAGGGCTTTGGCTTCTGAGTTGACAGTGGTTTCTCGACCGGCTTCGCTGACTTTGGTTTCTCGACCGCTTGCACCTTCTTTGACTTTGATTTTGGGGGCGGCTGGAAGTTGTCAGCTATAAAATGCCGAGAAAACATAGAACAACTCACGGGTGGCGGGTAGTCGTTGAGACTTATTTTCCTTTGCTTCGGTGGCTAGGGGGAGGTGAATCCAGAAAAGTTTACTCTTAAAGGTAAGAGTTACTGACCAGGAGTTTAAGCTGTTTGCGAAGTCGTGGTGGGGCTTGTGGCGAGTGGATTGGGGAAAGAATATCCACTTTCTCGGGCGCATCGGCGTTGAATAGAAGACCATACTGTTGACTGAGTTGTAAAATATTGACAGCCTCATACAACTCAATCTCGAGATCTTCAGCGATCAGTGAAGCCGCAACGTGGGGAATGAGTATAAATTTAGTAAACTTGGTCGGTGAGATCAGGTTGGATTCGTCATCATATTCGTCCCAGTTGTTGGGGGTGTCGATGAGGGAAGAAATTGTTGCAAAGAGCCGGTTTTCTATACAGTCTTCGTCCTCGTCTACCTCCTGTTCAATGTGCTTGAGTGTATGCGTGATAATGGCAAGTCCTCTAGGTCCGAAACTAGGTACATGAGCACGTTTCCTCAGCAAGCGATGATTGACTCACTATCCACAGCCCAGATTGGCCGAAGGAAACCGAGATGAAGTACGAGAAAACGCCCAGACCTTATAGTCAATCTGCTTCAAGGTGCGCCAGATCGGAGACTTGTTGAGGGAATTACTGTTCGAGGAAAGGTGTTTTAGTTCATGAGAAATCGTCAGGATGCGGGCAGGGAGTTTATCAAAGTCAATGTCGAGTGGCCAATCAGCACTCTCAGCTTCCGCTAGACACCTAGAACGTTCGTTCTTTGTGCGAAGAGCTTGGCAAATCTGCGCTGTTAGTTCGATGCAGCCCGCCGCACTAGGCCCATCGGCATCGACGAGTTCTTGTCGTTGAATGAATAATTGGACAATAGAATGGGGGACGGGATTGGAAACCAGATCCTTGCAGTTTGGGGCTGGACAACAAACGGGAATTGGAGACAAAGTGGTTTTAGACTGACGACCTTGTCAGAGGAAGAGTAAGCATGGAGCCTAGCAAAGCATGTACCTTTTTCGCCAGCGGTGGCGCTTGCTCTGGCGCTGAGTCGGGTACTTTCCGCTTTTTCTGAGAACGAGGGTTGACGTGGGAGCGCTGGGAAACAATATCAACATACCGGAGACGGGGAGGCCGGCACTTTATTTTTTGGCTTCATTTTGTACAGAGGCTTTGGTTGAGGACGCTACAAGAAGTTAGTATAGATGCGCGGAGTTGACCAGTACACATACATTGAGTTCCGGGACAGGCGGTTTGGTCTTCGGTGGAATATTTTCCTAAGTATGAGGTCAGCAAATGTCGCCCGTGGTCTTCAAGAAACGCACCTTTGACTTCTTCGCATTAATCAGCGTCGAGGGCGCTGGAGACCAAACCATTTTCGCTCCCGTGCCTTCTGCGTCATCCTCCAGATCGAAGATGTTCTCGAGGGCATCCTCATCCAGTTCCGCATACTCAGCTGATTCCTCCACCTCCTCCGGCACTTCACCGACGTCTTCGTCATCCTCAATCTCGATCTCCACCTCCTCCGAATCCGAATCCACGGTATCATCCCCAACTTCCTCCTCGACACTCGTGTCATCATCCTCGTCTTCCCAGTCGTCGTTGTCATTCGCTTCTGCCGCTCGCTCCTGGCGCGTTCGCAATTGTACTTGTCGCTGTTATTGAGCAGGTACTGTTTAATAAAGTCGCGGATGGGCCACCCGCCATGGAACCGTTGGAAGTATTTGTTTTCACGCATAATCTAGTAGTGTAAAAAGTGAGCCGACATCGACAGTAATTTCAGCAGACTTATGATTTGAATAACCTTCTCGAGTCTTGCAGGCTCTTGGTTCTTGATCGTTGTCCCCGTGCGAAGAAAGCGATTGGCACAATACCGGACGATGCGCTGCACCACAAATTAGAGCAGTCGGATGAGCGCATCAATATGCCCGCGCACCATTAATCTGTTATACCAAGACTTATTCTTGTTGAGACGCATGGCGAAGGATAGTTCATAGCCTCCACGCTTGCCCGCTTGACCCTTGGGCCGCGGAATGAGGTTCTTCGAGATTGCCTTGGATTTATTCGCGGCAAGGGCAACCTCTTTTGTTCTCGTCAGAATTTGCCGTATTGCAGTCCATGTCATGCGTACTCAGTTGCTTGTCCTTTTCTTCGACCCTGTTTTTGCAAGAAAAGGATTTGTTCTTCCATGCTGAGTGATTTGGCCGAAGGCGCCATTGGTGGGAGGAGGAAGAAGAGCCGGTGTGACATACGCGTTCTGCACTATGTTTTGATCTCAGCCTTTCTTTGAGGACGCGCCACGCAAAAACTGAACTTCACACAGAAAGATTTCCAGCTGAAGACTGGGGATAGATGTTCCAGCTGAATACTCTGAACAATGAACCAGAAAAAAAGATATCAAGCCAAGTTGGGTGCGACGTGAGTTAAGTTTGACCACCAACTCACTCGCCCCAAACTGCAGCCCTCTACCTGTAAAATAAATTAGCCGTACCCTAGAGTTCTCAATAACAGAATACAAGCATATTGTTGAATGCCGAACATCCCCGAGATGCCCGAGTTCAACTTCTACTCGTGAAAGGAATCGTAGAAGGTAGACGAAGGTTCCTTGAGCCAAAAGGTACTTGAATACATAATTCTGTGGGCCATTAGAGTTGTACAAGGATCTAACAAGCCGTGTGAAGGCGAATTCGATGACTTGCTATAGAAATGGAATGTAAATATAACTTTGTCTGAGCATGCGTTATGCGGCAGAAATCGAGAGGAATTCTGGTTAGAATAGTTTTGGCTTGCTCCTCATATACTCCCTGACACCCACAATTTTTCCTAGGTCCGGTGTACCGTTACTAAAGGGCCCCATAACTCGCGCGAACCGTTGAGTGAGATCACAATTTGATGATGGTTGAATATTAACGTTGAATGTCGATTCGTTCTCATTCGTTCTCGAGTCGAAGAACACCTCCCGCATTGAAGAATGTCATTCTGGACAATCAATGTGAGGCTTCAAATTTTCCTGGTTTGTTCCACAGAGCCCCCATGATGAGGAAAATTACCAAGTGAATAGAAAAGAAATCACTTGGCTTCAAGCTTGTGATTTAAGACAGGGAATTTATCATTCAAAATTTCGCTGCTCTGGCTTCAAAGCCCAAGACTGAACAAGTCCCAAGGGATGGCTATCTAAATCCACAGAATTGGACTTCACCCCTCGACCCAGCAATCAAACATCTTTGAGTGCACCAGGAAAAAAACCAGATTTATTCGTCAACCATCTCGAGTGCCTCGGGGTCAATGTAATCTATTGATGGGACGAACTCGGGCTTCACGGACCCAGGGCCTCGATCAACTATACCCCAATTTCCGCGCGTTTGAATCCGGCCGACAACAGCTACAACTGTTTGGATGTCTGTGACAATGGTGGCCATCATCCTAGAGTGTGAGACGATTCCGGCTGTTGCATCCTGCCCGTCCGTGCTGCATGGGGTTATCACTGCAAGCAACCGAGTCTCACCGGAGAACTCTCCCCACATTTTACCGTTGGGCACCTCACACACAAGCACCTCCTCCAGTCGACCGTAACAGATCTGGATTTTCCATCGTGTTTCCCTGCGCTGACCGATCTTCACAGAGACTTTAATCTGGACCTCGTACTGCAACAAGATCTGAGATTAATAGGCAATTCTCGGCATGATATTCCACTTACACGAACATATGATGCATTTCTTTTGGGAGTCGCTCCCCTCCGTGAAGCAGAAGCAGTCCGAATGGAATCCCCACAAACAATGAGAACTTTACCCCAGCTCACCATGACGTCGGAAAGAAGCGGAAGGATACTGTTGATGGGTTTGTCGAGGACGGATGCAAAGTAGCCTGTGATTCGACGCCGCAGAGTGTCGTCAGGAGTGTACGATTTGCGGCAGGGAACTCGGAGGACGGTCTGCGGGTCTAAGACTGTATCAGCTAAAATTTAACCGGAAATCAAGAAACTTACAATGTGGATACATCTTCTCTGACCCCGACGGACCACTTGAACGTTGACCAAAAACTTTCAGCTCGTCCTCCAAATCGTAGCGCACCCCGAGTTGTTCGAGGTGCGCATAATTCAAGACACGATTGTTGAGGTTTGCCCATGGGTGTACCTTTGATCGCAGGCCGCTCTTGAGGAAGCCGCAGTAGCGTTCCATGTAGAATGTCCACGTCGTCCAGGACGGGCCACACCAGCGCGTGTCCGGGACAACATGAACTAGTCCATGGGCCACCAAGAGGCAGACGCTGAGGCGATCTTTGGTATACTGGTAGTAATACCTAATTATTCTGAGTCAATAACATTGGATACCGACGATGAGCGAAATTCAGGACCTTTCGTAGTCTTCCATCCAGGTAATTATTCGTTCGTGGAGATCATCGAGTTCGCCGTCGGTGGTGAGTCAGTGACAAACTGGATGCATGTTTTGATTATCCCGGACAGCTCGCATGCGTGCTTATGACATTTGGGATCAGGAAATCGATTTTCGAGGAGGATCGGCATCATGTACACAAACCAAAAGCACCAAGCTTTGGCTGTGAATTTCCCTGGGCCGGCGGCGAGCGAGCGACAAAATCGGCCGGAATATCCTTCATTGCGTCCGCTGTCTCCTTCCAAATCTCCTCCCACACCTCCTCGGATATCTCATAATCTTTGCTACCTGTATCGAGCCCCTTGAATTTGCCACTCCAAAGCTTGATAAGATTCGGAATGTCGTTCTCAAAGAAAAGGTGCATTATATCCCACGGATAAGAGTGCGCGAGATCGAGAGAGCCTACCCGGCGCAGTGTCGGCAGGCCCTTGATACCGTGGTACTTTGCGGGTTGCTCGGCATATCCAACAGTTCCCGCAGCCTGGATCTCGTGAATGACCTCGAGAAAGTGCTCGTGGGTGCGTAGAGGCAGGTCGCGCGGATCCCATGAGGCTGGTTCTCCATCAGCATCGCGAGGAGCTGAAAGAGGGACATAGTAAATAGTCGGCGCGCCGCCGCGAACACCCTTTATCTGGCACGACCGGCATGGACTAAGGCTGCTATGTCCCTTGATGTTCATCATTTTCTCGATGGCAATGATATCGCCGTGACCAAAGAGGGCGTAAGCGTGGAGGTCGAATAGTTCGTGAGTGGAGGAATTGTACGCCTCAACCCCAAACGCAAGCTGAGCGAGTTCGTCGTCCAAAGGCACAAGGAAGCTGTGCATATCCTTTGGCGGGTGAGGCCCAGGAATAACACCGCACGAGATCATGTCGCGGAGATGTGTACGCTTCTCTGGGAAGACATTGTAATTCTTGACGACAATTGGCGTTGCCGAGGGCCCTTTCCGACGTCGCTCGAAGAGGAGGTATGAATCGGTGTAGACAGAGGGTGCCATGTCGTGCTTGCCAGAAAAGTAACAGTGCGGTAACTCCTGCCCATCGACAGTGACATTTTTCTTGCAGAGATTTCTATAGTGCTGTCCATCGAAGGTGTCCGAAATTGTACCAGGAACGTGCTGGTAATTGTGTCGATACAAGAGTTCCTGGACTTTCTGAGGATTATTGAAATAGCCCACGAGACGGGGAATGAGCGGGAGGTAGCAGAACAGCCTCCGGGGACGTCCGTCTGCTGCGAAGCGCGGCTCACGGCATGGTTTGAATCGGCAGTGAGTTAGCTCCGCATGTTCGCCGGTGAAAGCCATGCAAGAATTGACACAGCAGTGATATCATTGGGGTTCTACGCCGGAAAGAATGGTGATGCGATGGATCATTACCCAGTGCGAGCTGATGTCAAGTTTGTGTCGGAAAGCATATCGCATCTGCGCGAACGCAAGGAGGGGCATTGTCGACATCATTTTGAGGACAAACGCGCGTATGTTGTCTCGGTCTTTATCCGACAAGATATTGTTTCCTGGATCAAATTTCGGCGTGGGCTGACGATTTGGGGAGGGCGACACGCACAGACGTCCCACAACTCGATCTGCTCCTCCTATCCGAGAGTTTCTTCCAACTCTGAGCCGACATCCCAAGATTCCGCATCTTCATCGGGCGCAATCATCTCATCCAACTCGCGCATCATCTCCTCGCGACTAACTACGTCAATCCGGTCCTTGTCCTCGTCAAATACATTCCACTCATCGTTCTCATCGGGCTCAAACTCGCTCTCGGGGTCCGACATCACTGAGTCGTCGTCTTCGCCTATTTCTTCGCCAGTGAATGAACCGCGGATTGGTGAAGACATATATAATAGAGGGGTATCTTGCACGTCATCATCCTTGTCGGATACTTCGTCTACCTCCATGAATGTGTTGTCAGCGGTCCGGCGGCGGGGAGGTGATATCAATTTAGATCGGAGGAGGGGATTACCCTGCTTGTAATGGAGCTGCCGTCCGCGCTTAGACAAGAGCTCGCCGCAAGTAGGTCGACAATAGCAGTGCTTTTTCTTGGACACCATGGTCGTCGGCCGAGGAAGAGTTGGTCGAATGATCCGGTCGAGCACCCAGAATCTGTGAGCTGACAAAGCTTTCCTCACAGATTCTGCGTGCTCGAAGGTGCACGGACCACCGTCGGGCCGGTTTAGCCGCACAGAAGATACTCGTTGGCGGGCTCGCAACGATATTTTCATGTGCGGCTGTTGGGCACGGAGGGGTTTGGAAAGAAGATCTTGATTTGAATCCAGAAATGGCCCGGACTGAAATATGGTGGCCACATAGACATGGTTTGAATAAAAGGAGTTCGTCTTGGAGAAGGCCCAGCCAAGATGTAATTATGTCAGAAGCTGGCATGAGGCCGTCCCGCCAGAAGATGACTCGTCAAGTTGGATTCTGGAAGCAATAAAGAACTGAACGGAGAAGCAAGCCAAGAAGGACACAGAAATTGCCCAAGACAGTCAGGTTTGAAGTGAAATCCAACTGAATTGAAGCAGCGACTAAGGACGCGAAAACGGGCGAGCGTCGTGGGTGTTGGGAAGAAGCAAGACTCGGACGATCATCACAGCCACGGTGATCGCACTGTTGGATCGGCCATTACGGAAGGAGTGCCCGAAAAGCACTGCAGTGAAGGGTATAAACTGGGAGTGCCCACAGCAGCACTTCATCGGAGGGCCTGGAGCAGGAGTGATCTGAGGGACACTCTATAAGAGCTCCTATACTGGGAGTGTTTGGAAAAGCACTCCAAAAGAGCGCTCGGACTAGTCTCGCAAACAGACTCTATATACTTTTTGTGAAGATAGTCGTTCACACGTATATAGAGTCTTGGACGTATTATACAGCTCCAAAGAGAGGCGACATTTGATGCGGAATAATCATTTCGGCTTGATGTCGGTGCCCTATATGGCAAGTCCTGTGGGTCACATGCACGTCGGATCAAGCACGCGATCAATTCTCATCGCGCCGTGAAAAATTCCTGTGGGCGGAAATTTACTCAATATATTCAGTTTTTTTTGGATTTGCACTCCAGAAATCAATTCCTAGGTGCAACCCCGCAGAGACTTTCGTAGGGGCGATATAGAACTCAGGGTAAGGTAACTTTCCTAATTAAGAAAACCTTCTAAATTGGGTTAACTCTTGATGGATGTCGCCTCTCCACGGCAAGGCGTATCAAGTCCATGACTACGCTCGGACAGGCCCTCCGAAAGTATGACATCCGTGGGAGTGTCGAAATTCTGCCTGAGCACTTCAATTAAGTGCTTTTACTTTTCACAGTGTGGCCACGATAGGGTCTTGGAGACGCGGACCTCTGGCGAATCCTTGGTGGGGTGCCGTCTTTTTTTTTTTTTTTTTTTTTTTTTTGTGGAGCGTTTAAGTAGCTTGGGAGTAGCAGAACTGCTTATGCAGAACTCTCCTTCCATGTCCGAGTCATTTCTGACCCAAGGACACTTCCGGACCGACCTAGTCGTCATACTCCTATAGCCCGCTATTTTTGGAGGCCTCGGACTTGGAACCTGGCCAGAGAGGAATCGTACACCCGAGAGGAAATGCGCAAACGCACTTATGCCCGATTTAATCGCGGCACGTCGTGTGGGGCTTTGCAGTCTCCTTGGCTCAAGAGACTGGGGGAGTAATCCCCCCTAGCCCCTATCATTGCCAATTCATCAACCGATACCCACCAAAACCTCGGCCTCCCGCGTCCACTCTTTGGGGAGGTTCACCTCGTTCTTCAGAACTTTGACCCAGGTCTTATGGACCAGGTCTTTCTTTATTGCACGCTTGCCGTATTTTCCTGCGTCGGTCAGCGCGCAGTCGAGTTTGAGCCTTATGTTCATTGTTCTCAACCAGCGGTTGTGGATTTCGTCGTGGCTGGCCGGGGGTTCCGTCTTTGCTTGGCCGAAATCTGCGGAGTATTGGATGGTCCAGCCTGCTTGCCCTGAGGCTTCGGCTTGGTCAGTTTCTTGCGGTTGCGGGGAGCCTTTTCAGGAACCACAGGAACGTTAGGTTGCTGCTCCATTTTGAAGTAAAGTCGTTTCCTTTGCGGCTCGCCCGCCTAAAGTTGTTGCAAGTGGTTGGTGTGATCAGGAACACTTCAAACTGCTGTGAACAAAGATTCTTTGCTCAATGTCGATTCCCCTACTCGGCGACTTTCCTCAACTCGCTGATCTTTGGAGAGGAGGAAAGAGAAAGGTGGGTTCGTACGTAATTCGCAATGCGGCAATTGATCGCCGTGTTGAACCTCTCTCAAACCACCATTGTCTCAAACTCGAGCTGCGTGTGCGTCGAGCGTTGAAAGGCTTCATTCCACCCTTACATGCAGACAACGACTTTCATCTCCCAGTGGCTTGACGCCGGACGTTTGGAGCGACCCTCGCGTACCTTCAAGCTGCAAGCGCTTCCATGTAGTTCCATGTGTTGCACCCGATGCTAGTCTGTTGCTGGTCTCCAGCTTGGAGCGTCATTTCCACCTCAAGTTCGCCCGAAATCTGGCTTTCTCAAGCTCAAACCAATATCTACTTGAACTCTTGTCCCAACGTTTCAGCGGCTCCCGGCCTCCTATCTAGCGATTACCTGTGCTTACTAGCGACATTCATCCTCAGCAACTCTTGTAGCCAGATATCCACTGGAAACTCCTGCGCTCCACTAGTCATTCAATGGCAACAGTTCCCCAGCGCCACATACAGCGTCATCTTTCAACTTTCTAGGAACATTTCTTCGCAGATTCTGCCATACCTGCGAATCTTGATGCACAACCGTCCCTGTTGAATATTTCAATCTCGGTCTTGACATCTCCATCGGGGTTCTTGGTTCGAGTTTCCTCCGACGTTTTGATAGTGGCTGTAGTCGGCGTCGTGTTCGATGCCATACGCTGTGCCGCGTGGAACACGGACTTCCCTACCTGCCGAGAAATGCTCTTGTGGAGGTCTTGTGCAGCATTGATTGCTGCAATACCCTCCGCCGCCTTAATCTTAATTAGACTTTTCAAATCCAGGGAGGATACCATGAACTCCTGGTTCAAAATCTGGGCCGCCCAGCGACGGAACCGTTTTTTTTGGAACCACAACCTCCCTGTTGTCAATACTTAATCTCTCGTCAAACGACCGATGAAAGAAGTTTTGGAACACTACATGATCCTGTGGACGTGAATCCTGCCCGTCTCCCTGTCGATTCATTCTCCGAGCACTCCCTCGAATGGTTCCGAGGTAATTCAACACTCACTTGAACTTGCTGCGGGGATAGGTTCTATATAGGCGTCAGCCCTATCTGCTGGCTTGGCAAAAAAGCATCCGGAAATCAATGTACCCGGATTTCAAGGTGATATCCCTTTTGCGAATGATATCGAATCCCTTCGACCTTTCTGCGTTCGAGCTTGTCTCGAAATCCTCTACATTTCGCGCCAATTTTCTCACCGTTCGATTCCTCTCCATGTGTTTTCGTTGTGTGCTGATTGCCGCCCGCCCTGCGTCATTGCAACTGCGTTCGGAGTTGTTTTCGTTCCCAAGGTGGCACCATCATAACTTTATTGAATCCGAGGTTGCGAAGGTGCTTCGTGGGTCGTTTTTCGTACTCACCGCACGAGCAGCGCCCACCAATCATGCGCATTATTTTCGTTTGAATTGAGCCGCGTCGAATGGCGACTGGGTGAATATTTGAGAATAAATCCACGTGACTTGTGTTTGTTTGGAGTGCCTGAATTCAACAAACCTTTACCCTTTGCTCTCGCTGTTCAAGGTTCTGTCGAAGTCTACGGTTCTTCTCCTCTTCGCACCACCACACAACCTTCCCTCGGCCCTAGTCCAAATTTTCGGCATTGTTCGTGAGGAGTCCGTGAGGCAACAAAAACGGAATTTCCGGCCATTATGCCCCCCCGCGGAAACAATGAAGGACTCGACTTCACTCCAATCGTAACCCACTATCTCTTCCTTCTTACCAGCATTTTGGCCATCGTCAGTTTCCGCTAGTTGACTCGTTCCGAGTTGCACAAACTGAAACATATATCTTTCTGCAGGTAGCCTGGTTTATTGCTTTCATTTCCCAAGCAGTCGCAACGGCCCAGTGTAAGTATTGGCCAGAATTACCGTTATATGTGCTCACAGCGCTCAAGTTGGGAACGGCGATGTCGGGACCCTATGGTTCGCGATCTGGCTCCAATTAGCCTTAATTCTCGGCGTCTTGTACACACTCGCAACGGACTCGATAGCAATGCATCGCTTCCAAATATCTACTTTCGGCGCCGTCGCAATCGTCTTCGCCGTCTCAGGTGTCCAGCAAGGCATCTTCACCGGCCGCGGTGCCCTTGACGCAATGTCCGCCGGCTGGCTCCTCCTCGCCATGGTCGACATCCTCTGGGTGCTCTACTTCACTGCCGAAGAGGATTCTCTCGTTCTGCACCTCTTCAACCTCCTAGGCACTGGCGGCCTCACGCCCCCTTCACGACGCCGACGGACTCGCGCGCAGTCTTCGGCTCACGACATGTCCGGAAACGGCTACGCCACGAACTACGCCTCGGGCGGCGGTATTGGGTCGCACGATATGGCATACGACACCAAGATTGGCAGCGGGATGGGCAGCGGGATGGGCAGCCAGACCGCGGGCATCAGGAGCCAAAATAGCTTTGGCGGTGCCAGCGAGGGCGGTGGGCTGGGAACGCGCAGTTTGGGTACGGGCGCTGCGGGGAGCATGTCGAATATCCCGCAAAACGGCGGCGGCGGAGGGCCCGGATCTATAGGAGGCGCGGACACTAATGGTCCAAGCTCACCGCTGATGGCCGGCATTGGCTCGCAGCCTACTGGCGGTACGGTCGCCGGCGATGACGCATACCAATACAAAGCGAAGGCTCTGTATGCCTGTACGTCCCTTCATGCTGCGCTTTTTTACCCGGAGGCACTGACATGCTGCGCTTTTTAACAGACAGCGCCTCTGCAGACGATCCAAATGAGATATCGTTCAGCAAGGGCGAAATCCTGGACATCGTGGACAAGCAGGGCAAGTGGTGGCAGGCTAAGAAGGCCGACGGATCGGTTGGCAGTGCGTATTGCTCACTGTTCTCCCTAACGAACGCTAACTCTTCCTCTCCGCAGTTGCACCATCCAATTACCTCCAGATTATCTGAGCTTGTCCCTAATGTACTGGTAGATCCATATTTACGACCACCATCTATCTACTTATGACCCCATTTTACCCATTGAGCAGAATCTTTAATGGAGACAGTGTTGTACATAACCTAGTTTCATAGTTCTCTTTCCTGGCGGGTTATTCGCCGGTCGCTGTCTTCGCTGTGCCTCTCCCTCTTTTTTGTCTCATCTATTCCTCTATACCAGTGCACTCATTCCGTATCGGTATGTAGCATATGCGCGTTCGGGCGAATTGCAAGTCATGTACATATTGCAATCCATCTCCTGAAATCGAGAATACGATCGACTGTCAGCACTGGTGTGCGGCTGGTTCAAGCCTATGCTTTTGACGAAATTACGCCCAAAAGATATCCACGATTGGACGCGAGGATTTTCATCTCAATCTCAATCTTCTTACAAGAAGTTCGCCGCATAAACCCAATAAACAAATAACATTCGACAATATCGTACGCAGCGCACTGAAACTCATGCAGGCGGCTGCGGGAAGTTCGTCAATTGCGCGGCGGTTCCGGTCAAGGTGAATGCGTGCGTGAGTTGCTGTGGGACGTCAAGACTGAGGGTATATGATCCAGGGAAGAGCCACGCGCTCCCCGTCACATCTGTCCTCGCGATTGACCCCAAAGTGACTTTTAGCTGCGTGGTGGTCGTTGCGCCCGCCGCCACACCGTGGACCCGCGAGTACGAAATGAGTTCCTTGATGGGATGCGGCGCCGGCCCTGCCGTGCTCGACACAAAGAGCAGCGACACAAAGTCCGACGCGACCGTGCCCGTGTTGTGTACGCTGACGCTGAAGGTGTCAAATACGCCCAGATCGAGGAAAGGCGCACTCCCTGCGTTCGCGACGAGCGTCGCGATGCTGTAGGTCGTCGCCGGCGCGGTCTGGAACGCGAGGGCGAAGGTGGTGTAATGGAGACCGGTGCCGAAGGGATACACGGTCTCTCCGGCGTACCACTTGTACGTGCGTCCGGGATTTCCAGTTGTAGTGTTTGGTCGAAGGTTCATGTCCGACATTGCGACGTGCGATGTGTAGGTAGCGGGATACTGAGTGAGCGGCAGCCGCCCGGCTGGGGCCACCTTCCCTCCTGAGTCAAGTTTAGCAACGACCGGACAGTTGGGGTGGAGAGAGGAGCGCACGGATGATATCAAACAACGCAGTTCCACCGCTCTGTCCTGGGTAACCTGCCCAAAGTATCGCGCCGACCTACAAAGGAGAAAATTCGATAAATATGCACCGCTCAAGCGAATATAACTTACTCCGGCGTTGGCCTTGAGTGCCGTATTGTCGACCTGCCCACCACCAAACTGGACGACGACAAGCGGCTTCCCGACGGCGGCGAGCTGTTGAATGAGATTCAACTGCACACCAGGCCAGGTAATGCTCGAACGATCAAGCCCCTCAGCCTCGACCGTGTTATCCAGTCCACCGGCGTAGACGATGGCGTCTGCTGCCTCTGCAGCGGCGACAGCGGCCGCGAAGCCGCTCGAGTCCGTGCCGGATATCGTCGTACCCGGGACGAACGTAACACTGTACCCGGCAGCGATGGCGCCCGCCATAGGGCTAATGAGGAACGGCGGGGTGCCGAAGTAATTTCCTTGCATGGCTACGGTCGCATTGGCCGATGGTCCAATGAGCGCGATCTTGAGCCCGGCCTTGAGCGGAAGGGTATTGCCGCTGTTCTTGAGAAGCACCATACCCTCCGCAGCGACATTGTACGCGAGAGTCTGCGCAGCAGAAGTGCTGACATCGGACCAGCCAAGCTGCCGGTACGGCTGCGAGGCCGCTGGGTCGAAGTATCCGGCACTAAGTACGAACAGTAAGTAACTTCAGCCTCGATCAAGCGCCATCCAGCTCACCGCACGAGCGAGGCATACTGACGGACAAGCGCGTTCGAGATATCCGCCTGTGTGACGAAATTTTCATTCCGGGCGTTGAGGAGGTTGACGCTGAATGTCGTCCCGCAGTTGATATCGGTGCCGGCCGTGAGAGCATCCCCCGCAGCCTCCTCGATCGTGCTCGTGAAGTCATGGGTTGCAAAGATATCCGAAACGGCATCGCAGTCGGAGACAACCCAGCGGTCATCAGCGAAGCCCCAATAGTCGCGCAAGATAGTTTGCAAGAGGTACGAGTTGGCGCACGATGGGACCCCGTTCACAGAGTTGTAACTGCACATCACTATCATTCCAAGAAATTTTGAGCTTTGGGTAGAGGGTCTGTTGACAAGGCTAACCTGATGCGACTCTGGTGGAGGGAAAGTGAATTAGACGGGAAGATATATTGATGGGCGGAGACTGACTTGGCATCTCTGACACAGGTTTGAAACGGAGTCAAGTAATACTCGCTCAGCTGTAATAGGAGGTTCAAAACAATCACCAAACGCCGCAGAGGTAAAGTCTACCTCTTGCGTTGTGATGATCGCGTTGAAGCTATGGCGGGAGACACCACCTGAAGCTAAAGTCAATTTTGATTCAGTAACATGAGCGAACAGAAGACCAACCGCTACTTTCGAGATCATATCCAGCTGCAGGAGACTCATCAGCAAAACACAGTATCACACAGGAATTATACACACCAAAGTGTTTGCAGTCCGCCATCACCTTGTAGTATGGCTGTGGGTCTATCCCACCCTGCAGCCCATCAACGAGGTTGAGAACATACTGCGAGACGTGGAACGGATCTTCGCCGGGAGTTTCCTGGCCGCGGCCCCTGTGTGCCAGCTTGAGTATCAGAGGATGGAATCGAGTATCAAATAGAGCTCTTCCAGGTCGTCTCACCAGCGGGCATCGCGAAATGGGTTCACGTTCGGAGTCCAGACGTCGAGGCCCGCACGGCCGGCGTTATTGAATGCACGGACTTCGGTGCTGATCGTGGTGGCTACCGATTTGACGAGGGGATCATCGAATGCTGCGCCGAGAATGATGGGCTGAGGGAATGAAGTAGCGAAACTAAAGTTGCCGCTCGACGCAAAGCTGATCCCATGTCCTGTTGCTAGGCCGTGCTATTATTCGGAAAAAAAAGGGAAAAAAAAATCAAGCTAGGGCTTGGAAGAAAGTCCACGTGAATAACGCACCAATGCCTCATTCCACCACTGGTATGGTGCGAGGCCAAGACGCGAGACACCGGGAGACTGGTTGACGGTATTTGCGATGAGTTCTGTGCTATTGAATCGCGCGATGAGGGCTTGTGCACGGGTGATCGGGTCTTTGGTAGTATCGCAGACGGGATTGCTAGCCAGCGGGCCGTTGACACAGTCGGGAAAGGTGGCTGTCACCGGGGACGCAGCATACAGGCCAAGGGCCAGAACGAGAGCACCGAGAGACATGTTGGGCCTGGGGTCCGGTTGGCAAAAGAGACATCTTTATACGAGCAAAGGCGGCCGCCGCTTAATCGTGGCGGAAGCGCCAGAGGTGGTGTAGCGGACACCAGCGGTCCCCATGCATCCTCGAAGAAGAACCTTGTTTTTCACGTTGAGCCGAATCCGAAGTTCTTCCGTTATGAATGGGACATGGGACAGAAACCATACCCTCGTCCCTGCTTCGGATTATTTAGTGCAGCGCCACCTGTATGAATTTTACGACAGAGGGAGAAACCACCAAGACCGCTTACATGAACAAGAAAGGTCTTTTAAGCACCAGTTTTGAACAGCCCCAGCCGCCGTTTGTAGCTTTCAGCTCGGTACTTCCAGAATTGGCTTTTAGTTCACTACCAGAAGCCTGACTGCGTCCAAACCGCGCCGTAGTCTTATCAGGTTGTCTGCGCTCCGCGGGCCGGACGTTTCCTTCAGAGTCGGTCAACTGCGACGTGCGTTCAAGTTCTGCTGTTAAGCTGATGCGCCGCGACGGTTCTGAACGGCCGCCGTTCGTCACAAGGAACAGCCGGGCCGGACGTTAAAGCGTCGAAAAAGCATCGTGGAAACGCATGGAATCCACGCAAATTTTTAAAGGTCGAACAGTCGTGTTACAGGGATTTGCGGATGCCAAGTTGGGGGCCTTCTAAATTCCTGGGATTTATTCGGTTTCCGTTTCCCGCGGCGAGAGAGATTCTGAGGTCGGCGAATGAGAGGGAGAGGCGTAATCAAATCTAGTCTCTTATAAACAGACACTGCAACTGTAAACTCGCACCTGTAGTCGATTGGCCTTATCAAAGTTCTCGATATTGAATTGCACTTCAGGACGTGTATTCCACATGTTTTCTGGTTGATTCCTACTTCCTGGATGAGGCCTGATAGCTTCTTCTCTGACAATTTTACGCCACAGTTGAGAAACACGATGCCGAGATTTGACGGCTTGGCCGCTGACCAAGCTAAGCCTTTCGTCTGTACCCAGTCTAGAACCATTCTGAAGAGGCAGATCGTGAGGGCAGGTGATTGCTGGAGGATTGGCGTAGATTGGCGTCCTAGATTGGGTGAATTAACTTCCTGAAGGTGCTAGAGGGTGAGAGGGATTTCAAACTCCGAAGATTATGTAATAACCTGACCCTCCATATATTGATCGCGCGGTTAACTACAATCCCAAACAAACAACCATCCGAGTCCAAATAAGGAAATTTTACCTGTCTGAAGTTCTGAACGACATCTGGAGGCCCTCAGATCTGCCCAACCATCACTTGCGACACTCGGTAGAGACGCAGGCGCTTCAAAGGAAAGGGAGTTTGAAGTTTGGAGTTTGGCGCGTGAGGTCATTTCAGTTTGGGATCTCCGCTGAATTGTGCGCCAGTTCTCCGTTGACCAGAAAACAGCGAAACGGTTACTCATTTAAAAGAGGGAGCATTAATAGTGTTGCCGTTGGTTGCCGTCGATTCAGTCGAGTCGAGTTGAGATTACCTCGGTCGCTGGAGGTCAGTTCACCCGGGGAAAGACGTCGATAGCATGGCTCGGAACAATTTCTATGAATTTTCCCCGTACAGATGACTCATCCAGCTGCACGACAGACCGAAAAGAAAAAATACAACAGGAATGCATCCATGCAAATTATTGTTTGTTTTAGTGTTACACGAATTGCGGCGATAACGTTGGATGCGAAAGATTGTGATACTCTGTATAGATAGGTTTAATGTCACCTCACCGCCTTCTCCGTCCCCCGCCCCCACCTCCCAAAACCACAAGCTTGTTATTCCGCTTCTTCCCCCCACCTCCGCCACTCTTCGACTCGAGCTCATGCCATGCCGCTTCCACGTCCCACTCGTCCTCCTCCTCCTGCTCCCGCCGCGACGCAGCCTGATTGCTGCGCCCCTGCGAAGTCGTCGGCGCCGAATGCAACGCCGCCGCGAAACTCCGCGCGCCCCACACACCCGACGGAGTCCCTTCCGGCGCCTCCTGTGCTGGCACAATCACCTCGTCAAGGACGGGGGACTCGCCGGTGAAGCGCCACGTCGTCGCCGACGCCTCCACCTTGAACACCTCCCGATCCTTCTCGCGCTCCCTCTCCTCCGCCCTCGCCCGCGCCCGCTCATCCTTCCTTCCCTTCTCCTTCCTCCGCGCCGCACGCATCTTCAGCGCCCCCTCAAAGTTCTTCAGCCCCCCTTCGACGCCGCCGACTACGTCAGCGAGATCCGCCTCGACGAACACGACGTCGGCGCCGTCGGGCATGTGCGCGAGGTACTTGCATCGCTTACGCAGGTCGTCGTTGACGGTGCCCTCGCCGAATGCGTCGACGCGGATGGTGATGGCGTCAGGGAAGGCGGGGTAGGTGCTAAAGTGCGACAGCAGGATCTTAATGTCGAGCGGGTGGAGGAAGATGGGGAGACCCGAGGCTGCCTGGTAGTAGTAGTACGTTGACGTCGAGGGCGGGGGCGGATTAACGTTGCGGCGCTGACGGGGATTATTGCGGTTGCCGCCGCCGGATGGGACAGGGGGTTCTGGCGTGGCGGGTGCACCAGACCTGAGCGCCAAAAAGTCCTGCGGAATATCCGACGGGACCTGATGCTCCTGCTTGCGTCGATTCTCGTAGAACACGACGCGTTCCTGGATCTCGCGCTGTTCCCTGTTGGCCTTGTGGATCTTATCCTGGAGCGCGGGTGTGTCCAAAGCCGTCGCCTTTGCAATCTGGCGTTGGATTTTCTCCTCGGCCGCATCGACGAAGAGAACACCAAGATCATCGGTCATTCCAGAGAGCACCCGGCGCTCCGAAGCCAGTTCGTTGAGATCTTGGGTCAGATCTGTTACTAGATACGAAGGGGTCGCGAGCATGAACTTGGCGTAGTCAAAGACATCAGGCAGGAAATGGAAAGGCGCCTGGTGCGGAGGTAGGAGATCCGAAGGCCAGGTATGCGATCTAGGAAGAGCAAGGGTCGTGATTTGTGGCCGCTGCATTAACCGCATGCGCATGGTGGATCCAGCACGAGGAGCGGTTTCGAATAGATTATCCAAGGCGGAACCAGAGGAGGAAGACCCAGCGACAGGTCCCTCGGCATCTTCTTCAAAGTACAATGGTCCGTCGAACCATTTGACACTCTTGAGCTGCTTCTCGTTCACAGAGTCGAAGCAAATGGGGCAACGCGCCCATTTATTCTCAGAGGTGTTCAGATAATGCAGAATGCACGGGAAGCAGAACACCTGCAGAGAGTTTAACGCGGGCTCTCTCTGTGAATTCGAAACTTTGACTGACATGGCCGCACTTCGTCATGCGTGGGGCCGTGGGGGGCGAGAGACAGATAGGACACGTCGTGTGGCCTTCGTCCTGCCCGGTGCGTTCTCCACTAGCAGCAGCAGACGCCAGCGCCGAAGAACGAGGTATAATAACCTGCAGAATGTCCTGCCATTGGAAGAATCTGGGGTAATTCGTATCAGCACTCATTCCAGCACGATTAGAACATACTTGCATGTCGGGGTCCGCGAAATGTACGGTGTAATCACCGTTCGGATTCATTACGAACCGATACTGGGCATTCACGAAACCTGCACACCTCGCTCTTGATAACGCTCGATAGACAGTGATCATGGCTACTCACGCTCCTTGTTCCATATCCCCTGGTGCGTCCCCGTCTTCCTGCTCCTCCTAGGAAGACTCGGAGGGGGCTGCGTCTGCCGCGGAGGAAGAGTAAAGTTGAGAAGATGGTTCAAATTCAGAGACGGATTCGACGCCATTTTCGAGGCGCGCCTGGGGGTCAGCGTGGCAGCCGCAGGCGTCCTGGGGGTGTTGGGCATCGAGCAAGAGGTCAGTAACGATGTAAAGGGCTCTGAGTCGGTTTGAAGTCGGGGGCCGTTCCCTGCCAGTGGGAAGCGATCCACCGAGACACCGTTTGATTCGCGCTCACCGATGACTCTATCGGCACGCCGGCTCCGGTTTTGCCGCACGTTCGCGGCTATAATCGGACCTAAGTCTAAGAGGGCAACCCTGGCTACACATACGTCCAGCTATTTTAGAGAGTAAGAGAAAGAATTTTATTCCACCGCCTTTCGATTTAAAGATATCACATCCGCCATTAGATACTCTCCCCCTGTACATATCCCCGCCGACCACAGCAGCAGCAGGGAGGCAACACAGAAGAAGGTGATTGTCTGTCCGATTTCGAGCCATGAGCCTAGATGAGAAGGGTTAAAGTGCGTATCCCGACGCAGAGATGGTACTAACCAGTGTCAGTGACATTAAAAAAGAACGTCAGCGTCATTCCGTCTGTTAGGGTGAGAGCAACGAGGAACAGAGAGAAGGGAGGGAGGTGGAGGGCGTCGTTTAGGGCGGCAAAAGTGACCGATAGTATGATATAAGGTGCGATGATTTTGAAGACCTAAAGGTATTTTAGTGAGAGTATATCTTGACGGTAGAGACAGACCAAGAGGAGCGCCATAGCGAAAGGACTGAACACCGGGATGAGTCGATACACCGGCGACAGGTAGAACGACCTGGATCAAGATTAGTAGCCGATTATACACCCCGTAATTCACTCACGATATCGACGCAACGCTGAAAAGAATTAGCATCCCGTATGCTTGGTACGTCAACACTCACTTTCCCGTCCCAAAAAACCCAACCTGCACGAAAAACAAAAAGAACAGCGCGACCCGGATATCGTCTGGTTGGAACCGATACTGCACCACGCTCTTCGACTTTTTGATCCGCTCCAGGTCGCCGCCGCGCAACGAGCGCTCGACGGCGATCCACGACGCCAGCGTGAGCGAGTACGCGACGTAGAAGAGGCCCTCCACGCTGATGGAGAGGAAGACGAAGCAGGGACCAAAGGCGAGAAAGTACATGAGGGATTTGGAGCGCGAGGTGGAGTGTTTGACGCGGGAGAGGAAGGGGAGGGCGGAGGCGGTGACTGCAAAAGATATTAGTGCAGCGAGAGCGAGAGTGGATGAACGTACCGAGGACGATCCATCCTGCAACTTGGTTAAGGAGGGGCAGCCCCAATTTTGCTTGGAGGTGGTACACGGAACTTGCAGTGATCCCCATCGCGAGGACGATGAGGATTCCCTGTGCCACGAAGAGGCGGGACACAGGCTTGCTCACATCCCCAAGTCCCGTTTGGGCAAAGAGCGTGCCAGCAACAAGAATACACAGACCCCCTGCGAGACTAAACGGAAATTAAATGCGAATAAACGGGAGTGAAGAGCTTACATTGCAGCCAAACTTTCCGTCTTGTCGACAGAGAGCAGAGGGAAGATGCCGGTCACCAAGCACGATGCAGTCCAGAGGTATGGCATCGACAATCGAGCACGGTTTTCCTTAGTCCATGCGCTTAACGGCCACACCGTTCCAAGAAGAAGGAACCCGACACTCCATATCGAGCGATGGACGTATGCGGCCACCATACTCTGCAGCACCCCAATCACCAGCCCGCCATAAAGCACAAGTCGAGTCCATCCAATCCGATGTCCCACAGACTCCCGGAGGAAAGGAGCTACCTGCGCAACGAACTGGTGCCAAAAGAAACACGGAAAGGCGATGTAGAGGTAATACGTCCAAGGCGACCGCTGCACCGCGAACAGAAGCCAAAACGCCGCCAGCGCAAGACCGGCGACACTGGTAACCACGACCTGCCCGGGCCTCAAGACATAGGTGTCGAGAGGGCGGAATATGAAGAGCGAGGCGTAGGCGGCCCACCCGATGTACGCTGCGGTGGCCATCCCTTTTATGAGCATCCGCTCGTATGTTTGGAGGTACCGCAAGCCCGCGAGGCCGTCGTTGATGAGGTCGGCGGAGAGCTCGCGTGCGAGGCGCCAGTGCTCGGTGGATATCGCGTGGTCTATGTCGCTTAATTTAGCGTGGCGGTTGGAAGGGCCGGAGCCTTCGAGGGGGACGAAGGGTTTGTAGAGAATTGTGTGTGATTTCTTGAGCTCTGCGGTGCAATGAGGAACAGCGATTAATGAGAGCGAAGGGAAACGCACCATGCTTGATTCTATATTGTTCTATTATCATCTGCATTCACATGAGCCACAATTGCCAGGAAGAAGACGCGCTGACTTTTGCATTCACTTGAGCCGCCTTTGCGAACGTCCTGTCGCCTTCCCGCGGCATCAGATACCCCGGCCGCGTCGGGTCAACGTCGGGAAGCACCCCCACGGAGTTTACAGGCCAATCGATGCCCACGAGTGCAGCCATGAGCGGCGCCAGATCCGCCTGTTCGACATCCCGACGCAGGAGGTGGTTAAGCTCCCAAGGCTCGGAATACGCGTCGTGCGAGGAGGGCGATGAATCGGGAAGAGGTCCGCGAATGCCGCGGCCCCAGGCGACTAGTGGTGTGCGGGTATTGTCAGGGTCTGAAGAACGTTAGAGCAAGGGTGTAGATTGTGTATATGATACTCACGGCCGTCTCCGTGATTCCCGATGACCGACATTCCATGGTCTGCGGTGAATATATAGCTAGTTTCTTCGTCTTGGTAAAATTGTTGCAGGAGCGTCTCGGTCCGACGGACGACGTCGTCAACCACTTTTATGTTGTTCATGTATTCCTGCAGACCAATTTAGATCATTTTAACCGGGTGTTAATTAGAGAGTACCGGAGAGTGCGGTCGGTACGAGTGACCCGTCGTGTCGAGACCTAGTAGATGTAGGAAGAACACCGTCCCGGGCCCACGTAGCTGTGAGTTCAAGGTCGAATTCGTGGTTGCGTTTTGAAGAAGGTGTTGGAGTTGATCGAATACCCAGATGTCAAGAGCCGTTGCATCTGGGGTCAGGTTATGTAGGAAGAGAAAGGGGCAAGAATACACAAACCCTTGGTGAAATCCTCTTCCTCCTCGTTGTACGACCAAGTCATCACCTTACCAGGAGTAGCTCCGCGGGAAAACATGGGTAAAATGTCCGGCGATCCAAACGAGAATGTCGCTTGGGATTTGTTGAATACCGAGTCGAAATCCACCTGCTAGGGTCGGTCACAGTGTCAACGAGTAATATGGAACGTACGGGATTGGTTTTCCAGCCCTGAATGGTAACAGTGAGAAGAACAAGAGTCACCATAGACAAAACTTGCCTTCGTAACAGCGGACACGTCCTCGTACATTCCGCCTGAGGGGGTTTGCTCGAAATATGAAGGCCGGAGTTGGAAAAAAAACTCACCAATAATCGCCACATGCCCAGGGCGACTTTCCGTCGGAACGCGGGTGTGGGATACCCCAAACGCACCCCTGGTTTCGACAATTGACCTTAAATACGGAGCAACGACCTCAGGGGCATTCGGCAATCCAAGTCGTTGGAATCCGTTCTTTTGGAATAACAAATCGGCACGAAGCCCGTCGCCTTCAGAGACATAAGAGTCGAGTCGTTGCGCACACGTCCGCCGTACCTACCTACTATCAAGACAAGTCGCTTGGATTCAGCCGAGCCAAGCCCGTAGCTTGTCATTCCATGAACCACAGGACTGGTGAAATAGCAGTCAAACACTGAATGATGGGGTTGGCATTACGGTGCACCCGCAAGAGCTCGTTTACTAACCAGAACCGATGTACACCAAGTGGAATACAAGTCCAATTAGGAGAAGGCTGGCCACATTATAGTTTTGTGTCATGGCCGCAGAAATTGGGATTTTGTGGAGTCACTGGAAGGCTCTGGTATGAGAGAAACGGGTATAGGTGGTGGACTCCTTGAATGAGCAAGTGCGCGCTCCGACGCCGTGAGGACGAAACCTGGCAGTACGAGACTCCGTTGGATCCGCACAAGGAGCAGTTAAACGCGAAATAGGTCGATACACGTCCCAACGACGCGTTCTTATTGCATGTAAACTTGTGTCGTGGTGGTTAACTTTGTGATCCAAATCTAGTTGTTTCAGAGGCCTGCGCCAAATACGGTCTGATCCCAACCTCCATGGCAAAAGGCAAGAATCTGAACCCAGCGGATGCCCATCGTGAGTTTCTTTATTTCCAAATTAACTACCTGCTAAAACGTCGCGTAGGCAAAGCTCTCCGCAAGAAAGAGCTCAAAAAGGCGAGCGCAAACCAGGTGAACTGGCAAAATCTAACATGTCGTGTAGTAGAACAAGGCAGAAAGATCCAAAGCGCGCGATTTCTCCCTCGTGAAAAAGGACACTACTGGTGGGATCGATATCTGTATGCTCGGCTCAGTCGCTCACGTCCAATAGACCTGGAAGAGGAAGTAGAACGCCTTGAATTCGCGACAGAGGCCAAGGACAAGGCTCGGCTGGTAGAAGCTAAGGCGGAATTGGAAAGGATATACCAGAAAAAGGAAGAATACCTCAAGGAACATCCGGAACAGCGCAGGCTCGTATACAGACATAAGAAGGATGGCAAACCAGACGAAGAGATCGTGTTGCCGAAACGCAACTTCTTCGACAAGAATGGACTCCCTCGACATCCAGAACGGAGTATATATTACGATCCAGTCATGAACCCGTTCGGTGTGGCTCCGCCAGGAATGCCTTACCAGGAACGCCGTATGTCCCTTCGAACTTAACTTCGTTCTGGTCTCTGATTCCTGTGTTTAGCCCGTAACCCGGGTGAGGTTTACAGCGACGACTCTGACGACGACGATGGTACGTTCGAAGGTTTCATTTTTTTTCCATCGTTTGACTTCATGTTGGAAGATGACGACGTCGCGATGCCCGAGGGACCTCCTCCAGATGCGGAGGAAGCGGATGATAGTGATGACGATATTCCCATGCCCGAGGGTCCTCCCCCCGGCCAGCTGCGTAAGTTGTGACTCCCTGGCCTCCATTTCACTGTCTCATTTTTTTTGACAGCGGCCACATCGAGTCTACCCCCACCTCCGCCCTTTCTCCCTGCTCATCCTCCGCCCCCGCCACCTATGTCTCTTCCAGGATCTCTTCCTCCTCGACCATCCAATTTCCCGCTGCCCCCACCCCCACCTGGATTTCCTCCCAATAGTCTTCCTCCCCGTCCTCCCGGGTTTCTAGGAGCAAGCTTTCCACCCGGCTTCCCTCCAGTGGGCTTCCCTGCGATGGGTGTAATGCCCCCACCGCCGAATTTCCCAAATTTTCCTCCGCAGGGATTCCCTCCCCCGCCCCCGCCACCAGGATTCTTTCCTCCTCGCAATCAGTCCTCTATTCAGGATCCATTATCACACATTCCGCACCAAACATATCAGGCCCACCGAGCGGGCGTCCCCCTCCCGCCCAAACCCTCGTCCGTTGTCCCTCCAGGGTCCGCCTCGCTGCCGCCCAAACCCGTCGCTGCCGTCTCCAGTGCCAACCTGATGTCTGCGACCGTCTTTGCGGCGCCCGAGCTTCGCGATTTCAAGAAAGAGGCAACGGCCTTTGTACCTTCCAACGTAAAACGCAAAAAGGCTCCTAGTGCTTCCGGGGCCGCTTCAGCGCGCGTGAACGCCGCTCCGTCGCTCAATACGCTGCCCAGCAAGCCTGGTAGTCCAGGGCCGTCGGCGGAGGAATCGCTCCCTGCTCGTCCTGATTTGTTAGGCTCCCTCAAGGGGAAATTCGGAGCGCCTCCCACTCCCACGGCTGCGACCGGGAGGGTCCTCGGCAAAGCTAAAGAAACTCAAGCTGCGAAGGACGCGAAGGACGACTACGACAAGTTCGTTGAGTCAATGTCGGATATTCTGGGGGCAAAATGAAGTGTTAGTTGAGGGATGTAAAAGGCTGGAGGAATGTACATCAGGAATAAAATTCATGTAATGCCAAATTGGGATTCCGAGCGGGATCAAAGCGGGTGAACCTGCTTACTCGCGTCAATGGCCTGGGTATCTTTGGCTTCCCAGTGCCACGATGACCTCTACAATTCTGCTGCGTCCCCGCGCGTACTGTGCAAACGGGGGCTCCTTTTTCCTTGTGGCTCTTCTGCCTCCACTAAAGGATCTGCCTCCACTTCCTTCGGAGATTTGGTCCGAAATCCTTGAATTCGTGGCGATTCAGCGGAAGTCGCAGACGCTATGGTCATTATTGACGGTCTGCAAGCTGTTCAAGGTTTGTTCGCCCTTAGGAATGCCTAAGTCCTTACTGACCGTTTTAGGAACTGGCATTGCCGTTGGTGTATGCACGCGTCGCGACTTCGAAGATCCCTACTCTCGAAAAATTCGTGGCGCGGCTGCACTTTGCTGACCAGCGATGGGATTCTATCCGCCGAATCCCTTTCTCGACGCCAGGCAGATGGGTTCAGACCCTCAACTTGTCTCGCGTCGAGTTCACCGGACAAGCGCAAGCGCTGCTTCTGGACTCTCTGCTCGTGAAATTATTTCCCTTGGTCCCGTTCCTCGCTCGGTTTCAGATGAATCCGTCTTTTGTTTTGAGCCGACGAGCAATGGAGTCTCTAGGACAACGCCAAGGAGCCGTTAATGTCCGCGCTCTCGAGGGCATCAGTTACCTCCCGTCCGGCTCTCCGACGGAAGAGCCGCTTACACAGCTACTTCGATGCTGTCCGGACCTGGAGGAACTGGAAATAATCGGTCGTGGCCTTGACCCTGCGGAAATGGATTTCTCATCTCAACATGCGGAAATTTCGCTCCCGGATTCAGTTGTTCCTCTCGACCTTCCGTGTCTACGAAACCTATCTATCCTTTCTATCTACTCTTCGTCTTTGATACTCTGTCTTATCCTCTCACCACTTCCTTCCCTCTCGAAATTGACCATCACACCTTTCGACGACGTCCCGACTGCCCTCTCTTCGCAATTCATTGCCTCACACGGCACTTCCTTGCGCTCACTCCTCCTCTTCACCCCAAAATCATGGCCAACAAGACTCCATCCTTCGCCACAAACCCTGCTCTGCACATCCCCGACGCTCCGACACCTCTCGCTCGAACGGCCTCTTCCACCGCAGCTCGACCTGCCGACCGAAAACTTCCACCCGCTGGAGATCCTCTCAGTCCCACGGCCAGACCCTGACTTCTGGCCTGTGCTCGAGCGGCTGTTGCCCCGTCTCCCTGCGCTGCGTGCTGTGCGTGCGAGAGATGTGCGCTGGCTGAGGAAGGGGATGGGAACGAGTGCACAGGCAGCAGGTGTGCAGGGCGAGCTGCGGGAGTGGAGGCGGCGGCTTCTCCGGAGAGGGATCAGGGTGCTGGATGCGGAGTGGAATGAGTGCGAATAATGAGCAAAAATGGACCTTTGTATTGTATTCAGTGTAACTGGTTGTATGCGTAGCCACTTAGATCAACCTCCGCTCACTTCGTGATGTCAGGGCGGAACATTTTGTTTTGGTGAAGACAGTGAGTGGTTTTTAAAAGAGACTTTACAGGTAAATCTCCCCTTTGCTCATGACAAAAGTTGCAGCCGTCAACGCAACCACGCCGCCAGTCTGATCCCAAGTCAAGCCGAGGTCCCCTCCTCGAGAACTAACCTGTTTGGCGCTGAACGGCTGGTCCGGAGCAAGCCCGCTTTTCTTGGACCAATATGGGGCTAGCAAGGCGTGGGCCGACCCACAAACCGAGTCCTCTGAGAACGGTGGCGGAAGGATCTGGGGCGCGAACATCCGGGAAACGAACAATTCTTCGCCTGAAGACGCCGCTGCAGTTATGACATTCGTGACATATCCCGTATCCAACTGTGTTCTATATGAGCGATATGGAACGTGGGACTCCGATTAAATAAACTCACGAAGGCGGGGACATTCACGTCGCATTTTCCTAAATTTTCCTGCTCGTCCAGTTCAACCACGAGATAACTCTCGAACCCTTTTCCCCCACTGGCAGCGCCTACGTACTTTACCGCAACGTCTCGGCCAAACGCTTTGGCGAGAGCTGCTGCTATCTTTGGGTTTTCGTCGGCAGAGACCTCCGTCAACGTCGCGGACGGAAGACGAATTTCGATTCCGTCCTTCCCGACCTTGCGCGCCTTCATTACACCCGCGGTCTGAGTGTGGAATTCAACGACCTCGACCGAATCTGCGACGAGGCCACTGTCGAAGATCGCCCGCGCCGCAGCCACAGTTCCATGGCCACACAACGGTACTTCATGCGAGTTGGCCGAGAACCAGCGGATGTTCCACGCGGCTACTTTCTCGTCGGTGGATGGAATAGGGGAACCAATAACGGATGTCATGGGTTGGTTAAAGTTGACCGCGACCTTCATGAGTGTGTCTGTGCCAAGGTCTTCATCGATGAAGACGACGGCGGCTGGGTTCCCTTGGAATGGACCTTTCGAGAATGCGGCGACAAGATAGAAGGGGAAGGGACGCGACATTCTCTGCTTGATTATGACTCGGGGCGTACTTATTTATATGTTTTTCAAATGAGTCAACGATGGGCCAGCAGTCCGAGCAGAGGGCGGTGGGAACGCTCCAATCTTGCGGTCAAGGCGATGGCCTTACATCAAAGGGTGAACGAAGGACTCGGAAGAACGCTCACTGACACTCACTAGACTAGATGCGGACCGACGGGCCGGACATTGTCTACAAGAGAAATATGTTGCAAATGCCCTCATGCGTTCTCGTTCGACGAGGGAAAGAGCGGTGGGGGTCAAATTTTGGCAGTAAAACCATCGCCTCGCCGCTTACACTAAGTGTGGCAATGATGGGATTGACATCAGTCACTGCGCGAGCTTGGCCCACGCATAAACAACTAGTACTCCTTCGATTCTCCTCAATTCCGAGGTATCCGATGGGTTATAATATGGTCTGCACAAACCCACACTCCGTCAAGGCCAAAGCATGCACTGCCAGCCTCCCCACTTGAGGTGACACTCGGGTGGTTGAGCAACACAATACGAGGATCAAACGAGTAAACCTGGGCGATTTCATCTCGAATGAGGTCGGTCGACTCGAAGATGATCACTAAGGCCCGGAGAGCTGGGCAGCTTGTTATCACCACCAACACGTGAGGCGGGAGTACCGCACAGACATGCAGGGCGACATGCGTTAAGCACGGGAGTCGTCCAAGAATCTCCAGATCGGATACATCCACCGGGTCGAAGAAAGCCATATTGAGGTGCGTGACACCCGATAGGCAGTGCGGTGTGGTGGTACCTTCAATATTATTTTGAACGTCTGATAAGGGCATGAAAAGCCGGCGGAGGGATAGTTGGTTGATGACGGGATCGCGACCAGGGAAGTTTCGATGCCAGAATGCAAGACATTGCACTCCGGCACATATAGACAAAAGTGCGATAATCTGGGCCTCCATCAAACCACCTGGAAAGTTCGATATCAGGAGCGTGTGGACCGCCATGGTGAAAAAGCCCGGAGGTTTCAAATTGGCCAGTTGGATAAATTCAGCGGCGCCTTTGCTGCTGGATATTGTTACAGACTTGTAGAATTCCCGTTCCACCCTAATGAGCCCAATGCCAGTTAGACCACCTCAGAATTCCGATTCAGTTTCTCAAAACTGACCAGGACTGAACGTGGCGCGCGACGAGGCTGAGGTTCAATTTAACAGTAGAGTCCTGGGGGCTGAATCTGACTGCGATTTCAAAGATTTCCCGTTGCAGTTCAGGCGGCAGCATTGGGACGGGCATCGTCGTTACCGTAAGAGAGCGGTTCGTGGGAAGTGATCCGCACTCGGTCCGAACGGCCGGCAGTTTGAACTTTCTCCCACTTCCGAGTCTCTGACAAAAAGGAGACTACAATTTGCAGACAATTATTACCCGCATGTCCACCCGGAAAATAAATATTTAGTATTATTGAAAACAGAGCTAAGCTGGCTCGAGCTGCATTATTGAGCACCCCTAGTGGGTAGTGGATGTCGTGATTGTAAACCCACTTGGAAATCTAGAACACTCGAGCTCGCCGAGAATCCCTCAGGAATTTTGTCTCTTATCTTCACTTACCTTAGCATCGCCAAGTCAGTTCTATATTTTCACACTTGAAGTAGGGGCTCTTCGACCCCACTGTTAAAGGAATAAACTTGTAGCGCAGCGACTGGCAGCCAAACCTAATTATGGAACGACAATGTAAGAGAATTCAACCGGGCCAGCGTCGAGTGACGACTTGGATCAAGATTCCGGCCGGTACGTAGACACCACTAGGCCGTTTTTGTCAACAATTTCGACAATGTATACTCCCCGATTGCTGAGGCGTTGAACCATCGCGGGGAACTGTCCATCCGCAAGTGAGCCGGGAAGTGTACCGTAAATCCTGAGGCGTTCGAGATTGGGAAACCACAACCCCAAGAGAAGAAAATGCTGCTCTAGGTATTCCGAGAACGGCAATGAAGCCATTGGCACATGGCACCGACGGTCGTAACCAGAGAGTAGGTAGTTGATTCCCCTTGCAGAGCGGAATCGCGAAAATTATAGTTCAGTTCGCACAGAGCCAGGCAGCTATGAAGACGGGACATGGGGAGCTTCCTGAGCTTCCTGAGCTCAACAACCCGGAGTCGCGATCCGTGCGACATCCAGACCTTGTTTGCTAGCTCAGGCAAGGTGAGCTTGCGAGCCTGCCTGAGTGATAGGCAAGGAAGTGAGAGTCAGCGCAGGACTCCCTCGTGGTCTCATGTGTAGATTAGATCATGTCAATCTTATCTACACAGCCACCTCTCGGCTTTCATCCTGCCATCGTCGTCCTCGTCGACTCCGGTGGTCCTCCTCGTCCTCCACTCTCATTCTTTTTCTGGATTTCTCTAGAATGGCCATGCTATCGCGTCCTGGCCACCCTCTGTTGCTTCCAGTGGACTTCAACCTCGTCAAATAGTCGACAGGAACTGTCGACATCCTCGCGCCTCTCGACTTCGACCCGGGCGAGGTTAACGCGGAAAACGTCAAGAGAGAAAGCACAACAAATGAGCATTGATCCCACACGCACCTACGTCGCTGCACGCGCTTCCGCAGCCGGCGTCGACTCGGTGGACGTTCTCGGGCATACGCGCTTCCGCGAAGGACACGGCCGTCACCGCGCGTTTTCTCGATGTCACTAAGGTCATACATGGACCAGTTGGCGCCTTTCGAGGCAAGATCCGCCCTGGGCACATCGAGTTCCTCCTCTAGCCTCAAAATATTTTCCGACCTTTGTGATCATGCTACACGGCCGAAATGGTGTGTTCTCTTTTACTTCATTTTCCCCTTTCCATTTTCTACCCGGGTCCGCCCGTCTTTAATAAACTTTCTCTGCCCTCTCGGGCCAACCTCTCTCCGCACTTCGGACCCTCTCTCTCCGCGCTCTCGCATCAACCCCTCTCTGCCTCTCGGGCCCTATCTCCGCGTCACCGCGCGCGTTCTCAACGTCGCTGAAGGGAATGGAAGAAGGATTTTTCTCTTCTAGCCTCGAGATACACTCTAGTACTACGTGGAGTCCAAATCGCGTTCAGAATTTGCACCGGAGCTAGTGTCAACCTCGACTACTTTAACATCGCCTAATACGACAATCATGAGATGCCTCAAATCATCTCAATTTTCTGGGGCACTTCTGCATATCACAAACCAACTAGTCTATGTCGACCCACCTGCCGCCCCACTCTCTCTCTCTCTGGGCTGTGCGCGCATCTCTCGATGTGCGCCGCCTCTCTCACTCTCTGTGGGCTTCGTGCGCGTCTCTCGACGTGCACCGCCTCCCTCTCTCTGGGCTGTGCGCGCGTCTCTTGATGTGTGCCGCCTCTCTCTCTCTCTCTGGGCTTCGCGCACGTCTCTCGACGTGCGCCGCCTCTCTCTCTCTGGGCTGTGCGCGCATCTCTCGATGTGCGCCGCCTCTCTCTCTCTCTGGGCTTCGTGCGCGTCTCTCGACGTGCACCGCCTCCCTCTCTCTGGGCTGTGCGCGCATCTCTCGATGTGTGCCGCCTCTCTCTCTCTCTGGGCTTCGCGCGCGTCTCTCGACGTGCACCGCCTCACTCTCTCTCTGGGCTTCGCGCACGTCTCTCGACGTGCGCCGCCTCTCTCTCTCTGGGCTGTGCACGCATCTCTCGATGTGTGCCGCCTCACTCTCTCTGGGCTGTGCGCGCATCTCTCGATGTACGCCGCCTCTCTCTCTCTCTCTCTGGGCTTAAATTTCAACGCGGACCTGCACGTCCGCTTCCCACTTTCTTCTCACTGTGTTGTTGGGTTATACGCGGGCAGATACATTTGTCTGTGGAGTCTCATCCTTTATATTCATCCTGTTCTCTCGGTTCTCAACTCCAATCTATATCTGGTTGTGAGAATTATTTCTTGTGCTGTCTCTCCGCTCTAGTGTGGGGTCTTCGGGCCCGTTTCGCCCTCGCGCGAGCCCTTTGGGCTCTGGGAGCTTCGCTCCAGCTTGGTTGCTGTGGGTCTCCTCCTCACGGACCCTCAGTGGCCTTTGCGTCCCGGGCTCGGCCATTGCCGCGTTCCTTCCCTTTCCGCCTCGGGTTCTCCCGCTGCATTGCGCACGGAGCCCAGGCGGCCGGAACGGCCGACCCCCCCGCAAACCCCACACACACTCTCGCACTCTCCCTTCTCACCTCACAGCTCAGGTGCGAAGCACCGAGCACTTCCCTCCCTCTCTTCTCATGAGTCTTCTAGCAGACGATCACCTACCTTGCTGCTAGCTCAGGCAAGGTGAGCTTGCGAGCCTGCCTGAGTGATAGGCAAGGAAGTGAGAGTCAGCGCAGGACTCCCTCGTGGTCTCATGTGTAGATTAGATCATGTCAATCTTATCTACACAGCCACCTCTCGGCTTTCATCCTGCCATCGTCGTCCTCGTCGACTCCGGTGGTCCTCCTCGTCCTCCACTCTCATGCTTTTTCCCCACCCACCCTCCTCTTTTTTTTTCTTTTGTTTCTCGCTACGCTCGGGTTGCTGTGGGTCTCCTCCTCACGGACCCTCAGTGGCCTTTGCGTCCCGGGCTCGGCCATTGCCGCGTTCCTTCCCTTTCCGCCTCGGGTTCTCCCGCTGCATTGCGCACGGAGCCCAGGCGGCCGGAACGGCCGACCCCCCCGCAAACCCCACACACACTCTCGCACTCTCCCTTCTCACCTCACAGCTCAGGTGCGAAGCACCGAGCACTTCCCTCCCTCTCTTCTCATGAGTCTTCTAGCAGACGATCACCTACCTTGCCAAGCCCATTTGTGTGTCCAACACCAAAGTATCCAGAGCAGGAAGGGACCACTCTGAAATAGCCTGATCGAGATGTGTGCTGGCTGGGCTTAACGCGGGTCGTAACCGTAGTGTGCGCAGTCTTGGGAGATGTATATCTGGTGTGTGGCCTGGGATGAAATTTATAGGCTGAAACCCCTGAGTACCCACGAACAGATACTCCAGATTTGGTGCTGCAGAAAGAACGGCGAGAAGGGAGTTGATGCTGCTGCCGTAGTTCCACCACCACTCTAACCGCTTCAGCGATGGTAGTTGGGGACAGAGTGTATCGAATTCCACTATGAAATTCGACAGCTGGGGTCGAATAAGCACCTCTGTGTTGGGGCATAGACCCAGTATCAATGTGACCGGCGAATCGGACATGGTCAATGAATACGGTAAGATTGCCCGCCGAACCTGGTCAGAACATGAGAATGTTGCAGCATTACTTTGGTCAGGAAGACGAACCCATCGTCCGTATTCCGGATGGTTGTGGGTCCAGATACTATACGAGTCAGGGATCCTGAGGTTGCGGTACAAAAAGCTTATGGCCCAGTCATGCCAGCTCCGACAGACCAAGACAAGGGTGGTGTACGCGCTCTTGACATCCACCTCGGACTCAACTCCAGGAAGAGGCTGGAATGGCGTGTACGATGTGGTGTACGAGCCCTCATCGAGATGCGCGAAAATCTCAAGCCACATCTCATTGGGTAAATTTTCGTGGTTGAGTGTGAACGACATGCTAGCGTGAGCGCCGAGCAAGAATTCGAGCGCGATGGTAAGAGGCACGAGGAATTGCCGCGCCGTTGGAAGCCGCCGGAGATGGCCGGGCGGAGTTTAAAGCCTTAGCCGAGTCTTGTCCACAATCGACCTTGACAGTGACCTGAGGCTTGACTCTTGGACGCGGCCCGTTTCCTCATGCTGGCAAAATTCAAACAAAGACTTCGCTCACGACGCATTACTGCACAAGAAAATGCCCCCGTCTTCAGCGGCATTGCACTGCTCCCCTCCGAAATTCTAGGCGGCGAAATCTTCCCTCTTGTTGTCCGCACCGAAATCCACGACGGAATCCACGACGGAATCCACGACGACCTCTGGCACCGAAAACTTTTGGCCTTGGCTGGTGTATGCACGCAATGGAGGAATATCGTGCATTCTACTCCCTTTTTATGGAACCGACACATCCGGATAAATACCTGGTGGTTTTCTGGCGTTGGCCGCTTTCGCAGGAACAGGATCACGAAGAAATACTTTGAGGCGCTCAGGATGTGCCTGGCGCGATCCGCGCCGCTCCCTGTGTCCATTTGGATTGACTGGCTTTCTCAGCTTGCTGTGCACAGGAAGGATTTTGCGCGCGCAGTCGACCTAATTTCCGACGCTGCTGCGCGCATCGAGTCCCTACACATCAGTAGTCGGAGTAGCGACGATGTGGGGGCGTGCGTTTTGCGGGCGCTGGAGCGCCTACCCACCAGCACCTTCCAGGCACTCACAGAGATCGATTTTGTTTTCCTGAGTAATGTGGCACTTGTCCCGTTCTCAGTTATGAGTGCCCCGCATCTGCGTCGCGTCAAGCTGAAGCTGCCGAACGCCGGCCCAGATCCTCTCAGTTTCATGTCCATCCCCTGGCTTCAGCTTACTCATCTCACCCTCGCTGCTCCACCTCTTGCATGTCTCGCGGTGCTCGCGAGATGCTGTAATCTCGTCTCGGCGGTCTTGCATCATATGTACACCTCCTTGCCAGATAACACTGCACCAACAACTGCCACCCTCGTGCACTTGACCTCACTCCGCCTCACCGTCTCTTCGACACTCATCCAAGCCGTCGGGAACCTCGATCTCCCTACCCTCACGACGCTTGAATTAATTTACCATGACAACATGATTTGGCCCCAGCTCGAGGTCTTCCGCCAACTCCCCCTCCACAATATCCAGTACCTGACGTTCGAATTCAACGACGAGGAAGTGCTCGAGTCGGCGACCCTGTGCGCGCTGCTCCGCTGCACACCGAACGTCACCGAGCTCAAGCTGAAAGAATGCGGCTGCATCGATAACGCGTTCTTAAACGCACTCCGAGCCGACGTCCCCTGGTCCAAACTCCTTCTCCCCCAGCTCGAGATGTTGTCGATTGATTGGGGGCCGGTGCTCGGCGATGATTTCGACTTGGAGACCTTACAGGCGATGCTTGCGTCGCGGGTCGGTGCGGGGTTGAGGCGCCTAGTGTACCAAGGAGATTCTTCAAGTTCTGACAAGGGTGACAGGGGATTCATGCCCGCCCTCACAGCTTACTATTTAAACGGTCTGCAAGTCGATGCTCTATGATAACTGCTCTTCTTCTCCTCGGGCTCTTTTCAAACATGGTCTTCTGAGTCAGTAGGTATTTTACCGTCGTTTGTTCACAAATAGAACGTAGTGATATTTGTGCTCTACACCTCCAAGAATGTCCGGCCCAAAATGGCTTATATAAGCTTCACTTCGTCATTGATGACGCGCCTTCGGCCCGTCAAATTCTCGCTCAACTTTTCTCTCTTTCCATCGCGAAATATGGCAGCGGAAAAAGTGTGAGAGTTCAGATATAGGTTACAATTACTTAGATTGCGAGTATCCCCCCGTCGCGTCCCAAGTTGCCGACCAGTCGGATGTCCCGAGCTGGCCGGATGCTTCTGCCGGCGTCCGGCTGCAAGGAAAATGATCCGAAAAGTGATTTTATGTGATTGCCGCAACGCCACACCTTCTACTCGAGCCCTCACTGCGGGCCTGCCGCATTGCCGCCGAATTACCTCAACCGACTTTCCAGACAGCCCTAGGATTCTCAAAGGTCTCAATAAAATGCTGTGGATGTATACTGCTGACTCCAAATTCAACGAGGTGCTGGCAACGATCCGACGGTGAAATCACCTGGGCAAAAAAAAAACCGTGGCACGTTAGTATACAGTCACTGGCCGTGCATCAAACTTCCACCAGCTCGCACAATTCATGGACCCCAGCAAATACCCCAACTTCGGTGTGGCACTCTTCCCCGCATGTTCAAAGGAGAAGGATAGGCACACGAGCTCCCGGCTATGAAGCACAACACGGCCATTTCGAGAACTCGCTGTGAATGCGACCACCACTTCAATTTCAAGTCAAAGTACAGGCAAGCTCTGAGAAAAAAAAATTCTAACAGCTTCTATATCCAGACCCGCACCTACTTCGCCATGCGTCTTCATATGTGCAAGCAAACTTCACATTATATTTGGCCCTTTATCCTGAAACTTGTGGCAGGGGTGTTTCTGGAGGCTTTGCTGCAGGGGGGCTTGTTTTCACTCTCTTCGAACACACATAGCCACCACTCTGTCATTTGGAGCGTGAAAATCACCATGTACTATCGTTTGCCTACCTTTGCAAAAAGTTTTTGATGGTAATTGTATGCCCTCAAATTTTGTCGAATTTTGTCCGGCATCTACCAGTAGCATCCTTACAATAGAAACTTGCGGCCTGCAAAGTAGCAGAATGTTTGGGCGCGAACTCGGGCTATGATGAGACTGCCGAGGTGGCCATCAAAATTACATAGCTTTGCAAAAAAAGTTTTGAATTTACATTGAGCTCGCCCAGGGTCTGTTTGCACTACAACCCGTCTCAATCGACACAGGGGAAGCAGGAGAGCCTTCCAACACTTTATTTCGAATAAATTGAGAAGGAAATGGGGTCGCAAATAAATTTAACTTTCTTTTGCAAAGCTAGACATTTTTGCAAAGGTAGGCTATTGATAGTAACAAAATCATGTATGCATGCATATTCGACAATACATCCTTTATTGAATGTTCAAATCCGAGGTTGTAGAAGTATCAAAGAAAAGAGGAATGGACTTTGGGGTTGCCACCATGAAACACTGCCGCACAGCTGTAAACTGAGGGAAATTGTGTAGTTGTTGCATTAAGTTTTCCTCCGCTAAACAAAACGAGGAAACTTTGATGTCCTTGTCCAATGAAGTTTCGGGGTCCATATGGGTTGATACCATTGTCTTAAGTTGATCTTAAATAGGGCGCTGCAAGAATCCCAGGGAAAGAAAAGGTCTATTTGTGCCCCGCCGCTTGCCGGCCCTCTGCCAATCATTGACAGAAATAGATTTGAGACGAAAGAAATTTGCGTTACGTCTTCGGCCCGGCATTTCCGTTCACTGCCAACGTCGTTCGTGCTTGAAACCTGAAAATCAATCCAAATGGACGACGACTATATCGTCGTGGATATGGCTGACACACAGGATTTATCTTTGGGTATCCATTCGCTTCCTTCCGAAGTTCTAGCTGGTGAAATCTTCCCTCTTGTGGCTCACGGCGACCGTTGGCGCCGAAAAATCCTTGTCTTGGACCAAGTATGCACGCACTGGAGGCACATCCTACATTCATCCCCCTTGCTATGGACCAACTGCATTCCCATAAATACCCGACAGTTCTCTGGGCTGTCCAGCGCAGACAGCCTTGTCGCAAGCTATTTTACGGCGGTCAAAATGTGGCTCGCGCGATCCGCTCCGCTCCCCGTCCCCGTCTCGCTGAACTGGTCCGCGTTCCGCCCAGGCACGGACGATTTTTCGCGCGCTGTAGACATCTTCACCGAGATCAGTGGACGATGGAAGTCCCTGCATATCGATGCGCGATGGGCAGAGGAGGCGACTGTATACGTGCTGCGTGCGCTGGAACGCCAATCCCCGGGCACACTCCATGCCCTGACCGAGGTGGCTTTCAATTCTTTTCCTGTATGGATACGAGCTCCCGTCCCTCCCTTCACCACGATCCCCGATCGGCAGTTCATTAGACCGCTCGAAGTTGTGTCCATCCCGTGGTCGCAGCTAACACAACTCGGTCTCATATCTGCCTCAGCTCTCACATGCCGTACGGTACTTTTGAAATGCACGAACATCGTCTCGGCCGGCTGGGAGGGAGTTACGGAAGATGACTCTAACCTCAGCGCAGAGCTGTCCATTACTACCCTCACACATCTCAGCTTACTCCGCCTCTCCGTCTCGCAAGCATCCATCCGAGCGGCCGGGAACCTCGTTCTCCCCGCCCTCACCACGCTCGAGTTACTCCACGATGCCCGCATGGTTTGGCCACACCCTGCCGTTTTCAGCCTACTCCCCCTTTCCAACATCCAGAAGCTGACGTTGAACGTCGCGCTCGATGTGCTCGAGTCGGCGGACCTATGTGCGCTCCTCCGTTGCACACCAGGCGTCACCGAGCTCAAGCTGGACACCCCCTTCGGCATCGAGAATGCGTTCTTAGATGCGCTTCGCGCTGATGGCCCCGTGACGGAGCTCCTCCTCCCTCGGCTCGAGATGCTCTGGGTCCACGGAGGGCCCCGATTCATCCCATATTCTGACGCGGAGAACGCCCAGCTGTTGACCGCATTCCAGGCGATGGTTACGTCGCGCGTCGGTGTGTTGAGGCGCCTGGTGTATAAACCGGTTGTTACTAACAAGCGGTTGCGCGATAAGTTGATGCTCGCCTTCCCAGCTTTCTCTGTGAATGGCCTGCATGTCGAAGTCTTATGACGATTGCATTATCATTATTCAAAGTGCCGCTGGTAGGCTTCTTCATATCGCGGCGTAAATCATAATGCTGTATTTATATTGAACTACTACTGTAACGTTGACCTTGCACTATAGCTACCTCGTCAAGGACAATACCGCAGGGAGCGCTCGCCGAACGTCTGGTTTTTGGATGGAATCTGCTTTGATTATGGAAACAAAAAACTCAGTTGGGGTACGAAACAGAGTTCATATACTACATATTGGCGGAGGGATTATTATACTGTACTTCCATTTCCTCCTTTGCTTTGCGGTCGCGGCACCTCACTTTCGGTTATTATTCATCGAGAGGATCTGGACGAGACGAATGCTGCGCGGGGTGAGCGACACAACGAAAAGCAGAAAGAAGAGCTCACAAAATGTTAATCATATCGAGCTGCAACCCAATCGCCTCGTTGATGGGGTCGCGCTTCATGCGCCCCTGCTCAGCGAGGCGGGCGTGGGCAAGGATCTTTTGCGTGCTGCAACGGGCGTCAGAATAACACTAGAGAGAAATAAACGACACGTACTCGTATAGCACGAAGCCGCCAAAGACGGCAAGCCCGCCGTAAAGGTAGATGGCCTCGGTGACGGCGAGGGCGCGGACGGCGGTGACGGGGAGGACGAGCGGGGCAAGGGTGCTGAGGGCGACGACGGAGACGCCGGCGAGGAGGGGCCCGCCGAGCATCAAGTACTTGTCGTTCGCGGCGGTCGCGCCGACGTAGGAGAGGCCGCCCACTACGCCGAGGGTGTACAAGCCCGCGCGGGCGAGGATGGCGGGGTTGAGGAAGAAGAGGGGAGAGAGCGTGGCGGCCTGGAATGCGTTGAAGGTCAACCAGAAGAAGTGCTTCTGAACGGTGTTCTCTGGGGGAGTGTAAAACACGCCGAGCATGGAGCCGATACCACCCGCGAGACTGACACCGAGGACGACCCACGGGTTGGCGGCCATGATGCGGTACACGGCGCCCGAGGTGAACATGGCGCGCGCAGCGGCAGCTGTTATTGCGAGGCCTGCACCGGTGTATGCGAAGCTAGAGTTCAGCAGCGAGCGTTCCGCTGCCGACAGACCCTCGCGAGTCTCGCGATTCAAGGCACCTTCGAGAACCACGACCGTTGCGGCGACACCGCCGACGATGAGAGCTACGCGGCGCCATGAAATGGGCCGGGTCGCCTCAATGATTGGTACATCCGTCGAATAGCGGGGAAATTTGAGCTGGGAGAGAGAAAGAGCCTGGCGCTGTTTCTGTAAAGTCTGAAGCACGTTTGGCCTGAAATTGGAGAAGCTGCGAATATTTGAGCGCGCCGTACGGCCCACAGCAGGCCCAAGAGGGCGCAAGGACGAGAGACCGAGGCGTAACATGGTGGACAAAAAGCAAAGGAAGTGAGGAACGGCAAGCCCCGGGCCGACTTTATACGCGGCCGATGCCGAGCGCGTCATCGCTCGGGTTCAAACTTCGTTCTCTTCCGCATCGGTCTCGGGCAAAACTCGTTGCTAGAAGCTTCCAGTTTTCCTCCATGGATATATTTCTACCCATTGAACTTCAACGCGAAATTTTCGAACTCGCAGTTCGTGCGAACCACAAAAATGCTGAGCTCAAATTGAATCTCAGTCTGGTTGCGCCCCATGTTTCTCTTTGGTTGGTTTTCTAAAGCTTACGACTATCGTGTACCGGCGGACTCACCTAATTGCAGGGTTGACCAGGTGTTCTACGAGTCAGTTGTAATATCCTGCCGGGAGAGCGGAGAGAAATTTCTCAGCCTGGTCGAAGCCAAACCTCCTGGATTTTTTTCCACGACTGTGAAAAATCTGGTCATCGAACCACTGCTGCCGGACGAACAAGCAGCTGGCATACTGACTGCGTGCCGTGGAGTAGAGTCGCTTGCGTTGTGGGAACCATTTACTGGGGCCAAATTCCCGATTTCCCGCATCTTGTCAACCGACTTCCACTGCGGCGGCTCTCCGTTAAATATTTCCACCTGGCAACCAGCATCGCCTTCGACCCCCGGCCGACCTGGCTTTGTAGCCTTACCCACCTTGATATGGCTTTCGTGAAGCCCTTGATGTTTATTGCGGATGGACCTAAATTAGTCGATACCCTCAAACATCTCCACCGCTTAACGCATCTAGCCCTGCATTTTTTACTCCACCCGTCGACCGTGTCGGCTGTGAGCGCAAATTGCCTAGGTCTTCAAATCTTGGTGATCATCTTCGATTGGTCCATTCCCGCCTCAGCGGCCAAACGCTACTCGTTCGATCATCGCATCGTGGTGGCTAACAGACTGTCCAGCTCCTCCAGTGATGATTGGGAGGCCGCCCACTTTGGCCTCTCCAACGTCTGGACTCGTGCCGAATCTGTTGTCGCAGAGCGGCGAATGTTGGCTGCCGAGCTGCAAGCTGACGATACAAAGTAGCAGAAGGAGCAACGAAAGCTGCCGGCGGTCTGCCATCCTAGTCATTGTTCTTCATCGAGTATTTACCAAGAAAAACATGTTTTGATTTTAAAAATAACAGGAGGACGCCCTTTCCAGACTCGAGCAATCGCTTTCCCAGGCCGCAAAATTGAGGGAAGTGGTCAATCACAGCGCTGCGAGCTGGAATTTATGAGTAAGAAAATCGACTTGATAAATCCATCAAGGTTCGTTGGTCCACGAAAGTGAATGTACGGATCGAAGGGAATGCAGCGCGGTATTCCTCCTCCGACACCAATTCAGCGACGCAGACCTCCTCAAGTCGTGTGCAACCAGCCTGCGCTATGAAAGCTGCAAGCGTAGGGATTACGTCGGGGTTTGGGATGCGCTCGCCGACGGTGAGACGGCGAAGCGCGGGCAAGATGAGAGCTCCTCCCAGTGGGGTGGCTCTGAGTGTCGGAACCTTGAGTTTTAGCGACTCGAGGCGCGCGAGGGTGACATCCAACGTGGCTGGCTCAAGATAATAACCTTCAGCGACAAACAGGTCACAATGCACGAGGTTGAGCGCCAACCGCAGGACGGAGACACATTCGAAGGCCCATAATCCATTCAACGTGAGGGACGTCAACTGCGCCCAGGGTAGCGTGAGCCTCGCAGCGGCGAAGTCTACGAGAACGGTGCGCAGCAACGGCGCGTGCTTGAATACCACCAGCGCGTCGTCCTCTACAAGAGATAGATCTAGATCTAGATGTCGGAGGAGTGGCATAGGACCATCGATGGCGAGAACTTCCTTTGGCGCTTCAACTTCCATGGAGAGATACTCCCAGCGTGGGCGGTGTGGGATGATTGCTGCAAAGAACGACGAGAGATTCACTCCCGAAGCACGGAGTCGAATGGATACGGGGAGAGAACGGGACCTGCCCAACCACCTATCAGCGATCGCGACCTGGTATTCGAATTCGAGGGAAGAGCCGTCGAATAACGATATCCCTCGCCAAAGCGCCGGTGTGGCCAACGTGATCTCTCGCCAATGGCGACAGATTTGGGTAAGGAGGGTGGGCGAACCAATGCCAACGAGCGGTGGGCAGCGAGGGTAGACTGGTAGGAAATGCACGAATATCTCGGCAACAATTTCGATGGGTAAGGTCAAAACTGCGTAGTGCTTCATTTTGTTGCTTGCAGTGATACTACGGGTGAAAACAGTTATTCGCAGGGACTTCGGAAGGATGCGAGAGATCGGGTTCAGGAAGGAGCTGGGTCGAGAGTCGTTGGTTGTGGGTACAGATTGGGTACAGTTCGAACTTTTTGATCGGGGTTTGAATTCTATTGATCCAAAATCACAGCACAGCCACGGCCGAGGAGAAATAATTGTCTGCACGAATCAACCACGAATCGCAGTCTCGTTGCCCACCGTCCTCATTTCTGGTCATTCAAAACCCTCTGGTTTCTTCGCCAACACGGTCAAAACACTCGCTATCAATGAGCATGCGTGGTACACGACCGAAAGCTTCGACGGCTTTCTATCTGCATGTCTGGAGTACATTCATTGCAAAGTTTTGTGCTTCCCATAATCGTTTTGGCCCAGTCTTTGTTAAAGACGACCAGGATTTGTCTGCCCGTTACATTCCACTCGAGGAGGGACCCTGCATTCTGGACTCGATCTCCGAATTCAAGAAGAATTGGGACGGCTTCACCGAACGCTCGCTTTTGCAGCTGCCCGATTGGAACAATGTGGTTGCGGCCGGAGGCGCGGTCCTTGCATGTCTTACACCGCTTCCCGAGGCTGCCAAGGGCTCACGACGCGCCTCGAATGGTGTACATTTGCATATCCTATTAGTTACTCACAAATACACTTTAAACGGCTCGACTGGGCACCTCGCCGTGCAACGCAGCTTCCCCGAGATCACGGCTCGCATCCTGAGTGCCGCGCCAGCAGGCCAGGGTCTGGAGAACGCTGTCGGGCACACGGCGCGCGAGATAGCTGCGCTGCAGGAGCTCATCGTGCGCACTGACACGTATAAAAGCGCATCACCTGCGGCGGAAGATAATCCTCCACGACGCTCCCCCTGTTTACCTCGCAGAACAGTGTTCGCAACTGGCGCACGCCGGTGCCGCGGTGTGCGGTGGATATTCCAGGCTTCAAGGAGATCTTGGCAGGCCTTGTGCGCGAGAAGACCCTCGACGCGGAGAGCAAGCTCGGTCTCGGCCTGTTAGCATTCGCGGACAAGTTGGAGGCGCGATGTGCACGCTCGGGTGGCGCGCCGCCGACGGAGAACAGGTCGTCGTCGTCGTGGCAGTCAGACTGGCATAATGAGAAGAAGAAAGCTGTGCGCACGCTCAAGGTCGTTCGGGCCGCCGCAGCGGAGAACCCCCACCCCGCGCCAACTTGTGCGCCTGCCGGATGTGCGGGCGTCTGTGGAGATCTCCGCCGGACCCAGCGCTGAAGGCGCTCCATGATAGCCTGGTTTTCCGGAAGATGTACACACAACCGCAGTATTCTTTCTCGGACTACGATAAGAAACGAGTCGTAGTCGGTGTGTAAATAGGGTTGTTACGACAGAGTCCCTTGTGTAAAGCGGGGCTCCGCATTGTATAAATGGTACCGATACAGCAGCAGGAGGCGAATTCCGGGGTTTTCTGGTAGACCAAGGCGGCAATTTCTAGCAGGTCAAAGGTGTAATTGCGGTTGGTGTGAAGTTCTTCGGGGAGCAGTGGAAATGTGGAGTGCAGTGTGCGGAGAACATTCCAAATTGCGCAGTCTTCGTGGTTCATGTGTCACCACAAGCTCTTGCGGTGCATCTCCAGATTTCGGCCTCGTAACGGAGGATGGAAAGAACGCAGGACAAGTGTGGACGTAGGGTGTCTCGCCTCCATGCCTTTCAATATTTTGGCCCCGGCACGATAGAAGCAAAAGAAGAGCAAGCGGAGGTCGGAATCGCCTACGAGCTGGCGGTATTCGGGCTGAGATTTTCGGCAAAGGAATCCTACTGGGCTAGGATTTCTCAACGGCGAGGTGGACTTCGTGGTTCGCCGCCCCACTTTACGGCACGTCTGCGCCTCGTCGCTAGTGATTTTGTGCATGCTCTTCGCTGACCCTGCATCCGAGTCGGGACTAGTACTGACACAATATTCGACGGAATGCCTGCAATAGAGGGGGAAAAGTTGATCAAACAACCCAAGGCGAGGTCGCAGTCGCGCTGCTCGGGTGTGTAGACATTGTTCTAAGGTTTTGAGAGAGCAGAATATGTGCGGGAGGAAACAACGCTTGTATTTGTTTGGATCGCGTACAAATATAGAAATTCCTCGTGTTTGCGGCAAACGGGTCCGCAACGTTCTTCATGCATTTGCCTTCCACGCAACAAACAAACTGGTGGTGGGCGATGCATATCACGACGGAAACATGACTGTTCTCCAGAAATCAACGGACAACTCCACCGTTGGCAGTTACTCCAAGTTCTCCACAAATTTCGGTTCTCGCAACCGTACCCCAGCAAGGATACAATACCCGCTGGAATGGTTCTCGAATTAGTGAGACAGACAATTAACCGTATATGAACAGGCTGTTACGGGGTCTCATAGTCTTGTTTACAAGGCCAACAAACAAATTGTGGAGCATCTTTTACAGGCTCGCGTACCCGCACATGGTCCAGATTTCTCGTTTGGGTAATTGTGGGAGCGCCGGCATATAAGACCACCTAATCTTTTCTGCTCTTGCCACCACCTTCCTAGCATGGTTCCGTCTGCGGCGGGCGGCAGACCACATCCTCCCGACCCCAACCTCGATCCCATCGCCATATACTCGCGCGCATTACAAGCCTATACCCTGCGCCTTTGGACCGAGTCGTTGAGGGCTGTCGAGGAGCGGCGGGCGCAGAAGGAGAATTCAAAGCTCGTTCATCAAGCGGGCCGGCGAACGCAGAAAGAGATGTCAAAGGTCGCTCATCAAGCGGACCTGGCGTTGAAGAAACAGAAGAAAGTGAAACGGGGCTCGGCCACAACCACTTCGTGATCGTCGTGAGTTGCGGTGCGCACTGCGTTGGTTGCCACGGCGCGTTCTCCGCGCTCGTTTTACTCACCTCCACCACGACGCAGTTATTTTCGACGCCACCACGCCTACACAGCGCGCCACCCACCTAGAGCAGCTGCGCGCCTGCACCCAACCCTTGTTGTGGACCCTCGGTCCCTGTCGCTTGTAACTGGCTCCACCGCACCACCCGCTATTTGTATTAAATTATTCGCCTCGTTACCACCCGCCTGGGACTTATGTATGATTCTTACTGTATTCTTAACTTGACGACTCTTTCGGTGTTCAGCGCTCAGCACCCAGTGCTCTGTTGACCCTGAATGCAGGGAAATATTTACGTTGGATTTGATTTCGCGGCCAATGGGGATGTGTGCAGATCAACTTTCCAATCCTTCCTGAGGCTTCATTTCTTGTTGAACGCAATACAGCTCGCACTTTGTCTTCTTTCTGCTCGTTCCAACAAGACAACCCCGAATTGAAGCGTCCTCTTCTCGCGCGGACTTTGCGTCCACTTCCACTTTCGCCACACACGTCACCGGTACCGCAGTTCTCGCGCCTGTTTTCTCAGGCTAAGGCTAAATCTCTTGGGCCAGTTGGGATACGCTGCTTGGGAATTGGTACTCGCGACGCCGGGATATCGAATCTGGGGTTTCACATGGCGATTTGGACACAATGAACGGCGCGGCTGAAAGCACCGCAAACCAATCTCAAAATACCGGAGCTAGCGCTTTGGCCGCCGGCGAATTCCTTTCGACTCAGCCAGACGTAACTGCAACCTATAGCCTTCCCCAATCCCCGACCCTCACACTCCAGGGACAAGATTTACTCTTTACTTCCGACGCAAACTACTCCCCAGCGCCGGTAACCTCATCGGCAACGTCTAATTAGCTAGCGCCGGCTACTAAGAACCTTGGGCTAGGACTCACTTGCGAACGCTCTCCGGTCTCCGGTCTCCCCGAGCTAGAATTCCTCTCGTCTCCGCCGGACCGGGCTCTTCTTTGGCGATGGCTTCGCACCCATCCAACTTATTTACGAGCCAGTGCATCGGGAAATGAACTCATGGGTTCAATGGCTTGCCTCGTTTTTTGTGACTCTCGCGTCGACCCAGAGCTATCCAGCATGGTGATTTATCGGCGAACAGTGTCGTACCATCCTGTTTGCCTGCTTTTGCGGCCGGACTCACGGACCGAATGGTAACGTCGACTTCGCGAGCTCGTCGTAGTGCGTTGTATCCACTCCCCACGGCGATTCACACCGGCCAGGCCTGCACTAGCTCGAGATCAAGGACGGTGCAAGACGCTCGCCGCTCGAGAGCTCGAAGGAGAATAGCCACTCGGAAACTGCTTGTGTCACCTCGGAGCTGTGTGAGTGAGCTGTTACTCTGTCAGCCTTCGTCGAATTAGGTGGAGCTTGGTCGCGCTGGCCTCGGTGATTCTGGAGCGATGTCTATCTTTCTGCTGTATTTTGAAGGGCCCCACAGATCACTTGCTTTGGCTGTTCGGAATTGCGACCAACATACCATCGTCTTGGAGTCCACGTATGATTCCTTTTTCAGACCCTGGGCTTCAGCCGACGCTTCGCGTGCTCAGGTTTCTGTTCGGCGGACACCAATCCATCTTGAGGATTTCTGAGGTGTACCTAAAATTAGCCGGCGGCGGCTACCAAGTTTATCTTTGTCGACGTTGAAAGCCGCGGCGGCAAAGCTCCACCGTTCCAACTTTTTCTTCTTGAGTTGCTTTGATTTTTCACGCCAGATGATGATCTGGTATTTTGAAGCAATTTTGCAGCTTGATTCAGAGTGGTATCGGACTATGCGCGGTGAACTATGAACTTCAACTTTGAACAAGGAGCTACCGGGTAGTACCCAAACCAGGGATAGGAGTAGTCCAGGCACGCTTCAAGAAGCTCCTATCTACTTCCCCTCTCACCTACCCACCACACACCATGGATGCAAGTCCATCCAAATTCCAGGCTGAATGCCAACAACTATTCGGCAAACTGCCGTATCAGTTCTCCCCCCGGATTATCAGTAAATATGTTTTCAATTCTAACGTCTGAAACTTCGTTGACCTCTAAAAATCAGTAAACACGTTCGACGAAAAAACCCTCAAACTGGACATCAACCTTTCTGCGTTCGCACCCAAGACCGAGGTGAATATCGTGAGCCTAGGCAAGTTTATCCTCATGACAATTGTGGTCTCTCTATTAAACAATACCTGAAGCTCCCCACGAATTTCCGGCGGGCGGTTTCGAGTTCACCGGCGAGGATTACCTCCTCAACACCGCCCTCCATACCGCACGTCTGGCGGACGACGAGAAACCCGTCACTCGGATTCTGGAAGATATATCGGCGTGCATCGCCAATACCAATCCTTCGGTTATCCCAGTGACGGACGAGAAAACGCACATCGTTGGTGTCCTCGGACCATCGGATCTGGCGGACGACGACAACGAATGGATGGCCGCAGACTTTGCACTGCTGCACCATGCGTTTGGAGGCGTTGCGGCTTCCGAATGTTGGCTGACAACGCAGAACTTGCACACACACGTCGAAAACCGAGGAGACCTTCTCCACGGTCCCGTTAAGCATCCACGCCGAGTTGTCCTCAATAAGGATACCCCGCCTTTCTACACCATTGTTACCAATGTATACGAGGCCTTTGACGAAGCACTGCGGAACGCGGTGAAGACAGCAACCAATGGCGAAAGACTCATCGTCATCATGTGCGCCCACGGGGAGCAAAATGGCGGCGCTGTTCGTCTAGGCAAACTCAAATTCACTAGAGAAAGGATGCAGGGCATTCTGTGTCAAGCGGCCGTACCTACGACTGTCTTGACAACGGCGTGCTACTCGGGCTTATGGGCAATCCCATACCGGAAACACGCCTCCTCTGACTCGGAGCTCGTCACGACCTTGGCAGCAACGACGAATCACAATCCATCATCCTCTATTCCCGCCTCCCCAAGCGATCGCTTCAGGGGCGGGGGTTTCATTGAGGCTTTGACTACTATGTTCGAAAATTTTGCTCAGCCGCGGCCTGTGGTCGCTGAGTTCGCCGAAGATTGCTCCCATAGCTTACCGACCGTCTGTCGCGCAGGGACGGTCGAGAAATTCATCGACCTCTCGACTTTCGACACGACGACCGCAGCGGAGGCAACATCGGCGAAATTCAAGGATTTTGCTCGGACTGTGATGTCTCAGTTAACGGCGCAACCCTCACCCTCCTTATATGTCGCCCCGTCTGACAAAGACTCTTCTGTGGCGACGATTATGGGTCTGCGCGAGGAGGTTGCACTCCTCTATCGCTTAGCTGCGTTGAGAGAGCTACCTCGGCAAGCCGACTACTCAGCAGTGCCCCTTGGCGTCGAGCAGATGCAAGGGCGAGTTGTCGCCGGGAGTGTGGACGCCCAATTATCGGCAACCGTCGACAAGAGGGCTAAGTACTATTGGACTTACTATCTGCTGCTCCACCCTGACCGCTGGGAGCCCCGAGACATGTTCATCGCGTTAGCGTGCCGAAAGCTGCAGCAAGGCCTACTTGACCGGAGTGCTATGCAGCGCCTGTTATCGATGCTCAACGCCAGAATAGAGCTCGATGACGGGGCCAACCGCCTAGCCGAACACCTAACGTCCAACAAGGGTCAGTTGGACAAGCCGTCCATAAAGTCCTGGATCACAGAGTCGTACAGTCAGGAAACGATGCAGGACCTGGGTGTTTTCTTCTCCAAGGGAGTACAGTCCCGCCTTAGTCCCGGATGGACTAAAGCCCTGAACTCAGGGGCTCCCTACCGTCGACCGGCTTGTTTCCTGGCCTGCGTTGCCCACAAGCACAACTACACGGTGGAGGAACTTAAGCCAGTCGTCCAGCGGTTCTTCGTTCCGGAGCGACGTACGTCCCTACCGTGTTCGGCAAGCTTGCCCAACTTGGGCCCGAAGATCGATGAGTGCATCGGGAATTTAACGACGAGCCTCTCGTTGGTTACACTTAGCTCGACAGCGGAATAAGGTCTGAGTCAGAGCTCCTCAGTATTACTGCTGTCTACCTTTTTGTAGTGCTCGTATCAGCACACATACACAGCTTTCTTTACATACTTAGGCAGTTACACCCAGGAATCAAAATAGTTGACGCGTCGACGCGTGTTGTGTGAGAGAGGAGGCAAGAACAGCCTGACTCGAATTGGCACTGTAATCACTGTCGAATTAATTGCAGTCCTGTCGACGAGGCCCCTTCCTGCAAGCCTCGTTCCAGCAAGACGCGAAAGCTGTCTGAACGCCCGGAGAGAAGACTGGAAGATCTGTACTCGCCGTTGTAAGCGGCGTCTCACTGGGAGAATAGTTTCCTCTCGACTTCCGGCCTTGGTCCGATTTTCCTTCTGCCGCTCGTAGGTCGTCAGGCACCTCTCCATGTATCCTCCCTCAACGAGATCGCAGGTTCATCACACTACCCTTCCTGGCACGATCCCAAAGCGATAAAAATCGTCCAGATTATTCTCGAGAGAGAGAAAACCATGCTAGATACAAGTCGTTTGTCGAAGCCGCTAGAACGTTCAGGAACCACCTAGGGGAACTGGCAGAGGTTGGCGCCTGTGCCAATAACGCTGCGCGAAAAGAAAAAAAGAATACGCGTCAGTGGGAGGGACGATGCGAGCAAGGGGGAGGGCACGCACGTTGAGACCTTTGCGGGTACGTAGCTTGGTGACGAGCTCCTCGAGCTTGCTGCCCTTGTCGAGAGGCGCTGCAGAAGAACACAACCATCAACGCCAATTCAATCAACTCGAAGGAAGAAAGACGACGACGTACATCCCTGGAGAGCCTCCCAGTGGTCGAACACGTTCTGCGGGAACGCCTGCCCCGAGGTCGCCTGCCTCAGCGCGCCGTTGAAGCCGAACGACTCGTTCACGGGCAGGTACGCCTTGATCGTGAACATGGGCGTTCCCATTCGCTGCTCCTCGCTGAACACCTGTCCGCGACGGATGTTCAGGCAGCTGTAGACACCGCCGATCGCGCTTTCGGGGCACTGGATCTCGACTACAAGGTTGATTAATTAAAAGGTAGGAAGAGATGAGGAGAAACGACGGCGTACCGAAGTAGATGGGCTCCTGAAGCGTGGGCTGGGCCAGGAGACACGCCGCGTACAGGACACGACGGGTGGTCGGGATGAGCTGTCCTCCTCCACGATGGATGGCATCGGCGTGCAGCTACCAAACAATTCGTAAGTCAACGGACGCGGCGATCAGTGCATAGATATAAACGTACCGTCACATCCATGAGGTTGAATCGCACACCACGCATGATCTCCTCAGCACACACACCCTCCTTCGCCGCCCACTGCAGACCCGCGATACACGAATCCTTGATCTCAGCAAGGTACTGCACACCCTTGGTGACATCGACGAGCAGATTGGGCCCGGTGGTGTCGGGGCCGAACGCCCAGATCTTACGGGCGTCAGTGACGTCCCAGCCGTGCTCATCAGCGAGGACATGCGCGCGGATCTTGAAGTCGTCACAGGGGTTGACCTTGCCGTCCTCGATGGCCTTGGTAAGCTCCTCCCCGAGGGGCATCGCCTTCATGTAGAGACGGTTGTGCTTGTTCTGCGAGTTCGAGAGGGCGACGATGGAGGATTCGGCGGTGACGGTCTCACGGTACGGGACGACGGGGTCGGACTTCTTCAGGGGAACACCGGCGTGGTCCTCCTCGAGATCCTGTTAAACTTAGTTAGACGCCGGTTATCATTTTTGGGCAAGGTCGATGAACGACTAACCTTGAGGCAAATCTCCAAGTGCAGTTCACCAGCAGCAGCGACGATGTGCTCTCCCGTCTTGTTTATCTAGGTCTGGACACACCAGTCAGGCTTGGACAACCGCTTGAGACCTTCGACGAGCTTGGGCAGATCGGCGGCGTTCTTGACCTCGACGGCGACCTGCACGACAGGCATATTGCGCCGCGTCATACGAACGCCATCGAGTCCCATCTTCGGCTGCCTCTGTAATTTGAGCATGATTCGCTGCTTGAAATTGAAGCCGGTGTCTTCATCCTGGACGATGGTAGCAGAGGATCGAAAAAAATTGCCTCCAGCTCTAATGCGCGCTCTTTTAATCTTCGATCCCAGTCCTGAGAACCGAGACAATATTGCATGCGCGTGTGGACAGAGACGTTCATGAGGAGATCTGCTATGGATGTTGGATTGCTGAGTTGTCCAGACGAACGTCAGCGGTCGCCTGTTTTGTCGGCGAGTTTAAGCGGGCTGAGAGAAAGTCCCAAATAAATTGCGCAAAAAACGGTGTATGGATGAACGACTATGCAGTTTCGAGAGGCCATGGGCGATGCGCTATTGCAGAGAGAGTCAAGAGTGGAGGCAGATGGTGGACGCCGGGACGAATAAATCGAGCTGACGTACGGATTTGGGCCGGCGGCAAAATCGGCCCATCTAACCGTGATCTCCTGGCCAACGTTCCTTCGTGCCGGCAAAGGGCGGCCAACGTTCGAAGCATTTAAATAATGCCACCCTCCCATTCGTCGAATTACCCAAGATGTGGCTGACTGTGGCGCGCGGATTCTCTCTTTGTGCGGTTTTACCGTCGGTTTTGGCAGCGACGAGCGCCGCAAGCGCACCCTCCGCGTTCACTGCCCCCGGCGCGTTCCCTACGTCGCTGTTCACAAAATACTACAACGACCCGAAGCAGACTGCGTCGCAAGTCCAGCCAGTTATAAAAGACCCAGTTGAAACGGTAGTATACGCGAGTTGCGTTTGGTTGTTGAGCCTCATTGAACGCGACTTTTCACTCTAGGGTCTAACTTACAAGTTGTCGTTGACCAGGTAAGCTGACGGAAACCGTTTGTAAATTATTTTACCCTTGGAACGCAGCCCGGACACGATCCCGACGAATGATACCACGGACCCACACCCGCTGCCCCCGGTCGCGTCTTCTTCGCTTTTGCTCCAACAGGCCATTGCGCAAATTATCTCGATCTCGACCAATCCTGTGTTTGCTGGAAATACTTGCGCGCAGTGCCAGGCAGGTTTGGAGGTGGCCAAGTTCTTAGCTCTAGCTGCTCCGGAACAGGGACCCTCTCTGGCGGTTCAACTGTGCTTCCACTTCAATTTCTCCTCAACTTGCGGGACGTCGTTCAGCCGCCTTGCTCTGGGGTCGGTTATCACGCAGGTTATCGCCAACGCGAATGTAGGAGGATACGATGGGCAGGTTTGTTACGCCTCTGAATTCTTCTCGTTATTGAGGTTAAAAGCCCACGCGCCTAGCTTCTCTGCCAAAACTTCCTCAACCTCTGCCCCCTCCCGCCCGCATCGCCCCTCAACCTCACCTCCTGGTTCAGCAAGACCAAGCCCAACCCGCTTCCCGCAGCCAAGAAACCGAGCGGCCAGCGCCTCAAGGTACTGCACCTCTCAGACTTCCACCTCGACCCCCGGTATTCTACCGGCGCGGAGGCGAACTGCACCACGGGCCCGTGCTGCCGCAAAGGGGGCTTCAACAACGCGAGCCCGAACGTGACGTTGTTCCCGGCGCCACGCTTTGGGGCTTATACTTGGTAAGTTAGCTCGACGTGCGTGAGAGAGTGAGACTGATTTAAGGGCAGTGATACCCCGATGGCGCTCGCCGCGGCTGCCGTGCAGGCCATTCCGCCGCTCACTGGGACTGAAGGTACTGGGTTCTCGTTCACCGTCTACACGGGTGACTTGGTGTCGCACGACCCCGACAACCAGCTCTCCAGGTTCGTACTTTTCGCACTGTGTCATGCATATCATCCGAGTAATCGTAATTCGGACTGCAGAGAGTACGTAGAATATACCGAGGTCAGAACCTTCTTTCCTCGATTTTCCTACCGACTCTGATCTCCCGACAAACAGACTCTGCTGTACGACCTCTTCAAGCGAACCCTCGGCTCCGGGCCCGTTTACGCCGTCCTTGGGAACCATGATTCGTACAACCAAGCCCAGGATGCCCACCACGCTATTGGCGGGGAGCTCGCGACTCAGTTCAGCTGGCAAGCGCGCCAACACGTATTCCACGCTGTTTCATTGACGCCGCGTATGCAGGAACTACGATCACCTCGCCGCCCTCTGGCAGCACGAGAGCTGGCTCCCTGAGGCAGCGGTGGAGCTCGCGCGCGCGCATTACTCGGCGTATATGGTCCAAAGACAGGACGGGTTGCGCATCATTTCGCTTAATACCGATATGTGTGCGTTCTTTTTTTTCTCTCGTGTTGCTGTACTCCTGGACTGATTGATTTGGACTTGAGGGTACAAGTACGTGCAAACGAGATGCGCGAGAGAATAGATGTTCATCGCAGTTGTGTTTAGGGCCAACTACTTCAATTATATCAACCTCGATACCCCCGATAATTCGGGCATGCTGCGCTTCCTGACGGACGAGCTGCAGGATGCGGAGGATGCTGGGGATCGCGGTGAGGGTTCACTTGTTGCCCCGCATCTACACTGTGGAATTGATTTATTAATTTGACAGTGTGGATTATCGGCCACGTCCTGTCTGGGTGGGATGGAACGAACCGTATGTATGCCTCCGACGTGCTTAATTTTACTCACCGGATTTTGGTTCAGCGCTGCTCAACCCCACCGATTTGTTCTACCAGATGTATGTTCCGCTGGTAATATGCCACCCTCAGCGCGGACTCAAATATTTCCCTGCAGCGTTGATCGGTTCTCGCCCCACGTTGTCGCCAGTGCGTCTGTGCAAAAAAAAAGTGTCTTGCTACCAACTCATTCCTCCCTCTGCAGATGTTTTCTTCGGCCACACGCACGAAGATCAGGCATCTGTAAGTTTACCCACCCATCTGACGCCTTATCATCCTCAACGGAAACGTAGATCTTCTACGCGAACAACGCGACGACTCAGAGCGCTGAGACTGCGCTGACCATGGCTTGGGTGCGTTTCCTGAAGACCCTGCTTCTTTTTTTTTTGTGAACAGCGACTCACACGTACGTGTTTAGATGGGTCCGTCTATCACGCCGGGCACAAACCTCAACTCCGGCTTCCGCATGTATGAGGTTGATTCGTCGGTGTGTTTTCGCGCTCCATCCTGCCGCACCGTTGGTTCATTTGCATTCACTCACAGACGTTCGATATCCTCGACGCGTATACGTGCGCATCTCGCTTGATTTTCCATACCTCATCTGATCAGTCCGCAGATGGAGAGCCGACGTAAACACCTTCAATTCGCTCGACGCGCAGCTCGAGTTCGGCCCGACGTACTCGCTCGAGTACAGCACACGGGACACCTACGGGCCCAGTGTCCCAGGCTGGGGCGCCAGCGACCCGCTCAACGCGACCTGGTGGCATCTCCTTACCGAGGGTATGTTGTATCCTTCCCTTCCCTAACGGTAATTCATGAGCTTGTTTTGCAGCGATGGAAGCCAACTCGTCGCTCGTGACGACCTTCAATGAGCTGCAGGGCAAGAGCTCGGTGCGCTCCCCGCCGTGCACGGGTGACTGCGCTACCGCGAAAATTTGTTACATCCGTAGCGCGTCGGCGCCGATTGCGAAGCAGAATTGTATTCCGGGTTTCGGGTCGGTGCAGTGAAAAGCTTTGTGGAGGAGAAATTCTATTCGTACTAGTAGTAATTCGACGGGAATATATGTTTGCCCGTTGCCCATTGCGATTAGAGACGGGATGTCGGCCCGAATAGCCGCGCAGCTCTTTTCTTGCGTTCACCACACTTTCACCATCGTAGCTCGCTCGGCGCTACAGCGCATGTTGTTGATTCGTAAACACTGGAGGTATGGGGTGATGTCCGCCACGAAGTGTTGGCGAATCATATTGATTCGCCATCAAAGTACTGTACGAAGTTCCCTCCAGTGAATTGTGTTCAGCAAAAACCCTTGAGCAAAATTCTCACTTTCCCTCCACCAATTTCCCTCCAAGAAAACTTCCTTCAATCATTTTCCTCCACAGGAATCCCTTGAGAAATTTTGGACGAAGCGCTGCGATGAAGTTGAAAATCTCGTTGGACTCGTTGGAGGCATTTCCCTCCACAGAATTTGTTGGATGGGTGAAAAAAGAATAAAAAGAACAACATTGACGGGATGCGAACAGGAGACAGCAAAGCAAAGATTACATAGCTTCGGAGAATAGCAGTAGTAGTAACCATTAGGCCAACAGCAAGTGATACAGGATGAAAATCAAAGACCCACTACATGGTTAGAAATCATCTGAAACTACTTCATTAGAAGGAAACCTTTCCTCCTGAAGTAAGAGAGGCTCAAGGATAGCAACAGACATAGATTCTTGGGATTCTTGAAGCAGAATAATCTCTTTACACTGAGAGAATTGACTATGACTCGGACCATACAAGTAAAACCCATGCAGTGAAATGCCTCGAGGAAATTCTGTTGAGAGGAATCAGTGGAGCAAATATGGTGCAGAGATTTCCTTGAAGGAAATATCCTGAACTAGTTTCACTGGTTGACTTCCCATAAGAATAAAAACATTTTTTTCGAATATCTTTAACATTTCCGGCAGCGATGCCGAGGCACCTGTCAGGACCCCATCGGCCGTAGATCTCGCTTAAACATTGTTTTCCCGTCGAATAAACTGTAAATTTAATCTAGTCTGGAGAGGGGGTACCCCCCCCTCTCCAGAATATAATAGAGGAGAATAAACTTGGAATAAACACTTTTGGCAGCTCTCTGCCTCGGTTGAGCGACGTCACGACCCATGCAAGCCATCAATCTCATGCCGCCGCTCCCGATACGAGTGCTGGTGCAGCACCAGCATAAGGACCAAAGTTCCTTCTGGCACCTTTCGGCTTTACACTCCTCGGTTGAGCCGTGCGCACTTGTCCCAGTCCAGATCATGCCCCGTCGCACAATAGAGCCCCCACAAGCCAAACTTCCTCATTCATTTCATCTTAATCCATCAATTCTAGCTGCTGCCGACAAGTGAACACGACAAGATCCAGCGGTGGGGGAGTTTGCTGTGATGGATAGCGCGTCGACGCGTTGTTGGGTGCTATTTGGGGATTGCGGCACAACGGCTCGGTCAACTTTTTGATCTATTCTACGTCTCTATTCAAAATATTCTTATGGGAACTGGGAAAATAGATCTCTGGATTAAACACCTCATGCCGACATCCCTGGCACCCCTCAGAAATTCCAAGAAAAAGAAAAATTCTTATGGGAAGTCAACCACTAGATGAATTTCGCTGAACGAAGTTTAACCGTGGGAATTCAGTCGGGATGCGGGAAATTTGCTGCATGAATATTAGTGGATGGAAATCACTGGAGAAAAATGGCTGCATTTTACTCAAGCAATTTTCGTAGAGGGAATTTACTGGATGGAAATAGCACTATATGCCGGGAAATCAGTCAATGGGATAACCATGGCATCACCTGTCTTCTTTGTCAACAGCCTGAGAAGGCCAGTACTACAGTAGTTTTGTGTCCGTGTACTGTATTTTGATACCGGTGGTGATATCTAAATTCCGGTGAGATTTGACATCCCAAACAGCTAAATGCTAAATGGGCAGTAGATGCCCAGAATTGCCAGTGGAGATTGCAACAATGATAAGGATCTTGGTGCGAAAAGAAGTTTGTCCTCGTGTCTCCCACGTTGTGTGTCATCTCCTTGTCCTCCACCTCCACGTCCACTACCACTGCAACAATACCTCTGTTTCTCCAGTCAGTTCCTCTCCTGTAGAAGTATTGCTGCTGGTTGATACCTTTGTCTTTCAAGATTGGCACGGCTTCATGTTTTCCTTGGGTGATGAATCTGATGATTCTCAACCACTTCACATTACTGGTGCGGGACTGCTTTTCTTGAGGCATGAAAAGAATTAATCATCTTGCATAGGTGGCCGAGGTGGTCCCAGGGGTCAGGCACACCATGCTGGTGGCTCTGGTGGGGCTGGGGAGGGTCCTATTGTGCATATCACTACACATCAGTTGATTGCGCATAATCTGCAAGCCACACTTGCTCCAGAGCAAGCATTGCAGCTTCGCAACATCCAGGCATCTCAAATTGCCAATCATTGTCCTCCTCCATCAAGAATCTTTCAAAGCAGACAGGATATCCTTAACAAGATGCATCAATTTTTCTCTGACACTGGGGTCCAACACATCTATGTACTACATGGACTCGGAGGTGCTGGAAAAACACAGATTGCTCTGAAATTCATAAAGGAGTCATCATCTCGGTGAGCTTGACCATCCCACTGGGAAGTAACCATTGATCCAATTATATGTCAGGTTCTCAGACATCTTTTTTATTGACACCAGCACCATTACAACAATTGATACAGGTCTCAAGAACATAGCTGTTCTGAAAAACTTTGGTGATTCTCCACAAGATGGCTTACTATGGCTGACCAGCAAAGTTGAACAATGGCTACTTTTCTTTGACAATGCAGATGATCCGAGCATCAGTCTGAATGATTTTATTCCTCAGTGCAATCACGGGAATGTCATTATCACCTCTCGAAATCCAGGACTGCGCGTTTATGCTGGATCCCATTCCCTTGTGTCAGACATGAAAGAGGAAGATGCAGTGGCATTGTTACTCAAGAGTGGTTCACAGAAGGCCACAATCCATACTGAACAAATTGCAACAGAAATTGTGAAGGTAAGACAATTAGACCTGGGTACTTATGCAATTTCTTAACACTTTCATAGTCATTACACTATCTACCTCTGGCAATTGTTCAGGCTGGGGCATTCATATCAAAATCTCAAGATCTTGATGGCTACTTGGCTCTTTATACAAAGAACCAAGCACAACTACTCAGTGAAAAGTCTGCTCAGCCTCATGACGGTTATGCGTGGACGGTGTACACAACATGGCAAATGAGTTTTGACCGGCTCACACCACCAGCTGCCATGTTCCTGCAGCATTGTTCATTCCTCCATTATAATGGAATCTCAGAGGAAATCTTCAGCTATGCATCCAAATACACATTTCCTTCTGGTAGTCTATCCGAAGAACTACAGGAGCCTCTGGAGTTCCTCTCACATTTTCTGGGGCCAACTGGTGAATGGGACTCTTTGCAGTTCTTGAATACTACCAATGAGGTCCAAGCCTATTCATTGATTAGCTTTGATGCAGAGAAGAAGCTCTTTTCTATTCATCCATTGGTACACTCTTGGATTCGAGGGACAGTTCAAAACCCCAGAAGATACATGTCCACCATGGGGTCCATACTGGGCATGGCTATTTCGGAACACCCACAATGGGATATGCAACTGGCAAGTCTGCTATTGTGTCCACACATCGAATTGGCTGTACAGATGGATGCAGAAGTAGCTCTGGGTTTCCGGCATCAATATGTGATGACACTTTGGGAAGGGGGAAGATACAAACAAGCTGTAAAACTACAGGAAGAAGTGCTGGAGGAAGAGAAACAGGTTCTGGGTGACAATCATCCAGACACCCTGCATACCATGGGCAAGCTGGCAAAATCATATTCAAACCTGGGAGAGCATCAAAAGGCCAAAGAACTCCAAGTTATTGTGCTGGAGAAGCAGAAACAGGTTCTGGGAGACAATCATCCAGACACCCTGCGTACCATGGCCATTGTACAACTCCTGATTGAGCACAACACCTCTGTCAACCTGCCCAACAAATCTGGCAGAACTGCACTCCAGCTTGCAGTAGAGAATGGTCACCTTGACATTACACAGTTGCTCATGGAGCACGATACTTTTGTCAACCATGCCAATGAATTGAATGCTAGACACCATGCACTGCTAAATGAAATTGGAAGCCTCCTGGTAAGTGACTCTCTTTGTATATTGGTCTGTGGTTAACAAAACTTCTCTCTAGTCTCATAGGCCACTCAATGATATTGCTGATATCAATCCTGTGCCTGCGCTGACTTGGATATGTAAGAAGTATGATTCAGCCTCCCTTGAACTGCCTCTGAGAGTGGCAATATATATGCGGGGCCTACTTCAGCAAGTCTTTCCACATTACTTTCTAAATGCAGCTTACATCTCCTAGGGATTTAAGCCCACAAGCACGGCAGCTTAGGACTGAGAATCCTGATTTTCGAACAAATGGAGAAATGCAGACTCTTGTGTCAATGCCTATTGCTTCAGCATTCCTGGTATGCCATATCTGATGAATCAGATTCCCTCAAATAATAACACTTGTTGTAGATCACCAACACTGATGACACACAATTTGAGGCTCACTCAATCCTTACAGCTTTACGGCTCAATGATTTCAATGGACATCAAACCTATGTCCCTCTGGTGCTCTGCAGATCATGGAAAGTATGTCTTTCTATAATGAGTTGTGGACCCATCCTGCTCACCACTTGATCTAGGATCTCTGTGTATTCCTCGGCATCATCCTGAAGGGCCACAAGGGAAGTAATTTCATAACAAGTGGAAACTTTAGCATCCGGGTCCCGAATGAAGAAAACCTTTTATTATCATGGAATACTTGGAATAGCTGGATAAGCCACTTTGATGAAGACATGAAAGAACACCCTGTCACCCTCGACCTGTATGCAGTTCTCAGAGACGATACCAATAGTTGTCCAAATTGCAACAGGCAAAATCCTGTGACCCACCCTCTTCCACCTAACTCCCAAGAATGGTAAGCCTTCCCCTTATACTTACTGTCTTAGAAATAGCTGAGAACACACACAGCTCCCATTGTCATTTCACATTTCTTGTGATTTATGAGGATGAGCCTGAGGAAGTCACCATGACAAACTTGGAATTGCCTCAGGTTGAAACCATAGACGAGGTTCCATTAGACACCCCCCTGTCTTCACCCCCACACAACTCCAATACATCTGATGGCAATTCTCCAGTTCCAAGCACCCCCACATTGCCAGTTGTAGCTGAGGGCGTCACACAGTCAATGAATTCTGCACCTCCAGAGCCAGAGCAACCCGGCGAGTTACCCAGCTCCCCTGTTATTCAAGCCTCTGGGTGAGTTTTCAGACACCAGTTTTGTTTGCATAAATTTCTTATTCACAAATAGAGTCTCTGTTCTTCCAAAGAATGTACAACTTACACGTCGGCGCAAGAGGCAGACCCGGCAGACCAGTCTAATTGACCAATCAGACAATTCAATAAACACTGTCTCTCCCATCCATTTGGATTTCTTGCTCAACCTGTACATGTTGGTCCTATTCAAGCTGCCAGATCACTATTCTAGGGGTGCACAACATCAGCCACTCATGCCGGGGGCCAGCAGCAACAATGGGTGGGAAAAAGCCTTGTACAAAAAATGGAAGAAAGAATGGGCTTACATGGGACGGGGAGCAGTTGTAATGTATTGGTGAGCTTACCAATTTCCAAAACATTTGTTACATCTAACTTATCACATCTGACATAAAGCCTCCTTTTGTTGCGCAAAGAGGCCAGTGATCTCACAATCTGGACACTGGTGTGGCTTTCCACAATCTGTCTACTTTTTGGATTTGCCTATGCCTTCATATTGTTATGGAAATTTGGGCAATTTGAAACCAACGCTGCTGAAGGACTTCCCTGGATACATGTATGTTCAAATTCACTTCCTTGAAATGAGTGGAAGCTGAAGGCGACTGCAGCACATTGCACATTTGTCCAAGAATTCCCTTTGGAACTCAAAGGTCATGCTTTCCATGCCGGGAGCATGGATTTTCTGGTCAGAGATTGTACTGCATTCAACAAGTTCTATGTGGCTGATCAATATTAGGGGTGCCTTTTGGTTTGCGATCTCGTTGCTGGCTTCCTTTTTGCTGTCTGGTCCTGCTGAGCAATATGAAAATTCAAAACCGTCACTAAAACGAGAGAATGGCCTACGTGGCATCATTGGCTTCGTCGTTGTTTTAGGGCTCATCTATGGTGGGCTGATGATTCATGATATGAGGAGTCTGAGGACTCGGAGGATGGGCCCAGGTTTAGGTAAGATGTATTATGCAAGGGCACAGTGGTCTCTGACCACCACATGTCCCAGAGGCCCCAACAAATGTCACTGGCACTCTCTTGCGTGAAGGTCTAAACATAGCTCTACACGATCTGTTGGGGGGAGGACAAATTTCCATTGCACACCTTATCAATATTACGGGTGGGAATATTCTTCATGACTGCCTATGTATACCTGTTTTGACACCACATAGGAGGGTCGGGGGGCACCGGGGGTAGTGGCCACATTGGTGGCGATGGTGGTCGTGGTGAAGCACCAAACGTCGGAATTATTCTGCGACCCACATATGGTAAGATCCTGCATTGCAGCATACACCCTGTTGCTCACCCCTCGTAGAAGGAATCAGTTTCACTGGTGAAGAACGAGCGGAACTAATGGAGCTTCAGTCACATTGAGATTGTCTGTCCTTATGATGTGAGAAGTGTTTCCCTCGCATTACAGTAAGCCTACAAAAGTTTGGTTACCATTGTGGGAAGAGCTCGTTTGACTGGGCAGGGCCACTGTACCTACACAGGGAACACAATGTACCCCTCATCTTTAACAATGGTGCAATCCTATTGGATCGCTAGGGAACACAGGAAATCTGTGAGTGAGGAGGAATGAGACGAGAGTGAAAAGGAGAACATGAAAAGGAGAAAGAGAGAAAGAGAGATGATGAGTGTTCTCTCAGGAGGGAGCGGAGGGCACACACGAGCTCCATCTGCGTGCCCCCGCACCGGTGAGCAGCTGTGCATCTCCGGATTTACCTTCCCCCAATCTCCGACGGTGGCAGAAGGAAATGGGAAAGGTAATTCATAGAAATAAAGACTTACTCAAGTGAAAAAGAAGATTGGGTCAGCACTGGGCTTTCATGAGGGGCAGGAAAGCAAAGGAAAGGCAGGGAGGAGAGAGATGTGACTGGTACTACAAGTATGCAGCAATCAGATTTATATGCAAGTGGCATGCACAAAGCTATGGCTTAAATACTGTGTAAAAACCTCTCCCACACGACTTTCATCCAAAACCGTGAAATTTTACTACAACTTGAATTTTTGGTGCATGCAATCTCTTTGCCTGCCACTTTTGTTGCAGTCAACTTCCGGACTACATCTCTCAAATGGAAACAGGTACATGTTTTTCAAACTCTCAAGAAGTTTGTGTACAATTTGCGCTCAACTTTCACTCGGCCCGCGATCACCAATTGATTGATTTTGACGGGAACACTTCACGACTTTCAGTGCATTCAAAGGACCGCCTAGACTAATGTTGCCGCGACTCGGGCAAGATCGACTCCGAGTCGACTTGGCGGCACCGACTTAAGTCGAGTCGAGTCGAGTCACAGCGTGACTTCGTGGCGACTCGCAAGTCGAAGCGAGTCGACTCGCCTCGACTTCGAGTGACCTCGAGTCGGTCTCAAAGGTCATTTATTCCCATTCACTGTGTACTGCTCAGAGGACTCATATTACATCTGGAAATTGCTCTGCGAGCACAAATTCGAAGAACATTATGGCTATAGCGACACTTCTGGATGTAGCAATGTCTACAGCCTTCAAATGGATTCAGTATGGGAGGAAGGTGAAACTGAGTACTTACCTAGGGCGAATGGAAGTGTTGGGATCATCAGCGGGCATCTAGGGGCGAGATAACGGTCAATTGGAAGGAAAGCTGTAAATTAAACTTCCGCACATTGATTTGTGCGCGCAGCGAACTTGCGGCCATTAAATTGAGTAGATGTCTTGCGCAGATGAGACGAGTGGTCCAGCGGCTTTCGTAGGACGATGTGGGCCCCCCAAAAGGTCCTTGAGCGGTGGCATTGTCACCAGCGTTGTCGGAAATAATGGTTCGAACGACAACACCACCGGGGTACTAACGGGGAGAGCACAGATAAATAAATGAGCAATACTACAGTGCTACAAGGAAAGACCACCAACCCTAGGGTTCCTGAGGACAACCGACATTATCTGTAGCATGGTTAGTGCCAGTATCTGCCGAATCACATTCAAACAATTCACCGAAAATAACCGATTGGCCGGAATCCACGAATCAAATTGAATGTTTGCCAACGGAGTAGAGGACAATGGGCGAGGGACCCGCTCAACAATAGTGTGCGAGGCTTCATTGTGTTCGGGCATCTTCTCCTGGGGCTCAATGACTCGGGTTCCCAAGCTTTTTAAGGCTTTGACCATACCCACCAGGATAAAAGGAAGTTCCAGGTGATCCGACATAGGAGCGGAGAGGCTCACGCCAACCTACTGCCCGTAGAGCTCAACGAGTCCAAGAACATGGTCTCCACGAGAAGACCTGCATGTATTTAGTCACTGGGCATCTGGGAGCAGTACTCGTGTCTGAGAAGCCTTCCTGTGGGATAAAACAAGTTGAAAGATCATTTAAAGCCACGGATGGAGGGGTGAAATATCTTGCGTTGGCGTTCAGAATGATATCTCTGAATTTAACCGTGGGAACCAAACTTGAACCACACGTTGAAAGTGCCCCGTGTTCATAGCAACTCTGTCGGCACATCGGCAAGGGAGGTAGAAAGAAAAACCGATAGGGTTTACTCAGCAATACTTATTCTTGGTGTGACCGAGATGCTCACTCAGCATGCACCACACTTCTTGATTTCATTTCCCTAGCATCTTCTACGATAGGGATTGGGCGCTGCTTTGATTTTTCCCGTGAACTGACATTTAATAACTTGGCCATTGACATTTCATATCTTTTCAGGGGTGTTTTGCGACGATATAGGATCCATTTTTGTCTCTCATTTGAATGTTCACCACGCAGGTTGTTTGTTTAAAGAGGAGAACTTTCAGCGACTCAGTCTCACCTTGTAACAATTCACAATGGCTCCCAAACGCCTCCAGCCACCTGTACAAGCCCCTGCTGCAGATGAACCGCCTCGTTCAACTCAGGAACCTCGTGCAACTCGTCGCCAGACCACCTTGGCCCGCGCCGAGGCTGCTCCTGCACCACCTCGCGTGCGCGCCTCTAGGCCGGGTTCACGCACAGCGAACCTGCCGCAGGAGGATCCACACCCTCCAACTCGAGAAACACCTGCAGCTGACCGCCAAGCTCTTGGTTTTGCTCCATTAACTGGTATTTGATTTCTCCGCCCACCTTGAATGGAAATTTGACTCATGGGCTAGTGGTACCTCCGAATCGAGCGTCCGGCAGTCGTGGTAATGATTTTCTCGCCCCAGTAGAGCTCTCATGAATTTTCAGCAGATCGCTCTGCTGCTCCAGCTGCCCCTTCATCTAGTTCCGTTCCTCGGACGGTGAGTTCTAGCACTATGTTGTAGTTTTCCGCATTCTAACTTCATTTGCAGCCTGCCCGTTCTGCAGCTAACACTCCTATGCAATTGCTGACTCAGACCCCCGCTCGCGCTGTTGCCAATCGCCTTTTATCCCAGTTGAACCAGCAGACTCAGATGGCGAGCCCCGGACCCCCTCTCCGCAATTTCAGTGATGGGTCGGATTCGGACTTAGACCAACCTGCACCCCAGCCTCGAGTTCCTCGCTTGCGCATGCAGCCTCTCAACGCTCTTCATACCGAGTCTGACGATGAGGCGCCTTTGCCCAACCCCCGGCCCTCCCGTGCGCGTACCCGGGGCACTCCTCAGTCCCCTCAAACCGATGAGTCCAATCCTTGGAGTGGATATCAAATTGACCAGGCCCAATACGCGTGGGCAAGTGACGGTGTACTTCGTGCAAATACCGCATCTGCTGACTCTTAAGCTTTTTTTGGCTTGCACATTGAACACCGCGGCTTCAAGTGCAAGTTATGCCCGTGAGTGTGACTGTGATTCAACAAATTTTGTCCTGAACGGTTGGACTAGCCAAACTTATTCGACCGGCAGTAGCCTCACTACTCGCCGGAAGCACCTTGCGAAAGAGCACCTAACCGAATATCTCGAGCTTATTGCGGCTCGCAAACTGCCGAACAAGCTTCCCGAGGTTCTGCGGAAGGAGAGGGATGCACAGCGTGCTCGGAATATGCAGCGAATACCCTTCTCCATTGCTGCCTTTGAGGAGAAATTGGCGCAAGTCGTTGTCTCGAATGATTTGGTGCATGAAATTCTTTTGCAGTTCAATTCGTTGCTCATTGATTTACCCGTAGTCAATTAACTTGATTGAGAACCGCGAGTTTCGTGACTTACTGCTGCTGCTGCGCGAATCCTTGCGAGATGAAGAAATCCCACATCGAACCAAGCTTCGATCACTTATTCTCGACGCCTGGCTCAAATACTACGACAGTCTTAAGAAGGAACTCAAGGTCAGTGTGCATATATATTACTCGAGCTATGATTCTGAGAGCAAGTCAGGATTCTTTGGGGAGGATATCATTTACTGCCGACATGTGGAGCAGCAAAGGCCTACAACCGTACTTGGCCATCACAGCTCATTGGCTCGGTCGAAAAGGAGAGCAGGTCGTGTTGCGCCAAGCTCTCCTTGCCTTTCGACGCGTCCGGGGATCTCACAGCGGCGAGAGGATTGCACGTATTATATTCCACATCTGTGATCAAGCTGGAATTTTGGACAAGGTGACAGAGCTTGTCCAATTGTCTTCGCGTACTCACCTCCACATTTTAGATGGGTCACTTTACCATGGACAATGCTTCAAACAATGCTACATTCATGACACATCTCTCCATCCTTCTCGCCGAGCGAGGTCTCGACTTTGATGCCGACCAGAATTATATCCATTGCTTCGCCCACATTATTAACCTGTGCTCTCAGGCGGTGATACGAGCTATGGAGAAGCAAGATAGCCGTCACGAGCACCCAGAGACGGAGACGGAGACAGAGTCAGATGAAAATACTGGACACGTTGTTCGTGCGCGTCGCCGCGCCGGCCCCATTCGCCGCGCCCGCAAAACAGTTGCATTTATCAGAAAATCTGGGCAGAGACGTGACGAGCTCTTGACGACCATCAAAACCGGGAATGCCACGCAGCTATGGACGGATCTTGTTGTCGACGGCGAGACTGCCCACAGAGTCGTTACCCCACTTTCGGAGGTCATGGTTTTGCCCGATGTCAAAACCCGCTGGGACTCTGTTATGTCCATGCAAATCAGTCTTTCATTTTTTCCCATTATCGGTTCTGGTCGCACTCAATCCAACTCTGATCGTGCTCCCGTCACCTCCGGACACACCATCACGCACTACATCAGACCCTGCACCACTTCCGGTAATACTCCAGCACCACTCCAGCTCACTCCGATCGATTAATGGTTCACCTGCTCCCGGACCTATCCCGGAATACATAGCTCTCGTCCAATCATGGATTGCTGAGTACTTCTTCCTTAATATCCACTTCGCTTTCATTACCTTACCTTCTTGGCCAACTCCGGCTTCACTCCTCACCTCGTTCACCCTCCGGTCATCCTGGTTAATCCCGGAACCTCTGGACTAGTCATCCAGCCCCGACCGGTTCTCTGCGGTCATCCATATCGCCCCGGAACATTCTACCTGAACATTCCACCTGTACTTCACACTGGTCCTTCACTGTGATACAGGTTGTGGCACCTCCGCACTCCTTGGTACATTCCGGACTGTGATTATGTAATCACTCCGAACTCCGGTCCTCCACGTTCCTTGGTTCAGCTCCACTTCACCCACGTCATCTCGGACCTCTGCCTCTATGCATTGGAACTCTCCTAAAGGACTGCCAATGTCCTCCGGAATGATTCCTTGCAACTATGTCCACTCCGGCGACCCGGAGCTCCCAAAACCACCAACACTCAACACCAGTACCTTGGAACTTGTTCATCTCGACTACCAACATACCAGTCCAACATCTGGTACACTTATGCGCTATTCACCTATGCCCCATCACTCCTGCTCTCGTTCCAGTCGCTCCGGACATATCTCCGGAATCCGGAGATACCCGGAGTCACCGGAGTCATCAGACTCTTCCCCGGAACGTTCGCTATTATGCCTTATCAACTCCTATTCCATTTATGCATCCCTTATCACTTCTCATCTATTGTTTCAACGCTCTCATCACTTCTCCTTGTTATCTTTTCATATGCTTCACGCTTCCATCACATTCCCATCATTCCCCATCGCTTCTTCATCTGCCTCAAGGCAGATGTCATAGCACTTACATCTTATCACTCTTCTATCCATCCGTTCATCTATCAAACCATATGCTCAACCTTTCCCCTTCCTTTACTTCCCATTTATTCCTTTCTCTCACTTCATATCTTCTGCCGCATGGTGGTGTCTTCTTCCATGTGGTTCACTTCATTTCATGTTGCTTCACATTGCCTCATGTTACTTATTCCCTTTTGCACAAATTACTTGTCCTTAGTATAAATACCGGTACTTTACATCTTGTACAGTATCCGAAAAATAAAAGTTATCCATGCTTCCTTCTCATGGACTGTTGCCAATCGTCTCTTGAGGTTCTGGTCATTGCCTCTCGACGTCTCCCTCTCTATGGCCTTGCTCCCGTCTCCCTCTGGTTCCCTCTTGTGACTCCGGTCACTCCGGTCACTCCGGTTTCCGGTCACAACTCCGGAGTCCTCGCTCGGCCATACCAACAACTGCGGTTCAACTCCGGGTTGTCTCCCGTGTCTTGGATATGCCTCTAGTCCGCTCCAGCGCACTGCCTTTGCTCCATCTTCATGTCAACTATTCTGGTTCACACCGGAACTGCGCTGGACGACTACCCAACAAACACCGGTTATGCTCTTGTGTCTCCGGTCCAGGCTATCCTTGTCCCGTCGCCATCTTCGAGCTCGTACGACTCGGACCTTGGCATAGGACACTTCCCCATCTCGCAGCCCGAGGCCAGTCAGTCGGTCACCCTAGCTGAGTTGTGGTGTTCCGAGAAGTGGCTGATCTAGACATCCGTTCATCTCCGGTTCGCGGCTTAGCCCGGCTCCGGTCATATGATCGGATATTCCTTCCCTCTTGGCTCAGCGATATAACAGTATTTTTCGGATCCTCTGTCTGGCCTCATCTGCTTGCTGTGTCATCATGCATGCAGATAGTCCTCTCACCGCTGTGCTTGTGTATCTGGATTCCGGACAACAACTCCGGTGATCAACATCCATTGATCCTTGCACTTCCCCTCATTCCCTCATGACCCCTTACGACTTCGCTGCACTCCGGCTGCCTTGTGGCCCCGGGTGTATTCCGGTTGAATTCCGGACTTCCTTATCACGACTTCCATCCACTCCGGTTGCCTCTACGGTCCGGAGTGAACTCCGGTGCACTCTGGAGTCTTCTCCCATGACTCCTACTCACTCCGATGCATTCCGGAGTTTTCTCCCACGACTTCTACCCACTCTGGTCGCCTCTCTGAGGTTCCGGGTGGTTGCAGACTCTGTTTGCTCCAATTATCCATTCCTAACGACTTCTACCCATTCTGGTTACTGCTGTGCAGACTCAGATGGTTTCCGGACTATTGTCTGGCCCATTTTCCCACGACCCTCATAACCACGGGAATATTACCAGCTTGCTGCCGGTTCACATCCCACGCATCTCCGGTTCATCCGGACTCCATACCCTGGTGGTGATCATTTCCTGTTGACTAAATGTCACAGGACTTGCATCCCTTGTCACCCCTGCGACGTCTCCGAACTTGCAGGAAAACCCGGATCCTGCTACATCACCGCCCGCGCTCCGTTGAGCTGCAAGGTTGAAAAGCAACATAATCCGCTACCCCACATCTTCTTTGACCCTGTGCGCGCACACCTCAAGCATAAAGCTTGAATCCTGTTATGGCCTTTCCGGTTACGGAAGGACAGTCCGGACTCTTACCGGTTGGCCCCGGTTCCACTCCGGCCACTGTCTTCGCCATGTCTTGCGACAACCACCAGTCCCCGATCCTTCTATGGATATCTTGTGGCTTTGATGCCAGCGCCCACATCCCGGACTTTGTCCTTGGGCGTTCTTTCCGGTTCTAGGGCTTGTCAGGCCTTGTCCTCGCTCCGGACGACATTCTGGTTGCCACGGCGCTTGACCTGAACAGATAAGAGCACACCGGAAGCATCTTCATCGATAGCTTTCCACCGCGCCTCTGTTCCGGACTTTCGCAATTCTTCCGGTCGTCACCCCGCTCGTTTCCGGAATCTCGGCTACATGCCTTGTTCCTCTCGGGCACCACTCCGGTGTGGCTAATGCCTCCGGATATACCCCGAAGCATCCCCGCTTCACCATCCTTCGACAACTCGACATCTTGTCTTTGTTGCTCTTTGGATTGGTTTCTTCCGGAACGTCTGACCTCTGGTCCACGTTCTTATCCCCTTTCATCTTCCTCCTGTTCATCCCGCCCAGTCGATTGGTTGGTTTTAAATTCCGGTTATCGACTTGAATCTCTCTTGCAGCAACAGCTACGTTGAACAAAATGTATAAGAGCTCACCGGGGAATCCTAACCAGATTACTTCCACCGAGCCCGCATTCTCGACTTTCGCCTCGCCTTCAGAGAGTTCTCGCCACCACTCCGGTTTTGCTACACCTTTCTTTTCGACTCATTGGCACCCCTTGGAGCTGGATTGCTCATACTCCACCTCCTCGTTCCACTCCGGTTTTCCCGGAGCCGAACTCCGGTTGTTTTCCGGTCCTTCAATCTTGGACTGCTGGAACTCAACCACTCCTAATTCCGGTCGCTTGCTGCAGTTCCCGCAGTATCTCCGGAACGCTCAGGTTTCAGCTGGGAGCTTCAATGTGCTCGCTGTTATCCTTTGAGCACCTCCGAAAATTTTGAACCTCTCTCAGTCAGAGTTCAGATCAATTTGGACATCACTATCACAGCTCTAGGTTGCGTTATCGCTTTGCATCGGCCATATCCGGTATCTGGTGACTACAGCTGGTGATGTGTGCTTCAAATTGCCTCCAAACTCTTCATTTGCCTTCGCCAACCCTTTGGCAATGCTGTTTTGTGTTCAGAAAATTTTCATCCTCTCCCTTCGACCTGTTCCGTTGCCCGTAACAGTCTCCGGGTCTTATCCCATGCCCGGAGTCTACTCCGGTCCTGGTTCCCATTCCGGAGTCAATTTCGGTCCTTCGGAGTCCCTCAGGTTGATTCCCGGGTTTCATTTGGCATCATCCCCTGCTGTTTGATCCCCTCCGGTCGCACTTGCTCTGTGTGATCAAACTCCGAAAATTCCGGAACTCTCGATTTGATCTCTGGACATCAGCTCCATGTTCCAGACGTCCTCTGGACCTCATTGCTGTCGATCCCTCCAGCAATTCTGTCCTCTTGTTCTTGGAATCTTCACCCCTCCATCGGTCTTTATTTTTCGCTCTCGGATTTTATCCGCCCCTTTTATTGTCCTTCCCGGTGCGTTTCCGGTCGCCTATCTGGTCCGCTGGCATCGCTCCGACACTCCGCTTCAAATTCCTCCTCCTCCCTCCTCCATCCGACAACTTTATACATTTTATTCAACTTTCCCCGATGGCTTTCGCCCCTCTGTATTTTTTGGAGTCCTTACAAAACCCTTCCTGCGGGTTTTCTTCCATGTGGACTTACTTGGATTCTTCTCCGTCGAATTTTCCCACGGTCTCCGGTTCTCCGGGCTCTCCGAGCTCCGGTCAACTCCGGACACCCTAGGATCAAGCACCCGCATGCATCAGTGCCACCTTGGCCTGCACACCAACGTTCTATCCTTCCCTGAGTGGTCTCCCTGACGCCACAGTTGGTGCCCATGGAGATTTCACACTTCCGGCCTTGATGGCTGGTCTCCATGGTGACAGCTCTTCATTGTGCTGTCGTGTTCATCCTGGACAATCCCGTCCTCCGTTGGACACTCTGGTCATTCTATTGACACTCCTGCCCCATCGGAATTTATGCTTCTTGCCTCTGGTCATTCAAAATGCCTTTGGCCCAACTCCGGTTGACCCGGACATCTTGGTTTAAATTATTTTCAACTTCAACATTTCCTCCGGTGGTCTTCGATCCTCTGTACTTCTTTGGAGCCCTTCAACAAAAACTCTTCTTAGCGAGTTTTCTTACATGTGGTCTTGCACTCCCTTCCCTCCGCCTCTCTCCCTCCAGTCCCTTCCAAATCGCTCCCCTCCTTGGTCCGGTTCCTTTCGGGGTTCCCGGCTACACTCAGTACTCCGGTATTGACCGGAAAATATTCTGGCATCACCTGGACTACTCGCTTGACCATGTGCCTTCAGTGCCAGTTCTTTGACACTGCGCGTCGACGTAACCATCCATGTCTTTGACTGGATTGGTCTTCTATCTTTGAACACCAGAGTCAGTCGCACCCACAGTTGATTCACCCTTTCATCCTTGATGGATGACCTCTGTGGTTTCCAAGACCTTCTTCGTTGAAGGCACTGTAATCCTTGAAAAGGATTGCTTCCCCCTCCGGCTTCATCCTGTCGCTCCGGAATTCCGGACGCTTCTCGTGTCGCCAAACTCGCCCGGACCTTGGCCGGTCTCATTCCCACATATGTTTGGTCAAACCTCAAGCTACTCCGGGTTCCCTCAGTCCTTTCAGCGGCCCTCCAGACGTTTTTGGACTGCTCCCTTCAATTCCAACATCCACTCCTTCTATCCACCATCCTTATCTACTTCCCTTCCACATCCCATTCCTTCTTCAACATCATTCAACTCGGCTTGCAGCGATGCTGCTATTCCTTCATTCTCCAACTCAACTTCCAACATTCCGGTTATCTCTCCGGATTCCCACGCCCTCCGGCTTATTTCATTTCACCTCCGGTATCTTTCCGGCCTTTTCTGTGCACTCCCTGCTGTTCCCTCTCCATCCGTCGAGGCCTTTAGGTTTCCGGTCGTTGCACATCAACTCCGGAATCTTCGTTATGGCTTCCCACACCCACGGATCCCTCTACTCACCCTGTCCTTCAGTCCCTTGAGGGCAAGGAACGTAAAGGGGGGATACTGTTATGTCCATGCAAATCAGTCTTTCATTTTTTCCCATTATCGGTTCTGGTCGCACTCAATCCAACTCTGATCGTGCTCCCGTCACCTCCGGACACACCATCACGCACTACATCAGACCCTGCACCACTTCCGGTAATACTCCAGCACCACTCCAGCTCACTCCGATCGATTAATGGTTCACCTGCTCCCGGACCTATCCCGGAATACATAGCTCTCGTCCAATCATGGATTGCTGAGTACTTCTTCCTTAATATCCACTTCGCTTTCATTACCTTACCTTCTTGGCCAACTCCGGCTTCACTCCTCACCTCGTTCACCCTCCGGTCATCCTGGTTAATCCCGGAACCTCTGGACTAGTCATCCAGCCCCGACCGGTTCTCTGCGGTCATCCATATCGCCCCGGAACATTCTACCTGAACATTCCACCTGTACTTCACACTGGTCCTTCACTGTGATACAGGTTGTGGCACCTCCGCACTCCTTGGTACATTCCGGACTGTGATTATGTAATCACTCCGAACTCCGGTCCTCCACGTTCCTTGGTTCAGCTCCACTTCACCCACGTCATCTCGGACCTCTGCCTCTATGCATTGGAACTCTCCTAAAGGACTGCCAATGTCCTCCGGAATGATTCCTTGCAACTATGTCCACTCCGGCGACCCGGAGCTCCCAAAACCACCAACACTCAACACCAGTACCTTGGAACTTGTTCATCTCGACTACCAACATACCAGTCCAACATCTGGTACACTTATGCGCTATTCACCTATGCCCCATCACTCCTGCTCTCGTTCCAGTCGCTCCGGACATATCTCCGGAATCCGGAGATACCCGGAGTCACCGGAGTCATCAGACTCTTCCCCGGAACGTTCGCTATTATGCCTTATCAACTCCTATTCCATTTATGCATCCCTTATCACTTCTCATCTATTGTTTCAACGCTCTCATCACTTCTCCTTGTTATCTTTTCATATGCTTCACGCTTCCATCACATTCCCATCATTCCCCATCGCTTCTTCATCTGCCTCAAGGCAGATGTCATAGCACTTACATCTTATCACTCTTCTATCCATCCGTTCATCTATCAAACCATATGCTCAACCTTTCCCCTTCCTTTACTTCCCATTTATTCCTTTCTCTCACTTCATATCTTCTGCCGCATGGTGGTGTCTTCTTCCATGTGGTTCACTTCATTTCATGTTGCTTCACATTGCCTCATGTTACTTATTCCCTTTTGCACAAATTACTTGTCCTTAGTATAAATACCGGTACTTTACATCTTGTACAGTATCCGAAAAATAAAAGTTATCCATGCTTCCTTCTCATGGACTGTTGCCAATCGTCTCTTGAGGTTCTGGTCATTGCCTCTCGACGTCTCCCTCTCTATGGCCTTGCTCCCGTCTCCCTCTGGTTCCCTCTTGTGACTCCGGTCACTCCGGTCACTCCGGTTTCCGGTCACAACTCCGGAGTCCTCGCTCGGCCATACCAACAACTGCGGTTCAACTCCGGGTTGTCTCCCGTGTCTTGGATATGCCTCTAGTCCGCTCCAGCGCACTGCCTTTGCTCCATCTTCATGTCAACTATTCTGGTTCACACCGGAACTGCGCTGGACGACTACCCAACAAACACCGGTTATGCTCTTGTGTCTCCGGTCCAGGCTATCCTTGTCCCGTCGCCATCTTCGAGCTCGTACGACTCGGACCTTGGCATAGGACACTTCCCCATCTCGCAGCCCGAGGCCAGTCAGTCGGTCACCCTAGCTGAGTTGTGGTGTTCCGAGAAGTGGCTGATCTAGACATCCGTTCATCTCCGGTTCGCGGCTTAGCCCGGCTCCGGTCATATGATCGGATATTCCTTCCCTCTTGGCTCAGCGATATAACAGACTCAGTATTTTACATGTTGCGACGCCTTCGATACCTACAACAGGTGAGTTGTACTCTGATTTCTTTCAGTTCCGCTCTAATTATTCCCTCAGCCAGTAAACAAGTTCTTCGCGTTGAACCGTGATGCACAAGCGTTCAACCATCCACTAGAAAATAGGCATTGGAATCGGCTCGAAATTCTTGAGTTGATTTTACAGGTATGCTACGCCACTAATCATTCTTTTTGTGGACTTATCATCTCGTGTGAAAGCAACCGCACACTGTGCAAACGATCATGTCTTCCGAGAATACACCCATCCTTGCAGCAACAATTCCTGCATTCGAGTTGTTTATTTCCTCTTGGCAGGCCATGATGGCCGACACTGATTTGGAGGATGAGGATATCGCGTCCATTATTTCCCCTGGTCTGAATATTGCAAGAAAATACTACGAGAAGTTTGACGCCACCGACGCCTATATCATTGCGATGTGTGAGTCCACATATGACAATATTTACGATGCTAATAGGAACATAGTTATAAACCCCTCAATTCGGTTGGAATGGATCAAGAAAAATTGGTCCGACGAAGCGCAGGAGAACGCCAAACAAGTTATTTTACGCAAGGTTGGAACCCTATACGTGCCAATCACGTACCTTACTGATCCAAACTCCAGCTCCAGGTCTACCGCGACCAGGAAGCGGATGAAAGTCTGGTGTCCGGCTCCAGTAGCCCAAGTGGATCTCAGGGTTCCCGCGGTTCATCCCACTCTCGCACTCAAGGTTCTCGCCCACCATCACGGTCTCGGACTCCGGCAGTAGCACCCACAATGATTTTGAAGGCGGCGAACAAATACCGCAATGCGCAACATGCATTAGACTTTTCTGCGGGAACACCGACGGATCCGGAGAGCTTTTGGTCAGTCGAGGAGGAGATGAATAGCTATGTTCAAAGTCCGATTCCTCCACCGAAAACAACCGACATGATTGGCTATTGGACGGTGCGAGTAACTTGCAGCTATTGCTGTGGTTTGAATAGCTGAACACCCAACTAGCATCACGGAATGGGGACATGGCCTACAATATATCGCCTCTTCGTCGATTACGCACCCATTCAAGCGACGTCTGTGCCCTCCGAACGAGTGTTTTCGTCGTCAGCAGAAACGGATACAAAGCGGCGAAATCGGATAAGTCCGCATTTAATGGAGGCGCTGCAGATGCTCAAATTCCATTTCAAGAAATCACGGTTGAACTTCATGGCAGAGTGGCAGTCGCCCCCGGTCGCCGATGACGAAGAGGATTGGCTTCACACCCTAGCCGCCGCAACCGACGATGCTGAGCGCGAGGAGGCCATGGGAGCACTTACGGAAAGCTTCGAAATGGGGGATACTTTGGGGGACATGCCGGAGGAGATGCACCGATTCTAGGCATACTTTGTAAATGTACATCACTTAGCTATTTAACTATGCACTCCTTCTTTTCCCATCGGTCGCAGGATATATTCAAAAAACTTCGACTTCATCGACTCGAGTCGACTCGAGTCGACTCCGAGTGACTCCACAGGCCCCAAGCCGAGTCGAGTCGAGTCAAACGGCTTTTGAAGTCGACTTGCCGAGTCGTGACTCGACTTTTCGAGCCGCGGCAACATTAGCCTAGACTCAGCCTGAGTTCAGGGGCCTACATGGACCTACGCTCAGACTCACCTGTGTACAGTTTGTGTAGGTCCATAGGTCAGTCAAGATCAGCTAAGGTGAATGTAGGTCTGGGCCCAAGCAAGTAATGTTATAACGCGTGCACGACGTGTCAAATCAAACAGATCAATATTGGGTGACTAGGGGTCTGCTGTTGCAGCCTCAGAACCTTGCTTTGGACCGAACAGCGCTGCACTAAGACCAAAGCACAGACCAAACCAAAAGACCGCGCAATCTTATTAACAGCTCAAAAGGAGCCTTTAAATACGCAAACACAGCACAAGAGCAATCATAAAACAAAGGGCAATAAATTATGGTCCAGCCTCCATCGGCGGCCCGTGGGGTTTCTTGGTGTTTGCCTGGTATTGTTCAAGCCAGACCACTGTACAGCTGTACGGTGCCTGTGTTTGAAGGATTGGCACGGGAAATACTGCCAGTGGCACCATTTCTTGGGAAGTTCAACACCCCACGATCCATATAACAAACCACTGCGGATAAGCAGACACCAACTTGCAATCACCCCGGCATACACATTCAGCGACTACAAATCACAGGGTCAAACGATGGGACACACCCTCATTGACCTCCACAAACCTCCTTCTGGCGTGTTAACCCGTTCAGCGCGTACATCGTGTTATCACGCAGCAAAGGAAGGTCAATGATAAGGCTTCTTCGCAGATTCGAGGCGAAGCTGTTCACAACATATCCCTCAGAAGATTTAGCAGTGGAGGATGACCGGTTGGATTTCTGTGATGCGGTGTGAGCTATCACTTTGTGATACGCTCCCTCCGTGGCTGAAAAAGGCAAACACGCACTACGGAGCACGCACAGAAAAAGGAAGGAATGTCAAACACGACCTGACCTCGAATCGAACGAGGGACTCGCATTTTAATATTATGAGGAAAAGTCGACTGTGAATGCGCGCGTTGTGATAAGGACTGCGGTGCCACTAGGCGAATATGTGGGATCACAAAGTGGCTGGTTCGTCCTCTAGGGCTCTTTAAAGTTGGTTCCTAATAGAACGTGAGGCTGTAGGTGGTCTGCCTTGTTAGATCCGAGTGTGTGTGTGTTGGTCAAAGGTCGAAGGTGTGTGTGTGTGTGCGAGACCCGAGTGCTCGGGATGGGCTGAAGGCGGTTTACGAGTGCTCAGAAGGGACGTTGGCGGTGTCCGGTAACCTGTAGTCAGTATTCTCGGGTGTATAAATGAAAGGCAAATCCTTGAGACGATGTCCCTTGGCGGTGGTGACGAACAAGCGCGTTGGTGGTCAACTCGAGGATGTAATTGGGGGATAGAGGTACAAGGTCAGGATAAGAACTCAGTGTTGGGCTAGAGTCCTCGACTGGAACTGTCTCCTTGTGGTAGCTGACTGGGAACTGAATCCGAAAGTCCACAAGTAATTGACTGACTACCCTCGATTCGTCCGACGCCTTTTATACCTTTTCCAAGCCAGTCACGTTGTCCGTCCCGTCGGCGTCCCCAGCCTCGTTCCACATGCTCCTCGAGCCTCTTTCAACCTTCCGTGGCATTTCTGAGCTCCCAGACTGCCGATATTCGCGGATGTTGAGCTTCACGAGCACTCAGAGGTGACGAAATTCCGAAATAGCGCCGTTTCCGAGTGTTCGTAAGGGATTCGCGATGTTCTGAGTTGTCGGAATGTGGTGGAATAGGTTATAATGGTGGATAGGACGTGGGGGAATGGTCGTTTGGTCGCAGACATGGCTATCCTGCCGTCGAGGGTCGTTCAAGAGTCGTTTGTAACGTTGTATGGGGGCTCGGAAATGGCGTAAGTTCGTAAGTCGCAACGGTGCGCGTGGTCAGGTCTCCCCGTGAAGCCCGAGTGTGCCTGGCGTGCCTGGTTGCCATCCTGGCCGGGTTCGGTGCTCGTACGAGTCGTCGTAAACACTGGAATCGTCGAGTAACGAGTTGTTGGAAGTAGATCTGAATGAGGCAAGATCGTTTCCTAATTGGGTGAATCTTGAGTGAGTGGGAATTCCGAGCCGTCGCGTCTCGTCCAGACAAGCCATGAGGCGGTGTGAGCAGTGCAGCGCGAACACAAGCCTCACAGCGTTACCATTACGCCACCAGGTCTACACTACAAAACGTCAAAGAAAAGGAGTTGACCCACGGTTGCGTGGGAAAAAGTGTACACGACCTGACCTCGAATCGAACGAGGGTCTCGCAACTGTAATATCGCGGAGAAGTCGACTGCAAATGCGCGCGTTACCAGTTACACCACCAGGTCTACTCTACGAACGCCAAAGAAAAGGAGTCGACACACGGTTGATTCTCTCCCGTGGGAAAAAGTCACCAGGACTGGCGTACACGACCTGACCTCGAATCGAACGAGGGTCTTGCATTCCAATATTATGAGGAAAACACAGTAAATGCGCGTGTTACCAGTTACGCCACCAGGCCTACCACTGCAAAAATCCCCAAATCGCCACGGTCCTCACGAAAATTAACAAATCGACATGATGCATACGCAGAACACGGAACGGCAAACATCGCCGACGCGGAGTACTGCACGGAGTATGGAAAGTGTCGCCACGCGGCACATATCAAAGCTACGGAGTACGGAAATTGGGTGCACGGGCAGCAACGTTACAGTCCGTGAGTTAGGTATCTCCTTCAAGCGCACAGGAAAGCATGGAGATCCCCGCCACAAGGCAAGGAGGGCAGTGTTGAAAGGGGTCCGTGGACGAATGAGGAATAAGGTCGTGCGCGGCGGTCGGAAAGAAATTAGTATAAAAGCAGGGATGTCCGTAGAAGAATGGATCTTATTACCTCCCACTGCTCATACCTAAGCTACTCCCCCTCGATCATACAGGGTGAGAATCTAGTTCTAGTCAAATACATACTCGCTCAGGTTGCGCCGCCCTCCGTGGGACCAACCAAGGTCAATTTGGACCGAAGCTTCAATCAAGGAGGCTTGTCCGTAGTACTTCCGGCTTAATAGAACGAGCCAGAAGGAATTATAGAAAACATCGGTGTTGATAGCTCGCATGGTTGTAGAACGCGCGGCGAAACTTCCAAACGGCCAGCAGCCCAACTTAGCAGCGTGTAACCGTTGGCTTGGGCCTCAAACACAGATCCTTGCACGGAGTACCACCCCCATCGTCGCTAGGGAAAGGCACGGGTGATACCGCGGGTGTCACGACATCATACTGCACCCGTGACCCGTGATACCGTACCCGTTTTCCCACGGGTACGGTATTACGGGTATGAACCCGCGGTATTTACATAAACACCCGCAGTTCAATTACCGGGGTATTTAACTGTGGTATTTCACTTGTTCTCTTGACATCATAGCAAGGGAACATGCAATAGGTAGTATTAATCATGAAGAACTACCCAGGCATGCACATTAAGGTGAAGTACTGTGTTTTAAACAAGATAAACACTGGAGGAACATTGGTGCTTCAATCATGTGACCGGAAAATGATTTCCAGGTGAAGAAATAGTGGTTTTGGGTACTAGGATTCACAATCCAACTAGTATGAGAGTCATAGATGCTGAATTGGCTACTAGCACCATAGAAATAACCTCACAGATTTTATTTTGTGACATTTTTACTGGAAAAGCCTGGTTTTCTCTGAATATAATGTACTGCAGCTGCATTAGGGCTTGCAATTGGTATTCACTGTGTCCCAATACTAGACCCACACCTCACAAAATTTTCCTAGATTTATGGGTGCTGTAGTGGTGGAGAATAGGGCAGATCAAGCGTTGTTTGTCAGTATTTACCTGTCATCCCAAAAAGGAATCTTGTGGTTCAATCCAACCAGTTTCCTTCCACAAGTCATAATCATGATGCAACATAGTCCCTTAGCTGAACTGTAAGTGCTCTTGTCTCGAATCTGACTTGAATTCAGCAGATCTTGGGTTCAAATCCCTCAGGAGCCCTTTTTGAGGGCCGCGGGTCAGGTACCGCAGTAATACGGGTACTGTACCGCCGCGGGTGGCGGTATTCACGGTGTTGACAAAATCACCTACCGTACCCGCACCCGCGGCACCCTCACCCGTAATACCGCGGGTGTGCCCAAACCCGTGCCTTTCACTAATCGTCGCGGAAGGCTTATCCGATTCGATTATGACCACTCCACGATTCATTCTCACCACTTCGCCACACGCACGCCCACGGAATTGACACTCCTTGGCCGTACCACCACAGCGTAGAGAAAAAGCCGGGTTACGAAGGACTACGCTATAACCCGTACGCGTTGTGTTCGACAGTTCTGAAGATACTGCTCGCCCAACCTATACGAGGCAAGGAGATAAGAAAAGGAACCATATAGCCCAGGCATCTCGACACGGAACGGCGTTCATCTTGCAGAGCGTTGCCCTTCGCGCAAGTGTAGAAAACCCTCCGATCGAAGCTTTCCTGGAAGGCTAGCCCCCCAACAAGGAAATAAATCCTTGAGGAACCTAGCGAGACTGTTCATTCCATACGGAAGGAACTGTACCACCACCACCACCATTTTAAAATACATAACATTGCGTGTACTACAGTAGCAGACGAATCTCCGTGACAGAGAAATTTCCCTCTAGAGGACGAACTAATTTCGTGCTTTTGCCTGACTATACCACACCTGGTCAGACAACTCACGGAACCGCAGTCCGTATCACAGCGGCGACATGTAAACAATCAGTAACTCAGTCATATACGCAAGGATAATAATTTGCCAACTGCGGAATACAAAGTGTGAGTAGATGAATAACTTCTGTACCAAAGACTCACATATAATACATATGCCCTTGGTCCCCTCGCACTAGCCCAAAAATTAACAGAAGAGGACTCACAGTGAGAGCGCCTTTACGGGGGCCAGATAATAATCCTACTGGCCGTAAGTGTCGCAAAAATCAAATTAGCCTTATAATCTCCGCCCATTATTTGGCCTTACAACCCCATTATAAGGTGGTCAAAAGTGCTTGTACTAGAAATCTAAGCTTGTAGTGGTCCCAATAAGGCCTGATAATTTGAGAGTCCCTTATAAGGGTATTATAATGGCCTGTAAGGCAAAACCGATTTTTCCGACAATTAGCAACAGGCAAGGATACAGCGAAACCGATAGCAAAGAATACAGAGCATGGTTGGAGCGAGCACTACGTGGCACAAGCAAGCTCGCGCACACCACAGTCTTCCGTCGTGCGCAGCTGCACGACTCTGCACGACGGGACGAAGAGATGAGGTGTTACAATCAAAGAGATGGAAATGTACAACAACCGGGTCAAACCAGAACAGGGGCGATCTATCTTATCGTGGGTGTGTGCACCTGTTTTGAAATCACAGACCCCTAAAAAAGCAGGCATGCTGGTTCCCTACGTTATTTGGTCCTGTATGGTCTGCGTAATCTTATCAAAGGTATTTGGAGCTGTTTACTTTTTGCAGATGAATCAAACGGATCAATATTGGGTGATTGGGTGACGCGGCGTCAGTTTCTCTTCCTTCCGTCCTCCATCATGCATGTCTCATGGGGTGAAAAACACAAGCGGAGACACTGCGGAATCGGGAGTCCAGAGCCTAACAGAACCTAACCCGCAAGGACTCACCTCCACTCGCAATCAGGAACCCTACAAATGTTTACAACCAACCTACATACTACTATCCCGCCCGGAACCAGAGTCAAAACGGTTTAGAAAACAGGGCCTCGTCCCTTTGTACAAGGCCCTTTCACTCTGTCACCGTTGAATGTCGACCAATTGAACAAGACTAGACAACTCCTTGCCACCATTGCCAAAGTGATTGAGAGAAACACGTCCTCGGCCTTCGTCCTGCTCCCTCGAAGCAAGGACGACTCGTTTCAGCCGGTAACAACCGTGCTGCAGCCGGCATTTTGCATTCATGGCGCCGTGACGATGAAGATCGCGCAAATGTGGACGGATGCAGCAAGGAAGCGGGCGCAGAAAAACGCGGTGTGGGAGATGGAGAGTGTGCTGTTGGAAGGGAGTAAGCCGTCGGTGGATACAGTGCTGTTGGAGCAGGATGTCGCCGAGGAGGTTTGGCGGAGGTGGCGTAAAGTGTATTTTAGCAAGGAAAAATTGACTTAATTTGTAGGTAGTGTTGATCGATCAAGCCCACTTCAAGGGTGATACCTGAGGTACAGTGCGCTGTTCAGCGCGGTGCCGCCCCTTGCGTCCACCAAGACCGAGCTAACGGCTATGGCGGCATACGTGGCCGACACGTCGTTGTCGAGCGCTTCCTTGACATGCCACGTCACCTGGCACGGTCGTTGCCTGTAGTATTATGGGTTTGGGGTTGGCCTAGGGTGATATTTTGGCGACACGGAGAACGAGAGTGGTCGAAGCGGCGACAGAATGAAAGGGCGGAAGGACAATTTCCTTTTCGGGAATCGGTGAAAAAAAAAAAACGGTGATTGCCATTATTTACAGGAAATGCAGTAAAATACAGTATGGACAACGACGAGCGCTACTACATACGACAGCGTGGACACAACACTCAGCACTGCACACACGCAGGAGACGCCCCATCCACCACGGATGGGTTCTTGCAGATCGACGCAATTCTCGTAAATTGCTACCACTTAAAAAATAAATTTGCATTCCATGCAACGCGTAAAATTTAGGGTTTGCACACACACAGTACCGATACAGGTGCACTCCAGCCTCTCCACAACGTCGACGTCGTCAGCTCCCCCTCCTCATGCTCCAGATCATCACTAGTCACCGAAGTCCCCTTCCTCATCTCTTCCTATGCTTTCTGAAGCTATGCGAAACGAGAACAGGCATGAGAACTCGACGGAGTTGGAGTGAGAAGAGAAACGCACGAACACTGTATACCAACACCGGTGAAATATGGCGCGAATGGAACTGAAAAATAGCCAAGTCAGCGCTAGAAAAGAAAATGAGTGGAGACAAGACCATCAACCGTAAATTAGACACGAACACGTATCAAAATTTTACGGAACTGGCACCAAATCAAGCCGAACAATTGGCGGGTCGAGGCTGAGGACTGAGGATCATTGAGAAATTAGAGGTGGAAATAAAGAAGGGTGCGGGATAGATCGTTCCCCGCAAGTAAGCAAAGAAGTATAAACCTGCCACAAAGGTTAAGAAGAGTTCAAATAAAGTAAGAAAATGGCATACCAAAACAGACATCAAGCCAGCCGAATATAGTGAACCCGAGGCGTGCAAGGATGGACAGCATGAGAGACGAATGCTACGGACACGCACATAGGAGCGCTGCGTTAGGCGCGGGGTTCCCGGTACACGAGCAATGGGCGACAGCGAGCGGAGCCTAAAAGAAGTGAACTCAAGAGAGAGACGATGGGAACAGAACGAACCGCACGCAACGGATACATGGCAAGGCGTCAGTGAAGGACAAAATAAATAGTAAGACTGAGAAACAATAGCCAAGTGAACGATACAAATACTTAGAAGCACTGGCACGCGCAAACCAGGAGGGTCTGCGAAGGATGTCAGTAATCAGAGAAAGAAGAACGATAAGACGCACGTTTAAGCGTGGTGGTCCTGTTGCGGCGGTGGGTGGGAGAGCGGGGTATATGAGTATCTTGTAGGATTTAATGGGCGCGCGCGGCGAGGACGGGTCTACAGGAGGGCGTCAGCCAATAAGAATAAAAAAGGTAGAGAATGAGACGGACATGTAAGAACACTGTTTAAGCGTGGTTGTCCTGGTGCGGCGGTAGAGAATATGGAGGATAGAATGGTGAAGACCACAAATAAAAAAGGTGGCAAGAACGTCGTTCAAGCGCGAGTGTCCTGCTGTGAACAGCGGGGTATACAGATAGATTGCACGATAGAATGGGCGACCGGGGTATCCAAGAGTAGCGAGTAGCATGTTGAGGATAAGTAAGCACTGTGTTGAATCGTTGACGAGCGGATAGATGATCGCAGGCACTACGAAGATTGGTCAGGATGGGGAACGGCAAGAAAAACGAAAGACGCACCGTGGAGTGATAGCCGAGCAGGCGGCAGGTGCAGCAATAGTAGCGTGAGTTTGACACGTTGCACAGGGAGAAACTGGAAGAAGAAAATGAAGGTACAATATTTTGCACGAGCGAAAGCTCATCCCGCCAGCACGAGTATACGAGCCCATTGATTCCGACATCGAGGGCACGCATAACGAACGACTAGGTGTTGAACCCGGAGTAGGCGCGAGTATCACGTTGCAGGAGTCGAAGAACATTAAATAACACAAGATGAACCCAGACAACCCAAACGAGGTAGTGGAGTCTGCCGCCGAAGCGGCGGGTCCGTAACCTTGCCACCAACAGAAGAGAGGAGGATGGAGGCAACAAACGGAAGATGGTAGATCTAGACGCAAAAGAGAGTTCGATTCAAGAGACGGGATGTCGGCCCGGATAGCCGCGCAGCTCTTTTCTTGCGCTCACCATCGTAGCTCGCTCGGCGCTACAGCGCATGTCGTTGATCCTAAACCACGAAACACTACCCACTGAGCTCTGGATCGAAATTTTCACGCATCTGGATGAGCGTTCCTACGCAGTCTCGCATGCGCCTTTCCAGTTGCTTCCTGGTATAGCGTCTGAGGCGAACGCGGGTACCGCGTATACTACGGTCGTCTTGGTCTGCCGGAACTGGCGCGCGTGGGCTATTGGGTTCTTGTACCGCAATATCAAGATTTCGGACTCGAATAACATGCAGGCGTACGATAGATTCATGGATATCCACCGCGAATATGGGCAATGGGTCCGTTCTTACTGGGTAAATAGAATTTTGGATTGATACTTGAAGCAGGTCCAACGGGCAATCTTGCCGTACTCTGCTACGGTCACTGAGAGCTTCCAGGCAATGCCGTCCACGGAAATACTGAGTCTGTACCCCAACCTCCACACACTTGTCCGACCGCCGCATCGCCCGTTGTTTAGCAGTCTTACATTCGACTTTGACGCGACTTGTCCTCCGCTGTTTTCGTTGAGGCGGCTAGATTGGTGGAATCACGCGGAGGCCTCGCGCTCTGGAGGGATCAACTCCCTCATAGCAGTTCTATGTGCTGCGCCGAATTTGGAATATCTCTTCATCGGCATAGTGCGGGCCCAATTTTCACCATTTCACGGCCTCGGTGGCACGGGCCAAATAATAGACCTTCCGCACCTGCGAACATTGCGGCTGAGCACAACCACCGCACTCCTCCTCCGACAAATCGTGGCACAGTGGACGTTACCCGCCCTCGACAACTTGGTCATGGACACGCCCATGCTGGGCGTAGGTACGGACGTGATGTGGGAGTCGTTCGGGCCGCAGCTCAGAGTTATGGAGCTCGGGAAGCACATACGCTTTCTGCTTGAGGAAAACATCGCATCCTGCCTTCGAGGCTGTCCCTCTCTCCACGAGCTCAACTATTATATTTTCACCACCATGTTGCCAGAGGTGGACGCGGAGAACATATACCCGTCGATCACCTCCATTGCCATCAACATGGCCGAGGTTGCGTTGCTCGGGGAGCTCCGTGACGAGTGGGAGCATCTGGAGCGGCATTTCAATATTTTCGCTGGGACCATGTTCCCCAGTCTTCGGCAGCTCCGGATTTACGCAATGTCAGAGCGATTTCTTTTGGATGAGCGGTTTCCTGCGTTGCATCGGCAGCTCAGTGACCGTGGATGTATTGTTGAGATCGTGGAGAAAGCAAATGCTTAGTATATTACGGGTTAATTTTCTATTGCCAGTTCGTACCAAGCTCAGTCGCTTAAATAACCACCGGCCACACAACTTTCACCAACCGGCGTCGGAGGCGTTGGAGACATCGAATTCACCAGTCTTGAAAACTGTTCCTCCTCCGCATTCTTGCTCTGTGCCTTTCTCGGCTTCTTGTCAAGCTGGTACTTCTGGATTCGCTGGAGAACAATCAATTCTGCGGATGGAGGTTAGAGGTTAGACACGGCCCCACTGTTGTGCAGAGTAACAAACCCCTTGCACACTTCTTGGATCCGCTTCCACAAACAGAGGCTGGCTTCTTAGCACGCACAGCAGCAGCCGGCCCATGGGAAGCGGAAGGAAGACTAGGAGAAAGCGCTCAGTTACGGAGGTATGTATGAGCTGCCGTACGCAGCATCGACTGCTTTGAAAAGAGGTAGAAAAAGAGCGTGAATGAGGCGGAGAACCTTCGTTCGGATTTGCGTGTCCAACCACAAAGCTCCAAGACGTCCTCCGGTTCTTTCCCAACAAAGTGAGACGCGACACGTCGCGGTTTGCGGAGAATCTCGAAAATCAGGCGACATAACACACTCGTCTAACATCTGCAGTGGCATGAGCGAGAAACAAGACGAGGGAACACCTTGGAATTTACCGAATAATACTGGGTAACGGTGTGATCGTACCCGGCTCGAAAATGGTTCGAAAAGGTCTCGAATAAAGCGTATTTGAGGATGGTTGTGGGTCCAGATACTATCCGACTCAGGGATCTTGAGGTTGCGGTACAAAAAGCTTATGGCCCAGTCATGCCACTTCCGACAGACCAAGACAACAGCGGTGTAGGCGCTTTTGACATCCACCTCGGATTCAATTCCAGGAAGGGGCTGGAATGGCGTATACGATGTGGTGTACGGGCGCTCGCCTAGATGCGCGAAAATCTTAAGCCACAACTCAGTGGGCAAAGCTTCATGGTTGAGAGTGAACGGCATGCTGGCGCCGAGCAAGAATTCGAGCGCGACGGTAAAGAGGCCCAGTGATGCGCCGTTGGAAGCCGGCGGAGATGGCCGGGCGGAGTTTAAAGCTTTGTTCTTCCCATCCACAACCTTGACGCGCCACTTGTCCGTTTCCTCATGCTGGCAAAATTCAAACAAAGGCTTCGTTCACGACGGAGTGCTGCACAAGAACCACCCGTCTTGGATGGCATTTATCTACTCCCGTCCGAAATTCTAGGCGGCGAAATCTTCCCTCTTGTTGTCCGCGCCGAAATCCACGACAAAATCCACAACGATTTTTGGCACCGAAAACTTTTGGCCTTGGCTGGTGTATGCACGCAATGGAGGAATATCGTGCATTCTACTCCCTTTTTATGGAACCAACACATCCCTATCAACACCCGTCAGTTTTCTGGCGTGGGGCGCTTTCGCAGGAACAGGCTCACAAAGAAATACTTTGAGGCGCTCAGGATGTGCCTGGCGCGATCTGCGCCGCTCCCTCTGTCCATCTCGATTGACGACTGGCTTGTCTTTCCTGGAGACAGGAAGGATTTTGCGCGCGCAGTTGACCTAATTTCCAATGCTGCTGTGCGCATGGAGGTCCTGCGCATCAATATTCGGTGTAGGGACGATGCAGAGATGTGCATTTTGCGGGCGCTGGAGCGCATCCCCACCGGCGCGTTCCAAGCGCTCACAGAGATCGATTTCGTTTTCCCGAGTGATGTGGAACTCGTCCCGTTCTCAGTTATGAGTGCCCCGCATCTGCGCCGCGTCAAGCTGAACGCCGGCCCAGATCCTCTCAAATTCATGTCCATCCCCTGGCCTCAGCTGACTCATCTCACCCTCACTGCTCCACCTCTTGCATGTCTCGCGGTGCTCGCGAGGTGCAACAATCTCGTCTCGGCGGTCTTGCACCACATGTACACCTCCTTGCCAGATGACACTGCACCAACTACCGCCACCCTCGTGCACTTGACCTCACTCCGCCTCACCGTCTCTTCGACACTCATCCAAGCCGTCGGGAACCTCGTCCTCCCTGCCCTGACGACGCTTGAGTTGATTTACGATGACGAGGACATGATTTGGCCCCAGCTTGAGGTCTTCCGCCAACTCCCCCTCCACAACATTCAATGCCTGACGTTCGAGTTCAATGACGAGGACATGCCCGAGTCGGCGACCCTGTGCGCGCTGCTCCGCTGCACACCGAGCGTCACCGAGCTCAAGCTGAAAGAATGCGACTGCATCGACAACGCGCTCTTAAACGCACTCCGAGGCGATGGCCCCCGGTCGAAACTCCTCCTCCCCCAGCTCGAACTGTTCTCCATTGATTGGGGGTCGAGCATGTTCAGCGATAATTTTGACTCGGAGAACTGGAAGGTGATGCTTGCGTCGCGGGTCGGTGTGGGATTAAGGCGCATAGTGTACAGGGGGAATTATTACGGGCAGGTTTCCGCCCTCGCAGTTTACCATGTGGACGGTCTGCAAGTCGATGTTTCAGGTGTAAAAAGTATCATAATCATTTGAATGGTGACAAGGGATTCATGGCCGCCCTTGCATTTCAGCTTTGTTTTCCAAAAATATGGTATCTTGTTGATACGTACAACATTATCTAGATTATTCCCGGATCGTTGTGAGGAAGTCAAAGTGGTGGCTGGTTTTAATTGGAAAATCAAGGTGTCTGAACCGTCATATTAAAGGGAAACCCTCTGTAGTATATCGGTCCAAAGAACAGCAAAAGTCGATTCGAATATGTGTTTCGGAGTCATCATATCGCAGCATCCTTCGGCCCAGCCTGAGTCAACTTTGGCACGCTAGAAATGCTCTCGAAAAGGGTATTCCCGTTGATGATGCCCGTAGTGGCGATCAAAAACTTCCGGCCTAGTAAAAAAATAAGGAAATGAGCACAGTAAAAGTAGGAAAGGAAAGCAAACCCACCCCGATTCTGTCGTCCAACCCACCGCAGTGCAGCGATTTCCGTATACGTGCAGCCACCCAAGAAGAACACGACGGTCGTGGTGGGTTTTTGCATCGGTCGGACTGAAATGGAAGAGTAAGAGTGGAAGGGAAGGAAAGATAGAATGCGACTTACGAAGGGACGCCATCGGCGTAGCCACAGCACTACCGTCATTCGGCCCATTCTGTACAATATCCACCGTCTCACCCGGGATCGTCGCCACAAGATCCTCAAAGCCCCTCCACCCCGCAATCGGGTGCGCCTGCGCCTTGATGCTCGAGCCCTGCGCCTTCCCGTCCGCGGCCCCACCCGCTTTATCTTTCTCCTTCTCCTTCTCCGCCGGGTTACTCAGCACGCCGCCTTTCTGCGCCACGCACTGCACGAGCCGCACGCTTATGGGTGCGTACCCAGAGTACACGAAACTGATATCGTTCTCAACTTCGTCGAGTGCTTCGGGACTGTCGTCAATGAGCAGGCGGAGGGACTTGCGCAACGGGCCGAAGGGGTCCGAGGCGACGCGGGCGGGAGGGGATTCGGGAGGAGGACGGCGAGCGTGGGCGCAGAGAGGGAGAGGAGGAGTGGGAGGTGGTTGTAGCCGTATGCCTGGAGGACCTCGCGCTTGAGATTTTCGAGGGATTCAAGCTTGATGCCGCCGGCGGTGATACTGGCGAGACAGAGCAGCCGGAGGATGGTTTGCATGTCAGCCCCTTGTGCGAGGAGATCCTCGATTGCCGTGATTTGGGCGGGGACCTCGTAGGACGCGAGGAGGTCTGGTGGGTGATTTAGGAGGAATATTAGATGAAATCTGAACAAAGACTGACTCTGCTGTATTTCGAGCGTCTTGTTAAACTGATCTGTCCGAGTCAGAGGAACAAACAGCTCGGATAGCCCAATGTCTAAAGGGAGAGTCTATTATTTATTTGCGCGCCAAACGAGGAAACACTAACGTAGTCGTAACGACTGGTGATCAGTCTGCAAACCACCGAGCTTCCCAACGAAATCTCGCAGCTGCGCAACGGTTTTAGCTTGGTGTCGGCCCTGCGTTAATGAGATGAGCTTCTCTTCACCTCAACACCTCCACTAACTTACTTTATAATCCTCCTCCAACCGCTTCCCGACCGAAGAGAAATTAAGGTCCCGTAGCTCAGCGCGAAGAGTACGTTGTCAAGTGGTGTTTCTCCTTGGGCTCTACCTTCTTGAGCGTAGGCGCCGCTGGTGCTGGTTCTGCAGAGGTACTAGCAGCGACGCCCATCGGTGCTGGTGGCGTCAAGAGCGACCCAGGGAGCTCGACATGAGCTGAAAGCTGCAATCGGTAACTTGCAACGATGTGGTGTACAAGCGCTCATCTAGATGCGCGAAAATTCCGAGCCAAAGCTCATTGGGTACCGTTACGTGGTTTAGAGTGACCGACATACTCGCTTCAGCGCCGAGCGAGCTACAAGTGGCGAGAGAAATTCGAGAACGCGATGGCAGGAGGCAAACGGGCGGAGCGGGGCGGGCCGGTCATGCCGGCGACAGATGCTGAACCCGCTTTCTTCTCACCATCCTCTATGCTGGCAAAATTCAAACAACGGCTTCGTTCACGACGCTATACTGCACAAGAAGATGCCGCTGTATTCAGCGGCCTTGCACTGCTCCCCTCCGAAATTCTAGGCGGCAAACTCTTCCCTCTTGTTGTCCGCACCGAAATCCACGACGGAATCCACGACGACCTCTGGCACCGAAAGCTTCTGACCTTGGCTGGTGTATGCACACAATGGAGGAATATTGTGCATTCTACTCCCCTTTTATGGAATCAATGCATCTGCATAAACACCCGTCAGTTTTCTCGCGTGGGGCGCTTTCGTGAGGAAAGGATCATCAAGAAATATTTCGAGGCGGTCAGGATGTGCCTGATGCGATCCGCGCCGCTCCCTGTGTCCATTTCGATCGACTGGTTCGCCCTCCGTGGAGACAAAGGTTTTCGCGCGTACAGTCAACATAATGTCCGACGCTGCGGTGCGCGTGGAGTCCCTACGCATTAGTAGTTCAAGTTTAGATAGGGACAATGCAGGGGTGTGCATACTGCGGGCGCTGGAGCGCCTTCCCACTGGCACCCTTCAAGCGCTCACAACGATAGATATTTCTTGCGAGCGTTCCCCAGCACACAACCCCTTCCCGTTCTCACTCACTGCACAACCGCGCCGCGTTGAGCTGATCTCGGGCTGGCATCCTCTCGATTTGAGCTCAACCCCCTGGCTTCAACTGACTCATGTCACCCTCACTGCTCCACCTCTTGCATGTCTCGCGGTGCTCGCGAGATGCAGTAATCTCGTCTCGGCGGTCTTGCACCATATTATAATGTATACCTCCTTGGCGGTTGACCGTGACACTGCACCAACAACCGCCACCCTCGTGTACTTGACCTCACTCCGCCTCCCCATTTCCTCAACGCTCATCCAAGCCGTCGGGAACCTCGACCTCCCTGCCCTCACGACGCTCGAATTAACTTACAACTACGGCACCATGATTTAGCCCCAGCTCGAGGTCTTCCGCCAACTCCCCTTCCATAACATCCAGTACCTGACGTTCAAATTCGTCGGTGACATGGTGTCGCCAGAACCTGCAGTCTTCAGTCACCTCCCCCTTGGCAACGTCCGGCGCCTGACGTTAATGGCGCACGGGGCGGTCCAATCGGCAGACTTATGCGCGCTCCTCCGTTGCACAGCCGGCGTCACCGAGCTCAAGCTGCTCACCCCCTTCGACACCGAGAACGCGTTCTTAGATGCACTCGGCGCCGATATCCCCTCCACGGAGCTTCTGCTCCCCCAGCTGGAGATGCTCTGGATTGACAGCGCCCCCAATTTCTCTCGCCGGGGTCAGCGTTCTAATTCGCAGATGATTGTCGCATTCCAGGCAATGATTGCGTCGCGTGTCGGCGCGGGGTTGAGGCGTCTTGTATACAAACCACCAAATCTTGAACATAACAGCCAGCTGTGCGATGAGCTGATGCTCGCTGTCGCAGCTTTCTCTGTAAATGGCCTGCACGTCGAGGTTTTATGACTCCACTCAGATGCGAATTGATTCCTACGTTCTATTTTCCAGCATGTATGACAATGTAGACGCAAATGGCGACCACATGTACTAATTAAAAAATACCGGTATCAGCAACGCATGTTTCATGACAACCTGTTTCTCGTCTTGCGCGCTAGCCTCCCCTCTTGATCAAGAATATGGTCTTCTGAGTAAGTGGGCTTGCGACACAACATTGTTACAAACGATCTTACGGCTCTCAGCGACTTGGTGTGGTTCTCCGCTCCCTATTCCCGTCTCGCTGGACTGGTCCGCGTTCCGCCCGACCCCGGACGATTTTTCTCCGAAGAAATCCTCGCCGCTTACTATCGAGGCGTACGACTTTGACACTACCTGTCCGCCGCTATTTCCGTTCAGGCGACTAGATTGGTGGCACTACCTCGATGCTTCGCGGACCGGGGGCATCAACTCGCTCATGGACGACCTGTCTGCCGTCCCAAATCTCGAGTACCTGCTTGTCGGAGTTATGTCTTGGAGGTGGGCAGTCATTCGCCTTCGTTTACGTCAAATTAATAGAGTATGCAAACACCAGTACAATTACAACAGTCCACTATCTATGTGTGTACGACTATATGCCTATCCCATCATACCAAATCTGCGAGCGAGCAATTGAAGGGGATTCCCTTCTGCCAAACACCTAATTGGGGCGTTGACAATCGGGAACGATTCCCCGCTATAAATCCCATATCTTTCCTCCAGCATGAGAAGTTCTTTGCAACCTGTCGGGGCGGAGCCCATTCCGGGGTGCAGCGTGGGCATCGCGCCGGGGCACCGATGGGGAACCGCGACGCTGAAATCAACAATCTTCACGTTCTTTCCTGATAGGACGAATTGTCGGCCGTTGTCCAGGTCGCAGTGCATCACTCCCGCTGAACGTAAAGAGGTAAGTGGCTTCGTAGACCGATTCAATAGTCACTTGCCTGCGTGGATGGCACATGCAGCAAGCATGACTCTGCGACTGCGGGTGGCATTAGATAAAGAGTCAGCAAAAGGGAAATTAAACCTGGACTCACTTCTTTTCGTGGCTGGACAACCTATACTTGCCTTCAGTACAGTACTCCAGAAGCATACATGCCACAGGAACGCCGTCTACATCGCCGTGATAAATTCCGTAGAACCACGGAACAAATGTTCCCTGGAGGGTCTTTAACTCCTTTGTATAGAACCTCGCCTCTAGCTCGAGGGCCGCAATTTCCCCTGCGTCCCGCGCTATTTTCAAGACGACCTGGGTTGAGGGTTCCCCATCCGAAGGCATAGTGCGGAGGATATACACGTTATTTTTCAGTTGGTGCTCTAAGCGGGCCCTGTAGTCGACGCCACTTTGAATGGTTGTGCGCGATGAGAAGAACCAAGTTAGGCCATCGCCCCATAGAAGAGTGAATGTCATGATGAGGAGTGGAAGGCGATCGAGAGAAGGTGGCATTTGGGTGTCGGGTTCGTCGTCTTTATATACACGGCCTCATCGTAGTGCTTTGGTTGGCTTTGGGAGTTCTTGTTGGCTTTGGTCGTTTCCGCTTTCGGTTCCTGTCTTGTTTGGAGCGACAATAGCGGATGGCCACTATGTTCCATTGTTCTTGCGTTGCTAACAATAAAGCAACGTTCGCGCAGAGTACGTACATGGTACAGTTTAAATTTGTAGAGATCCCTTGTGCGAAGCGGGCGAAAGATCTAGACCACACGAATCTCATCCATGTCGAGAATGCGCGACTCGAGGCAGCCGGAAAATTCAAATAGCATCTCCTGTTCCTCGTCCAATAATTCGGAGTATATGCGTATCTTTGAGGCGGCGAAATCTTGTAACGCTCACCGAGGACGGATATGTGAAGTGATCGAGCCAGTTTATACAGATGCATAATCTCGTATGCATAGCTCCCTCCCGCAATCGCTGCCGACTTACGGCCGGCGCTGAAATCGGCGTTTGCAAGACCTTCTTCGTTTTCAATGTCACTCGGACTTTTCCCTGGCTACTTCAATCAGTAGAGAGCCATCGCAGCGGCGATTGAAGAGGAGCAACTGCCTGAGATTGTCTATTAGTGCGTGTATGAGGCCATTGCACAATTTGGCATACCACATCCTTTCAACGGTCCGAGATATGAGATATTTGCGAAATTCGTGGTTCTTCGCGCGTGAAACGATATTGTTCACGTCCGGCGTCTTGATTGATATGAGGATATCTCGTTTCGCATTTTGAACTTCTGTTGGATGAGCGGACGTCGATCATCCTGGGCCGCTTTGAGCGCGTTTTGGGCATACGAGGTCGTGGTTCAATTTCAAGTTGAACTGAGTGCGCGTGTTTGGACTGATTTTAGTTCGGCGCGCTGATCCGTTGGCAAGTGATATTTTATTGAAGGCTCAACGCACTCCCCTCCAACTTAATACGGCCTACCCTGACTCTGGAAGGGAAGCGGAAGGCCTTGCTCCCGCACAACTTGCTCCATGCCTAAGGCCTAAGCGCGCAATCAGTCTTCCCTTAGTAGATGATAGTCATCCGCTTTAGGTTAATCAGTTGCCTAAAGTAGCCAGCTACAGGCGCGTCTGTAAAACAAAAGATTCCGGGGTGCGAAAAGAAATGCAAAGGAGACTCGGTCACGAGACTGGAACGTCGCGTTGGTGCGACTTGTTTGGTCCGAGTAAACGATCGCTAATATTGACTGCTCGGCCTTTGCGAGTACGTCGGAATTAGAAGGAATCAAAGTCAGCCACCTTGCTTAATCTTGGCTTGTCTCTTACCTTCATCTTCTCCCTTCCTCATCTTTATTGTTTACACTTTCCACGCCATCCACTGTCCACTCAAGCTCTTCCTGCAGCCTCAAGTAAGTCCATGCTCGTCGTCGTCCCGCAGAGATAGCTCCCAGCACTTCGTCGACGTCGGTGAGCAAGTCGCGTCTAGATGCGGTAGATGGGTCAAGGCGTATACTATCCCCTGACTGTCCACCTTCATACCGTCGCGGCCATCTTGACCAGGCAAGTGCTATCCATTCTTCGTCGTTTCAGCCGAGCTAACATATCTCGACCACCAGCGACAAGGTAAGTGTTTCCTTGCCTCCATTCACTTCCTTCACTGATTATTCTGCGGCAACGACTACCCTCCAGGCGTTACGGCGCATTCATACGGTGGACTGAGTGGGTACCCAAGGCAAGACCGGCTGCAAAGCCGTTTGTCGAAGACTGCCGCTGGAACGTTCAAAAACCACCTAGGGGACTGGCAGAGGTTGGCGCCTGTGCCAATAACGCCAGGTCGCTTCTCGTGTTCGGGAGTCGCTTGACGAACGACACTTGGGTCTGCGCTGCCTCAGGACGCATCAAGCTCGAGGGGTGGATGAAGCGGGCTGGGGAGACTGTGCGTTGGGTTGAGGTTTTTGAGGCTGTGTCGCGACATTTGTGGGTGAAGAGTTCTCGGGGAAGGATGGAGACATCCTCGTGCACCCTTGTCGTGGGCCCCGAGCTTATGGTGCGCTTTCGCCTGCCAACTAATGCACGTTAAAGTATCTTGCAATTTTGTATTCTTTCAATCGTCTTCGCAATCTACTTCCGTTGCATACCTTTGTGAGAGCGGGGAAAGGAAAAGAATCGCTGTCTGCCTGGCCAACAAAACGAGATTATCGTTGGGAGTCAAGAAAGCCTATTTACGTACTCTCGAACTCTGGATATGGAGATCAAGTTGCCTTTTAGAGGTTGCTGCTCAATTGAGCTCACACATCCGAATACAGGAATAATTGCGATCCAAACGTACAATAGACTCGTATTCGATGAAAGCGTACACGCACACAGGGGAAAGGAAAAAAGGAATCTTGCGTTCATAATATCTAAGGGACCTCATTCCTCCGTTAAAGCTTGTCGTAGTAGGTGTCCAGGGCGGGGATGACCGGCTGCGCGAAAAGAAAAAAGAATACGCGTCAGTGGGAGGGACGATGCGGGCAAGGGGAGGGCACGCACGTTGAGACCCTTGCGGGTACGGAGCTTGGTGACGAGCTCCTCGAGCTTGCTGCCCTTGTCGAGAGGCGCTGCAGAAGCACACAACCATCAACGCCAATTCAATCAACTCGAAGGAAGAAAGACGACGACGTACATCCCTGGAGAGCCTCCCAGTGGTCGAACACGTTCTGCGGGAACGCCTGCCCCGAGGTCGCCTGCCTCAGCGCGCCGTTGAAGCCGAACGACTCGTTCACGGGCAAGTACGCCTTGATCGTGAACATGGGCGTTCCCACCCGCTGCTCCTCGCTGAACACCTGTCCGCGACGGATGTTCAAGCAGCTGTAGACACCGCCGATGGCGCTTTCAGGGCACTGGATCTCGACTGCGAGGTTGATTAATTAGTAAAAGGTAGGAAGAGATGAGGAGAAACGACGGCGTACCGAGGTAGATGGGCTCCTGGAGCGTGGGCTGGGCCAGGAGACACGCCGCGTACAGAACACGACGGGTGGTCGGGATGAGCTGTCCTCCTCCACGATGAATGGCATCGGCGTGCAGCTACCCAAAAACTCGTAAGTCAGCGGACGCGGCGACATTGAGTGAATAAATATAAACGTACCGTCACATCCATGAGGTTGAATCGCACACCACGCATGATCTCCTCAGCACACACACCCTCCTTTGCCGCCCACTGCAGACCCGCGATACACGAATCCTTGATCTCAGCAAGGTACTGCACACCCTTGGTGACATCGACGAGCAGATTGGGCCCGGTGGTGTCGGGGCCGAACGCCCAGATCTTACGGGCGTCCGTGACGTCCCAGCCGTGCTCATCAGCGAGGACACGCGCGCGGATCTTGAAGTCGTCACGGGGGTTGACCTTGCCATCCTCGATAGCCTTGGTGAGCTCCTCCCCGAGGGGCAACGCCTTCATGTAGAGACGGTTGTGCTTGTTCTGCGATTTCGAGAGGGCGACGATGGAGGATTCGGCGGTGACAGTCTCGCGGTACGGGACGACGGGGTCGGACTTCTTCAGGGGAACACCGGCGTGGTCCTCCTCGAGATCCTGTTAAACTTAGTTAGACGCCGATTATCATTTTTGGGCAAGGTCGATGAACGACTAACCTTGAGGCAAATCTCCAAGTGCAGCTCACCAGCAGCAGCGACGATGTGCTCTCCCGTCTCGTTTATCCAGGTCTGGACACACGGGTCAGACTTGGACAACCGCTTGAGACCTTCGACGAGCTTGGGCAGATCGGCCGCGTTCTTGACCTCGACGGCGACCTGCACGACAGGCGACACCGAGAACCGCATCACCCGCATGTTGTGCGCCGTCTCCGACGACGTGAGGGTTCCGCTCTTGAGCAGGAACTGGTCGATACCGACGAGACCGACGATGTTGCCGGCGGGGCAGTCCTCGAGGGGCTCGATGTAACGGCCCATCATGAGGACGGTACGCTGGATGGACTTGATGAACAGGTCGTCCTTCTTGCCCGGGATGTAGTTGGGGCCCTGGATACGGATCTTGGGGCCCGAGCGGACGGTTCCGGAGAAGATACGACCAAAGGCGTAGAAACGACCCTTGTCGGATGTCGGCACCATCTTGGAGACGTAGAGGACGAGCGGGCCCTTGGGGTCACAGTCACGAATACCGATGGCGGACTCGTCGTCCATGGGGCCCTCGTAGAGGGTCTCGACACGGTACCGTTGAGCAGCAGACTGAGTAGAGAGTTAGCATCAAGGTCCAACTCGAAAAAGGGAAAGGAACGTACAGCCGAGGGAAGATGTAACACAATCATGTCAAGGAGCGCCTCACCGGCGGGCAGGAACTTTTGCATGATGGCTTTGAGGAGCTTCTTGCCCTCGAGATCACGCTCCTCCTGGTCGAGCTTGATGTCGAGCTTCTCGAGCATGGGGCCGAGTTGGTCCTTCTTGAAGTCCATGACGACGTCGAAGACCTTGAAGATGGGTTCGAGGACGAACATGTTGAAGCACCGCTCAAGGGGCTTGCCATCGGCGTCGCTGCCCTTTGTTGTCCACTTCTTGGTCGCGGGGTTGAAGAAGTTGTCACCCCACAGGCGCTTCATCATCTTGTCCTTGTCGACACCGAATCGCTTGGAATACCGTGCGGCGAACTGACGGAGGGTGAATCCCCATCCGTGCAGACCAGACCCGAAGGCGACGGTGCCCTGGTCGGGGAAGACCTGGACATCACCGAGGGCGGCGTCGTGGTAGGTGGAGATGATGACGTTGACGCTTTCAATGGTTCGCGAGAAGGACTGGTAGAGGTCCTCTTTTGAGACCTGGAGCTCGAGCAGGGCACGGTCGACCTTGTTGATGATGACAACGGGCTTGATGCGCTCTCCGAGAGCCTGACGGAGGACAGTCTCGGTCTGGACACAGACACCGTCGATGGTGTCGACGACGACGAGGGCGCCGTCGGTGACTCGGAGCGCAGCCGTAACCTCGGAAGAGAAATCCACGTGACCGGGGGACTAGAGGCGCATCAGACTGAGAGCCCAGCGCAAAGACGGTCGTGAGCACTCACGTCGATGAGATTGATCAAGAACTCGTTGCCGTCGGTTTTGGTTTTTGCCCGGACGGCCTCCATGTCATCCTCGGGCATTTTAAAATACCTGAGGTCAATTAATCAGCGAAAAAGCGGCCGCACTCGCGACTCGCAGCGTACATGGAAATGGCGGTCGACTTGATGGTGATACCTCGGTCTTTTTCGTCCTGCCTTGTGTCCATGTATCGGGCATTACCAGCGTTGGCGTGGGCGATGATACCGGCCTTGGAGACGAGGGAGTCGGTGAGGGTGGATTTGCCGTGGTCGACTGGAACGACTTGAGCTTTTTTTGCACGAAAAAGACGGCGAAAGACGCACCATGGGCGATGACGGACATATTCCTGATGTTTGTGGGCTTGTCCATGAGACCACGGATCTCATCGACGGTGAAGTTGCTGAAATCGATGAGGGTCTGACGGCGGGCGAAAAAGCGAGAAGACATACACCATTGTTGCTGTTTTTGAAGGGGAGGGACGCTAACAAGGGTAGTCTCGATGCTCGCACTATAGACTGCGAGGAATCGGTCAAGCAGGCAGAAGGTGAAAAACTGAAAAGATCGGATCCGGGTAACTGTGACTGCACGTGCCCGCGTGACCGTGACTGGCAACTTTTTCTGTACTCGACCGCGACCCCGTTCTTGCTGGCTACTCACTCAAATCCACAAATACACGCTGAAAACAGAGTCAGCAAGCAGGCAATTAGGAAACACCGCAAAATACTGACCTGGCAATAATATGCGTTATACCGTATCAACATACATTCAAAGTACAAGGAAGCTGGACGGGACAACGGGCACTCAACGTTCCGTTTGTTTCGGCGGCATGCGCGACGACTAGAGCTTGTCGTAGTACGTGTCGAGGGAAGGAATCTCGGGCTACGTCGAACGACATCCGATAAGCCTCGATAAGCCGACCAAAGCAAAACCATACCTTGAGGCCTTTGCGGATCCGCATCTTCGTTACGAGTTCCTCGAGCTTGCTTCCCTTGTCGAGGGGCGCTATGGCAGACGGTTTAAATGCGAGTCAACAAAAACCACAAAACAACTCACATCCAGGCATAATCTCCCAATGGTCAAATACATTCTGCGGGAACGCCTGCCCAGAGGTCGCCTGCCTCAGCGCGCCGTTGAACCCGAACGACTCGTTCACGGGCAGGTATGCCTTGATCGTGAACATGGGCGTTCCCGGCCGCTGCTCCTCGCTGAACACTTGCCCGCGACGGACGTTCAGGCAGCTGTAGATGCCGCCGATAGCGTTCTCAGGACATTGGATCTCGACTGCGGCGAATCAGTCGCGAAAGACTCGGAGAGGAACAGCACACACCGAGGTATATCGGCTCCTGAAGAGTGGGCTGGGCCAGCAAGCAGGCGGCATAGCATGCCCGCCGACAAGTGGGAATAATCTGCCCTCCACCGCGGTGGATAGCGTCTGTGTGGAGCTGTACCGCCGTCAGCTCCAACTCTTCCCCAAAAATCGCAACGACATACAGTAACATCCAGCAGATTGAACCGCACACCACGCATGTTCTCCTCACAACACACACCCTCCTTGCTCGCCCACTGCAGCGCCGCGATACACGAGTCCTTGATTTCGTTCAGGTACTGCACCCCCTTGGTCGCATCGACCATCAGATTCGGTCCGGTAGTATCGGGTCCAAACGCCCAAATCTTCCGCGCGTCGGTGACGTCCCAGCCATAGTCGTCCGCGAGCACACGCGCACGGGCCTTGAAGTCGTCGCGTGAGCTGACCTTGCCGTCCTCGATGGCCTTGGTGAGCTCCTCCTCGAGCGGGAGCGCCTTAACGTAGAGTCGGTTATGCTTGTTCTGCGACTTGGACAGTGCGACGATCGAGGATTCCGCCTTGACGGTCTCGCGGTACGGGACGACGGGGTCGGACCTCCTCAGGGGAACACCGGCGTGGTCCTCCTCGAGATCCTATCAAACGAAGAAAAATGGTTAGCTAAACGCCGACCACTATTTAACATAAAACAACTAACCTTGAGGCAAATCTCCAAGTGCAGCTCTCCCGCGCCCGCAACGATATGCTCCCCGTTTTCATTTATCCACGTCTGCACACACGGGTCGGACTTCGACAATCGCTTCAGCCCCTCGACCAACTTGGGCAAATCCGCCGCGTTCTTGACCTCTACCGCGATCTGCACGACAGGCGACACCGAGAACCGCATGACCTTCATGTTGTGCGCCGTCTCCGACGTCGTCAGCGTCCCGCTCTTCAGCAAGAACTGGTCGATCCCGACGAGCCCCACGATGTTTCCCGCGGGGCAATCCTCCAACGGCTCGATGTAGCGACCCATCATCAAGACGGTGCGCTGGATGGACTTGATGAAGAGATCGTCCTTTTTTCCTGGGATGTAGTTGGGTCCCTGGATGCGGATCTTGGGGCCCGAGCGGACGGTGCCGGCGAAGACACGTCCAAAGGCGTAGAATCGTCCTTTATCGGACGTCGGCACCATCTTGGAGATGTACAGCACCAGGGGGCCCTTGGGGTCACAGTCGCGGATGGCGATAGCAGACTCGTCGTCCATGGGGCCCTCGTAGAGGGTCTCGACACGGTACCGCTGGGCGGTGGCCTAAAACACGTCAAGGTCAGCAACTCATTCTTTTTTTTTTCAGATCGGGCGCTTACCGGACTTGGCAGATGAATGACGATCATGCTCAGCAAGGCGTCCCCAGCGGGGAGGAACTTGCGCATGATGACCTTCAGCAGAGCCTTGCCTTCGAGGTCGCGCTCATCCGGCGCGAGCTTGACCTCGAGCTTCTCAAGCATCGGAGCAATGGCGTCCTTTTTGTAGTTCATGACGGCGTCGAAGATCTTGAAGATCGGGTCGAGCACAAACGAGTTGAAGGCGCGATCGAGGGGCTTGCCGTCCGCGTCCGTCGGCTTGGTGGACCACTTGCGCGTCGCGGGGTTGAAGAAGTTGTCGCCCCACAGCTTGGCCCTGCGCCGCGCGTCAGTGTCACCGTGGTAACGAAGGATTGCGGAGGAACCTACATCATCTTCTCCTTGTCGACACCGAACTTCTTGGCGTACCTTGTCGCGAACTGGAGGAGCGTAAAGCCCCAGCCGTGCAGCCCAGACCCGAAGGCGACCGTGCCCTTTTCGGGGTAGACCTGGACGTCGCCGAGTGCCTCGTCGTGGTACGTCGATATGATGACGTTCACGCTCTCGATCGTACGCGAGAAGGACCGGTACAAATCCTCTTTCGCGACCTGGAGCTCGAGCAGCGCGCGGTCGACCTTGTTGATGATGATGACGGGCTTGATGCGCTCTCCGAGCGCCTGACGGAGGACAGTCTCGGTCTGCACGCAGACACCTTCGACGCAGTCTACGACGACGAGGGCGCCGTCGGTTACACGTAATGCTGCTGTGACCTCAGAGGAGAAGTCGACGTGACCCGGGCTCTGCAGACATCGAGTTCAGTCAAGTGTGGTGAGTCTCTGGATGAATGGACCAACGTCAATCAAGTTAATAAGGAACTCTGGGCCGTCAGTCTTCTGTTTAATGAAGGGGATATCTTCCTTGTCCACCTCGAAGTACCTGTGCCGTTCCAGTCGGTGAGTAGAAGCTCGATCACACGACCATGGAGGGTACTAACATCGAGATGGCTGTAGACTTTATAGTAATCCCCCGTTCCTTTTCGTCGTCTCTAGTGTCGGTAAACCTCATGTCCCCGGCCTTGGCGCTCGCGATAATGCCGGCTTTCGAGACTAGCGAATCTGTGAGGGTCGACTTGCCGTGGTCGACTATTCAATTCAAGAAAAGATAACATGCTCGTCACCGGTTCTCCTATTCTCCACAGCGACATCGAGGACTCACCATGGGCAATGACACTCATATTTCGGATATTTGTTGGACGATCCATGAGCTCACGGATCTGATCTGTGAATCGGGCGGCGGGCTCAGCACTGGCGGACACCTCATCGATGGGGGCACTACATACCTACGGTGAAGTTACTGCGACACACCACACCGTTCAGCAACCACCTGGAAAGGAGGTGAGACGACTTACACCATGGTGGCTGTCTACAATTGCGGGGTAAAAATGCTGGGAGGGGGGTCTACGGGCGTCGGTTTACAGTCGGAGTGACCGTTGGAGACGACGTGGGATGTTCCCACCTTTGTTTACATTCAACTACCTTCAACAGGGCTCAACACTATGCTAAATCTGTTAAAGCTATGGGGGACACGTGAACCACCCATTTGTATTGCGTGGGAGCTGATGTCAGTTTCTCGTTGATTGAGGGGCGGGGTGTGCGCGCTGGTTGTCGGACTGAGGCCACGGCAAGTGTAGGCCGTGGTAGACATCGTATTCAGCACTGAAATCCATGTTCTGGCCCGAACTACGGGTGGTCGGTCTAAGCGCATATTCTGCGGGAAGATTATTAAGACGCCGTTACCCCAGGTTACCCCACATTACCCCGCACCCAATGGGATTAGTCAAGGCACGTGTCTTATTCCCGCGAAGATTTTTTGAATTTCCCAATTGTGCCAGGCTTGCAAGTGCACTGTTCAGTGGCAGTTACATGCAGTAAACGGTCTCTCATAGTTTTCAGAATTTGGAAGAAAATTCGAGGAACTCGAGTGCTGGACTGCTCGTGTGACCGAACTTTAAATTCAAGACGAAATGTCAGGTACAAAGTCAATACTAAACAACGCAGAGGACCGCCGTCCAGCAGCCACTGTGAAAAGTGAGAAGTGGCATTGCAGATATGCAGACGACCTACTTGGTTCAAAGAGCTGAACAACCTCATCTCCATTGGGAAGGCCTGGATTAAAATGAACGGAGACACTAGGCGAACGACCGCTTTGCACCTACGCGTAAGCCGCCGTTCTTCGCTCAAACTCAGGTAGAATAGCTGCTCGAACCCAACTTCGGGCCACAAATCGTCTCCTCGGTACTCCCTGCGTCCGGTTTCTCGGATGCCGGGGGCCCAGTTCAAGAATATTCCTGTCGCCGTCATCTGCAGACAAGAAATGGAGTTGAGAGCTACGGGAGAGTTGAACCACGCCGCTCGATGAACGGAGATTCGAGGTGGGTCCATCGTATGGCGCGTGGATTCAAAGTCTAGGGCGACGACAAACAATCCAGTCCCCTATAGCGCGAGATGTCAGCGATTTCTAGCGTCTTGAAGAATGAAATGTTTATACAGTGGCGACGGCGACTCGACCGTTTTCAAACGCCAGATATTTGGCCACGCTGATTGGGGAGCCAAGTTGAATGTCGATAGCGATGTCCCGCATCTCCGCTTCTCCATTGAGAACCCGCTCAAAGAACGGGATTATGACGAGTCTGGAGCTAGCCAACAACGCGGCAAGGTGCGAACCACAGGCAGATACGTGTACTACGAGAGGGGGAAGTAAACCTAAACCACTAAACGTGCGAGGGGGAACCAACCGGCAATGAACTCGTCGATTAGCCTTCTGCCGCCAGTTGGTGGAAATACGACACTGTGAATCGTGGGTTGCAGTTTCAAAACAGAGCCCGGGAGCTCTTCCTGTTCCTCACTCTCGTCGGCTACGAATGAGTAGGTGTTCATTCCATAAGACACTTGTGAAGATGGCAAATCCAGGACGCAACGGCCAGAGGTCCGCGAGAACGCCCGAAGAGCATTGGAGCCACAGATGAAAGCGTGTCCATCCGGCCGAGAACTGACCTCGACATAGTTGGTATCCCCAAGTTCTTCGTGCGACCCCACGCCCTCCGGTGAAATTTGAGTGTCCCGGATTACTTGGTTTAGTTCACAGCTCGGTATATCCCAAAAGAAGAGCGAAGTGGCTGTTGCCGCAAGTAATGTTGGGTAAACAAATCGAAAGGCCCGGGTTAACGCAGGAGGTTTCAACACCGCCCATGGCCTAAAATGCCCTCGCATTTCTAGTGGGAAGCCATGCGATTCTGCGGCCTGTGATGAAACGTTCTGCTGTTTCTCATCAGGAAATGCGAAGGTCGGAGATCCTGGATGCATGTTGGCGTCGTCGACGAGCCTCCAGACCTCTTTTTCACCCAAGGGACCACCTCGATCAAAGATGAGGTATCCGGCACCGTATTCGCAGTGCGCATATGCGCGAATATAACTCTGACGATTCTTGAATATCGTAAATGCCCGAAAGCTGGATATAGTCACCTCTGGCAACGACCATAGAACCTCGTCATCGTGGAGGTCTACGACGAGTAAACCACCTCTCGAGGTAGTAACTATAATGAAACCTCTCTGCTCATCGGTCTTGATACGATGCACATTGATCCCAGCAAGTCTGTGGGAAGTCACGTAGGAGGAAGCCTCTCCATGCCAGGACTTTTGGATACAAATTTGTCTGTGACCTGCTGGAATAAATCGCAGTTCAACGTTGATGAAGAATGGCCGCTTACAAAACGATCTCCAGTCGTGCACACCAGCAAGAGAGCGCCGAGAAAGCACAGTCTCAAGTTCAGAGTATATAATCGAGGGAGGTGTGAAGCCATGCAAAACAGCCGCATTGTGGTACAGAACCGACTGATTGACTTGGAAGAAATCGTTCCATTCTCGCGATGCAGACATGAGGTTGCTGAAATTGGCAAGCGGAAGGTATTTCAACACGCCAATGACGAGTTCAACTGGGAGATGCAGCATGGTATAGTTCGACCGAGCCTCAGCGGATGCAGAGCGAGAATGCTAGTGGTGGCAACTTGCAAGTTGCAAAGATGCCGACGGCAAACGCGTGACGTCATCGCAAGATTGCCAAATAACTCGAGCCCCTGTTTACATCCTGAAGCTGTCGAAAGTACATTAAGTCGACGTTTTACCCAAATAGGTACCAAGTCGTCTCAAAACCTGGTGCAAAACGCTTCTGCGTCGTAGTAACAGCCTCATCTTCCTCATCTTCGATTATGGGGTAAGCAGTCTACTAAACGGTCCCTCACGCAGAGACATGAGTGCTAGCTGTGCTGAGGTCCGACACTTTGCGATGTTACCGTTGCTGATCAATCTCAAACCTCAACTAGGAGATTTCAAATCGTTCACTCAACCCAAGTCCACTCACCCTGAGTCAGTCCATCTCTCCTCTACAACCACCACCCTTTCAAGGTAGGTGACGACGTTTCTTTCTCGGTGCATCACATTAACCCATACACCCGCAGGACTTGCAATGAGTCTAGAAAGCCAAGCTCGACAGCGCGTTGAAGAATGCAAAGCAAATATCGTCCACATTGATTCACAGATCCGGGATCTCGAGCGTCTCCGCGAGCGCGACCGTGCCACAATCGCTGCACTCCAAGTCGTTTTGTCTCCGATAGCGCACTTGCCCTGCGAGTTGCTCACGGAAATCTTCCAAATCTACCTCACCGTCGAACCCTTCCCCTGTTGGCATGTGGAGGTGCCGTTCAAGGATATGTTGACATTGACGCATGTGTGCGCATATTGGAGGAAGATAGCCCTCACTACACCGCTCCTATGGGTGCAGAAAATGTTTCCATTGACGCTAAAGGCTGGCGGCTTCTCTCGAGAGGCGACCAAGGTCTTCCTCGAGCGTTCCGCACCATTGCCCATTTCCGTTCGTCTTTCCGATCGTCTGGCACCCAGCCCTCGATTCGAGTGGCTACCTTTCCTGCAAGATCTATTAGGCTCGGCAGACAAATGGCGAACTTTGGAATTATCGCTCCCGTCGCTCACCATGCTTACGAACATACCCCCCGGCACACTGAAGGCGCTGGAGACCGCCAGCCTCCGTTCGAAGGCCACGCACAGGTGGGGTCCGAAGATAAACGCTTTCTTGACCGCCCCCCTTCTCCACACCGTAGAGCTGCACGTGGAGGACCCGGAGTGGTTTCCCATGCCGTGGTCTCAATTGACCTGTCTCACCATGACCACCACTCCCCAAACTTGCATGGCCACCATGGCCATCTGTTCGAATCTTCTCTCGATCACATTATTCACCCAGGGTTTGCCACAATCCGCGCTTTCGTCCGTTGTAACCCTTGTATCCGTCGCCCTCCCCCGCTTAGAAGAGCTGAATATCTAGCTCACCCTTTCGTCGGAAGGGGAACATTTCAAGCCCTTCCTACGCTCCCTCGATCTTCCGCGCCTGAAAACCTTCGGAATGCATTTATACGAGGAGGATGCGCCGTTTTTCCAGTGGTCGGGCGCGGCTTTCCACCAATTCCAAACACGATCACCGCATCTTGAATGCCTCGTACTAGACCACTGTCGAATCACCGTCGAGGAGCTTCGAACTGTCCTGCTCCGAGCTGCAGATCTAAAAGACCTCAGATTGATGGGTCACATTCAATGCGTCGACGACGACCTCCTCCGCGCTCTGCGATACCGCCAATCCGACTCCGAGTTAGCGCCGAAGCTGGAAACACTGTGGTTCGAATATATCACAGCCGCATTTGACGAGGAAACCCTGGAGGAGGTAATAGGTTCGCGTTGGTTGACGGGGACGTCGATGCCCACCCCTGCACGATTGAAACACGTGCAATACTCGGATGGCCGGGAAAAGACATTTACGCGAAGATTTTTGGACGAGATGGATCGTTATCGCTTCGAAGGTCTCAAAGTGGCCGGGCAGTTTGAGGCAGAAGACGATTGATGAAGGCGCCTTGTAAATAAAGAATCTTGTCATAATTTGGATCGATTAGTTTTTTGGACATATATTTGTATATCTTCAAAGATTTGAGCAGCAGCGGCGCGCGGTTTTACTACAGGGAGCTATTCCGATACTCAGCAATCAACTAGCCACAAGGCAAGAAATAAAAAATCACATAGTGGCCAACATCATCCATCACAGTCAGCGAGGCGAGATGTGGTCGCGCCTTTCGGGTATTTTGTTCAATCAAGTCGTACACGGGAGGTGGCCTGTGGTATAATGAGACAAGGAGGGTTTCGGATTCGTGAACCTACCACATATCCCGACTGGATCCGGCGATGACATGCGTCGGCAGGATGTCAAGGATTGTGAGCAAAAATGGGCCTGCGTGAAGTTGCGTGCCATTATCGACAAAGCAGGCGGTTTCTTGCTCGACGGTCGTCTTGGTGGTGACGAATCCAGGACGTTGAGGATCTGGAATAAAATATGTATCCTGCGTCGTGTAACTTGGTGTCAGAGGTTGGTCAGAGGACGCTGGCAAAATACGCTCACGCTTACCTTTACGATTTGCAAAACGTCGGGAGAGAACGATTTCCAGGGAAAGCGGGTCTCAAACCATTTCATCGCGGCATCTTTGGAAGGCCAACTGGTGGTACGGCGCGCATTTGAATTTTTGACCGCGTCGTACATTGCGCCAAAGAATGGCCATGCCTCAGGGCCGACCAGGGGCGCTTCGACGAGGATGAGGGACTTCAGTGGTATACTGTGACCATCCCGGAGACCATAGTTCAGCGCTTGAATGCTAGCAAGTTTAATTAGATCAAGAAATTACAAGAACTCGGCGCGCAACCCACAGGGAACCTCCACCGCCCGAATGTCCTATCCCGACGAGATTCCGCCGCTCGGATGCAGAGAGAATGCTAGAGGTAAGAAAGGTGTGAATTGCAGTCGAATATTGAAGGCTTGGAACTAAGAGGAAAGTTACAAGTGGGTGCTTTCCGTTTGCGCTGGACCCTACATTGGACGGAATAGTACTTCTTCAGCACCTCAGAATTGACGAGGGCCGAGTTTCCATGATTAGGGCGGTCAACTACCCAAGCGGAACCGATGCGTCGCGCGCCCGTCGAAGAAGAGATACGAAACAGCTCTTTGATGATGGGTATCCATGTCTCCTGCGCTGCGAGGCGATAAACCGAGCCAGCGACGTCTCAAGATGTTAACATACAGAGAGCTATGCCGCACGCAAAGACGAGGCAGGTCGTGTCAGACGAGTCGGTCAAGTCGGTGGTGTTCGTATAACGCGTTGCAAGACAATGCAATGAGCGGTCAAAACAGTACTCGAAGTCAACAGAGGTAGCTTGGAGAGGATGCAAAAGAGCCTGGGAGATCATAGTGAGAGAGCTTGTTCACTTTCAAAGCACTCGTCCTTGAGCCGCATCATGGCAACATCATGGATCCGGTCAACTTTCAAGTTGATGCCGGCTTGCGTACGCCGCTGCTCCGACTTCGAATTCAACTCCGATTTGACTCCGACCATGTTTTCCTTAATGTCCCTCACTGCCAACTGCATATGCCGAATTCAAACTCAAATGAGATAAACTTAACTACGAAGTACATCCGCTGGACGATTGGAAGATACGAATTTCAAGATAATTTCAACGTGCATTGGTTGGTTCGCCAAAGCGCACCATAAGCTCGGGGCCCACGACAAGGGTGCACGAGGATGTCTCCACCCTTCCCCGAGGACTCTTCATCTACAAATGTCTACACAAAAAACCTCGACCCAACGCAAAGTCTCCCCAGCCCGCTTCATCCACCCCTCGAAATTGATGCGTCCTAAGGCGGGCGCGAACTCAAGAGTCGTTCGTCAAGCGACTTCCGAACACGAGAAGCGACCTGGCGTTATTGGCAAAGGCCCCAACCTCTGCCAGTTCCCCTAGGTGGTTTCTGAACGTTCCAGCGGCAGTCTTCGACAAACGGCTTTGCAGCCGGTCTCTTGCCTTGGGTAGCACGACATTAAATGTCTACTGCGTCTGCATGTGTGGTACTGGGTCCTGCCCCGCGTGGGAGCAGGACTAGCTGCCGGCCGTCAGCTCCCCCTTTTCAGGTACCCGCTCAGTCCACCGTATGGATGCGCCGTAACGCCTGGAGGGCAGTCGTTGCCGCAAAATGAATCAGTAAAGGAAGTGAAGGGAGGAAAGGAAATACTTACCTTGTCGCTGGTGGTCGAGATATGTTAGCTCGGCTGAAACGACGAAGAATGGATAGCACTTGCCTGGTCAAGATGGTCGCGACGGTATGAAGGTGGACGATATACTGCGGTCAGGGGATAGTATACGCCTTGACCTATCACCCGCATCCAGACGCGACTTGCTCACCGACGTCGACGAAGTGCTGGGAGCTATCTCAGCGGGACGACGACGAGAATGGACTTACTTGAGGCTGCAGGAAGAGCTTGAGTGGACAGTGGAGGGCGTGGAAAGTGTAAACAATAAAGATGAGGAAGGGAGAAGATGAAAGTAAGAGACAAGCCAGGATTAAGCGAGGTGGCTGACTTTGATTCATTTTAAAGCCCTGATCGTTTACTCGGACCAAACAAGGCGCACCAACGCGACATCCCAGTCTCGTGGTCGAGGCTCCTCTTGCTCTTTTTTTTCGTCTTGGATCTTTTGTTTTGCGGTCTTCTGCAGACGCGCCCGTACGTAGCTGGCTACTTTAGGCAACTGATTATCCTAAAGCGGATGGCTACGCGTTGATCGAGGGAAGATTGATTGCACCTCAATACCTCAATACAGTAACTCGTCGGCGTCGCTCGGTTATGACATAGTTTTGTACGGACTGAAACTCGAATTTTAGTGGGCAAACACATATCAAAGCACACATACACAAGGGAGGGAAGTACGCCTGGTGCCAATTAAGTAAATAAACGACTCATGCCTCATCGTCGATATCCTCCCCGAACATAATCTTTAGGTTCTCTATGCTCTCTGGGTCTGACCGCCCAGATCCCTTTGAGTCGCTGCCACGAAACGCCTCCTTCACAATTGCCGTCTTGCGTTTCTGGATCCGCAGGATTTGGCCTTCGATCGTATTGGCAATCTACGTGCTTCGTCGGTAAACTTGCGCAAATCCGTAGGGTAGCGACTCACGATAAAGTGCTTAACGTAGACAGTCTTCTCTTGCCCGATACGGTGGACACGGTCTATAGCTTGGCTCTCCGTTGCGGCATTCCACCAGCAGTCCATCTTTCAGACGTTGGTTAGCGTTGATTGAGCATATCGCAAGGAACACACCATGAAAACATGATTCGCAGTGGTGAGCTGGGATTAGCATAAGTGCTGGGAACAACAAAATCCATCATCAAAATACCTACGTTCAATCCAACCCCACCCGCCTTCAAGCTCACCACCAACACCTTGGGTTTCCGAGTCGGGGCTTTGAATTCTTCGAGGGCCGCCGCTCGCTTCTTGACATCCATCGAGCCATCGAACCGGTATTGCTCAAACCGTTCCCGCTTCAGCACAATCTGTATTAAGTCCAAGAAGGACGTGAATTGAGAGAAGACGACTGCGCGAAAACAGGGGTCTTGTTCACGCAGTTTTCCTACACACGATGAGCTGCATTTTTCGGGTGGGAGACACGGTAACTCACGGAGATTTTGGATGAGGGCATCTAGTTTCGTCGAGGAGTGGAAGTCGTTCTTTCGAAGAACCACGTTCGGCTGGGGATCCTGCGAGCTCTTCGGGGGACGGAAGACCTCGATGAGGTCGCTCTCCTGGAAGTGTGTCAGCGGTGGAGCAAAACGACCGATGTAGATGCAATCCGACCTTGAACGGGCCGCGCAAACAGGTCGGACACCGCGCTTCCTCTCCCTTTTCCTCGGCACTGGCACAATAGGTAACAATGCAATCCTTGCAACTGTCGCTCGCATGATTAGCCACAGCACCTGGAGGCCTGGTGACGCGTCGCTCACCAACGATGCATGCACTCGGGAATAATCATCGGAGACTCCATGACATCCATGCACATGGGACACTCCGCATCAGCCTCGTCCATCTCGAGGTTCTTCAACGCGTTCTGCGCAAACACATTGCTGCTGCCCTCCCCGGCCTTGTCGTCGTTTGCAAAACGCTTGATCAGCTCGTTCACGTCCACCGTCTCGCCGCCGTCGTCTGGTACTGAGCGCTCGTCGTCCGCAGAGAGGACAAGGTTTGGGTGGAGTACGGCTCGCCGCAGCCTGAGACAGTTTAGAAAGGGGTTGCCAAAAAACGATGGAAAACGACACACCGCATGAGCATCGCCAAGATATGAGTATAATTCTTGCCGACGAGACCTTTCGCATCTAATTGCTGGAAATCTCGCTTTGCGGAATTGAACAAGCTATTGTAAATCTTTCTCTCCAAGGACGAAAATTCGAGATGCTCGACAACAACCTGGCAGAAGGTTAGATACAAGTTCAGAGCCGCACGCGGCCCTCAGCACGTACTTCTTTCTGGGGTAGCTCCACAATCCGCTTTCCGTTAGTATCTAGCATGGTTTTCTCTCTTCTTAACAGGATGGACTCGAGAATAATCTGGACGATTTCTATCGCTTTGGAATCGTGTGCCAGGAAGGGTAGCGTGATAAACCTGCGATCTCGTTGAGGGAGGATACACGGAGAGAGGTGCCCGACGACTTACGAGCGGAAGAAGGAAAAATCGGACCATGGCCGGAAGTCGAGAAATTTCCTGCGTCGGTGTCAGAAAAAATGGCATTCTCCCAGTCAGACACCGCTTACAACAGCGAGTACAAATCTTCCAGTCTGTTCACAATCGGCGTTCCTGGTTAAGTGTCAACTTTGTGCTTTTCACCGGCAAGCAAGATGTTTACCGGTTACGGCCCATCGCCTCCGAGCACTAAGAGCATAAACAGCCTTCGCTGTCTTGCTCGAACGAGACTTGCAGGAATGCGCCTCGTCCAGCACTACACGTAGCCATTCGACTACGATTAATCCGTCAGTGATTTCCTTTATCACCCATCACACGCAACGCACTCTCAAAGACAGGTGATTTTGAGCTCGACTTTTCCGACTTTGCGTGCTCCGAGGCGAGGACACCGTACGACGTGATGACGACCTTAATAACCTTGTCCCCATCGTCTTCCTCGTCGTCATCTTCCTCAAGCGCGTCTTCCAAGTCGAGCCGGTTCTGTCCGTGCCAGAGAATGATCTTGAGCGTCCCGGGTTTGCTGCAGCGCTGCAGCTCGCCCTCCCACTGAGAGAGTAGGGAAGTCGGGGCTACGATGAGCGTCGCTGACGGCGGTCGTTGCGTTTTACGGCGGGGTACCTTCTTGAAGGCGTTGTTCAGCTTCAGCTGGCGCTGCTTGCCGGGCACGGGTTCGTCCGCCGGACGGTCGGTATCGGGTGCACAGTTAGTATGAATGAGTGCGGCCAATTCGATCGTTTTCCCCACTAGCGAGTATGTGTCAATTTATCCGGCTGTGACGCAGGACAGGAAGTTCCCTTACTTCCCACTGGAGGATATGTCAGTTCAGAAGCAACGAAGAAAAAGGGTTCCTTACTTTCTGTCGCGATTGAGAATTCTCAAGATCAGAAAAAATGAAAGGAAATATAACAAGAATCGTACCGTCACTGAAGAAGTTGACAAGTTAGAACAAGAGCAGACACATCGAGAGATCGACAAACGCAAGAATTCCGCCCCGTCCCGTTCTCTCCGCTTTGGGAAAGTCCAAACTGAGTTCGCCGGAATAGGGATTGAAGTAGAACGGTATCTCGTCAGCCGTTAGATCGATTACCCCTCCATTATTTGGATGCGAAAATGCGTATCTGGAATTATGATAAATAACCACGAAACGGACAACAGTGCATGCGTACCGGCTCCAGAGTGGGTGCATGGAAGCGGCCTCACGAGCGTCCATCTTGCCGAGTTCGAGCGAATGCATCCACCTGTCACCCAGTTCGTCAGATATAGCGAAACACGCAGGAGAGAACGAACAGGAGCGCTTGTTTCTGGTACCCGCGGAGCGTGAACGTGAACGTGCTGGGAGGCTCCATCTCGCCCATGGTGCGATCACCCTTCTGGGCCTTCTGGTAGATCATATCAAGATCATTCTCAGTGAGCTCTTCACCATCCTCGACCTCGACCTCCTCGCCGTCACCCACGATCTCGGTCACCTTCTTCGACTGACGGTGCTCCATCTTCTTCATCGCCTCCGCGTGGATCTCTTCGTCGGACTTGCGCCCGGAAAAGTTTGCGCCTGCTTGGGGCCGCAGGCCGAGAACATCGAATAGTTTAAGAATGGAGGCCTTTCTTTCGCGGAGGGTTTGTTCGTCCAAAGTCTCTGCGCCCTCGGAGAACATGAGAGTGGGTTTGTCGTCGCCGCCATCAGACCGGACGGGTTTGAACGCGGCCGGGAGTAGGTAAATGTCGGCTGTGACGATGAGAGTTGCCCCTGTCGACAGCTTGTCCGGACAATCCGTCATTTTCCCCCGAAATTCAACGATACCTACGCATTTTTAGAAGTTTTACCGCAGCCATATCTTTCGAGGCGTACCGAGGTCAAGCAGCTTGGCCATCCAAGACGACTGATCTTGAGGGAGGCGCCCGAATTCTGGACAGGTTTGAATGAACGCGTCTCGGCATTAGAAAAAGACAACATACCGAAGCCCCGCGAGTTGTAGAGGCGCACAATGGTGTCGGCCTTTTTATTCTTCGGGGTCTTGGCGGGCTGCTTCATCATAGCGGTTATCGACATCTGTTTCTTGCCTTCTCCCGTTTTCTTCGCCGTACTGCTTCCATTTTTCTTCGCGTCTCCCTGCGGCTCCCTCATAATTTTTACTTCTTCCCCGATTTTAATGTAGCCCTTGCCAGAGACATTGCTCCACGCATGCCCAAAGACGACTTCGCCAATGTATGTCGCGGGAAAGTCAGGCGGGGTGGGAGAGGATATACGCCGCTTTTTGGCAGGAGGGGCGGACGTTTTCGAGCTTTTGCGGGATGGCCCGGCCTTGGACTCGGTGGTCTGGGACGCTCTTTTTGACTTGAGAGGAGTCCGGGGTTGCATCTCCTCTGGTTCTGAATCATCCTCCACAAAAATGGGCCGCTTCTGGGGGCCGACCGCGACTTCGTCCTTTTCATCACTGCTGCCTTCGACCGAAAACAGACGCGATGAAGCTCTTGAAGGAGAGCTGGATTCGGGCCCGTCTGCGGGTGGCTGCATCAGCACATCCTCGTTCTCTTCTTCGTCGTCTGAGCCCGCAAAGAATAACGGAGGACGTTCGTTTGGAGTCATTTCAGCGTCGTCCGACATCACAGTGGCCGGTAAGGGACGGTCAAGGTGGCTGGTGGGAGACGACGCGTTTGACGCGTGACGTCACATCAAATATGAATCACACTCTCTCAACTCTACAATCAAGGCTGCTAAACCGTCATATTAAGGAAACCCTCTGTGCTATATGGCTGCATTCTACTACATGGATGCATTGAGAGATGGAAAAACACCGAAGCGCTTGATTTGGGTGTCCAGCAAAGGTGGGCACAGTCTATCCACTGGATCGTCATATTCCCGCTCGGGACCCTCGGTCTTGACGAATGCCAGGTCCACCGATTGCAAAAAGTAGAGCACGTCGACAGGGAGGTATCGACGATGTCCAAGAAGGACTGGATAACGGTGGGGTCGACGCGTGAGAGTCGGATGCGGATGCGGGAGAAAAAATGCATTCTGCTTCACGGCATCCATCGCCTGCAAACGCGACCACATACCCGGAGATCTGTGGTGTCAGAGCACGCATCGGCGACTCGAGAACCGGGTCGGCCAATTCTTGGGGAAATTCTCGCATGAGGAACGAACGGCGGGGTAGCTACTTTCAGGCTTTGGCTTTTACACTCCTTAAAAAGCACTGCAGACACAGGAGCCGGCAATTCAGTTTAACGCAGCCGGATGTACACTCCGCTTTTACTTGAAGATAACCAAGTACGTGGAGCTGGCGGTGTGAACGCCGCAGCGCAGAAGGAGGTGGGGGAAACCAGAAATAATGTTCCCTGGACTAGAAGTCAATCCAGCCTTGGGCTAACCAGAAAACAAGGGTCAGTTCGGTCTGGATTGTTGGAGGAGTTCGGAAGGATCGTGATCAGCGAGCGACAAGTGGCCATGGCGACAAATATTCGCGGCGGGCCGGAGCTCGATAGTGCCGAACCCGCTTTCTTCCTCTCACCATCCATTTCTTGCTCGTCGCTTGATGCTGGCAAAATTCAAACAACGGCTTCACTCGCGAGGCAATACTGCACAAAAGAGTGCGCCCGTATTCAGCGGCATTGCATTGCTCCCCTCCGAAACTCTAGGCGGCGAAATCTTCCCTCTCGTTGTCCACGGCAAATTCCGCGACGACCTTTGGCGCCGAAAACTTTTGGCCCTGGCTGGTGTATGCACACAATGGAGGAATATCGTGCATTCTACTCCCCTTTTATGGAATCAATGCATCTGCCTAGATACCCATCAGTTTTCTCGCGTGGGGCGCTTTCGTGAGGAAAGGATCGTCGAGAAATATTTTGAGGCGGTCAGGATGTGTCTGACGCGATCCGCGCCGCTCCCTGTGTCCATTTCGATCGACTGGTTCGCCCTCCGTGGAGACAGGAAGGATTTCGCGCGCACAGTCGACATAATTTCCGACGCTGCGGAGCGCATCGAGTCCCTGCGCACCAGTATTGTCGGCAGGAACGATATAGGGGTGGGCATACTGCGGGCGCTGGAGGGCCTTCCCAACGGCACCCTCCGAGCGCTCACAACGATAGATATTTCTTTCGAGACTGACACATCACCGCACATAGACCTCATGAATGCTCCGCATCTGCGCCGCGTTGAGCTGAGGGTGGGCTGGAATCCTATAGATGTGATATCAATCCCCTGGCTTCAGCTGACTCATGTCACCCTCACTGCTCCACCTCTTGCATGTCTCGCGGTGCTCGCCAGATGCAGTAATCTCGTCTCGGCGGTCTTGGCGGTCTTGCAACCTATGCACACCTCCTTGCCAGATGACCTTCCACTAATAACCGCCACCCTCATGCACTTGACCTCACTCTGCCTCAGCGTCTCCTCGAAACTCCTCCGGGCTGTCGGAAACCTCGTCCTCCCTGCCCTCACCACGCTCGAATTATTCATGGTGTGGCCGAAACCTGCAATCCTTAGTCACCTCCCCCTTGGCAACGTCCGGCGCCTGACGTTAACGATGCACGGTGTGGTCCAAACCGCAGACTTATACGCGCTCCTCCGTTGCACACCCGGCGTCACCGAGCTCAAGCTCACCTCCTACGGCGTCGAGAATACGTTCTTAGATGTACTCCGCGTCGATATCCCCTCCACGGAGCTCCTGCTCCCCCAGCTGGAGATGCTCCGGATTCACGACACCCCCATTTTCTCTCGCCACGGTTCGCGTTCTAATTCGCAGGTGATTGTCGCATTCCAGGCAATGATTGCGTCGCGCGTCAGCACGGGGTTGAGGCGTCTTGTATACAGCCCACCAGAGTTTGAACATAGTGACAGCCAGCTGCGCGATGAGCTGATGCTCGCTGTCGCAGCTTTCTCTGTAAATGGCCTGCATGTCGAGGTTTTATGATTCCACTCAGATGTGAATTGGTTCCTACGCTCTATTGGCATGTATAACAATGTAGACACAAATGACAACCACATATGAGATATCTGTATCTGCGTTCTCCGCGATCTCGCCGGAAACCGCTCATCGGAAAAAAAATCGTCCTGACATTGCATAAATCCGGAGCTGCCGAAGACTGGAGAACATGGTTCCAGCAAAAAAAAATGGCGCTTCAGATGCTTCCCCTCGTCGCGAACCTCCCCGAGGGACGGAATGCCGGCCATCTGGAAGGTGATCGACGAGTATGTGTTCTCCGCGGCCCCCTCTGGCAACGTAGTGGAAAAAATATAATAGTTGAGCTCGTGGAGAGAGGGACAGCCTCGAACAAGCTTCGAAGGCAGGGCGCGATGTTTTCCTCAAGTGTATGTGCTTGCAGAAATCCATGACTCTGAGCTGCGGCCCGACCATCATATGCATTGGGTAACAACGTACTGCTAGGAGGTAGGTCGAAAAAGATATGCGATCTTGACGCTTAGAGTCGATTCAATGTCTCGGTTTCTGCAGGAAGCGGTCAGAATCTGCGGAAGAGGCTTGTGCGTTGGAGACCAACTGCGGAAATCGTCCATTCAATAGGCAATGGTCTGCGTAAAAGCATTTTCACCCTGGCGTAGTAGTCACGCAACAATATTTCGGGTCACAGTTCCCCAAAAAGACTACTTTGTGTGATTGTCCTGCCCAACCAATGTTGGCCCAAAAGGGGCGCAAGCCCAGACCCAAGGGGGGCACCATAACTGCTGGTTATGGCCTCGTCGCACAATCTAATGCACCGGAAAAAAAAAAATTGTCGAGCACGAGAGTCTCGATGGTGGACCCGTAGGAGTGAAGGCAAGACTCCATCGGTGCGATAGACCGCCCCCTGGCGCGGCCTTGCAGCATCAACGAGGTGTTGGCGGTGTGCTGTGAGAGAGGAGCCATCCAAAGAAGAGGCCGGCTCCTCCTGCATCCAGACATATCGAGGTTGCGCAGGCGCGGTGGAAATGTATCCTTAATAGGAGGGGTTTCGGACTGGTGCAGTCGCCGCCACAGATCCGCAGATGCGTGAGGAATGGGAGATTTAATACGATATCTGACACAACCTGAAGCCCAATATCACCCGAAAAATTCATCGAATCGGATGAAACGCCGAAGCGCTTAATTTGGGTGTTCAGCGAAGGTGAGCATAGTCTGTCCGCTGGATCGTCATATTCCCGCTCGGGACCCTCGATCTTGACGAATGCCAGGTCCAGCGATTGCAAAAAGGAGAGCACATCGACGCGGGGAGGTATCAACGATGTCCAAGAAGGACTGGATAGTGGTGGGGTCGAAGCGTGAGAGTTGGATGCGGATGCGGGAGGAAAAATGCATTCTGCTTCACGGCATCCATCGCCTGCAAACGCGACCACATACCTGGATATCTGTGGTGTCCGAGCACGCATCGGCGACACGAGAACCAGGTCTACCAATTCTTGGGGAAATTCTCGCATGAGGAACGAACGGCGGTCCGCGGGGTAGCTACTTTCAGGCTGTGGCTTTTACCCTCCTTAAAAGCACTGCAGACACAGGAGCCGGCGGTTCAGTTTAACGCAGCCGGATGTACACTCCGCTTTTACTTGAAGATACCCAAGTACGTGGAGCTGGCGGTATGAACGCCGCAGCGCAGAAGGAGGTGGGGGAAACCAGAAATGTCCCTGGCTTGGAAGTCAATCCAGCCTTGGGCTAACCAGAAAACAAGGGGTCAGTTCGGTCTGGATTGTTGGACGGAGTTCGGAAGGTTTACCGTTTGAGAGCAATTTGAGACATCTCCCGGAAACCGTGCTGAGAGGACTCAGTGACTAGCCATTGGCTGTCTCGGTAACCCAGACGTTCTAGCTCAGTCACCTATGCCCGTCACCTTGCTTGTCAAGGTCTCTCCAACCTCATAATGGTTGCACTTTTTGAACGACCCGCTGATCCTGAATCTCCCGAAGTCTAGACTTCTATTTTACACAAATATTACCTAAATTTTAGGGCTGCACGCTGTCCCGGCGCCGGGAAAGGCCGTTGTTTCAACGGGTAGGCGCGTCCCGTTACCGTCCCGTCGTAAGACCTCCAAAGGTTCCTACGGAACGGGACGGCCGGCGCGGGTAGACGGGTGCAAGATAATGTTGAAAGTCGCCGGCAAAGCTTGAATCATCTGCTAACCAGGTTGAACTTCGTTGTCAGCGTCGAGAACAACTGTTGCGCAGCCAATAGTAGTAAGCTCACAGAATTTTTGGGGGAGTCCGAAGGAACAAACATCCTTTGAATCAGCAGAAAATTCAACTGGAAGACTCTGGAATGATGGTTTGAAGAGCAAAACAGATTTTATTTGTTGAGTAATGGTGAGTACTTGCAAATCTTGCAATGTTCAATGCGAATTCCCAAAGCGGAAGTCCTGGTCGGTGTTACCCGTGTCGCAATTCGGTAAAAAATGAATGGAAGCTGGAATACATGCTCACCATGAAAACATACTGATTCGCTAACCCATCACGCTAAGATCCAATGTAAAATCCTCGAAATTGTGACCCAAGATGTGCGACGGAACGGGACGGCTACCCGTCGCACGGGACCCGTAGAACCGGCGTGACGGGCACGGCGTGCAGCCCTACTAAATTTAAACTCAGCAGAGCGGGTCTAGACTTCAATTTTACATACAAGATATCATCTGAACTCAGTGCTATTTCTCCCAAATTCCAATGTGCTCGCGCGGCAGAGCGGGCAAAGCACGAAGTAAATTGTGTGGAAGATTTTGCGCAGACTTCTGCAAGCAAGGTCCCTTCCGACGCAGTCGGAGCTTCCTAGTTTTATCTTATCTCGGAATTTGTTCCGGTTGTTTGACATAAATGATAAGGAAATGATGGACGGTGACTTCGCTAGAACGTCTGGGGCATTTCGTATAGTGATACCCTGGGTGGCGTCACACTGTCTTCCCCCTTCCCCTTCCTCTCCCCAATTGCCCCAGAGCTTGCTCAGGATCATTCTACTAGATCCTTGCATGCCCTCCCAATTTTTCTCGGAATTTTACGCCCGTTTTTGCACCTTTTTTGTGGTCCTCAAGATGAGGTGTTTTGGGCATGGCCGCCGCACAACAGATGTTGAATTCACTGAAAATCGTCCAAAGGAAATTCGAAAAAAATTACCACCAGTCTATATTCATGTAGACAGCTCCTTCAGCCAAATCCCAACTCATTCAAAGGCCTCTGAGGTGCACACAGTGCGAAATCGAGAGCGGCGTGACATTTGATGGGTGACAGCACCCAGGGTATCACGGACGAAGTGCCCCAGACGTTCCGGTGTGATCTCTGCACATCTTTTCTTATCATTTATTGAAACTCCGCTGATCTACAGATAAGATAAGCGATCACACCCGGAACGTCTGGGTTACCGAGACAGAGCCATTGGCAGCTTGAGTCAAGAGGTAGCGAGATCTTGAATCACGTTTCGTGGTTTTTAAACTATCCGACTTTCAGCGAGGTTCAAGTGGCCATGGCGACAAATATTCGCGGCGGGCCGGAGCTCCGTTCACGCTGAAATTGAATTTGATGGATCATCGATCATCTCTTGCTCGTCTCTTGATGCTGGCAAAATTCAAACAATGGCTTCACTCGCGACGCAATACTGCACAAAAAAGTGCGCCCGTATTCAGCGGCATTGCATTGCTCCCCTCCGAAACTCTAGGCGGCGAAATCTTCCCTCTTGTTGTCCACGGCGAATTCCGCGACTACCTTTGGCACCGAAAACTTTTGGCCCTGGCTGGTGTATGCACACAATGGATGAATATCGTTCATTCTACCCCCCTTTTATGGAATCAATGCATCTGCATAAATACCCGTCAGTTTTCTCGCGTGGGGCGCTTTCGTGAGGAAAGGATCGTCAAGAAATATTTTGAGGCGGTCAGGATGTGTCTGACGCGATCTGCGCCGCTCCGTGTGTCCGTTTCAATCGACTGGTTCGACCTCCGTGGAGACAGGAAAGATTTCGCGTGCATAGTCGACATGATTTCCGACGCTGCGGTGCGCATCGAGTCCCTGCGCACCAGTATTGTAGGTATGGACGATATAGGGGTGGGCATACTACGGGCGCTGGAGCGCCTTCCCACCGGCACCCTCCGAGCGCTCACAACAATAGATATTTCTTTCCAGACTTACACAACACCGCACATAGACCTCATGAATGCTCCGCATCTGCGTCGCGTTGAGCTGAGCATGGGCTGGAATCCTATCAATGTGATATCAATCCCCTGGCTTCAGTTGACTCATGTCACCCTCACTGCTCCACCTTTTGCATGTCTCGCGGTGCTCGCGAGATGCTGTAATCTCGTCTCGGCGGTCTTGCACCATATGCACACCTCCTTGCCAGATGCTGCTCCACTAATAACCGCCACCCTCATGCACTTGACCTCACTCCGCCTCAGTGTCTCCTCGCAACTCATCCGGGCTGTCGGGAACCTCGTCCTCCCTGCCCTCACCACGCTCGAATTATCCTACTTTGACATGGTGTGGCCGCAACCTGCAGTCTTTAGTCACCTCCCCCTTGGCAACGTCCAGCGCCTGACGTTAACGATGCACAGTATGGTCCAATTGGCAGACTTATGCGCGCTCCTCCGTTGCACACCCGGCGTCACCGAGCTCAAGCTGCTCACCCCCTACGACGTCGAGAATACGTTCTTAGATGCACTCCGCACCGATATCCCCTCCACGGAGCTCCTGCTCCCCCAGCTGGAGATGCTCCGGATTCACGGCGGCCCCATTTTCTCTCGCCACGGTTCGCGTTCTAATTCGCAGGTGATTGTCGCATTCCAGGCAATGATTGCGTCGCGCGTCAGCACGGGGTTGAGGCGTCTTGTATACAGCCCACCAAATCTTGGACATAACAGCCAGCTGCGCGATGAGCTGATGCTTGCTGTCGCAGCTTTCTCTCTAAATGGCCTGCATGTCGAGGTTTTATGACTCCACTCAGATGCGAATTGATTCCTACGCTCTATTGGCATGTATAACAATGTAGACACAAATGACAACCACGTATGAGATATCTGTGTCTGCTTTCTCCGCGATCTCGCCGGAAACCGCTCATCGAAAAAAAATCGTTCTGACATTGCGTAAATCCGGAGCTGCCGAAGACTGGAGAACATGGTCCCAGCGAAAAAAAAAATGAAAATGGCGCTTCAGATGCTTCCCCTCGTCGCGAACCTCCCCGAGGGACGGAATGCCGGCCATCTGGATGCAATGGAGGTGATCGGGTATGTGTTCTCCGCGGCCACTGGCAAGGTGGTGGTAATATAATAGTTAAGCTCGTGAAGAGGGACAGCCTGGAAGACAGGGCGCGATGTTTTCCTCAAGCGTATGTGCTTGCCGAAATCCATGACTCTGAGCTGGCCCGACCATATGCATTGGCTACTAGTAAGTAACAACGTACTGTAGTGCTAGAAGGAGGTAGGTCGAAAAAGATAGGCGATCTTGACGCTTGAAATCAATTCTGCTTGACTCGAAGCTTGAAGCTTGAAGAGATTCAGCCAACCCCGCGCCGCGAAGTCCATAAATTTTCGGTTGTTGTGGTGGACGAGAGAGATGCTGAGACGGCGATTCTTGTAGACAGCTGTGCAAAGGAACCCCTGAGTCGACGCGTGACGTCATCGATCAATCTGCGTGGCCACGCAACACGCAGCGGCGAAAGGAAATTTGGGTATCGATGTCTTTTGTGGAAATGTGGCCCTCTCGTACTTCGCGCGAGCAAGCCCTCACAGGTGAAAATGCTAGAGGCTCGAACGAAATTAATGCACTGAAAAAGGCTAAGCAAGGCAGGTTGTGAGACCTCGGGATGTTTATAACAACAATCCGAAACCTCAACACAGAACACACAAAGGCAGCGAGAACTAATTATAGTCAGCATGCAACATCTAATCAAGACGTCGAAAGCGCTATAATGTTACTATATTAATACCCGAAGTGGCGGGGAGGGCTGGCCAGATCCTAGATTCTGTAGCAGCAATGTGGAATCAGCAGATGAGCGAGGTGCAGAAAAGAACCAACCCACATTCCCTCGACTCGGTCTCAATGAGACGACTCAATAAATACTCGTGATCGTGCGGTCTAACATACTTATGCCTCGACCAGAAGGCGGCCTTTATCGTGCGCCTGGGGCATTGACCTCTGGACGCGCCCAACGAAATCAACAAAGCGTCCGCCATTCTCTACAAAATTAAGGCGCCAGCGAATTGACGGGCCGGCGGGGTGCGCAACAAGCGCAGTATCCAGCCTATTCAACAGCCCTGCGTCAATGAGGAGGTCGTCGTCGGGCATCGGAGAGACGGCGAGGTCTGCGAGGAGAGGGCTGCAGTCGAGGACGGTCAAGATGAGATCAAAATGGGTGTCGAGCCAGCTGAAATAGAGGAAGAATTCGACAGAGCGGAGGGCGGGGAGTGGGGGTATCAGGAAGGTCTCTGATAAGCTGAATGGGCCTTGTTCAGAAATCAATTGATATCCCGAGGTCGTAGTTCCTTATACATACTACGAATATCGAATCCAATGTGTTGAAGTGTGCCCGCAGTTGCAAATATGAGTTTACTGCTGGTGTTTTGGGCACAAACCACGGTCAAGCGGACCAGATGCTCAGTGTAATCCCTCAATTGAGGGCGTACGAGAATCTCCACAATTGGCTTGGTATTTCTCTCCAAGGCCAGATCCCGCAATTTAGAGACGTGGGGCTGTTGTTCGAGCATTTGATAGTCGATCGGCTGCGTGAAGAATACACTCCGGAAGGAAATGACAGGGGCGGTGGCAAGAAGGCGAAAGAAAACGTCCGCGGGCAGGTTGGACAAGGTGACACGCATTTTGTGGAGTGGCTGGTGCGATAGAAAATCCAAAACGGCCGACCAGCCAAGGAATTTGCCGGTCACCCCGGTGATGTGGCCCCTGCGTACATTTTTCAGCTTCCCGATCATAAGTTAGTCTCTCGTAGACAGACACTTCAGCCGACAACGCTCGTACCTCACTTGTTGAAATCATATGTAGGAAAATGTTGACGTCGGGGGTGTCTAGGTCGCTGAGGTGCCCAAGGGTCAGGTGAACGACGTAGCTCCCGATGTGCGACGATTCACCAAGAAGAGTGCGTAGGCCATCAAGTCTTTTACGGTCTCGACAATTTAGCTTGAATGACTGGAACAGGTTACGCTGGCTCTCTTCGCGAAACATAGATCCTGCAAGGCAGGATGCCTTGAGAGTCGGAACATCATCGATCTCGTGGACGATGGCGTCCACAAGTTCTTGTGGGAGGAGAGCCATGGAAAAGACCTAATCAATTGGATTGTAGCGTTAGAACACATACACAGTTTCAGAGCGAAAAACGGCGAACGAACGAAAGAAAGTTGGTGTTCAGGTTCAAGCCGCAGCGGGCCGCTCAATGCTTGGTCGTGCATTTATGAAGGGTCCCCGGCATCACGGCTTGAGTTGACTGTCACCAACCTGCTTTTCCCGTTTCTCCTGGTACTGTCTCTTCTTAATAAATCCTAGGGATAAATAGCTCTTTGCGATGATCCTATTTCCACAGGAACTCGTGAACGCCGTCATACATGAAATCGACGATGTTCCAGCTCTAAAGGCATCCTGCCTGGCAGGATCCGTATTTCGTGAAGAGACTCAGCGGATCCTTTTCAAAAAATTCAAATTGGATGATGAAATGCGAAATCCTGATGCGGTATATAGTCTTCTTCAGAAGTCACCGCATATCGCGCCCTACATTACCAGCCTCAGCATCTCGTTTCCCTCCGAAGAAACACTCCCTCAAAACACCGAGAGCCTCCTCCAGATCTTTGATAGGCTGAAAAATGTACAGAGCTGCACTGTCGCCCACATACCCAACGCCGGCATTCATGCAGCACTCGTGTCGGCTTTCCTCGCTTTTCTCTCGCGCCAGTCGCTGCGCGAGCTGAATGTCGCTTCCACGGATTCCCTGCTCCCGGTGGTTTGCCTCCGTCTTATCACCATGGCTCCCGCCATTTCCTTCACTGGTGTTACGGTCACCTCCCTGGCGCAAAACGTCGACTTTCCAGTGCCGGATTCGCAACCTGCCGTCCCGAGAATGCGACAGCTGACTTTGGGGCCGCAGAGTCAGGCTGTCAACGCGCTGCTCGCGCGAGTGCAATCTCAGGAATATACACAGGGCTTGCTCCACATTTCGCTCTACTGTGTCTACGACCTTGTCATTGGCCTCTTACCTGCAAATGCTCGCATACTCGAGCACATAGAACTCAACATTCGAGGTATGGGTTACTATTACTACTCCTGAGATACTTATTTTGTTTTGTTCGTGAAAAGGTGCCCTCGGAGCACCAATCATTCCCCTGCTCCCGGCTCTCCGCTCTGTCAAAATTCACGTCAATCTCAGAAAACACCAAACTCCAGGGTACTCCAACCTCATTTCGACCATCCTCGACCGCAGCCCCCTCCTCGCGGACCTCGCCCTCCAGTTCCCCCCGAGCAAGGCCACAGATCTCTACGTCAGCACAGAGCTGTTGCGTACGCTGGACACCGCGCTCGTCCAACACGCCGCGGCTCCCTCAATCCGGTGGCGCCTCTTTTTGGGTCTGAACCCCGACAGTCAAAAGGACGGCTTTAACGAGTTCGTCGCGCAGGTGCGACGCGGAATGCCTCGGGTGGATGAGAAGCATCGTCTCGTGCTGGAGGCGTATGTCATGTCGGCGCGGTATGCCGTTGGTGGTATAAGAGAGGAAGATCTGATAGGTCGATACTTGCATCGAAGTGAAAAAACGATATCCACGCCAAGTAAAAATGACATACATAAGTAGTAGCAGCCATATGTACGCCAAAGAGCAGGCATACATACAGCTCCTACAGCGGCAAAGGGTCGTCAGACTCACACATAGCTTATACATAGCGAGGAAGCGAAAACGAAGCAAAAAGTCTGTTCGTGTCATCACAAGTGTCGCCAATCATATAAGGTATAGAGAACGCCCCCCCTCCAAAACGCCCCACATCCCATCAAGGCGGGCAGCGCGAACCTACGTCCGTTGACGGCACATACGGGTCCGTGCGCGAGGCGCTCGCGCCTAAAAGGGAGTGGAGCAGTTAGCGGGCACTGGAGTGCGGTTAGCGTGAGAACGATTGAGGGGAAAGAGACGCACGGCGGAACCGCTGCTGCCCGTCGTGCACCTGCCAGGGATTCGGGTTATCGACGGTCGGCTCGTTCTCGGGGCAGCCGTACTGCGATCGATTAATCAATCGTCGGCATCAGTGTGTGCGGGCCACGCAGGGGAAGAAAGGGGAAGAAGGGGAAGTCGCAGTACGAGAGCAGGCTGTTCTCGTTTGTCGGGACGCCGTGGCAGATCTTGGTGGAGGCGCCGACTTGGGGTGTGGAGCATTTGAGGACCTGATCGAGGTTTGCGATGGGTTTGGGGTTTCCCATCCTTACGAGGAGCTGCGCGTCGTTGATGATTAACACCGCGATGGATGGTCAGCCGAGAAGAGGAGGAAGAGGAAGGAGTGGTTCGTTGGCTTTAGGAACGTTAATATCATTAGGTGAGGGCATGGGATAACATACTACCAAGATTGAAGTGTATATGCTCGAGTGTGCCTGCAGATGCAAATACAAGCGTGCTGTCTAGGTCGACAGAGTCGAAAGACAGGCGGAGCAGACCTCGTGCGTGGCGGTCCTTGAAGGTGTCGCGTGTGATAAATATTCCAAGTACCTTCTCCCAGGGATAGATCTCGCACTCCTGCCGGAGGTCCGGCATAGGATAGTCGGTGTGCTGGTTTATATAAATCATGAAAGAGGAGCCGACGGGATCGACGGTGAGAAGCTGCAAAGAAGCTGTCGATGGGATGAATCTGACAAAGATGGAGCTGACGCGCAAAAAATCGAGAAAAGCCGACCATAGGCCTAGAGTGAGAAACTGTCGCGAAACATCGTGCAGAACGAGCCGATGAGGCACCGGCGTAAATTCGTTATGCTTTTGAGCATCCTTAAAACGCTCTCGACGTCGGCGGCGAGCAGGTCGTCGAGTCAAGCTATATGGTCTGGTGATGTAGGCTGCGATGTGTGGTGATTGCTTCTGTCGCAAGGCCGCAAGCAGCAGTAACTCTTCGAAGGTTTATGCAATTAGGCTGAGCGAGCGAAATATGCAACGTTGGCTCTCCCCGGGAAACACGGATCCTGCCAGGTACACCGCCAATGGTCGGCCATGTTGCCACGACCTGGCCGCGGTCTGTGAGATACATGCCGAAAACAGCTCGCCACCAGGTGGCTGGCAGCTGGCAGCCAGGATGATTCTCCTATGGGCCCACCATGGGGCCAGGCCCAGCTGGCAACCAGCTGCGTCTCAAGCTGGTGCATAGGTGGGCAAATCTTCAAAGATTATCTTAAACCGGGACATTTCAGTCTGAAATCGGGGGGGCAAAATCGAATCGCATATGATTATACTACCGACATGAACATATCTACATGGATGTTGAGAGGTCCAAAATAGAAGAGGAAGGAGGAGATGGTGGTATACGCGGGCCAGGCTTACACAGGAGGATTCAGTTGCCCGCGGATGGTGTCGACGCGCAGGTAATCGAGGAAGGCGGTGAGGAGCCGAGGAGGAGGAGGGCCTAGAGAGTATTGATTCGAGTGGACTTGGTGTTTCGCGAAGGTAAGGAGTCCACAAATTGAGGTGTCAAGCTTCAAATAGCGGTTGGAGGGATCCGAATCTCTGAGGAATGTGGAGGCGGACTTGGGTAGCAGGCTCGAGAAGAAAGCCAAGTGGGAGAAGGAGAAAGTAGCACAGGATCGTGGAGGAATGAATTGAGGACTTGACAAGAACTTGAGAACTTGGCGTCCGGTTGAGAGAATTAGCGGAAAGGATCTTGAAATGCGCAGGAGCTTGCGGTTCGCGGTGTGAGGGCCTGCGGAGACTTGCATGTGCGTGCTTTGTACGAACTTTGTCACGGATGGGCCCTCCTCCCTGCTTGCTCACAGCTCATTCGACCACGTTTGAGGGCGCAGGTCTTTGAGGAGTGTCTTAAAGTGGTTCCAGGAATGCCTTGCTTGAGTTTGAACGTTGTTCACCCGAGGATGGACTGGGACAGAGCTCGGCTTGAGCAGTTGAGGCCGCAAGGGAACACAGTGAATCTGGTGGTGGGTGGAGAAAGTTCCAGCCGTCAGGAATAGCAGGGCCGTCAAAGGAGGGCAGGAAGGGTGTCGAGGGCGTCGAGAGCCGTCGAGAGCTGCGTCGAGGGAGAAGTGGCAGGAAAGGGCCGGAAGAAGGGAGCAAAGAACGTTCGACGCGTGACGTCACATCACCCTAAAGCTCTTGCCACACACAGCCAAATTCCAGCCCCGGTTTCCTTCAAAAATGCAGCGCGGTCTTCCAATGGTGCGGATTGTACGCTGGATATCGAGCAAATTGTGGCTCAAGTATTTTGCAGCAACCCACCGTTGTCCTCCTCCGGGAGGGCACCGATACCTCGCAGGGAAACCCACAGTTGCTGTCAAATATTTCAGCATGCCTTGCGATCGCGGAAACTTTGTCCAGCACGCTGGGACCGAGGGGAATGGATAAGCTGATTGTTTCGGATCGGGGAGACGCTCAGATCACCAACGATGGCGCGACAATCCTCAAGTTGTTGGATATCGTCCATCCTGCGGCTAGAACTTTGGTCGACATCGCTCGCGCGCAAGATGCAGAAGTTGGCGACGGAACGACCAGCGTGGTTCTTCTCGCAGCACAGCTGCTGAAGGAAGTTAGGTCGTACATCGAGGAGGGTGTGAGTCCGCATATAATAATGAAAGGATTCCGGCAAGCGTCGCAGTTGGTACGCGTCATTTTCTAATTTCTTCATTTTAAGTTTTAATCGGGTTCTCAGGCCCTTGAGCGGATAAAAGCTATACAAATCACGGTCGACAAGTCGGATCCCGAGTGCGTTTCTGGCTTTTGAGTGTTATTTTGCTTCTACTAATATCTCATTAGACGATTCCGATCTCTCCTCTTAAAATGTGCCTCCACCTCCATGTCCTCGAAACTCATCCATTCCGAAAAGCCCTTCTTCTCCAATATGGTCGTCGACGCCGTCCAATGCCTAGATCAGAATGAACTCGATGAATCATTAATTGGTGTCAAGAAAATTGCCGGTGGAGGCATGCAGGATTCGCTCCTCATCAAAGGTGTCGCTTTCAAAAAGACCTTCACCTACGCTGGCGCCGAACAGCAACCTAAATCTTTCCGCGATCCCCTCATCGTGTGCTTGAACGTCGAGCTCGAGCTCAAGGCTGAGAAGGACAACGCCGAGGTTCGCGTGGATGCAGTTTCCGACTACCAGGCTATCGTCAACGCCGAGTGGGAAATCATCTACAGGAAACTGCAGGCTATCGAAAAGACCGGCGCAAAGGTCGTTCTCAGCAAACTGCCTATCGGCGATCTGGCGACACAGTGGTTCGCTGATCGCGATATCTTCTGTGCTGGTCGTGTCGCTGGTGGCGATCTGCGTCGCGTCGTTCAGGCCACGGGTGGCGCGATTCAGTCGACGTGTTCAGACATCGCGCGCGAACATCTTGGAACGTGCGGGTCGTTCCAGGAGAAGCAGATCGGCGGCGAACGGTACAACCTGTTCGAGGATTGCCCGAAATCCAAGACATGTACACTTGTCCTCCGCGGTGGTGCAGAACAATTCATCGAAGAGGTGGAGCGGAGTCTGCACGACGCGATCATGGTTGTCAAGCGGGCGGTGAAGAACGGCGAGGTCGTGGCGGGTGGTGGTGCCATCGAGGTACGTCGATATTTCTTTCGTTTCGTTTCCTGGGAGCTAATAAAATTCAGATGGACCTCTCCGCTCACATTCGCAAATACGCTCTTTCTATTCCTGGGAAACAGCAGCTTATCATTACCGCCTTTGCCAAGGCCCTCGAAATCATCCCCCGGCAGATTTGCGACAACGCCGGTCTCGACTCGACCGACATCCTCAACAAACTGCGGATGAAGCACGCCAATGGCGAAAAATGGGCCGGCGTAGATGTTGATGGCGCGTCTGGCGTCCGTGACAACATGGATGCGTTCGTGTGGGAGCCGTCTCTCGTGAAGACAAATGCTATCAGCAGCGCCGCGGAGGCGGCTTGCTTGATTCTTAGCATCGACGAGACGGTGAGGAACCCTCAAAGTGAAGCGGTAAGCATCTGCACATATTTATTTTTCCTTCGACCTTCCCGCTCATTGCTTCATCCAGCAAAATCCGGGCCCGAGGGCACCACCGGGCGCCGCTCAGCGGGCTCTTAGAGGCAGAGGCAGAGGCGTGCCGCGGCGGTAGATGCTTACGTGATTGTATGTTAGAAAAGGAAATTTGTTGCTGAATCCTACAATTTCCCCTTGAAATGGGAATTCGAGTGACCACGAGAGAAAATACATTTGAGTTCGGATTGGGTAGCGCTACAGATGGTAAATAAATAAAATCAGGCCAAGCCGCCCTCGACCAGCGCTGAAAACACGCCGCGCCGCCGGATGAGGTCGTCGTACGTCCCGTCCTCGGCGATGCGTCCATCGTGCACGACAAGCAGGCGGTCGCACATCTTCATCACAGGAATCTTGTGCGTAATCATAACAGTCGTACGGCCAACCTTGGCGTGTCGGATCGTGTCCAAGACGGCCGCCTGGTTCGCGTCGTCCAACGCGGACGTGCATTCGTCCAAGATCAGAATCGTTGACGGACGAGCAAGCGCGCGCGCGATCTGGAGGCGTTGTGCTTGACCGCCGGAAATCAGGGCGGCGTTCTCGCCCACGGGGGTGTCGTAGCCCTGCGGTAGGCTCATGATAAAGTCGTGCACATTCGCCGCCTCGGCAGCACGGCGCACATCCTCCTCCGACAGCGCGTCGCTTCCATATGCGATATTCTCGGCGATTGCGGCGTCGAAAAGGGTGGGCTGCTGGCTGACGATGGAGACGTGCTGGCGCAGATACTGGACGTCGGTGGAGCGGAGGGTGTCGAGGCCGATGGAAATGGAGCCAAAGGCCGGCTCATAGAGGCGTTGCAAAAGGGCTGCAATCGTGGATTTGCCCGAGCCGGAGGCGCCAACAATCGCGACACACTCTCCGGGCTGAATCTCAAGGTTAATGTTCTGCAGCACGCGGGCGTCGGCACGGCCGGGGTACGAGAACCCAACGTCGTGGAAGGTGATCGCACCATCCAGACGAGGACGAAGGAACCCATCTGATTCGTCCGTGCGCGCAGGAAGGCGAAGGAGGTCGGTAAAGTCGCGAGTCGCTTGCACAGATTTGGCAATTCGCTGAGCTGCAAAGACGAAAGGTAAATAAGAATGGGGATCGGAAGAAAGACGAGGCACATACTGAATGCCATGAGCTGCGAGCCGATGGTGACCGTGAAGACGACAAGGTTGAGCACCTGGACCATCTGGAGGTACGAGTAGGTTCCCCGCGCGACGAGGATGGCGCCGAAGTAAAACAACAATGCCTCGGCGAGGTAAATTAGTCCGCAAGCAACGCCGTACGTGCAGCCCTCGACAAAGGCGCCCTTGCGCGCCACACCAAGTGCTCGATCCGCCGCCTTGTCAAACTGGGCTTGAAAGGCGCTCTCAAATCGCATGGATCGGATCCCACGGATATTCGAAATGGTCTGTCAAAAAAATCAGGGACAAGTACCAAAAAAGGAAAGGTAGTCGCAACAAACCTCGTAATACCGCCCCGCCACCTCCTCCTTCGCGCGCTTATTCCGCACCTCGCACCGCGCAACGACGCCCGCCTGCGCCGCCATCGCCGCGCCAAACACCGGGACGACCGCAAAGCCCGCCAGCGCGAGCTGCCACCCGGCGAGCAGCGCCCACACGAGCCCCACGCCGAACATGGCGCCGACGACGAGCACCTGCCCCGCGACGCCCGCGAGCAGCTCCCGCGCGTCGTCCCCGTCCTTGATCAGCACGAGCCCCAGCGCACCGGCCGCACGCCCATCGAACCAGCGCTTGTCCTGCTGCAGCACGCGCGCAAAGGCCGCGGTGCGCAGGCGCGTGACCCACGTCATGGCGGTCGACTGCATGAGGAAGTATTTGAGGCCCATGAGGAGGCCGTCGAGCGCGGCGACGCCGAGGACGACGGCACCGTAGCTGTTGATCGCGGAAGTGTTTTGCGCGCCGGTGGACACCTCGAAGAGGAGGCGCGAGAGGAGGAAGGAGAAGACGGGGGTGGTGGCGCCGCTGAGGAGGCAGGTGACGAGCCCGAGGAAGACGAGCGGCTTGTGCGGGATGGTGGGGTAGATCTCGCGCAGGAGGGCCCAGATTGAGGAGGAGGAGGCGCCTGCGGAGGAGGTTGGGGAGGAGGCGACGTGGACTTTGAAGTCGCTGAACGTAACCTGCTCTTTAGTGAAGACGACATCAGACGGGGTGAAGCGCAGGCTCGGCGGCCGGGTAAGGACAGTGGAGAGGGGCGAAATAGGTTTGTACGGGTTGGGAGTGCGATGCCAGGCAAAGGAGGTAAAATCCGACGACTGTGCGACCCTAGCAACGCGAGTCAACGCGGAAGGAGCGGACGACAAGGTCGGGAGGGACAAGTGGCCGAACGGAAGGGCGCGAGAGGACAAAATGGGGGACGATTTCTTAGCAGGCATCGAGGTTGGAAGACGGGGTTCTTGTCGCACGGTGCCAAAGACACTGCATATATAGGTGTCGAGGTCCGAGCGGCAGCCGCTCTCCACGACACACCCATCCTTGAGAACGTAGACAAAGTCGTCGGCTGATATCTGCGCGAGGTCGTGCGTGATGACGATCGTAGTACGGCCTTGACGCGAACGTCGGATGGCATCGAAAACCGCCACGCGGGAGGTTGGGTCGAGCGCGGAAGTCGCTTCGTCTAAAGCGAAATTAGCATCCATTAATGAGGAGCATAGAGACAGATGCGTACCAAGGACCAAAACGTCTGGATCCCGCAGCATGACACGCGCGAGCGCCAATCGTTGCACCTGCCCGCCGCTAAGGCTCGCGCCGCCGCTCCCGAGCACAGTATCATAACCCTCCGGAAGATCGATGATAAAGTCGTGCATCAGCACCCGCCGACAGACGTCCTCGACCTCGGCACGACTAGCGAGCCCCGAACGGCGCCCCAGCGCAACATTGTCGTGCACGCTCATGCCGAACAGTGCACACGCCTGCCCCTGCCCAACAACCGCGACGTCGAGCGCCCGAACATCCGCGAGCTCCCAGTCGTCGACAACGATGGCACCGTGTTGGGGTGCGTAGAGCCCAGCGAGGAGGTGCGCGATGGTGCTTTTGCCGGACCCCGAAGAGCCCACGACGAAGGTCGTCTTGTGCGCGGGGAGCGCGAGCGCTACCGAACGCAGGATGGGAACCGCGGGACGCGAGGGGTAGGCGAAGGAGAGGTCACGCAGCAGGATATCCGCGCGGCATGGAACGGTAATGGGTGGTTCCGCGGCGTCGTCCGCGTCGACAAGCGCAAGCAGGGACGTAAGGGCGAAATTGCCCTTGGAGAGGAGGATGAACTGCGGGATGCAGAGCTGAAGGTTAGTCGTGGCCATTAGGCACGCCCAGAAGACGGCCATGACGTCCCCGGCGCCGATGGAACCTGCTTTGACGACCCTGGCGCCGAACCAGAAGCCCTGGACGAACATGCCCATCATGACGAACTGCGCAAGGCCCGAGGTGAAGCCCCAGACGGCGACAAGCTTCCAGACGGCTGTTTCGATGCGGTTGAGCACTGCGCCCAGCGCGCGCTGCTCGTGAGCTGCTGCGTTGAAGGCTTTGACGGTGCTGATACCGGTGGCGGTGAGAGCGCGGTCGACGAGGGTGGCAGCGACCGCGGTTTGCTGACGCTCTATGCCGAGAAGGGGACCGGCGACGGCCTGCGACGACGCCTGTATAATTACGAGGATAGGTACCGCAGAAAGAATGACAAGAGTGAGAGAGTACGAGCGAGTGAAGGCGAGGATGAGGCAAGTGATACATGTCGTTAGATATTCAATTATTCGCCCGGTGGCGAGGGAGGATGCGGATCTGACTTCGTCAGTTTCTCTGATACAAAGAATGAGAATCCTGAAGTGAAAACAGAGTAAGCCGCGCACCTGGAAAACTGAGCCATCAGACCACCAGCACCAACAGGGCCCTGGTCCTCATCCGACGGCGGCGCGTCCTCAGAGACGCGAGAGTCAAACCACATCATGTCCTTGGACGCGATAGACGCGTAAACGCGCTTGCGCAGTTGCAAAACATTGTGTTCGCCGGTGAGAATCCACAAATAGCTGGTGAGACTGCTCAGTGTGAAAGAGCCGATTGCGAGACCAATGAGCTGCAGTGCGGCAACTCCAACGCGGTGGACAAGAAGCTCCTTGGACGGAGTGGGTGCCGTCGAAAAAGTGGAAAAAGCATCAAAGGCGTGGCCAATGACAATAGTCATGAACGGCGCGATCCCCCCTGCAAAAACCGACGAGATTATAGCCGGAACGAGGAAGAAGAGTCGTTGTTGTCGTGAAAGGAGAGAAAAGAGTGGCCACCGCGAAGTAACTGGTTTCGCGATGTCGGTAGTTTGGATTAGAAAGTCTGTCTCCGAGGCAGACTCCGAGTCATATTCCTGTGAGGAACGAGCGTCGTAAGCATCGCCAGCGACGTCCACATCAATCTCAAGGGCGGGTCGAGACATAGAGAAGCAGGGCCACCGAACCAAATGCGTTCCGTTAAATAACAACAATGGGTCTTTGTCCTTGTTTGGCTGTAGCCTGCGAACCTGCTTTAGCCTTTGACTCTGCTCATTGTTCAGTGGGAAGATCGAGAAAAAGACCGTACGTGAGATCGCCCACGATTCCCGAGGCGTGGGTGAAAGCAGGAACCCACGTCGCTTTTTTGGGAGCGGTAGCGTTTGATTCGATCACAAACTTATCGGTCTTGAAGGCTGGCAGAAGGTTGGCGAGTCTAGGGTGAGTCGCCGCGTCATAAAACGATGGGATCCTCAACGAAGTTGACAGCCAAGTCCTCCGGGAGGGCACCGATACCTCGCAGGGAAACCCACAGTTACTTTCCTAATATTTCAGCGGAAACTTTGTCCAGCACAGTGGGACCGAGAGGAAGGGATAAGCTGATTGTTTCGGATCGGGGAGACGCTCAGATGACCAACTATGGCGCGACAATCCTCAAGTTTTTGGATATCGTCCGTCCTGCAGCTAGAACTTTGGTCGACATCGCTCGCACACAAGATGCGGAAGTTGGCGACATCCGGCAAGCGTCGCAATTGGTACGTGTCATTTTTTAACACAGTGGTGGCCCATTCAGGGGAGAGGCAGAGGCTAAGTTCAAGCTAAGTTGGGTTCGAGTCCGTTGGTAGGGGTTCAGGTCAGAGTTAGGGGTTAGGTGTGCCGCGGTAGATGCTTACGTGATTATATGTTTTTCTAGAAAAGGAAATTCTTTGCTGTCCTCATCCCGAACTCCAATTGCGCAATGGACTCTTATCAGAACGAGCTTCGACAGGCTTCGAATCTGACGCCTGTGGCCGCCAATGTCGCCATAATGAGTTCTCTGCCAAGAGAAAACGGTAAGCCGCAAGATTTCTGAGTATTTATGTAGACTCGCGGGCGAACAACTTTGCGATTGTCCCTCGACGGCCACTTCTTTGCCATGACGACGTACCTTCCCGAGCAGCGCGAATCTTCCGAGGATATCTCTGAGAAGGGCGATGTCAGCCCCACGGCGCGGTCATTCACGGATGATAAGGCTCCGCCCCTGGGTGTCCCCGTCGAAAATCGGGCAAGTGGTTTCTGGGCGCGGTGGAAAGACGCGCCCGGGCGCGACCCCGACAGCATAGCTACGCAGCCCAGTGTGTTCGACGATCCCGTCACGCTCGAGGCCTATCGCCCGCCGCCTCAAGTCAGTCCCACTGAGTAAAGTAAACTTCCGGTCCAAAATTCATGTTCTGGCTAGTACGAGAATACACACCGTTTCGACCCTGCGGCTCGATGGACATGGAGGGAAGAGAAGCGCGTCGTTCGCAAGATCGATTTTCGCATTATGATTTGGGCATGCGCGTTATTCCCTGGAGTTTAGAGCGTTGGCTGACCACCCCACAGGCATTATGTTCTTCGCGTTGGATCTGGATAGGACAAACATATCACAAGCGAACACGGATAACTTTCTAGGCGATCTCAAAATGACAACTGACGACTTTAACCTCGGCAACACTCTGTTCCGACTTTCTTTCCTCCTCGCCGGTAAGATGATCATTCCTATCAAGAATATTTTGAACTGAATCCTTCAGAACTGCCCTCCCAACTTATTTCAAAGCGCGTTGGACCTGATGTTTGGATACCTACACAGGTCAGCATTTTATGACCCGGCTGTTCACTTACTCATTGACCTCTTCTAAGATGATCTGCTGGAGTACAATCGCGTTCAGCCAGTTTTGGCTGCGCGGAAGAAAGACCTTCCTGCTCACGAGGTGCTTTGTCTTTGAAATGTGCCTGCAATGTCATTCAACACTCTCGCAGATTTCTGTTGGGTTTCTGCGAAGGAGGTTAGTCCTTCTCTCCAGAACGCACGCTTCAAAGTCTAACCTGAAACCTAGGGTTCATTCCAGACGTGGTCCTCTACCTTTCGTACTTCTACACCAAGAGTGAACGTGCGAATTCAGCCTTCGTACATTTCTATATAGTTGACGTGTCTACCAGTTCCGATCCGCCTGGCCTATTTCTGGGTCTCGAACTATGTTTCCCACATCTTCAGCGCTTTCCTTGCTACGGGAATTCTTCGCCTGCGAGGCGTCGGGGGCAAGGCGGGCTGGCGATATCTGTTCTTACTTGGTTCGTACTTTTTTCCATGGTCGAACTGGAGTTGCGCTTAATTTATTTCCGTCCGAAGAGGGACTGTTGACCCTCTCGGTTGGTCTCGGGTCGATCGTATTGATGCCGGTAAGCCTTCTTGCCCTCGAAGGGGTTTCCTTAAAGCTCATTTCGCCTGATAGCCCGGCCCGACTCAAACGAAGAACAAATATTTCAGGCCCAAGGGGTGGTTTACTGACCGGTGAGCCGAGAATCGTAAAAGTTTTCTCGCTCCGGAGCTTAATTCTGTGCAGGGAGGAAATAATCATGGTCAACAGGCGAGTGCGGCTGCCATCCAACAGCGACAAAAGCTAAAGGCAGCTTTACAGAGTGTTGCGAGACGATCCCTCAAAATCCGACATGCATAACCGTGAAGGTCTCTCGCCGAAGAGGATCTACCAGGCATTGAAAGATTGGCGGATGTGGCCGCTTTACTGCCTCGGTCTTGTTCACATGAGTTAGTACACATCCGTCGCATGTTATTCGCTTTGTTTAACGGTTATTTTGTCCCAGTTCCGACTGGACCTCCTCAGGTCAGTTCATCGCCCTCAAATCACCGTCCATGCAACTAACCGTTGCCCATGACAGATTTACTTGACCCTCTCCCTAAAAAACCTCGGCTTCACCACCACGCAGGCCAACCTCCTCTCCATCCCATCTACCGTCATCGGACTGCTCATGTTGCTGTTCACGGCATATCTCAGCGAGATCATCGACAGCCGCGTCGCCGCCACCATCATTCTCCAGTTCTGGGCCCTCCCCCTCCTCATCGCGCTATACACTTTCAACAAGTTCACCTCGCAATGGGTTTACTTCGCGGTAGTCACGCTGGTCACTGGGTTCCCCGTACGTCGAATTGCTTCATGTTGGGAGGTCGATTTTAACTCGAGGAATCAAGTACGTGCATCCGATCCAAGTGGCCTGGGCATCGAGGAACTCGTACTCTGTACGCACGCGCACCATCTCTGCCAGCTGTTACAACATGTTTGTGCAAGCCGGCGCCATCATCTACGTCCGTGGGCATCTGCTTTAGTTTCCCTCCGTGTCTCACTCGGTCGGCTTTCTTATCCAGGCCAACATATACAGAACCGACGACAAGGTGTGTCTTATACTATCCCGAACACGGCTGCTCACATTTCCGCTTCTCGTGCTATATTAGCCACTCTGTACGACAATCCTTTTCCGGTTTACTTTGGTTTCTAATCGCTTTCGTCCAGATAAACGAGGCAACAGGGTACTGATTGGAGTCTGCTGCATGAACATCGTGCTCTACATCGGGACGTTCTTCTTCTACCGCACCCTCAACAGGTCGCGGGATAAAAAGTGGAGGGCTTGGTCGAAGAAGGTGAGAACTGATTGCGGTCAACTGTTGAGCTGGTCGTCTAACTCGGTACAGGAACAACAAGAATACGTAGAATCGACGAAGGATGTAGGCAATGAGAGATTAGACTTCCGGTTCGCGTATTGAATTCGGATGTACGATTTTATGATAAGAAATGCCTTTACGAATGTGAATGCTAGTCGAAACAAAAACGAAACAAGGGGAAAAAAAATTTGAGAAAAAAAATGGAAAAACGATCGCAGGGACGAAGGGTTGCGACAAGGACAGGGTAAGTGTGAAGGGGAACTGCGCACAAAAAGAGACGAAGCCAGAAGGAAGACAAAAATGATTGGAGTGGGATTCGAACCCACGCCCCGGAGGACCAGATTACAGAGTGTGAATTCTGCAAGTTGTGTTTCAGTGAAGAAACGGATCCTTAGTCTGGCGCCTTAGACCGCTCGGCCATCCAACCACGACGACCTCAGGAAGAATATAGCTATCATACAAGTCTCAGCACGCGCGACGCAAGTCTCACCAAAATTCAAATCCCAAATGCTACGCCAAAAGGAGTTACAATGATTTCCCAAATTCCCGGTCGAACTGCGTCCCTATACGTATGGTGATGAGTGTCATTGAGCGGTCAAGGCTAGCATCACGGAATTTCTGGGACGATCAATATGCGATGAAGGTAGGTAGTAAAGGTACTGGTAGGTACCGCCGTACCGGTGCTGAAAATTCCGAGTCATGGCTGCGTGGTGTGCAGATGGAGACCTTGTCCTGAAAAGAGTAAAGACTCGGACGGAATCCTGATGCGAACTTCGATTTTCTTATCATCAGTCGGCTGGCTGGGAACATCAAGGGAGTCTCAGCTTAAACGAGCGGAAAGATGGGAGATGGAGATGAGATACTTTAACGCAACATTTCTCACCTGCAAGAACTCTCATTTTTTTTTCCGGTTGAGTAGCCATACGAGAATCGGCTGAGCCAACGTTCCATTCAACCTTATCTCAGTCTGCCACAGCCGCTGGTGGAAAGTCCCATCTTTGCCGAGTAAAAATTCAATACGTTCACCAGGCCGTCACATGAATATTCTGAATCGAGACAAATAAAATTGATTCCGCCCGGTGGACGACGAAAAGATGGAACCGGTCTCTCTCTGTCTCTCTCCCTCGGCGTCTATAGCTCGTTGGGCCTTGGCGCGCCAGTAGTTGCCCTCTCGCGAAGATCTATGTACCCGCCTAATGATCGTCGAAGATCTCGTGTGGTCGTCCCGGCCGCCGTGCGCGGTCCGCGGCGGTCCAAAGCGAAGCGCTTCAGTGTTGCCAACGCGCCCAGTCGCGTAGATAGGAGCAACGACCAGCGCTGGGCGTTAAGCGCACAGCATGTAGTACTTCGGGATTCCTCCCGACCGAGCGAATGTATTGAACACTTGAGCTGCATATGCTCAGATGCTGAAGCCTGACGCTCTGAGGATATACGCGGTTGCTGCGCAGTAAGTACCTCCTCTCGGTATGAATCGACGGACGAGCTCGGAGGACCTGGATCAATTAAACGGCCGGCCGGGAACGGTCCAGGAGACGGGAGGCATACAAGCTAACTAGGGGGCGATATGAAGTACATAATATGCAACGACGTTAGAGGAAAGCGTATATACAACTGTGCGTGGGTCGTGTCGGTCACTGTGCCTGCAAGAAATACATTCAGTATTATTATTATGAGGCGGAAACTTTTACGGACCTCGTAGTTCCCCACATTGAAGCTAAGAGATAAATGAGTGTTACGCGCCAGATGAAATGAACTCGGCTTACTGGACATGGTCCCCCTCGCCAAGAGTGAGCCGCACGGGTAGTCGAGGGTCAATACGCACCGGCGCGCTGTTCCCTACGAAGAAATCGCCACGGCTAAAGTTCTTGATAACAGCGGTCTCCTCCTCAGTAAGCGTGCGCGGGCGCTTCGCAGCCCGGAAGGTCGTCGAGGACGCGCCGGTGAACGTCCCGTTGTAATCGTAATACTGCTGATGGTTCATCGTCAGTCCACCCTGTGAGGCGGCGTACACCGGTGGCGCCGCGGCCACTGCGAACGTCGCGCCGCCTGGTGCAGATACAGATTCTGCGGTGTTTGTCTCGTTGATGGAATGATTAATTATTTCTTGCGAAATGCAGACGTGCCTGCGGGCGCGGGAGGGCGTCCCTGGTCCGGAGTTTCGGAATCGGCATAGGCACAAACATTGCCCAGTCCGCGCTTAAGACAATTCTGCGGACGGCACATACGAACTGATTAGATTAGGACGCGAGGAATCGCTGGACATGCCTGGCAAGGAAGAACCTCGCTGCATCGTGTTTTCCCGGCGTGACAAGCAGTGCAAGCGCGACGGACTGAAGGCCCTTTCGCTGCGATTTTATTGAATCTGCGATAGAGTGAATTTAGGATTGTTTCACGCACGCTTGCGGATACTTGTGGATGAATCGCCTGGGGATTGAGATTGCTGCTGAGCTTGCTGCTGCTGAGTCTGCTGCTGGATCTGGTGGTGCTGGGGGTGCTGGGGATGTTGGGGGTGGTGTTGGTCGGTAACGATTTGTTGCGGGTCAGACTCGGATGCCATTACTTATCGGCGCTTGCGGACCTTTGCGGACGGCGTGGACGGACGGCAGTCGGGAAGGAGCGTGAGAACTCTCCTGTCACTTGCCGTATTAGGTCACACATCCCGATTGGGAAATGGCGATCACCGGGACCTTGAGCCGGTCGATTGCTATAAGTATAGAAACCACCACAAGATCGTAAACGACCATGCAGCATATGTCCCCACCCCCACCCTTCCCCGAGTTCTTGGACTTTTCGTTCGACAGCAGCATGTTCCCCAGTCCGCCACCCCTCCCCTCCTCTGCAGACCTTTTTTCTGCCGCAGAGACCACAGATCTCCTGGGTTTCCTCGATAACTTTAACCATTTTGGTTGGGAAAACAACGAAAAATTACAGCAACAGCAGCAGCCGCCGCTGCAGATATACACCTCTCCGCGAGCACCGTATTCCAATCCCCATCTCAATACCGCACCAGAACCATCCACCTCGGGACGTCCCCGACGAAGCACGCGCTCTGCAACCGCCAGTCGTCCATCCCCACAGCAGCAATCACAACCACAGCTCCGCAGCCGACGCGAGCGCGCCGCCTCCCCGAGACGCGATAGCCAAACGCCGAGCAACGCGTCCGAGACGTCCTCACACCCTGACCAGTCACAATCCCAGTCCCATTCCACCGCGAGCAGCAGCAGTACCAGTGCCCCCGCCTCTGTCTCCGCCCCCGCACCCGTCTCCCGCAGTTCCAAGCCCCTGCTCTCGACGCCGCAGAAACGGCTAAACCACATCATGTCGGAGCAGAAGCGCCGGAACGCCATCCGGGATGGGTACGCGCAGCTGATCGCGCTGCTGGCGCCGGCTGGATCTGCCCCGGGGCTTGGGATGCCCCAACGCGGGCGGCCAAAGGGGAGCGGCAGCAGAGGCAAGGGGCAGAGTAAAGGGAAGAGCGGGGTGCTGTTTCGCGCGGTGGAGTACCTCAGGTGGTTGGAGGAGGGACGGGACGCATTGAGGGACGAGGTCTACCGTGTGGAGGCAGCCGCTGGGATTGGTGGTCGTTGAGCTGTTGTAAGGATTGTTCTGCTTGTGCTTGTATGGTACGTTGCTCTCTTTCCCTCCGATATCCAGCTCTCATCTCGCCCTCAGATCCTCAAATTTATCGTTATTACCATGATAAACGTGTATTCCAATATTAATGTTCACTGGCGGAACTCTCCTTATCTTCGTGCCGCTCGGTTCATCTCCGTGTCATTTTTAGCGACGTTGGGCCAAGACGCGTCGATCCATGGTTTATCCGGCACAATCAGTGCTCATTGAGTTCACCACCACGCGTACACCTACGCGGCGTTCAATTCTACGCGCGTCGCCTTCTCCCTAAGTACAGAGAATATATCCGCACTATTCGGAAAGCTTCTCGGGCTTCTAATTAGATGATGATTCCAAAAAAGAAGAGCGACCTCCAACGCCATTCACCGATGCGAGAAACTTTCTACCCATGTTTTCTTTTTTCTTCTATACATTGGCTCAACTACGTATCGTATCGTTTTGTTATGAGTTCCGTATTTCTTCAAAGCGGACCACGGTGATTTCCGAGTGTGACCGAGACAGCAAACCGAAACAGGAAACCCGGTATGCCTCCGACTCCGCCACCACCAACACCGGTGCCGCCGACCGAGTGGCCTTATCCCAAGCTCAATCTCCGCATCGAGGACCTCGCACACCCAGGCGCCGCGCTCTTCCTCGACAATGTGAATCCCTTAGCGGCCCTGCGAGCTGCTGTACTCGCGAGCTTTCAATGGCTTTACGCGAAGCCCGAGTCGGCGCCGACCAAGTGCGCGTTTTGTTGAACGTTCTGCGTTCAACTGCTGGCTTTGAATCTAATGTATCCGGGCTTTGTAGTGTTCAATCAATCCTTCTGGTCTTGCGACCGATGGACGGCGTTGCGTACACGTTTGGCTCGCATACGGAGAAGGAGATTCATTTCTCGCTCGACCATATTGTTAACAATACCTCGCGGGCGCGGGATGAGATCCTTGGAGTCCTCGTACATGAGGTGATTCCCCCTGCCCTTCCTTCGCCCTCGTTCCCTCGTGTTTCGCCACTGCTTTCCCCTGATTCACTTCCAACGACTTTACTCCCTGATTCACCCACCGCATTACAGCGTAAACTAAATTACGCGTCCAGGTCGTCCACTGCTACCAACACAACTCCCGCGGCACCGCCCCGGGCGGCCTCATTGAAGGCATCGCCGACTTCGTGCGCCTGCACGCCAACCTCGGGCCCCCGCACTGGAGTCGCACCCCCAGTCCGACGGACAAGTGGGACGCCGGGTACCAGACCACGGCGTTCTTCCTCGCGTGGATCGATGAGCGGCCGAATACGAAACCCGGGACGATACGCGCGCTGAATGCGGCGATGTTGGACGCGGAGTGGGAGGACGCCTTTTTTGTGAGGCTGGCGGGGAAACCGGTGAAGGAGCTTTGGAAGAAGTATAAGAAGGAGTTGGGGGTGGAGGACGAGGATGAGAGCAACGAGGATGAGGGCTTCACGTTAGTGTGAGTCGGCGATTGGTTAGCTGAGCTTTGATTTATTTTATTTATTCTATCCTATCTAGACGGAGCTACAACCCGGTGTATATCTGATGAAGTGCAGTGGTCTGCACATGGAATTTGGTTGCTTGTAAGTAAGTTTTAGACGTTCTCAACACTGTATCAGTACTAGGTCAATGGAATGCTGGATTTACATGAGAAGATCTTGCTACAGTGACTTACCGCTAAAATGAACACATAAACGGCGATTTATGTCCTATGTCGCCGAGAAAGGGTATCACACCACTCTCGAATCTTCTCCCCGCAGAAATGTGTTCGTAAACCGACAACAGCCAAAGAAAGGAATTGATCGTAGATAAACAACCCACAACGCCACTACGCCGTCGTCTAAATAAGGCAACTATTTATCAAGATGAATCGCGATAGCTCGCTTGCACTTTCCCTCGTGTGTCGCATCGCTAACAGGTCGTCCCATTATGATAAGCGTATGCTCCCAGCTTTGTTCAATGGTTGGATGGCCGAGCGGTCTAAGGCGCCAGACTAAGGATCCGTTTCTTCGTTGAAACACAATTTGTTGACTTCACAGTCAGTAATCTGGTCCTCCGGGGCGTGGGTTCGAATCCCACTCCAATCACTTCAAATAATTCGTTGATTTTTTCTTTTTCTTTTTGGCCTTGGTTTTTCTTAAGAGTTTGCGAAGGCCAACATGGATGATAAGCCGGCCGGTGTAAAATTCAGCCACAACTGCGAACAGAGCAAAAGGACTTGGAATTTATAAGAGACGGGATTTACATTCTAGCTATGATTTGCACAGAGGTTTACTACAATGATACGTGATTCGTCTCGTGCGGGCACTTCACGATCTTTGTTCAATGTTCCGGGAACCTTTCCCTGCCTGGGCAGATCGGAAGCCTCCTCCCATGCCTCGCTTTTGAGCTTCGACTCCACGCCCACAAAGCTTTCGAAGGAGGTCGGACTTGGAATAATCCCCAAAATGTACCTCCTTCGCGTCGGCCGCTCCCTGGGCAGGCGCCTGAATGGCCAGTAGTGACACCATTTTCACCTTCGGCTCCAAGATTTCGACGCCTAGAAGTTGAGTCAACAACGAGGAGATGGTCCACATATTTCACTGGACCGCCAGTAGCGGCCAAGATTGGTTCAGCGATATCCGAAGCTGAGCGCTCGTTGACCGCAGGCTGTTAGAAATGTAAAACTTCGGCATTCGGAAGGGTCTTGCCACAGCAGCCGGCAGGCGAGCTTCAGTCGAGGATAACGATGTCAGGCTTCTCTCTTTTGCGAACGCCCTCGCCGCCGTCGAGCCATGGCTCCATAAGTTTCAGGTGGCCATAAACCGCGCCAACAGGCCGGCAGGACTTCACCACTAACGCCGTCGGGGTCGGGGGAATTCGGTGTTCACAAGCAGATAGCATAGTCCCTTTGAACTTTGTGTCCCGCGTCGAGCTTGGTGACCTCGCCAGCTACATCAATTTCAAGTACGGTAGTGTACTTTTCTACAAAGCTGTGGGCAAAATCACAGACCTGGAGATCCAGAGCGTCAGTTTATCGACCTGCTAGGCAGGATTATAATACCTTACAGGTGGCGCGCCATCGATAGGCACCTGGCAGCGGCAGGTGCCTCTTGGGGTCATCCGAAATGCCTCTCAGAGTCGGAGGTCATTCGAGACATGCTGACTCGAAAACAAGTCCTTCTCGAACGCATACTTTACGATGAAGAATACGAGAGTTAGGACCCTGACGAGCAAGGCGTGAAACGAACGAGATTTCTCAAAAAAGATTTGTCGTGGTTGTGGCATGGTTCAGCGAAGAAGGTGTGACGCCGATCGCGTGACAGTACGCGTTGTCTTCCCACAACGATGGAGAACCCGCACGCCGAACGACAAGCCGTCCTCCTCGAGCGCATCCTCAAACACACGGCGCGTACCAACCATGGCATATCTGCTCCCTATCTAACCCTCCCACAGTCCAAATGCACTGAGACGATCACGCAGATCAACAACTGCCTGACTGTGGGTGTCCCGCATTCTTTTCCTTCTCGTATCGGCGTTCTACGCAGCGCAGTTGCTGACACTTCCTCAGGAGATTGTAAAGGACCATGCGCCCGTCAAAACCGCTGCAGATCTCGCGACTAAATATCGGCGGAACGTTCAATACAATTTGGAGGCGACGAAGGGCGACCGTTCGGGCGATACCACGGCTGGGCAGTAGCAGACATGCCCTCGGAGCCAGCGAAGAGACTCAGGATCGCATTCGCGCAATACAACTACATAGGCACAACGGACGTGAACACGACCTGCAGCCTAAAGATCTGGCAACGGGTATGGGTTCTTCAACAACCGTTTCAAAACTTTCTGATCCTTCTTTCGCAATTTCAGCAGTCCCTCCGCATATTCATATAATTTCCCTTGAATGCAAGCCTCGTGTAGTTGCATTGGATCGAAACGAGCCCGAGGAAGGGTGAAGAGTTGGTGGTATAGGTCTTCGAGGAGCGTATGTTCTGCCTCATCTTTTAGGCAATTCAGGAACCCGTAGTCCACGGCGATGCTTGGGATACGCCGTTTCCCCTCTTGCCTAGACGCGACAAACTGTTTCAAGTACCAGACGGACTGGAACGCTCTAGGGGAGCCCTTGAGGACTACCTCAAGATGGGGAATTTCTTTTGCTCGGGTGCCGAGCTTTTTAGAGTCGAAGAGGGCGATGAGTGTGGACGAGTCGTATGCGAGGTAAAGCTCTTCGAACGTGCATTTCTTGTCTTGGATCAGCTCCCCATACACCGCGGACAAAATTTGCTCCTCTGCCTCGCCGTGGCAGGCGCAAAAGCCAAACGTGACCCACAAATCATCGAGTTCAGGGGATGGGTGCATCTCCGACATGATCAAACTGCAAAGCAAATCGCAGTCCTGTTTCTCCTTCGGCCAAGTGGACCGCTCCGCCGCAATCTGATCCATCGTATCTGTATTAGGACGACCGCGAACATACTGCCAAGCCCCCTGCATCATTTGGGCCACCGGGTTTCCCGGCGGAGGCAGCTTGGGGTCGAGCACCCACTGGTTTTCGAGAAACCACGGGTAATATTGGGCACGAGCGTGCCTGCGGCCTGCCACTGCTGAATTTTCTTGGGACTGACTTCAAGGCGCTCGATGAGCCCGATGTACAGCCCCAAGAGGTTCCTTCGATTTTCGATACTGAAGGCTCGGCTGAAACCGAAGTCTTCAACCGTCTGAGGGTCCTCTGGGAATAGATTTTGGTGGACCGCGAGAGCGAGGTGGTCGGTCGTGGTTATGCTCCGCCGGGGGTTGCACTCGAAGATGTGTTCAACCCAATTTCGTCGTTGACAGGCGGCTGAGCAGTACCACGCCGTCGACAGTGTACAGCCAGAACAGCGTTTGGATGCGGGATCCCCGCAGTTCTTGCATTCGTGATTCATGTGGGAGGGAAACAGCGTTGATGGATGGCGGCGGAAAGAGATCGCTGTTAAAGCAAGGAGCAGTAATAGAAGGTCAATTTGGATCATATTAGCTTCCCTGAGGAATTCGGATGCACGATCAAACCGCGGCAGAAGATTCCGTCCAACGACTGCTTGAGGTTTGAAAGTTTGCCTGTGTATGGGCTCAGGTTGAGAATGATATTCGATGTTTTTGTTTGTAAAGTAAGAAATACAATGAATGATATATTACGCCGTCCTCGGCCTCTTCCCTGCGGCCGTCTTCCTCGTCGCCTTCCTCGCCACTGCCGCCTTCTTCGCCACTGCTCTCCTCTTCGCCACTATCGTCTTCTTCGCCGCTGCCCTCCTCTTCCGCTCCACCGTCGACCTGCCCTTTAAATATCCTTGTAACACCTTCTCCCCCGACCGCCTCGCCCTCAAACTCTGCCTCCTGCCCGCGGCGTCTATCCTCCCCACCCGCTCTTGTGAATTGAGGAACTTGCCACCCACGTCGACGAATCGGAGGGCCAACCGGCCATCACGCTTGACCGTCTGCACCTTCTCACGCGGCGACTTGATTGTATCTGTGTCCTTGAAGCGGGGCATGAGGCGCTCATTAGACCTGTTGGCGAGTGCGGCCTCTGCGGAGCGTTGCGCGATTTTCTTCGCGTGCTCGAGCGAGGCGGGAAGGAGGGGTTCCTAAGCGGCCGGAGTTGTGAGTGACACGAAGGTAAGTATAACGAGAGCACTCGCCCTTCCGTCGTCGGGGATCGACTCCCAGAATTGCCGCTGGAACCGTTGGCGGGCCTGATCGCGATTCTCTTCCTCCTCGAGCATGTCCGCCGTGTGCACATCTACTCGAGCATACGGGTCCATCTCATCCTGCTTGACGCCCAAGAGCATCTCCATGCCCCAGAGGAAGCCCGTTTGCAAAGGTTTATTCTGACGAAGGGGAAATGAAATGGAAAACGTCAGCAAGCGTGAAAGCAACGGCAAGCCGAGTGGGGGGTCAGATGGGGTTGAAATCGATTTAACCAGACTCCGGTGATGTAAGGGCACCGGATTGTCTTACAATTCGCGAATGAAGATATAGTATCATCACAAGCATGAGAAAAGGAAAAGAAACGATTACTGACATCCTGGTAGTACAAAGAGAGGAACCAGGCGTTTAGTAGGTGCGTAGGCTGGAACTGGTTTGATGAATACCTATACCAGAGATGTCGTTAGAACAGGAATGAAAAATAAAGACGCGACGAGAAGAGTTCAGAAAGATAATAAAAGTTGATAACCATGTGGGTGTCTTCAAGACTAATCGATTTTTTGATTCATCGTTTGGGTGCGCAGACCTAGGACGAAAGGAAAAACAAGACACGAACCTTTACATAAGCAGCCTCCAAACCCTTCAGTCGAAGTATCGCGTCTATGCGCTTCAAGCTGATGTGATACCGTTGTGAGAGCGCGCGAACGCTGTTCGTCTGCGGGTCGATCATATAATCCGCATAAATGCGCGACCGAACCGCGTCTGATATGGGCGTCGGAGGCTTGAACGACGGATTCAGCGTAAATGGCTTCAAAAAGAGAGAAAAAGATGAGGAACATAGAGGACGACACGAGGAAGGAGAAGCGTACGTAGAAGTCATCTCTTACAAGATAGTTTTGCGCCCTTGATGCGGTTTTGAGATGCGAGTGCTTTTGAAGGAACGATTTGAAGGTTGCTTGAGAAGGGCCACCCTCCTCGTCGTCACCACCATCACGTTGGCGTGGAGGTGGGTAGGGGGCGGGGGCGGAGGATGAGAAGTAACGCGCGGGACGGCAAAGACGGCGCGCACATCGTGGTCCGAGTGCAAGGGACATCGAAAACTTTCTTTCGCTTTGGTTGGAATGGCCGTGACAAGCAGGGTCAAACATGAACAAACCTCGCTAATTGTAATTTCTTCCTCTCAGAAATTTAACCTCGGCGGCCAGGAAAATGACCACAGAAACTACGAAACTAAAGGCCAAACTAGCCTTTTTGGATTCCTCCCTCTCCGCCTTAGAATCCTCTCTCTCTCCGCTTTTCGCGCAAAGTCTCCCAGAAACCACCGTCGGGCTCACCTCAATCGAGCAGGCAAAGCTCCAAACGCTGCTCCCGTATCTTGTCTATGATCTAGTTTTCAGTCTGTATTCTTCAACGCGCTGGTTCAGAGGCCAAAATAATAATACTCATACTGGGCAGTTTACTTGAAATCCAAGGGCCTCGATCCGAAAACACATCCGGTCGTCGGGGAACTGGTGCGCTGAATCTCTGTTTGCCACCTTAAATAACCAACATTATTTCAGAGTCGCGTCCGGCGTTACTTTGACAAGATATCATCTGCTGAGAACCCCGAAACGCGTACGCCGCTCTTCCTCCCAGCTTATCTATTCTTATGCGCCCCACAGCACGCGCCCCCCTCGACAAAGCCGCCGCCACGCGGTTCATAAAACATGCCATCACGCAATCCACCTTCAACGCCCCATCCGACGAGCCGCAGCCCGCAGAACCTTCGACGTTCGTCCCCGCCAGAATAACGAGCAAGATGGCGGAGCGCGCCGCGTATGAGGCGGAATTGCGCGAGCGGGGGGACGTGAGCTCCGAGGAGGAGGAGCTGGAGGTGATTGATGGAGAGGAGGACGCCAAGGCGAAAGGGAAAGGTAAGGTGAAGGAGGTTGTCGGGCAGGAGTCAGAGCCGGTCGTGGCTACGGGTAGCAAGCGCCGCAGACCCGCGATTGATCCTTTCGCCGGTGGGTCTACTTTCCTTGTGCTTACACCTGTATTGACGCGGGAAATAGGGTTTGGCGACGACGAACCCGCTGCGGCTCAACCAGATGAGGTAGACGAGCAAGCAGAGAAGAAGAAACGAAAGAAGGAGAAGAAAAAGGCAAAGAAGACAGGCGAAGAGGACGCCGGTTCTGCCTCATCTTCACCCAAGAAAAAGAAGGCGAAGAAATAGTGTACAATTCAATTCCATGCAATTGTCTCAATTTTCGCCTTTGTCGCAGCCACTTGCACCGCACCACATCAAGCGCGGAGACACGCCGCAGCGGAGCTCACCGTTCAGTGATGCCCTCAATGCCGAGAAGATTCCAATAGCCAATAACAGGGAGGTGGATTTACCTTTGCCTCGAGAGGAATACAGATTGACCCTCGATCACTTCACCGCCATGGTTCGAGGGCAAGCCCGGTCTACATCGTCTGCACAGATTTGCGCGAGAACTCCCCACCGCGGCAGGTAGCGAAGCCATTGACGCTTTCTTCGACCGACAAATCAAGGCGTTTTCGCAGTCTAATCCTGGCTGTGTAACTCTCCTACCATCCTTCTACATGCAATTCATGATTGAGGTCTGTCCGTCATTAGCTCGACTACGTGCTCATGGAGCTGCGAAACCACTGCGAGGCGCAAGCTGAAATCGCCAGACTGTTCAATCGGTCTACGAAGCTACTTACCTCTTTACGCTCAGCGGGAGTGATGCACTGCGATTGGACAACGGCCGATAATTCATCCTGTCAGGAAAGAACGTGAAGATTGTCGATTTCGCCGTCGCGGTTCCCCATCGGTGCCCTGGCGCGATACCCGCGCTGCACCCCGGAATGGGCTTCGCCCCGACAGGTTGCAAAGAACTTCTCATGCTGGAGGAAAGATATGGGATTTATAGCGGGGAATCGTTCCCGATTGTCAACGCCCTAATTAGATGTTTGGCAGAAGGGAATCCCCTTCAGTTGCTCGCTCGCAGATTTGGTATGATGGGATAGGTATATAGTCGTACACACATAGATAGTGGACTGTTGTAATTGTACTGGTGTTTGCATTCTCGATTTAACTTGACGTAGACGAAGACGAGTGAGTGACCACTTCCAAGACATATCCTTGAGCAGTGAGCCGTTCGTGCAAAGCGCGGAAGCGGATGTGTGCAAACACCTGTTCCCCCGCTCCGAAAACCCGAAGGTGTCGTAAATCTGGGAGCATGCCACCCACAAGCACATTGAAGTGCTGCTCTAAGAACTCCCATTCCACGAGCTCCCATTCAGCCGGGCTAATATCTCCCACATGGAAGCCAATGGACGTGAGCGATGGGTAGACAATGTCCGGACCCGTCTCGGGAAGAGGGGTTTTGAAGAGGTAGTAGTTAAGCTCACGCAGGGACGGGCAGGTCTGAAGAGTCTGAAGACAGGTCAGGCCCGAACCGAAACGTACGCCCTTCCCGAACTCGACGACCCTGAATTGCGAACCAAATGTCTCCCACATGACAGTCATCCTTTCGTCTGCCACAGCTGCGTCAATGATCAAAGTTTCCAGGGCGGGGAGGGATAACTTGAGGATGTGGTCCATCACTCTCACCCACTGGCGACGGACGCTCAGCCGCAAAGTGCGCAGGCTCGTCAGGTGTATGTGAAGTAGGGGCGGATGGGGAAAATACGTCGGCTGCCAGTGCTCAACTCCGACAAACAGGTACTCGAGATTTGGGGCAGCAGACAGGACGTCCATGAGCGAGTTGATGCCCCCGGTCCGCGAAGCATCGCTGTAGTGCCACCAATCTAGTCGCCTGAGCGAAAATAGCGGCGGACAGGTAGTGTCAAAGTCGTATCTTAAAGTTTGGAATGGGGATTGCCGATGCGGCGGTCGAATGAGGATCTGGAGGTTAGGGTATAGTTCCAGCATGTTTGTTGAAAGTATGGGCTTGTAACTCTCGGTGACCGTCGACGAGTAGGGTAAAACCACGCGCTGAACCTGAGGAACAATAAAAAAAATCAGCTACATAGTTTGAATGAGGAATAAGACGAACCCATTTCCCATATTTTCGCTGAATGTCCATCAACGAGTCGTCCGCCTGCGTGCTGGCTGTATCGGGGAACTTGAAGTTGCACCACAGCAGCCCAATTGCCCATGCGTGCCAGTTCCGGCAGACCAATACGACAGAGGTATACGCGCTCTTCACGTCCCCTCCAAGAAGGGGCTGGAATGGCGTATACGATGTGGTGTACGGGCACTCGCCTAGATGCGCGAAAATCTCAAGCCACAACTCAGTGGGTAAGGTTTCGTGGTTGAGAGCGAACGACATGCTGGCGCTGAGCAAGAATTCGACGGTAAGAGGCACAGTGGCCGTGATCCAACGTGATCCTGTTGTGCCGTTGGAAGCCGCCGGAGATGGCCGGGCGGAGTTTAAAGCTCTCAGCGGGCCGAGCCTTGTTCTTCCCATCCACAACCGACGTGACGCGCCGAGACCTTGCCCGTTCCTTCATGTTGGCAAAATTCAAACAGAGACTTCGTTCACCACAAGAAGCACCCGTCTTGGATGGCATTTCTTTACTCCCGTCCGAAATTCTAGGCGGCGAAATCTTCCCTCTTGTTGTCCACGAGGAAAACTACGGCGACCTCTGGCATCGAAAACTTTTGGTCTTGGCCAGGGTATGCACACAATGGAGGAATATCGTGCATTCTACTCCCTTTTTATGGAGCCACATCGCCATCAACACCCGTCAGTTTTCTGGCGTAGGGCGCTTTCGCAGGAACAGGTTCACGAAGAAATACTTTGAGGCGCTCAGGATGTGCCTGGCGCGATCCGCGCCGCTCCCTGTGTCCATCTCGATTGACGACGGGCTTGTCTTTCCTGGAGACAGGAAGGATTTTGCGCGTGCAGTCGACCTAATTTCCAATGCTGCTGTGCGCATGGAGGTCCTACGCATCAATAGTCGGCGTAGGGACGATGCAGGGGTGGGCATTTTGCGTGCGCTGGAGCTCATCCTCACCGGCGCGTTCCAAGCGCTCACAGAGATCGATTTCGTTTTCCCGAGTGATGTGGCACTCGTCCCGTTTTCAGTTATGAGTGCCCCGCATCTGCGCCGCGTCAAGCTGAACGCCGGCCCAGATCCTCTCAAATTCATGTCCATCCCCTGGCCTCAGCTGACTCATCTCACCCTCGCTGCTCCACCTCTTACATGTCTCGCCGTGCTCGCGAGATGCAGCAATCTCGTCTCGGCGGTCTTGCACCATATGTACATCTCCTTGCCAGATGGCAATGCACCAACAACCGCCACCCTCGTGCACTTGACCTCACTTCGCCTCACCGTCTCTTCGACACTCATCGAAGCCGTCGGGAACCTCGTTCTCCCTGCCCTGACGATGCTTGAGTTGATTTGCGATGAAGAGGACATGATACGAGTATGGCCCCCGCTCAAGGTCTTCCGCCAACTCCCCCTCCACAACATCCAGTGCCTGATGTTCGAGCGCTTCCCACTCGTGTCGGCGACCCTGTGCGCGCTGCTTCGCTGCACACCGAGCGTCACCGAGCTCAAGCTGAAAGGACGCGACTGCATCGACAACGCGCTCTTAAACGCACTCCGAGCGGATGTCTACTGGTCAAAACCCCTCCTCCCACAGCTCGAGATGTTGTCGATTGATTGGGGGTCGGTGCTCGGCGATGATTTTGACTTGGAGACCTTACAGGTGATGCTTGCGTCCCGGGTTGGCGTGGGATTGAGGCGCATAGTGTACAGGGGATATTATCATGGGCAGGTGCCCGCCCTCGTAGCTTGCCATGTGGACGGTCTGCAAGTCGATGTTTCAGGTGTGAAAAGGATAATATTCATTTGAAAGGTGACAAGGGATTTATGGCCGCCCTCGAGCGGTATATCCCTGTAGGCTATTATTGGGTTTGATTTCCAGTGTCTGCCTCCAAGCGCTCTCCCCGGGAACGGTGTTCAATTCGTGAGAAGACTACATTGTGTATATCTATCGCATCGTCTTGGACTAGTTCACGACTGTAGCATACATGGTAGAGGCTCATGTATGTCGGTACAGTGCCCGCTTGTTCCTCATTGGGACCGCCCGCGGTTATACATCCTCCTCCTCCTCCTCCTTGCATTTCGGCTTTGTTTTCAAAAATATGGTATCTTGTTAGGTATGTACAACATTATCTGGATTATTCCCGGATCTGAATCGTGGTGAGGAAGTCAAAGTGGTGGCTGGTTTTAATTGGAAAGTCAAGGTGTCTGAACCGTCATATTAAAGGGAAACCCTCTGTAGTATATGGGTCCAAAGAACAGCAAAAGTCGATTCGAATGTGTTTCGCGAGTCATATCATATCGCAGCATCCTTCGGCCCAGCCTGAGTCGGCTTTGGCACGCTAGAAATGCTCTCGAAAAGGGTATTCCCGTTGATGATGCCCGTAGTGGCGATCAAAAACTTCCGGCCTAGTAGAAAGATAAGGAAATGAGCACAGTACAAGTAGGAAAGGAAAGCAAACCCACCCCGATTCTGTCGTCCAACCCACCGCAGTGCAGCGATTTCCGTATACGTGCAGCCACCCAAGAAGAAGACGACGGTCGTGGTGGGTTTTTGCATCGGTCGGACTGAAATGGAAGAGTAAGAGTGGAAGGGAAGGAAAGATAGAATGCGACTTACGAAGGGACGCCATCGGCGTAGCCACAGCACTACCGTCATTCGGCCCATTCTGTACAATATCTACCGTCTCACCCGGGATCGTCGCCACAAGATCCTCAAAGCCCCTCCACCCCGCAATCGGGTGCGCCTGCGCCTTAATGCTCGAGCCCTGCACCTTCCCGTCCGCCGCCCCACCCGCTTTATCCTTCTCCTTCTCCTTCTCCGCCGGGTTACTCAGCACGCCGCCTTTCTGCGCCACGCACTGCACGAGCCGCACGCTTATGGGTGCGTACCCAGAGTACACGAAACTGATATCGTTCTCAACTTCGTCGAGTGCTTCGGGACTGTCGTCGATGAGCAGGCGGAGGGACTTGCGCAGCGGGCCGAAGGGGTACTTTGCGCTGGGGTCCGAGGCGAGCGCGGGCGGGAGGGGATTCGGGAGGAGGACGGCGAGCGGGGGCGCAGAAAGGGAGAGGAGGAGTGGGAGGTGGTTGTAGCCGTATGCCTGGAGGACCTCGCGCTTGAGATTTTCGAGGGATTTAAGCTTGATGCCGCCGGCGGTGATACTGGCGAGACAGAGCAGCCGGAGGATGGTTTGCATGTCGGCCCCTTGTGCGAGGAGATCCTCGATTGCCGTGATTTGGGAGGGGACCTCGTAGGACGCGAGGAGGTCTAGTGGGTGATTTAGGAGGAATATTAGATGAAATTCGAACAAAGACTGACTCTGCTGTATTTCGAGCGTCTTGTTGAACTGATCTGTCCGAGTCAGAGGAACAAGCAGCTCGGATAGCCCAGTGTCTAAAGGGAGAGTCGATTATTTATTTGCGCGCCAAACGAGGAAACACTAACGTAGTCGTAACGACTGGTGATCAGTCTGCAAACCACCGAGCTTCCCAACGAAATCTCGCAGCTGCGCAACGGTTTTAGCTTGGTGTCGGCCCTGCGTTAATGAGATAAGCTTCTCTTCACCTCAACACCTCCACTAACTTACTTTATAATCTTCCTCCAACCGCCGAGCAACTTTATTCAACCGCTTCCCGACCGAAGAGAAATTAAGGTCCCGTAGCTCAGCGAAGAGTGGATCCGTCGACGTTGTCAAGTGGTGTTTCTTCTTGGCCTCTACCTTCTTGAGCGTAGGCGCCGCTGGTGCTGGTTCTGCGGAGGTACTAGCGACACCCATCGGTGCTGGTGGCGTCAAGAGCGACACAGGGAGCTCGACATGAGCTGAAAGCTGCAATTGGTAACTTGCAATACTTGAGAGAGAACCAGCTTACAGTTTTTTATTCCAATGAGCTCGTCGATGAGGCCCTCATACGTCAGTTGTGTGAGTAGAGGGGTGATCATGTCGACTCGACGGTCCAGTACGATCAGAGAATCGATTTTCTCTGATTGGGCAAGGAGTGTGTCGGGCGTTGTGAAGTCTGAGGGTAAGTGTCTCGTCAGGAGGGTGGCGAGGCGTGCGGCCTGGTCTCCCTTGCCGACTATTCTCGGGAATAATCCGTACAACTTTTCCAGCGTCAGGAGTGCTTGAGCAGAGTCGTAAATAACGGTTTCGTCTCCGTCCTGGGAAATAACATCAGCGTTGAGTGAAGCAGTAAGACGAGGAGACCCACCACCCAAATTTCCTTGAAAGCATTCTCGTTCTCCAACGATATCACGTCGTCCGCAATCGGGATAAATTGGAGGTTGTACGAGGATATCCGGACGTCTCCCAGTACGCCCTCTTCCTCCAGGATACGCGATGCGAGGGTGGATATTCGGGGGACCAGAAGGAGGGTATAGGTGTGTTTCTGAGCCTCCTTGGCGTGTCTCTTGATCTGGTCTACGTTGGTGAGATACTATTTGGTACAAGAACGAGTGGACGAACATACCCGCAATTATTTTCACATACTTGATCCTGGGACGGCAAAGGTACACGATGTTCGTCGTGGTTGAAGTCAGCGGACCGGGTTCGAGCCAGAACATCTTGTCCACGCCATGGTGCTATTATTTCACTTTGTCACCGACAATCCTTAAAGTTCCTGGCGCGTTCAAACCTTCAACAGAGAGACTTCTATAACAAGACCCAGGGGTCCAGCCAAAGAGGCATCCAGAACCAGAGTCTTTGCGCCGTTCACCTTGAAGAAGCCTCAACTTGGAAACCGCAGTCTCACAGCAACTTGCCACGCACGGAATTGAGCGCATCTACCAGTGCCTTGCGGCCAACCTCCTTGAGCAACCCGACATCCAAGAGAGGTTCCTCGGTCGGTGTTGGCACCGCAGCTTCATCGGTGGTCGAGGTCGCCATTTATTTAGATTTTAGATGCAATAGGTTCAGAGCAAGCATGTCTCCGGGCCGGATTACCTCTCGTCTCAACCACCGCGGTGAACTCTCAGATCTCAGCTCATACTAGCATAGCACAGAATTTCCTGGCTCAGTTTCAGTTCTCCGCTTAGAGACCAGCCTCGTAAAACTAGGATTGGAGATAATCACAATCGTGTTGAAATAAACTGCAAGTCCTCCAGGACCCTTGCGTTGAACCCAACTGCTTATCTGTGCATGCGCATTCCTGTACGCGGAATATTTACCCTCACAACTCGATCCTATTCGTCCACCACCATGTCAACCTCGCAATTTGCGTTGGAGCGTCAACTCGGTCTTTCTGCCGTGCGCCGGGCATGCGCCCTCACCTCCTCCGTGTTCAACAAACTCATCAAGAACGAGACTCTAACCAAGGGGGACAAGTCGCCCGTTACTGGTATGTGTTTTGTTTATTCATCTCACGCCGCGGCCGAAGCCATCGATAGTGGGCGACTACGCCGCGCAAGCGCTCATCAGCGTAATGTTGAAGAATTCGTTCCCGCAGGACCCGATCGTGGGGGAAGAGGACGCGGCAGAGCTGCGTGTGGAGGAGGGGCGGGTGCTGCGCGAGCGCATTATAGAGCTCGCGAACGAGGCGCTGGTGGCGCCGTTCGTTGAGGGCGACAAGCCCGAGTGGGGTATTGGTCCCGGCCAGGCGAAGACGTCCGCCGAACTTTTGGACGCGATCGATAGAGGGAATTATGATGGCGGGCGGACTGGACGTGCGTATTTATTCGCGCCTTGCAAGGAGTTCTAGCGTTGATGAGGCAATAGGGATGTGGACGATAGACCCCATTGACGGGACGAAGGGGTTCCTGCGCGGGGAGCAGTACGCCGTGTGCCTATCCCTGCTTGTCGATGCACGGGTGCAGCTGGGTATCATTGGATGCCCCAACCTCCCCGTGGACGCGACCAAGCCCGACGGCGAGCGCGGGTGTATATTTGTCGCCGTGAGAGGGCAGGGCTGCCAACAGGTATTTATTTTCTCCTTTTTGTCTTTCAATTCTCAGGAATTGACAATACTTACGCCCAGATCCCCCTCAGCGGGTACACCGAAACCACGCTCCGCATGCCCGCGTTCACCCCCTCCTCCCTGAACACCCTCGAGTCCGTGGAGGCGCTGCACTCGTCGCACTCGACCGCCGACACGATCGCGTCCATCCTCGGTATCACACGCCCACCACTGCGGATGGATAGCCAGGCAAAGTACGGCTGCCTCGCGCGCGGGGATGGCGGCCTCTACCTGCGAATGCCGACGGGTGTGGGCTATCGGGAGAAAATATGGGTGGGTCCCAAGCTTCACTTTCACACTTTTTTCTTTAATTTTCCGGAAACTGCACTCAGGACCACGCCCCCGGCGCGATCCTTGTCGAAGAGGCCGGTGGAATCGTTACGGATTCGCGTGGCGTGCCGCTCGATTTCGGCTTGGGGCGCACGCTGGGGGAGAACTTTGGTGTAGTAGCGGCAGGGAAGGAGGTGCACGCCGCGGTGCTTGACGCCGTGCAACAAGCGACAGGGACAAAGGCGAAGGTTTAAGAAGGCAGTGTATCCAAATAAATTGTACAGCAAAACCTAGATTCCTTTACTTCTTTTTGGAGATGAGACGGCGACGCGTCCTCCTCAGCGGTCCTCTTTCTTCTCGTTCTTCCGTTCCGTCTCTGCTTACTCGTCGACCTCCAGTAACTCCACACATCGCGGTACTTGACCAAATACCATATTTTTGAAAAACAAAGCTAAATGCGAGGGCGGCCATGAATCCCTTGTCGCCTTTCAAATGAGTATTATCCTTTTTACACCTGAAACATCGACTTGCAGACCGTCCACATGGTAAACTGCGAGGGCGGGCACCTGCCCATAACAATATCCCCTGTACACTATGCGCCTCAATCCCCCGCCGACCCGCGACGCAAGCATCACCTTCCAATTCTCCAAGCCAAAATCATTGCCGAACGTGCTCGACCCCCAATCAATGGAGAACAGTTCGAGCTGGGGGAGGAGGAGTTTCGACGGGGGGCCATCGCCTCGGAGTGCGTTTAAGAGCGCGTTGTCGATGCGAGCACATTCTTTCAGTTTGAGCTCGGTGACGCTCGGTGTGCAGCGGAGCAGCGCGCACAGGGCTGCCGACTCGAGTGGGAAGCGCTCGAACGTCAGGCACTGGATGTTGTGGAGGGGAAGTTGACGGAAGACCTGGGGCGAAATCATGGTGCCGAAATTGTAAATCAACTCAAGCGTCGTCAGGGCAGGGAGAACGAGGTTCCCGACGGCTTGGATGAGTGTCGAAGAGACGGTGAGGCGGAGTGAGGTCAAGTGCACGAGGGTGGCGGTTGTTGGTGCAGTGTCATCTGGCAAGGAGATGTACATATGGTGCAAGACCGCCGAGACGAGATTGCTGCATCTCGCGAGCACCGCGAGACATGCAAGAGGTGGAGCAGCGAGGGTGAGATGAGTCAGCTGAGGCCAGGGGATGGTCATGAATTTGAGAGGATCTGGGCCGACGTTCAAATCGATCTCTGTGAGCGCTTGGAACGCGCCGGTGGGGATGAGCTCCAGCGCCAAAATGCACACCCCTGCATCGTCCCTACGCCGACTCCTGATGCGTAGGACCTCCATGCGCACAGCAGCATTGGAAATTAGGTCGACTGAGCGCGCAAAATCCTTTCTGTCTCCAGAAAAGACAAGCCAGTCGTCAATCGAGATGGACACAGGGAGCGGCGCGGATCGCGCCAGGCACATCCTGAGCGCCTCAAAGTATTTCTTTGTGAGCCTGTTCCTGCGAAAGCGCCCCATGGCAGAAAACTGACGGACATTTATGCGGATGTGTTGGTTCCATAGAAAGGGAGTAGAGTGCACGATATTCCTCCATTGTGTGCATACCCTGGCCAAGACCAAAAGTTTTCGATGCCAGAGGTCGCCGTAGTTTTCCTCGTGGACAACAAGAGGGAAAATTTCCCCGCCCAGAATTTCGGAGGGGAGCAAAGCTGCCAAAGCAATGCTGCTGAATACGGGGGCATTTTCTTGTGCAGTATTGCGTCGTGAATAAAGCCGTTGTATGAATTCTGCCAACATAGAGGATGGTGAAGAAAGCGGGTTCGGCATTCTATCGTGCGAGGTGCGAGCTAGGTTCGATAAGTAGAGCGTCTGTGAAGAGAGACTGGGCTAGGATCTACGAGTACAGCCTTCATAGAGCTGCTCGGAAATTTTTTGATGTGCGATGCCTTGCGCCCGTCAAAACTTGCACCGAATTCGTTTTCGCGCAGACCTCACATTTGAATCAATATGAGGCGACCATATTTTTTCAGCCATTTGACTGCCAGATTTGAAGGAGCTTTGAGCATTTCTTTTTCGTGGTCTTCAGCCCAAAATTGATGGATCGACATGTTGGCGATGGCTCGGTGTTTCCATGGCGTTTCAATTTCGGACTCCAGTCAAGACTCCAGTATATCTTGCGTGAAATCTGAAAACAACCGTTCAGATCACGTATACTATAGAGGCTGGAGTTAACGAGTACAGCTGTCATAGAGCTGCCTCGGAGGGTACCGAGCCTAAAGAGAGACTAGGTTCGGCATCTACCGCCGGCCCGCCGGCCGGCGTTTGCCTCTTGCCATCAACTTGCCATCCCGAGTTTTTATCGCCACTTGTAGCTCGCTCGGCGTTGAAGCGAGCATGTGTCTACTCTCAGCCACGAAGCGCTACCCAATGAGCTTTGGTTCGAAATTTTCGCAGATGAGCGCTCGTACACCACATCGTATACGCCATTCCAGCCTCTTCCTGGGGTTGCATCCGAGGTGGATGTCAAGAGCGCGTACACCGCTGTTGCCTTGGTCTGTCGGAAGTGGCATGACTGAGGTATAAGCTTTTTGTACCGCAACCTCAAGATCCCTGATTCGGATAGTATCTGGACCCACAACCACCCGGAAGACAGACGATGGGTTCTTCCTGACGAAAGATAACGTGTTCGTTGGGTAATTTTATCGTATGCATCGATCACGTCCGATTCACAGGCCACATTATCCACAGAGATACTGGGTCTAACATAGAGGTGCTTATTCGACCCCATCCTCTGTCGGATATTGTATTCGAATGCGATGCACTCTGTCCCCAACTGCCGTCGCTGAAGCGGCTAAAGTGGTGGACCTACGGCAAAACCTTCGGCGGCGGCGGCATTAATTCCCTTTTCTCCGTTCTTTCTGCGGCACCACAAGTCGGGAGGACACGCCGTTCTCTACGGGTTGAGGCAAGATGTAGTTCTGCCAACAGCCTGATCAGCGCTGGAGATAGTGGGGGTAACTAGATCAGAGTTTTGCGGCGAGGCAGGTTGCGAAAGGTTGGGCCAGTCCCGCCTATGAGATAGTATCCGATTCAATGGCAAGCCCGATCCGGTGTTGTGTAAATTGGTTCTGTTCCAACCGAGAGCTCGGAGGAACGAAATGCCTCCGACGACCTCGCGATACTCCCGCGTTCTCGATAATTCCGCGTCGTCGTTCCCTCAGTTAACAAAAGTAGGATGAATTATCTCCTTGTTGAATTCTGCCGAACCGTCCTGGTGAGCACAAACCGGAAAACAGTTTCGGCGAGGATGGAAAACCGCGATCCACGAAATAATTCTGTTGCGCTACTTGTAGTAGCTTATTTATAACGAACAAATCGTAGCTTTGACACGTACCAGCTGCAGGATCCTCCCGAACTGCCCATTAAATTTTCTGGCCCTAGTAAACGAGAATCGGAATTGAAAGCATGTGAGCAGTTCAGAGGCTGAGTTCCGCAGGTAGGGCCCAAGTAGCAGAGCCCCATCTACTTTCTGTACATCCTTGCAAATCGAACCGTGGGTAAACGAAACCGCGTAGTGTCACAGACCACATGACCGTCACATCTCATTATCGACGACGCGTCTTCGCAACAGCTGTGACTTTGGGCGCGATATTTTAACAGTAATACCTGGATGACATCGAAGATTTTTGGCGCAGAAAGATACACCTCCTCAGCACTCCAACACCTCTTTTTCATGCCTTTGCCCTCGAGACCGGCGGTCATTACCTTGGTTTTACATAAAAAGTCCCCGGACGGCGCGTCACGGGCAACTGCCAAGGAGTTGTTATAAATACGGGGCTGGCCACCAACGCCTTTCTTTTCTCAACCACCACCATCCCTGTGGTTTTTGACGCCCGCTCCTCACAAACTCTTCCTACGGTGAGTACCATCCATTTCGCGTCGCGTCGAAGCGCGTTGGTCGTCCTTCTCGCGTCGCATCGTGCTCATCCTCGTCTTCTCTTCAGCACAACCTCCATCCACACCATGGTCAACACCGAAACCTCTCCCAACGCGCAGCCCAAGAAGAGTTCGTGTTTTACTTCTTCCTTCCGAGTCTGTTCGTCCTGACTTTTCCTTCGTTCTTCAGAGCGCTCCTCGGGTGGCTCCAAGAAGAAGGGCCTTAACGCCTACCACAAGTTCATGGTGCGTTCCTTTCCTTTCTGCTCCCTCATCGACGCGCCCTTACCCTTGTTGCAGTCAGAGGAACTTGCTAGCTTGAAGGCGCGGGACATCGGGGAAGATCACAAAGCGCGGTGCGTCTTTTCTCTCTTCCTCTTGGTCGGGAATGTCCACTGACGATGTCCGCGCGCAGCATGGCGATCATCAGCAAGAAGTGGAAGGAAGCCAAGGCGGACGCTTCGAATTCCTCCGGGTCCTCTCCCTAATCGTGCGCCGACGCGTTCTTTACTGCTCTGTTTTATTTTATTACCTCCATTCGATACCGTTACTCTGTTGATACCGCTATTGCTCGATACCTGATACCTTACCTGCTGGATAACCTGTACTTTTACCTGACCTGTATTCTGTGCTTTTAACTTGTGTTGAACGTTTTCCATCGATCATTTTCTTTGTTCGAGCAAGTGTCACTATCATGTACAGAAAATCTACAGAGGAAGGCCCAACCAAAACGCAGTACATGAGACTACATGTACATATACTACAATGGGAAAAAACAGTCAGTTGTCAATGGATCGTACAAGTCATTACAGAACACCAGGAAAAAATACAACGGAGTTTCATCTTCTTACATCGGAGCCCACCTTTCTTTACATTATAACACATCCATCGTTCTGCAGCTCAGGAACGGCAGGCGGAGAATTCGTCCCCGACCTGCGCCCGCCGCCAGGCGACCACCACCGCGTCCCACGTCCCACCCCATCGTCCAATTCACTGCTCACGCCCGACTCGTTCGCAGCCCGGCGCGTCCTCGCTTTACGCCGCTTCTCCCGCCCAGCCTGCACGGCATCGACCGTCTGCCAACCATAGAACGTCTTGAGCACCACTCGCCCCGGATCGCACTCATCTTGTCCGAGCTTGAAGTCCTCCACACACCCGTCCCGCGCGTCGAGGTATCCCAGCCCGCGGGCGCCGTGCGCACGCCAGCCGAGTCGCGGCCGTGTGTATGCTGCGAGGTCCTTGAGGAGCGCCTCGCCGAAGCCGCGGCAGTCGATCACGACGATCTTTGCATCGGCGATGGCTCGGCGGCGCGCGGTGCGGACGAAGGCTTTGAGGACGACGGGGCCTATGCGTGTGTTGTCTGCCTCGAGGACGCGCAGGCGGGTGCAGCCGCGGATAAGGGCGAGAAGGGTTTCATCGGAAAGCTCGAGCGCGCCGGAGATGATGAGGTGCTCGAGAGGCGACTCGGGCGGCGGAGGTGCTTCGCCTTCTTCGTCTTGTTCTTGTTCTTCAGGCGGGACGGGCGTCAGCGTCGCAATGACTGCATCAGTGATCGATGAAGCGTCTTCGAGGTCCAGGCGCTTGAGCAATGGTGTCGTGTTGAGGAGTCGAATAAGCCCATCGTCTTCGAGGCTGTTGCCGATCCCCGCGAGCTCGAGATACTGCAGATCGGGGACGGAATGCGCCAGGTGCGAGCACGCCGCGTCCGTGAGCAGTAAGCACGATGACAGCGAGAGATGGCGCAGTCTCGTTACCCTTCGGCGGTATCTGTTTGACTCGTCGATGTTCCTCCCCGCCTCGCGCGCATTCAAGGTCACGATCTTGAGCCCATTCTCCACATCTTCCTCGTCCCCGCTGTCGCATGCTACGAACGCCTCCACCGCCGTATTATGCAGCTGGCGTACATAGCTCAGATCCAGCACCTCCAGGTACGGCGCCGCGCGTCCCAGCGCCGCCATCGAATCGTCATCAACATGTTTCAGGCCAGACAGCCTCAATTCCTTCAACAGCAGATACTCTCCCCGCGACGCGGCCGTGCTCGCGAGGCTCCGAATTCCAGCCGCATCAATATTCGCGCAGCGTCCGAGATCGAGCACCTCAAGACACGTACAATACACCCCGATGATGTCGCACGTCGTGTTCGTGACCGCCGCCAGCCCCTTGAGGCATAGCCGTACGAGCGAGCGGGACTGGATGAGGAGGTGGTGCAGCGAGCGAGTCGTGATCGCAGAGCAGCCGCGCAAGTTGATGCCGGTGAGGTTCGTGAATGGGAGCGAGCCGCTGCGCACCGAGAGCGCGGAGAGGTTGTCGGTAACTTCGATTAGTGTGCCGGAGTGGAGGTTGACATGCCCGGCGACATTGATGTCATGAATGAAGCTATTGGCCGTGCGGGCGATGCGGAGCAGCAGCGACTTGGGAAGAAGTGGGAACGCGTGCAGATCGAGGGTGACCCAAATTTGGCCGTCGAAGACGAGTGATTGCCATGATTTGGAAACCTGCCATGCGGTCAACGAATGCATTGAATAGTGAGAACATTTCACTTACCCGGCTGAACCGCACAAGTTCGCGGAGAGCCTTGTCCCGTCCCACCCATTTGTTCCGTGAAGATGACGCCTTGGCGACAGTCCAGTGGCCGTCTCGAACCGTGCGCGCATGATCCGCTTCGTGCACAGCGATAAGTGCGAGCAGAACGTGGACGCGCAGCTCCCTTGGAAGCACATTGTCAAAGTAGTTCGGCACGAACAGCGGGATCGGTTCAAACACGTCCGCGCTTGACGCCGGGATAAGATCGAGGGCGCACATAGGGAACGGGGAGGAATTTGAGCGGCCTTTGAGTGTCGGCATCGACTCGTACTCGAGTGCAAGGGCCGAGTCATTCCGCCAGGGGGCAAAGCAGCTACCTGCGCCCAAGTCGAAGGTGCGACCGTCTGTCGGGGAGGACGGTGGCGTGGGGCAGGCATCGTCGTCGTATTTCCTGAAGAGCAACCTGCGCGCGAGGGTGCTCGAGTTTACCTTGATCCGGAACTTGGACTTGGTGTTAGGGGCGGAGGTGAGGCTGGGAAGCGAGCGGCGACGGGAGAGCGGACGCGGCGCTGCCGGGGGTAAGCTCAAAACCGGAGCGGGAGGGACCGGCACTGAAATCAAATCAAGGGGTGCAAGTGAGCTGTACGAGGAGGGCCCAGCGGTCGCGGGTGAGGTAGACGAGGGGGTACCTGCGGCGACATCTAGCCCCGCCGGGGAGTGCCAATTAGTATGAGCGTATCCAAATTCCGTGGGGGAAAAGGTGAGAGGAGGGAGAGTGGGGGGTTGCTCTCTCTCCTTGCCTTTTCCTTTGCTGGACGAGTCGTCATGTTCCATCGAGGTGAGGGGTTGCCCGATGGAATCAATCAGACTGGGCGAAAAATGAGACGAAAACGACAGAAATGCGTGGTTGGAGGAAGCCTTGCTCATATCAAACACCTCGTGCGGGTCGGGCATTGAGGTAGGACTGCCAATGGGGGTGGTGCCCTTTCCCTTCCAACTGGAGCCCTCGGCAGAGCTGTCCTCTGCACTTCCACATGCGATGGGTGAGGAGGGAGAGAAGTGAGAAGAGAAAGAGAAGAAATCGTGGTCGGTGCGACTCGAAGTGCCCCCCGCGAGGTCGAACATATCGTGAGGATCCGCTGTGTAGGCAGGAGGAATGGGCATGGGTCTGGAGACACCCTTGCCCTTCCATGCGGAGGCCGGGCTCTCTAGATCATCCGTGGGAGACTCGGCGACAAGTGCGGGGTCTGTATCAGCTATCTGCTGGATGGCAGAGAGTAATGTCGGCGAGCTAGGGCCGTGGGCATATGGGTCAAAGAACTGGCCGTCGTTATCAAGGTCGAACATCGTATAAAGGCGCGTGAGTGGGTCCAAGACGTCGCGAGGACTGTAGGATGTATGCAAGCTGCGGAGAGAAACGGGAAAGCCAAGAGAGATGCAAGGGCGACTAGATGAGAGTACCGGACAAAGAGAGAGAGCCTGAGAGGCCCATGAAACACAGATTAAGGCGATAAGGGCAACTCCAGCTCGAAGCGCCGAATGACCTAAAGCAGGTGGGGCGGCGGAGACCGGTCCGATGGCAGCCGGGCCTGGGCCCGGTCGGTTTGAATCGGCCTTGACTTTCTCTCTGCGTTGAACACAAACGCCCACAAACGCCAGTACTCTGCCTTATTCGCCTCTAGGCCATCCTCTGAGTCGCTTCAAAACCGGAACTTGTTGCGATCGACGAAATTGCGATAAATTGGCAGTGCGAACCATAACGACCGGAGGCAAATTAAAAATGACGAAAATCCACGAGTGGAGAGCAGAGAATACAGTCAGGTAAAAGTACAAGCTATCCAGCAGGTAAGGTATCAGGTATCGAGCAATAGAGGTATCAACAGAGTAACGGTATCAAATGGAGGTAATCAAATAAAGCAGAGTAGCAAACAACGCGTCGGCGCACGATTACTTAGGGAGAGGACCCGGAGGAATTCGAAGCGTCTGCCTTGGCCTCCTTCCACTTCTTGCTGATGATCGCCATGCTGCGCGGACATCGTCAGTGAACATTCTCGACCAAAAGGAAGAGAGAAAAGCCGCACCGCGCTTTGTGATCTTCCCCGATGTCCCGCGCCTTCAAGCTAGCAAGTTCCTCTGACTGCAACAAGGGTAAGGGCGCATCGATGAGGGAGCAGAAGGAAAGGAACGCACCACGAACTTGTGGTAGGCGTTCGGGCCCTTCTTCTTGGAGCCGCCCGAGGAGCGCTCTGAAGAACGAAGGACACGTCAGGAGCCTGAGGAACAGAAGGAAGAAGTAAAACACGAACTCTTCTTGGGCTGCGCGTTGGGAGAGGTTTTGGTGTTGACCATAGTGTGGATGGAGGTTGTGCTGAAGAGAAGACGAGGATGAGCACGATGCGACGCGAGAAGGACGACCAACGCGCTTCGACGCGACGCGAAATGGATGGTACTCACAGTGGAAGGAGTTTGTGAGCGAGCGTCGAAAACCACAGGGATGGTGGTGGGTGAGGAAAAAAAGGCGCTGGTGGCCAGCCCCGTATTTATAGGAACTCCTTGACAGTTGCCCGTCACGCGCCGTCCGGGCACGTTTTATGTAAAACCAAGGTAATGACCGCCGGTTTTGAGGGCAAAGGCATGAAAAGAGGTGTTGGAGTGCCGAGGAGATGTTTTCCCCAAAAAAAATACAGGTATTTCTGCTGGACTTTTAGAGAAAGACAGCAAAATTGAGTCGTCGCCGGTTAGAAGTCTAAGAAGAACGCGTCGTCAATAATTGAATGTGACGGTCATGTGGTCCGTGACACTACGCGGTTCGGTTTGCCCACGGTTGAATTTTGGTCAGTCAGAGTGGAGTCGCACATTGCAGCTCCGGACTGCTCGCATATGACATGTGCCTCCAGCGCATCAAACTCTTATCAGTTCCCGGCAAAAGCGAACCATAGATAATCGGGCGGTACGAGCCTGTTTCCGTGTTATTAGTAGAGCAGTCCTGAAACAAGTAAAAAATGCCATTTTTTGTCAAAAAACGCGCGCTCCACCACCCAAAAGACGTCAAAAATTTGATTTTTCAACGGTGCAGGACTGCTCTGTTGTTGAACAATGTAGGTTGAACTGTGCTCCAAACTAACTTGATGCCTAAGCTTCGGCTATAGATTTTTACTTCAAGTTGGTAATCCTGAAATCAGTAATTCCATGGGACAATAGACGTAATACGCGGACTGTCCACGTCGACCCCGGGCCCGCTCTCAAGTAAGAATATGAGTTCCTCCTCCGAATCTCTGCAGCTGAGGGACATTGCCCTCATCGTGTCGGTGTCTGGCGTGACCACTCTCAATGTACCTAGTCGCTCATGCTGGTCGATGAGAAACTGACACCGGCCTCAAGGTCTTCCTTTCTGGCGCGCTCACAGTCGCCCTTCCAACCATTGGAAAAGACCTCAATTTCAAGCAGTCGGATTTGCAGTGGCCGCTCAACGTCTACGCGTAAGCTCTTCCAGATCATGGCGGACGACCACCTCAATTCTTGGCTTCAGTCTTTCCTACGGGTGCCTTTTGCTTTTCTTCGGCCGGTTGGGCGACATTGTCGGCGGTCGAATTCTCTTCCTCTTGGGCTCAATTTGGTTTTCTCTCTGGTTTGTTCCACATCCGGCTGCGTATGTGCATCTGATAACCAAAGAACAGGAGTCTAGCGACTGCATTCGCCCCAACGTCTGGAAGTTTTATTGCGTTCGTCGCTGCGATGGGCCTTGGCGCCGCTGCCAACACTCCCAGCGGGCTTGGCCTTTTTTCCGCCTCTTTTCCTCCGGGTCGGTGATGCGACTCTTTTGTGGTTGGCAACGCATTGAATCAAATTGGCAGGCCCCAAGCGAAATAAGGCTTACGGAGTCTTGGGAGCTGGACAGCCGCTCGGTTTCATTCTAGGGCTAATTCTGGGTAAGGCCGCAGGAACTCCCGTGAAACAAGGAATACTGAAGGCATGTATTCAGGTGGAATCCTTGCGCAAAGTAAAGCAACATGGCGTGCCGTGTTTTACATACAAGCGGGTCTCGGGGTTTTCTTCGTCGTGCTCGGCTTCGTGTTCTTGATCAAGCAGCCGTCCACTCAGCGATACACCAAAGGTTTGGACTGGGGAGGAGCAATTCTCAGCGCCGCAGGGATTGGACTTCTTACTTACAGCCTCGCGTGAGTTCACCGGCCTTTTCCGTACATATTTCCCCACAGTTGAAATCTCGTCAGCGATTCTACGACGGCGCGGAAAGGATGGTCGACTCCCCAAATCCCAAGCTTATTTGCCAGCTCTATCGTGATACTAATCAGCTTCGTGTTCTACGAACGGCACCGAGAGGCACGCGGTCTATCGGTGTTACTTCCGATAAAAATATGGGAACAACCAGGCACGAAGCTGAGTAGTGTCATAGTGATACAGTTCTTCGTTTGGTGGAGTAGGTGATAATACTGTATACTGGTCTATCTGAACTGATTTAACTCCAGGCTTCAACACCCTTGCCTACTTTTCAACATTATAGTGCGTGATTTCATAGAACTCGAGCCCTCAACAACAGAATTCCAGCTACCAGCAAGTACTTCAGCTGGATCCTCTCCACACTGCAGGTGAGATTGCGGGCGGGGTTTTTTGAAAGCTCGGCAATCTCATGTCGTTTCTTCACAAGTTCGGTTCATCCCAATGACCATAGCAGGTGTGTCAAGTCTTTATTTCAGCATTTTAGGATTCGACCTCTGGAGTCCGTACAGGCGTCCTAGTCAATATCCTGACGGGATATGTCATGAATCGTGTCCCTGGCCAACCACTCATCCTTCTTGGCATCGTCGGAAGCATTGTATGCCATCTCAGTCGAACTTTGTATCGAACAAGTATAGACGGCTTTCCAGATTGCTCCCTTGATTTTTGCCCTCATGGATGTACATGCATCCTACTGGTCGACGGCCTTCCTTGTCATGATATTTGTTGGTCAGTCCTGCTTCATTCGAACTCCTCGATGGTATTGACGTTGGTGTCTCCTCTAGTTGGCGCGGATGTTGTTTATCCTGCGGGTAACTTGCATCTGTCGTCGGTCTTCGACGACGACTCTCAATCGTTGGCGGGCGGCTTGTTCAATGTTGCGAGCCGTGTATGTTCTCTTTTGAATCATTTCAAGTGCTTCAATTGAGATAAACTCGTAGCTTGGAACCTCACTCGGGCTCGCGGTAACATCCAGTATCGCAACCGCGACATCTAGGAAATTCCAACATGCTCATCCCGAGCTCGTCCTTGACGCACCTGACATTCTGATGGCAGGATTCCGGAGCGCAGCGTGGACATGTTTCGGAGTCGCCGTTCTAAGTTTCGCGATAGCCCTCGTCGGGCTACGTGGAATTGGTATTATTGGTCGTTCCAAGGATGCTGCCCCACTGGCCTTGAAGGCCACGGCGGCACCCGAACCACCGACGACATAATTTATTCGCAGACAAAATTTGGTGTGCACCCACGTGCGCAAGCAGCACCTTGACTTCGGGTGTGAGGTGTTTTCTAAAATGTACAAACGATAGACGTTGGAGACCCCGAAGCCAGAATCTCATTGATATGTGTCCAATCCGGCGAGCCCTGGAAAGCAAAGAAATAATTAGAGGTGCTGCTACTGCAGAGCGCGGAGCGCTTACCTTGTGCTGGGTGGTAAAGGCGAAGCCGTAGGCAGCACAATGTGAATTTCCAACAACATCTATTGTCTGCCTCCGCTAAAACAATAGCACCGAATTAGAGACATGCCGATGAAACGGAGACTGGCCCGTAGATAGGGGGTATGGCGGTGCCAATATACATTTTGAGGCAGCGGGGCCGCATGTCACGCGTCGGGTGGGCGCAAAGGCCGCCGAAAAATCTCCACACCCTTGGAATCCAATTTTAACTCCAAGAATTCGAAGTGTCTGCCTTGCGATCCTTCCACTTCTTGCCATGCTGGCGGCCAGCCGCGTATTTCCTTGACAGCTGCCCGTGCCGCGTCCGGCCACATTTTATGTAAAAATAAGGTAATGATCGCCGGTCTCAAGGTCAAAACACACGAAGAAGAGGTATTGGAGTGCCGAGGAGATGAATGTTTTTGGTTGAGGACAGTGTACACGTTTCCGCTGGATTTTCGTAGACAAAAAGCGAGACTCAGTGCGAAGGCGCGTCGATAATTAAATGTGACGGTCATGTGGTCGTGACACTACGTGGTTTGGTCCCACGGTTCAATCTCGGCAAGTGAGGGTTCACACATTCCAGGAAATACAGCCCTGCTCGCATGGCTTCATTGGGTCTCCTCAAATTGAATTGTAATTTCCTCGTGGAAGTTCAAATTGCGCGGAGAACGCTGGTGGAAGTTCGAATTGGCGGAGAATCCTAGTACATTTTCTTTTTGTTTTCGTGTCACCATCGAGTTTTAAACCCGCAGAATAGTGCGTCGGACAACTAACTCGCAGAGTGCCAGTTGCGCAGCCGGGTATGTTATGCCCCCCGGCCACTTTACCCCGTGCACTGTCTTATTTTCGCATGGATCCTCGCTTTCTGGGCGCCAGCATATCAGGTGACAACAGACTACATGAGGGCTGATCAGGACAGCATAGTTGGTTCCCAAGAAGTAGAAGAAGCTCCCGCTAGCTGCGCGTCGCGGATGACATGCTCCATCGAGAGAAACGAGCACTGTTTTACCTCATCTGGGATACCCCAACTAGAACCAGTCCTAGGTTCCCAGCGACTCTTTTCGAACGTCTGAACCCAAGCGACATCAACAAACTAGTGTCTGCTTGGCAAGGAGCAGCGGTCCAGCGGAGGAACAAGGGGAGGCGATCAAAATATAGGCCGGGATGTGTAAAGTCCTCAGAAAGCACTCGTATCGTTCAACAAGCGAGGTAGGAGCGTCATCTATTGAAGTGGCCGTCTACGAGAGACTAGTCGTAACGAGCCTCGTGGCGAAAGAAAGTGTCGTATCTCATCCAGGCATCCCGCCAATCTTCGGGATAATAACCTCGCTTTCCTTCTCACCCGGAAGGTTTGGGAGAATATACTCAAAAAACGAGATAATGCATTCTGCCCGTCCTTCATGATCGCTTCCTGCGGCATCATTCCAGTTTCCTCCATTCATTCAAATTGTTCGATGCCGCCGGGCTCCTATATGTATCTTTGTAGCAGTAGCTGAGGGTTCAATGACGCGGGATTATCGCCTGTCAAGGGGAACAGCGCGAGGATCGCGAGGTCCTCGGTTGTTGCTTACATTCCTACGAGTTGGAGCTGTGACCGGAGTAATTTGAAGGGAGCATCGTCTGAATCTCGCCGGGGCCAAGCTCTCGTTGGCGGCGATATGATAATAGGTTTATTCGCGACGCTGTCGGGCACGATGCCTATCGATTAACTGTTGAGGAGCGTCCCGACATTGCCTCCTATTGTCAAATTTGGCGTTCGGCGGTGTTGGTGTAACGCTTATTCGAGACGTGATCAGACAAGATGCGTATTGGTTGACTGCTGCGGTACAAACGTGCAGTGAGTCCTGCGTTGAAGACGTTCTCATAGCTGGTCTCGTCGTTGCTATGTACCTGCGTGTAAACCTTGGCCTGTATGGCGATGTTTGACTTTTACAGTTATGGAAGATGAGATCTCGGCACTGAATGGGCACCTGGCCGATGAAATACGAAACGCAAACAAAGCGCGAAACTATATAACACTGACAAAAATCAAAGTCCTCGCTCAAAGCGACAACTATCTTGCTAAATATGGAAAATGTCGTAATGGAGATGATCTACTAGTACCCGGCAACGAGCTTATTCACGACCGAAAAAAGAAACCAGGCGGCATATCCAATGCTGAGCGCGCCAAGGCCCAGTCCGACGGAATCGATGAGGCGCTCCTGACGCTCGGCCTTTTTCTTCGCGGCGGAATAACCGATGTCGGGTCGGAAAGACACCATGCTGTAAAGCGGGATCCATCCCGATGGAACTTCCGGGCCAGAAATCGTCTGCGAGAGGTCTACGAGAGAACCGGTCCTCGAGATCGCGTAGAGAATATTGTCGATGAATGCCTTGATCATGTAGGACCATGTCGCCACATCGTGACGCAATTTAAGGCTGTGGTGAAGGCAGTGAATAGATGAAATGAAACCAACTAGAGAAACGCATACTGGCTCTCCATCGCGAGGTCGCATATGGCTACCAAATCCGCGTGCCTGGTTCGAGAGTATTCATCTAGGACTCGGGTGATCACGGTGGGATTGTGGCCGTCTTTCTCCCGCTGAAAAAGTATAGATAGTACCCGAACATCTTCGAGTGCGCAATTTAATCCCTGGCCATAGAATGGAACCATAGAGTGCGCCGCATCCCCTTCGAAGTTGTTAATTTCTGGTAATGCCCGGAGATTCAGTGGTAGTATCACCTAGAATAATAGTCGCGCCCTTGTGATATGGATTTGCCTAGAAGAGAAGAAGGGGGTATGAAAATATTGCAGCGCGGGATCTCGGAAGCAATTTACTTTAGTAGTAATCAAATGACTGCGCGGGTTGTTCTGGAAGTCTTGAACCAGTCGTTTTTCGTCGAACAACGAACAGAGGTCGGGAAAATATGTTTTGAACCACGGTAGGAATATCTCAGCCCGGGGCAAAGAATCGAACACCGACTTCGGAGCGAACAAGGCACATGTAAATGTTTTATTCTGTGGAACATGTCAGAAAGCACGAATTAAGAGGGGATGCAAACCTTGTTGGGCATGGCCACCTGAGGGAATAAGTTATTCAATGTTGAAAAACGAGTGAATGATATTACCATAGTAAAGTCACCCCGAGGCCAAACGTGAAGATGGTCGGGATCTAGGAGGAAGGTATGATTGCCGGAACCATCCACTCCGTGAGGCAATCTAATTTCGACGTAGTCATGAGACAAATAGTGCTGGCTGTATTCCATCCTGATTCAGACTAAGCAAAAAGCTTCGACTAGTTTTGCATAAATATAACGTACTGAGTAGCTTGCATCAAGTCGCGTCGGATGACGGAGTGACTTCCGTCTGCGCCGATGCAGAGGTCGAAATGTTCCTCAAGCTCTTGTGCAGTGGCCGAGTTGTACAAACGCAAAGTGTTGTTGTTGAAATCGACGGATTGAACCTTGTGCAAGAATTCGATGCTGATATTCGCCACCGAGGCGGCTGCTTCGAGAAGGAGAAGGTTCAAGAGGCCGCGTTCGATAGAGTAAAGACACTCAAAATAGAGTTGAGTTCAAGGTAATTCGCATCTGAAAACACCTACGTGTCCTCCCCGGTCGTACTGTTGCCTTGCAACGGTTCCATCGAAACAATGAACCATCCGTCCTTGCAGAGGAACAGCGTAGTTCATCAAACGCTCCAAGATACTGCCATCGACGGCTTGAACAGCTGCGATCCCTCGAGACGAAAGGGTCAGGTTTATAGAACGTTGCCTGGGGTTGCTCTTGGTGTTGGAATGCAACAATTGCAAAGAAGCGGCCCTCAGGTCTGTGGTGCGGAGCGAATTATTAGTTGGGGCAGCACAACTAAGAGGGATGAAGTGGTACCTGATCGTCGCTCATAGACTGTTACATGCCAGCCGAGTTTTGCAAGGGCCATCGCCGAGAGGCAGCCAACAGGCCCAGCTCCGACGACGATGGCTCTCCGCGCAGGTTGAACAAGCATATTGAGATAATTGAAATGTGCTTGCGGAGGGGCTATTTAATGGCCACCCCCGATAGCTGGGCGGATTTATACGAAGCGGCTAGATGAATATGGACATCGCTCGTCGAAAAGGATAATTATTACACTTATGGCATGGGATCGAGGCCGCGGGCGGGGACTCCATCGTTCCCTTTTCGTCGGCCGCCTTCCCTTCGGGTTCCAGTTGAGTGGAACCCGCGGTGAATATACATCGCATCGAGGAACCACATGCATCGCCAGAACAGGTCACCCCTATTTCTGCGATCATTTTGTGGCACAATTCGCAGTCGTAACCAGTAACCACCGTCTTTGACAGGTCTGTGTCCCGAATCGTGGTTTTGAAAAATCCTGTACGCGTTCGTGGATGAATTTGGGAATTCTTGACTCGAGGAAGACTAAACAAGGCGGGTCAGCAGGGCGGAGCTCCGAGGGCCTATATTTTGATATATTGTGGCGCAGAGTTGGGCCCGCTTATTAGAGGTGGCAGGGAGATCTCAACGACCTGCTGAAGAAATATTTTAATGACAACAATAACTCTTCAAGTCGTGCTATTGCATCATTCGTGGAACATTCCAGTAGATCCCACAGCTGCGGAAACGGCTGTTCTTTTGCCCAGTGAGTTACGAGGGCTCACCTTTTTTCATGAGGCAAAATGACACAAGGCATTGACCCGCCAGTTGGTCCAAGATCAAGAAGTTTCGGGCTGAGGTTGCAGTCGAGGCCATATCTAATTGACTCTTGGAGAACCACTAAGTTACAGCTCGCAATCTGCACAGTTTCGGACTGCTTGGCTCCGAAGACCCAAGAGAATTTCAAAATCTCGTCCGTCGCTATGGGCGTCTGGGAGTTGACAGTTATCTAGTCAAGAATAGGCAGCGTTGGATGACTCGTTGGTGCAGAAGGTCGGAGCTTGGTCGGAACTTGGTCAGAACTGAGAACAAGTTCAAGCTGTTTGGTCTTGATAGGAATTGATCCTTGTTCGGTCTCCAATCGGCTTTTCGTTCTCACCATGATACACCGGCCTTTAGAAGACTTCCATCTCAATGTGAATCGACTGGTACCGGTACGTATACTTACCTCGAGTTGGCACTCGTTCATGACGTGAACCTCTTCAAGATCGGATTCAGCGCCGTTGCACCGGGACGCACTGGTATAAGTTGCACCACACGGTCCCATCTCTCAGGAATCTCGGTCTGTTCATTTTAAAGCTGTCGGTGTCATTTTCTCTTTCTTGCGGTCACTGCGGAGTGCGCTAGATATTACTTCTGACTCCTTGGGGAATTATTGAATTTGGAACTCGACTTCATTAAGTTGATAATTCAGCATTTGGACCTTTTTGTCAGACTCATTCTAATTCACTTCGCAGTGTAAGACCGGCCTCTCGTTCCATTAAGACAACATACTGTTGTTAAGAAGTAAATGAAGTAGTGTATTTTTCGACCCCGCTCCCAACTGACATGGATATGAGTTCATCGTCCTCTGATGCTCTGCAGCTGAGGGACATCGCCCTCATCGTGTCGGTGTCTGGAGTGACTACTCTCAATGTAGCTGCTCGCTCATGCTGGTCAATGAGAAACTGACACCGGCCTCAAGGTGTTTCTTTCTGGCGCGCTGACGGTCGCCCTTCCAACCATCGGGAAAGACCTAAATTTCAAGCAGTCGGATCTGCAGTGGCCGCTCAACGTCTATGCGTAAGCTCTTCCAGATCATGTCGGACGACCACCTCAATTCTTGGCTTCAGTCTTTCCTACGGGTGCCTTTTGCTTTTCTTTGGCCGGTTGGGCGACATTGTCGGCGGTCGAATTCTCTTCCTTTTGGGCTCAATTTGGTTTTCTCTCTGGTTTGTTTCGCATCTGGCTGCGTATTATGTGCATCTGATAACCGAAAAACAGGAGTCTAGCGACTGCATTCGCCCCAACGTCTGGAAGTTTTATTGCGTTCGTCGCTGCGATGGGCCTTGGCGCCGCTGCCAACACTCCCAGCGGACTTGGCCTCTTTTCTGCCTCTTTTCCTCCGGGTGGGTGGTGCGATTTTTTCCGGTTGGCAACGCATTAAATCAAAAGTGTCAGGCCCCAAGCGAAATAAGGCTTACGGAGTCTTGGGAGCTGGACAGCCGCTCGGTTTCATTCTAGGGCTAATTCTAGGTATGGCCGCAGAAATTCCCGTGAAACAACTGAATGTATATATATAGGTGGAATCCTTGCGCAAAGCAAAGCTACATGGCGTGCTGTGTTTTACATCCAGGCGGGTCTCGGGGTCTTCTTCGTTGTACTCGGCTTCGTGTTCTTGCTCAAGCAGCCGTCCACTCAGCGATACACCAAAGGTTTGGACTGGGGAGGAGCAATTCTCAGCGCCGCAGGGATTGGCCTTCTTACTTACAGCCTCGCGTGAGTTCCTGTCCTTCTATGTACATATTTTCCCACGGTTGAAACTCGTCAAGGGACTCTACGACGGCCCGGAAAGGATGGTCGAGTCCTCAAATTCCAAGTTTATTTGCCGGTTCCATCGTGATCCTAATCATCTTCGTGTTCTATGAACGGCACAGAGAGACACGCGGTCTCTCAGTATTACTGCCGATAACAATCTGGCAACAACCAGCCACGAAGATTAGTAGCATCATATCAATACAGTTCTTCGTTTGGTGGAGTAGGGGACACGTACCCGTTTTCTAACGTTGAACTAATAAACTCACCAGGTTTCAACACCCTCTCTTACTTCTTAACATTATAGTGCGTGATTTTCCAGGAATTAAAATCTGTGTTAACCGGTTTGCAGCTACCAGCAAGTACTTCTGTTGGATCCTCTCCAAACAGCGGGTGAGATGGCATGCGGACTTTCTTGAAAAATAGTGATCTCATAGCCTGTCGTTTCTTAACAAGTTCGATTCCTCCCGATGACCATAGCAGGTGTGTCAGGTTTATTTTAAGTCGTTTCGTATTTTAAGAGCTCCGTACAGGCGTCCTGGTCAATGTCGTTACGGGATATGTCATGAATCGTGTACCTGGCCAACCACTCATCCTTCTTGGGATCCTCGGAAGCATTGTATGTCATTTCAGTCGAACTTTGCATCGGACAAGTATAGATCGTGTGTTCCCAGATCGCTCCTTTAATATTTGCCCTGATGGATGTACATGCATCCTACTGGACGACGGCCTTCCTTGTCATGGTATTCATTGGTCAGTCCTGCTTCATTCGAACTCCTGGACGATATCGATGCTGACGCCATCTAGTCGGCGCGGATGTCGTTTATCCTGCGGGCAACTTGCATCTGTCGTCAGTTTTCGACGACGACTCCCAATCACTGGCTGGTGGCTTGTTCAACGTTGCAAGCCGTGTATGTCCTCTTTCGAATATTCCGGGCACCCCAAGTTGAAATAATCGTACAGATTGGAACTTCACTTGGACTCGCAGTAACATCCAGTATTGCAACCTCGACGTCTCAAAAATTTCAACGTGCTCATCCCGAGCTTGCCTTCAACGCACCTGATGTTCTAATGGCGGGATTCCGGAGTGCAGCGTGGACTTGCTTTGGAGCTGCCGCTCTGAGTTTCGCGATAGCCTTCGTCGGGTTACGTGGAATCGGTATCATCGGTCGTTCCAAAGGTCCTGCCACTCTCGCTTTCAAGGCCGATGCACCTTCCAAACCACCGACGACGTACCACCCTTTATCCCCCCACACTCTAGCGCTCCTTATGCTGTTTTCAGTCCTTGGAGTTCTCGCTCGCCTCGGTCTTTCAGCGCTCACGAAGTACAGTGGACAGAGCGTATTCCCGCTCGCGTACTCACAAGCCATCGGGTGCTTGATAATGGGATTCTGTCTGGCCCTGAAAGAGCCATTTCACAGATATTATCCCCCTTTATACATTGGGCTGACCGCAGGGTTTTGTGGCTCCTTGACCACCATGTCTGGCTGGCAGCTCGATATATTCAGTTCATGGCTGAACTCCAATAACGTTCCTTGGTCCTCTCCTTTGGATAATATAATAGATGGCCTGTGCAAAATGGTTTTTACCGTTTCACTCTCCCTAGCTTCCCTATTCTTCGGCATGCACATTGCCAACCAAATTTCACCCTACTTCCACGCTGCTCCACCACCTGGCAGGCTTCTTCGAGGCGCTGTCACCATTCTCGCAATTTGCACTTATGCGGCGACCATCCCGGCATATTTTTTCCTCCCCCGCGACTACCGCCATCAAGCCACCGCCGCGTTGCTCTTCTCGTTCCCAGGTACCCTCACGCGGTACATGCTCTCTACGCAGCTCAATGGTGTTCTTCCGACCTTCCCCCTCGGCACGTACGCCGCCAACTCATTCGGTACCGCGCTGCAGGGCACTTTACACGTCCTGCAGAGCGCAGCGACCCGCCCGCTCGTCAGCGCGACCTGCACTATGCTGCAGGGCCTCTCGGATGGCTACTGCGGCTGCATCACGAGTGTCAGTACCGTCGCCGCGGAGTTGGCAACGTTCAAGACCGCAGGAAACAAGTACCGTTACGGGCTCGCGACGTGGGTCACCGGACAGGTTTTCCTCGTGTTCATTTTCGGTGCGCTCCTGTGGGGCGGCGAAATTGCGAAGAACCGGACCTGCACATTTGACTGATACACGCTCGGCGACCCGACCTTCGAATGCCCAGTCGATTCTGGGCCGTCTTTCCTTTGATGTCAACCTCACTCGCATTCCCTCACATTCTCAACACTCATCATCTAGATAATAGGTAATTTTGTAGTTATGGACTACGTGTATTTGTATTCCATCCACCCCTCATGTACCACGACATCAATTCGAACAAGCATTCACAGGAAATAAAACAATGTTTAAACAGACATATTACACTAAAAGTACAGCGCCATCTTCAAAGTTCATATTTCACTGTTTCGTTCTTGGATGGAATTCCCCATTCCCCTTCGCCACCTCCAAGTCGATCTTCAAACTCCGCAATCGCTCGGATGAGAGGAAAGACAGTGTATCCTTCGTAAGTGATACCATATTGATCAAAGTCTTCCTCGGGAGGGAGGCGGAGGTGCAGTTCCCGGTTGTGAGCGAGACGGCGGAGTTCGTAGTGATATTCGACACCTGGGTTTCCGCACTCCTGCCCCCGCCGGAGCATGGGATTGTGGTCGGGTTGCACTATAATCGTGGGTGATTTCACACTGTATAAGTACAAACATTAGTATGCGATTGCACGAGGCAGAGGGCTGCAGAGGGGAACTTTCCTCCCAACGAGGATACGCATGAGCGATTGTGTCCATCGTACGAGGAACATCGGCTTGGCGGAAAATTCTGCGGGATAATTCGCGGTGAATAGGACATGTGTCGCATTCGGCACTGCCTGGCGGATTACCGACAACGCCGGAACGTGGTTACCGGTAAGAATATGCAGATGGGTGAGGGCGGGCAGTGGGGGAAAGAAGGTCGACCGCCCTTCGAGGGTTTGGAATCGCCACCTCCGATCCCGAAGCGTGAGATGCGTCAAGCGGGGAAAGTCCCTGTCAAGGACATTCCGTGTACGATTATCATCCGGAATTTCTAGGCGCCAATATTCACCCCAGGTTGTGATATAATTTAGGTATGCGAAGGTCTCGAGTGAAGGTGCAACCTTATTCATTATGCGGGAGGAAAGAGCGTCGAGGTCCAAGATGGTTTGCTGGAGATCTCGGGAAACGTTTCTGTTGATAGCATTATACTCCAGCTGAGTCTCGCGATCGAGACGTGTATGAAGGTCATTGAAGAAGTCGATGTACGTATCTTGGTACCCGAAATCTATGGCTAAGTCTCCAACCGTCGAGTCGGAGATGAGTAGATTTGTGATTTTGACGTCGGGATGGACGTCAAGATAGTCCGCGAGTTCACGGGCGCCTTTGAGACCGAGAGCGATGTAGGTTCCTTCCGGAAGCTTAGTGGTAGCGGGGGTAAAGAGCGTCTGGTTGGCACAGATAGCTGCTTGGTAGGTTGCGTTGTATTGAAGAGCGTCGTTTTCTGGTGCATGACATGGTTCTAGTGCGCCGCGGCCGACATGTACGGTGGCAGCGAGCGTGAACAAGATGCGTCTCCCAGAAGCTGACGGCAAGATGAGCCAATCCCACAGCGTTTAAATGCTTTGAAGATACCTTTCATGAAAGCCACGTCGATGTCGCAATGTTGAGATGTCGAATTGCCGAGGAGTCCAAGTCCATAAGAAGTAAGGTTAAGCAGTGCACGCAAGCGCCTACACACGAGGTCTTTAAAAAGCTACAAAGCCTCGGAGGAGGAGGAGGAGGAGGTATATTATACTGACGTGGTCCCACAATTGGAACTGCCTCGGCAGCCCACGGACGTTGCGTGGGAGATGGGGCACTCATTTTGGTCAAAAGCCCAGAAATATTAATTAGGCAGGATGGCCCGGGGTCGCGCAGCTCGCCTGCAGCTCAGATAGAAGGACCTGTCCCATGGAGAATACATCTGCGGCAAAGAAGTCCACATGCGACGTACTCACAAGCTCTGGAGCACCAAATGGCTTCGGTGGTCTTATCTCACCAACGGGAGCAAGGGCTTGCAGAGAACCTGCAGGAACTCGACTAGAGTTTTCAAAATCAATGAATGCAAGCTGAAAGTCAAATGAGCTCTGGAATTGTGTACCAGGCAAGTACCAGGTTTGATGCCGAAGTGTATGTCTTCGTGATTGCATACAATCTTTTCAGGGTGCACATCCTGGTGTGTTCAGTTGAGTTCGCGAAACCAGTTGGAATCAGCTCTCTTCCAGGTGGACAGACCTTGACAAGCAAGGTGACAACTGAAAATGCCGTTGAACCAGTAGTTTCGGCTGCACCATCAAATGCCACGAAACAATCAGTTTCGGCCGGTGGCCGAAACACCAGAGGGGCCGAAGCGGCAAAGAAGCGGTTTCGGCCGGCCCGAAGGCAATAGGTTCGGCCCAACGTCGAAACTATTCGCGAAACTAATTGTTTCGTGGTGTCTGACTGTGCAACTGAAACCATAGGTTTCAGCAGACGTTTAAGCTGGCCTGTAATTGTGTTTGAAACACAAAGATTCAGCAAGGTGGATTTGCTGCCGAATTCATCCATTTCGGCAACGTTTTTGCGCGGACGAATCCTATCGTTTCGTACGTATTTGCAGCCTCATTTAATCTGTAGCCTAATCTAATGCTTTCGGGAGCCAATTCAGCTGGGCCGAAACTCCTTTTTTGCGGTGTGAATGACAGACCATGAACGCCATACAGATATCTTAGAGCACCAGAAGGCACGAGGTCGAGTTTATGGACGCGACAGTACTTTGCGCCAGCTGAACGAACCCTGAGCAGCGATATGGTGCCATCCAAGCGCTCCACCCCAGCTGCGCCACATTCGGTCCACAACCCGCAGCTTCTCTTCCCGGGGCATCGCAGGATCCTCCAGATCCCCTACGTCCTCGAGAAACCCCTCGCGCAGGCGGGACCCTCGCGGCAGGCTGGACTCTGCAAATGTGCGTAGGCGCGTCACGGATATAAGCAGCAAGCCTGTTGTTAGTGGGGACAGCGAGTGGGAGGCCTCGTCATCCCTCAAGCTGGTTAAGCGCGGCTGGGACACCAGAAGACGCTCGATACGCCTGAACGCCAATATGTAAACATATTCGGGGTGATTAAATCACAGGGAGCTCACCGCATCGCGAGCCATGCGCCCGTACGTCTATCCCGACCACCGAATCGGCCCTCTCCACGACCGCCGCGAAAGAGTTGCGAGGCGTAGCTTCCGAGAAGGGTCACGATCACGAGCGCCGGCGCGAGACCCACGAACGCAAAGGTCAGTTCCTGCGATTTGAGCAGCTTGTCGATCCCCGCCAAAGCTTGGTCGATATCAACCTTTTTATCCGGTTTGAGTGCGATCGGGAACGGATCATAGTTGACCGACCTTGGCTTTTTGAACCTGGATGAACATGGATCGGAGCAGAGTTCCAGTAAGAGCAGATTTGACAGGTTTTTTGATATCTTCCTCGTATAGTTGGAGTACGGGCGTGAGGTCCCCAACTTTTATTTTTTGGGAAAGCGCTGCGAGCTGCGCCGCATCATAGTGCAGGGAATCGCGCGCGAGCGAGAGCGTCATACGTTCAAGGGACTGTAGTTAATATCAGTTAGTAAACGAAGGGGGGTAATGGGAGAGAAATGTACCTCAAGATCGGCGGCAACACCCTCTGGTCTAACAATCACGCCGTTCTCTCCTCCCGTCCGAACTGTCTTCAAGACCTCTTTCAACGGATCGACGAGAGAGTTCTTGATGAACCCCTCGACTGTTTCCTTGGCCTCTAACGTCATTTCTGTTATCGATGCTCGGGAGGCGTACATCGTCTTCACGGTGAAGAATGCGAGGGGCGGTAGAAGGAGTATTTTCGGCCACAGCAGGATGAAACGAGACGGTCGGCGAAGTTGTTGGATCGTCTTGCCATGCTCAGCGATGTGGCTAGGAAGGTGGATGGACGCGATGTGCTGGACCTGCTCAGCGTTATCCTGAGCCACAGCTGGAGCTCCGCTGATGCAAGCCACAAGTTTGCTGGGAAATGAATTCCCGGTGCCCATTCCAAGGCGGAGTTGAGCAAGTTCGCCTAGCTGCTCCGCCCGCTCGTCCCGTATTGTCTCGAGCTTTCTTCGTTTATACCGGCATTCTTCCCGGGTGAGGTTCAAGGGCAGAAATATAGCAGACCAGATCGAGTGGATGAACTGGGAAGGACGGCGTACCCAGACAAGAGACGACAACGTTTGCTCGTGCTCGAGATGAGGGAAGAAGGAACTCGTCAATGCAGACGGCCGAAGTGCAGTGGCAGGAAAAATGCGAAATAGCGAGGAAGGGGTGAACAAGGATAGTCGTAAAGGTAAGTGTTGTTCACGAAATGCCTCGAGGATCGTACGCAGGACGCGAGCGAGTCTGAATGGTAACGCTGGAGTTGATGAGTTACATTCAAAGTGCAACAAAAATGAAGACGCGTACTTTGAAGGAAGAACCACGCGAGACTGACACTCGAGCACTCCACACTGGCCCACCAGTCAGCCTCAGCCTCGATTTCCGTCGCTTCGTTCAAGTAGATATCTAGTCCACGCGCGTACAAACCAACAGCGACTTGATTGACGACCGCGCTTTTCAGGGCCGTTTCCTGCACATCCTCCGCGATGAATAGAGCATCGCGGTCTCCTTGGGCCAGAAACTTCAATGCTTCATCGACCGAAGACTGAGATACTGGTGGATTCAAGGAAACCAGAAGAGATCGTAGTGTTCCCGTGAATTCTGTGACCACTGGGGAGGCCGACGCTGCTACGCCAGGCTCAGGAGTGGGCAAACGAGTCAAGCTTAGAGGCCGAGTAAAATTATCGGCGAAGCGGGAGGAGTCCACTCGCAACCTGGACATTGATGGCATTGCACAGATCATGATGGCTTCCGTCTTCTGTCTTGGACCACCACCACGCCATTAGGATGGTTTCTATCCGTTCAGACCTGTCCAAATTCTACGATGATACGCCTCTCCCATACCCCCAAATTATCTGCAATTTCTGTCTCACCTTGAAGCGCAAATAATTAGCGATTTTCTCGTCCACCACGTCCTCCTCAACCCGCATTTTCAATGTCCTCCCTCAAAACAGTTCCAAAAATCGTTCTGGAAATGGGTGATTCCCCACTTGCAAAAAAGGTTGGAAACCGAAGGAGATGTTGGTTCCCGTCCACACTCCCGTCTGCCGAGAAATTAATCTACCCGTCTCAGTCTGAAGCGGGGGTGGACTCCCGCATCTACGAGCTCCATTCTCAGGAATTATTAACCTCGTCATCGGCACCGCAAGTCCAAGTTTTCTCGGCGAATTTATCTTGTCCCTAAATTCCATTTTCCTTTAGCTCTCTTGGTCCTGGCAACGTCGCGGGACTGACCGGTCAAAGCCCATCCCCCGCGTCGTGCATCACCCATTTCTGGAGACCCGAGATTCAACGCGGCAGTACTTCCGCGGGCATCTCCTTGCGCTGACAATCAGAAACCCAGCTACAACACAAAAATTCATGATCACGGATAGCGTGCGGGACGGCGGTCTTATCCTCGAAAAACTCGATATTGACCTAAAGGACAAGATGTTCATGGAGCGTGTCGAGGGCGGCGATGCGATGCGCTCAGACTCAACGTCTGCAGCACCTTCGTGCCGGAGGACGAGCTGCGCGCGACGAACGAGTTGACCTTGCGACGACGTATACGGTACGGACACGCTCACTCCCTTCATCCGCATCACCTCCCCGTCACCAGCCTAGGTGCGTACCTCCCTTCAAACTTGTCAACTCCCCCCCCCCCCCCCCCCCCCCCCCCAAATCATTCTCCCACCCTCGCCGTTGCTGTCTACTCTCACTCCGCGCGCCCCGTTTACCACCCCATGGAATGGCCCTGCCTGCGACTCTAGCTGCCGCGTGCGCGTTGTGTCCCCCGCACAGCATATCCTCGGCGTGATCGACGGGAGACGTACTTGGAGCTAGGAAGATGAGTGTGGGTTGGGTGGGTGGGTGGGTTCGAAGACGAGGAGGAGCTTGGGAGGGTTGGTGTGCACTCTGGACGGAGCAAGTCAGTTAGGTGATGTTACATGGAGTGGGGATGTGTAAGTTGGTAAGAGGGAGGGAGGAAGCGGGGAAACGATACGATATGAAGCGTAGTGTGTAAAATAGCAACTGGAAGGCGTATGTACCGCGCGTTGGGGAAGAAAAGGGGAAAGAACTAAATAATTCGTCTCACATCAACACACTTCCAAATCCAGTAACGAGACATCTGGACATCGTTCACAACACGTTTGTCTAAACTAATAAACGTTGACCAAACGCGCAAAGAAGCCGGTGACATGGAGACCCCCAGCGCAGGTCAGCTGTATTCTGGCCGAAGGTCCAATATTCTTAACACTCGAGTAGTTCTGCAATTGCCAACTGAGATATGGCGAGAGATTGTCTCGGATTCCAACTTCCTCATTCTGGGGAGTGAGAAGGACGGCATTCCTCGCTCCCTACTTCTTCTGGGTAGGGAAAAGATAACGAGCTGTCCAAAAACGGTGCCCCCTGCGTATCGGGAGCGACCAGAGGCTCTGCGTGCACTTTCTCAAACGTGTCGTGCCTTGCGCGCCATTTTCTTTCCGCTTTTGTGGGAATACGTCGAGGCGTGTTTCGAATCGAAGAATGGTCGGACAGCATGGCATGCGAGTGTCGCCAACGTTCTTCTCAAGAGATGCACAGCATTGGTGAAGCCTGAAAATATGGCTATCGCTCGTCATGTTCGGTATGTACATAGACATCTCTTGCTTCAGCTATTCTCAGAACTTGCAGCGTGGTCTCTGTTTCTCTATCTTGGCACAAAATTGCTGTCGCGGCCCCTTTATTTGCTCAATGTCTGGAGGCGTTGCCGAATCTCGACACCCTGCATATTCTGTACCTAAAATCCAAGTGGCAAGGGACCATCAATACCGCATTTGAGGACAAGGAGCTTCCCGGTGTTCGGACCATCATCTTACGTGCGTACCACCTCTTCTTTTGCAATGCCAATACCGAGAATCAATGAATCGCCCAGCAAGCGGCGCCCATGGCATACTAGCTGCATGCCCAAATGTTCGCGACGTCTCTTGCAATGAGGAGAGTGGTGCAAAACTTTTCGACACTTTGATTGGGTGCTGCCCCGAAGTAGAGCGTATTCAGGGCTTCCAACTCACAACTGCCAAGTTGAAAAGTTTGCCAAACCTGAAACATGACCGTTACAGTCGTCTAAAATCCCCACAGAGCTATCCAAACACTTACGCAACCTGCGCGAAATCGCCATTCCTTTTGACGCGGTACGCCATTGTCTGCGCCTACGTTCCCCGCTCCTGACGACGCATATATTAGGATATCGACTCCCTCTCAGTCATCAAGCGCCTGTCGAAAATCGAACTCCTTGCACGCAAATCAGATGACGACGACGAGAGTGAGATTGATGACGGGGATGACTCTGCGGGCATGGCGCTTCACGAGACCAAGCACGAGCGAATTAATGCTGCGCGGACGGTGCTCAAATCCTCCGCAGGTGAAGATCCAAAGCGCATCAAGATATCATATTGGGCGGATATCGTAGGAATGCTAGGGATGGCCGAGATCACGTATGGTAAGTATTGGGTAATGACCGAAGAATTCGATGCGTAGAGGTGGACATTTACTTGACCGATTGTACCTCTATTCCCTCGCGCACTCTCATTCAGCAAGGCATTTTATTTCAAGCGCCTTCCAAATTTTGTCTTCGGCGGTGCGGATGGTTTCTGGCGCCGTGTTGAGGCTGGTCATGAAGTACGCGACGTTACCCAGGGTACGAAAGTGAACACTGAACTGCGGAACTCCACCCGAGGCGAAAGATTCCGTGTCGTGGTCGTGGATGCGGATAGATTGGAGTAACGTCTGAGCAGATTGAGAGATATAACCTGAAATGAGATGGGAATTGAGCCAAGTGATACTATCAATTCAAACCAGGAGGATTGAGACCAACCTGCTTGAACATCGTTGACTTTAATGGAAAGAACGGTTCCAAGGGCCATGACCTCCGTAACGTTTTCCAAACACGACAGTGCTCGGACGAAGCGGGGATCCCAAAGACTCCACATCACGCTCGGCGTGCCATCCAAATCCCATCGTGCCTTCGCCGTTGCCCACGGCTCGCTCCGAACCTCCTTCTCAATCAGCTTCAGCGCCTCGTTCGCGACTTCACACCCCAGCGGATGAGCAGTGTACGAATGCCCATGGAGTAGCGCCTCGGCTTTTTCGGTGCTGTGAAATGCGCGGAAGATCGAATCCGACGCAAGAGTCACAGCTAGCGGAACAAGCCCACCAGTAAGTATTTTGGCGTGGACGGAGATGTCTGGAGCGGCGCCAAGGAAGGGGATGGTACTCTGCATGCCGAGACGGTACAGCCCTACGAAGACCTCGTCGTAGATGACAGGCAGACCGCGCCAGTCTCCTGTTAATTTGGAAGGAGCGGGATCGCGTTCCCGGACAACGTCGACGAGTATTCGTTGAAAGAGCGGATCGACGAATATCATCCCTCCGGAGCCCATAACCAGCGGCTCCAGCACCAGAGCCGCAAGCCGAGGTCCTCCCGAGTGTTCCAAGCCGTCAAGGGTGTGTGAGATGTACTCGCGGTACACCTGCGCGAGCGGTGAGTCCAGGCGGCCGGTAAGATCGTATACCCATGACATTGAGTTGGTCGTGTTCATGCGGTAATCATCTTTCGCCGCCACGGCCGCAAGAGCAGGAGGGAGGGTGACGATGGCGCACCCCTCCTGAATCGAAACCGTCGGCGGGTCGAACCAATATCCCTTGGCGTTGTGCCACTCGCAGGTGAACACTCCCTCCTCCGCACACGCGTCCATCGCGCCGATCGTGTCGCCGTGATAACTTCCCTTGATCCCCAACACCCCCAGCGCCTTCCGCTCCGTCCCTTCCAACTGCTCGCGCACGGAGAATGCACGCAGCGCCATTTTGAGCGCGACCTCCATCGCCGTCGAGCCGTCATCAGAGAAAAACACGCGCGAGGCCCAGTCTTTGCCGGGTCCATCGTGGAGTAAGCGTTCAGCGAGCAGCAAGGCGGGGGCATGCGTCGCCTGCGGAAACATGACGTGGCCATATCGCCCGCTGGCGCGCGCCGCAGCGAGCGTTAAAGCCGGATGCGCGTGCCCAAGTGCCTGCGTCCACCATGAAGCAGAGCCATCGAACTGAGCTTCCAGGGATGATACTGATCGCCCAGCATTTTGTGCGTTGTATACAGAGAAAAAGTCGGATGAGGCGCTATCGATGACCGTCACATCTTTTTCGCTCTTCACAAGGCCGTGTTGTACAAATGGCCACCAGAGAGTGTCGATGGAGCGACGGGGCATCGAGTCAAGCTCGGCAAGCCGCTGCTGATGACGCATATCTAGATTTTGCACCACAGGCAGGAGGTTTAGACTTTCGTAGTAGCGCTCCGTTGATGCCAAGTTTTCGGCGGCATCTACGGCTTTGGGTGGTGGCGCATCCACAGCGGTCACCTCGATTCCTCGTTCGGCGAAGTATGGCATCAGGAACTCGCTGTTGCGGTAATATTGGTCCCGGAACAGCAGGATGGCGTCGATGATATAACCGCGCAGAAGGAGAGACTCGTAAGCCGAAATGGTAGCAGATATGCCCCCAAGCCGTGAATCCCCAACGAGGATAGTGGGTAGAAATAAGGGTCGATAGCACTCCAGCTGTGTTACACCGGATAATGTTGGGCTGTGAACACCTATGGAACACACATTGAGGGAGGATTAACAGAAATCATGGGTGATTATGACCTCCCGCAGTTTCCAGATACATATGAGCGGGCCCGCTGACGCGAGATGCACTTCGCCGCACGTAGCTTGAAATCGAATTTAAGAAGGTATCGTCTGGGACAATCTTCAGAATTATCAGCCACTGAAGCTTGTAAGTTTGACCGGTGCCTCGACCTTGTCTGCTTCTCCTCCCGCGGCAATTTGGGCCGCCAGATGGGGACTGACTGGCACATGGAATCGATACAGACAGTCTGTGTGTACTTTGTCCTGCGGGGCACCGCAGTGTCGTCGTATATGCCTGATTACACAGTCAGATGCAAAAAGCCACACAGACCAAATCCGTACTCATCGTCCGCGTCTTGGAAAGGTCCAGTGCTGATTGGCTTCAAATAAAAAACCTCGTTTTTTTTTGCGTCGCAGACGCGCGAACAAGAGCGGTAGTTAGAATAGTCTTGCCGACATCGGTGTTCGCTCCGAATATCTGGTGAATTCGGAAGTGCTTGAACAAGAGAGACATTCAAGACGAGAAAAAACTGTTGTATCCGGATTTGGGGCTTGGATTTCGCTCGAGCAGCTTCAAGTTCAAATCCGAGGCCCGACAAGGGGAAGTTCAAGCTTCGAATGCAGCTTTTGAGTTGGATGGTTCACCGAGGTTTGCCCGTGCGGCGGTGAGTGATGACTCGAGTCCGGTGAAAGCAAGTTGATGGCGTCGATTGATCGCGTCAGTCGGGATTCCTGCCGTCCGTTTCTGTCTTGAACCACCAACTCGCTGAAGCACTCACATTTTTGTAAGGGATTATGATGGTTTCTATCCATTCAGACCTGTTCCAAATTCTACGAGGATACGCCTCTCTCATACCCCCAAATTATCTGCAATTTCCGTCTCACCTTGAAGCGCAAACAATCAACGATTTTCTCGTCCACCACGTCCTCCTCAACCCGCATTTCCAACAATATCCTCCCTCAAAACAGTTCCAAAAATTGTTCTGGAAATGGGTGATTCCCCACTTGGAAAAAAAGTTGGAAACCGAAGGAGATGTTGGTTCCCGTCCACACTCCCGTCTGCCGAGAAATTAATCTACCCGTCTCAGTCTGAAGCGGAGGTGGACTCCCGCATCTACGAGCACTATTCTCAGGAATTATTAACCTCGTCATCGGCACCGCAAGTCCAAGTTTTCTCGGCGAATTTATCTTGTCCCTGAGCTCCATTTCCCTTTAGCTCTCTTGGTCCTGGCAACGTCGCGGGATTGACCGGTCAAAGCCCGCCCCCCGCGTCGTACATCACCCATTTCTGGAGACCCGAGATTCAACGCGGCAGTGCTTCGGTGGACATCGGAGAATGGCAAACAACGACACTGCTTGAGTCGCGGACAGTAATTGAGAGCGGGACGACGGGACTGCGAACGTGGCTCGCCAGTCTCATCCTAGCACAATACCTGATCCTAAATCCAGGTGCCAATTCTGCAACTCTGGAGGCAAAGTTCTCAACGATCCTCAGCGCTCGTGCACCGCAAGAGAATACTTGAGCTTGGTTCCGGTGTCGGATTCCTGGGAAGCGTTGTGGCGTCTCTGCAGCTGCTAGCGGGCCATGAGGATGCTGGTAACCTCGTAATGTCGGACATCAACGACTCCGTCCTCACGCGCTGTCGTGACAATATCCAGCTGCCGTGCAGTGAGTTGAACGTCCCGCGAGCCTGGCGGTCTCCAACGAGCGCACAGATTTGTCGTCCTCTCACCCCGACGTGAGGTGCCGCTTTCTCGACTGGGCAGCGGCACTTGATCCAGACGGCATTGCGCCTCTGACCTCTCTGTTGCGCGAGGAGCTCGACGCTGATCTGATACTCGGCGCCGATATTGTGAGCCCATCGTCTCACTTTTCTGTCTGCTCTCACCTCGACCACTCTAGGTCTTCGACCCAGATCTAATACCAGCTCTGGTCGCAGTCCTACGTCTAGCACTCGCGTCGAACTCTCGACCAAGAACCGCTCTCATTGCGCTGACGATCAGAAATCCAGCCACAACGCAAAAATTCACGGATAGTGTGCGGGACGGCGGTCTTATCCTCGAAAAACTAGATGTCGACATAAAGGACAAGATTTTCATGGAGCCCGTCGAGGGCGGCGATGCGAACAATGGGGTCAATATATTTAGGATTACGGTAGAGTAATAACTATGCCGCGTGCGGCCCAAGAAATACATGTTCGGGACTTTATACAATATGCGACCATTCTACAAGAAATCTAACGGTGTACAAGAACAGCGAGTCGTTGCAAAAGTAGTCAAGAAGTCAGCTTGACGGTCCCGCAAGTACGGCAAGTCCAAAAGTCGGGCGGCATCCCCGTCTCACCGCAAGTGAGGCAAGCCCATCCAATCGAGTCGTCTGGTGGCCGCTGAGTGAGGCACGCGTCGCACTGGAGCGCCATGGCGGGATTTATAAGCGTACACGTCCGACACGTCCAATCGTTTCGTGATTTCTTGGCGGGGGGTGGGGTCGGCGCGGGGCGTTCGCGAAAGGGCTGGGACTTGAGGCTGCTAGCGGTCAGAGATTTGGTAGTAGCGCTCACCAGAGATTTGGCAGCGGTGCGAGGTGGTAGTTTCGATGTAGGACGAGCCGCGGTGGAGACAGCCACCTTCTTCGACTGTGGAATTGCGACCTTGGACGGACCGGCGACGGTAGAGCGCGCATCCACGACGATGACGTCGGAATCGTCCGAGTCCGAGTCCAGGGTGAGGTCAATAGCTTTATGCTCAATGCTTTCCTTCGCCGCCTTGTCCGCTTCCTGCTGTGCTAGCTGTCCGGATCCACACGCTTTCTCGTCTCGAGCGCGGCGGTCTGCGGCCTATGTACAACGACCGTAAGCAGGTGATACGGAAGAATAGGAAACGACCAACCCTGGCAGCCAGTTCTCGGGGGGTCAAATTTGCGGTATCTGTTCGCCCACCGAGGCGGCCACCACCATTCCCAATAGCTAGCTGTGCTTTTCTACGTTTCTCGGCGGCTTCAAGGGCTTTCGCCTTTGCCAGATGCGGAGGTAGATCGTGCGAAGCGCCGATACCCACCCGATTTCCTCGACTGAAGAACCCTTCTCCGGAGTATCCGGAGCGCTGCAGAGCGTCGTATTCATCCTGAAGCCCTGAAAGAAACTTGTAGAATTTTTCGTCGTGAGGTCCGTGGACGTTATGAGTCAGCTAGCCCCTCTTGAGAATGGTCGAGAAGGGTTTTGAATCGCGTACATACTTCGTGAAGCATTGTTTGCACGACTTCCTCCTCTTCGTAAAAAGTGTCTGGGGCCCAGGCGGGCCGCAGGCGTAACAAAATCTTTTGACCACCGTTAACATCTGCAAAAAATCAAATACCTGCAGCACAGTATCTTAGGGACCCTTACTCAAACCAATGAGATTGTCATTGGCGGGGAAAAACTCGGCCAGCAGTGGCAGGTTCCAACCTAACGAACAAGTAAGGAGTTAGAATGGTTATGCCCTCGAGTTGTATAGCATAAATCCAACCATGCTTTCTCATAATTGGCTTAACGAGGGACGCAATGCGCTGAAGCATGGGCAGAGCCCGTTCCTCCTTTGGCCGGCCCTTGAGGTGGGTAAACGCTTGAACGAACGAATCAGTCGACGCCGACGACATGGTGTTAAAGGAAATGTTCGTCGACGACGAGAAAGCAAGTTGTGGAAGAAAGGTGTGCGTAAGCGGCACGCGTCGCCGGGCCGAAAAACCCGAAACGCGTAAGGTCACAGCCGTCTGGTCTGGCACTGTCACCTAAACTTGACCACGATCACCAAATGGATTCCTGTCCCAACGAACTACTGGGGCACATTGTTCAATTTCTGGATAGCCCTGATCTATTCACCTTGCGACTCGTTGACACGAGGCTGAGAGATGTCGCGACCCATCCCGCATTTTGCCAGCTCAAAGTCTACGAAACCGAGCCCAGCGCACGCAGATTCAACAGTCTGGTTCACTGCGATAACAGGTATATACCTTCGTGCCAACATATATATGAACTAAAGCGATAACCAGCCTGATTTTGCGTGCTGTGGAAAAGATCGTCTTCGACGGGACCTCAACGGACTACTACGATCTTGGCGCCGAACGTAGGCGAATCGTTTTTGGAGGCGAAATGACGATGTATCCTCATGGTTTTTAGCGGCGCTTCCGATGCTTAGGGATGCGTTCAGGTCGCTATCCCGCTTCTCCAACCTCCAAACTTTGCAGTTCGACTTCTTAGAAGGCAGTTGGCCCGAGCACAAAGCCGATTATTTTTCGCATTTTGTGGATATACAACTCGACATATGGAGGAGCCTCGAAAATACGCCGCTTCCACGCCTTCAGACTCTGTCAATTGGCTCTATGATCACGCATTTCCCCCGCATCCTCGACGAGACGGATCCATTTCTCGCTCTTTTCCGCACTTTGGACACCCTGTCAATATCTGTGGTCACCCCTTCCCAGCCCCTAAATTCCTTTGTCCCAGAGGGGATCCTACGCTTCAACGACACTTTGTCCTGTATGCTTACCGCCGCAAGAAACATAACGTCCCTCGAACTCGGCTTATGGAGACTCCTCAGCCCGACCTGCGAGCCCTTCGCTTTCGAAGCGCTCGTCTTTCCTGCCCTAACGGCCCTCAGCCTCCATAACATCATGCTTCAGGGCGCACCCGACCCCGACCCTGACGCGCCGCCATCTCCGGATCCCCCACTTGAAATTCCGGACGAAGGTCCCAAGTTCACCGTGGAAACATTCATTTTAAACCACAGTGCTACTCTAAAGCACCTCGCGCTCTACAATTGCGCCGTCTCAGCCATGCATGGCTCATGGCACAGAGTGTTTAAGCGCTTCGGCGCACAACTCCCGGAACTCATCGAATTCGCTTCGATGACCTCGGTGTCTGGCCTCAGCTTTCCATACGCCCGTGATATCGGTCGTGGCAGGTATCTGGTCATGCCCTCAATCCGCCAGGATCCGCAGGACGTAGCCGCACTGGAACACTTCCAGACTGCAGTCATGTTCCGAAGGAACAGCATGGCATTTGACCCTGTTCCAAGTGCAGGGTTAAAATCGCGTTTCCGCTGCCCGCCCAGATCCGCTATATTCAACGCAAAGGGGCGTCAGGCGCTTCATGTCAGCGATTTGGCCAATTGACGACGGTGCGTTTCTTTCCAAGGTTCCTTCTCTATGTTTCGGATTTTTCCGCTAACGCGGTGACAAAGGGACTCGATTTAAACGGCGACGTATTGTATTGCGAGTCCTCTAATTGGATCTCGATAAGCTAGAATCACCAAGAGTGCATTGCACATGAAGGACACCGCGCAGCCACGGTCCGCGCTGCACAAGCGAAAATTTCAAGCAGAGATCGGTAGCCTCGACTCTCAAATGAGCAGCCCCCGAGAGAAAGCTTTTAAGTTTGGTGTTTTGCGGCGCCTTTACGAGCCGGCCCTCTACAAACTTCTTTTCTGTTCCGCCCCCATGTCGTGAACTCTCCCACCTTACCTGAGAACTGACTCTCATTCCACTTCCATCTTCGGAACACGATGACCACCGTGACCCTGCGTAAACTCCTCACACGCGGCCTCCGACTCTCTCGCTCACCGTATGTGCAATTCCCGACCCACACCAGCACATCTTTATTCGAAGAAAACTCCAAATCTACCCACTAGATATTCCACCAACAACCGCGTTACCGGGTCCTCGCCAAACCGCGCCTCCTAGACAGTGCAATAAGTCTATAAGAGGATACTGTTAGCCAAATAGATCCGCCTTGACTCTGCCGTCTCGCCGCAACTCCTCGCACTGGCGCGTCGGCCGACACCGCCGCCAAATATTCAAAACCGATTCAGATATGGATGCATGGACTAGATTAATAATGGAGACGTGCAGCCAAATGCCTCGCGAGTTCCGTACACGGATACCACGAGAGTCATCGAGAACGCGGTTCCTCCCCATCGGGTTTTGTATTTACGAAGCGGTCGAGGAAAAAGTTGTAGACCTGTATTTGCGTTTGAACATGAGCCGGAAAAATGTATCGTCGTAGAATTTAGAAAGGGTCTGAATGTGTATCCCGCAGTGGTGGTTCAGAAATCAGCCCAAAGCCATTAATGGATCAATGTCCGTGTTATTCGCCCACTCCTGATGGTTTACAGTGTCGGATGGTTTACAGTGTCGATGGTTACAGTGTCGGATGCGTCCCAGTGGTCACAGAATTCGTCAGTCCTTCGAGAACCAGCGTTTAGTTTTTGGTCTCGGAAGCGTTGAGATTTCCGGGGGTTTTTCTGGGAAGCGCGATGCCCTCTGTTGCGGGAAAAAGGCTTGAAAAGCGCGGTCGTCATGTGGGTTTAGAGGATCAAAACGAGGGGGAACCACTCGCAAATCCATGCCGTTGTACTTGACCGATGACAACCTCCCCGAAAAAGTCGAGCTCATTGAACAATATTATCGATTCCTACATTAATGATCGTCGGCCCCTGGACGTCCCCATCGAACCAGTCTGAAAGGTCCATCGTGCCATGAATTCACCCTTCGGGCTGACAGAATGGAGAAGGTACTGCGGTCGGTTCCAACGAATCCCACGCCTTGAGATTGAATGACAGCGTCCAAAAGGACCGGGAACCACACTCCATGGACCTCTTCCGTTTCCAATCGCGCGTGGTCCGGCGTCCGCCAACCCAGCGCTGCGACCTTTTCCCACCATGCTGGATCGCGTTCGTCGCTTGTTATTATGACGCGGTGAACCATAATTCCCTTGCGACGCCAGATCTCGTCCCTGACTTCCTGAACTCGACGATCCAGCACGGAAATCGGCGCAAAGCACTCCTCTGGGGTGAAGTCGCCGCACCATCCTTTGAAGTCGTTATGTCGAGCGTGGACCGAAATGAACTGCGAAGAGCTCAGTAAATCGACAATGTTAATTAAACAAAAGCTTTCGTGTACCGGTGGTATTGGTTCACGAGCAGCAATTCCGAGTGTGAGGCGGACATACTCATCCGCCAGTTGTTCTAGGGCAGGAGTGAATCGCATATATTGCCCAACGTACCGCCAGGCCGGGCTGCGATCTAAGGGACTTGAATTGCGCTGATTTATTTAACTGGACGAACCTGTAATCTAATCCGATTTCAAACGGCTGTTTCCCGGATGAGCCAAGGAGATGAAGGAATATGGAGTCGACAAACCTCCTGCGCGGCCACATAATATAAAAAGTCGAAACATAACAGCTGTTCGTCTGGAGGAAGTGAAACTTTGTGCTGTGGGGACGGTAGAGGTGGAACTAAGTTTGCCTCTCGTGCATCTGGGTAAGCGAGAGCAGCTAACGACCAAAAAGTACTGTGCTGGTCGTGTTCAAAGTTCGGGATCATCTTTATCCAATAAGGGGTCTTGGTCCAAGATATGTCTTTGACGCGGAGTGAGAGGGCAACTTCTGGGCGGGTATCGAGAGCGCTCACGTACCGAGGTTCAAGAACCAAGGAACGTTGCTGTGCCGATGACCTCGGTCGTTGTATTGCACCGACTCCCATGTATTCCAACCTTTTGATTCAACTGAGAGAGACCATCGGCAACAAGTAGGACAAGCAACTTACAACCAATCTCGTCAACAATTGGACTCCGCGTTTGCTTGACTTCGCGCCATTCTAATACAGGCTTGCCAAGCGACCTCCTAAGGCGGGGCACATCAAACGCCTCCCCGAACATCAACGGAGGTGGGTCGCCGCGTAGATGTGCGGACATGAAAACCGGTAAAATGGCCACTCGGTCGGTTATTAGGCCAAGATAGACAAGATTTATCTGGAAAATGTGTTCGATCTTCCTGGAAGTTGGACACTTCAACTGCACGCACAAGGGTGATTACATCGTTCGCTACACCGCACGCGTTAGGCCCAATAAAAGCAGTTGGGAGTGCGTACGTACTCCAGCCTGCGGCACTTCCCCAGCTCGTGATGTACTTAGTATCGTTTCGGAGATTTTCTAAAAAGACACAATTATAAAGAGACGTAGCATTTCTTTTCGGAAGTTACCTCTAAGCGACGGTGTAGACGGCCCGTTTAACGATGCAAAAGGATGGAGTGGGTCCATGGCAGGAATTTGTGCTGTTGGCAGCGCCGGAGATCCATTCGCCTTAGCCTCCGTCGGACAGTCGCACTCTTTACACTCCGGCCAACTTGAAGAAACTTCGGGTTCCACTCGGACGCGATGTGGTGGGCGACTCGGGAAGAGCCTGTCACGTACAACCAAATTCCACAAGAGGACACCAGATATAGAGCCGAGAATGAAGGTCGCCAGGCTGAACCGTTTCCGACTGCCGCGCGCTGGCGGCTGCATGTCGGGGAAGGTTCAGGAAAGGGGTCCGTGGGAATTTACGGCACACTAGAAAGCGCGTATTGGGATATCTGCGCGCCAGGCACTGATTGATGGTACATATGTTCGGGCTGGAACTTGGACTTGTCCAGACAAAATGGGCGAGTTGATCCAAGGGCGAATCATGAAGCTTGACGATTGCGAGGACCGCGATAAGCCTCAGTCAACATGGGTTTCACTGAGCCGTCCGTGAGCGATAAAAATAGGCGATCATTCACTCACTGTAGATAAGATTACACCGCCATTCGGGACAAATGTTCTGGAATGAATGCATTGAGGAAACATAAATAATCAAATCCCTCAAGCCTTTTCAAATCCAATGTTTCAGGGATATTCAGATAATGTTGACGACACATCTCGGGGACATCCTGAGTACGTTCCTGGCCTGAGATGTTCAGGGAATGTTGACGACACAGATTTTGAACATGGCTGAGAATATTCCAGCATCATTTTACCGGAAGGTTTGAGGAACAATCGCGACGAATGGCGGTGTAGATTACACCTCGCAGCAGACCACTTACAGGCTTGAATGGAATCCTCAATGACGTCGATCCAAAGTTGAATCTCAAGTCAAAGTACGAGATAAGTTGGTGAATGATGCTACTTTATGCCAGTATTGTATGTGCTACTAAATTTCTCGCGGGGCGGTATTATGCTCACAAAACCCTCGCCGCTCCAACACCCAAGCTGAAACTCCATGAATACCCTGCTGCTCAGGACGTCGGCCGGTGTCTGCTGGCGTAGTCACACAAGTGGCCCCCAGAAACTGGCAGCCTCTCGATAATCCAAAAACACCGTGTCAAACCCGTCAGCGCACAACATGGCAATCTGAGCCATGAAGTCGGGAGGAGGCCGAACGCGCGGGTCAGAACTATCGTAAAGACGGAGAGAACCAAACGCGACGCGCCACTAGGACTTGATTGAAAACGGGACCGCGCCATAGTGAAGAAGTCCTCTGGTGGCAGGGAGCGACTGTTCCGGTATCCGTATATAATCGTGGTAAGATTGGGACAGAGGTCGGATGAAGCCCCAGTAAGGGACATGGCTTTAAAAAGCTCTTTGGGAATGGACCCGGACGTGTGCTCGAGGAGGAGGTATACAAGAGCAGGGAGATCCCGGAGTACAGGAATCAATTCAGGGCCGATCGCACATTGCTTCAAGACGAGTTTGTTCAGAGTGCAGGAGGAACGTTGGATGAAGGGTGGCAGGACAGATAGGTACAAAGATCCCCCATCATGGAGAATGAGGGTCTCAAGTACCGGGGTAGTGAATTGGGAAAGAAGGAAAATCATTTCCAAAGAGAGACCGCGGAGGCGGGGAAGTATTATGGGTGTAGTGGAAGAATCGAATGGGACATCTGTGGCGAAAACGAAGCCCAGTTCGCAAAACAGCAGATCCTGAGCAGCGCTGAGAATCTCCATTTGACGCTCCGGAGTATACACTCCTCGATAATGGGTTATCTGCCCCCAAGTAATTGAAATGGGCGGTGAACCATATGTGAAATCCGCCTCCGAAAGAATGGCGCGACGCAAGTTGGGGGCAGTAGCAAAGACATCGACATCCTGCATTTCTGTCACGTAGCACCTCGTCGTTATCAACTCCTTAAGTTGATCCAAACGACCTTTGACCGGTCGCAGCCAGTCAAGTCCTCCGACACGCGACCCGTAATTGTGGACGTGCAATGTACGCCAGCGACGGGAATAAGGGAGTACCAGATCAGACCAAGAAGAATGTGCATCATGATCGATGGGGTCGTTCCACCAATAAATATCCAATGGCGCATTCGCCGACCGAAGAAGCTGAGTTTGAATGCTCGTCATATTTTCGAGGGATGATGTCGAAATAGCAATGGAGGACCAGAGGGGAGGGTGTGAGAGGGCTGTGTGTCTCCAGGATCGACAGATATGGCCAAGATGCCATGGAGGCCCTTTGTCGTTGAAGGATAACTCAAATATCTCGCAAAGGAGCTCGGGCGGCAAGCGTCGAACTGGAGATATAATAGCGCGGTGTTGGCGGACATGCTCAGCCGCCCTGTCGCGCCTTTGGACCAGATCGTGGATCTGCTCGTTCAAGGCGTCTACTTGAATCTCGCCATCCCGAACGATTGCGCGGATAAATGGGATATCCGAGTCGAGGGGAAGATTGTTGCTCGTTATCAAGTGGGAAAAATCCAAGGAACGATTCAAGTTCACGCTGGACTGCGTCGCAGAGCTTTCGCGTTCCGATAGAACCTCGAGACTCATCGATATCTTTACTGTAGGCAGGAATTAGGGGTACAACATCGAGTAAATGGTCTAGTTTACTTGCTTCAAAGGCCAACGCGCGTTGCAGATAAACTGGCAGTGAGGGCTGATTCTGGTGTGACAACGTCACATCTCTCTTCCTCCGCGCGTCCACGACGCATCCGCTTCCCCGCCGTTTTCTCGTTCATTGCCGTCTTCGTCGTACTCGTACTTCTTATAATCGTCACATACAATACTCTTGGACCCCGTACGAACCCTCAGAACGCGCTGGGCATCGCCAGAAGTCATTTTCGCCACGTGCGCGCCAGACCTTCCCAAGTGTCGCCGTCAACCCTACGGGCTTCGAGAGTTATATACATCTATTCAGAAAACTTCCCTGAGTGGCCTCTAGCACCCGGAGAACGCGCCCGAATGCCGCTACGTCAGCCGGCGACATACCGCCATACTTCGCGACTTAACGCGTCAATCGGCACCTCTGACCAACGTACAGATTGTAGCCAACACTGCGAAGAGACCCGGGACGACGCGGAGGACATGTATCAGCGCTTTGGTCTCACCAGTGAGCTTTCCGTTCCCCCCCATTCCTCTTCCACTTCGCATACGAGGCGACCCTGCACGTACGAGACGCACTCGCACCGCGCTTTATGCCTCTGAGGGCAGAGGTACCAGAACGAGCCGGCGCCGTTAGCAATCGGGCGCTCGTTTTGGGCGCTCGTTTTGGCCTTCTTGTGTGTGTTCCTTGGAATACCCGGATGTCGTTCGCGCCCTTTTCGTGGCCTTCGACATGTGTCGCCTTCCCGCTTCGTTCGTGCGGGACGCCCTCGCGCCGTGTTCTTATGTGGGGGAACGAGTCTGGCGCCGTTCCCAACAGTTGGGTGTTTATTGGGATGTTCCTCTGTATTGCCAGGGACGTGTACACGTCGTTTGAGACGTTTTCTTGCGCACCTGCAATCGCACGCGCGCGCTTACCCTCCCGGGTGCCTTTTTTTACCTCGCGCGTCGGGGTAGAGAGGACGAGGCCTCTCTTCATAAACCTTATCCGACCCTATCATCCCGCCTGGTCGTTTTAACACAATCCTACTCTTCCTTACATGGTGCTCATGCTGCATCCACAATCTTACCTATAACATTTGACCGGACCTCCCCCCCCCTCCCCCTTCGATTCATCCCTCATAGTCTTACCCCTTATCTCGATACAGTCCAATCCTTACCGTGCCGTTGCCTGCCGTTGCATTTGTTGCACGCAGACCATAGGCCTTACTACGGAGCCGTTCCTAAGGGCCTACTCCGCACTTGATATGTCCGGCCTTTATCTTCCTGGCTGCGACACAGATAGGGGCTACGGTTCTCCGGCAACTTACTTCGCTGCGGCCGGTCCGAACGCCGCTGGGCGTTCGTCCACCGAGCCTTGAATACTTGGTCTCCACTACTATGTCACCCGGATCAACTTGGGACCTCACGTTTCGACTTCCTGCCGCCCGACCCCACCCATTGGGGTCTGTCTGTGACTTTAGCGTCCATTGACTCGGACTTTCTGCCTTGCGAGACGACAACCCCAAACAACGCGAGCCTTCCACCGGTTAATCCGCGGGTTCGTAATTGGCTCCAAGTTGAGGTTGGGTCTTGCGCTGGGATTCGGCCTTCGTTTTGCTCGTCACACGGATGTTGCGGACACTGGCGGAACCGTCGACGGGAACCGCGTATAAAGCCTTCAGGAAGGTTTATAGTTCGCAACGACGGGCAGTGGACATCTTCTCACATAGCTTGGTTCTTACCGCACCCAACCGTGATTTATCCTCGGATGGCCGCCAAGATCTTGGTTTCTCGTCGCCTCTTCCAATAATTCTTTGTGAAAAGCCGCCTGTTCCTTGTAGCCTGTTCCTTGTAGGCGCCGGACTCCTGTAATCTTGGCCGTTCACACTTGCCGCCTGCGTCACCGGTCTCGAGACCGTCCTGTGTGCTGCTTTCTGCATTGCCCGTCTTACGCATCCCCGGATACACTCCTTCTCTTCCTGCTCCTTCCATCCATGAATTGTCCTGCTCGTGCTCATTTGCCGCTCGCCGTACCCGTTCCAGAGGCCGTGCCCGTGTGCTGCCTCCCTCCATTATTCATCTCATCCATACCAACGCCTTCTTCGTGCCTTACTTTTGCTGATTCCTCGTCTACCCATACATTTCTCATACATTTTCCTCCTCGTTACCCTCGTCGGCCCTTCGCGCAGCTCTGTGGGGTGGAGCCGGCTTCGCGCCTTTGGCGCAACCCATCTCGGGGTGAGCTCCGCTCTGGGTGGTAGAGTTGGGTTGCGCGCTCCGCGCACTTGCCGTCTGCACCCACTTCTCTCTTTCCAGCCACGCGCTCAGAGCCGTCTGTCGCTTGACGCGCTTTCTGACTCGTTGACGCGTTGAGTCGGTTGCGCGCGAAGCGTGCCCTCACACTCACTTCAGTAGCACAGCCGCCCGAAGGGCGGTCGAGCGGCGGAGCCTTACGGCTCTTCCCCCACACCCCGTTATCCTGTGCATTCACTGGATCACGGGTCTTACTCGTATACCGTATACTCGTACACGCGAGTAGCATCGACCGCCTTACCTTATCAGAGCTCCTCATGAACGCATTCGAATGATGCCAATATTCACTCGCAGAGCTCGCTGGCAAGTCCTATACACTCTGGCACCCATCCGAGTCGCCGACGGTCGTCTCTTCTTTACATCCTCTTCCTACCTATATACCCGGGTCCGTCCTTTACATATCTAATCATATACCCTTCCTACCTACCCAGATGCTTCTACCCCTATACCCCGGGTCTTTCTCTCTACTATTCACTTGTATACCCCTTTGCTCTCTGAATCAATCGGATTTTCTTTATTCGCTGATATCACTGAGTCTCGATTGCTCAAGCGACAGTGTAGATACAACTCGGCTGGTACCAAAACCCATAAAATCCACCACAAAACCCTCGCGCTCCAACACCCAACCTGAAACTCCATGCAGGCCCTGCGGCTCGGGACAGCGACTGGTGTCTGCTGCCGTGTTTTTGGGAGGTGTGGACACCACATCCAAAACGTACTTACGCAAGTGGCCCCCAGAAACTGGCAGCCTCTCGATAATCCAAAAATGCCGTATCAAACCCGTCAGCGCACAACATGGCAATCTGAGCCATCAAGTCGGCGGGAGGAGGCCGAACGGGCGTGTTAGACCAATCGTAAAGACGGAGAGAACCCAAACGCGACGCGCCACCAGGATTTGATTGAAAACGGGACCGCGCCATAGTGAAGAAGTCCTCTTGTGGCAGGTGACTGTTCCGGTATCCGTATATAATCGTGGTAAGATTCGGACAGAGGTCGGATGAAGCCCCAGTAAGGGTCATGGCTTAAAAAATCTCTTCGGAACTGGACCCGTACTGTCGCTCGAGCAGGAGGTATACAAGAGCGGGGAGATCTCGGAGAATGGCAATCAATACAGGGTCGATCGTGCATTGCTTCAAGACGAGTTTGTTCAGAGTGCAGGAGGATCGTTGGATGAAGGATGGCAGTGCAGTTAGGTACACCTCGTCCACATAATGGATAACGAGGGTCTCAAGTACCGGGGTAGTGAGTTGGGGAAGAAAGAAAGCCATTGTCAAAGAGAGACCACGGAGGCGGGGAAGTATTATGGGTGCAAAGGAATCCAATGCAACACCTATGTCGAAAAAGCCAAGTTCGCAAAACAGCAGATCCTGAGCAGCGCTGAGGATTTCTATTTGACGGTCTGGAGCATACTCTCCTCGATAATGGGTTATCTGCCCCCAAGGAATTGAAACGGGTGGTGAACGGTATGAGGAATCCGCCTCCGAAAGAATGGCGCGACGCAATTTGGGGGCAGTAGCAAAGACATCGACATCCGGCATGTCTGCCACGTAGCACCTCGTCATTATCAACTCCTTCAGTTGATCCAAACGACCTTTGACCGGTCGCAGCCAGTCAAGCCCTCCGACATGCGACCCGTAATTGTGGACGTGCAATGTACGCCAGCGACGGGAATAAGGGAGTATCAGATCAGACCAAGACGAATATGCATCATCAGGATCGATGGGGTCGTCGTTTCCCCAATAAATATCCAATGGCGCATTCGCAGACCGAAGAAGCTGTGCCTGAATGCCAGTAATGTTTTCGAGGGATGATGTCGGGGAAATAGCAATGGAGGACCAAAGGGGAGGGTATGAGAGGGCTGTGTGTCTCCAGGATCGACAGATATGACCAACATGCCACGGAGGCCCTTTGTCGTCGAAGGATAACACAAATATCTCGGAAAGGAGCTCGGGTGGCAAGCGTCGAACTGGAGATATAATAGCGCGGTGTTTGCGGACATGCTCAGCCGCCCTGTCGCGCCTTTGGACCAGATCGTGGATCTGCTCGTTCAAGGCGTCTACTTGAATCTCGCCATCCCGAACGATTGCGCGGATAAATGGGATATCCGAGTCGAGGGGAAGATTGTTGCTCGTTATCAAGTGGGAAAAATCCAAGGAACGATTCAAGTTCACGCTGGACTGCGTCGCAGAGCTTTCGCGTTCCGATAGAACCTCGAGACTCATCGATATCTTTACTGTAGGCAGGAATTAGGGGTATAACATCGAGTAAATGGTCTAGTTTACTTGCTTCAAAGGCCAACGCGCGTTGCAGAGAAACTGGTTGAAACAGACCAACCGGGCGGGGCCGGCCCGCGCTTACGACAAGACCGTCATTTCAAAAAAAGCACAGCTCCTCATGAACGCATCTCGCGTGATGCCAATATTCACTCTGCAACCTCGCAGAACTCGCTGGTCGATGCGGGATCATAATACACAGTCCTATACACTCTGGCACCCATCCGAGTCGCCACTACACTCGTCTCTTTACGACTCTCTTGGACTATCCACATGATGATCCACTGCTAAAGACCAACAGGGAATAATTGGACGTGGTGCCCCATTACGACTGCGCTCCATCACATCTGACGCCCAACTTGCAAAATGGGTCCCACAACGCGTCATGTTTATTCTCTGCGCACTATAAATGAGACCCGCTCGCGACATAAGAGACTCACTTTAACATCCATCCACCCCACGAAACATGTCCGACGTAGAACCCAACGACAGTGCCTCCAATGTCGGAACCGACAAACGCAACGATCAGGAGAAGGAGACCGACCGTAAGCTCGCGGAGCGTCTCTCCACTCTCATCGAGCAGGCGAACAGCAAGTGCCTCCCAATCTGCAAGATGATTCGGAAGGTGCGCATGCAGTCATCCATGTTTTGCTCCAAATAACATAGTTGATCCTCAAGCACATCGAAAACATGGACGCGCGTAAAGAAGAAGATCGCGACGAAGCCGAGCTCGTTAAGAACGTCAAACCTTTGCTCGAACAGGCAGAGAAGATCTTGAACGAGACGAACGGAGCCATTCGCGGGGCCGATCCGGATAACCGCCTGAGCAACAAAGCCAGCCGGAACGTGCAAGACCATAACGCTACGCCGGAGGAGCAACGTCTTGCAGAAGCCTTGAAAGTCGTACGTCCTATAGATATTTTCTGTCTGAATTAATGCTCAATTCTTTATAGATGGTCCAGGAAGTCGGCGGAACCATTGAATGGGCCAGAGACAAGCTTGATTCCTTCCCGAAAGCGAAGAAGGACTTGGGGCCTCTCCTCGACGCAATGGGCCGTACGTGTTCAATTTTCCAAGTCACAATTTCTTTTGTAACCTTTTTCATAGAACCTTTGACTCAAATCATTGGCGGAGTCGCCCTACTGCTTACGGGAGTTCTGAACCTCGTTGGCAAGTTACTCAGCGGCCTGGGACTGGACAGTCTCTTCAAAGGAATTATGGGTGCGACCGGCCTGAGCGCAATCTTCAAAGGGCTCGGGATTGATAAGATGATGGGGTATTGATAGGGCAAAGGAACGCACTTGTATCAATAAATAATCAGCTGTATACTAGTACGATAAATTGAACCAAGACACGAACGAGAAGTCGTGCAACTTCGCCCTTGAACCAGTCTTGCTCGGTCCCCACAGGCATCATCGCTATCGTTTCCGTGAATGAGGCGGAAGGTGCCTTCGCATGCGAGGAGAGAAGGACAGAGAGCAGAACTGGCATGGCCTCCGGGAAGCTAGTTTCAAAGCGTTAACACGAATGGTTGGGGGATGAGAGTCATGCTGGAGGCAGCATAGCCTTCAGCGCCTGAAATTGAGCTAGTGGACCCCAAGTAATCGCCCTCTTGCGAAATCGGCGGGAGATATTGAGCGCTCCTGTCTAATCTTGGCTTGGACCGCCATAGAATCGCCTCAGACGCAGCGCAGAATGCGAACTCGAGAGTCGACACTTGCAAGTAAAAACTCGCGCGCCGGAATTTCTAGGTCTTTCCTGGGAGACGCAGATCAGGTAAAAATCACCTTTTCTCGCATCTCGAACACCTCTGCCGGTGGTACGAAGGAGGGAAGACGGTGTTGGGGAGCTCCAGGAATTAGACACAGATCATCAAAATAACCGACCGGATGGCTTGGTCCACAAAGTTTGGGAGCTGAGAGTACGGGAAATTTATGCCGCGTTTGTGCATATGCCGAGGTAGAACGTGTTCGTGTTCGACGTGTTCGACCTCTGAGCTACGACTCGGAGGCAGCGCAACTGAGAAAGGGGTTCAATTGAGTGGTCGATCACATCACCGGGCCGTTGATCCGCTCTCTGGCTTCACAATTCCTCCGAGTCCGCTCATATTTATTTAAACACTTTCATTCATTCGTGCTTATCCACGCTCAATACAAGCTAGTACTATACTACTCTACGCTGCGTACTGTACCGAAAAAAAATAAAAAACACAATCCAAAATAAGGTAGGTAACCCGTCCGTTCAATCCAGAGTATGTATGTATGTGATTCGATGCTCGATGCTTAAAGCGAAAAGCGAAAGCGAGGTGAAACGAATATGTATGGGCCAAAGGAGACTGACTGATAGAGAGGGAGTGAGAGGGAGGAGGTAGAGAGATAGAAATAGGAAATAGGAAATAGACAAAAATGAGAGTTGCGCCGAAACATGCAGGTGTGATGACAGACTGGACAAGACAAGGAATGGTGGTGTGCGTTGGGCGATAAAAACGATAATAATAGCAGGTGTGGGCGGGTCGTGAGGGGGCGTGCGGGTGAGGGGCCGCGAAGGAGAGGGGTAGTCGTTGTGAGTGGGCGTAACGAGGGAGTCGGGTCGTCAGGGGAGGCGTTATAAGCGGGGGGGCAAAGGTACAGTCAAAAAGGACTCTACGACCGCACCACCCCACCTTTGACCGCCGCAAACACACGCACAGTCCGCACATGCGTCAGCTCGTCCGGCGCGAACGGATGCGGGTCCTTGCTGCCCCTCGGCGCATCGCCGCCGGTGGGCGTCCGCGGCGGGACGACGTGGTGCGCACTCCGCGCAGACACGGGCGTCGACAAATCCCCAAACAAATCGTCCCCCTCGAGCCGGTCCTCAGGCAGCTCGGGCCAGTTGAAGCGCGGGCGGCGGAAGCTGGATAAAAAGTATCAGCGTCTGAAGGAGGAGACCGGTAAAACAAAAAAGGGGACAGCACTAACCACTCATACCCCCACACCGCATCCTCAAACTCCTCCTCACTAACAACCCGCCGCCCCTCCCCATCGACAAACTCCCCCACAAACTCCGCCAGCGCAGGCTTGCACCCCAGCACGGTCTGCACGTGCTTTGTCGCGTGCATCTCCAGCTCGCGCGGTGGAACCGGGATGAACGTCGCGGGCCACAGGATCAGCCCCGGGTGCTGCACGCGCGCGGAGGAGAACCGCGGGGGCGCGCCGGGCTCGGGGAACGAGGCAGAGTACGCGCCCGAGGAGGCGGAGGATGACGTTGAGGCGGTCGAGATGGCCGAGGCGGTGGAGCGCGCAGAGGCGGTCGAGGCGGTGGACGTGCCCCGCGTGTGCGTCTGCGCTGCTTGACTGCTGCCGCTATCCCGGCTATGCAGACTCGCAGTGGGCGTAGGCGGAAGGGACAACGACGGAGTTGGTTTGGTCGCGAACCCCAGCTGCTTGACCGGCTTCGTGCTCGTGATCGTGCGCGAACTGCTCGCAGCCGTGATCGTGCGGTCGCTGGCCAGCGTCGGGATGCCGCTGCTGCTGTGCTCCCGCGACAAGACCGGCACCGGCGGCGCGTCCCACTCGCTCGGCGGAACCCACGTCGACGCACCTCGCCCCTTCTCCACAGGCGACACATCCAACTCCTCCTCATCCCCATCATCCCAAAAGTCCACGCTGTCGCTCCTTTTGTGCTCCACCGCCCCGCTCCTCAGTCCCACCACCGGCTCCTCCTCCTCCTCCTCGTCAAAGTCGTCCTCACTCCCCTCCGGACTCTCCATCACCGCGCTCGGCAGCACCCTCTTCGCCGGCGACGTCGCCCCCGCCGCCCCTCCTCCCGGCGCAATCCCCAACCTCTCCGCCGCCTTCGCGCTAATCCCCTTCGGCAGCGCCGCAGGCGCCCACACCGGCGCCGGCGCCCTCCCCGCCTTCCCATGGCCCCCCACACTCCCGACACCCCCACTCGTACTCGCACCCGGCGTCGACGCAGGCGACTCGTCCCACTCCACACTCGTCATCCACGCCCGCACGCCCTCCCTTCCCTGCGGCACCCACCCCGCGCCCGCCCCCGTGTCCCTCGCGCTCCCCCCCGCCGTCAGCCCGCCCCTCACCACCACCCCCTCCCTTCCCTCCACCCCCACCGGCGCCAGCTTCAAATGCATGCTCGCCGGCCTTTCCACCCGGCCCCTCTCCACGCCCATCAGCCGCTCCGCCTTGCTGTTCACCTTGACATTGTTGGCAATGGCACGGGGGGGCTCGCCAAACACGCGCTGCAGCACGCCCATCATGCCCGCGACGCCGCCCGGGCCCGCGCCGCGCATGGGCGGCGGCAGCCCGTAGCGCGTGGCGCACATGCGCGCAAAGAGGCGCTCCATGTCGAGCGCGGCGGCGCGTGCGGTCGTCCAGGGACCCGCGGACGTCTCGGGCGCGGGCGCGCGCTGTTGGTGTTGGTGTGGTTGTGGTTGAGAGTACGACGCTGGCGGCGCAGAGGCGTCGGGTGATTTTGGCGGAGCGAGCAACATGCGGATGTCCTCCGGCAGCGCATCCGCAGACGGCGTCGGCGGCGCGCTCGACGTCGCCGTCGACACAGACGATGCAGTCGAGGGCGCGGAATCCGTCGAGTCGGAAGACACCGAGGAGTCCGTCGACGCCGAATACACATGCCCATGCCCATGCGACGGAGACCCGCGCGGCGGCACAGGCGTCACCGGCGTCTCCCCCTCCGTCCCCACATCACGGTCAACGACGCCCAACGCCTCCCCCACCGGCGGAATCTCAATGACTAGATGCTCCACCCCGCTAAACCCCCGTGCGTGCCCCATCCGAAACACCTCGGAGTCAAACGCCAAGTCGAGCTGCGGCGCGCCCGAGGGCGCGCGCACCACCGCCACGGGCCCGTCGACGCACGGCTGTGCGAGACACGGCTTCTTGGTGAGCTCGACGGAGCCGCGCTCGGAGGGCGCGGAATCAGAGCCGACGAGGGTGGACGCGGCGTCGAAGGAGGACTCGGCGTCGAAGGAGAAGGAGCCGGAGGAGCGCTCGGAGGCGCAGTCGGACGCCGATGCCGACGCGGGGCGGAGGAGGTCGTCCGAGCCCGGCGCGCTCTCGCTCGAGCGCGACTCGGTCTCGTCGAGATCTGATGAGGAATCGGACGCGTCGTCGAAGAACCCGGAGGTGTCGGGCGTGGGCGGGGGCGCGCGGGGGGTGCTGGGTGAGAGGAGGGGTTGGGAGGAGGATGGGGGTTGGGGCAGGGCGAGCGCGGTGGGTGTGTGCGCGAGGGGCTCCGCCTCCACGTCCATCTCGAGCTCGCCGTCGGACGCGAACTCCAACGCCTCCTCCACGGGCGGGTCGCCATACGCAAACAGCGTCTGGTCGTCGACCAACTCGAGCCGCCCGCCGGGCGCGAGGACGCGCCGCACCTCCTTCAGCACAAACTCCATCCGCGCCCGGGGGATTGCGAGCGCGAGATTCGCCATGCGCACGAGCTCGAACTGGCGGTCGGGGAAGGGGAGAGCGTACTTGAGAAAGTCGCTCCGCACGAGCCGGACGTTGCTGATCGCCGGGGGGAAGGGGAACGCGGTGGAAGAGGTGGTGGGGGAGTTGGAGGAGGCGGAGGAGGCGGCGAGGGCGGGGAGGGCGACGTCGACGAGGTCGAGGCCGATGAACTGGGTGGCGCGCCATGTGCGGGCAGCGTCGAGGAGCCAGACGCCGGACCCACAGCCGAGGTCGAGGACGGAGGCAGGGGGATGGGCGCCGTAGTCGTGAAAGGTGGGTGAGCCGGCGGGGGCGAGGCGGCGGAGGAGGTAGTGCGTGTAGCGCTCACTGCGCGTAGTTAGTAATTCAACTACACTCGGTGGGATGAAAGACACACTTTTCGAGCACGACGGGATCGTAGGCCTGCATGTAAGGCACGTCGGGGTAGGGGTGGAGCTTCATCTTGTGGCGGGTGCGCCAAGCGTTCTTCTTTACGAAGCGGTCGGGGGCGTGGACGTCCTCGTCTGCGTCGCTCTCGTATGCCTCTTCGGGCTCGATGGGACTGGCGGGGGTCTCTTCTATTGGCGGGACAGAGTGGTGACCAAGACTGCTACCACCGCCGGAGGACGCGGAGGTGGTGCGCGAGATGGCGGTGTCGTCGGCATGGGACTGGGACGAGGACTGTCTGAGCGAGACGAGGGAGACTTTTTTGCGGAGTCCAAAGGCGAAGCGACTGGCGGTGGAGGGCGGCGGGCGGTCGTCTGGGGACGGCGCGCGGGGATTCTTATTATTATCTTTATCTTTTTCCTTGTCTTTGTCTTTCTTGAAGCCAAAAGTCATTCCTGCGGACACTGAGCGAGATATGATAGAAGGCGGGCGCAAGGATGGGCCGTTTGGTGGGGGGTGTAGTCTGGATAGTCTGTAGTGGGGATGGGGGTCTGGCGTTGTTGGGCGCAGGGACTGGGCCTGTTGGGGGTGCAGGTGGACATCCATGGCGGCCATTTGTACGAGGGCTGGGCCACCTCGAGTAGTTTGGACAATGGTGGTTGCAGAGAAAGAGCTTTGAATCAACCGCTTTGCCCCTAACGGCATAAATCACAAAGACTACTATATTAGGAATCCCTTTCTCCATCCACTCAATCCTCGTCTTTGCGCGGCGGAGGCCCACACGGCTGCAGCATTCGCTGCAAAGCCCATTAATTAGCCTCGTAGTGCTTTTGTTGCGAATATTATTCACCTCGGTCATCTCAAACTTGATCCTCCCAATCGACTCGCCGTCCGCAATGGCCAGGTACGAGCTCAGCGTCGGGTGCCCCACGATCGACGCAAGCGTGTCCCGGTGCTGATGCGTCACCCAGTCGCTGCCCATCCCTCCATCAGACAACCACAACATCTTCGACAACCAACCAATTCTTAACCGACAACTCACTGTTTCGAGAGGTCCGCGTGTCCTTTCGTCTGCGTTAGCACTGCACCAAGTGAGAAGGAAGATGCGGACGCACCTGTGCCAGTGTACCTGGCATGCACTATTCCAGGCAAAGACAAGTTGAATTAACCCGTACCCGATTCGCGCGTAGAAGCAACGGGACTCACGGTGCTCTAGCTGTGTGTTCGCAGTGTACCGCAGCTCGGAAGACTGCCCCAACTTGTCAGCGACGTACTACACACAGTGAGTGAGACGCACCATGACTTGAACGTGAACGAGTTAAACAAGTTGAGGAAAAGCCGATTACGGCATCATCGGTAACACAATCCATCCGCACACGGTCATATTGCACATAGCCTCTCTCCTCTCGTCTTCCTGTGCTCCCCCGCCTCGATTCAATGTCCGCAGACGAACCAAATTTCATTCTACCATCCTCGGAGACACGTATTCCCGACCGCAACCTATAGCTACAAACTCCCGCCGTACTATCCTAGTCCATACATATAGACTCCCACTCCTCCGCAGCCCCTGGTCCCTCAATAGCGCCTGTCTGACTCCGTATTAGCTCCGCGGGACCTAACCTAACGGTGCGTTTACCCTCGGCTCGACCGTCTCCCGAACTACTATACGGTGGTAATCCCACTAAAAAAACCGCGGTTCACTAATTTTCAAGTACATACACATCTCTTCGGGACGGGATCCCTACACACGTTGTTCTCGGCCGCGATCAACGTTCAAGGTTACCGGAGAATTCGGGGCCAGTTATCCTATTCTTATCCACTGGAGGCGAATCGATCCAACATAAAACCCCAGAACACAACAGCAACAGACGTATCGTATCCTTGCTTATGTACTTATTCCTGGACTGGAGGCAGCGCAAACCCCAAATCCAAAAAATGCCCTCGAGGATCTCAGGCTCAGTGGGAATTTCTATCTTTCGTACACACCGGTACCCGCGTCCATGGCCATTTGTGTGAAAACCAAATTTAAAAAGCCGGCGGTCAAGGGCGACGAGCAACTGGCATCCTCCTGCGAACCAACGTCACGGTCGCAAGCGCCTTATCTTATCTTTAACGTGGGTCGTCTGCCGCGCGTCCTCAGCCGAAGACGCGCCAAAGTCGTCGCGCCCGAGCGGACGCGATTACTCGTGTTCGCAAGCTGGTTTGTTTTTCGACGGCATATGCGAGCTACAGGTGCGGGTCGGTTGTCCGAGTGGGAGTGCGAACCGCACGCGTGTCCCGCGCGAGAAGAGATCCACGGGCTACGGGCGCGCGAGACGAGACGGCCTAGACCCCCACGCAGACCCAGACCCACGCAAATCCCGCACGCCGGCCGGCAGTTTTCTTCTTCTTTTCTTTCTTCCGACTTGGTGCAAACGCAACCCAAAAGTGCCACTGCCCGCCTCGCGAAAAAACTACCTGGCCCTCACTACCTGCTCGCCTCCACCTCCTCCACCTCCAACTCCACCTCCACCTCCGACGCGAGCTATCACCTTGACTTGTTTTTGTTTTTATCCGCTTGACTTTGTTGTCAGCGCGAGACGCAACACGCAACACCCACCCCGACCCACCCCGACCCACCCCGACCCACGCGATCCCGCTCCCCCCTCCCTCGGCCCGAGCCCGAGCCCGAAACCGACCCACCTCATTCCCGAACGAAGCACTACCCTCCTGCCTTTCTTTCGTATCTGATGAGTCATTCAGGTTGACGCAGTTTGTGTCGCGCTTACTGGATACTTATCCGCGCCGCCCCGGACGTTTTCAGCTACTGTATCCCAGTATGTAGGCTGGGTGGGTGGGGGTCTGAAATAAATGATTCAAGCCTCAAGGCAAGGTGTAGCACTTGAGTGTCAATGAGTGGGCGTTCGGTCCGCGAAATGGGTCTATTTTCTGCGACTATAAACATACAGGCTACAGAGGACTACTGTACTCAATTCCGATGCCACATTAATATTCCGAGGTCTAAGTAGCCGCTCTAATTTGCAAGTACTGCATGCAGGTCGCACCTTGACCTCATGTATTTATCCGCCGCCGATAAACAGAAAAAGAGAAGTAGCCTGCAGCTGAGCGAGCCTCGAACAGTTGAAAGTTAAAACTGCTGCTGCTTTCATCGCGCAAGCAAGATTGAATATGAATCCGACTCCCAGCCTCTCACCACGATTTCATTCTCCGACGCACCCCCACCGCCACCGCCCCGCATGCCCCCATCCCATCTCGTCTGATCGGCGTATGCATCCTTCCTCGACTCGGACCCTTTCCTCACTCTTCTGTTTTTCGAATCTACCCCACTCTGAACCGGACTCGGAGTCCGTATCGGGAAGGTTAGTTGCCTTATTTGGATTTGGATTTTGGAATTGATTGGATGAAAGCAAGCCAACGAAAGGCGAGACGACGTCGATCAGGGGTACCGGCAACTCAGTACGTGCGGTTGGGCTTGGTCCCACAAAGGCAAAAAGCAATGAAGGTTACAACAGGGGTAAGGGAGACAAAGAGAGACCACACAGGGAGGACAAAGCGCACAAAAGAGGTGGGCCAAAGCGAAGGGAGGACAAAGCGCACAAAAGATTTAAGAAGTGGGCCAAAGCGAAGCCAACCCAAAGCCTGTTGAATTCCCGATAGAGGCTTTTTAGTGTAACTATAGGACTGCGATCTCGGCGGAGGGCGGTGTTGAGAGCAAGGGAGGGACGGGCGAGTGAGGCGCGGAGAGAGAGGCGAGGGAAAAGGCAAGGCAACGACCACCGGACGGGGACGGGACGACGGTTGTCGGGGGAGGCGGACTGGTGTGTCTTCCAAGTCTTATGGTGAAAGCCAAGTTCCTTTTCGGCGCAATTGATGGGCGCGTAATCCAAGTCGATGTTCCAGTCATTCTTAGACACTGTTGCAGTCGTACATTGAACTCGTCACCGAAAAACGCAAAGCTGACAACTTGAACGGGATAAGAGTTTGGGATCAAGAGCGTTTGATGACATCCGGAGTTTGCCGGCAAATGTTGAACCAAACCACCTCGATTTTCTGTCCCTTTTATCCTCTTTCGCTGTCCGCAGCCGCTCAGGACTCAAAACCGGCGACAGTGGCGTGGGTTCTTCCACGCGATGGCGTGCAACGGGCTGAGGCTGCTCTGCTCTCTCAACAATACTTCTGTTTCACGGTGTGCCGTGTTTCGTAGCTTCATGCAATACTGTACAATATACTATGCGATACAACTATTGCTGATTTAGGTCCGTTGCCTTACTTCCCGCCCATCAACTTATTAAGCCCGAGCCCTTTGTAAATCTTGTCCAAACCGGTCGCAGCGAGAATGCCCTTGAAGAGGCTGTCGAGACCCAGGCCGCTGAGCAATTTGCCAACGAGGTTCAGGACTCCGGTGAGCAGAAGAGCAACACCGCCGACAATTTGGGTCAAGGGTTCTGCCAGCGAACAGGTAAGACAAAAGCGATTTGGTCAAGAGTAGGAACACGCACGACCCAGGGCGTCGAGGAGAGGACCGAGATCCTTCTTCGCTTTGGGGAACGAATCAAGCTTGTCCCGCGCCCAGTCGATGGTGCCGCCGACTTCTTGGACCATCTACAGAGAATTGCAGCTTTAGCGACACCCTTTATCAAGAAAACAGGTATCAGACGTACAACTTTCAAGGCTTCCGCGAGACGTTGCTCCTCCGGCGTAGCCTTATGGTCTTGCTGAGCACGAGTGGCCTTGTTACTCAGACGGTTATCGGGATCGGCTCCACGAATGGCACCGTTCGTCTCGTTCAAGATCTTCTCTGCCTGTTCGAGCAAAGGTTTGACGTTCTTGACGAGCTCGGCCTCATCGCGATCCTCCTCCTTGCGCGCATCCATGTTCTCGATGTGCTTGAGAGGAAAAACCAAATTAGTTGTGTCAAAGGACGAATGGTTGGCGACGCACCTTCCGAATCATCTTGCAGATTGGGAGGGTCTTGGTGTTGGCCTCCTCGATGATAGTGGAGAGACGCTCCGCGAGCTTACGGTCGGTCTCCTTCTCCTGCTCGTTGCGGTCGTCGGTTCCGTCATTGGAGGCGCTATCGTGGGGTTGTACGTCTGACATGTTTCGTGGGTGGATGGATGTTAAAGTGAGTCTCTTATGTTGCGAGCGGGTCTCATTTATAGTGCGCAGAAAGAAACATGACGCGTTGTGGGACCCAATTTGCAGGTTGGGCGTCAGATGTGATGGAGCACCGTCGTAATGGGGCCGCGTCCAATTATTCCCTGTTGGTCTTTAGCAGTGGATCATCATGTGGATCGTCCAAGAGAGTCTTAAAGAGACGAGTGTCGGCGACTCGGATGGGTGCCAGAGTGCATAGGACTGTGTATTATGATCCCGCATCGACCAGCGAGTTCTGCGAGGTTGCAGAGTGAATATTGGCATCACGCGAGATGCGTTCATGAGGAGCTGTGCTTTTTTTGAAATGACGGTCTTGTCGTAAGCGCGGGCCGGCCCCGCCCGGTTGGTCTGTTTCAACCAGTTTCTCTGCAACGCGCGTTGGCCTTTGAAGCAAGTAAACTAGACCATTTACTCGATGTTATACCTCTAATTCCTGCCTACAGTAAAGATATCGATGAGTCTCGAGGTTCTATCGGAACGCGAAAGCTCTGCGACGCAGTCCAGCGTGAACTTGAATCGTTCCTTGGATTTTTCCCACTTGATAACGAGCAACAATCTTCCCCTCGACTCGGACATCCCATTTATCCGCGCAATCGTTCGGGATGGCGAGACTCAAGTAGACGCCTTGAACGAGCAGATCCACGATCTGGTCCAAAGGCGCGACAGGGCGGCTGAACATGTCCGCCAACACCGCGCTATTTTATCTCCAGTTCGACGCTTGCCACCCGAGCTCCTTTGCGAGATATTTGAGTTATCCTCCAACGACAAAGGGCCTTCGTGGCATGTTGGTCATATCTGTCGATCCTGGAGACACACAGCCCTCTCATACCCTCCCCTTTGGTCCTCCATTGCTATTTCCTCGACATTATCCCTCGAAACTATGACCAGCATTCAAACTCAGCTTCTTCGGTCGGCGAATGTGCCATTGGATATTTATTGGGGGAGCGACCGCATCGATCATGATACCCATTCTTCTTGGTCTGATGTGGTACTCCCTTATTCCCGTCGCTGGCGTACATTGCACATCCACAATCACCGGTCGCGTGTCGGAGGACTTGACTGGCTGCGACCGGTCAAAGGTCGTTTGGATCAACTGAAGGAGTTGACAATAACGAGTTGCAACGGGACAGACATGCCGGATGTCTTCACCACTGCCCCTAACTTGCGTCGCGTCTTTCTTACCGACGCTAAGTTCTCATACACCTCACAACCCATTTCAATTACTTGGGGGCAGATAACCCATTATCGAGGAGTGTATGCTCTGGAGCGTCAAATGGAGATTCTCAATGCTGCTCAGAATCTGCTGTTTTGCGACATTAGCTTTTTTTACAATACTCCACTCGATCCCACTACACCCATAATACTTCCCCGCCTCCGCGGTCTCTCTTTGCAAATGGCTTTCTTTCTTTCCAAACTCACTACCCCGGTACTTGAGACCCTCGTTCTCCATAATGCGAAGGAGGTGTACCTATCTGTACTGCCGTCCTTCATCCAACGATCCTCCTGCACTCTGAACAAACTCGTCTTGAAGCGATACACGAACGACCCTGGATTGATTGCCATTCTCCGAGATCTCCCCGCTCTTGTATACCTCCTGCTCGAGCCCATTCCCAATGAGCTTTTTAAAGCCATGTCTCTCACCGGGGCTTCATCCGACCTCTGTCCCAAGCTTACCACGATTATATGCGGATACTGGGGAATTCACTCCCTGCCACAAAAGGACTTCTTCACTATGGCGCGGTCCCGCTTTCAATCAAGTCCTAGCGGCGCGTCGCGTTTGGGTTCTCTCCGTCTTTACGATAGTTCTGACACGCGCGTTCGGCCTCCTCCTCCCGCCGACTTGATGGCTCAGATTGCCATGTTGTGCGCTGACGGGTTTGACACGGCGTTTTTGGATTATCGAGATGCTGCCAGTTTCTGGGGGCCAGTTGCGTAACTACGTTTTTGATGTGGTGTCCACACCGCCTAAAAACACGGCAGCAGACACCAGTCGCTGTCCCGAGCCGCAGGGCCTGCATGGAGTTTCAGGTTGGGTGTTGGAGCGCGAGGGTTTTGTGGTGGATTTTCGTCGTTTGAGACGACTATGGGTTTTGGTACCAGCCGAGTTCTATCTACACTGTCCCTTGAGCAATCGAGACTCGGTAATATCAGTGAATAAAGAAATCCGATTGATTCAGAGAGCAGAGGGGTATATAAAATAGTAGAGAGAAGGACCCGGGGTATATGGGTAGAAGCATGTGGGTAGGTAGGAAGGGTATACGAGTAGATATGTAAAGGACGGACCCGGGTATATGGTATATGGGTAGGAAGAGGATGTAAAGAAGGGTCACATTCAAGCAAAGAAAATATTGAGACAAGGGTCAAGCAGTCAAGCAAGTCGCCCCGCACGCACGCGGCCGCGAGAAATGTTCGGAACGGGCATCCACCCCCTGGTTGCAGCAAAGGCGCCTCTTTCGAGGGCAGCCCAATCTCTAAAGAGGAAGCGATGGTCAGATTTCGGAGTATTGATTGGGCGAAAGAGAAGGGACGTACATATCACCCCATATCGGGTGCGTCTTCATCTCCATGAGATCCATGCGTTCATACGGGTCGATGTTCAAAGCCTGGAAAGTGTGATTAGATTGTAGGGAGAAAGATCAATGCAGGAAACGCACCCGATAGAAAAAGTGGCGCTCTTCGTATGTGAGCGGCACATGGACAAATCGCGACCGGGTGTGGTCGAGGTCGAGGGCAAGGGGGCTGAGGTAGCTTCCGGTGAGGTCGCTGATGGCATAGGGTAACAACCCGGTCAACATTTCCATAAAACATATCCCGAACGACCAGTAGTCCACTCCGTAGCTGTACTTTTCACCACTCCGGGCCTCGGGCGCACCATAGAATTCAGTCCCTCGTGGCGTGTCGTCCGCGTGCGGGTTTCCGTGGGGTAAGAGCGGGGGGAACAAGTCGCCGCCCTTGGCTTTCGCCCCGTTCCAGGCGGGGCCGCCGTCTACGTCCATGTCGAAAAGTCGGGCGAGGCCAAAGTCGCTGAGAATCAGGTTGCCGCGCACATCGAAGAGCATGTTGTCGGGCTTGATATCGCGGTGGATAATTCCGAGTTTGTGCAAGCCGTGGATTGCAAGCAGCTAGGGAGAGTGTCAGTTAAGAAACGAAGGCTTAGAAAACAGGAGGCCGTACAAGCTGGCCGGCGTAGAACACCGCCTGCAGACGAGACAGGCCAGTGGCGCTGCAGATTTTGTCATGCATCGTACCGCCTGGGAGGTAGTCCTAAAGTGGGTACGTGAGAAAGAGGTCGTCGACGAGAGGCAGACGGAACCCACCATGGTGAGAATATAGTCCAATTCATCCACAAAAGCGCCGTGCAGTTGCGGATATCGCGGCTTGTTCACGAGGCGTCCCATTGCCTTGATTTCGGTGCGCAACAAATATTCGCCGGTATCTCCCAGAAACCTCTTGGAGATGCGCTTGATGGCGATTGCGTTCCCGGTCGCTAAATCCACTCCTTTCGACACGAACCCGAAGCCGCCCTTGCCTAGAAATTCTTTGGTCACCACATCTTTGGGATGGACCCATGCGCGCGGCACTCCCTCGAGGATGATCTCAGCCCAGCGTGTCCAGGGTAGGGCCAGGGGTTGTAGGACAGGTACCGGCGGTTGTGCTTTCTGCAACTGGAGAACGTTGGCCTGGGTAGAGGCGGTGGTTCGATGAAGTTGATCTGCGATCCAAAGAACACATTTGGCGAGTGAGCGAGCGATCCACGGGACGACGGCAACGATGAGATAGATGGTCGCAAACCACAGACTCCAAAGTATGATTTTGCCGGTATGGACGATGATTTTGCTAATTGCGTGGAAGGACCACGGGAGGGCGCGTCGAGCATATGGCCATAGAGATTTCCATCCGGCTTGCGCCCCTATCCATGTATTCCGCCCGATAACTTTGCAGCTCAATACGAGTCCTTGAAGAATCCAACAAATCAAGGTCTGGCCCGCGGCCCGCAGGCGACAAAGATCTGCAATGGCCATATCGAGAGCTCGGCTCCACTCCTTCTTCATCCTGACTTGAGCGGTCTTGGTGTTGAAAGAGCCGTTGAGTGTCAAGATACCCAGGAAGGTGATGATGACCATTGCGAGCAGAGTGAAGCGTCCAATTGACGAATCTTCGAAGAAGTAGGCGGGTTCGGCATATGGAAGTACATGAGTCGGGGCGGGGAACCAGTCGGAGCTGGTGAAGACGGCGTTGGGGACCGGGGGAGGTGGAAGACGAGGGAAGGGCACGACGGCGGACACCACTGCGGGGGGTTCAGAGACCCTAGCCTGGGCGAACGTGTCGACAACAGCCTTGTAGAAGCGAGCTATGACTGAAGAGGGGTCGACGAAGAGGAACATGGTGGTAAGAGGCAAGCAGGAACTAGTCAAACATGTCAGCCACCAACAAGGAAAAACAGCACGATCGCCAAAACACGGTCACGCGAAGTTCGAGGTATGCATAATTCAACGCAATTTCCTCTCAATTCGACACGCTGGTGCGAAACCAAATTCTTCTACTCTCATTTTATCCTGCTAGCCATTTCCTCCCTTTCCCCGCGCCTCTTGAGCTTTGTTAGCGAGGCATGATCTAATCTTATCTATAGTGATGGGATGATCGCGTATTTTCCGAACCATGATGGGCGAGCCTCGTGTTCGTGACTTCATTTCGTCCGCATTACTGCTTGGTCTCTTGAAATCTTCGTCTGAGAATCGCGCACCATCTAAACAATGTCCATGCACATCTCGTCGCCCAGAGCGCCGCGTTCGAGCCACCACAGAGCGTCATCCACACGGACTTCTCCACGCGCATCCCCGCGCCAGGACCGCGTCCGTCCATTTGGCGGGCACGATGGACCTAAACAGCCCAACTACGAGGCCCCGCAGCAGGCTCCTCTCGTCCCAGAGAATCTCGACGATGCCCGCGACACATTCAACGTCGACCCTGGTGTCGGAATCCTCGAGGCCGGCGGCGAGACGTACCAGCCGGCAATCGCGCCTGCAGGTCGTCACAGGTTTGTGGGCGGCTTTATTGGCGGTATGCGCAAAGCGTGGCAGCGAAATCGTGGCCCAGGAGAGGGGATTGCGTTTCCAGAGCCGGCGGTGGTGCACGAGGAGGAAACACAATACGAATCAGTGCCTCGCGCAGAACCGGAGGTGCAGTATGCTGCTCCTGAACCCGAGTTCCCCTATGCTGCTCCATCGCCGAACGCGAGACATGCTCCGTCTCCGCCACAAGTGCATTACGCTACCTCCGCCCAATATGCGACTCCCGCCGTCCGATATGCCGACGCTGGGCCAGAGGTGGAGTACCCAGAACGAGAACCACACCGCCGACAAGAGTCCTCGTCGTCGACGTCAGAAACTGCCCACGCCACCACGCAAGAGCACTACGAAGGAACGACCATCGTAAATCACGAGCCGAACCAGCTTGGCAGCCCCGAGTTCGTCGAGCCGCAGCCCGGATCCGACTACGCCAAGATGGGCTCCCCGCCCCGTTCCGAGGCGTCTTTTGGCTCATACCTGACCCGGGTCCACCGCTTCTTCCAGACGGTCAACCAGCTGCCGTGGATCGCGCCCGATCGTGTCACCGTCGATTACATCCCTGGGAAAGCGCGCCAACAGGCCGCCCAGGAGCCCACTGCGCGTTCGCGTTCGCGTTCAGTGCGGCGCACCACCGTCACGTGGTACAACTCGAACGTTCCACAGGGCTCGGTCGATCTGCTGTCGGGTGCATCGACGCACACTCCGCTGGACGAGTTTGCGCAGGCGAAGCCGCTGTATGGGGAAGGCGCAGAAGCGAAGTACGCGTCCAATACACCCGCGGGGCAGCCTGCGATGGCGTTCGCTAGCCGAGGGGCTGGGATGGCGAGCATGCCACCGCCGCAACCGCAGCCTGGCCGCCCGCATCGTGTGCCGGTGCCGCAGTATGACCCAGAGGCGGGTGACCCCGAATCAGAGCGCGGTGGTGGGTATTACGAGCCACGGTATCCGAACGGGTATGTGCCGTACGAGCAGCTCGACCCTGCGCAGATGGCGCAGACGTATACTGGGTCGTCGGTCAACTCTGCGTTGCCGCCGCGCTGAGGTGGTTTTTGGACTTGCGGGTATGATCGTTATGCCCATTCACGCTATTAAAGATAACAACTTTGTATTACTAATAGCGTATTGTATTCATTCCTGGTTCCTAGATCATACGAACTTCAACGAAGGCGACAAACACAGCCGAACCCCGCCGACTAACAATATCGTCCCAGACTCGCCCAACGCGGCTGCCTTCGCGTCCCCATCAACTAATTCGTTCATCTCCACCCCCTCGTGTCCCGGAACCCAGGCAAGACGCAGCCGCCTCAGGTCCATAGTTCGCGCTTCCTCGTGAAACCGGTCAAACAGGTATCCGTACTTGGATCTCGCCCTGACGAGCTCGAATATCGCCTGTTGACAGTCGACGAGGACCGTCGCATGCGTGACGGATGGGAAGGTGTTGATTATCTTGAGGCCGAGGATGATCCCGAGCATCTCCCCTTCGACGGCGAGATGCCCCCGCGTCTTCCCGTCAGAGAGGCATCTTTGCTTTCCAAGATGCTCTCTCATGATGAGGGTCCCCGCGGGAGTGATGGCGCGCGCCGCGCCGCCGACGCCTCCCCGAAAAGCGGACCCGTCTGTGTACACGCACAGTTCCTGCTGCGCGATCCGTGCGGCGTATGATACACCCTCATCTCTGGATGCGGAGATGTGGGCTTGAATGCGAGGAGGTTGCCGGATATGCAGTTGCCTGTTAAAGACAATATTCGTCGGATGGGTGGATTTGAGTCCGAGGCGTGCAATGGCGTTCATGCTGTGGTTCTATGGGGCTTGGTCGTTGAGTTGAGTGGCGGCTCTTTCATCTTGCAGGCTAAATACTGGGAAAATCCAAAGCAGCGAGTCAAAGCAGCCTATCAAAGCAGGCCAAAGCATGCCTTCAAAGGCAGGGACGTTCCGCCCAAGCATCAACAATCACTGCGGTGGCTCGTGCATTAAAAAATGAGGTTCAAACGTGTCTTCCCGTTTGAGGATATTTTTGCGACTCAAACATCCCCCACACATGATGAAGGCGAGAAAATCTTTGATGTTCAATCTCTCTTTCGCAACCAAAAAATGCCCTCTTTGAGATAAAAACAGGGGAAGAACAAGGGGAATTCGCCTTTCGAGGACTCAAAGACTCCACCTTTTTTGGCCCCCAAAAAGGAGGCAAGCACGCTACATTTTTGTGGGAGGGTCGAGGGCGTGAACAGTAACATTTGGGGATGAATTTGGGACCCAAAAGCGAACGAAAAATTCAATGCGTTAGGGAACATTCTTAAAATATGGCCAAACTGGAAGACATGTTTGCAATCGACTTTTCGGTCCCAAAAATGCATGGGCTACCGCTGTGAATGCGGATGGGCCTTGATTTGAGTGGTCAAGGGTCAGATAGCCTTGATCCGAGCGGCCCTAAGCTCCGATCCCTGAAATTTCTGCAAATCGACAAGAAGTTTCCATTTTGGGCTGCGGGCGTTTACGTGTTTGGCTTTGTTTCTCCGCTTTGGTTGCGAAATCCTCTTTGATGGACCAAAGGCGACATAGGTGGGCGCAAATAATGAGAGCAAGTTGTTGGTCTCGCAATAGACTAATCCCATGGCCAATGGAATAAGGTTTCCACCCTCAAGGTCCGTCTGAACCTGTCTGAATCAAGGCCTGAACCTGGGCGACGACATTGCCCACATCCCACGTATACACCTCCGCTGGCAGTCCAGCCTCAATTGTCTTCATCCCGTCGTATGCCCGTGAGCTGTTCTTTGACACCAAGACGAGTACGGGGATGAGTGGGGAGGGTGGCGGGTTTTGGGGCGTTGGGCGAGACCTGGGTGTGCCCGCCGGGTACATTGAGGCATTTATTATTTATGTCTCCAATATCACGAGTGTATATATTGCACCTCTCCCCCAACGACGCCTGAATTTTCTGTTCATCAAAGCATGTCTAAAGACTGAAACTGCGCCCGTTTTGTGCTAATTGTGGGCTCCCTTCGCCACAGCATAGAACGGGCGGTAGGTTTTCTTCACTGGTGACTCCACGGGCCCTCACATGCGAATCTGTCGATGAATTTCCATTCTTGGCTAAAAGCGTTCAGTTGTTTGTCTTTATTAGGTGATTCGTTACGTCACGCGCTTTCCTTTCAACGACCACGCCGTTCCGTTTGTCCGAAAATTCAAGCCCAATGACCACATAAAGGCGACGCGCTCTCCTAACTTGCTGAAATTTGGATTGGGAGCCACCTCAAATCGCCGCTCTTCATGAACGCCGTCCTTGCTTCTAGCTTCAAATTCGGTCTGGAACATGTCGGATGGCTCTGTCAACAACCGCCGAGGTATCGAAGGAATATAATCTCATCAGGTGCCATGGCGCAGCGACACGTCGAAGTCGTCCTGCTTCCAATCTACCAAACGGTGTCCAAGCTGACATGACCTTGGATACGATCACAATGGAAGATGCTATATTGAAACTCGGAAGTGCTATGCCAATTACATTTGCGAAATGTCCAGGGAGGTGGAAAAGAATGCGGGATGTTCTATGTACAGATGCATGCAATGGTGGTAAGTAATAAAACAATAAAGTGTTTCGGATGATGATAAAATATGCATAGCTGCGTCGACCGCAACAAGACTCAAAAGAGCCTTAGCGCCCCCGGCTTGGAATAATAGCACAACACCGTGAAGAACAGCGTGACGAACGAAAGTGAAATCGAAAGGAGAGCGGCCAGAGGCACGGTAACCGCATCCAAAATCCGAAGAAGCACAGCGAAGACGCTTGGACTGTTGTCGGAAGGAAACTGCGTCGAGGCTGTGAGTTCCGCCCTCCGGGGTGTCGAGATGGCGGGTAGTCGGCGACAAGGCTCGTCATAATCCTGCGACAAACCTAAATCCCTTTCCAAGCGCCTGAACAAAACTCCAGTAGTTCGACTCCAAAGCTCCTTCGTATTACATGATTCGGGCGCCGGTACGATCAGGATGGATTGGCGGTCCCATCTCGAGAGTAATGCCATGCTGTTACTGCGGCGGCCAGGGTTCCTCCGAATCGCCTTGCATCCAAATTCGCCCAGCACCTCCGACGCGATATCCCAAATGGCGGTTGACGAAGCCGAGGACGGGGGTGATAGTCCTCTGAAACGCAAGGACTTGCGCGAGAGATAGGCTTCGAGCCAATGGTGCCGGTCCCGAAACAATCCGGAATTTGGGCGGCGCAGATGGAGGGGTTTACTCGGGGCACACGAACATGGCCCGGCGAGATGCCATTTCCAAACGTCGGGGCCATAAACGTACTCGTTGTAAAACGCGCATTGGGTACATACGAGCTCGCGAAGGAAGGTTTCGTAATGCTCCAGGCAAGTCGACGAGATTGCGATGAGGTGGTTGATTAAAAGGGGAAGCATGTGCGAGCGAATGAGGAGCAAGATTTCGGTGGGCATGGAGGAAAGAGAGCGCCGGCGTGAGATCGCCCTCAGGCGCAGCTTCCCGAACGCAATGAGGTCGAATTCGCGCAGTTCCGGTGAGACATGGGCCAGCACTGCGTGCATTAGAGTGGACCGGGTGGTGGCTAGAGACATCAAAACCTGTAGGACTGCCACATGAACATCTCGCAAGCAGAAAGCTGGGTCTGCTACCTATCGGAACGCGTCAAGGAGGAAATAAACGACTGGTACGCCAGGGAGAAAGACGGTCGCTCCTGCTTCGCAGGACATAGCTGCGTTTAATAGGTGTCCTCGGGATCGAAGATGGCCAAGTCCGGTTTAAGTTGACGTGACGCTTACCTCCGCGCAAAGCCCAGAGCGGATTTTGCCAAACGCCTTCTGGGTTCCGCATTGACTGACAGACCCGTGAAAAAACGAAGAGTAGGGTACAATCGAACGCCGCACAAACATCAGCTATTCAGGCGTTGTTGAAGTTTATCAATCCGCGCGTTTTTTCTCTTTCGCTTTCCAAGAGCCGCTGCAAGACAGCAGGATCGTCGTGCAGTCAAAAATGCGACGGGAAAGGAGGGATTGAAGATTCGTACGGAGCACGAGTGAGCGGGAAAGGGTCAAAATAGAGTAAATTCAACGGCAGGAACAGTCCAATGGAAGAGAAGGAGAACCGGAGTTTCAAACTCACGGTCGTCTTTTCTTCCTGTCATTTACGACGCGCCTGCGACACCGTGCCTGGGTTTCTGCCAGGTACCAATTGTGTCATTTCTCTGCCCAGGCGTAATCAAGAAAGATACAAAAATTACAAGTGCGTTACAATAACCAACGCTGAACTCGCGCCATTCCTGAATCAAACTCCGCCACCAAGTCCAGCCTACTCACGGATGCACAAGCTGATCCTACCATTACGCCAAACGCATCTGACCGCTGCGTTCTAGCGCCCAGTTGGTACGAACGTATACTGGGATTTTTAGCCGCCCACTCCAGAATCCTGGTTAGCAGTCAGCGTCGGCTCCCCATCCGAATAAAATCAAGCTTACTTCTGGCGTATCTTGTTCTTTCGAATGGTAAAATGCGAAGCGATAACATCCTGCGTAACGATTTTCCTTGACGATGCGTGAAAACCATTCAGAAATATGGCCTACCTTCCAAATGCCTTTCTTCTGCGTGTCGTCCAGCCAGTCGGTTATGCCCCATCTACACGTTTCCTTGGCGATATTGTTGTTGTAGTCGATGCTGACCTTCGATTCGGGGTTCGCCTTCCCGTGGCCAGGCCTGTCTAGCTTAAATCAACTTGAAAGCGCTTCAAACGCGCCAAACGCACTCGTTGTAATATGGAGTATCAATCAAAATCATGGACTGGATGCTGACAAGCACCTGGAGGAGAGTCGAGGAAGAAGACCACTGGGAAAAAATGAAAAAATAAACAAAGATGTTCTGAGGAAAAACGCGCCTGCTCTTCAGGCCGGCCAGGCCATGTACCGAGTAAAGAAAGGCACACCTAGAATCGATAAATAAACTAATACTTTCGGGAGAAACGCAAGACCCATCCATACCTTACCGTTATCATACCTGCGTGAGATTTTAGCAAATATCGCGAGGCAATGGTCAAGGGCGAGCATACAAATTAGGGTTGAATCGAACCCTCCCGCCGCCGGTAGTGCGCAAATGCATCGACGGTGGGAGTGCGGGATACGTGAGCGGCATAAAACAGTCGAATTCGAACAGGCCGCCGCTGTAAGGCGTCCCTTCCGGCCCTGCAATCATAACTTTACTGCGGAGGAGATCAGGGCGGCGCAAAGGAAGAGGAAAGAGCGCGCACATTGCATCGTTTCGGACTTCATCGACACGGACCCATATGCCAGGGGGAAGGCTTGTCGCCATCGTCGCAAGCTCTTTGACGAGATGCAACCGGTTCTTCGGAGTGCGGGTGGCGAATTCGGATGCTTTCAATTCATTTTTGTAGTAGTATTTTGAGTAATCTATCTCGATATGCTTGAATGAGAGGGATTCGCAGGCTTGAGAGTACGCCTTCTCCATGTCAATCACTGGGTCACGGTTCTTGCCTTTGCCTTTGCCCTTGGAGGGGGGAGACAGTGAAACTAGGGCAATCTGGTCTCCAGATCCACGGCCGAGGATGGACATAGCGCGCTCCATGTCGTCGCGCGCAGCCATTATGTCACCACATAACGATGTAGCTTGAATGGTCTCGTCCATATCTCCGTCTTCGTCCCCGTCCTTCATCATGTGCATCGCTCCGGCGAGGAAGGCTTCGGATTGTTTAGTGAGTTTTTTGAAGTGGTCATACAACGGAGGAGCCCGTTCAATACGCCCCTGTTTGTCCTGTTCCCAAGAAATTTCTCCGTCTTCCCACATCCAATCCTCGAGCCCAGAACTATTGTCCATGCAGAAACGCTGCGCGATCAGCAACTCCACCGTGAGCTCGCAGTCCGCCATTCTTCGAAGGAGGCCAATCATCGCGTAGTAAATTTCGCTCCGCGCAAGCCAGTCTGTCACTGAGTCGTTTCGAAGGAGGCTACCAAGTAACTCCGGCAGCTGCGAAAGTGCGAGCAAATGACCGATGGAGGGGTGCGGCAGCATATCGTACACCTGGGCCGAATCATCGTACGGAGCTGGGAGAATCGAGGTGAGCGTGGTCAATGCTCGGACGACGATCTCATCCCAGTGCGTCGCCAGTTCAGCCACTTTGGAAGAGGAGGCAGCGGCGTTACCGCCTCGGCCGCCTCTACTACCTCGACCCCTACCGCGGCCGCGGCCTCGAGTGCTGTAGCCACGGCTATCGGTCCCGTATCCCGTCCCGCCAGGACCGACGGACGAGCTATGGGATTGATACTGCTGAGACAGCGCGAGTGCTCGAGAGTCAGAGGTAGCACGTTCACCGAGGAACTGACGATCGAAACCTCCTAGACATTCAAATATGGCGATAGCGCGGACTCCGGAGCAGCAGGAGGCGACGGTGCACTTTGCATTCTTTGCTAAGCCTTTGCAAGATATAGGGCATGATTTGGGAGAGAAACAGCCTCGGCAGTGGTTCGTGCTACACGAAGCGCAAGGAGCGTGGAGAAGCATGGCTAGCGAGGGAGGCAACGCGCCACGTTGAATCGCAGCTGAAAATACGACCTATTTGAGCGATTAATTTTTTTCGGAGTAGTGAGCAGAAAGAAGAATGTCTACGCACAAAGCCACGAGGAGACTTGACGGGTTTTCCACACTTGGTACAGTTTCTCTCGACGGTGAAAAAGTCCCGGAACTCGGCCAATCTTTCGTCAGGTGGAACATCGTCTGCAGGATTCCGAGATGGACCAGCTATGGCGTTACTCGCATTAGTTTTAGCGAGAGGTTCCCATTCAACAGGTTCGGGCGTTTTGTCTCCAGTCTCGTTGCCACTCGTCTCGGCCGCCCATTCAGCTGCAAGGCGTCTGGCCATTGTCGCGTCGTCCTCAACATCGCTGAACTCGACATGGCTGGATGAAGGTCCCGATTCATTCTGCAGTTTCTTTGCCAGATTCTCGCTCTCCTCACTCTCCTTGATGCGCGAAAGGATTGATTCAAGGTCCTCCTCGTCTTCATCGTCGATTGAGATAATATCTGACGCCTTGGACTCGACACGAGCGCGTTTACGGGGTCTCGTTGGGGAGACTTTCGAAGGCGAGCGGCGTTTGGTACCAGACATACAGTAGTCGAATTGAAGAAAGGCTCAAGCGCTCCGCTCGGATGTGGCCCGGCCCGACCGGAAAATTCTTTCAACTTGCTCCCTGACTTGCTCCAGACAAAAGTCCTAGTCTCTCATGCTTGAGGATATTCAAGTTCGTCCATCTCAGACCTAGATGTCGTGCTCTCGATGTGGCAGCGACTCGTTCGCGGACGAAGACTTCAATTATGCTGCTCCTGGAACACACCACAGTGTCACCACTACACGCTCCTGTCTGCTCCTGTACTCGACGACGCGCCGCTTGAATCTGAGCTACTCTTTCTTGCGTCGGCAGTCTCTAAAATCGATGCGAAATTGGTGTGCGATGGACGTGTGCATTGTCGATGAAATAGATAGAGCGAATGCCTCGGCGCCTGGAACAACTCAGGATAAAACGCGTCTCGCTTTTGCGCTACCGTGCGCGGAATCAACGAATCCTCTCCATTGAGAGGGCTGCCTCCGGAACTTCTCAGCGAAATCTTTCGTGGACGCTGCCCTCAGACCCAAAGAACAATCCAATCCAAATATCACAAAGCCCTTGGGTATAAAAACGAGTACTGGAGAACAGTCTGCATCTCAGCACCTTCGCCATAGTCGCTTGTCGCCACCAGTTATCACGACTCCTCCTTATCTTATTCATTGCCTCTGGTCGAGGCCCACATCGCGCGCGCCAACAAATTAAAGATATTGATTTTTGTTGGATGCCAGACATCTGACTCACGACCCCAACTCGAGATTTTCCAGTATCTGGCATTGAACGCTCGTCACGCTGAGAGAAACTCAGCGTAAAGCTGACTCCCGCTCTGTCTCCCGCCGTCCTCGCTGGCGTCCGAGACAGCTTGCCAGTTCTACACGGATTGCGTGGGATAATCGGGATAGCCAAAAGGATCTGGAATCCCTCGAATGCTTTCAGACAGCGCCCTCCCTAGCTGATGCCACCGTGGACAGCAACTACCGTTTCATCCCGGTCATCTTTCCCACGCACCAGCTCACTCACTATCAACTTTTCCACCTCGTGGAAAGTGCGCTGTGGAATGTTGAACTAGACTTCAAGTCTTGTCGAGATCCACATCAATCTAAGTCCCAGTCGCGACCCATGGCCGGATTTCCCCAGGATCATCGACCTGTTGTTCCTCTGCCGTTTATTTGTATCCCATCCGGAGATTTTGAACTCCCTCAAATTCCCTCTTTTGGAGGAGATTACCATGAGCTAAAGCAGAAGATGGCGCTAATGTTTTGAAACATCTCGACTCCTCGGTCGCTCGCTCTTCGTGCTCTTTCTGAAGGCTCTGCTTCGAGGGGTGCCTGAACGCAGATACAACCGTCAAGATTCTGCAGAAGTTCCCTTGCGTTGCTGAACCTGCATTCACAATTGCGGAGTCCACCTCTGGCCCAGACATGCTCATTTTAGTCGGGGATTTCGCCGCATCCCAGTAATATTGTGGCTCCCCAGCTGCGCTTGATGTTCTTCGGATACCTTGGCACCGAAGTTTACATCGATCACGAGGCGTGTTTGCAGATGGTACGTACAGTCACGCTGGACCGCGGATGATTGTGCGCTCAATAGTAGGGGTTTGCTCACAGAGTACCCTGATACCATTGATCTCGAGACCGTCGCCGAGCTTCGCGAGGAGGGTCTGGATATCGTTATCATAGAGGGGGCGGACAATGTCCATTTTATGTGTGGTTGGATCCTCGAGGCGCATTGGGAGTATCCGAATTTTGGTATGTGTATTTTTTCTTTCCCAGTGCCAGCGTCTTCGATTATAAACCTTCAAATAAAGTGCCGATCTAGGCTTCTTTTGCCAAACTGGTTACTTTCAACTCTACTTGCAGTACATTTCCTCCACCGTATCTTCACTTCAGCTCCTCGACTTGAAATTTTCCACGTTTCTGGCGTTGGACTCTAGCGTGCTGCGTCTATTTCCGTCTTTTTCTGTCGTCAGCGAAGGCGGCGAGACTCGGGCACTGGTTATTTGCGTCCCTATGTAATTGGCAACACAAAAGTTCTATACTTGAAATCTGCTTGAAATGCTGCTGACTTGCCAGTGTATCGGGTGTTGTCGCGTCGGCGATGTTCGGAACCGGTTATTTCGGCCCGGTGCACGGAACCTGCTTAAATCTCTTCCTGAACCGTGTGTTTACAACTCTTTCCCGACGTCCACCGTGGCCTAGAATGTTGTGTCGAAGTAGCCTCAAGCTTACCGCTGCTCGTGCTACGCGCGCCATGTCCTCCTCCGCCTTACCGCTTCAACCACCGTCTCTGGACGAGGAAACGCGCCAATTTGAGGAGCGTACCGCTGAGATGGCTCAGTTCTTCGCGCGACCGCGATTTAGCCAGACAAAGCGACCATACTCCCCAGCAGATGTCGCGTCGAAGCAGGGTTCATTGCCCGTTTTGCCGCTACCTTCGACGTTACTGGCGGACAAGCTGTTTGCGCTACTTACCAAGGCCGCGGACGCAGGGAAACCGGTGCACACGATGGGTGCCATTGACCCTGTTCAAATGACGCAAATGGCGGCGCACCAAGAAGTAGTTTACATCTCCGGGTGGGCGGCGTCGAGCGTTCTGACGACTGGCAACAATGATGTCGGCCCGGACCTTGGGTGAGTTTGTGCGATGGACATTCCATCGTGAACGCGACTGAAGCCTCGCAGCGACTATCCATACACAACCGTTCCCAACCAGGTTCATCGGATATTCCGCGCGCAGCAATTGCACGACAAGAAACATTACGATGAGCGAATGACGGCTTCTCCAGAAGAGCGGGCGAAGATGAAATATATCGACTACCTGCGACCTATTGTAGCTGACGCTGATACCGGGTAATCCTTGTCTGCAAACCCTTCACCACCTTTGCTTATTTCTGTTAGCCACGGTGGACTTTCCGCCGTCCTGAAGCTCGTCAAGCTCTTTGCCGAGTCTGTGAATACCCCTCTCGCACTGATGATACTTGTGAAACTAACAGTTTCGTGTAGGGAGCCTCTGGAATCCATCTCGAGGACCAACTTCACGGCGGCAAAAAGTGCGGTCACTTGGGCGGCAAGGTTATCGTTCCCACTTCAACCCATGTATCTCGTCTTATCACTGCACGATTCCAACTGGACCTCCTGAAATCCACCATGCTCCTCATCGCCCGCACAGATTCCGAGTCTGCGAAACTTCTTTCTTCGTCTATCGATGCCGATGATCATGAGTTCATCATGGGAACGACGTCGAAGGTAAGTAAAGGGCTCGCACAGGTATTGTCGGACGCAGAGGCAAGAGGCGCGACCGGCGCCGAAGTCGATGCTCTCGAGCAACAATGGACCCAGGAACACCCGTTATGCACCTTTAACCAAGGTGGACGGTGTTTTTGCCCCTCATTCGCTTGCTGACCAACTATCTCGCTAGCTGTTGAGGCTGCGATCGCAAAGTCCTCCGTCGAGAACAAGGATGCAGCCTATAAATCCTATCTGGCCGCCGTTGAGGGCAAATCCAACTCGGAGGCTCGCGAAATTGCCACGGACATTCTCGGGGAGCCTGTATTCTGGGACTGGGATCGTTCGTATTCTCAAGATCTTTGTACTTGCAAGTCTGACATTTTTATACTGCAGTTCCGCGCACACGCGAGGGTTACTACCACGTTACCGGTGGTGTTGAAGTATACATGTCTTCCTCCGACACTCCCTCGCGTCTAATTTGTTTTCGTGCAGCCCGCTATCAAACGCGCCATTGCCTTTGCACCCTACGCGGACATGATCTGGCTAGAGACCAAGGAACCCGATCTCGAACAGGCGAGATATTTCGCTCGCAAGATCCGCGCAAAGTTCCCCGGGAAGTTAGTGTCGGCTTTACCAGCTATTTGGCGCCGGGCTGACGGTTTTATTCAGGTGGTTTGTGTACAACCTGAGCCCGAGCTTTAACTGGAGCAAGCACGGGTTTAGCGGTGAGGAAATTGGTGCACATCGGCGCACATGTTAGCCACAATTCTGACTCGATTCGTAGACGCCCAGCTCAAGAGCTTCATCTGGGATCTGGCCAAGGAGGGGTATGCGTTTCTCCTCCATGTGAACGACATGAATGTTAACTGCGTGCTCAGCTTCGTCTTCCAACTTATTTCTCTTGCTGGGCTGCATAGCGGCGCTGTCGCCACCGGTACGTTACAGCCCCCGCCGTTGACGATTGAGCTGACGGTGCATCGACAGCGGAGCTTGCCAGCGCATTCAAGGAGGACGGCATGCTCGCGTATGTCAACCTCGTCCAGAAGAAGGAGAAGGAGATCGGCTGTGATGTGCTTACGCACCAGAAATGGTCAGTGGATTATCCTTGTGAACAGTGCGGTTAATGATGTATGTCGTTCACCAGGAGCGGCGCCAACTACATCGACAGGATATTGCAGAGCGTGTCGTCCGGGTCGTCGAGTACCTTGTCCACGGGGAAGGATTCAACGGAGAACTCGTTCTGAGCGCTGATGTATTAGTATTACATGTCGATTGTACACCAAATCATCCGTAGTACATTTCCGCGGTGTGCGAAGTGAATTACCGAAGTTTTTCTTTCAACTATAACCAGAGTACTTATTAGAAAATATCGTGCAGTTAATTATAGCACTCACGCAGCGCTAAGAGTCAAGAGGTGCGGCGAAAGGGTCCACAGACTCGTCCATTTGTAAAGGGCCGCCGAGCAGCGCGTCGTCCTCATCCAACTGAGTCAAGTCGTGGCTCGCTTCCAATCCGAGGCCGTCCGGCGCGAGAGATGATATGTCCATAAGTCCCTCGTCCGTGTCCAGACCAACTCCGACACCCTGATCCATGTTCGTTTCCATCGCCTTCAACTCCTCGTCCAACGCGGTTGTATTGGGGTCATCAATCATATCCCCCGGCGGTTCAAGCCCCATAGACAGCTGAGGTTTGGGCGAGGGCGGTTTGGATGGTAGCTCCTCTTCCTGCGGGGGAGCTTCTGCCGCACCGGGGACAGTGGTGGCAGCGGCGGCGGTCTCATCTGCTTCGTCCTCATCCCCTTCCACAACCTCCACTTCGTCGGGCAATGGCGCCAGAGGCTCGTCCGCTTCACCCTCGTCGTCACTGAAATGCTACGCCACTCGGTATTCGGTACGTGAGCGAGGAATTCTGTGTACTTACTTGAGTTTTGGAGGTCTTGATCCACTTGAGAATGCGTATTGTCGAGCCAGCTGGCGCAGTTTCGGGAACGACCCAGACTTTTTCCCAGGAGGGTACAGGCTGCATGAGCTGCCGACGAGCAGCTTCCGTCGTCGCTGAGCTGACGCCGACCCTGCGTTTGGTGGACATATTATTCGCGTTAGTGGGTAAGGACGAGGTGTTTCGGCCGACGGCGTCGCCGTTTCGCGGTCACGGGACCCGGGCCGGTCATCAAAAGAAGCACCAACGCGGTCATCAGAGGTCGGACCGGAGGCGGAAAATCTGCGCTCACCCTTCAACCAGAACCTTCTCTCAGCCCCTACAATGTACATGCAACAACGCTGGGCCGAGCGTGATAAACACATTCAATACAACTCCCAATCCCCCTCAGGGCCTGCGCAGTGCGCGGCGACTTCTATGAATCGATACCGCGCAGGCATTTACTATTTTGTGAACAAGCGACGACCTTAATATCTGCCACGCAACGGGTTCGTGGGTTGTTGTCTGTTGTTGTAGACGTTCACTCTTTTCCGGGTAGTCTCCGAAGAAAATTGACCGTCGCCTGTCGAAATTGGCTCCTCTTTTAACTCCGACTCGGAACTCCTCAATCAAATCATGACTATATACCTGGCAGAAAACGCGAGGCCGGCTGGGTGCTGATCGCGGAACGTCTCACTCAGAAAGGGGTACTGTCCCTGTCTTTCATTGGACGCCCACCCGCTGCCCCTCACTCTTTGACATGCAACCACTCCTAGCCCGAAGACGTTTCGTACTCTCGACCTTGATATGCGGGTCCGTGCTTGGTGTCCTCCTCTACAAGTGCATCCTATTAGAATCGCATGGGGTTCCCCCAAACCTGGTTGAATTCGATCCCGAACTTGACTACCTTCCTTCGTACGACTATCCGGCAGAACACTCCATCGAGCAGAGTCCACTGCATCCCTTTGCTTCGTTACGTGGACCACCGACGCCGTCGTATAAAGGTGAATGTTGTATGTCGCTCCCGTTAAAGCTTTGCTCACCCATTTGTCTCAGACAACCTACGAAACGAAACGAAATACGTGACTTCATGGGGCTCTTCAGCTGGTTGGAGTGAGTAGTCTGTTACAAAAGTCTTTCACCGTTGGCTAATTCGTGTGGTGCAGCGAATGATGTGATCAGCTTTGTGCGTCTGCCAAAGTGGCCTAATTATGATTGGGAAAGCTCATACCCCATTTTTCTAGATAAATCTCCTTTATCTCGCTGTGATTACCGATCGAGTGGCCATCTTGCCGGTTTTCATCTCGACACACCTTCCCGGAAATGCACCTCCACTGCTGTTCAGCGACGCGTTCGACTTACCTCGGCTGCGACGTGCACTTGGAAGGCCTGTTTTAGAGTGGCCGGAAGTGAAGGAGACAGGGAGTAAGGTCGTGGAAGATCTCGGTTGTAAGTTTTTTGTCTTGATCTATCGAGAGAATGGCTCACGCGTCTCGAAGGCTGGAATGTCTGGGGGTCTGTGCAATATCACGACCCAAATCCTCGGCACAGTCATGTTCCTTGGTTCTTGAATCTTGGTGTGTGGTTCGACTGGTAGCATGCAATAGGCTCTCATGCTGCGTAGATATATCTTACACCAAAACTCCTTCTTGGGTCAAAATGATTACCAATTTTGAACACGACCAGCACAGTACATTTTGGTCACTGGCTGCCCTTGCTTTCCCGAACGCGCGGAAATCGAACATCGTTCCCGCCCTTCCTTCACCGCGGCACAAACGATCGCTCGAACCCGACGAACAGCTGTTGTGCTATGATTTCCTTTACTATGTGGCTGCCCAAGAGGTTCGTTAGTTCCTTCACATAAACCAAAGCATTGCTTATTTGAGAAACAGCCGTTTGAGATAGGATTGGACTACAGGTTGGCGCAATTTTCGTTTGCATCGGAACGCGTTTTGATAAATTTGTAGCCCGGGTTGGCGATACGTGGGGCAATACATGCGGTGGACCGAGACTTTGGAGCGCTTAGCTGATCGATATGTGCGTCTTGCACTTGGAATTGCAGATCACCAACCAATACCACCGGTACGCGCTATCTGTATTCTGCTGACCCAGTCTGACCTCTGTTCATAGTTCATAACCGTGCACGCTCGCCGCGACGACTTTGCGGGCTGGTGCTCCGGGCATACCGCCGAGGAGTGTTTTGCGCCGCTTTCCGCCATCGACCGCAGGGTTCAGGAAGTCAAGGCCGAGATTTTCCAACGCAAAGGAATCGAGGTTGAACACGTTATAATAACGAGCGATGAACGGAATCGAACGTGGTGGAACCAAGTAGAGGAGATGGGTTGGCGGACGCCCGACCACGTCAAATTTAAAACAGAGGAAACACACGGAATCTGGTTCGCTGCCGTTCCATCCATCGTGGACGCGCAAACTGATGAAACTAATTAGGTACCCGATACTTATCGACGCCGTTATTCAATCTCAAGGCGCTGGATTCGTTGGAACGCTCCAAAGTACCTTCTCTATCATCTCGGCACGACGAGTAGATTCATGGAACGATGGCCCGGTTAGAATGGTTCGATGGGGACGGCCGGGGGCGGATGACCATTAAATAATTCGGAGCTTGTCCCATATCGATCATATCTGCTTCATTTCGCTGGATTTAGCCGCTATCTTATTAACGACCTCGAACGTCTTCGGCGCTGCTGTAACGCGACGCGACCTTTGAGCGACCGGTTGCTGTGGCACGTGGGCGTGACTGCAATGACGCGTTCCCGATTAGGAACCTCCCTCCCAACTCAACGTTGACAAAAAACGAAGCTCCAGCTCACAGCGCGGCGCACATTCCCACTAAAGAGGGTCTGAAATGTCCCTGAACGTCGTCGGTGCAGATACTGCTGCTGGGGGTGCAACCAGCCAACCCATTTCCTCCCACCCGCTGGTTTCTCTCGTTTCTGCATGTTTCTGGGTGATTTGTGCGTAAAGGAGATCCGATTGCTGCCCGACCTTGCTGAGACAATATATATCCAGTATGGGCCCTGTCCTGGGCCAAGTCGGTCATCGCTTTTGCTACTATCACCATTCCGCGGTACATTTATGCGATCTTGTCCTATTCGATGACCCTCACTGTACGCCTTCTCTGATTATAATTAATCTGCTCAACGGTTCTCGTACGTCAGCTGAACTTCTGGTCGTTTGCTATCATGGGTGTTCTCTCAGCTGTCGCATTGAACTATTGGATACGCTTTCGCTACCTCAACGACTACACCCAGCTCAAGGAACCGCCGCTCGCTAGACCAGACGCAAATGAGTTGCATCCTGACGTTAATACCGGTGCGCAATGAAATTATCGAACTAATTGTCGAATTCATGAGCGCTCCAGACCCTCCTTCAACTTTCCATAACTATCTGGATGATTTCCTACAAGCTGTCCGAGTCTTCGGTTTCGTTCGTGCTTTGTAACCTATCAGACAAATATCCTGACCCTATCTTAGCTTGAAAAACCTGTACGATATTCGAACGCTGTTGATCAACGACGCTCAACGCAGTTCTAGGTTTTCCACGAACTCGCAAGGCATCTGCAAACCCGACGTTTGATCGCAGGGGACAGCATGTCTTTGGATCAAGACAAGAGCTTTTACTGCGTTGTTGACGGCATGGTTCAGGTTTTCGCGCAAACGGGCAAGACTGAGGAGCAAATCGGCGCCTGGGAGGACGAGGACATGAATGGGTACCAGCTGCTCAACGAAGTGGGCAGTGGCGGCACTTTGTCAAGTTTATTCACGATTCTCTCCCTCTTCACGGAGGACGTCAAAATGAGTTGGCAGGACGATCCTCAAGAATCCGATGGTTTTTCAGACGACGGTATATCAATGCCCGCCCCCAATCGACCAAACCGCGCCAATTCAGATGTGTCGCAGCTGGACTTGAAGACTCGTACTAGACGGTCGTCAACGTCGTCTTCCGCGTCGACTGTTCATCCCGACCTGTTACCTCTTCGCGCGGGCTCGATGTCACCTCTGTATGTGGATGAACCGGAACCAATTCGGCCATCGCCCCCTGCACGCCCACCTCCACCCAGCCGGCCAGCAAGCATTCATCGGGGTGTTGTGGCTCGTGCCACTGAAGACACTACGCTCGCCGTCATTCCTGCGGAAGCTTTCCGACGTTTGACGAAGAAATTTCCGAAAGCCACCGGCCATATCGTTCAGGGTGAGGGTGTCCTCCCCGCCTGCGATTTTTTTTGTCTCATCCGGTTCTTCGGCAGTTATCGTAACTCGATTTGCTCGGGTTACATTCCACGCAGCACACAAATATCTCGGTTTGACATCAGAAATTCTTCGTACGGAATTGGCGATGAACGACCTTGCCTGTCAACCACTTCCAGCTTCCTTTTACGAGGGTGGTGGCCTGCAGCACTTGCGCCAGCGCTTTGATGGCGCGAGGAGGTCCGAAAGCAGTGACGACTATTTCAGTTTTAACAACGGAACAGCCAATGTCATATCGCCTCTTCCCCTCCCTACTTCATTGTCTGGTTCTGGAGACTCTTTAAATACCGCTCCGAATTCCAAAGTCAAGATCGTGGATCCTCCTCCTCCCCGGCGCCCCTCGTCGTCTCAGTCTGGTCCTTTCAGAACCCAGTCGCGGCATGCGGTTCACGCGGGCGATTTAATGACATCGACTAATCAACTGAATGACACATATCCCGGACTCAAACGAACATTCAGCATCCTCAACACACCTCGCGTCTCACGGCAGCCTGTGCTTCCCGATGCGGTTCACAGCCGCAGATCCGCCAGTGTGTCGGGCGACGAGTTTGATTTGCGGGACGAGGTCATGTCTTGTATTGCCAAGTCCATCGGTCTGTTGCAACCGCCAATGAGCACTGTGGAGAGCGTCGAGGCCTCCCCGGCCTTCTTGGCGTATGATGCCGCAGGTCGACGTTCGTCGAGCTCCGAGGTATTTAGCTCGTCATTTGGATCCTTGTCGTTGTTGGATCTGGGGGACGATGCGTCCAGTATGACGGGCGGATCTTCGACTATCGCTTCCGGCGATGGCTATATGAGCGGTCTAGACAACGAAGTGGAGATCCTGTTCTTTGCAGCTGGTTCCACGCTAGCCAGAGCCGGAGAATTGAACACCGGATTGTTTTATGTTATCGAAGGTTTTTCCTTCTTCGTATGAACCAACGTTTCACTGACGCGAGTTCGCAGGATTCCTCGATATCCTGCTCCCTGAGGATGAGGCTCACGTCCGCAAGCCAACACAGAGCGCTACCCCTTCAGTCGCAGATGCAGAGCCTTGGCGAACACCTGGGAAGAGGAATTCAACGCGACAGAAGCTGCTGTTCACTGTGAAGCCGGGCGGGATTGCTGGGTATCTTGGTGAACCTTCCCTTGCATCTCTCCTCTGACCCAACTCATTCTTTAAACCAGCTGCATTATGTAATACTGCATCATATGTCGACATCAAAGCCAAAACCGACACTTATGTGGGTTTTTTGCCGTCGCATGCCCTCGAGCGCTTGCTTGAAAAGCGGCCGATTGTGCTACTTACCTTGGCAAAGCGTTTGATTTCTCTCCTCTCTCCTTTATGTGAGCACACCTCATTTAATGCCAATTTATTCTTTAATATGCCATCAGTGCTCCATATCGATGCCTCGTTGGATTGGATGCAAGTTAATGCTGGCCAAGGTCTTTATCCGTTTAACTGAGGTGTAGGCTCCCGCTGATATTCTCTGCAGTGCTGTGGCGCCCCGAAGATCTCAGCGATAGTTTTTATATCGTCATCAATGGTCGACTGCGTGCTATCACAGAAACAGAAGCTGGCGTTGTCACGATTACAGCTGAGTATGGGCAAGGGGACACGGTTGGGGAACTTGACGTGATTACAAGTTCTCCGAGGCGAAACACCGTCCATGCGATCCGTGATACTGAGCTCATTCGGATGCCACAAACCCTCTTCAACGCCATTTCTGCTCGGTGAGTTCAATCGTGTTTAACGAGAAACGTTAGCTTACCATTATTCAAGAAATCCGCAGACGACTGCCCAGTAAGTCTCCGACTGCAGAGCAGTTTCCAGAATTGACCCAAAACGCAGACTACTCCGGATGATTGCCTCGCGCGTGAGGGATGAAGTCGACTCTTCATCCTCTTCCACCCAGTCCAGAAACGCATCCGACAACAATAACCTCAAGACTGTGGCCATTCTTCCTGTGTCTCGTCTCGTTCCCATCGATGCATTTGCTCGTAAATTGCAGGCAGCATTGGAAGGGATCGGTGCGACAACCTCGTACCTCAATCAGGCGTCGATCTCTGGTCACCTTGGACGTCACGCGTTTACGAGGATGGGTAAACTTAAGGCTGCAGGATGTAGATCACCATTTATTTTCGTTGGGAAACCGTATCTAATGTCGAGTCGTAGGGTTGGCCGACCAAGAACAGAAATATCGGACGGTTTTATACGTCGCCGATTCACCTGTCAACAGCTCGTGGACGCAAACATGCATCCGACAGGTTCGTAACATTTCTGAATCGTGTTCTAGCCGCTAACGCCTCGCAGGCGGACTGTGTCATGGTTGTTGGGATGGGAGACGATCCATCAATTGGAGAATATGAACGCTTATTGTTGTCGATGAAGACAACCGCACGAAAAGAACTTGTCCTGCTCCATCCTGACCGCACTGTGGTGCCGGGATCCACTCGTGAATGGCTCAAAGTATGTCATCTTTCAGACCAACATTTACGTGACTGACAGGGCATATTTTGCAGAACAGACCATGGGTCCATCAACACATTCACGTCGAACTCCCGGTACGTCGAATCCGCTTACGTCATCATGTTGTTGATTTTATTGCTAGGGTCTGGTTTTGCCCATAACCAAACCTGTTCCTCCTAAAGACCCGGATGCGGTGACGACACTCAAAAACCTCAAGGACAAGGTCCAGAGCGAAATCCAGAAATACCGCAAAACTGCAAACGATCCTCGACCACAGCGCTTGCCCCATATCAACGACTTTTCCAGACTGGCGCGGAGGATCTGTGGGAAATCCATCGGACTTGTCCTTGGTGGTGGAGGTGCTCGCGGAATGTCCCATCTTGTTTGTTGTGTCCCACTGCGCTGCGAATACTTCTCACGTTCGTTGTTCGTCCAGGGTTTAATTCGTGCGCTGGAAGAATATGGTATACCCATAGACCACATCGGTGGAACCAGCATTGGGGCTTTTATTGGCGGTCTGTACGCTCGCGAGGGTGATATTCTTTCATCCTCCGGGCGTGCCAAACAGTTCAGTAGTCGAATGGGAAACATTTGGCGAATTTTGTCAGACGTTACCTATCCAATCGTTGCATACACAACGGTACGTAGCCTTCGCACATATTTGGCGGCCATATAACATGTCATCCAGGGCCACGAATTCAATCGAGGAATATATAAGGTATTGCTTACGTCACTCTGACCGACCTGAATCCAATCCAATCCAATCCAGGCGTTTTACGGCCTTCATATCGAGGATATGTGGCTTCCCTTCTTTTGTAACACTACGAACATTATCACCTCGCGAATGGAGATCCACGAGACTGGTTATGCTTGGAGGTTTATCCGTCAGCTCCGTGTCCATGTTTTGTTGCTTAGTGTTCTCATTATCTGTTTAGGAGCGTCCATGTCTTTGGTGGGCCTTCTCCCACCCTTGTGCAACAACGGTGGCATGCTAGTTGATGGAGGCTACGGTGAGTTTCATTCGTAATCTGGCGCCGATCATTACTGACCTCATCTAGTCGACAACTTACCGGTACTTTGAAAAATGATTTTTTTTCTTGGGAAGCAGTAGGCTTACGACTACTATAGGTGGCCACGATGTTTTCTATGGGCGCAAGCTCAGTTTTCGCATGCGATGTGGGCTCTGTACGCGGTTCATTCCCTGTCGTTTTTCTTTTGAGACCGACTAGTTTTCAGCTTGACGACAATACGCCGCGGAATTTCGGTGATACAGTGTCCGGCTGGTGGCTCCTGATCAACAGGTGGAATCCATTTTCCAACGCGAGGCTCGTCCCCCCAATCACTGAGATACAAAGTCGTCTTGCATAGTATGTACCTTGTGGAGCACTGTTACGTCCATCATGCTGAACTTTTCTACAGTGTATCTAGCGTCAAGACGCTAGAAGATGCCAAAACGGCCCGGGGATGTTTTTATATTGCAATGCCAGTACAAGAGGTCAGCATTCTTTCTCCGTCGCCCCGCAAGAATCGCGATTGATTGGAGAATCAGTATGGCACTCTGCAATTCAGTAAATTCGAGGAACTTCAAAGCAAGGGTTATCATGCGGCGATGGCTATATTAGAGAAACTGGACGAAGAGGGGAAGCTTCCGTCGGCCTTGATAGATGGGAAACAGGAAGGAAAAGGCGGGAGGAAAAAGGGACGGAGCGTGAGAAGGAATTCAATATAATTGTGTGCACTTTATGACCCGCCTGAACATCAGTGCGGCTCGGGGTTTTTCGTTTGAAGGAAGACTAATAGTGACTATGCCCAATCTGAAACTCCGCGAATATCCTGCCGCTCGGGAAGCCGGCTGGTGTCTGTTGGCGTGTTTTCGGGCGATGTGGACACCACATCCAAAACGTAGTTATGCAAGTGCCCCCCAGAGACTGGCAGCATGCTCGTGAACCAATACCACCGGTACACGAAAGCTTTTGTTTAATTAACATTGTCGATTTACTGAGGTCTTCGCAATTCATTTCGGTCCACGCTCGACATAACGACTTCAAATGATGGTGCGGCGACTTCACCCCAGCGCCGATTTCCGTGCTGGATCGTCGAGTTCAGGAAGTCAGGGACGAGATCTGGCGCCGCAAGAGAATTATGGTTCACCGCGTCATAATAACAAGCGACGAACGTGACCCAGCATGGTGGGAGAAGGTCGCAGCGCTGGGTTGGCGGACGCCGGACCACGCGCGATTGGAGACGGAAGAGGTCCATGGAGTGTGGTTCCCGGTCCTTTTGGACGCTGTCATTCAATCTCAAGGCGTGGGATTCGTTGGAACCGACCGCAGTACCTTCATCCATTCTGTCAGCCCGAAGGGTGAATTCATGGCACGATGGGCCTTTCAGACTGGTTCGATGGGGACGTCCAGGGGCCGACGATCATTAATGTAGGAATCGATAATATTGTTCAATTCACTCGACGTTTTCGGGGAGGTTGTCATCGACCAAGTACAGCGGCATGGGTCTCGATTGCTCTAGCGACAGTGTAGATACAACTCGGCTGGTACCAAAATGGTCGTCTCAAACGACGAAAATCCACCACAAAACCCTCGCGCTCCAACACCCAACCTGAAACTCCATGCAGGCCCTGCGGCTCGGGACGTCGACTGGTGTCTGCTGCCGTGTTTTTGCACGGTGTGGACACCACATCCAAAACGTAGTTACGCAAGTGGCCCCAAGAGACTGGCAGCTTCTCGACGATCCAAAAGCGCCGTGTCAAACCCGTCAGCGCACAACATGGCAATCTGAGCCATCAAGTCGGCGGGAGGAGGCCGAACGGGCTCGTTAGAACTATCGTAAAGACGGAGAGAACCCAAACGCGACGCGCCACCAGGATTTGATTGAAAACGGGACCGCGCCATAGTGAAGAAGTCCTCTTGTGGCATGGAGGGAATGTCCCAGTATCCATATACAATCGTGATAAGCTTGGGACAGAGGTCGGATGAAGCCCCGGTGAGAGACATGGCTTTAAAAAGCTCATTGGGAATGTGCTCGAGCAGGAGGTATACAAGAGCGGGGAGATCTCGGAGTGTGGCAATCAATCCAGGGTCGAGGACGCATTGCTTCAAGACGAGTTTGTTCAGAGTGCAGGAGGATCGTTGGATGAAGGGTGGCAGGACAGATAGGTACAAAGATCCCGGATCATGGAGAACGAGGGTCTCGAGTACCGGGGTAGTGAGTTGGGAAAGAAAGAAAGCCATTTGCAAAGAGAGACCGCGGAGTCGGGGAAGTATTATGGGTGTAGTGGGATCGAGTGAAGTCTCGTTAAAAAAGTTGATGTCGCAAAACAGCAGATTCTGAGCAGCGCTGAGAATCTCCATTTGACGCCCTAGAGGATACGCTCCTCGATAATGGGTTATCTGCCCCCAAGGCATTGAAATGGCTCGTGAATTGTTTGAGAACTCCGCGTCGGTAAGAATGGCACGCCGCAAGTTGGGGGCAGTGGTGAAGACATCTGGCATGTCTGCCCCGTAGCAACTCGTCGTTATCAACTCCTTCAACTGATCCAAACGATCTTTGACCGGTCGCAGCCAGTCTAAACCTCCGACACGCGACTGGAAATTGTGGATGTGCAATGTGCGCCAGCGACGGGAATAAGGGAGTACTAGATCAGACCAAGAGGAATGTGCATCATGATCAATGGGGCCGTCGTTCCCCCAATAAATATCCAATGGCGCATTCGCCGACCGAAGAAGCTGAGCTTGAATGCTGGTCATATTTTCGAGGGATGATGTCGAGGAAATAGCAATGGAGGACCAAAGGGGAGGGTATGAGAGGGCTGTGTGTCTCCAGGATCGACAGATATGGCCAAGATGCCATGGAGGCCCTTTATCGTTGAAGGATAACGCAAATATCTCGCAAAGGAGCTCGGGTGGCAAGCGTCGAACTGGAGATACAATGGCGCGGTGTTGGCGGACATGCTCAGCCGCTCTGTCGCGCCTTTGAACCAACCCTGCCAGCGTCGGCTGCAAATTGTGGATCTGCTCGTTCAGGGCGTCTACTTGGGTCTCGCCATCCCAAATGATTGCGCGGATGGATGGGATGTCCGAGTCGAGGGGAGGATTGTTGCTCGTTAGCAATAAATCCAAGGAGCGATTGAAGTTCACGCGGGACAGCGTCGCAGGATTTTCGTGTCCTGGTATTAGAACCTCGAGGCTCATCGATCGTCGATATCTATTCAAACCTTCTGGGCTGTTTACTGTGGGCAGGGATTTGAGGGTGTACTTTATGGCTAGATACTTAATACTTACTTGTTTGAAGTTCTACGTTAACCCTCAGCAGCGTGCGTTGCAAAGAAACTTTGAAGAAACTGGCAGTGGTTGAAAGAGAGGGCCCGGGTGGAGCCGGCCCGGCGCGGCAGCGCATACACCACTCCTCAACCACTCCTCCTCAACGCTTTTGGAATCAACTTGGCCGTTCAAGCTCAAATAAGTCTTGCGCGAATCTCAAAAGTCGCAGATGAAGCTCTATTATCTGCATCCACATAGATACTTCCACGATATCTCAGATCGCAGCTTTGTGCGGCCCAACTTCACCAGCTGCATGGCTCTCCAAAAAGCCCTCACGACCTCTTCGGAATGCCAGAGTAGTATCGGGGTACTAACATACGTTCTCCTCCAACCTCGACATCTCCTCTTTACTTTACGGCTTCCAGTCTAAATGAAACCTCGATGCCTTGTTCGCTGATCGCTGGTTACGGAAAGCACTTTTGCAACGTCCGCTGTTCGACACAGGAGTTGAAAAACACTTGGGTTCGCGCGGACGCACCGGGGGCGGTTATATATTGATGCTCTGTTGGAACAGGTCTCCCTGAACCCCTTCCCTGTGCTATATTCCTTTTTCTGTTGGAACTATGCGGTAATTGTCTTGTCTTGCGAACTTCGGATGGAACAAAACCTTGACCGAGATTTGGACGACGGTTCTAAATACCGTGCGTAGTCGACTCGTGATAACCATTCCTCTTCGCTCTTCCACCACTTTTGTCCCCTTCTTCTCCACTGTGTCGACGGCTGTTGCCACTTTGCATTTTCCCATTCAATGCCATGAAATTCACCTTTTCTTTCGTCGCCTCCGTCCTTGCGCTCGGCGTGTTCTCCATTCCCCTCGAGTCGGAGACGCTGGTCACGCACGACCCTCGTCCCCGAGTTTGGTGTTAAGGCAGGCGTCAACCCCACCGGCACCCGCGACTGCGACGGTATCAACAAAATCAACATCCTGCAGTTGCCGCCGAACCGCGCCGCCTTCATTGATTTTTCTTGCGTCTCAAGTTTCCATTCTGATAGATGACACCTACCTCCAGTCGCTTTCCCGCCAACGTTGCTGCGAGCTACGCCGCCAAACCCTTCCATTAAGGTGTCTTTGCCCACAGACGCCTTCTTCCCGTATCCAGACAGCGATTATCACCTTGCAGAATTTGAACGGACCTGAACAGGGTTGCAACCCGGCCGCGTCGACTGAAACGATCGGTCTATTATGTTTCTATGAAAAGCAGAGCGATGCGTGTAGAACTGGTGCTGGACTGGGCGTCTTGATGCTCAATGCAACAGAAGGCAGGTTTCGCCGCCCGGCACATCATAATACATGGTTGGCATCCACAAACAAATTTATTAGCAATAATACTACACGCTAGTCTCAAAGGTGAAGTCCGGATGATCAAGGCGCCTCAGTACGACCTGTGTATCCTTCATGATCAGGAAACTCTCGCCTTCGGGAGGCGTCGCACACCCCAGCGTATGGTGCATTCCTTTCAGAAAAATGGGCCCGTTGAATCCCACTGAAAGACCTTGTAGCGTCTCGGCAGAGCCACCAGACGAAACCCCCCACGATAAAAGCGAATTGCGTGGACGTCGCTGGGAATGTTTATTATCTTGAGGGCGCCGCGGCCGGCGCCCTGTTCGGGCTTTTGCTGTACATGCATTCAATAAACCCAAAATGAGTGGCGCAGTGGCAAAAAGGGTATGTACACCGAGGAGAGGAATTACTCCGTCTACCGGAAACGTCGCTGCGGTAGTCCGTACTCTTGCCGCTTCCATCCCCTCCGGTGGTGTTATTGCTGAAAGCATTCAGTCAAGAGTGGCGGCCCCACTCATAGCGGGAAGCTGCGAGTTGGTCATGACCATGTTTAACGGTCCTGGTCGGTGTAGGGAAACCGTACAGTCCCGGGGTCGACTGGGGCTCCTTGAGGAGAGTTGTGAATTGTGGGGAAGTGTTTACGCGTTGTTTGTGTTGAACATTTGTGAGACTGCTTTTGATCCGACGATCCTGATTGACGTTGCACTGCCACTCGGTTAACGTCCCTGTTCCTGACCTTGCTCACCAATTCCGCTGACGCCGGCTGAATCCATCATCTGCGATACGTTTCGTGCCCTAGGCGAGCCTAGGCGAATATCCTAGACGGCTGGGTGCGACTGGGTATCTTGTGCAGGTCCACGCACCATTAGGCTCCATCGGAATGGGCGTGCACACGTCTTGCCACCCCTGGATGCGTAATCTTAGAACCGATTGGTATGATATTAGCGGATGAGAATCGATCATATCTAATGCTAATAATGTAGCACAAGAAGGCTGAGCATATAGCCCAATAAAACCCCTGCTCGCTGGCAAGTCCGCCATGCCCCGGTACAACGCGGTGGGAATGCCATGGAAGGGGATATGTATCTCAAGACCTCAATTTGGCATGATGCACACTCTCGCTAATTGGCTCTCCTGCAATCGGAGTTAGGACGGAACCACTGCAGGGCTACTTGCGCACAGAGGCATCGCGCTGGCACGGCAACTTCTAGCGGCGTTCCAATGCCATAAACTTGTATTCAGAAGGTCGGACGACATCAAATTTGAATCACTGACAACCCCAGAAAACAGCAATATACACCTGCCATTCCTGTGCGAAACTTGTTTGTCATATGCCATCCTTTCTTACTCTCTCCGCCCATGCCGCCCCTCAAATCCTCCCTCGACAAAGTCAAGAAGCCCCGCCATCGACATTCTGCAGTTCAGCTTGCTGCCCTTAACAGCCTATATGAGGAGACAGAGCACCCCACACTGGGTCAGCGCACGGCGCTTGCTCAATCTTTGGGACTGTGCGTCGTTCCTTCTACTCCACTCTGGGTCTTTGCTCACTTTCTTTCTTCCATAGCGAAACAAAGTCTGTAAATGCCTACTTTCAAAACAAGCGTGCATCGTCCAAGAAGCAACCACGAGGCACCCCTTACGACGCCCCAGGACGGCCCCCCTCGAATCGCAACCTTCCCTATTCCACCATAGACGATGACTACTACTACCCGCCCCCGGAGGCAGCGGTTCACAGTGCTCAACAATTTCGATCACAGCAGGCACCGCACCTCGATCAGGACTCACGCCAACGAAATCAATTAACCGATCACAGTCAATTTTTGTCGCAATCTGAAATGAGACCGTCGCGGCTCCAGATAGATGAGCTCCAGCGAATATATCGCATCAACCCGTACCCCACCGTAGAGGAACTCGGGGTCGTGGCCGAACGGATAGGAATGTGAGTAAACCCTTTCTAATTTCGTACCATCGCTGCATCATGCCACGCGTGCGATTTTCTGTCTGCTCACTAACTCTGTTCTTATTGCAGGCGTCATCAAAGCATCGTCGAATGGTTTCGAACACAACGCAGTCTCGATAGACGCCGAGTCGATGTATATCCCACCGCCTCCCCCGCAATCTCCGAGGCAAGGCCGAGTGAGAGACACTCCCGCGTATACCCGATCTTACCGCCAATATCTGCGCTCCCTCCTGTGTCCTCGCATCCTTCTCTCGCAGGGTTGGACAGTGCAAGACGTCTATCAGCGATCACTAGCAGCGAGGATCAGCCGTACGTCCCCGCCGCTCGGATGCTTCGAAGATCATCTTCTCCCCACCATAACCATAATGCATCCCCATATGGGTCGTCCAGCACAAGTACAAGTGCGAGCACAACGAGTGGTGCAAGTACAAGTACGAGTGGTGCAGCGGCGGCGGCACTGTCCCTCGCTGCGCGCCAGCGCCGTGGCCGCCCCGACCCCTCTCAGCTCAACAGCCTCCGCCGCCTGCTGAGCAAGACACCCACGCCCACGATCGAGGAGCGCTCCGCCCTCGCGCTCGAGATCGGTATGGACCTGGGCAAGGTCACGAACTGGTTCAGGAACCTGCGCCAATCGACGCGGAAGCGGGAGAAGTCGCGCCGCGGGAGTCCCGAGGACGACGACGAGGACGACTTTGGATACGGATATGGGGAGAGCAACAGCAATAACGACTCGGAGCCGGCGTACCTGTCGTCGAATCGGACATCGCGCTCGCGGTCGGAGACGCCGTCGGTCGAGCGGGGGTATCCGCAGCTGCCTTCCCATTCACATTCGAGCGAAGAGGAGCAGGAGGCGGTGACCCCGTCGCCGTCGCCCTCCCCTTCGGCTTCACCCTCTCGCGGGCATCGGCCACTGGATTTAGCGCATTTGGTGCATCCAGAGGACAAGCCTATCGGGCAGGCGTATACACAGACGCAGTTCTCGGGCAGGGTCCCGTACGAGGATGCGTTGCTGTTGCTCACCTTTCACCGGAGGGCGGGCATGTTTTGAGCGTGGCTCCCGGAACATTTCCTAATACGCCGGGCGGAGCATGTTCTCTTGGCGCGGACATGTTGTATCACGACCGACATTTCTCCCGGCACCATATACTCGATGGTTGGATGGAAATGATTGAAAGTATAAAGTGTCTACAGTCGGAAGACTATTTAAAAAGACGCAAACATTAATTCACGTTGTTGTACTTTTAACTGGCGTTGAACGTTTAACGGGACGTCGACGCGAAAATAAACTTGAAGGTCGTGGTGTCCAGCCATCCAGGCCACATCTACCTTCCCTACTTGTTGCTTGAACAATCGAGACTGGCCCAGGTAATATCAGCGATTTAATTTAAAAAAACCCGATTATTCTGAGAGAGGAAAGGGTATACTTACAAGTGGATAGTAATAGAGAGAAGGACCTGGGTATATGGGAGGAGGAATATTTAAGTAGAAATGAGTATACCAGGTTCCCTCTGTCCAAATACATGTCGATTTTCGCAGCAAATGAGCCTCTTGGGTTGAAGCTCGACGAAATTGGCTTGAGGGTCACGGGTGGCGATTTCAACATCCTGTGGTTTCGTGGATGGGTATCTCCTCCCGGGTGAATGGTTGGGGTACTTAGACTGAGCGAAGGGAAAGCTGAAATAGGGGCCTGCGGGCCGCCACTTACGTCAGATTCAGATGCCTTGCGCAGCCACATTTTCTTTCCCCCTGCCGCGGCGCAGCTTGAGGCTTCCAACCAGCGTGGATTCAATAACATCGGCGGTGCATTGGCACGCGTTTTGTCATTCTGCGCGCGGTCTTGGCGTCTCCGGTTGAAGATCTCCTTAGATCTACCGGAAACTACTCAGGTACCGCAACTTCCGCTGTTCGGCACGCCGCACGACGCCGCAACATCTTCGCCCAGAGTAACCGAAACGCACGCAAGCAGGGAAAGCTGGTGGATAAACTTGCGAAGAGTCATTTAAACCACCTTTGTTCAACATATCAAGGCTATCTAGCGCTACCTGGACCACAAAAGCGACTGAACGTGAATTCCGGAGTTGTCCCTCCTGGTGATCAGCCGCTGATAGATAGATCATCTTGATCTTTCCTGTGTTTCAATTTCACTGCCATTCAGCAAGTATAAAATATCACGGTGTTCGGTTGAGTATCCCATTCTCTTTCACTTTCTCTCCGTCCTTTTCCTTGTTTTACGCTTTCCCGACTGTGTCGACGGCTCACCACTCTTCGCACACCCTTGTTTTTTCGAAGCTAGTCTTTTTACACAGATGAAGTTCACGTCCACTCTCGTTTCTACTCTCCTTGCCCTCGGCGTTTCCGCTCTCCCCGTTGAGAAGCGTGGCGTCGACCCCAACCTCGTTCCCCAATTCGGAATTGTCGCGGGCACCAACCCCACCGGTACTGGTGATTGCGACGGTGTGAACGGAATCAAGATCCCTTGCTCTTGCCCGCCGGACCGTAACTCCTTCATCCAGTCGCTCTCGGCTGATGTCGCCGCTGGGCATAACATAAACAAGTGAGCAAAATTTCAACAAAAATGAAATCGAGGTTTACCAAGTCCTCGCAGCCCTAGTGTCCTGTCGCCGTTCCCGACCGATGGGTCCACGGCGTCGCAGATCGTCCGTCTCCAGACGTCGATCACCGCGCTCCAGAACTTGCACGGCCCTGGTGTCGGTTGCCCCGCATCAGCGACGACTTTTCTGGCCCAAATCGCTGCTCTGCAGAATGGCACTCCCGCGCCTGCTGCGCCGAAGCCTGCAGCCAAGCCCGCGCCGAAGCCAGCAGCCAAGCCCGCGCCGAAGCCAGCGGCCAAGCCCGCGCCGAAACATGCAGCCAAGCCAGCGTCGAAACCTGCGCCGAAACCTGCAGCCAAGCCAGCGCCGAAACCTGCGCCCAAGCCGGCAGCCAAGCCTGCACCGGCGGCGAAGGGTGTCGACGCTACCCTAGTGCCGCAGTTTGGTGTTAGCCCAGGCGTCAACCCTACGGGCACAGGCGACTGCACCGGTATCAACGGAATTAAGATCCCCTGCTCTTGCCCGCCGAGCCGCGCGTCTTTCATTGCGGTATGCTTTCCTTCGTCTCGCAGAATGCTTGCAACTCAATCGTTTTTCAGTCGCTCTCTGCCAACGTTGCCGCTGGGCACGACATCCACAACCCTGCTGTCCTGGCCCCCTTCCCGACCGACAACTCGAAAGCCTCGCAGATCACTCGAATTCAAACTTCTATATCGTCGCTGCAGAACTTGTTCGGCCCTGGAGTGGGTTGCCCTGCGGCTTCAACTACTTTCTCCGCGCAGCTCAAGGCCCTTACTGGGTAGTTTGGATACGGGATCGACTTCGGTACAACGTCTCGGTACAAGATCTCGTCAGCGTCCTTTTTATGTTTATGAGTTAGTTACATAGTCACTTAATTTGGGATAATGGTTTCTTGACAAGTAAATTTCTTTGGAAGGATTAGTAGCAGTCAAAGTAGATGCTTCGGACGCGCTTCGGAGATGTTTCTCCAAGTGCTTCAAAAGTGCCTCAGGGCCTAAATCTTGCCGACTGCTTGCGATAAAAGCCGCGCACATTTTTCCTTTCTGTTATTAGGCACCCGGCTGTTTCTTAACGGGACCGCGCCGGGGTATACCCACCTACCTACATAACCTACCGTCCGCTTATCGCGTCCAGTTGAGATTACCGAGCCTAACGATGATTTATCTGCCTTTTGATCAAACTGAGCGCGAGGTTTTTCGCCTATATATTCATAATGAAAAAACAAAAGTAGGACAAGCAAACAAAAACATAGATGAAGCGAGCAGATAATTCGTGTATGTAGATCTGTGTGCAAGGCAGTTACTCATTGGTCGTCTTGACGTCGTCTTTCGCGTCGACACTTGGGACCTCATCGGCGGTGCGCAGCGCCTGCAGTACAAGCTCCCTGCGGAGCCACTTGTCCTCGGGCGTGAAGTACCAGCTGGCGATGCCGAAGATGGTCACAGCACCAAAGATCACGACAGCCTGCACATGAAGGTATTAGTAGTGCAGAACAGGGAGATGGCACCAAACGCACAAAATTGAAGGTCTCGCCCGTGACGGGGAAGGAGAAGGGCGAGATCATGACCTGAACGGAGTGTTAGTCGATACGCGCGAAAAAATAGAAGCGAGACGGACAGCAAACACCAACGCATTGAATCCCACCGCACACACATAAAACGGCCGCGCGAACCGGCCCAAGCGGAACCGCGACGACTGGAAATCGTTTGGCGTGCAGGTGAGCCGCAGGAGGGCGATAAGCCCGTATGCGGCGATGGTGGGAACGCCGCCCGCGCTGATGAGGCTCGTGAACGCGACCTGACTGGGGAGGATCGTGCAGAGGAGGAGGGCGGCGAAAATGAAGATAACGGTGACGGCGTTTTGGGGCTGCCCCGCGGCAGTGACACGGCTGATCCAGCCTGAGAGGGGAAGGACTCCATCACGGGCGACGGCGAAGACGAGCCGGGAGGCAGCTACAATGGCGATGCTGGTGTTCTGTGGGCGCGAGAAAACATCAGCAGAATGTTGAAGAAATTGAGTGTGGGTGCCTACGAGCATGAGACCGATGACAGCGACGACTGTCATGAAGATGCTCCCGCCCTTGCCAAGCGCAAGAGCGTATATCTGCACGAAGGGCTGTGGGGCCCCGAGGGCGAAGAGCGTGTCAAGGTCTGGAGTGCAGAACAGGAAAAGGATCGCGGTCACGAAGCCCAGGACGCCGGTCGCCACAGCACTTGTTAGTATACCCTTTCCTGCGACAACACTACAGGGATTGTGAGCCTCCATCCCAGGATGCACGAATGGGGATCAATTACCTCGCGTTTCTGGTTTCTTCCGCAATATGACCAGACGCATCAAAGCCAGTCATGGTACCTGCAGTGAAGAGGCTGGACACTAGTTAGAACGCATTCTTGACAGATCGGCCAAGGGACTGACAAGGACAAAAGCCAGTTCCAACCGGCTGGGGCACCGGTTCCGTTGTCTGGCAATAGGAGTTAGCAGCAGTATTATAATGGGCTTTATAAAACTTACAAGTCATGGTAAACACATCCTTTGCACTGCGGAAACCATAGGTCTTGGACACGCCGATGGGAAGCCAGATGACGCAGAGAAAAAAGTCTAGCATCATCAACGCGACGGAGAACCGGAATATCGCGGAGTACATCCTCGGCGGGAGGTAGTTGATGGCGACCGAGAGGACGAGGAGCCCTTCGGAGACAGCCCAAATGAGCGCACGCCACTTGACGTTGTCGTTGCTGATTCCGCCGGGAAAGTCGATCTCCCAGACTGCGAGCTGCGAGACGATGTAGTTCGCGGTCGTCTGTGGGTTATTTATGAGCCATTGCACATCTACTAGTAGGATTTTTAAAAGAGCAAACCTGACAATTGCCTGCGGCGAAAGTCATCCAGGCGGTGCACGACCACCAAGCGACAACAAAGCCGAAGAAGCGGGCATACTTGGGGCCGGCACTCTCTGCTGCCCAGATGTAGATGGACCCGCTAAGGGGAAGAGCCGAGCATATTTCGGCGAGGACCGCAGCCGTGATGAGCATAAAGACAATCGTGATGAGGTACGAGGACCTGCGTTATTTAGGAAAATAAACGAATGGGACAGCAAAGAGAATTACCATAGCGCCGCGGGTCCTCCAGCAAAAAGGCCAAGGAAAAACGCAGACCTTCTCCAGCGTCAGAAAACAACATGAAAAAATTGGAAGGGAGGGTAGAAAGAACCTGACACCGCCAATAAAGTTGAGGGCACAAAAGCTTGCAGCAAAGCTTTCGATGAGGTCCCAGCTGCGATGCAGTTGCTAACAGAACGCTTATCAGAAACGCTTTCGCTCGAATTCGCAGCATACCTGTTTATATCCCAATTTTTGCTGCAAAAATTCAGGGGTTAGTGTCTCAAACGCGGATAAAATAGTGACAACGACGCTGGGGGCTTCCCTACGCAGGTATGAGCGCTGATCAGGTTCAAGCGGTATTATCTCAATCCTTGCTGATCTTTCCGATCTCTCGCACCGAGCACGGTCTAGGGACCGGCAAGAGGATACGAGAGATGAGATTAACCAGCAAGGATACCCGCAGCCATTCCAGTTTGTCACCAAAAGAGACGTTACCGGTGATTACAGCCGCAAAAATGCGTAGGTCCATCCCAGATCGTTCCATGGGTTTTTCACCAGTTGAATTTCGTCCTGGTTCATTGAAACGACTTCTTCTAGGTCAGCCTTGGTGCTGGAAGTGTTGCGGGGGTGTTCGGCCATGGTGGTTAGATGGAAAGATACTCGCCAACAATGATGCCATCAATTTTCGATCTTACGACATGAATTCTCCATCGACGCGATTTTGGCGGAAAATCAGGTAAACGGCTCCGCTTGCTTCAAAAATTCAAATTTCTAGACAAAAACACGCGTAGAAAGTTGGATGTCGGTTCAAAATCGATATCCCAGACATGGGTCATCTCGCTGGGGGCGGGGAACGCGATGCAAGGTTCTTGTCAACTCCCGACGCGTTTTGGTCTGCTCACGAACACGTCTCAGATAACTAGGTCGAATACGCTGCAACTTCCCATATGGCTGGTTTACACTGTTGCCTTATCGTGCGCCTTCTCGGCACGCCACCTCCGTACGAATGCTGGCGAGGACGCGATCACATGACCTTCCAGACACACAACGTAAACAGATGACACATGATTGGTAGAGGCCGGCAAGCGGGCGGGGCAAAAACAGAACTTGGCATCGTGCTTGCCAGGAAATGGGTAGGTTGCGGCACGCGCGGCATTGCGACTCTAAATGGAAAACTCCAGGGAAATCATTGACAGGATCCATTGCATATTCTCTTACAGGATCCACTGAAGGTTTTGACTCAACTAGAACAACACTTCGGTCCTCAGAATCATTTTAACGGTTACTAATAGTGGGAGAAAGGTCGCGAGAGACTCACTTGCCGGTAATGCCGAGTGTGCCGAATGCCGTTGATTTCCTTTGAAACAAGAAAGAAAAATGTTCAGAGGAGCCTCCTTGACCATACCAACTCGAGACCCTCGCCCGACCTCGTTCCTCGGTCGGCTCGAGTCCCTCGTGCGGGTTTCTTCAGCGAAGATTTAGGACGGCCCGGGTATTGGTGCGGTCAGCATAAATGACTCATAAATGATGGACACCGGCACGTGTTTTGCGACATTCTTGGAGCTCTAGAGCAAATGATTGGTGGTGGCCGGCAAGCGGCGGGGCAAAAACAGAACTCGGTATTGACTCGGAGTATGTAGTTTCAAAAATCTGTTTCGTCACGGTGCCGCGCCGGTTTTGTTTTCAAAAGAAATCACTGAGTTTCAACCTTCGAATTCGGTGCATTCGGCATCTCAACGCAAAGTGCTTTAGGTGGAGCCTGAGCCGTGGGTATTTGGTACCCATTTCGCCTTGTAATGAGTCGACTTGTTTCATCTTGCCAGCGGTACTGGACAGCAAAAGTTTGAAATCCGCTGGGGCAGAGAATTCTCCAGAGAATTTTGGGTAGACACCGTTACTCGAACTCGCGTAGAGCCGCCAAACGTTGGAGGTGCTCTGAATCAAAGTTTGATGCATCAAGCTTGTCCGTGGCTCAGTTCTACATTTGGTGTGCACAATGTTCAATTGCCTGGAATAGTATTCCAAGCTCAAGATCTCTCTTTCGGTTCTTCTCTGCCCTCTGACGTGACTAGTGTCACAGCCCGCGCCGTGTGGCTTCAAGGCTTTAAGCTTATGTTTGCGCTTCAATGTCTCGGGCTCGGTTCAATTGCGCTGGCCTCCTGCCTCAAAGCACTAATCTAAACCGTTTCGTTAAATCTAATGGTTGAACCCAGGTAATATTCCTTTTGCAAATGACTATTCATGCCGTCAGAAATATCCAACATTGCCAGGCTATTGAGTCTAAAACATCTTTGATATTTCCTCACTCTTGACATATGCTCCAATTGTCTCTGTGAAAGCTGCCCCCTCCCGAGCTCAAGGTGTTCAAATTATTGCAAGATTCGGGCTCGAGAAAAAAGCATTACTTACATTCTCCGCCGCACTCGTTCTCCTTCACACTCATTTACCTCTTCGAGGATCTGCTGCAAGTCCATGGGAGAGGGCATCCCGACGTGTCGCGTGCATTAAGCTTTCGACGCGTCAACTCGTAATGCGCGCGAAGACGAACCAGGTCACTCCTATTATGAAATATTTTCTACCTGAAATTCTCCCATCTCGTTAAATTCTACCTGAAGCTTTCGCATCAATTCTGCGCGGACTCTACGCGGAGTCTCTAGCTGTCTCTAGAGACAAATGATCCCAACAGATCCAAAGCTCTCCACTAGTACTGGACGGGTGCGGGGCGACATGCTGAATGATTCATCTGATGGTCTTTTGACATAAAGACTCGAGTTCCTCGTAGATCTCTTTGAGACAATACAGCAGGGGAATTGCAAAATGCAAATCAAGACGTAGTAGATTTCTTTGGATGTGCCGAACATAGGGGCTGAATGATGGTATCAAAGATGACGTAGGGCAACTGGTCACGTTTTTAGCGGACATTCTTGGACATCTAGAGCAAAAAAAGAACTAACGTTCTGTTTTTGAACCATTGACCAAACAAACAGCTTGAACTCACCGTCCCAAACCCACCTGCTTCGAGATGTCAGAGGTGTACCACTTCCACGTCGCATCTCTGCACCGCAACCTTACCAAACTATAGCGTCCCCGTCCGTACATTAATGACGCAGGATTTCCCGTTCAGGTTCCTTACCCTACCATACGCTGCCTCCCTGAAGCACGCCGAGCGACACTCGATCCGGGCAGTGCACTACTCCCCTATACTGACCAGGAACCTCTTAATATCCCGCTCAATATGCTCATGACCAACTTGTCGCTTCCCACCGTGAGCGCCGCCACTCTCGATTGGCTGTTTTCAGGCATGTACCCGGACCCCCAACACCGGGCACTGGCGACGGCGGGTTTCATGAAGATAGCGAAGGATATAGGCCTGCCGATGGGGTACTTCCTATCATCGGGGTATGTGCCCATTTTCCGCTGCCTCAGTCAAATTCTGTTTGTTGAATGCATGCACAGCAAAAACCCGAACAGGGTGGCGCCAACGTTATTAAACTCATCCCGATCCCCGGCGAACGCCGGCCGCTTTACATTCGCTTTTACCCTGGCGGGCATACTCGCGACGACACGGTGATTTGCTTCGACTTGGCCGACGGGCCCCAGCACGGGGTGCCCATGCCGCAAGGCTACTCCTTCTTTCAGAGGACATCCGAGGGACGCCTTGACCTGAAAGGACTTCAGGAGGCACTGGGATATGGAAAGCCTCCCGGAGGCGACAGTTTCCTAATCATGAAGGATACACATGTCGTACTGAGGCGTGGTCCCAACGAGAACCTGAACTTCACTTTTGAGACTAGTGTGTAGTATTAATTGCTTGTTCTTAGTGAACCTTGTTGGATACCAGTATGTATGATATAACGCGCCAGGCGGCGCCGAAACCTGACTTCTACTATTTCATTGAATATCGAGACGCCATGCATTGTTTAGCGTTGCCAGTACCTACCGCGGCCCAGCACGTGCACGTACCGCTCATCCATGGTCATCCATTAGAACACCATTTTGTCAGGCACATAAACATGATAATCGTGAATCAATTTCGTATGCCGGTGAGGGTCTTGAACTGTGCGGAAGAGGTAGTTGACACGGTAGCGTGGGCCCTGAGGGCACGCCTATCCAGCTTTATTCCAATCTGCAATCATACAAGCAATGACTGTAAGCGTTAGCTCAGCCTGGCTGCACCGTCAAATCAAAAAGGATCCATAAAATAAAAGAGAGCGGTCTATGATATAAGTTTTAACCACCAACAGCATTAACGACAAGCTGGCAGACGTCCTGCTTTTCTGCGCGCACCCCAAGCTCGAGGGTAACGCCCACACCCTGGGAGAAGGTCATCCGGCACCGCACGAGAACTTTCCCTCCGCCGCCCGTGACGAGCCCCGATAGCTGCAGTGTATGCACCGATGTCGACGTGGGGACCTCTGTCCCACCCAGCGGCTCCATATTTAGCACCTCGATGATGGAGTCGCATGCAGCTAAAAGAACCATAAATGAGTATCGGTGGGTAGTAGAGATAGTCCACGCACCCTTGAGACTCTCCACCGCCGTCCCAAGCCCAAACGTCTCGGTCGCACTCGGGCCCCCCTTCAGCCGATCCCACTCGGCGCCGAACTGCACGTACGACGGCACGATATAATCCCCGCCTGCACTCAGCTCGACCTCCTCGGTCTGGTACTCGTCCTCGTACCCCTCCGCCTCGGGCTCCCCCGTCGACGGGTCCAGCTCCTTGCTCACGAACTGCAGTGTGCACTGGAACGTCGCGGTCGCGTAATCATCCGGCGCGTCGCGCGTGAACGAGACGTATGCGATACCCGGGGAGGTGGCGGCGGACAGGCTGGCGATGGGGAGGACAAACTCCTGCGTGAGGCCCGTGTCCTCGGTTTGCATCGCCATCGTGACCTGCTCCAGAACGGTGTCCGGTAGCGTATTCGACACGTTGAACTGTACATGTCAATTAGCTTAAGCGCCTTGAGGCTCGCTCCGCGTATACGTACCTGGAACACGACATGCTCCTTGAAGATATGCTTGACGCACGTAACCTGGTACTCTGTCTCGCTCTCCGTGAGCGGCACAGGCTTGGCGCTGCTGTTGAGGATAACACCGTAGGACGCGAAAGAAGGAACGGCGGCAAGCTGTTCTGCGTATGCAGATTGGGTCTCAGCCGCAGACGGTGGTGGTGGTGCGGCGGCAGCTTGTCTGGCGGCCGGGACGCCGATGGTGTCCAGGGTACTCGGCCCTAATTATTTGATCAGACAAATGATCAGACAAAGAAACGAGTCTATTGAGGGGCAGCACGTACGGGCAGACTCGAGGGCGGCCTGAGCACGGCTGATCTTGGGAATGGTCGAGACGTCGAACGCTTGAGTGGAGGAGCTAGGATCCTTAACGTAGGACACGAGTTTCGATTCCAGAGCAGCCAGGGACAACACCGAGTCTGCACGAAGAAACGTGAGACGGATACCGAGTTAGAGAAAGAGAAAAGCCCACCCTCTTTGATGTAAGAGTCGACGAGCGTCTGGCTTTTCAAGACTTTGAGATACATGGCCGCACGATCGCGGACCTCGTCGTCTATATCGTCCAAACACCTAGTCCAAATTCAAGCTCCCGTCATCAAAACCTATTGGCTTTCCCACCTGTTCAGCAGAACGACAATGCTCTTATTCAGCTTCTCATCCGTCGAGTTGACTCCAAACTTGGCCATACTCGCCACCGCCGCCGATCTCACCGCCGCATTCTCCAACACAACCCGATTATAAATGAACCGAATATACTTCTGCGGCTGGGACGACTTGGGCCCCTCGATCCCCAGCAGATGCAGAATCCGCACAGACAGCTTCGTAAATTCACAGTCCTCGATAAACTCGCAGAGGTGTGAGAGCGCCTGCTCCTTGGACTCGCCAATGAACTTGATCATGTCAAAGATAGCCTCGACGACGGCGCGCTTAAAGTCGTACCCACCCTCGTCGCGCAGGACGCCCGAGAGGAAGGTGAGCATCGCGGCATGTTTGGCGGGGAATTTGAGGCAGAGGGAGCGGATGGCTTCGACGATGATGACCTTGAATTCGTCGCTGATTTCAGACATGAAACCAGTGATTTGCTTGATCAGGCGGTCGACCGAGGCTTCGTTGCCGGTCTAGGATGAGATTATTTTTATATAAAAGATCGGTGAAGGGATTACGGAAAGTACCTTGAGCAGGGTGGTAATGGCATATGTTGCGACACTTCTGTTCGTATCCGTGATGAGGCTTTCCAGATCGACATTGCAAACTGCGACGCTTGTGGGGTGCGAGAGGGCAAGCGCGGCGAGGGTCCGGGTAGCAGCGAATTTGAGGACCGGTTTTGGTGAAGACAGGAAGAGCTGCATCACTGTTATGATAATTAGCGCACGTAGGGAAACAAGCCGCGAAATACCAACCAGCTATGGATTTCGTCAACTGTGCCGCCGTCACGTTTTTCATTTCGCAAATGACACGGGCAGCCTCGAAGTTGACCATGTCGCTCTTGTGACGCAGCCAGCCCTCGAGTAAATCGATCATTTGCCGTTGTACGCTGTCCACATAGTCAGTATCGCAAGAACTCACTGGGGGAAATAAAACGCACTTGGGGTCCTCCTCCATGACCTTGGCGGCATAACGAATAAGCATACACAGCGCCATCGCATTCTTGAGCGTTGTTCCTGCGCCAGACTTTCCACCACCGAGCTGCTGGATCATCTTCGTCACCGCCATGCGGTCCTGCTGGCGGATGAGGTACAGTAGGCCGAGAGCGTGGTACTGCGTGATGTTGCTCGAAGAGGGCACGGTCTGCGCAGCACTCTGACTTCCACCGCCAAAGAACGACCCGCCGGTGACGGTCGCGCCGAAGTAGCTGCCTGACTTGGCGTTGACGGCCTCCTGGGCCTCGTTCACCCAGCGCTTCACGACATCCTTAGCGTGGGGGTAGAGGTGGTACGCAGAGACCAATGCGGCGGACGCGATTGACGGGTTGCGGTCAACAATTGCGGCCTTGAAGAACCGCTCCACACCTTGCGCCATTGACGGCTGAATATGCCATTAGCTGAATACGGGGACACAATCATGGAACACACGTCAATAATGCGGCAAAGGGCGCGAATGGCATTGGGTCGGTAGATGACCTCCGAGTTGGGCTGCATGTCCTTCATGATGCTAGCGGTCACCATAATCACATCCTCTGCGGTCGTCGCGAGCTCCTTGATAGCGAGGTAAACTGCTTGCCGGAGTGCGCTCTAAAAAACGAAATAAGTAACCGTCAGTATTGAAACGTAGCAGCACCGAAACCCCACATACGTCCTTGTGCTGGAACAACTTGGTCGTGCCAAAGAAGAGGGTAGTGGCTTCTTGTGCGCTGAAAGTTTCGCCGACATAGAGGAGATAGACGATGCGGGTGAGCAATGCTCTACATTTGCGCGCGCTAATGGGAGACTCGTTGAAGACGCGGGCCTCTTGGATGATTGTAGTTTTGTTGTTGTAGTAGGAGCTGAGCCCGCTCTCGTCCTCCTTCTTCGAAAACGCCATCGCGAACGACATTCCGGCGAAAGGCGCAACGGCGGGTGGACGTGGTCGAGGTGGTGCTGTGCTGGGAAATTTGGCGGCACCCTGCGATGCAAATCCTCGGCTTGGCAAGCCGACTCCCACGGTTGGTTTCTTTTCGCCACGTCCGCAATTTAGAGATAAAGTAGAAGCGGAGTCTAGATGCGGATAGATATCTTCCTGCTTCCTTGAATATTTTACCACTGAACCTGGACCCTATCGCCTCAATCCTCCGCTCCGAGTCAGACGTTGTAACCTCGTTGAACCTTCTTGGTTTGCGCCATGCCAGTGGGATTTATAGCACTTATCAACGAGGAAACAGAGCTCCATGAATTGGAATTGGAAAATCGGTTGTTCTCGTGCTAATGCTTTCCAAGACCAGGGTTTTGTATCAAGCTGCAGACTCGATTATAATACTTATGCGCGTATACATTATATGTAAACAAAATGAAAGAAGTCGAATTTAATAAGGTAGTCGGACGCTGCCATAGGCGCGGGAAATGGTGCCGGTGTGCTCGTCGTCGAGCGCCAAAAACGAATGATGTGTATGCCAGTCTGCCGAATGGTCAGAAATAAGATATGGTTGAAGACGACGGTAGACTCACTGCGATGCCGTTGGGGGTTGTGCGTCGGGAATTCTAAGATTCAAGCAATGACGCAGCTGCCGCTCGAGCCTCCACCGCCGTCGTGGTTGGTGGGGGGAAGGGAAGTGTCCTCCTTGCAGATGACGCAGCTGCCGCTGGAGCCTCCGCCATCGTCCTCATTGACGGTGGGGACGATGTCCTCGACTTTGGAAGTAGTAGCGGTGAAGGAATCCATTGAGTGTGATGAGTTTGGATGCTGGAGAGTCCCGGCAATCCGCCCGCCTTTTATACCTGGAGCCCGGCGGTCTTGCGGTCTTGCGGTCTTGCATATATTGTTCGATAATCGAAGTGAGACCAGTGACGGTGCGATCGTTGTCGCGAACAATAAAGAAGGGAAGCGGAGGTTGAGCACCCAGAGAACAAAAAGAACGGGGATCGACGCCTTAGCGAGTTCGGGAACACAAAGGCTAAATGTGAGACTCGACGGTTCCAACGGCAAAACGCGCCGCCACTGTCCATCGTGATGTTGCGCGTTTGAGGCTAGAAACCAAGACAGTCGAACGTGCCAAGAAATTCAGAGACAGCAGGGACCCAGAGAACAAAAAGAACGGGAATCGGCGCCATTCGCTAGATCGAGAACACAAGAGCTGGATGTAAGACTTGATGATCCACACGGCAAAAACGCCTCGCAAATACCCCCACGTACGACTTGACGGCTGAGGCTTGCCAGAAGAAATGCCCAAAGCCAAAGCCACTCCGTCGAACCTGCCAAGAAGACGAGGTCAGTACAGGCAGGCCCGTTCTTTCTGCGGAGACCAACGCCCTTGGAGAACAACAAGGTTTTAATCATTTTTGTGATCGAGCCCCGAATAATTGCTGTGTCGAGTCGGGCAATGTACCGCATGAACTGAGGTCACAAATAATTTGAACAAATGTGGCTGAAACAACGCTGGTAAACGGGACGACCGGCGGAGTGAGGTTTTGGCAGGAAACAAGTTGCGTTTTAGTCACCGGTCTGTACCGTGATTTTCCCACGGTTGTGGTTGTGTTCAACGGTGACCAACCAGAAACAAAGTTCGTAGTCTCGCTCTCCGAAAAGGGGTTGGCCTGTATAATCGAATGAATATCCTCCCTGGTTCCCCGATTATTTGCATAAGCGGCACGTCGCCTCTTCAAGTTTTGTTCAACTTTGTTCAGCAACCTTCACGTTGAACGTTTAACCTGGATATAATTCGCCGAAACATGGCAGATGGTAATCGTCCATAGATACGCATAGAATAATTATTTAATTAGAGCAGTCAAAATTCCTACCTACTATACACCGGAAGTTGCTCCATCTCTTTGAACTCCGACAAACTCAGATCAAGACCGAGATGTCGCTTGAGCAGTTCGTGCGTAACGAAGCGCTCTGGGGTGTTGCCTTGAGCGTCGACAAAGCTGACGTGGCTGAGTAGGATGGCGGTTAGCGACAGCTCCAATTGCAAAAAAGTTCTGACTGACGGATTCACATCGCTGATGCGCTGCAATTCGTTGGCGTGCCTGTGATGATGCGGGCAGCTGTATATGCATAATAAATTGAGCTTGGTATTCAAACGTGTAGGAGGAAAGCTAACCCGTCGACGCCTGCAGAGAAAGTCAGTCCAAACGCAAGCAGATGTCGGTTAGACGCACCAATCAAGAAAATCGTCACATGGGCCCATGAGAGGCCCAAGAGGTCAAGCTCGAATTCATCCACTAAGCGGAGTTGAAGTTGCGTTGAGCTAGGAGGTTCAAAACTTACTGTCAGTCGCCTCGCCATCCAGAAGTAAGAGCAGACGCAGGATCGGGGTCTCCGGGCCCGCTTGCCAACCGCTGCGAGCGAACGGTTTAAGCAATAGTCTGATGCCATTAAAATACCCAGCTTACAATTCGGGATGCCAAACAGCAGACTCGCGATGCTTCTCAAAGTGCCGCTGTTTGACTAGCTGCCAACCGGTCATGACGCGCGTACCACCACCAATATTGATCTTCCCCCAGACTTGCTGGAAATTCTTATGGTTGACCGTTCCCACAAAGGCGGCATGCGACGAAAAGGTTACCAAGTCGTAGCCGCTCGAGATGTGGTCGTGGTGCGCCATGGCATCGGTAAACCGGCGGACGATTGCTTTGGCGACGTCTGTAGCCCAATTAACAAACGATGTGAGATAGAATTTGCAACACGAACCTTTGTTCCTCGGTTGAGTGCTCGGCGCAAAGCCAGTAATCAAGTAATCGGTGTAAACAGTCCGCAGAGGATCGAAGTTCATGGAGCCGGAGACGTCGAGGAGGATCATGGTGTCGTCGTTGGGTGTCTCGGGGAGGTCCGAGGCGTGGAACGGCTTGGGCATGACTTGCTTAGAGTAGCCGTCCGATTTGTGCTGAACGTGGCACTGATCGTCGGGGGAGAAGTACTCTGGCGGAGGCTCCACCGCGGACGCCATGCGCTCGCGAGCCATGGTCTAAAAGAGGATAAGTAAGCTTGGTTCTAAAACTAGAGGGATCAAGTTGACTTGCCATTTCCGAAATGAAGTCAGGCTTCATCCGCACGCCTGTCGTGCCCTCGCGATGATTCAAGACCCAGTACAGTCTTTCCTCGGCGGTGTCCTCGAAGCCGCGCCACGAGGGAGTGATTCCACGCCACCCACCAGCAGCCTCAATTGAAAACTTCAACGGGTTGCTGGCCTGGTCGGCCCATGCCACGGGAATAGGCTCAAAGTAGCCGGCTCTCAGGAGATGAAGGTACTGAATCGGCTGGGCGTAGCGCAAATGCTTGATCTTGTTGACCATGCCGGTCTTCACCTGATAATTGGCGACGATGTCGCGCGTCATTTGGTCGGGCCAACGTCCAGCCTCCTCACCCAAGATCGAATTGGCCAGATTCTCAAGGAAATATTCAAACTGAGCCTTGGCCGAGAACATCCTGTGCAGCTTGGAGAGGAAGTTACTCTTCCTCTTCAATTCGACATCTATCGGCGAGTTTTGAGCCTCCGAAGAAGGCTTACTGTCGTCGGGAAGCAAAGTCGTTTTGTCTTTGCGGTCGCCGTCGGTTGGGGTGGAAAAGGCAGAAGTAGCCTCTGGCAATTGCCAGATACTGGCCTTGGGTTCAAGGGCATCGATCGTTCGCTGAGCCAAGTCGTTGAGCCTTCGATTGAGCTCGATTGTTTGGTGGATGGCTTGCATGTGGAAAGAAGCAATAGGTTTGGGTCGGTATAGATAGTTGCCTGTAAGACGAAGATACTTGGGCCCATACGGCGAGACAACCTCGAGCTGGTAGGGATTGCTGGTCCACGGGCGGCTGAAGAGAGAATCATTCTTATTCCCGCCGTAGAGATCATTGTAATTTCCTTCGCCTAGAAAGCGAATGAGGAGAGCCATTGCAGCGCGACAACTTGACACACCAGGGTACCGAACCGCGGTAGACCAGCGATCATGCGTCCCCAAACGACGTAGCTTGGCGCGCCGATAGCTGCAAGCCCGGCAAGAGCACATTTCAGCTTCGTGTTCTGGTTCGATGTCGCCATTGTAGCTGAGACAGCACAGTGAGGACGAGGAAAGAGTACAACTCGTTCGCTTACATCCCGCAGTCGTATTGAGCCGACTGCAACAGGTTCTGCATTTCCTGCTCGTCTCGGCTGCGAATGAGGGCAGCCTTGATGACTGCATTGGTATGTTTCTGCGCAAGTCGGCTATCCGAAGGTGGGCCCGGCGCGTTGCCCCGCAGAGTAGACTTTAAGTCTTGGGAGATAGGGGCTACGAGCCCACTTGGCGCCCCCTTGCTTGGCGCGGTAGGCACGAGAGCTTGGCCACTGACAGAGAAGCCGGATTTGTGAGACATATATAGTTAGAGGCTGTTAGAGAGATAGGTTTGGGCGTAGGTGTAGTACAATGAAGCCCAGCAGTGAGAAACTGAGAGAGCAGGGAGAATCTGGGGAGAAGTGCCCGCGAATTAATAATCGTCCCACAGTGTCGGATCAAGCTCCGACTTGTGTGCACAGCAGTACCATAATGATGCTACTGCCGCCCGCAGCTACACAGGATAATGACTGTGATCTCCCTCTATACCACCGCCCCTACGCTCTCCGAAGCAAACCGCGTTCTGGACACCCAAATCAATCTCCTCCCATTTTTCCTCCGATATCAGTGTAAATTGCGCTGGGCAGCGCAAATTAAACCATGGAAACCTCCCGGCGATTGCTCCTCTCGTTCCCTTCGAGCAGTTGAACTCCCAGAACTCAGAGAGCGCTTGGATTGACCGCGAAAACGAAATTGACGGAGGTCTCGGCGCAGGAAGCTAGTGGTCACCAAAAACGGACAGAAGGGCTTTCTTTCAAGACGCGAAAGAGACGCATCATGATAATAAACTCCAACTGGAAACAGCTGGACCTGACACCGAGCGATCTCAACACCCGATCGAGTGGTTTCTCCGGATATTTTCCAACCATGGCCTGCAGAAACGTATCATCGACGCGACGAATAAAACGGTCTTGCAAGTACAAAACGCGTTTCGTAGCATGATTGTGCAGCACTTTGGTCCTTGTCGACTTACGGGCCTCTCAGCGGACATGATGTTCAAACCATACTTACATCGCGGCTATCGCTGCAGCAATTACTTGAGTCCCTGCTTGCTGCTTTTGTGGAGGAATATGATGGAGGGTGTGGACAAACTGGGTCAGGAGTTGTTGTTTTCGATTCCCCCTAGTATTTTCTTTAGGTTCCCAGCCAGAGTCGGATCTTTGTGGGAGGGTGGAGAGGATTTGCGTAAGAACCATGACTTCTTTGCCGGCCACGTCCCATTTTGTACTGTGCTTGCACTTTTCACCGACGTCGAGGAGCAGATGCATGTTGGTCTCAGTCTTACCATCAAACATCGGGCCAGGAATCCATAAACTCAGCGCTCATTATTCCTGCTCCCTTCATCATCCAAACTTGAAAGTCCTGCGCAAGTATCACAAAACATATGTATTCAATTCAATCTCAAGGAAAGACCACGACGTTGTGGTGGTGGGGAGGGTACATATTGGATGGATGAACTCGGCAAACCCGCCCCTCGCACCCCATGGCCAAACCAACTCTAAATAAACAATCTTCTTCCTCCTCTCCTTCTCCTCTCCTCCACGCACAACGGCAACATGCACCGACGCGATATGCAGAGAGCTCCTCTTCCCATAATCCTACAAACAAACACCTTCCCTCCGCGCGCTCCCGGCGCCCTCTCCCCCAAGCGAAACGCGGGGGGAGGACAACAAATGCGTGGTAGAGCCAGAACACAGGACCCAGGGAAAACGATGAGGGAGTCGATCGACGACAAGTCGTGTGGTGGTGGTGGGGATGGGGATGGAGACCGTAACAGAACCAAAGAGAGGAAAAGGGGGAAAGTAAGCTAAGGAGCGTGATAGTATAGTATGTGTGTCGCAGGTAGAAATCGGGATGGTGGGGATGGAAAGAAGACTACGTCGTAACTGGTAGTGGTAAATGGTGACAGTAATACGAGACTGGGTGGTAGTAACACGAGAGCGGACAGATGGATGGTGAAAATATATAGAATGGGGGGAGGATGAAGCATTAAATAGAATAGTAATTCCAGGGCGCGTGTAAATGTGGGAGTATGTATCAGACGGTAGGTAGTGAAGGGAAATAAAGGCGGCCACCGCGCCCCCTCCATTATGGAGGGTGCAGCGCTGACGTGAAAAGGAAAAGCGTCCTTGGGTAGATATATATAGCAGTTGGCGGCGGGATGTAATGTATGTGGTGGTGGTGGTGTGATGGAGGAGAGCGCGCCTTGTCGCGCCGCGCGGCGGCGTATAAGTGCGCGCAGACCGACATCTGATAGTAGTGCCGGCCGCAATAATTAACGAGAGAGGTACCGCGGCGAGTGACTGAATCGATCCGAGCGCCGCCCAGGCACACGCACTTGACCGTGCAATGCCAGGGGGACGATGAATCTCGCTTGTCTTGTTCGCTCCCGCGTCGTCTCCTCCCTGCCTCCGAACCTAAATTCCACCTGCCCACACTCCCCGACACCGGCCGTCCTACTCCGGGGACCGACCCTCCTCATCTCCGACCGAGCAAAATCTCTTCACCTTCCCTCCGCCCCCAGTTGCTCAGCCGCCCTCGGGACGCAAAGCCCAAACCCCACTCCGCAGACGAAACGCTCAAGGGATCATTTACCAGAGCTCGGTCTCGCGCCCGCGGGTGCCCCGCTGCTGTCCAACGGCGCCGGGGGTGCCTTGCTGCGCCTGGCGGGTGTGGGAGCGAAGCCTAACGAAGAGGAGACATCAAAGGCTGTTCAAAGGGAGGAATGAATGGAAACCTACATCCTGTCGCTCGCACGGTGGTCCTCTTCGTCCTGGACGACCTTGCGGCGGGTGGGGGTGGCCTTGCTCGGGCCCGCAGTGCCGTCATCCTGGGCGCCGCGCTGCACGCTCCAGTCGAAGACGTAGTCGTACTGGTAGCCCTCCCGCACGAACAGATCGCGGAAGAGCTTACGCAGGTAGGAATAGTCGGGCTTGTCGTCGAAGCGCAGTGCACGCGTGTAGTTGAGGAAGATGCCGAACTCGTTAGGGAAACCACGGCAAAGGAGGTCCGTGGGAGTAGTCATCTTCTTCTCCATGATGCGGTCGTACTTCTGCTTCTTTGTGGCAGCCTTAAGCCCCTGCCACGGCAGTGCACCACGCAGGAAATACATGAGCACATAGGCGAGCGACTCGAGGTCATCGCGACGGGCCTGCTCTACACCAAGATGGGTGTTGATGGAGGTGTAGCGGGCAGTGCCCGTCAAGTTCTTGTTCTCCCTGTACGGAATGTGCAGGTGCGTCTTGGGGTCGCGGAACTTCTTGGCGAGCCCAAAGTCAATGGCGTTGACCTGGTTGCCGCGCTTGCCGATGCCCATCACGAAGTTGTCGGGCTTGATGTCGCGGTGGATGAAGTTGCGCGAATGAACGTATTCAATTCGGGAGATCTGACGGGACGGGCCGCGGCCGCGTAAGCGAGAGAACAAGGCGCGAGAAAAAAAACACGAGTCACGCACGAGTTGGTCTGCGAGGAGCAGGACGGTCTTGAGGCTGAATTTGCGGTTGCAAAAATTGAAGAGGTCCTCGAGGGAGGGGCCGAGGAGGTCCATGACCATGGCGTTATAATCGCACTCGGTGCCAAACCACCTGACAAAGGGCACACCCACGCCACCGGCCAGAGTCTTGTACACCTTGGACTCGTATTCGAGCTGGGGATGCTTGGCCTTGACGGACTCGAGCTTGATGGCGACCTCTTCGCCGGAAATGATGTTTATTCCGAGGTAAATGTCCCCAAAGGAGCCAGAGCCGATCTTCTTGCCCAGCCTGTACTTTCCACCGACGCGGAGGTCGAGCCTGTGCGAGGAAGTGTCTGCCATTATTGCGGATGTGGATGTGGGTGGGGATGAGGAGGAAAGCTGTGGAGGTTGATTTATAAAAGGGCTGTGAAAGGGAGATGGATGGATGGTCTGATAAACCAAGGGCTCTTTGTTACTGAGGTACTCGAAAGGCCACTTGGGTGGAATCCGAATACCACGCAGACGGGATGGGGGCAGGAGGTGAGAGTGGCAGAGAAGGGAGGTCAACGACCCGATCAACTGCTGACTCAGCCGGCTGTGCGCTCCGATTCCAGACCTGTCCTGTGTGTCGTTGCCGGTGCGGTCATATACCCCGAAAGAATATACAGTAAAGGCACGAGTCGTCAGCCGCCCACTCAATCTCCCCGAGTTCAGCACCCCAGTCTCAGACCAAGTATTGCTCACAAGTCACAACGATCAGTAATTTCCGTTCAGTTGCAAAGGGTATTCAAATACAGAAATTTGATAAAACAAGAATGGTCCCCCATCATCTCCTTTCCAACATAAGAGTATAGCATAAATAAGATTTTTTTTCTTTCCAGGATTACGAATAAGTACGATGAGATGATGCGGGTGAGGTAGGCGTAGGTAAGTAGGCGGAAGAGGGAGGTTCCTTACAGCCCCACTAGGCGTAAGAGCAGGTACAGGAAGGATCCTGTGAAGCGGACCGCTGATAGACCAGCTCTGCGGCAGCTAAAGTCAGTAAAGAGAGAGCGATAAGAAGAGAGGTACGCACAAGGCGAAAAACAGGAATTGGAGGTAGGGGTTGAACGTCGAGTCGCCCGAGGTCTTGATGTATGACGCGACAAAGTTGTTGAACGCCGTCGACGTGAAGGCCACAATCATCAGCCTACAAAACCGTCGTCAGCGCCCATCCCAGCACCGTCAAGAACACTCACATGTTAGTCCCAACCCAAGCAAGAACCACATTCGTCCGACTATTCCTGTCTTGATCCGTCTGCTTCGTCGCCGCGTCCCGATGCTCCTTGTCGCTCGGTGGCGGCATCCGCAGCGCTGCGCGCGACGCGTTCCACAGCTGGTCGACGTCCTCGCGCGCAGTGGGGATCTCAACCTCCATCATCTCCTTGCCATCCTCGCCCTTGACCTTCTTGGCGCCACCGAGGTCCTTGGCAGCGCCGTTGTCGCCCTTCGTTCCCCATGTAACGTCGTGGAGATTGCACATGGCGTACATCACTGGAAGAACATATTAGTACGGATTCGCGGTATTGGGAAGCTAGACGTACTGAGAATGTTAACGTCTACAACACCGATGTTAGTCAAGAGTAGGAGTAGCGGCCGAGGATCAACTCACAAGACGGGAGGAAGAACATGTACTGGATGAAGCTCGTAAACATGTGCCACGGCTCAAAGTGCATGAACGAGCTGATAAAGTACAGCCCATACGTCGCCATGAACGAAATAACAATGTCGCGGAACGTCGAGTTCGTCTCAATCAGGTTCCCGATATGCTTCCACTCATCCAGCGTAACGGCCTTGACGGAGAGGTAGACGGTGTACCCCGCGCACCACAGCGTGATCGCATTACACAAACCGAAGAGCAGGACGGCCGAGATGTAGATGAACTTGGAGCCCTGCGGCCGGTTGCCGAGCGAGCACACGGTGACGACGAACAGGAGAGCGATGTAGAGCTTCAAGAAGATCTCAAACACCTCCTTGCCCGCTCCCTTGCTGAGGAAATTGAAGGCATCCGTCGTCCCCTCGGCGGTAGCCGACCCGACGAGGAAGAAGAAGGCGAGGTAAAAGTTGGCGAGGGCGGTCCAGGTGAAGACGAGTTGTATGCCGTTGTAGATGAATTCGATTTGGAGAGCGATCTTGCGGAAGAAGTTTTGGCCAGAGGTCCATATGCGGAACCAGAAGATCGTGGCGTGGATGGAGGCGAAGAGGGAACCGTTGAGCCATCGTCGACGTTGGGAGATGAACTCGGCGAGTGAGGTGGGCACATCAGTGGAGGCTTTGGCGCTCTTGACGTATTTCAGGCTATGCGTCCGAATTTAGTAGTGATACTCGGACTGAATAGGACAACCTACATCCATCCCTCGCGTTTCTTGGTGACGATCTCAAAGCACAGAATACGATCTTCCGCGAGGTACATGTTACGCTCTGTCCGCCATATAAATAACCAGATCAGACAACGAACAGAGAATAACTCACCGAACAATCCAGCGCCGGTAACGCCTCCACCGTGCATCGTTTCGCCCTTGAAGTACGACGCGAGCGGGCCCTTGCCGTCCTGTCCGTTCTGCAGCGCACGGTAACGGTACGCGCTGAACGCACCGGGCAACACACTAATGTACCCGAACACGCTCTCAAGCGGCTTGTCGAGCACATTCGACATCTTGTACTCAAAGTTTTGCGACGCCGCCAGCGGCGACGTGAGGAGGAGCGAACACCCGCGTCCGGTGTCGACACAAATCTCACCACAAGCACCGCCGACGTTGGAGTGCTTGTCGAAGCACTTCCAGAGTTCGTAGATGGAGGTGCCGGTGGGCTTTGTGCCGACATCAAGCAGGATGCAGACGTTAGGCTTAATAAGGGGCCCGAAGGCGTTGAAGAACCACCGATGGCTGTTAAGCTTCTTCTTGTTCTGCTCCTTGAGGCAGAAGAGGATTTGAACGGGGCAAGTGCCCTGGGAGACCTCGCCGGATGAGGTGACGACGACACTCGAGGTGTACTACGAGTTTTAATTAGCGTGGTTTTCTGAGGAAGAAAGATAAAACTAGCAAACCTCGAAGATGTGGGCGGTGACATCCTTGCCCCCGACAGTATCCTTAGCGATGCCGTCTTGGTAGACCCCCATTAGACTGAGGACCTGCAAGGTCCGCTTGTTGACCTTGCTCCGACCATCGGACACAACGCACACCACGACCTTCTTCCACCCCTCGGGCCCCCACATCTTGGACCGATCTCGGCTGCACAAATGCGCCACATTCTTGATGACCGCGTTCATCGTCTTGACGAACAGCACCTCGTCCTCATTGTACATGGTCATCACAATAAAGAGCTCCGTGTGGCGGCCGTACAAGAACGGACGCAGGGAGTACTTTGAGCGCATAAAATCGTCGGGGTCGCACGTCGCGGCGGTGTAGCGCATCTTGGAGAACTCCTCGATGGCGCCCTTGCCGGCGGGGACGATATGGGTGGGGACGGGCATGTCGAGGACGAGGTTACCCTGGAAGAGCTCGACCTGGCGCACGGAGCGGCGCTTCATCATCTTCTCGTGCACCTGGCTGTAGCCGGAGGAGCTTTGGGCGTAAGGCATGCCAGGGCGCTGCTGGGGCGGGTAGTTGGCTTGGGGGTTGTAGGGCATGTTGGGGACCTGCGGAAGTGAGGCCTGGCTCATCCCGTAGGGGTTCAAGTGGGTTTCGGAGCTAGCATACTGGTCCTGGTAAGATTTGCCGTCCCAAGTACCGTCGTGACCCTGCGAGCCGTAGTCGGTAACTGCGTGGTTCTGCTCGTAGTAGGGTTCAGCCTGGTGCTGCTGATAGGGCTCCTGGTATGGCTGAGAGGCCTGACGCGGCGGCTGCTGGTATGGCTGCTGGGGGTACTGGTTCTGCTGCTGGTACGGCTGAGAAGCCTGACGGTGAGGCTGGGGGGGCTGCTGGGGCTGCTGGTAATAAGGATCGTGTTCTTGACGGTAGGCCATGGGTGCAAAGAGAGACGGCGGCAGCCAGACAGCAGCAGAACCAAAAAATAAAACGAAATGAGGATGGCGGAGAGAAAGAACCTGTTAACGACCGCCTCAGTATCCCATCAAAGATATGGCACCGCTTTATTTTGAATAGCATCCCAAGCCGGACCAGTGTATTAAAATCCTATGTACAGTACATGGAGACGTAGATAGCAGGTTTAACGTCCTGCAGTTGTATTGGTTTTTCCCCCAAAGACATAAAGCCAAAAAATACAAGGGTTCCCACGTCGGGTAGGATTGTCCGCTAGGAGACGACGATCCGACTGCGGATCTGCGAGAACAACGTTTGAAAGCGTCGAAGATTGCGAGAAAAAAGATCCCTTCAGCTGGAGACCAAAGTACCCGTGGCGTCCATTGAGTCCTTGGCAAGGACGTGTTAGTAATTTAAAAGGTCCGCATTGAAGAAAGAGTTCCGATTGACAGGAGTCTTGAGCACTGTTGATTGTACTTGAACAAATCGGCTAGGGTCGTTAAAGGGAGTCACGCCGGAAATATAATTTCCAGACCTGTCATCTGCGGCCGCAAAGAGGTGTGCCTACCCATGAGGAGAAGGTATACGATCGATTAGTCTCATGCGCCGCAGCGTCGAAGTGAGCTGAGTTATTTTTTCATGACACGAAGACGATTGAGACCGGAGAAAATCAAAACTAACCTGCTGGAATCCGTATACTCGTAGATCGCGGGCGGCTAGAAAGAGCTAAAATGAGGAGGTGGTCAGTCAGGGCTCGCGAAAAGGAGTACGCGGAAGAAAAGGAGGAGGGGAGAGGGGGAGTAAAGTCAAAACAATACTAGTAGTCTCATTCGCCGCAGCGTCGAAGTGAGCTGAGTTGTTTTCTCATCATAAGAAAAGAGGAAGGAGCGGATACGAAGATGATTAAGAAGGATGAAGAAGAAGAAAGAGAAACTAACCTAAGCTTGTCGTTCCACATTGTCCTGTGGCTTCAGACAGTTACCCAAGAGGATCCGGTGACTCCGTGTCATTCGTCGCCACTAGAATGAGGGGGTGGTCAGTCTGGCTTCGCAAAAAGGAGGGAAGTAGACGAAAAGGAGGGGAAGTCAAGTCAGTAAAATCTATATAACAAAAGAGATGGGAACCGATAAATAGTGGTAAATAACGCATAGATTTCTATCACTGGTGACGTAAATGACTTCCACGGCTTACTCTGAACTCTAAGACCTCTATCGTGGCGCAAGCATGGCGTATAAGGTCTATCTGCTCTCTGAGGAGGCTTGGTAGTCCCTCGGTGGTGTCTGAAGAAGGAGATGGGATCAATAACGCGTAGATTCTGGTGCAAGCAACCTTTGCAGCTGAAGCGTACTAAGCGAGAAGACATCTCCGTGACGACGTTACTCTGGACACTGGGAGCTTTATTCTGGTTCAGTGGCCTCTAGCTCACCTGCTTCATGAGATACCTCAGGGATGTCTGGAGACAAGTGAACGGTAGACCACGACCCAAAATTTGCAAACTCACCGAAATGCGTAGCGAACGGCGAAACTTCGAGCGACGTTTCGGGCCAGAAGGAGACGCGTCTCGGGAGGCGTGTTTGAATTATCAAGGCCGACTTACTATTAACAGCACTCTGATGAGCGGCACTGGGTGCCTCGCTGTTTGAACCGTTGGTAAGTCTTTTTGAGGGGTTGCGATTGCGGGCGGGCGCAGACATGGTGGAAGTGCAAAACATGTCCTGTCACAAAACATCACAATTTATAAAATCCCCGATGATGCCGGGCAGACCTCGCGCGTACGACAGCAAGTACAGTCACTGGGCTGGAATGGCGCAGTGACAACATGCTATGCTGGTCGGACTTGTCCGCGAATCTTGGCACCCAAAAACAACCGTTTGAACCATTGTTTACCGTTTGTTTACCGTTTGCCAATCTTCGCAAACTGAACGGTTTAAAAACGGTCCAAACAGTTTGAAAAACGGTAAGACACGCAAACGGTTGGAGTCTCATGTGTATGTGACTCCGGAGGTTCCATGAATTCAATTTACTGCGAAGGAAGGTTCTTGGAGGCCCAAGGAAGGTGTGTTCAGTTTTTTGTCTCCCGTTTGCACTCGGTTCAGGTCAACGTTGTGTACAGATGTGCTAGAACTCGCCTCCATTTACCGCTATGGTCGGACCACCTCTGTTACCATTAGCTGCACTTCTGTGGAGTCCTTCAGCGGTCCATTTGGCCCAAGAAGTCCTAGAATCTCTCACTGATGGAAGCATGGGCCGTGTCACCTATGCGAACGGTGAGTGTCCTGCATGATCGTACCGGTTTCTGCTGCGTGGTAGAAAGGCAGAGAAGACGGTATTTCAACCAATAAGAGAATAATTTGCAATTTCGCTCCCAATGTCCGGCAGACATAACATATCGTTCGCCTGGACTCATGCCCGCATGGGCCAGGAATAGCCAGTCGAAGACTGGCGACAAGTGGTCGCGGCAGCCGCACCTTGACTGAAAAAAACCTCTAGATTGTGGGTAGAAGTATTCTGTAGAAATGCCCGAGTTGAATTCATTTGTGAGATCTGTATACTGGGCCACAAGGAGCCAATCGAAGATAGGCGATGGGTAGCCGCAGCGGCTTACGGGAAACATGTGTGCTGCAGTCGGCTCAGTTTCTGTAAACTCCTTATGTGTATTGCACACTGGGCCACAAGGAGCCAATCGAAGATTGGCGACGAGTGGCCGAAGGGGTGTGTGTTGATAGTTTCAATCACTTCATTCCGGCAGCTCCAAGTCATGCAGAATAAGAAATTTGCCAAGGCTAAGTAACTTAAATCTGAGATTTACAGACTCCCGTAGCATCGCACGGGTCACTGCTAGTTGTATACAAGTGGTCTCATTCGCCGTGGCGTCGAAGTGAGCTGAGTTATTTTTTCATCGTGGAAGAGAGGGACTGTCGGAGGAAATGAGGGAAGGGAGACTAACGCGGTCGGCCCATTGCTTTTTGACTTCGTTGAAAAGAATTCAGTAGACGGCTAAAAAATGAGGAGGTGGTCAGTCAGAGTTCGAAAAGGAGGAAAGGAATGAAAAGAAGGTAAGTGAAGTCAGAATAAATGTATACAAGTAGTCTCATCGCCGCAGCGTCGAAGTGAGCTGAGTTGTTTTATCATCGTGAAGCAGAGAGAGTGGGACGAAGATAAAGAAGGAAGAAGAAACTAACCATGTTGTTGTTGGGCACGCCGTCTATTGGCTTCAGACAGTTGTTGGAGAGAATTCGGCGGGAGGAATTCAGTGTTATTGAATGCGACTAGAATGAAGGAGGTGGTCAGTCGGAATTCGCGAAAAGGAGTAGAAAGAAAAAAGGAGGAGGGGAAGTAGAGTCAGACGAAATGTATACAAATAGTCTCATTCGCCGCAGCGTCGAAGTGAGCTGAGTTGTTTTGTCATCACGAAGCAAAAAAGAGGGGACCAGAGTTCAACTGTTAAGACGAGGTGGAACTAACCTACCAAGTTCGAACAGTATTAGTCTTTCATTGTGGCGAAAAGCTGTGGCGGTTTCTCAATACGACTAGATTGAGGAGGTTAGTCAGGGTCCGAACAAGCAGATTCATTCGAACGGAGGGATGAATCAGTAAAAAATGTATACAAGTAGTCTCATACGCCGCAGCGTCGAAGTGAGCTGAGTTATTTTCTCATCACGGAAGAGGAAAAAACGGTGTACAATGATAAAAAGGACTAACCAGCAAATTCTCTTCATCCAGTGGCGGTAATTCGCCGCCGCACATGTGCTTTCATTTAAATTTCTATCACAACCCACGAGGAAGACGGCACCCCCTTGGAAAAAACGCCGACTCGGTTGGTCGCTGGCCCGACCAGCTCGGCGGAGGGTATTAGATGGACACCGAGCCCGGAGTCGAAGCCTGATATCCGGAAGACGGCGCTTTGTCGGTTGCTAGTTGCATGCTTGGTGATAGATGGATGGATTCAGTAGAAGCCGCATTGTCTCCTGTGGCTGGCCAGCGCACAACGACAAATTGCATTAAGGGCAGCGTATTCAGGGCCAGGCAACATGTGGGCTGCATTCGAGAGTGATTCCATGTGTCGACGTTAGAAGCAGCTTCAATGCTCAGGGATGGAAGACGCGGTACGAATGACCGAAGAAAAAAGGCGCGCGTCTGTGCCGAATCGGTGCCGAGTATTTGAAACTCCGTCGTTTCCTTCTTGTCTCCACCCCGCCTCCTTTCTTGACCCCGACGACCCCATTCCCTTCCAAGTCCATCCAGTGAGTCCCGCTTGCTTGCTTCTCCGCAGTCTCGTCTTGCCAGACTGAAGGGTGGAACGATAACGGCGTGGAGCCTCGTGGGCACGCACCCAAACGTGGGCAGCCTCCTGATCCAGCCGCTATCCAGCCAGTTTCGCTTTGGGCTCGCCAGGACGGTGTGAGAACGGCTCGCGAGCCACATCACCTGCCTGCCGCACCCGCGCCGCACCGCCCCAGCGTTTACCTTTCGGCTCACAGTCCGTTATCCGCAGAACAAGACCAGATCCATTGATCCTTCCGCGTCCCTTCTGCGTCCTTTATATCGCATTCTGACTTTATCTTGTCCGCAGCCTTAATCCGCATCCTCATCCACACTCTCATCCCGAATGGCCGACAGTTCTTCGCACAGACTCGACCTCCGCGTCGGTGGAAAGTACAGACTAGGCAAAAAGATCGGCTCGGGCTCGTTTGGTGCGCTGCCTTGCTCTTGTTGGCGTCTGACCATCTTGCTCAACGTGTCATCATCACTCCTTTATTTCTGCATTATTTCATTCTAGGCGACATTTACCTCGGAATAAACATCATTTCCGGTGAAGAGGTCGCTATTAAGCTCGAGTCCGTCAAGGCCAAGCACCCCCAGCTCGAATACGAGTCCAAGGTCTACAAGACCCTCGCTGGCGGCGTGGGTGTGCCTTTTGTCAGATGGTTCGGCACCGAGTGCGATTACAACGCCATGGTCCTCGACCTGCTCGGGCCCTCCCTCGAGGACCTCTTCAACTTTTGCAACCGCAAATTCAGCCTCAAGACCGTCCTCCTCCTCGCAGATCAACTCGTGCGTCATCTTCACCTAATTTGATTTGTGCCCGTGTTTGCTGACTCATGCCGTTTTCACAGATTTCGCGCATCGAGTACATCCACTCGCGCAACTTCATCCACCGCGACATCAAGCCCGACAATTTCTTGATGGGCATTGGGAAGCGCGGCAACCAAGTCAACGTCATTGACTTTGGTTTGGCCAAGAAATTCCGTGACCCCAAGACGCACCTGCACATTCCGTACAGGGAGAACAAGAACTTGACGGGCACCGCGCGCTACACCTCCATCAACACTCATCTCGGCGTCGAGCAGGCGCGGCGCGACGACCTCGAGTCGCTCGCCTACGTGCTCATGTACTTTTTACGCGGCGCGCTGCCGTGGCAGGGTCTTAAAGCCGCCACGAAGAAGCAGAAGTACGATCGTATCATGGAGAAGAAGATGACTACCCCCACAGACCTCCTGTGCCGCGGCTTCCCCAACGAGTTCGGCATCTTCCTCAACTATACGCGTGCGCTGCGGTTCGACGACAAGCCGGACTACTCGTACCTCCGCAAGCTGTTCCGCGACCTGTTCGTGCGAGAGGGGTACCAGTACGACTATGTCTTCGACTGGAGCGTGCAGAGGGGCGCACAGGAAGATGGCGGTGCCTCGGGGGGCAGTAAGGGCGGGGCAAGTGCGCGCAGGAAGGTCGTGCAGGATGAGGAGGATCATAGGGCGAGTGATCGGATGTAGGTTCTCGTCTTTCTCTTTATCCCCCCTTCCCACCTTCCCTTCTTTTGAGCTAAATGAACAAACTTCTGACACTTTTCTTTTTATCTCGGAATTAGGCTTCGCTCGCACACGCGCCAGGCGCAGCAGGGAGCGCCCGGGGCCGGGGTGGTGGGACAGCAGCGGGCTGGGACGCGGGGGCGGGAGACGGAGCTTTGGTGATTGAGTGACGAAGATTAGGGTGTTCGGGTTCGTCCGCGGAGAGGGGTGTAGGTGGCGTGCGAACGGACTAGACTATATTGCGTCCCGAGGGCGGCTGGGCAACTGGGGGTGGAGGGCAGGTGTAGGGTTTTTGCTCAGCGGGGTGGGGTCGGCCTGCGGAGTATGGCAGGCGGCCGGTGCTGGGGAGTGTGGGCAGATGGAAACGAATTTAGGGAGGGGTCGGAGCCGACGCAGGAACGAACGAAGAAGACAAGGAAGATTTGCTCTCCCGGTGAATAGTCCTTTCGCGTCGGCGTGCTGCAGGAATCGATCCGTCCAGTCTCCTCACCGCGGCGCGGCGCCTTCTCATTAATTATTGCGGTCGGCCTCTCCTCCTCGCTCGGAAGCGCGATACAGCTTGTGCGCCCTTCCTCACATCACGGCGCACCACGACGACGACCGCACGAATACACCCATCACCAGCACGAAATACACTACCCGCCACCGCCGCTCATATAAATATAATTTCCCCCACGGACGCATTCCCTCTTCACGCCAGTGGCGGTTGTTGTCGTCGTTGTCTGCCCCTCTGTCAGGGCGGGGTGGGCGATCGACGATGTTCCTGCTGCTGGCTGCCTTCAATTTCTTCCCTCGCCGCTATGTTCCACCATTACTGCGCCCTGGAACACAATACGTATTCATAGGATAGTTTTTTAATTCCCCCCACGTTACTGGTACTGTTACACCACCCACCCCCGACTCATCCACCTGCTGTGTTTTTACTGCTGTTATTTTCCCGCATCCCCCTCCCCTCCCCCTCTGCTGCTGCTGCTACATACATAAACATACTCCGACGCTCCTTCCCTTCCCTTTTTTCTGTCTGCCTCTCATATTCTCGATACTATTACTGTTACATACGGTCTCACCACGTCCCATCCCATCCCATCCCATCCCATCCCTCCCAATCCCCCACCGACATATCGATTTTCCACCGACCGCACTTCCGCACGTCTTTTTTTTTTCTCTGGGCCTTTCTCTCGAATCTGTTGTCCTCCCCCGGCTGCACAGGGAGAGGGGGTCCGGAGCGCGTGGGTGTGGGAGGTGGAGGAATTGGTTGGTTGGTTGTATGTACGAATACTGCAGAAAGAACGAAAGAAGAAAGGGGAGGGAGCGCGCTGTTTTGTTTATAATAGAGAATGGCGCGTTTGTCGCGCGATGGCTGTGGTCTGGCTTGGAGTGAAGAATTGAATTGGATTGAATTTCTGGCGAGCTTTGTGGCCGAATCCGAGGAGATCTGAAGTTGGTGGCGGTAAATATAGCCGAGACAGGACATGTCATTTACGTACACATCATTCAATCCCTATCAACCCTTCTCTCTCAACCACTTCCAACTCACCGACCATCCTCCGAGCCTTCTTCCTCCGAGCGTCGTCGTCCAGCTTCGCAACCCGCCTGGATTCTCTCCTCCGGGCAAGCAGGTCCGGTATCGGCCCGCCGGACACTTCGCGTAGGGCGTATTGCTCGGATAAGGAATCACGACCATGACCACTAAAATCACTGTCGCCAACGCCGCATTCCTGTATCCGGCTGCGTTATGCCGGGATCTTCTCCGTGCGCTCGATGCCGCTGGTTCTGAAACCCTATTCACGGACTTTGGACTCCCGCTATCGGTAGCCATGGCTTCGGTGGCGTACCTTGTGCGTTCAAGTCTCAGGGTCACTGAATTTACCCTGAATGCCCTAATACATTCTAGATGGCCCCCGCAATTCCGATATACGAGGGATTCACATTGAAGGATAATGCTGAGCCAATTCTCCGGCACTATATCCAGGCTCTACGACATTCTGCCCACCAGCAGAAGATAATAATCCCGGAGTGCAAGGAGCTTGCCCTCCCCCGCACTACTGCTTTTCTGTGGAGCAATAAGTTGACGTTGCAAAACATCGATCAATCCCTCGTTGATCTCAACGGATGGGGAGTGCATTGCATTCTGCTACCTGAGCCTCTTTCATCCAAGCGACCGCTTGACTCGGACAGCCAGGATCCTGATCCAAAAAAACAGCATCTCCCGCAGAGTACATCAAACGACACAGATATCGCAGACCGTATGTGTTGTCTTTGTATCAAACAATGCTCATTGATTCTCATAAACTCCCCAGCCGATATTAGACGACGGATACTTGAAAAAGCCTCAATCCTTTTCGACGTCATCCGTGCTACGGCATGGCATCCGTTGAGCAACCCGTGCGCCACGACGGTTATCCCCTTCCCCACCCTCCATTCGAACCAAAGCTCCGATCCCGATACGGCGTTCGACCTAGATATGATTGACGGAATTCCCTCCTTTCGCTTCAAAGGAAGGCATTTCCTCGAGGCCACCCTCCTTCCCTTCATCGAGACGGAGTATTACCGGCTGAGACCTAGCACTCGCATTTGTCTCTTTGGAACCGCAGGCACCGGAAAAGCTCACCTTCTCACGGTCGCCGCTGTCCTCCTACTCTCGAAGCAGATCCCAGCGGTCTTCTTGACGTTGTCTGGGAAAAGGCCGAGTATCGTAAATTTGCGAGATGCGCTCCTACTAGCGATGGTCGCAGCCGGAATCACAAAGCATCACGACCACATATTCAACGCTTGCCAAGGAGACGACAGTCCGAAAAACCTAGAAAAACTGTTTCGCCATCTGGGATCTGACTCTTTCGGGAACAAGCTAGTGTTTGTTATTCTTGGCTTGGATTCGCTGTCCAAGGAGGACGCCAATTACGTCTTGGGCCTCACTCAGGGGCAACTCGTCTGCCTCAGCCTAGGGGGAAACAGCACCCGCCGAGCCGATATCGAAGACAAGATAGCGGCTGGCAAGGAAGGTCACAAAGTCCTCTACTTGAACGGTGGGATCGAGGAGGTACGCTCTGTTCCAGTCCAGTCCAATCCTTCAACAACCAATCTATCAGAACGATCTCAAGGGTTGGCTTCACCAACATGAGCAGGAAATCGGATTCACGCTCACGGAATCCGACTCCAAACGCCTTCAAGCTACAACCGGCAACGTACCCGCCTTGCTTTCGAAGGTATTCCAAGCCATGAAAAAGGATCTCGGGTGTAAAGGACTTCGCGAGCACCATTTGGACCTCGGGCTCGATCTTCGTCGAATTATGTCTTTACACATCGAAAAGGTGCTGGAGCGTCACCCGGCGAAGCAAAAGTTTGTGTCGCTTTGTATCATATCCTTCATCATGTTAGCTGACTTGTTACATACAGGGAGTTGAGACTTTTACTTCTAGCCGCACTCCATCACGACATGATAGACGTCTCCCCGTATCTGATTGATAACCGCTACCTGTATTGTGATAAACAAGAGCGCTGGAGGACCACCAGTCTCTTCGCATACCTCGCCGTACTTCGGTGCTTATTAGACCTCGGTAATTGGGTCCGGTATTTCGAGGCCTCCAAATGGCTGGGTTGCATGAGCATCGTCCGCGATAACCCATCGATGCTCGGCTACGCTGTTGAATACGGCGTCACCGCAGCACTACGTGACGGGCTAAACACTAGCAATCTGAAGATCCCCGGAGACCTTCCCGTATTTTCCCTCCCAAAGGGTGGTCAGCCAGGGCAGAACATTATCCCTGGCATTTATGTTCCCGTGGAATTCAATCACAGATTCATCGATTGTGTCGCCGTGTGGCACAACAACAAGACGGTTTGCATAGCACCCATGCAAATCACCATTGTCGACGCCACCTCAAAACACTCCGACTCCGTAACTGACTTCTTTACGGACGACTGGAGGCTGTGGAAGGCTGCCGCTGCCCGATCAGGATTTTCCTTTCAATGGGATTTCATTTGGCTCATCAACATCCAGGCCGACAAAGCAATGAAAATTTTGCAGAAAAGGGGCCATATTCCTCGACGTCGTGTGCACACCGTCTCCATCAACTCTGTCTGCCCAACGATTTACGAGGCGCTGCAGAAGTGATGGTCTGCCTGCCTTTCGGAGTACGCGATTTACGTCCCGAGGCGGCGGTGCAGAGGGGGTGGGGAGCAGGGACAACTACTTCCTTTGCGTCGCACCGTTCCTCATATCACGACACACTACGACGATAACCACACGAATAACCAACATTTGACGTTTAGCACTCGTACCCACGCCCGCACGGCACCTCACGCCCTCAGGCACGGTCGCCGCAGTACGCATTCACGCAGACGTCGGGTACCGCACGGCCTCATTTGGTCCTTGACTTGGGACTTTTTATTCGTAGCATACACTGGTCCTAATATTCCTGCAACTTATCTAGATCTCCAGCCCTTTCACACTACGACACTGAAATGTCACAGCAAGAGAACGGTAGACGCGACACTACAGACTCTTCAGCCTCCGCTCCTTATTTCCAATCGCCCTCTTCTGCGTCTTCAACTCCGCCCCAAACATCTCCTTCGTCGCCTTCTTATCCGCTCTCCGCGTCTGCCGCTCCTCTTTCACGGCAGCCTTCCGCGCCTTCTTTTCCTCCTTCGATTCGTTCTTGTCGCGCTTAATGGTCTCCACACGAGGTCGTCCGTCGTCCGATTCCGAGTCGGAATTATCTGAATCTGAATTGAAGGAGACGATGCGGGTTTTGGGTTTCGCGACGGCGGCGTCGGCAGTGACGACGGTGGGGAGCCCGGTGCGGGGGTCGAGGTGGATCTTAGGCACCGGTTTTTTCACACGCGCATTGGGATCCCTCGCGCGGATGAGGCGGGGGTGGTTCTCGAGATTGGAATAGGTTGCTGCGAACACATTGATTAACACATGAACAAATGTAGAAAATGCGAATATAAGACGCACTGAGGATAGTTTCACAATCCCATCGGTCCTTCCGGTCGTCAATGTCGAACGGCATTGATATGTCATCGGTTTCATCGTCCTCGCCGTCCCGCTCGATTCTTACTCGCTCATCCTGGCCCATCGCGCGGCGGAGGGTGTCTAGTTTTTCGGCGCCGCTGTCGCCCTCTAGTTTGGGCTTCATTTTACGGCCGAGAATTTCGTAATCGTTTAAGAATTCGTCCATCATCGATTCAAAGTCCTCCCTCGAGGTAATCAGTTCGGGCGCGTCGTCGTCGTCCTCTTCCTCTGAAGGATCCTCTTCCTCTTCGTCAGAGTTGTATTGTTTTATTATCATCTAGAATTTGGTTGAGTTGCAGCCGGAGAATTTAAATAACGTGGGAAGTACCTGATCGAATCGCTCATCCAGCGTTTGAAGCGCTTCGTTGCGATACATCGAAGAGCTGCTCATGCTGTATCCAGAGGCATCACTGGTACCTTTTCGGCGTTTCTTGCCCTTCCCGCCGATTACAGACATTTCTGGCAGTCGGCCGACGGTGTCCCCGCCTTCGGAATCGTCGAATCCGTCGTCACTCTTCTCCTCAGCGCCGCTTTGCACCTTTTTAAATTGGGAGAACCGGGCCTCCCATCCGGCGCCCTCTTCGAGTTCCTCCACTTCCTCATCCGCGGTTTCGACATCCGCACCTTGCTCAGAGAACTCAAAATCGATCTCATCCTCGCTTCCTCTTTCGCCATCCCCGACCAGCTCCCCAAAGAAATCGTCTTCAAGGTCGTCTTCCACAAATGCATCGTCCTCGAGTGCTTCCAGTACTTGTCGGAGATGTGGATCCATGTCGGGTCGGAAGCCTGCGATGCTGGCTGGAATGGCCTGCTGAGATTCATAGGTTTTTGGAAGCTCAGATGTAGAGGCCAGGACGCCTTCGGGCAGATCCTTGAGGACAACACCTTTGCCCTTGGCTTTTTTTGAGACAGAGGGAGCTTCGACTAGCACACTTTCGACGCCGTCCTCCTGGACACCGACCTGCCGCAGATGCTGCATGTAGTTGTATTCCGAGTCATCGTAGTACACCCCGTACAGCGCGGCCTCGCCGACGCTAGTCGCCGCGCGCTCGGACTCGGGGATGATTTCCTCGAGCTCTGCACGCGATTTTCCTTTTCGCTCGATGGGCTTTAATACATGTTGACTGGCATCGGGGTCGTGAATGAGAGGATCCCGCTGCGAGCGGTGGACGAGCTGGAAGTGCTGGGCGCCCGGTTGGCGGAAAATGGATTTCGGCGGCATGGTGGTAGGAAGCAGGAAATATTTACGAGTATTTTTGATGCAATCAAAATCTCGTTCTTTTACCAAACAAAAGGGGGGTCAAAATGCAACTTTTTTTCCCTTGCGGCAAAAAATTTAGAAAGCGCGATAGTGGCTGTGTTGAATAACATTTAGTGGCAGTGCTCCATATGGTTTCAACCGTTGTTACCCCAATAGTGGCTGTCCCTTTGTTTACATCGCCGGCAAAGCCTTACCCGAGTGCCCGATCTTTGGTTTTGGTTTGTTCCAGCTTGGCTCGGTTTGTGCTTCGGCAACTCTTCGGCCAAAATCGGTATTTTCCGCAGTAATATGCCCGCAGCAGGGCACATGATCGCTCGGGCCCGCGTCGGCATTGGACATCGGCATCCACCGATGACTAACAACACACAACAACGCGTCCAACGCGTCGCGAGTCTTTGACTTTCCGCCCCACGACTTTGCGACGCACGTGAGCGGCAGCTCGGCCGGTTCCAAACTCCGACATCTCATTGTTCTTGCTCATGCTCTCTCTTTCTCATACCACCACCATCAAGACTCACTCCCGGGCCTCAGCACACATTCTCGCGTCGCCCATAGACGTTTATATCCTGTAAACGTCCCTGTGGCAACGGGGATTTCGGCCATACCACCCACTACCGTTGCGGGAACAACAGGATAGCGCGAAAAGGGCGCGGAAAGGTGCCTGTTCCCGATTTGAGGTGGCATGGACGTACGACCCGTCCTGCGAGGCCGTGAGTCTTCCTCCCCGTTATTTTCTTTCTTCGCGGCGATGCTCCAAGTGCCCGTGGGTGCGCGCCTACGCGCTTGTATTCCCGCTGAACGGTCCACGGAGCCCTTTTATAATGGGTTTATCCTTAGAACGTCTATCCCTGCTTTCGACGCGTCGGATCGCGTCCAAAACATCCTGCATGCTAGTACTACATGAATTATATCTTAACTTAACCTATATATCTATCAAAATCCAATCTCCTTGCCACTCCAACGTTTCCGACCCTTGAGCCTTGAATAATTGGATTCTAGGGAGTAGTACTCCCTTAGCTATAGCCCTTTTGTTGCCACCGTTGTGCCACCCTGCCTTGTGTTTTCCGAGCGAGAGCGGAGATTGAAATTTCCTCGCAGAGAGCCGAGCGGCACGTCACGAGGATGCAAAGTCGTGGGGCGGAAAGTACGAAACTCGCGTCGCGTCAAATACCAGTGATGTCCACCCAAGCCCAACAGCTTCAGACAATAACCACTGGCTTTAAGACTTCCAAAAGCTGGTGGTTACCAGCCTCCCCCCTTTGAGACTTCAGTGCTTTAACTTGGTGCTCAAATTTATCTTCACTTGACCATCAGACTCTGCTGGCCTTTCGTCATTTGCAACAGTTGAACAATGTATCCACCTTGCTTGGTAACATCTAATTCAATTTTGTGATCCTCCCTTGCTGGAATCCAGCGGCTTTTGCCCAAGTCAAAAGCCACCTACAACCGGTCATACCCATCAAAAGCCAATGGCCCTAACTGGGTACTAACTATTCCATGGAGTGGTGTCACAACTCCAATTTAAAGTTTGGGCCAAAAAAACTGTTGGCTTCCATCGGCTTTCGTGATTTGCCTTTGTGATAACACTAAATTCACCCACATCCATTGGAAATAAAATCCCAGGTGCGGGAAAGCCAACGACAACCAGCGGAAGCCAATGAACTGCAGTTAGGGGCTAAGGAGATCCATCGAAACACATGCAAAGCCTATGGAAATCACCGGAATCTGTTATCTAATCTTGGTTGCTGGCAGACTCCTCTGGCCATTGACGACCGCCGGTAACCACCAGTGACCATAGGCCATCCGGGTATATAACTCATTTTTCGTTAATGTGCATTTCGTTAATGTGCATAATCAGCCTGCAGCTCTGACTTGTCACCAGTTTGATGGATCCCTCCCTTCTTCTCCTCAGCTATCATGTTGCCTTTTACGCCATCTGTCGCTAGCTTTTGAATATATCCTTTCTTCATTTCTGCATTTCCAAACCTACCTTAGACTCCTTAGTGAGGACTACAAGAACATGGTGAACAGGCTCATGATGGAATGGTTGCAGGAGTCCATCAACTCATCGGAAAAGCCTTACCTACTTCACAGATGGCTCGAACCTCAAAAGGATAAACCACCAGCTTTATCAAAACAAGCACTCTGACTGCTGGAGTTCAATTTGGATTGTTGTTGAGCTCGACCCTGAGAATTGTTTCAAGGTCCGCTGGTTTCATTTGAATCATTCTTGATCCCTGAGAATTGTCCCAAGTTCCGTGCGGTTTTGCCTGACTCAATATTCTCCGGGCTGAATAAACCCAAACACATGGACTCATGCAAATTCCCATCCATTCACCATCTTGTGGCTATCCAAATGGAAGGTTTTCGCATCTGGGATGCATGTGATCGAAAGGAGGTGGTTTCTCAACTGTTCCTTTTGATGGAGACAGTGGATGTGCCAAGAATGAAGACTTTGAATGGCCTGGTCGGCCACCATGGCTTTCACGGGTGTTGACTCTATTGTCTGTTGAAAGGGTGACACAAGGACGGCAAGCCTCACTATTATCCGGTGATGCAGCGCACCAACAACTACGCAGTTTCTGGCTGCAGCCATCCTGATGTTGACCCCAATCTCTAGAGGCGTGAGCAGTGGGAGGTAATAAGATGCATTCTTCTACAAACATTCCCGCTTTTATACCAATTCTTTTCCGACCCTGCGCACAACCTTATTCCTCTTCCGTCCACGGAACCCCTTCCACACTGCCCTCCTTGCCTTACGGCGTGGATCTCCATGCTGTTCCGTGTGCTGAAGGAGATACCTAGCTCACGGATAGTTATGTCTTTGTCCGTGCCATCCAATTTCTGTACTCCATAGCTTGGCTAAATCCTTGCCTCCTCCCACGGCTTCCTGATCCTTGGGATAGTTACATCTTTGTCTGTGGTGCCTAATTTCCGTACTCCGTAGCTTGGCAAAATCCTTGCCTCTTCTTGCGGCTTCCTGGTACCTTGATTACTCATGGGCCGATAGTTGTATCCTTGCAGGTTACACTGCGAAGAATGAGAGCTTTTACTGTGAGCTGAATCGAACAAGATCGGTCTTGGGTCTTTTGTATTTATTGTGTTGATTGTTGGTTTCCGTGAAGACCATAGCCATTGGCAGGGTTTGTAGTGGTAGACCTGGTGGCATACTGTACTACTTATTTCATTCAATTCAAATGTCACATGTCACACCCGATTTCTGAGGACCCCCGGGAAAAATTGCCTTTCGATTTAAGCGGAATTTGGAGATTTGTCGGAAAAACTTTTGGTCACGTGCATATTCGAATTGAGCGAAATAGTACAGTAACTGGTAACACCCGTATTTACTGTAGGAGGGATGACCCGTAATCTTTAAATGCGAGACCCTCGTTCGATTTGAGGTCGGGCCGTGTGCTCTTTAGCTTCTTTTTCCATGCGTTCTGTAATGTATTTGCCTTCTTCAGCCACAGAGGGAGCATATCACAAAGTGATAGCTCACAATGCGCCACTTGCAATACTACTCCATATCCGCAGAACACAAAGATCTATTGACCTCTCCGACTCACTGCCAAACTGCATTGAGCCGCTCAGTAGTGCCAACTCGAAACAGATAACAAACGACCCGAGCGGGGAGAAGCTGGTCGCTACGGATGACACATGTCTCTGCCCTTGAGAAATTTGTGCGCAAATGCAGGACCCCAACGGTCCCTAAAACGTTACAGAACCTTCAAGGCCAAAGACAGACGAAAGCCAACTCTTCAGCTTCTCTCTTACCCAGAACATGCACCAACTACACCGACTTTTCCGTCTTCGAAACTGCGCTTCTCAAGCTTTGCACCACCTTCGCCCCAGGCCCCTCCGCAGATTCACCGCTACCGCTGTGCACCTCACCTTCCTCATGACACACTTCACCCTCTGCACCATCCCATTTCTCCCGTGCAGGGCCGGCATCACCAAAACAGCCACGACCGACACGCTCACCACAACCACTCTTGTCACTCTTTCGCATTCGCGCAGCTCAAGATGCTGTACTTCATAAGCCTGTTCGCTGTCGCCTCAGTCATGCAACTCTTTCAATAATCGTGGTCACTGCAGCTGGACACCCTTCACTGACATAAGGCTGCTCAACATTTCCTGCACTCCAAATCCCCCTCCCCACAAACACAGACACCCGTGCTACACTTTGTGATTTATTTCTCACATTCTGCGAGTTCCAGCTCGAGTTTCCCTGTCATTTCTTTTTTCGCCCGAACGAAAAGTCACGTGACTCGCACCGGAAGAACTCGCGGGAAAAAAAACCCAAAAATACGAGGACTGCCGGGCACCGCCACGGCCCATACCCCCAAGTAGCCGATGTTTGGTTTGGGGGAGGCAGCCAAGCAAGGCGATGCTCACGCCCTCACTGGGCAAACTCGCAGTTGGACCCCTCGATCTCTGCCCGCGACTATAGACTGCACAATCCGCGTCAATTCAACGCTAGAAGTGGCTGGGTCACTCCTAGGCCACAATGGACAGCAGAGCAAATGCTCAACGGGAACAAACACGTCGTGGCTTCTCCATATACGTCCACTTTCGTCCGTTTATCGCGCTCAATACTGACATTTCGTCCTGGTAATTACTAGTCACCAAAAGGTCGTTCTGGAGATAGACTTTTCCGGCTGTCTTTGGGTACTGCAGCCCCATATGCGCCGTATGGATTCAGACTTATTCGTGCTATCAGGGTTATACAGAGATCACAATCGTGCCCACGAGCAAGGACCTGAAGACTATCCATCTCCACTCCCGCCAATGCAGTAAGGAATTCCGCTCATGCGGTCGTTTCGGCTCATGACTCTCCGTCTAGCGATCCAAACCATCACGGTGGCGAGCATCTCTGCCGAGTTCACCCACCACGACCCCCTCGCCCACCTCAGCGTTGGAGCCCCGAATGACTCTCTCGACTGCCACAGGCATCCAGAGCTCAAGCGCAAGGTCTATTCCGCCCTGCAGGAAAGCGACGAGGGAGAACTGTCGATTGCTATTCCCCCGGAAGTCGTTCTGAAGTATTCTGGCAACTCCGTCAACCCCGTCCTCAGTGAAGGTGAGTTCCGGTCCACTTTGCGCCATTTCTCGGCTCATGGTGCCTGTTGCAGCGACCCCCGAACCTCAGACACCCGGAGCTCAGGCTGCGCAGGCGGTCCCGGAATTTGCTCCTATCGCAATCAACATTGCATACTGCTTGCGAAATCCGGCGGATGGGTTCCAATTTGTGGTTCCGACAGAGTCATATCCATACGTGCGTTGAGAACCGTCCACCTTGGTTCGTTACTCACCTTTTGGAAAGCGCGTTCCTCACGCTTACACAACGCCATCCTCACCCGACGCCGCGAGATGTTGGGTTCCCTGTGTCGACAACCTCTGGGAGAAGTGTACCTGGGAGTTTGAGTTTGTCGTCCCCCGATACCTTGAAGAGATATCGGCGGACGAGGATGAGCCAACGGATGCAAACCCGACGTTGGTCGTCTGCAGTGGGGAGTTGGTCGAGCAGGTGCGTTTTCGTCCCATCTCATTGAATTCCATTGTTATAACTTGGTCTGCAGATTGCGCACCCCTATAGCTCGCACAAGACTATATTTCTGTTTTCCCAAGCCGTTCTCACCTCGGTCCAACACATCGCTTTCGCTGCGGGACCGTTCCACATGTACTCCATACCCATGGACCACATCACAGACGACGGTACCTCCACCCAACCACCGATGTATGCGTTCTGCCTCCCGGGCCATGAGTTCCTCCTCACGACCTCAACCTCGTGGCTCCGCTCTGCAATGAGCTTTTATACCACCGAATTCGGTTCCTACCCCTTCGGCTCCTACAAACTCGCTTTTGTCGATGAAATGCCAGGGCAACGCTTCGACAGCTCCACGCTCTCGATCCTTACGGTCGATTTGCTCTACGGCGAAGACGCTATCGAGCAGTCGCTCGAGACGCGTCATGCGTTGTCCCACGCCGTGGCATGCCAATGGATCGGAATCAACATCCAGCCCAAATTCTTCTCCGATACATGGCTAGTAAACGGCCTTGCGTTATATATCACCGGCCTCTTCATCAAAAAGCTCCTCGGAAACAACGAGTATCGCTTTCGGTTGAAGAAGGACATGCAGCGGGTCGTGGAGTGGGACCGAGGTCTGATGCCGCCAATTTGCCAACCGACGCGACTTGAGCCGCCGGACGCGTCGGAAATGCCTTTCATCAACCTTAAAGCGCCGCTCGTGCTCCATATTCTGGATCGGAAGCTAGGGAAGAGCGGGACGTCGCTCGGTCTTTCACGCGTCCTGCCCAAGATATTCCTGTCCGCCTTGACTGGAGACAGCAACACCATCTCCACGCACATGTTCCTGCGGACGTGTCGCAAGGTCAGCGGCGTCGACCCGCGCACTTTTGCGGACCAGTGGATCTACGGGAGCGGCTGTCCGATGTTTGCATTCTCGGCGAGCTTTAACCGCAAGAAGATGGCGGTGGAGATCACGATGCGGCAGGACTGTCCGGCGCACAACATCCTCAAGGAAAACGAGCACGCGATGGCGATGCTGAAGCCTGTACCCTATTTTGAGGGGCAGATGACGGTGCGCATCCACGAGGCGGACGGGACGCCGTATGAGCACGTCTTGGATATCCAGTCGCAGTTCAAGCGATACGAGGTGCCGTTTAACACCAAGTACAAGCGTGTGCGGCGGAATACGAAGCGGTATCTGGCTCGGCAGGCGGCGGCGCAGGCTGCGGCGGAAGGAGACACGGAGGCCGCCGAGGCGATGGGGATGGTGGACATGGGGTTCGGGCTGGAGGTGTGGGAGAAGGAGAGCGAGCGGAACAATTGGAAGGTGGAGGACTGGACCGAGGAGGACGAGACAGCGATGAGCGGTGCGACGTATGAATGGATCCGCATGGATGCTGACTTTGAGTGGATCGCCGATGTGAAGTTCGAGCAGCCTGATTTTATGTGGGTCTCGCAACTGCAGCGCGATCGGGACGTGGTGGCTCAGTTGGAGGTATTTATTTCCCGGCGTTTGGTTTAGATGATACTAACGCAAGAACCAGGCGCTCCATGCTCTAGCACAGCAGCCCACGGCGATTGTATCAAGTACCCTGACGAAAACAGTTTTGGTGTCGAACTATTATTTCCGCATCCGTTGTGAAGCCGCTGTTGCACTCGTAAACGTAGGATCACCATTTTCAAAATACCCGGATACAGTCCTGATTTTTCTTTTGGCAGTGCTCTATACATCGGTTGAAGTACTTGGGCCTGTTCCATCTCTTCAAACTGTTTTTGCGATACTGTTACGATCCCGAGGACCCTAATCAAGACCTCTTCGCCCATACCTACGTTCCCAAACCGAACGACTTCTCTGACCTTTCTGAGTATTTCGTTCGCAAGGTTGGTGCTCGTTCACTTGAAGAGAGACGATGGGTGATGAACATGTCTTCTACAGAGCCTTATAAACGCTATATCGCGAATCCGATTCGAAAATGGAAAATCTCCGTCCGTTGTCCGGAAATTTCTGATTGACCAGCTTCGATTCAATGATAATACTTCTAATGCTGTAAGTCTCTATCTCTCGATTGCTGCCTCGTTTTTAACTTCGGTCGCAGTACGCGGACGGCTTCTATATCTGTACTATAATTGCCGCGTCAGCGTACGCTACAGTGTCTACGGCATCCCCGGAACGAGGAGAGCTGTTGCCGTCGGAAGTTCGCACCGAATATAACGAGGAAGACGCGGACCTCCTCAAGCAAAGTTTGGCGGAAGTTGACCGTTATCGGAGTATGGACAGGCTAATTCCTTCGACGCATAACAACGTCACCATTGCTGCTTTGGAGGTACTGATTTCTATTTCCTCCTGTATTGCGGAGGATTGACACCAAGATAAAAGTTCTACCTTGTTCTGATGGTCGCAAACCTCATACCGAGCGCGCCGCTTCAGTTCTTCCCTCTAACACGGTACGTGCGTTTTCCAGAGCGGGGTTACAGAATTTGATGGAAATTTATTTTAGGGAGGGTAATTATACCCAGGTCCGCATCGCTGCATTCGACGGGCTCTTCATGACGAAGTGGTACACTCCTACGATCATGAACTACGTCCTCGCGGTCATGGCCAACGATCCCTCAAGAGTGATCCGACGGCATGTCGCGCGCAACGCATGCCAGAGCTTGGCTCTCCTCGTACATATGGGCGAGATGAAGCTGAACTCGAAGGATTCCGAGTCTTTGTTAATCGAAGAGGATGGTTCAATCCCGGAGAGGAACAAGGAGGCAAGACGAAGCGAAATAGATGCGATGATCAAGGCTTTGAGGAAAGATAAGGAGGTCGGGAAAAACGAGATGTTCCGGGAGCTTATGATGCCGATTGCGCTGTGAGTGTTTTGGAAGTGTAATTACATGCCCATTTAACGTCCTGCTCTAGCTCTCCCGACGTTGATCATGAAGTCCGATGGTGTCTCCTCAAACTGGCCGATCTACTCATCAAACCTATCGAAGAGACCGCGCCGACCGTTAGGATACATATTCCGATTACTCCCGTCAGTGAGACTCCGCCCATACTCACACCCCTCCCCGGCAAGGTGCGGCCTCTGAAGTTGGCTGGCCCCACGGCGGTTCAGAGTCCGCTCGTTCCCCACCAGGCTCCCAAGCTCAAAATCCGCGCGTCGACGCCGACGGTCCCGCGTGCGCCCTTGCGAACGCCGAGCGTGGAGCCCCAAGCTCATGCCAGCAGCAGCAGGGCCGTCGCTTTTGCTGTTCCGGCCCTTCCCGCCAAGGCAAAGCACGCTCCACCGCAACCGAAGCCCGCTCCGCCACCACCAAAGGCGAAGGCCCCGAAACCCAATGGCGTCTCCAAACCTGCTCATGCCTACAAGGCGCAGGCGGCGGGAATGTCGTTGAACGACCTTCGGGCGACTCGGTCGGCGTTGAAGAAGCTGCTCAGTCACAAGCACGCGAAGATCTTCCTGCATCCTGTGGATCCACTACGAGATCATGCACCGAAGTAGGTTTTGCTGGTTTTTCTTTCTAACGATTTTGCTGACGTGATGGGATCAAGCTACTTTGCCATCATCGAAAATCCCATTGATCTGGGAACGATGTCGTCTAAATTCGAAGGGGGAAAGTACCCAGACCGGTTCGCATTCCAGGCCGATTTCCGTCTCATGATGTCAAACGCCAAGCGCTACAACCCCGTTGGATCGTTCGCTCATGACGAGACATTAGCTCTGGAGACGTATTTTGAGAAACGTGCGTATATTCCATCCCGCAGACCGCTCGACAAGGTGTTTATTCGAAACATAGAATGGACTATCATCAATAAAACCCTTGAAGCTCAACATGCGAAGGAGGCCCAGCGACCTCCACCTCCTCCTCCAAAGGCCTTACCTCCGGTACCTGCCGCTGCCCCCGATCCACCTCCATCAGAACCTACGCCTTCGACATCGCGGCCGACCATCAAGTTCAAAGCGCCTCAGCCACCTCAGCCCAAGGAGTCGACGCCTAAACCCGTTCCGAAGCCATCGCGACGGAAACCAAAGGCCGATATTCCTGCAGCTGAAGTTCCTGCTGTGGATCCACCCCCTCCTCCTTATGTAGATGATGGATCTCATGACATCCTTCAGGAGGTGATCGCGCTCGAGCGAGAAAAGGACGAAAAGGTCCGCCATCGTTCGTCGGTTACTGCGATCGGCAAGAGGAAAAAGGTGGAGGTTTCGGAAGACGAGGACGAGGCGGAGGATGACCTTCTCGCACTTGCGACGCCCGCTAAGAAAAGTCGACCGTCGCCGCCAGAACCTTCTTCGTCAGGCGTTCCTAAGATTGTTCTCAATACGCACAAATCGAAACCGCCGCCGGCAAACCCACCGGAACCTCGATCCTCTACTGTCGATGTCCCCCGAATATCGATCAAAGGGAAGGAGAAGGAGGTCCCGGTGGGTGCGCCTTCTGCTCATCGCTCGAAGAAGTCGCCCGTTGTACAGGCGACACCGATCGACGAGAAGAAGTGCAAGCAGCTCTTGTCTACGCTCATGAAGCTTCCGGAGAGCGGTATATTCTTACGGCCCGTAAACCCCCAGCTCGATGGGTGTCCGACGTTAGTCCCTTTCTCTCCTTTCGTCTCGTGCAAGGCTGACCAGATTCAAGGTATTTCGACGAGATCGCGCATCCCATGGATTTCGGAACGATATCCAGCAATCTTGCTGCCCATGACTACGACACCATGGAAGATATCCGCAAGGACATTGAGCTGGTGTTTAGCAACTGCAAGACATTCAACCCGCCAGCGACCTTCCCGTGGGACTGCGCCGATGCGGTGGATAAGGTGTTCAAGAAGGAGTGGCCGAAGCTCATGGAGAGGAAGCTTTCGCTGAACGAGAAACGTGGCCTTCAGGGGATACTGACAACCCTCGGAAAGGAAGACATGTATGTGTTATCTGAACGCTTTCGCTCGCACTTCAGGCTCACGTCATATTTCAGCTCCTGGATATTCCGCCTCCCAGTCGACCCAGTTTTGCTGCAGATCCCGACCTACTTTGACGTCATCAAGCAGCCCCGCGATCTGCAGACGATACGGAACAAGCTCAACAGCGACAAGTACGACACTGTCGAGGCGTTTGTGGCCGACATCCGCCTCATGGTGGACAACGCCATCACATTCAACGGCCTCGAGTCGGACGTTGGTGCGCTTGCAGTAGGATTGCGGGATAGATTCCAGGAGTTATTGTCGACCTGGAAAGCAGGGAACAATAAGAAGCGAAAGGACGGGGAGAAAGCTAACTCGCAGCCGGCGAAGAAGATTAAAATTGGATGAGTGTATGTTATACTTTATGTTGGTGTAGTAATCTGTAAATTATCGCTGTGATGTACTCTCTAGAAATCATTAGATATGGCTTAAGACCAGTTACGGTCGTTCGGACTCGTTCCTCACCAGGGGTAGGGCTTCGTTTTGGACACTCAATTTTTGCACTGTATCGCTTTCCCGCTTGGCGCATGAAGTATGGAGCCAGTTTCTGTGTTTGGAAAACGGATATTATATTTCAGTAACAGCTGTGCTAAAGTCTACAGTAAGTGTATAACCTTGCTGTCCCGACTCCCGGTTCCCGTCCTCCAGATGAAAGCGATCCGATGGGACGTAATTACGCGCGTTATGTCGACAACGGGCGGCTGCATTCGAGCCTGCGATGCTGAATTTTCAACGAGAACGAGTATTTTTACAGATGGCTCTTGATGCGAGACATCAATAATTTTGGGCAAACGTCGAACAAAACGACTAACTGTTTCCTGAAAGGAAACAAGCTTAGCCAGATATGGGTTATAAAACCATCAACTTACATGCCGAAGGTTGTACCGAACCTTGCAAACCAAATTATAAACTTTTCGTCCAACTCCCGCACAAGGATATCGGGAGCGGCCATTCCATGAAGAGCCATGGCCTTCTTCAGCGGCTCAACCCAGCGATCGGGAGTGGGGGATCGGTGCAATGCGTAGAACTCCCACCAAGGTGGTCCGAAGAACGACATGTGGAAGTGGAGGAGGCCGATTTTGCCGTCGCTGCATCAATACGCTAACTTCCTTGAGTAGAACGATATTCGAGTCGACTCCGGCCTTTGTGAAGCGGGTCGACATGAAAGTCGCGAAGTCGCCAGAATCATCCACCGATCTCTCGCCACTGAGGTCGGGAAGGAAAATGTAGCCTTGAGGCCACCAGTGGCGGAATGGAGTCAGGCTCCCCGACTGAATGAGGCTCTGAAAGAGCTTTTCGTCGTCGACCCGAAGCTCCTAATAGACCGCAGCGATATCGTTGGCGTCTTCGTCGGACAGCGGTTGTTTGTTGTCGGATCCTAGGATATCCGCCATTGTCCGGCCTTCAAGGCAATCCATGACAAGGTAGGACGATCTATCGTCGTCGAAGATCCCATAGCCTTCGGCACCCTATAGCGTTCTGAAGCAGACCGGTCCAGGAGTTCCATAAAGGCCATATCATATTCGAGGGTTCCTCTATCCAAATTCATAACGATTTTCACAGCGAATGAGCCTACTGCCGTTTTGGGTTGAAGCTCAACAAAATTGGCTTTAGGGTCGTAGGTGGCGAGGTCGCGTTCCACCCTCTGGTGGCTTCGGCATTGGATGCGTATATCCTCCTCGGTAAACGGTACCTTGTCCATGTGAGGGAGCAAGAGAAGAAAACCGACGTTGGAATAGAGGCCTCCGAGCCGTCACCTCCGTTGAGTCGTAGACTCGTAGCGCTGGAGAAGAATTCCGTCGATGTACAGGCAATACAAGACTTATATGAAATACAGTAGAAATAATAATAGCTAGAGTGCGATTTCAGTCGCAGAAAACCGAAACGACAATAAACTCACTTAAAACACACAATCCTTTCAATCCTCCATTGCAACATCCTCAGCACCATCCAAATCCCTCGTAACCTCATCCATAGCTGCACTCGCCCGCCTAAACATCTCCGCATTCGCGACATCCGGAAGCAGCTCATCCCCGCCCTCCTCCTTCGCCTTGACCAGCAGCTGCGAAATCGCCCAATTGATGTAGCCAGTCTTGCCCATCTCCCACTGACGTTTCCCCGCCTCGGTGTGTCTGAGCTGCGATAACGCGGATATCGTGGCGGGCTCGAGCTTCGGCAGAGTCGCAATGGATTTCTGCATCGCCAGGAGAGCGGTTGGTAGTGACTTGGCCGCATCCATCGCCTCGTACGCGGCTAGGCTGTTGAAGAGCTCTCGGGCCTTGGCGAGCTCTATATTCTTCCGGTGGTCGGCCCGGATGAGTTGGCGTTTTAGTTTTCGTTGCTGCAACACAAGTAATGTGAGCGCGAGAGAAAGAAAGAATTCACATTCGAGCCGAACATTTTCAAGCTGATTTCGCAGCTTCTCCACCTCGTCCATGAGCTCCTGCTCACGCTCTGGTGTATGCGTGGGATCGAAGTGCTCATGGTGCGGAAGCACGAGCGGCAGATCGGCGGGGACGGCAAAGATATTGCGCAGGGACCACGCCTCGAAGAAGTCGAACGCGACGTCGGTGTGGAATTCCAGCAGGGTCTGAAACGCGACAAGCCCTTGCTCGATCTCTGGTGTGCCGTCCATTTCTCCAAGCTGCGCAGCGCGTTGTTGGAGAAAGTCTTCCGTTCCGTTCACGCCATCTTGGACCGCATGGTTCGCTACGTTGATAATATCGTCTAGTAGTAGCTGCGGTGAGAAGCCCAGGGCCTCAGTGAGCAGCTGAGGAGGAATCAACTTCTGAGGCGCGTCGGAAGTCCCCATCGCAAAAGGCGCGTTGATGGTAGGAGACAAGTGACAAGTCGCGTTTGTCGCGTTCGTGACCAGTCAATCCACGTGACCTTGGGAATTTGATTGTATCAAGAGAAAATCGTTTCTCTCTCTCAACCACTTGGCTTCAAGCACCAAGCTTTAAGCTTTGAGTCTCCAACTGTGCTTATACCAGCGAACCACCGAACGATGCAGCAAGACATGAACCAGTACCACGGCGTTGAACGGTGACGGATTCGAATTTTCACGATCTGGCCATTCAAAGGTGAGCGACACATCCCTTTCCTCATCACTTTCTTCGACTCGTCCCCTTCCATTCTGCTTTCACGCATATGATGTTATACGAAAATATATTTGCTACTTCAGAGAGCTCCGGCTCGATGAGACTACATTTTCCACCAAGATCTCTGATGTTTCCTCCTTTGAACACTTTCGTATCCATTCGATCCAATAATTTACTGAGCTTTTCTTTGAAGGTGTGGACCCCACTTCAAATTGGTTTGACTTTGCGCACGACAAGTACACCGATAAGGAGCAAGCATTGGCCCTGGAAGAGCATCTGTCGTCAACGCCTCGTGGATCCCTGGACCGTACGACCTGGTGGATCGCTAACCGTATAGTCCAGTCTCTAAGTACGATAGGATGGTCTTACTGTATTTTTTGAGCACATTTCTAAACACCGAGTGTCAAAATGGTTCCTTCGTCTCCCAAGCCCTTGAAATGAAAGTGATTGTTGAGGTTCCATTGTCGTTCACGCTCGGAAATTCAAATTCAATTCAATTCACCTGTGTGAAACTCTGACTCGATTGCGGAGCGCAACTTGGCCAACTCTGGGACCTATGCCCAATTTGGCAATCAACGCTTTGGGCCGAAAAAGGAAGGTGGCTGACATTTGGCACAAACCAACATACCAAAGCTTGTACACCGGCGCAAGCCGCCAAGACTCTGGCCATGTGTGAGTCTGTTGCCGGGTGTATGTACAATGATTTGACCACACCACTGGCGAAAAAAGCCAGCAGGTTTCAAATCCACCAAGTCCAGAAAATTGTCTGCATTTCGGTAGCCGGTTGTTACCATCGATTCATAGAATGGTCGACCCTGATTTCCATCATCAGTCGGAGATATTGGGTCTTTTAGATTTACGATAATCTGACCAGAAATGAACGTGGCGAGCCGAGCGATTTCAACGATTTCGCGTTCGAGTTCAGGGGGTAGGGACGGCATGAAGGTTGGACCGAGATAGATTTAACTTCAAAGGCGGTGTAGCGGCGCCGCGTTCGTGAGAACGGACCGATCACTGCTCGATCCAAACATGCGCATGCAGTTCAACTTCCACGAATCGAACCACAACTATGCATACTACCAGTCTTTTAACCGTAGAAAACACCCGGCATACCCTTCATGTGACCCTCTGGGGCAAAGTTTTGTCAGAACGGCGGCCGGCTTCCAGGAAGAGTATCCCACATCAGTGAGTAAGCGACCGCGAAAGTCACTTGCATTGAAGTCTGAGATGAGATAACCCCACTTTGCAGGTAAGTACGAGCTTTGTTCGCCGTAGCGGCTTATCGGCTTATCTTAAACTCTTCCCACTCGGCCTCAGATTTTATACGCTAACCCCGTTGCGTCTTCGCACGCCCTACAATTCAGCCGCATCTGAGCCTGCTGCGAGCTACTGCATGTCATAGACCATTTCTGTTCATTGGTTCAACTGACATCCAGAATCACGCTCAATTGACATTCGCCTCTGCATCCGGAAACACCGCTTACTTCCGCTGTTGAGATATCGATGGCATGTGATTACCCCACAAACCGCTTTGTGCCAAAAGAAAACAATACTTTGAAGAAATTGCAATTGCACAACGAGTACTTATGACACTGGTTATCTTTCAACTTTGAGAAATCGCTCAGAACGGAGGTGTCAATATTAGTATGGACGTCGTGAATGAGAGTGCCCGTGCATTGCAGGTTGTAGTATTTGCAGTTTCCTGCAGATCGGTAGATCGACCGCCGACTGCCAGTTCTGAATCGAAAATATGTTCAACGGTTGTATTACATTCAAGGACGGCGTGGGGCATTGATACAGTAGTCTCCAGATTTGTTTGAAGCTCATCAAGTTCAGATCGACACTTTGAGAAAAGTCAGTGACGGCCATTGAGGACAAGTAGTCAAGTCCTGAACTTACATTTTCTTTCTGTTTCAAAATGGTAACATCAACCTGTCTCCTTCCTCCAAGATCAACTCGACTCGACGGCGGCCCCAAGTCGAGCTAGTCGCTCATCCACAACGCTCTCGGCATGAGTCCAAATATCAGGAAGACCCAAGGGTGCAACTTCCCACCTCTTTCCCCCTTCCATAGAAGTGTATTCGACGAGGACGATGCGAGGATCAAGAAAGGAGTATTCTCCAAATTTTGCTCGTGGGGTCGTGATTACGAAAACACGCAGACCCGGAAAGTCTGCGCAAATCGCTGCGAGAACTGACACCTCCGCCCAGAAAAACAGCAGCGCAAAATTCGACAATCGGGGAAATTGTCTTAAAATGCCTGTCAGGTTCAATGACGCATCGATGGTGGGGCGGTAGTGGAGGTCAAGATGAGTAAGAGTGGAAACCCAATTGGGCTGAATGGTGGTTGTTAGGATGTTGGCAATAAACTCCAACAGCGTGGCCAGTCGGCGCAGCGGGAATAAGTCGAGAGCCGACAGCGGGAGTCGAGACGACGCGAATAGCCAGAGTACCAAGACCTGTATTCCAGGGCAAGCGGCCAGGACCCTAACGGTTTGGCTGTCGTTCACGTTCCGTACGCTCAACACCTTTACCACGGTGGCGAAAAAGCCGGCAGGTTTCAAATCCACCAGCGTCAGAAATTTGTCCGCGTTTCCACCGTGTATTGTCACTGATTCGTAGAAGACCTGGTCAACCCTAGAACCCCCACTGTGAGTCAGAGACATTGAGACCTCATTTTCTCACAAAAACTGACCAAAAATGAAAGTGGTGAGCGACTAGACTGAGATTCAGTTTCACTACAGCATCTTTGTGGTTGGTTCGAACAGCGGTTTCAACTATTTCGCGTTCCAGTTCAGGGGGTAGGAACGGCATGAAGGTAGGGCCGAAGCGGGTCTGGGCGAAAGGTTGCCACGAAGGCAAAGAAGAACGGGCCGATCAGCCTAGGACATTGATCCATAACCTCGTCAAAGAGCGCCGAGCCAGCTCACTGGCCGCAGCGACTCGGAAACGATGGCCCGCAGTTGCGGACGTAGTACATACTTACATCCAAGAGCCGTAATGACCTTTCGCCGACTACCTGAACCTCCCCGACGGCCTTGGGATTAAACTCACGACAATGGGCTTGCGACAACGGGAGCACAAATGTACAAAAGATAGCGAGAACAACAGCCTAAGATTCGAGTTGCGTTACGCAAAAACAACAAAACAAGCACGAAAGCTAAACGTACAACGGGATAACAAGGAAAGACAAGTGTACGAAACGACGAAAGCGTACAGAATGCCCTTGCGAGCCCGCGTCCGCGCTAGGCGGAGCGGGCAAGGGAGGGAATTGCGAGAACAAGATGTACGTACCAGGGATTCGGAACGATATCCATATCCACAACATCCATCTCCGTCGACGTCGAAGGACTGAGTGCACCCAATGAGATGAGATGAATGAATGCCGTTCTCATTGACCGGCGGTGAAGAGAACCCTCGTTGTTGTTCTTGGGACCTGACAAGGATAGAGCGGTGTCAGTACGAGGACAAGGAAGGATAATAGGGCGAAGGACAAGGATATGAAGAGTGAAGGATAGCAAAGAATCAGAGAACCGAATTCGACAGATGCGGCTCGACGAACAATAAAGTCCGGAGGCATTCAGACGGCACTTCCTAAGTTTTTCGGTAGGAATCGTCATGTAGGTGCGTAGCGTATACCCTATGCACTACACTGAAGGGAAAGGAGGAAGGGAACTCACAAATTTCGTCGTTGATGTGGTGGTTGTGGATGAGTCGCCGCTTAAAATTTTCGAGGCTAAGTAACGCGGTGACGCTTACGTAAGCAAATGACGTTACACAATGTTCGGCCGATAGGTCCGTGTCTTTGCGCTTTGGTGCAGGTTATGCAAAGGTTATGGGGCGACGGGGAGTGGAGGGTCGGGTGCATTGGAGGAAGCGGTGGATGGGATATGTAGCGCGGATGGGGTTTTTTTTTGGGGAAGAGAAGACGATTCGTGCTTATTTTCAGATTGTGAATCAGAACGCGAACGCGTCGAAGTTCAAGTTGTTGCTTATTTCAGAGAGACGCGCGCAAGACCGTGACGACGATGACTTGATTCATTTGAAAGAGACTCGGTGCGGTATTGCCAAAGAGGCGCATATTGCAGGCGACTTAAGGAGACGGCTGTAACGGCGCTAGACGTTGAGCGGACACGCTAAATTATAAGGTATACAATGACAATTGGTCCCGCGGTGCTTCCAGAATGCAGGGTCGCAATAGGGGTGTGGGGTACAATAAAAACACTGAGGATATCGATTGCAAATGTTGTGGTTCGGAGTGAGCTTGTACAAACAAAGCGGCCGGTTGACCTCTGCGGCGAGCTTTGTTCCCATTGTTTCTCATTTCTCTCTTCTCTTTCATCTTCACGACCTCCACGACCCCACGACCCGACCAACGAACGACCCACGCAAAAAAAAGATATGGACCCGCACCACCAGCACCATCACCACCACCAGATCGACCCCGATGCCGCGCCCGCCTACTTTTACGCGCAGGAGGAGCAGCAGTACACGATGGCCTATCCCCACCCCCAGATGCCCCCGTACCAGGTCCAGGTCCAAGTCCCGCATCCCGGCCAACAGACGCGTGCGTGCAGCGTGTATTACCCCGCCTCGTGCCCGATCCATTCAGACCGTTTCTTTGTTTCTTGTCCACAGGCCAGCACCTCGAGCTCCAGCAGCAGCAGCAGTATCACACCCTCATTTCCTCTCATCAGTACCAGAGCCCCGTGTCCGTCTACCCCCCCTCCCCGCCTCATGTTCCTCTCCCCCTCCCCGTACCAGCGTCTCCTCCCCCTCCGTCCCCGGACATGTACGACCCCCTCCTCTCGCCCCCGCTTTCCGGCTCCGACACCTCCGCAGACGGAATCTACCAGGGCGGCGCCGGCTCGGGCAGCAGCGGCCCCAACTCGCCCACCTCCTCCCGCGCAAACAGTCTCGTCCAGCGTCAGGTCCGCTACAACCCCACGCCCTCACCCACCTCATCCTCAGGTCGCAGACGCCGTGGTCGCTCCCAGGACTCGGACGACGAGGACATGAACCTGCTCTACACCGAGAACCTCGCCCAGAATCGCAAGGAGGCGACCCGGAGACAGCGCATCGAGGCGGAGCAGCGCCGGCGCGACGAGCTGCGCGATGGGTACGCAAAGCTCAAGGACGTGTTGCCCGTGTCAAACCAGAAGAGCAGCAAGGTGTCTTTACTTGACCGAGGTATGCCGCCTTTTCTTTTATCCATCCCTTGTCTCCCTTATAATTACGTCTTCGACTCGATCTCATTATTACTTTTGGTTCATGCAGCAACGAGCCACATCTCCATCCTCGAAGGCGAGAACAAGGCGCTGCAGGACCGCATCGCGGGGCTCCAGGAGGAGATCCGGCGGCTGCAATCCATAAACGAGAAGCTCGCGGGCGGGTCCCTCGAGACGCCCTCCCCGGGCATGTACGAGCGCCCGCTCTCCCCCCCGCCCGAGGTCACCACCCTGCAGTCCCAATCGCAGTCCCTGGTCGGCGCCCTGGGCGTGCGCTCGCACTCCGCGCACTCCGCGCACTCATCGCACTCATCGCACTCGAGCTTGGCCGGCGCGACGGGCCCCGATCCGCCCCCGCACGACGACGCGCTCACGCACTCTTCTCCCTCCGACGGCGGGTTTTGAGCCTGCGTCGTGTGCGTGTTGTCGTGTCGTGTCGTGCCCTCCCCTACCGACTGCTGCTTGCTGCCTACTGTCTCCTCCGCCTCCCCCCGCCTCTGAATCTCTGCCCACCGGACCCATCGATCGATTCTGCCACCTGCTGCACCGTCCCCGTCCCCTTTTTTGCGATACGTTTTTTTCTTTTCCTTTTGACGATCTTCTCCCCGGGTTATTTTGCTGCACATCATCACACTACACCACATCCACAACTTTCCTGTTTTTTTTTTATTGGCGTCCACCTTTGCACAATTCGAAACGAAGAAGTAACAAAACGAAACGAACTGGTGACGACGCAGTGCGTCGTGTTTTCGTGAGAACACGCAGGGCGCAGGCACGATGGGTGCCGTGCGGTGCGCTAGAGGCGTGCCCCTGCACCTATACCGGGACCCAGCCAGCCTCGTGTATTGATCTTGTTGATCGAAGGTCGAAGCTTGCGGTCCTGGTCCCGCCGCCCACGCCGAGTCGGATTTGGAATTCGGAATTTGGAATTTGGAGGTGGATCCGCTGGCGAAGACCGCCACCAAACGCCCAACTGTTGTATATTCGACGCCACTCGGTCCAGGAGTGTACATTCGACCGACCGACCGACGATGAAGACTTTCTTGATATTGTTATTTCTTGCACCCACCCACCGGCCTCCGCATCCGCACCCGGCGCGAATCTTGGAGTTGGGTTTTGGGCGAGGGCTAGGTTTGGATTGGCTTTGGTTTGGGCCGAGGGCGATCTACCCCCATCCATCCGCACGCACGCACGCCCCATCGATCCGCTGTACCCTCCCCACGCCACCAAATTCCCAGAGTTCGCGCACGGGCCATCCATCGACAACGACAACGCCTATCCATCCATCCCCATCGTATACCCAGCACTATTTTTTGCCCCACGAACGACCACGCACGTCCTTGTTCCCACGGTCCATCTCCTATCCAGGATGGGATGGGATGGGCGGGCCTATGTATTAACGACGACGACTGACTGATTCACGATTCTTGACGAAACGCATGTATCATACAAACAAAATTCCGCCGACAGGCGGGGCGGGGCGGTGGCTTGAGCTTGGTTTCTCTTTCTTGGATGTGGATGGGACGGGAGGAGGGGATGGGAGGGAGGGAGGGGGGTGCCCAGCAAGGAAGGATGGATGGGAAGTGGATGGAAGGCTGGATTGGAAGACGGGACGAGACGGAAACCACGATTCTGACGACACCGACACTGACGCCGCGCCGAGTAGATCTGGGGCGCACGTCGGAGGCAGCTGAGCTTCCCGTCGTTGCTGCGACGACGACTTGGGGTGTCTTCGTGGGAGCGGCGGCGGCGGACTGGGCCCAGGGCTGCGGATGTTGTTGACGCCCCGACCGACGACTGACCAACGACCGACCGGTCTCTTGACGAGATGCGAAGCGGGGCGAGGTGCGGGGGGCGCGGCGCCTGTTGATGATGGTGCGCGCTTCCTCGCTCCCCCCGGACGAGTTGGAATGTCGAAAGGTCGGAGGTTGGAAGGTCGGAGGAAGCGCAGGCCTGTGGGCGGGCATGGACATGTTGGTTGCTTGTGTTGTCTTGGCGTTTTGGTTTTCTTGTTGGCGTCCCTCCCGCCGTTCCTCCCCTCCCCCTCCCGTCCCCCTCCCGTCCTTCGTCCTCGCGTCTCTGTACCCACTGTACTGTACCCACACCTCTCCCCCGCCCGCTGTACATGCACGTATTGTTGTTACATATCCACCCACCCACCCACTGTGAACGAGACGAGACGACGATACGATACGATACGCGCCGCTGCCGCCGACGGACGGACTGACCCCGAGCCCGATTGTATTTAGTTGTTATGTAGGCCTCCCATACTTCCATCCAGACAGACAGATAGTCATACCTAGACCCCGCGTTGTGTTGTAGCCTTTTACATAGTAGTCGTAGTGTGCAATTTCTTGGTTTCAATTCTGAATTTGAGCTGGCTTTTTGGTGCATCTTGATTTGGTCGCAAGGAGTCGATATCGATGCGGGAAAGAATTCGAATTGCGTGCGGGCGAATTATAGGAATTCCGGGAAGAGGGAGAAGCGTACGGGGTGGCCATGGTATCAAGTAAGCACCCGGCCGCCGCGAGGGGTGCTTATGATATGTATCTGAGATTCGCAGTATTCCATAGGAAGATCGAGGAGCGAGAGTATGTACTCGGTGTCGGACCCGGGCCCGCAGTGAACTCGTACGTTAGTCTCAGACGGAACAATCGCAATGCAGTATGGGCTAGATTCCAGAAATTTCCGTGGATTCGGGCGATGAGGGCGGGGACGCCAAGCTCAATTCGCCAGGTACACCGTATGGATGAATTTTTCTTTCCCTTCGGCTGCGAGAGTGATTGAATTGGACCTGGAAATGAACCGAGGAGAGCTTGCGTAGAGCCTCAGACTTTAGGATCGATTCCGCGTACATTTTAGAGTCAGACGCAGCCGAGCGGGGAAAATCATTTCGAGTTTGTTTTATCGTTGCGGTCGCGGTCGCGGTCGGGGCCCAGGAAATGGAGAGGAGATGAACGACAAGAAGCGCGTGACGCGGGCGAGAGCAGAGGGACGCGGGGGATTGACGAAGCTCCGCGGTAGCAGGAGGAGGATGAGGGATTGAAGCCGCCGGGCCAGGAAGACCGCGAAAGAAGGAAGGACGCAGAGGCCCATCAGAGTGATACTCGGAGAATATTGCTGCGTGTAAACTAGATTTCACGCTATCGGGACAGAGTGGGACTTGTGTTCTACGAGGGTGCAGGTACCCGCGGAGCGGAGGAGGCATTGGTGGTGGATCGTATGGTATTATTGAGCGGAATCGAACGACTTGAAGCGGGGGAGACAAGCAAGGTTAGGTTGTGATTTGTTGACAGCTGGGTCGTCCCTGCACGTACGTAAAAACGAATACATTGTCGGATAGAGTTTTCGTGTTGTTTCTTGTTGCTTGGACGCGGGAAGCCAACCAGGGTGGCGCCAAAATTCTTTTCTTGGATCGCATGACGTCGAAAGGATTTGCGGGTCCCACTCCAAGGATTTGCGGTTTATGCATTAGTGCGCCACTCGGGCTCCCGCAACTGTCAATCTGTAGACTAGAAAAGCCAAGGTATTCGGAGCCACAACGCGCGCCAAAATAATACGCTTGGACCACAAAACCGAATTGGGAAAAACTGGCTATTTTTGCGCGGACTCGAAATTCACGGTCCCCGCAGCGGCGGAGAGTCTGGGTCGTCCGACTCTGGATCGCGGGGATCATTTTCTCGTGGAGCAATGCCACAACGGTGTGGAAAACTTGTTGCAATGAATAATGATTGAACTTACCCACTGAATGGCGCACGAAGAGAAAGGACGTGAGTGCTCGCAAAAATTCCGACATTCCGGGCACGAAGTAAGGGATTTGGGCGCAAGCGGAACATGTGTTGCAAGGTCCGGGTCTTGATGTTCAAGGTTGGTTGGCGATATCTTGCTGACAGCGGCGAACTATGAAGAAGGCAGAGTCTGGTAGAGTCGTCTCTATTAAATTGAACCTAAAATTCTACCTCCGATCCGAGCTTTATCTTTACAGACGCTCGGCGGGGGTCTCGATTGTGGGTGTTTGTGGGCGTGGTTGGAATGGAATGCTGTGCGAATTCGAACACCAGCCTTTGATTATCTCTGCGCGGGCCCCGGCGGGGGCATTTAATGTCTCGCCAACGCCGAACTCAATCCCGTGCAGATTCTCTTGGTCGGGATTGCAGTCGGAACACTCGTATCGATAGAGGCCACTGCGGTTGTGGTTCAATGAAAGTTTATCACAAAAATAGGCAGACTGACTGACTCCAAGTGTTATTTAGGGCTCGAATATCCGCTCTCCGGCGCGTCCAGTTTCTTATCGTTCTCTTTGAGGATTTGGGTTGACCGGCGGCGGAATTCAGGAAAAATCTCCCTTCGAGAGCCCTGTGATATCAATATGCCAAGGGTGACCGCCAAGTTCCGGATGTCGAATACACCTCTTCACAGTGCCCCCCCTCGGGTATGAACTTCAAAGTCCATCCCAACCATTGAAACAATCCCCGCGCAGTTGAAGTGTGATTGATCTTCTCCTTGTTTTTGAGTCATTAATATCGAACGCAAGTGACGAAAACCCGTTCTTACGGCAAATGAGCGCGACCATTCATTTTGGGACAAGGTCAGATGGTGACGGCGATCTAGGCGGCCCTGTTCGTCGTACGGGATGTAGGGGCCACCTGAGGTACCCGGGCAATATAATCCAGCCGTCGGCCCGCAGCCCGACGCGTACAAAGGCAAAGATCCATGGCAGCGGGGGAGGGGGTAGGCGCCGATGATGATGCAGATGCTCGGGAAAGCGTGCATCTTCTCTCGCTCGCCGACCGACCGACCGACCGACCGAAAATCCATCCGTCCCTCCGTTGCAGGGGTGAGGTGTCTTCCGCAATATTGCTGATGATGGGCAGGCAAGCTAATAGCCTAGAAGGACTCGGAAACCGAGCAGAAAACGGACAACATTGATTACTTCCGATCGCGCGAGAGAGCTTGGTTCCCAGGCAAGAATACATTTCGAACCTAAGGGCTACAACGCGCCTGCGAGCGAGCCAGCCACCAACTTTGTGTGACGGGCCTGCGCCCATATATCCTACCCGGGTCCACCATATCTCCTATGCCTGTGTCACATCGACTTGGCTGTGTTTGTGCAAGTTCGAGTTTGGCGCGGCACAACGCCACGACGTTGCGCAGCAGCTTGGTCGTCGGTCGGTGGCACCACCCTCGATTTGCGGCGCGTCCGTCGATGGCAGCCATTTATTCAGTGCAGCACTTTGCGCAGGAAATAGCGCAGAACACGCGCGGGGCACGCTCTCGTGTCAGAGGTGACGCTCCTATGTTTTAAGCACTACGACGCTGTCCTTCCGTGTGGGGGAATTGTGCTTTCTGGGGACGCCGGCATCTGATGTGCACATTCTCGAGGGGCGATGATACCAGAAAGAGGGTGCTTCCGAGTCAGGATCGCGGGGGCGTGGGGGTGGGAGTTGGCGGAGAATCCCTCAGGAGACGAGACGAGTCCAAATCCGTCCAGGGAGCGCCCGAGGGTGTTTGATGTATGAAAGAGAGGCAAGTCCATGGACAACGAAAGAACGAAGGAAACGAGAGACTCGAGCGCCGGGCAGTTTCGATTCGAGTCACAGAGATAAGTCGTTTCGTTGACTGACCTAAGCGGCCTCGCAGGGGACGGCGTGTCGAGTCACTCGCACTCGAGTCTTTGGAGGCCACTAATCATCGCGGGACGCGTAATCGCGCGGATGACAGCGGTTACCTCAGGAAAGCGGACGATAATTCTGATAAGAGACCACGGTGGGTGATCCGCTTGCCCCCCCTCCTTATCTCGTGATCACGACGAGCACTTGCGCTCGGGGCCGGGGGGCGGAGAGCGAAAAGTGCTTTACAGTAGTCGTAGCGCAAGTGACTCAGTTGTCGAAAATCGCACAGCAGCGGGTTTTGAGGGGGGAAGCCTAACCATCTGCATCTGGGCCGCGCGATCGCGGGGGGGCGTAATGGTGGTAATGGAACAGCTCTGAAGTAAGTGAAGTGACCAGCAAAGTGTCGCGGCGAAATATACAGTCAGCCACTAGTACTTGGAATGAATTGGCTGGTTTCGTGAGCGCCTGCCCAGAAACGCGAGGCTACCGGGGGGGAAGTGATAGGATCGACGTGCAGAATAATAATATGATGTCGGATTAGAGTTGATTGCGCAAGGGCCAGTGAGAAGATGTTGGGGAAGCGCCAATGTGTCGGGCTCGAGCATACGCAAGTTTGGTGGATTACCGTTTTGGGGGGTATTTCCAGTAGAGGCGCGAAAATAGAGAGGTGCCTTTGCGACGTCCAACCGGAAGGGCGGGCGGTAGCGTAAGAGCGTAAGACGGGTACAGACGGGACTCGGGGGGCGTATATTTGCGGCCGAAGGAGGACGGGTGCCTGAGTACTCGCCGAGAAAGACGAAGGAACACAAAGCCGGCCGTATTAGGCAGGGTTCCGGAAGATGATTTCTTCTTGGAAATGGAATGCACAAATTGACGATCGTTCTTTGTTGAAAAACAAGACATATTAGGAAGACTGCCAGATCGGATTATGGTGTGGTCTGGGCAGGCCGGTAGACAGAGAAGACATTCATAATAGGTCCGGCAGAGGAATTTGCTGGCTCGGCAGAGGAAGCGTAGAATGAAAAATTGGCCAGGGTGATCGAGGGAAGGGAACGCAGTAAACTCCTTGCTGCGTTCCACGTCAATCATGGGTGAGTGGACCAGTGCGATCGTTCGCCATACTCGGTAGAAACCCAAACTAAAACGACACGCGTTAGCTGCAGTTCGAATTTCGCGGTAGGTGCCGCGATCGCGGCATTGGCGATCTGAAACTTTGTTTAGGCGGAGTCTGGCGGAGTTTGTCGTGCTCTCCGAGTTGGAATCAAATGGGGGATTTAGGGGTGGCGAGGAATCCTGGACCGTATGAATCCCGCCTGCTCTGCAGCGCGCAGGCTGAAACGCCACCGATCGAGCGAGCCGCACGTTTGCAGTCATTTGGCATCAGGCAGCATCAGGCCATATGTCGGGTCACAGTCACTGTGACCTCATCCTTTCCTTTTTGCTCCACGACGGCGGCAGCGCGCTAGGCTCTCCTCCACACCGTTCACGATCTCGGCGACACCTACGACTCGACTCTCCACCGTATATTTCCGCCGGTGTTCGATAGTACTCGTCCTTGGGAGCCTCGACCCCTGACGTTCATTTCACGATGTGGTGCGGATTACTTCTCATACGGATACCGTGTGTGCCAGTGCTCATCGTACCCTGGATTTCTAGGTGTGACAACTGTTTACTCGTTCTTCCTCTGGTGCGCTGCGCTTGGCTCGGGGAGGAGTCGTCTGAACTGACCGTGTGACCTAGAGGGCTGGTGCAATCGCCTGGGCTGTTGTAATCGCTGTACGATAGGCTTTCCTATCCCTACTCGTCTTCTCCCCGAGCTGACAGGGCCGCGGAACAGATTTACAGTCTCGGGGGCGGCATCTTCCTGCTGAAATATGGCCAATATTTCTTCTTCATTTTCCCCGAATGGTACTCAGGCGTTCATTTCCACCCGTTCCTATGTTGCTGACATGGTTATTATAGGCAAATATATGGCGGCATCGGCATGGGCATTATGGGCGTCGCAGTTGTCACTATTGGCGCGCTCTCTGTTGTAAGTTTTGCCGCCGTAATGGCGCGCGCAAAGTTCCGCGTCCCTGACAGATTCGTTCCAGCGTTCATATACCTTTGCTCGGGCTATGCAATTCGTATGGCCGTTTATTATTGTCGCCTCTGCTATACGAGCCATCCTTATGATCGTGGAGCTTAATCGGGGGTATGTTCTTCTTTCTTTTCATTTCCACCGCCATTGACGCCTGTCTGCTCTTCTTCTTCCCTTTGCACCCGGCAGGAAAGACAAGATCCAGTGGGAGTGCGACAACGGAGGTGACCTTTGGCCGGCGTCAGTCGCGGCCAATATCAGCGACCCAGGCTTCCCGGCCGAGTTTTGCATTGTGGGGTTCCCAACGGTCAACACGGCGTTCATCGTGTCGCTGCTGGTGGACCTCGGATTCCAGGTCGGTTTTTTTCCGGCTAGTGTGGCGCAGCCAAGCAGACTCTGACCATCAATTTGCATCAGTTGTACATGTTTTTCCTAGTGTGGCGCTTCTGCGCAAGACTGGTGCACTATTCCGGAATGAAAGGACCATTCGGAAACGGTAAGCTCGGTTCTGTCGGGGTCGCTGAATGATGCTGATCGTTGTGTTATGGTAGGGTACTACAACGCATAGGCGTTATCGTGCTTATCAAGGACGCTCTCCGCCTTGTTCTCTGATTCTGCGACTCGGACTGTTTCTGTTTACGACTGGGCTGCTACTTACTTACGACTGTTACGACGACGCTAATGACTTTACAATGACTTATTACCTTTACGACGTGTACCTTGTTTGAATGTGACTGTTGTTACGCCGCAGAGGAAATGAAAAGCATGTGCTGAGATGAGCGGGATTCCTCGGAGGCCGGAGTCGGCGTCGGAGCCCTATATGGATGTGCGATGTGCGATGAGATCTGGGTGTGAGATTGACTTGTGTCGAATCCGGATTCCTGGGCGCCTCTCGTCCGAATTCACACAACCCCCGTTCCTGCTCTGTATAAATACTTCCGCGGAACGATTCCTCTCTTTATTCCTCCTCCCCCTCCTCCTCCTCCCCTCCGCCCCCGCTCTCCCGCTCCTCCCCTTCGCTGCTGCTGCTCCTTGCTCCATTCTTTGGCCTCCTCCCCCTGCACCCCCTCCTTGTACTTTGCATTTCAATGGAATTCGACCACCAGCCAAAGACCCCCTCCTACATGGACGCAATGGAGACCAGCTTCTCCTACATGGACAGTGAATACCTCCGCTACCCGCCCTCGCCCTCGTCCTTTGAGCAGTCCATCGACCGTGAGTCCTTTTCTTTTGCTCGCCATCGCCGCTGACGATCCCTAGTCCCGAGCCCGACGTCGTTCAACTCGCTGCACAACCACATGGGGCTTGCCCACACCCTCAACGAGGCCTACTACTCGTCGTCGTCGCCCCCCGCAGCGCCCACCCCCACCGCCGCCCCGTTCAACCCCCCGACGCGCCCGTACACCCCCCTTGATGGCGCCGGCATTTCTCCGCCCTCGCTGCTCGGCCCGTCCTACACCCTCAGCGCCGGCGAGATGTCCTCCGATGGCCTCACCTCTGGCCGCAGGAGTCGCGGCAGTGGCTCCCACTCGCCCCCCGCCGTCCCCTACTCCCCCTCCGCCGTCCCCCGCTCCATCGCGGCCCATCGCTTCAACCCCATCGCCGCCGCGCCTGCCGCTCGCACCCGTGCCCCGCGGAGAAAGCCCACGCGCCGCGACGACGACAGCGACGAGGAGGACGACGACTTCCAGCCCACCGCCAACAGCCTCGTCGGCGGTGCCGATTCGCGCCGCGAGACCATCCGCAAGCAGCGCATCGAGTCGGAGCAGCGGAGACGGGACGAGCTGCGCGATGGATACGCGCGTCTCAAGGACACCCTCCCCACCACCAACCAGAAGTCAAGTAAAGTGTCTCTGCTTGATCGAGGTCAGTCGCTCTACTTTTTTTACGCCACAATTTCTTTGATGCTGACGACGGTGTATTCTAGCAACGAACCACGTTCGGAATCTCGAGATCGCAAAGACCGAGCTGGAGAAGAGGCTCAAAGAGGCCGAATTAGAAGTCAAGCACCTCCGTCACATCAACGAGGTCTTGAGCGTCCGCGCCGTTAACCAACAGCGCGGCATCTCCTCCTTCTGATTCGCCTCCGCCTCCTCGGTGGTCGGGCGTTTGGCGAAAAAAAAACTTCAAAAAATCTCATTGTTCCCCACCCCAAAATCACAGACGGCTGTACCTCTCTGACTCCGGATCCCTGTCTGGACAGGTGTCGCTGCATGATTTATGACCCCCACGGACTCCTCGCATTATTGTATATAGCACTCCACCACACTTCCCCGCGGCGCCCTCGTCGCCCGGACCGCTTCTAGCCATCGCGGCCACCTTCCACGCTAGCGCCCTCTAGAACTCCAACAACGCTTTTTGCTGCCGCGCCGCACGCATCGCCCGGGCCGGCGCACAGGACTGCGAGACGCTCCTGCTGCTGCCGCCCCCACGAAGACGCGGAGATTTCCCTCCACACGAACCCCCGCCGACGACAACGGACCCCGGATCCCCGGTTACGGCTTGCCAGTTGACACGACACGACACAAGACTCGCGCAGCGCTTGAGGCGCAAACCTCCCTCTCGTCTTAACTGACTGATGAGCGGAGACGCGTGCTTCGCCTGCCCCGAGCTGCTTTCTTGTATGACGCCACCCCGGCTTTTTTTCCCCGTCGAATTTGTCCTGCACCCCGTCCCGAATCCTAACCACTCCGTCTGCGCGCTGGAGAACGCGACCACTTTGTTGTGCGTCTGCTGCCTCGCGCGTGCCGATACACTGGCGTCACCACTCGGCCCCCTTCGTCTTTGGACCTCAATCTCAACTGCGTTTTTTGGATTTTTCTCGAGCCCCCCCCCCACCGCGCGCTGCGTCCGCACCGCATGGCCACACTGTACATATTCTATGAAGCGTCTCCCGGCCGACACCCACGACAACACTTGGACGCCGCCCCCCCATCCCGCCACGCATCGCAATTGATTTATTATCTTTATGTCCCAACAAATGTCTCCATATACATGTCTGTCTTACCACGCCGCTCTCGACCCCCCTTGTTACGCTTGCTATCGCCTTTTTATTCGCCCCGCCGCGCCCGCTCCATGGCGCTTGATCACCGCCCGCCCGCGCGACGCCCTTCTTGCTTGCTTCCTCTTACCGTCCCCCATCCCCTCCCCGTTCATCCCTCCCTCCCCGCGCGCTGCGGCTGGATTGGATACGATGCGCTGCTGCACATACGCTCGGATGGTGGACGCACGAAACTCCTCGGCACGACCCCTCCCCTCAATGATTCCGACTCCGACACCGACCGACTCCGACGACGACCACAAGACGACAACGACAACGACAACGACAACAAGACGAGATGGAGCCGACCGCGCTGCTGCGCCGCGCCCTCGCCCGCCCCTCGTGACGGCCAGTCCTCCGAGCAGGCGCGCTGACGGGCCCCGCGTCCCTCTGTCCCATGTCTCCCCGTCCGTCCGTCCGTCCGCCCGCTGCTGCGCGGCGCGCGCGCGTCCCTCGTCCCTCGTCCGTCCGCGTCTTCCCTCGAAATCTCAGCGGGACAACACCCACCCCGGCACGCCACCACGCCGCGCCGCGCCCCCCTTATGCCCGCGCCTGCCTGGCTCTGCAGCGCTGAGGCGGGGGCTGCTGGTCCGCCGCCTGGTCCGCTGGTTGGTCGTCCGACGCCATGCCCCACCCCGGCGCCGCCCTCTCCCCCGGCTTCTGCTTGCAGACGAGAGCGCGGCGGTCCGATCTACGTATCCAAGTACATACCTACTTATGCCGCCCGCATCTACCTGCCTGCCACGCACATCTACGCCGCTCGCTGCGCCCCGCCCCGCCCCGCCCCCGACTTACTTATAAACTTGGTTACTTACATAGTGTATCGTTTTGTTGAGATTTTCTGCTGCAACTGGTTACGCGCTGTAGTACGATTTCTGTGTGATCTTACGCCCCGCAATGAAACGAGATTTGAATTGGTTTTTTAAAATTTCCTTGGTTTATCTCGATGCTCTTCTTCAATGGGATCACCGCGGTTATACATCCTCCTCCTCCTCTTAATTTTAATTTCGACTCCACTCGACGGCAGACGGTGGAGACTGTGAAACTTTTTTCATCTCGGGACACATAAGTTGACAAGCTCAAGAAGACTCGAGAAGGTTTTTCATTCCCCGTCGGATTGGCGGTTGCGTTCTGTGGAGAATTTTAATGTGAAGAACTGTGAACGTATGCAGCGGTAATGTGAGTTTCTTTCCCTACGCGTCCGCGTCCCGGCGTCCGCAGCAGCAGCAGACTTCGGATCCGCAGGACCGTGCTCCGACATCATCGATAGGGCACGCGACGCGTCTTTTCGCCTGATATCGATAAAGTACGCGATATGCGCGTTCAAGCGTTCAACTTTCTTCTGATATCTGCCACCACGGCTACCACGGTCCACGGAGCAACAAACCCAAATTGCGATTCGCCCTTTCGTTTGCCTCCGCCGCGCCGAACAGAACAGATTCAGACAGTTTGTTGTGACTACAGCGAAAAGCCTGTCTGGAACATACCCGGATTCCCACCGATAACGCCAACGCCAACGGCCAACGGTTAACGCCTGCTTGCCTGTCTAAACCTCCTGCCTCGACTCGGAATCTGTTTGCCGGCCGCAGTCAATATAATCTACGCGCGGGCTAGGGCTATACACAGCAGCAGTTCATTGAATTCCATTCATTGTAAAAAAAGGAAGAAATGTCCACAACCACAACAACAAGCACCACGAGCGACGCGGACATTGCAGCGCTGCGCCGGCAGCTCAAGATCAAGTCTGGCGTAACGTCCCGGTGAATATTTGGATCCCTTTCCTCATTGTCGAAATTGTTCGCCGTCTTCTGGATTTGGGTTTGCAGTGTTCCCCGTCCCCGTACCCCTCGGTCCCTATTCTATTCTATTCGTTTGTTTGTTGGTTCACTGTTCGCCGTCCATTCGACTTGCGCGACGGTCGGCGTCCGTTCGTCCGTCCCTGGCATGCTGCTATTATCATCAGCCTGCAGGCGCGATTTGACCGCACCCCCATTCCCGTTCCGTCTACATACCCCGTTTCGTTTTCGTTGCGTTTTCGTGTTGCGCTTACTTTGCCTACTCGCCAGCCTGAAGAAGGAGCACGAGCTGTATCAGAAGGAGGCGGTCGATCAGAAAATCAAGCAGGACAAGCTCATCGCGGACGGCGCAGAGGAGTGGGATATCAAGAATCTTGTGAGTACCATTCATTTATTATAGCACAGTATCCGCGTCCCTCTACACAGCTACGAGGTACCGGACCACCAGGCAGACATGGTTAGCTGATTTTTCCTGCTAGGGTAAGATGCGCGACGAGTCGGAGAAGATGATCCAGGACTCGGCGGGGCGGTTCGCGAGGGCCTACGGCGAACTGAGGGATCTCATCGTACGTGAACGAACGAGGTTATTCCTGCCCGCGTGATGGATGGTGGTGGCTGATTTCGTGCTTTGGCTTCCCGTAGGTGTCGGCGAAGAAGGAGGACGCGCTGGCGCAGGACGAGGCGTTCCTCAAGGCCGAGGGGATCTTGGAGGAGGCCGCTGTGTAGTTGTGGTTGGTTGGTGCTGGTTGGTGGTAGAGTGACCTATGAGATAGGGGAGAAGGCGACGCAAGCACACGCGAGCGATGGACGGCCTTCGAGGGTGCAAGGCGTAATTAATTCGACGGCCGAAGATGAAGAGGAAAAAAATAAACGCTGTATCTGTGACTCACCTGTACTTACTTCCTACCCACTACTGCATCTCCGTGTCCATGTCCGTCGTCGCGTTCTTCTTCTCAAGTTCATTTTGCTGCTGCTGTTCCGCCTTGAGACGCCGAAGCGCGTCGAGAATGCCCTTCCACGCGTCTCGCTCGATGCGCTCCTCCTGCAGCCCGCGATTCTTGCGCAGCGGCGTTGTTCCGCTTCCGCTTCCCCCGTCGCCGTCGTCGGACGAGGGGAGGCCCACGCCGAGCGACGGCGGGACGAAATTTGGTGGCGGCGCGTTGATGGCTGAGGGCGCGATGCGCGAGTGGCGGATGTGTGCGAGCGAGGAGCGGATGGCGATTTGGATGCTCTGTCGGCGTGCGTGCATGCGTGCATGAGACAAGGGCATGGGCTCTCAAAGAAGAGAAGAAGACACAGACATCAAGCCGTTCGAAATATTCGCTGACTTCGAGCACGAACTGCTCCGAGCGTTCGTCGCCCTGCGGAAGACCCTCGTCGGCCGAGTCCGTCTGCGGGAGGGTGAGGAGCGAGATGGAAGTCGCGGCCAGGGCCAGGAGGCGCGTTATATCCTACAATGCGCCCGTTGTTCAGGTTGAGCAAGACGCGTCGGAAGATCACTACTACTTTTTCGACTTGACCAAGGGCAAAGATCTGGCGCGCAGTACGACTTGTAGTCCAGATAGGATCGATCTCGAGCGCGTCGGTCTCTTCGTCGTTCATTTTCGTGGTGGACATGATCGTGGTTCAGCACAAGGAAAATGTTTATTTTTAGTCCATGTCTTCTTTCTAAGTACCACCTTCAATGTTCGTATTCCTCCCGGCCTGCTCCTCCTCGTCCTCGCTGTTTTCTTCGTTCCTCTCCTCGCAGTCTTTCTGCCACCTTCAATATTCGTATTCCTCCTCCCTGCGCTCATACCCCTGCTCCTCTTCCTCGTTGATGTTCAGCCGCTCCGCACCAAACGTTTCGTCGCTCGCTTCCTGGTATTCAACACGCTCCTCCGTGTAGCCAGTCTCGCGCCCGTACTGCGTTTCCTCTTCCTGCCCGTACCCACGCTCCCTCTCCTCGGTCCGCTCATAGTCAGAGCCACCACGTCCCGTCGACTCGTAACCGCCAGAAGGCTCGTAGCGCTCCTCCACCACCTCCTCGGTCCGCTCATCCTGCCCGTACCCGCGCTCCCTCTCCTCGGTCCGCTCATAGTCAGAGCCACCACCACGTCCCGTCGACTCGTAACCGCCAGAAGGCTCGTAGCGCTCCTCCGCCACCTCCTCGGTCCGCTCATACCCAGGCCCACCCCGTCCCGGAGACTCATAGCTCTCCCTCGCCACCTCCACCTCCTCCTCGGACCTCCCATACCCAGAGGACCGGGACTCGTACTCATTTCCGCTGCCGCCGTACGCCTCCCTCTGTTCCGCCCGGCGAGATTCATATTCATACCCAGAAGAAGAACGCTCTTCCGGCTGGTCATAAGACGGCGCGTATCCGCCACCGATTTGGCGCTCGGTGCGGCCCCCGTACGGATCTTGGTCTGCGTCGCGGCGCCGAGAAGTATAGCCTTCCTCGCGATCCCCTTCATTGCGGCTATACTCGTCCCTCTCGGAAGTGCGACCGTAGTTCTCTGTCTCCCTCGAGTATTCGTTGTTGTTCCTGGAATATTCGTCCTCGTTCCGCCGGCTGGAATTGTACTCTTCGTTCTGGCGGCCGTATCCACTCGAATAGGAAGCTGGAGTGTCTGCAATGCACCAGTTAGCTCCTGCCGCATCGTTTGCAAAGGACACGAACCTTCATACTGCTGCTGCTGCTGCTGGCCACCATAACTCTGCTCAGAGCTACGCTGCGGCTGCGCGCCATGTCCATGTCCACATCCACCATACCCCGCCTCGGTGAGGTCTTCGTTCTCCGACCCAAGGCGCTTGTTCTTGCCGTTCCGCACGCTCTCCTACATGACGCACAATCAGAATAATACTAGGAAGAGCCCACTCGACCAACCTTGGTCAACGCCTCGATAGTCTCCCGCGCCTCATCCTCCTCAAGGCCGCCAAGCCACCGCTGCATCTCCTCAAACATGGCGTTCTGGATACCGGAGCGCCCCGTCGCGTAGTACGGGTGGTGGAACGCCTCTAGAATTTGATCGACCGCGCGCGAGGGGTCGTTGTTGTCCGACCACGCCTACGAGAGTGCAAATAAATAATACTCAAATGCGAATCGGGTAGAGGGAGAACAAACCTGGACGATAATCTTGACGGAGTGTTCCACCACGAGCACAGCGATCTTCCCTGCGGGTTCGTTCAAGATGAGGCCGAAGTGGTCCTGCATCGATCAGTCAGTGAGCGCGGTTTAAAAAAGCTCCAGGCCAGAATCGACCTTGGAGAGCAAACTGTGCGATGGGTCGGATGCGTGGGGGTTGGTGAAGACCTGATACCTCGGCGATGAGCGGACAAGGAACGCAAGAAAAATCAAATCAAACCGCACCTCAAACTGATCCTCCGAGTTTATGACGGCTTTGCTGCCCTCTCCAAGGACGGACGTCGCCTGCTGCAGGACGGGCTGCAAAACGACATGAATCAGAGAATGCCTCCCAAAAGTAACGATCGGCGCACCGTTATCCAAGGCGCAATAACGGTGTACACATCTACCCCACATATATCAGACGTGATGAAAATAAATAAAAAGAAACCCACAAGCATTGAGCGCATTCGACAGCTGATCGATGAGACTATCTAGCCCCGGGATCATCTCAATCTTCTCGAGGATCGACCTCATCAGCCCGTCGCGCCATTTCAGCAACCGCAGCAACTTATCCTGCACATCCGGCGGCGCGATATTATTCGGATCGAAACTGTACGCCTTGGATTCTTGGTGCAGCTGTTCGCCCTCCTCCATTTTCGAGTCCCCGCCGCCGATTGGGAGTTTGGAGAGGATGGAGTGCAGGGCGGAAACGTTGGAGGAGTCGCCCTCTTGTGCTTGGTTCATTTTGGTGGCGAGGTCGGTTACGCTGGCTTGGCTTAGTTTGCTGCGAGAAGAAGGTCAGCTCCGTCTGCTCGTCTACGCATGGGGGAGCCGTACTCGGTTGCTTCGCCCATGAGACTGAAAGAAAACACAGTTAGCCAACACAACGGAGATGAAGAGGGAAAATGGAAATCTAGTACCTGTGCAAGAAATCCGCGCCTCCAAAAGTACCCGTAACGAGCGGCGGGGCTCTCCCATTCGGCGTATCGATCTCAGTCGCGTCGCCGACGTGGCAGAACACCTCTGAATGACCCATCTTGCGGAGCGCGATCTCCACCCAGTTGCTGTGCGCGAGGAGGTCCTCGAGCGTGTGCAGGCCCGTACCGAGGAGACGGTAGGCCTCATACCGATCTGGGCCATCGCGGCCTTGTGCACGGCGGCCCATTTCGATGCAGGCGATGAGGACGCGCCGGATGTGCGCGGTTGAGGTGTCCCAGCCTTGGTTTTCGGAGGCTAGAGGGAGGTTTGTTAATGATCGAGTGGACTGGGAGAAGAGGTAGGGATGCGGACCCATGTAGTTCTGGAACGCAGACGCGATGAGTCGGGAAGATTGGGCGGACAAGGAAGGAAACTACCTTCATCCCGGTGCGTAGGTCGATCTCGAGCTCGCGCGGATTAACGGGAGGGCGAAGCTTGGGGTGGAACTGCCGGGGATCGCCTTCGTTTGCCCCATAACCTCTGCAGTTTTAACGTCAAATAGATTATTTAACCCCAAAACGAGCTAAAACGGACTTTGGGTTGTCAATATGTTCCTGAGAAGGCCACAGTGAATATTTGGGCGAGAATGGAAGTCAGTGTATACGTACGACAGGCAAGTATACGCCAAGACGCTCCGGGGTGACTTGGAATTCTTCCGTGGCGAAACCAAAGGTCTGCGGCATAAAGTGAGATGTGGTTCTCTGTTAGATAAATACGCAGGCACTTGCCATGAATCCGAGGACAGAGACGACCAGCACAAGACTTTCCGCCGTCAACTTAGAGAGTCCTCCGATGTCCATCGCTTGAGAGTAATCCCTCAACCAATTGCCCTATGCTCAGTTAGTGGCGAACTCTCAAGCAACAGCGACAAAATGCGTACAAAGTAGACTTTCTTGATATCGCCACTGGTGAATTTAGGACCCCCAGGGCCAGAGGCAACCGCCTGGATCATCGATTTTGCGAAACCAAAGAGGTTACCGCCGTGGCCCGACGCCGCAGCGGCGTGTCCTGCAGTCTTTGCTAACGTTGAAAGAATGTTCTCGATGTCGCCATGGCGGAAGGCCTTGTCTGAATAGAACGGATGAGGACCGATGAGTTGCCATGAGTAAAACCCACTGTTGAGAAACGCGAAATCTGGGATGTCGCCTGCACCGAAGGCCCGGACCTCTGGGAGGAGGACGAGGACCACGACAGTGAGGATGAGGAGCGTAGTTGTGAGGCTAGGAGAGCCAGTCATGGTGGCTCGAGGTCAAGAGTGGAAGGCTAATCGAATCGATGTGGCCAAGATGGCTTGGCGGGCACGGCCTGATGCCGAAACCACGCTGGAACGAGATCGTCATTCTGAGGATAGCTAGAAAAAGGCCAGCGGTAGACTGGCTTGGACCTTGGATTTGAAATTCACAGCTCGCGCAAGGGAAGGAGGAACGCGACAGTCATATCCGCATCAGGAAATCGATTTACTAAAATGGGATTGTCAACAAGAGATACCGGACCGCGGCAGAAGCGACAGAGCCGGGGAATGTGATGTACTGAGGTTGAACGTAACTATCATGCAGTGTCAAGAAACAGTGGTTTTTGGAACATAATCAGATTTGGAAGAAGAGAAATCCGAGGAAGAGAAACTCGAGGAAGAGAAAAATAGTTCAGTACTAGTTAACGTGTTTATCAGTCAACCAGAGCCTCACACCAGGTCAGAAGGCGTAGCAAGAAAACGGCGCGCGGACTTGGTAAATATGTTCAGAAAATCCCGAGGACCGGCGGTGCAAAGCCACGGCGAACTTGCGGTGTTAAGACCTTTGTGCGGTATGAGAAGAAAATCAGAGATTCCAAGGCCTGTCATAGAATCTTTAACAGAGCTTCAGAACAGCCCCGTGGGGAGAATCAAAAGGTCTTTGGGACCTCGACGCGTGGACTAGAGCAGAAGCAGCACTTCGACGCCGCGAGCTGAGAGCATTGAGAAGAAACCGATTAAACCTACGCATGAGCAACAATCGCTATGAGATGTTGTGCTGGAGAACTTCGTGCCGTGGACTTCTGCTGACATTATGCAGAGGATCTTATTGTAGTGAGTAAACCAACCTGCAGGAAACAATTCGAAGAACTGCATTCACTAATGTGATTGTAAGGCGCAAACCGAGTCTGAACTTGAAGCAGAAAGGCCCCGAGACCATAGTACTATGAGTTGCAATTCACCCTCTCGAGTTTTCCGGTTTGGGGGGTAATCACATGCCATCGATATCTCAACAGCGGAGTAAGCGGTGTTTCCTGATGCAGAGACGAATGACAATTGGACGTGATTCTGGATGTAAGTTGATTCTTGAATCAATGAACAGAAATAGTCTATGACATACAACAATAGCTCGCAGCAGGCTGCAGGCTCAGATGCGGCCGAATTGTAGAGCGTTCGAAGACGCAACGGGGTTAGTGTATAAAATCTGAGGCCGAGTCGTACTCACCTGCAAAGTGGGGGTTAACTTATCTCAGACTTCAATGCACTTTCGCAGTCGCTGACTTACTGATGTGGGATACTCTTCCCCGGCCGCCGTTCTTTGCCCCAAAAGATCACCTGAAGGGTATGCTGGGTGTTTTCTACGGTTAAAAGACTGGTAGTATGTAGTTGTGGTTCGATTCGTGAAAGTTGAACATCTTTGGATCGAGCTGATCGGTCCGTTCTCCCGAGCCCGGCGCGCCTTTGAAGCTGAATCTATCTCGGTCCAACCTTCATGCCGTCCCTACCCCCTGAACTCGAACGCGAAATCGTTGAAATCGCTCGGCTCGCCACGTTCATTTCTGGTCAGATTGTCGCAAATCTAAAAGACCCAATATCTCCGACTGATGATGGAAATCAGGGTCGACCATTCTATGAATCGATGGTAACAACCGGCTACCGAAACGCGGACAAATTTCTGGACTTGGTGGATTTGAAACCTGCTGACTTTTTCGCCAGTGGTGCGGTCAAATCATTGTACATACACCCGGCAACAGACTCACACATGGCCAGAGTCTTGGCGGCTTGCGCCGGTGTACAAGCTTTGGTATGTTGGTTTGTGCCAAATGTCAGCCACCTTCCTTTTTCGGCCCAAAGCGTTGATTGCCAAATTGGGCATAGGTCCCAGAGTTGGCCAAGTTGCGCTCCGCAATCGAGTCAGAGTTTCACACAGGTGAATTGAATTGAATTTGAATTTCCGAGCGTGAACGACAATGGAACCTCAACAATCACTTTCATTTCAAGGGCTTGGGAGACGAAGGAACCATTTTGACACTCGGTGTTTAGAAATGTGCTCAAAAAATACAGTAAGACCATCCTATCGTACTTAGAGACTGGACTATACGGTTAGCGATCCACCAGGTCGTACGGTCCAGGGATCCACGAGGCGTTGACGACAGATGCTCTTCCAGGGCCAATGCTTGCTCCTTATCGGTGTACTTGTCGTGCGCAAAGTCAAACCAATTTGAAGTAGGGTCCACACCTTCAAAGAAAAGATCAGCAAATTACTGGATCGGATGGATACGAAGGTGTCCAAAGGAGGAAAAAAACATCAGAGATCTTGGTGGAAAATGTAGTCTCATCGAGCCGGAGCTCTCTGAAGTAGCAAATATATTTTCGTATAACATCATATGCGTGAAAGCAGAATGAAAGGGGACGAGTCGAAGAAAGTTACGAGGAAAGGCATGTGTGGCTCACCTTCGAATGGCCAGATCGTGAAAATTTGAATCCGTCACCGTTCAACGCCGTGGTACTTGTTCATGTCTTGCTGCATCGTTCGGTGGTTCGCTGGTGTAAGCACAGTTGGAGACTTGGAGAAGCCAAAAACATTGTGGTGGTTGAGAGAGAGAGCAGAGAGAAACAGCTTTTCTCAAGCTTTTCTCGTCAGAAGAAAAATTCACGTGACTGGCGCCGGAAGAAGTGAAACCGCAAAATACGAGTTCTGCCGGGCACAGCCACGGCCCATACGCCCTTGTCTTCCTTCTTGCCGCGAATCCAACCACTAGCGTGCGGCTTTCGCCTAGATCCAAAACGCACCGTCTTCCTTTTTTTTTTCACCAACCTCAATGCCGTCACTACCCCTTGAATTGCAACGCGAAATCGTCGAAATTGCTATTAGAAACAACTACAAGAATCGTGCAGTGAAATCTAACCTGCGTTTGGTGGCTCATCGCGTTCATTTCTGGTGAGATTCCTGAAAACTGAAACCTTGATCTGTCTCCGACTCCTATTGGTGGCAGGGTCGACCAAATCCTCTACGAGTCGGTGAGGGTAATCAACGGGCAAGACACGGTAAATTTCCTCAATGCGATAGACTCGAAGCCCGTTGGCTTTTTCGCCACCGCGGTCAAAATGTTGGACCTCCACTACGTAACAACTGATACAATAATCGCCAGAATCCTGGCTGCTTGCGGTGGAGTACGGACCTTGGCATTTTGGTCTCGTGTTGGCAAGGCGCCCCCGCTCGACCGGCTTCCGCTGCGTCGACTGACCATGCCGCTGGAACTGGTTTCGATGAGCATCCACGCCACCACTGAACCTATTTGGCTTTCGAGCCTTACGCACCTTGACATCGGTTTCGCATCCCCAAAGCTCCCCGATATGGCATTAACAGACATTCTAAGACGACTTCCTCACTTAACCCATCTCGCCCTCGATCTCTCAGCCGCGGACCCGGTTTGTGCAGCGTCAATCTGTACAGACTGTCCATGTCTCCGTATTTTGGTCATCTTTACCAGTCAATTCGAAGACGCTGCTTGCTATCAGGATGCTTATTCATTTGATCCTCGCATCGTAACGGTCAAACAACCTTCCGATTTGAAGAATGCCAAAGATTGGGAAGCTGCGCGCTTGGGTCTTCCCGACTTTTGGACTCGCGCTGAGAATGTTGTGAATGGACGGAGAGCTCGAGCCGCCGCGCAGTCCACTCAATAGCCGGATAAAACACGTTCACAATTTATATGGTTCGCTTTGCAGCACAGGACAACTCATACTGGTGAGTAAGCGTACCTGTCCAGTTAGTTATTCCCTTCAACTCGGCTTACGAGGCCTGTCGCAGCGATCTGACTCTCACTGCTGAGCTGTTGCTACAGCCTAGAGTACTCCTCCTCCTGTTCCTGAACTTCCCTTTCCAGTGGTCGGACTTTTTGCAACAGATGCTACGAATCGAATCCCATGCGTCCATCGCTGGGTTTACTTACTCTGACTTGGGCCTCGTCTTACCGTTCGCCAATTTGCCTGCCGTCCAACGACCAATATTCAACATACTGTGTAGTTTTACTTCTCTCATTCTTACTCAAGTGCTCGTTGTGCAATTGCAATTTCTTCAAAGTTCCGTTTTCTTTCGTTAGCACAAACCTCAGATCCGGCAAGAAAGTTGACTGTCCGCCGTTTTATTCCGCTGGCCAGCCGCTGGCCGCCAACTTGAACGACTCGTTAGCGCGTACACGGATAAAATCTCGCTTTTCCGTTTCCAACCCTTATACCAAGTTCGAAAATATAGGGCGCTCGGGCAACATCTCGCGGACTCACAAACACTCATACCATTAGACCTAGAAAGTACTTACAGTGTGTAGAAGTATGCCCACCGTGCCGCACGCGGCGAGGGGCAAATAACAATGATTCAAAAAGAAGAAGAAAAGAAAAAAAGAAAAAAAGAAAAAAAAGATAACAATTCCATTGAAACCAAGCGATAAAAGCGATAAGTACAACATGTATACAACAATGCAGTTCCAGACGTGGAAATCCAATGTGATACATGTACAGAACAGATAGTTATGTAGGCGGGTTAGTCGTTGAAGTAGCAGTGTAGTGGCATCATGGTCGTAAAGAAAGTCAGCATCAGTATTCCCGCGCATCCTCATCCTCCTCATCTCCAGCCTTACCCGTTTCCTCTTCTTTTTTCGTCTCCTCAGTGGCAGCGGTGGTGGCCGAGACGGGCGACGGAGGCTCCGCGGCGACGGGCAGCATGACGAAGACGACGTTCGGCCGTGAGGGCTCTTCGTTCCAACTCAGGCCGCTCCTAAGTGCCAAAAAAAAAAAAAAAAAAAAAAAAACCCCGCATCAGCAAAAACGACGAAAAAAAGACTCCGCCAAATAACGGAGGGGAAGAAAAGAAAACGATTACGCACTCAGTCAACGCCTTCAACATCTCTTTCTTCACCATCCTTCCCTTGATAGTCTGCTCCATAATAACCTTCAACGCCCCGCGATTCGGACTGTCATGCATCAAGTCCTCCGCCCTCGTGCCCGCAGGGGGGACGGGGGTAAGCAACAGCGTCCCGAGCCGGAGTTCCGTTTGCCGGACGGCCTCGGAGGGCGTGAGGCCCGTGGTGTTGAGCTCGTAGAGCGAGGCCGTGGGGGGGTTGTACGCTATAGACGACGGGCGTAGGCGTTAGTCAATTAGTCGTTTGATAAGTAGAGTAGGAAGAAGTACTCACCCCCAACAAACGCCCCCTCCGCCCTCTCATTAACCTCCATCAACTCCCGCTCAGCCCGCTCAATCTCCAGCTTCGCCAACACCGCCTCCTTCGCCGCCTCCGCGGTCACGCCTTTCCCACTTGAGCCGGGGAGCGTACCGGAAATCTTGCCGTTGGAGAGCGACGTCTTGCGCTGCCGCGCGAGCTGTGCGATGCGCGCGGTGAGCTCGAGCGCCTCTTTGCGTAATGTCAGCGCGTGCTTGACGGACGCGGCGAGCGCTTCGGGGGTGGGATCTGCAGGGGCGGGCGCGGGTGTGGGTTCGGCTTCAGCTGCAGCTTCGGAAGCAGCATCAGATACGGGTTCAGGTTCGGGGAATGCGGGGGCAGCGTCAGCAGAGGCAGGGATAGCGTCTTCAGATGGGATAGTAGGAATTTCCGCGTGCGCGGGTGGAAGCGGTGAGGAATAACCGAAATCCGAAGCGTGTGCGTATCCGCGTTGAAGGGAAGCCCCGTCCTCGCCGTACAGATCCTCGAACGAGGGCGGGGGCGTACGGTTCGCGTGCGCTGCTGCGGGTGAGGGATCCTGAGCGTGCGGTGGGGGTGCGGTGTCTAATACTGCTGGTTCGGGGGCGGGCGCGGCGGTTTCTTCGTCTAGCAAAATCAGCGGCGGGCCGTCCGTGGCTGGTTGTTCCTCTCCGGCCACGCGTGGCGCAGGCACAGGCGCGGGCTCGGGAACAGGCATGGTGACGAGGACATGCACGTTGTTCTCCTCAGCCTCAGCCTCAAGCCCAGTGGAACCCGTCACCGGCGGCGCAGCAGGGTCCGCAGACCGAACATCCGCACCCGCATCCCTAGAAATCGGCTCCTGCTCCACAGACCGAATATACAACGGTCCCAAATCAGGAACGAGCCCAGGGATGGATGAGAGCGCGGTTAGCTCTGCTATTGGGTCGACTTCGTGGTCGTCTGCGTGATGGACTACGGTTGGCTCGTCGTGGTGCCGAACTGAAGCGGGAGCGGGGGGAGGGGCGTCGGCTGCAGCTGCAGTAGAAGCAGGCGCAATCGTAATGATACTCGCTCGATCACTCTCCGCCCCGCGCACCGTATCGTCCGGACTATCGCGCTCGCGCACGGTGTCTTCAGGACTATCCCGTTCGCGCATCGCGTCGTCCGAATCGTCCTGGGGCGTATCCACCGTCTCCCACTCCTCCAACGGTTCAGCCTCCTCCAAGTGGTCGGGGATGAGCGGCATCCACGGTGACGGGGGGACTTCCTCGGCCTCATCCTCTTCATCCTGCTCGTCGTCCCTACCCTCACCATCGGCAACATCGTCGCCATTTGAACTCTCCCAATCCTGCAACGACTCGGACGGCGTCGGCGGCAAGACGAGTTTTCGTTGTTTGGGGGTCGTCTCGCGCTCTTCTACGACGCGTTGACGATAGTGACTGCTCCTTAGAACAAGCACATCGCCTTCCTCCACCTCGGACGGAATGTCGACGGGGTTCGTCGCGGAGGGGTCGTCGGAGTATTCGAGCGAGTACGCAGAGGTGGGGGAGGAGGAGCGCGAGGAGGTGGCAGAAGTGGAGAGCGCGGAGGGGTTGGTATTGCTTCCGGTGGCGGTGAAGGTGTAGCTGGTGTTGGGGTACGTGTAGGCGTTAGAGTTGCCGTTAGGCGTGAAGGTGTCCGTGTTTGTGAGGGTGTTGGCGTTGTGCGTGAAGGTGGTGAAAGTGGTGTTGGTGTAGGCGGATTGGGAGTCCTCGGAGGGGCTGGGGACGAAGGGGATTATGCGCGAGATTGTTACGTGCGATGTGGATGGGGTGGGGAAGGTCTGTGCGATTGCGTCTCCATCGTCTTCGGTTTCCTCATCCTCCTCATCTTCATCTTCTTCCTCGTCAACGACGGTCCCTGCGTCCGTGCCCGTCTCAGACCACTCTGCGCCGGGGAACGTGCCTGGGACCGATGATCGCCGGAAGATGATTGGGCGCTGGGACGGAGCTTCCGTTGGGGCGCTAGTCAACGTCGGAGAGGCGGGAGGCGCAGTAGTTGAAGGGGGCGGGGCAGCCGTAGTCGTGACCACTGAAACGACGCTGCTCGCACTGGACCCGATCGTCGTCGGCGCGGTCACAAAACGCACCGTCGGCGTACGTCTTTTACTGAACAGGCGGGCGGAGCGGTAGGAGCGGTATAGATCGCGGCGCACGCGACTCCACTGCTTCCTGAGGCCCGAGTCGACCCACACCGAGGGCGCTACGTCTGCGAGCACCATGCCCATTGTACTCCATAGTAAGACAATAACGAGCTTGAAGAGACTCTCTGTGACGAGGAAATCGACGAAAATGCGCACACCGTATGCCAGATAAGGGTCTGTGGAGCCAGGGGCCTTGTTGAGGTAGTGGAGGAGGATGACGCCTTCCCAGAGGCCGACGAGGGTGCCGCTGAGCTTGATGTTGTGGAAGGTTGCGGCGTCGACGACGAGACGGAGAGCTAGGCCGGCGGCAATGGAATACACGCCGTCCATTGCATGGGACGTGCGATAGCGGCGCAGGACATAGTGCCTCGAACGCGACACGAGGCTCATCGACGCTGAAAACAAGTAAAAGTCCGCCGGATCAGATTGCTATATCGGGCCATTCTCAGGTCTGGCAACACTTTCTTGATCCTGGACTGGGTTATCGATTATCGGTCAGGTTTTCTCAGCAGACCGCCATTTTCAACTCTATCGCCTGGCTGCAAACACCAATATGGCTTTACTTCTTGCCTCCACGACGTCGACCGCCAATCATACTGAAGTCTGGCGCTCTCGACCAAGATCTTGCGAAAAAGGCAGTTCTAAGTACCTTACTACCATCCGACGCTATGGACCACAAGTGCATGGTGGTGATGCGCTGATTTTGCGGTGCTTGTGGCGCAAATAGCATTGGTTTTGGAAATAGTAGGGTGCAAAAACTGCATGCGCCAATGGCAAACAGGCTGATCCTGCGACCCTGACGCACTCGAAATAGAATTGGCCAGTTGACGCCGAATTATCCACCACTTGGCCTTTTCTCTCTCAAGGCTCGACACGACTCCATACATGATACTGAATTCAGTGACTCTCTCCTCCACCGTGGGTTCTCGGCTCTACCCTCTGCTGCTCCTCAACACAATGGCCAAGTCCAGGAGGCCCTATATATAGCTGTCGAACCCATTCTCCATCACACCTAAAACGACAATCTGAAAAGCTTAAACCGCGCCTCGTTTCATCACAAAACCAGCGAACCCTCCTGCCTTTCATTCCCCTCCCTTCCCTCACCTCCAAAGAGAGTTCTTTCAGTTGCATGTAAGCTTGGCTCCCTAACTACACAGCTCGCGCCACTCACTAAGATTCCCGCCTCCAGTGTTGAACAATGAAAAGGAAGAAGTCACCTGGAGCCGCCAAAGGGGCTCGACGTCTTCGCAAGCGCCGCCGCGAGGTTTCAGCGCACGATGCAGACGACTCGGAAGGTTCGTTTGTCGACGACGGCGCGGAGTTGGATGGCTCGACTTGGACAGTGAGAGCCTCGCGAGTGATCCGCCCCCTTCCGCGGCGTGCGCATCCCCCACCGGGTACAGTCGGTGGTGGCAGCAACCTGGCTGCAGCGGATGTCACAGAGCTCCGTCTTCGTGCGAAGCAGCGCGTATTTGGGCCTCGCAAAAATTGCAACAGTCCCGCAAACCTTCACGAAAAAAGTCGCCACTCACGGGTGACACACTGCGCCAATTGCAACGCCGAACGCAACGACGGCTGGTACCATAGTCAGATCTTGAATGCCTCGGTCTGCCCCCCGTGCTACCAACATGAACGCCGAAAATTCGAACTTCGACCCCTCTTCCTCGAGACTCGACGTGCTCAAGCCGCGAATCCTCTTGGCGATGTCCGGTGCTGCTGCGGGAGCAAACGCTCTTCCCGGGGTTGGATAGTTAGCAAGTTGAGCGGGCTTCGTGTCTGCCATACCTGTTACCGATATGAAAAATTTCCCCGGAAGCCCACATGGGGTCCTCTAGAGTGCGGTAAGTGCAAGCTCAAAAGCTCTTCCGCGGGCTGGCATTGCAGGGCGGGGAGCGACGTTCATATCTGCCATGCGTGCTACCGCAAGAGGTGCAGAAGACAAACAATCCAAATCCCACCCGGCATCACTACACCGAGGCCTGAATCCCCAGCGCCCGCCTCGCGCGTCCCCAGCGTGAGACCAAGCCGCATGCGCCCAACGGGGTCCTCCGTGGTCAATCCACCGCCCCAGATCAACGCGCATGCGAGCTCGAGCCGTCACAGGCTCGATTCCCCCAGCCGCACCGTTTCCTCCCCTTCCCTCGCCGCCGCCGCCGCACCCCCAGCGCGCGATTCTCGCGTCCCCCGCACGAGCCGAAGCCGCGTGCACCCAAGGGAGTTCGCCGTCGTCATCCCAGCGCGCCAGGTCAACGCGCACGCCAGCTCGAGCCGGAATACTCTTGATTCTGACTTGGCGCAGGCCGCCCACGCGAGCTCCAGCCGGCGTACTCGTCCTATCCGCAGCACCGCCCCCTCCCCCTCCCGCGCCGGTACCCCCGCCTTCCGTGCGCTCATCCCGTGGGCAAGGCGCTTGGCGGAGGATGAAGAATCGGACGATGAACTCAACTGCCTTCCTTAGTGTACGTGAAATCGTCCTGGGCAGCTTTGAAGGGATATGTAGGTCTTCATGTCGATAGAGGTGTTCTCGTCGGACGATTATTGTGTGCGCATTCATACATCTTGACTGGTACCATATTTTTTGAGTGAGAATACAATTATTGTTATCTGTGTACCATAAACAAGTCGGAAGGCTTGAAAGTCTTCAATAAAATCTACTTTGCTGGACACAAGTGATTGGAGAGCCTAATTATCGGCGCAAGGTTCAAACGATCACTAGTACTCAGAGTTCATTCAGTTCGTGCAAATCGCTGCACCAACTGACGCCTTGGCCGCGAAAAGTAACAGCACTAAATTTGTCAAGCGGGGGAGTCGTCTCAGAATGTCTGCCAATGATGTATCAGCATCCTGCGATGCTACGAACCGAAGGTCGAGGTGCGTAAGAATCAAAAGCCAAGTGGCCCGGGCGGCACTCAATGGTGGAGGTTAGAATCCGCACAAGCCAGCTCAAACTCAAAGTAGATAGCCGACGGAAGTCGGTCGAGAAGTGAGGGCAGCTGCAATCGGCCAGATTCGCAAGTCATGTACTCCAGTGCAAACGGCTAGACTGTAGCCATTCCGGTGTTTGTTAGGCAGCTTATGCTCAACGCCTTGACCGCGGTGTTTCGCGTGCACTCTTACTCATGTTTAATATGGTTGCGTACAAGTCGCGTATGTCCTGCGCCAGTTCAAACGATCGCGACTCAGAATCCGATGGACTAGATGATATATGCGATGCGGGGTCAAGTGAAATACAGTGGTATGGAATGCGTATGCAGTATGCAATGAAATGTACGTGTGTGTATGGATACCATGTCAAGGTGATGATTAGTTTGTGTCCGTCTATCTGGTTTAGTTGCGTTTGTTAATAAAAATCCCGAATTAAAAAAAGCATCATCATCGCCTGAAAGGATTGTTAGAAGACGTTCCAGTCCGCATGGGCTCCAGCCAATACGCGCCCCGCGTGGGTGGCGACGAAGCGAGCGCAGGCCGGACCGCCTCGGCGTACGACTGCGCCTCGGTCGGCCCGGCGGGCGAGTCGATGTCGATTAGACGCGCGTCGTTGGCAGAGGAGGTGTACATATAGGACCGCCCCGCGCTGGAGACCGAGCTTGGGTAGCGCGCCAGCGCATTGAGTAGGTTCTTGTTGACGGGCTGCCGCGGCTCTGGGGCGTTGCGCGGTACGCCCGTCAGCTCCGAGTACATCGACGCGCGGGACACCTGCTCCGCGACGGCGGCAGAGTTATCATGGTCTCGGCGGCCGTTGAGCGAGGGGAGTGTCGACGGGGCGCGGTGCGACGAGTGATGCGAAGACGGCGCGCGACTTGAGCGCGTCGATCCCGCGCGTGTGTACTCGTACGCGCCGAAGAGCTGCAGCTTCTCCATCTCGCCATGATGCCGCGCCTCCTCCGCATTCCGCATCTTCATCAACATGATCGCCTCGCTCTCCACGTCCTGCGTCGTGATCGGCGGCGGCGGCGGCTCGCGGTGATGGCTTCGATTGTGTCCGAAGAGCTTCTCACCGAAGCGCAGCAGCCGCCAGCGCCAGCTCGTCTTCGGGTCGAGGCGCTTGGAGGCGGCGAATGCGGCAGTTTGTTTGGCGCGACGATTGCGGGCACGGCGACGCCAGAGCATCAGGACGAGGAGGAAGATGAATGCGCATCCGAGCGCCATGAGGAGGATTTCCCACCAGGCGAGTGGGCGGCCGTTGGTCACTGCGGTCCCGGCGGGGGCGGCGGGGGCACTCGGGGTGGGCTTGGTCGGCTCGGTGATGGTCCCGTTATTCGTTGCGACTGAGGAGACGATAACGAGGTCCGAGAGGCAGACACCAAGCCCAGGAACGACGCTTGTTGAGTTGTTGCATGTTGCGGTGCTGCAAGTCCCTCCGCGCAAAACCTGGCTCACGCTGGAGCATGCTAAACAGTTGCTGGGCCCGGAACCGGAACAACTCGAACAGCTTGCGTCGCAGGTTTGGCACGAGCTTGAGGTCGGATCGAAGAATTGCGCTTTGCTGCAAGTCGGGAGACACCGTCCGCTGCTCAGCACCGGGCGGGTGGAGGGGCAGCTCGCGCATTGTGAGAAAGACGATCCGGTGCATGTAGCGCAATCGGGATGACATGCGATACACGCGCCGGATGCGGAGAATGTGTTTGATGGGCATGTACTGACGCACTTCCCATTCGAAGCGAGTTGGATTTTGGGGCATGTGAGACAGGTCGTCGAGGAGCCCGTACATGTACTGCAGCTAGAATCACAGGCTAGAGACAATTTGTTCAGTCCCAAACAAAAGGAAGAGAAGACAAAAAAACATACCGGTACATGTGATGTTATCTTTGGGCGAAAGGAATGTTCCTGTGGGGCAGGCGTCGATGCATTGACCGTTGGAAAGGACGGTGCCCTTCAAACAACCAGTACACTTGAGCTGATTAACGGTGGAGGCGACGTTGAAGCTCGCGATCTCGCAGGAAGTGCATTTAGCGCCGCATGCTGGAATGAATATTAATTAACGGCAGACATAAGAAAAGCAGAGAACATACTATCACATTCGCCCTTGTTGTTATCGGCAATTAAATTTGACCCTTCACAGACGCCGGTACTGCTCGCAGAAACGCAGCTGCCGTTATTGGTCAAATAATGCGAGGTAGGGCATAGAGTGCAGTCGTTGGATGTCGGCCCGGAGCAGGTAGCGCAAGAGGCAGAGCAAGCAGCACAGCTGCCGCCGTTGCTGAAGCTACCATCAGGACAAGCAACGCCCGCAGCGGTAGTGGGTACGGTGGTACATTTGGTTGCATCATTCTGGTCCTGAGTAAAGTGGGCGCCACAAGTGAGACAGTTTCCCGTCCCGTCGGCGCAATTTGTGCATCCCAGTTCACAAACTAACACAAGTAAGAAGACGATCGTAGAAATTAGAGTTAAACACACACCTTTGCAGTCGCCTGTAGAGGTCGCAAAAAATCCACTTGCGCACTTGGCACACGCCGTACCATTGGTGGCCGTGATCCACCCGGGATTGCATGTACATGATCCATCAGTGTTGCATTCGCCGTTCAGACAATTACAGGCCGACAGAGGGTTAGCAACAGGCGGGGTCAGGCACCGGCCGGTCCCCGAAATGCCCTCATCGCACGATGAGCAGCCGGCGGGGCACGCTTGGCAAGTTGGTCCGAAGAAACCAGCTGTACAGGTCTCGCAAGATGTACCGTTAAAACCCGGAGCACATGTACAAGTACCGGATGCAGAGCACGTTCCCGAGCTCGCACAGGGCGGGGAGCAGGTGGAGGATTGCATGTCGAGGAGCGACATAGAGGCTGCACTTCCCAAGGGAAGCTGCGCGGTATCAGGGACCGAATCCCATACTATGACGCGCCCCTTGGATCCGAATGACAACGCCACCCAGACACTGGAAGCCAATGCCATCGACTCGGCGGACAACGGAGTCCCAGCGCCATTGGACACTGGGACGGATGGGAGGGAACTGAAGGCGGCCTTGCCGGAATAAAAAGAGTTGGCGTAGATAGCAAGACCAGGGGCCACAGCGACGTTGAGAGGTAGCGTAGATGCTGAAGAATTGCCAAAGCCGGGATTTGGGCTGAGGGTCGCATGGGCCGACGTTAACAGATCGTGGACGAGTTGTGGGTCAGTCGTTGCTGTGTATTGTCCCGGGAGCAGGAGGACACTATTTGACACGTCAGAGGCAGAGAGTGATACCCCGACTTCGACGATGGTCAGTAAATTTGTTCAGAAACTACACGGTCGAATAACGCACGGGTTGTGTTTGAAGAGCCTTGCAGACATTGGCCGGCAACGCATACGATGGAGGAATTAGAGGCTGCTGTGAGGAGATTAGCCTCAAGTGTACGGACAGCATAACTTCACCCACAAACTGGAGCACTCAAGACAAAAAGGACGACAAAAAGCGGCCAGAACATGGGAGGAGGCCAAAACGAACGTGAGGGAGGAGGTTAAGAGACGGAAATGGACCCGTATTAAGCCCGGGGCGGCACGAAACAGCTCCGTCGGTTGTCTGCGCGACATTGTGTTCATTCCCGCAGAGAACAATAGAAAATCAAAGTACAAAGAGTCCTTTGTTCGAACTAATAATAGCCGTCTGATACGCATCATGTTGATGTGATGGCTATCCGGGCCGGGAGCCGCTCTTCGTTCACCCGTTCCAAAGACTGAATAGGCGGAATACACCGAAAAGAAACGACATCCGCTCGCTCATCCACCCCCAAGCTATCTCAAGCCCCGAAACCGTTTCCCTGCCGTGCAGAGAAGCAAGTTACAACGTCAAACAAATGCAACATTCACCTTTGTTTCCAACCCTGTTCAATTCTCACCTTTCCATGCAGGAAGAGGTGAGACTCGGCGCAGGAAGACAGCGGTGTCAAGGTACGCGTTGGTGTCGATACGCGAAGCGCAGGGTTCCCCCAGCCACTTACCGCACCTGCTTTGCAAGGCTGAGGATGGAGGTGAGAGATGGACACAAACCGAAGAGCGAGACGCACCTTGCGAAACGAACATTGGCGGAGAGGCACGTGAGTTAAGAGGCGAGTGAAAATAGGCCCTCGGCATATGCGGTTGGAGGTTCGATCCAAATTCCCAGGATTTGGCCGTTTCCGTACCTCTCTTTTTTGCCCAAATCCATACGCATTGTGATCAGGTAGCCCATTTTCGGAGGAAAAGTATCCGCATTTCGGATCGGACCTTTTTCCACGAGAGGCCCGCAACTTTTCGGGTGATTACGGTGGGTTCCGTACCATAGCTGTCAACGCTGCGCGTGCGCCTCACTAGGAGGAGGAAATTTGAAGAAAAAGCTGCCGAACGTACGCTCAAATATCGGACCTTATGTTAGACCACCCCATCCCGTCCGCAATTTGGATCGGACTTGAAGGTGGTTTTGGACCAAAAATGTCAGCACTGTGATCGGACATGAAGACATTTTTTGGGCCAATTCCGTCCGCATCAGGATCGCACATACAACCGTATATTCCGAGGGCCTGTGAAAATGGCTGACCTTGATTCAGTGCAATAAACAGGTGGGCGAACTTTGTGCACGGGCCTAATGTGCAGTCAGAAACAACAACACTCAAAATGAATATGATACATTCACCTTGTTCCTTGTGACGCCACCCTTGCAGAAAATGGACCTAGTTGTGTAGTGAGAAACAAGACCGAAATGAAGAGGATGCATTCACCTTTTTTCGTGAGGGTCGCAATCGCACCTCCGCCCCTCATCGTTTCCCAGAGACTATCGCACCATCCCCATCCGAGACTGCGGAGGAGTTCAAACCCACTCCACGCCCAGCACCAACGACGGGAATCGGCCCCAGCAAAACCATGTCCTGCATGTATTTCCGCCTGCCCAGGTCCAACTTCTGCCGCAAGGGCATCCGCAGGAAGACAGTGGCTACACAGCGGTATCAAGTCGCGTGTTGATACCGGTACACGAAGCGCAGGAACCCAACGAGTCTATCCGCCAAAGGAGACACTTACCTGCGTGCATGGCGACAGCGGATGTACCTTCAGGTGTGGGGTTGTGGAGAAGGGTCAGATACGCGAGAATACGAGGAAAAAAAGGACGTACTCTGCGGAGAGCATGGGAGTTAGAGACAAACCACGAACGAGACTAAGTGGCTGACATCAAGGCTTTTTCCGATGGCTGGCGAGTTCGCTATGGGTTAGCCGGTTTTTATACGCCCCAGACCAAACAAGGCCAATCGGACGCGTCGCATCTCGATCGATCCGCGGCGCCAAAACTATCGAGGCCCTTCTCAGAGTCTAACTTACAGCTTGAGTTCGGTCTTCAGAGTGTCAATTCCAAATGCGGTCGCGATTTGTGATGCGCGCTCGAGAATTATGATGCTATTTGCTATTGCTTCGGTGTATTGGTGAGAGTGTATTCGATTCCGTTTACACGCGAGATCTTCGGGTGCCGTCGAACCGTGGCAACGGCAACGGGCGGCAGCCCTAGAATGGTCTCTTCGGCAAAAGAGAAAAGAAAGGAAAAACCATGAGTAGGAGTGTAAAAGTGTTCAATACAAGCGGAAAGAACCACTCCGCGCCATAAACTACCAATGAAAACCGGTTTAGAAATAGTTCGTGCCTGTTGAATCGAGACCCTGCGAGCAATATTCCTTCATCGTCTCCACGAACTCGGCGGTGAACCCCGCGTACTCGTCGGGCATATTGAGAAGATCGTCATTCCGGAACTGGATATGCCTCAACCGGGCGACGATAGGAGGAGTGGCCATTGCGAGCTGCTCCTCGTCGGACCACCAACGCGACCTGATCATTCCCCCAAAGCTCGCCTCGCCGAAAAATTCACCTGCTTCCATAAGTGCTAAGGTCTCGAGTTTGGGAACCACTGGCGTGGTGTCTGGGCCAGAATATCGCAGGAGCTCGAAAAAATCGTTGTCGACCTCAATCAGGCTCAACGCCAACTCCGTGAGGTTTGGTGTATAGTGCAAGATATCTGGCATATCCTCCGCGTAGATGCTGTCCAGCCTGTCCCATCTACCGCTGTCAATTCGGAGACATTGGAGGTTCGGAGATCGGGCAAGGAAAAATGTCAGGGCTGGAGTAAGCCAATCGACGAAGTATTCGTAGGTGACAGGATATGAGAGTCCGACAGAAAGCTCGAGCGTTTTCAAGGCGGGAAGCCGAAAGCGACGTAGAAATGGACCTAAGTATTCACCGGTCGAACGGATTCGGCTATGGAGCTTCAACTCGGTGAGGTGTGCAAGCAGACCCGACCTTGCGACATAAGAATCGTCAGGGAAGTCAGACTCTAACCACTGCATGGTGTCGACGTGGGCAGTTACGAGCTTTGGACAGCTCGCTAGAGTATCGAAACACAACTGGGGCGAGTCATACGTCAACGAGAGGTGAGTGAGCTGGGCCCAGGGCATCGATAAGATGTTGGAGGTGGCCAGCGGCACTTCGATTGTAACGTCGCGCAGACGGGGCGCGTGCAGAAAAGCGTCCAGCTCCGAGCCATGCCAGCTCTCCGGTTTCGTCCAATTCAGATGGAGGCTTTCGAGGTTCTTCAAGCTGGAGATTCGCGCCAAGGAAGCGACATCAAATATATCCCGAGGGCACATCACTTTGAATGTCCTCCATCGGTCGGACACGCTGGACAGCATTGGCGATAAATCAACGAAATTTTTGTCGGTGCTCATGACAGAGTGGATGTGGACGGAGATGGGGAGCGGTGCAGAGCGTTCTAAGAACATTCGGGTCCGAGAGGGAGTTTCGTTCCATTTCCACCCCGGAGCAATCATCGGGAGCGGTGTCGCGATCCAGACTCGCGCGGTTTTAACGGCCACCTCTCGCCAATAAGAACAGACTTGGCATAAGCCCAGCACATCTTTAGCGGAGGCCTCCTCTTTTCCGTATTTCCCGATGCGAGGTGTGAGAGCGAGAACCATGATCTCGGCCAATAATTCGAATGCGAGGGTATGGATGGGGGACAATGGTCGGGACGCAATCCCGAGCCTCTGAGAGAAAATGGGCCTCGCGGAAACCGGTAGGACTTGAGTATCTGCGTCGAAATCCACATCTATGGCCGGTGCACCGGGATCAAGCATATTTTCGATCGCAAGTCCAGATCCTTGCCGATAACTTCAGTGGGACATATTATGTCTGGGTTCCAAAGAAGCTTACCTTTTTATTCGGCAACGCTACGTTCAAAAATCGAGCAACTCCGATGAAAATGTTCACCAACAAATTCGAACGCTTCAGGTTGACGTTGGGTCGTTTTAGTGAGCTTATTGGGGCGCCAGAGAATCGCGTTGGAAAGGTGGAGCGACGGTATGCGCAAAACCGGACCAGTGAGGAACCTGAGGTGAACTTGTGTTTTTTTTTCGGAAAGAGAGAAAGAGAGATCAAGAGGGAGTGATGAGATCAAGATGGAAATTGATATGAGTGTACGTAATATACCAAACTCAAAGTGCAGCAGGGCGTTCAGAAGATCGAATCGGCTGGGGCAGAGAATCTCTGAGAGAACTCGGGTAGAATTGATCTTGGGTAGCTCTCCCCGTTCCATCCCGAACTCGGGTAGAATATTTAGCGGGCCGAAAGATAGTGTTATCACTGAACTTGTTGCCCGCGAGTGCCGGGTATCTCGGCATAGCGGCATCCCTCTGAACACTCGGCTTTGCTCAATCGTCTGATAATTGAACCCGCGGTACCGACAGATTCTTCTGTTTTTAAACAGTGATGAGGTTCATAACTTCCCTCTGCACTCAACAACTTTCCTCACTTGCTTCAGTGTTGTCCGGGCCGGGCCACAATGGGCGGAGATCATTCTCAAATCAACCTCATTAGCCTAAGTTCTTGTGACCATTCAAGCAAGAAACCGAAATCAGACAATTTATAGAGGCTTAGGAGGGATGGTGTGCAATTATTCCTTGACTATGTACTGGAAAACAAGCTACTTACTTCAACAACTGAGTTAGAAGCCGGCTGTGCCGAGAATTATCCGCGTGTGATCGCTTCTCAACTTTTCTACCCGGCCGTCACTTTGCACCGCAAAATTCTACCCGCCCGCCCATCTTCATCATCTGTTGATTGACATCTCTAGAGATTCTCTGGAGAGAATCGATCCCAGCGGATTCGACGTCCTCAGGGCGTTGGTAGGAGTTTACACTCAAAATACGCAACAGGACGCAATGATATTATACAAATGATATGCTTGCAGTAGTACAGGGTATGCGTGAGATAAGGGTAAATGCGAAGCATGCCTGCGCGTGATATTCTTTTCTTCACCAGTCGGGCCATAGCTCAAGTAAATGTGAATCTTCTTGGAATTCAGGAGAATCCTTCTGCTTCATCCAGCGGTCGGGAATCTCGGGAAACAGTCAGCACACCGATATTCGCAATAAGAAAAGATAATGGACATACAAGAGGAAAGTAACGTTCCATCGCACCCAAGAATCGTTGGCGATACTGTTTGGGGGTGATGATAGTAGGCTCCCCACGACCTGAACCACCCAAAAATGCCGACTCCTTTACCCAGCTTTCTAATTTTTTGTCCCACGTATACGTCCGAATGTAATCTAGTCCGAAGTTTAGGGTGTATTACCCCGCCATTGAGGATAACATACCGACGATGCCAACGACAAGTTCGTTGTTCTTACTGTCCACCTGAAAAATAAAGAACGGTCGTGAGTGTTTGATATGATTTCACAACAATACTCACCCCGACCAAAAAAGAATAATCCATCACATTCACGTCACTCAGGAATTTAGAATCATTGTAAAGGGCACCACGAAGGATACGTTTCGAGTGCTCTCGAAGGTAGAATGGTGCAAGATGAGCAGCTGAGAACACGGTCAGTTTTCAATATCAAGGGGGCAATTGCAAACATACTTTGCACAAGATTCTCATCAAGGAGAACTTCGTTCTCTCTGCCAGTGGATTGGACATGTCGATTACGGGTGGAGCCCTTCAAGTCGTATAACTGGATGGAGATCAAATTTTGCAAAGCCATGTTGAGGGAGTTGCTTACCTTCGAGAACCGTCGATCATAAAAGAGGTTCTCCATGACGAGCAGGTTCATCTGAGTTGACTTGGACTTTCCTGAAGGAGCTTTATCTTTGCCGGTTTTCTTGAACGTGAGCTTGTAGCACCCGAAAATTTTAGCAAGGAGAGTTGGCCGCTGCGTGTATCGGTAAGTAGTGACATGTGGATATATTACGCGCAAACGTACATCGGCGGAGACGGCAGAGGACATGTAGTCAAAATACGCCGGTGCGAAGGTCTCCATGGTCTGGAGTTCGGGCCTCGAAAGTTCTTTTGCTATAAAGCGATCATCTGTCATGGGAGTCAGAAAAAGAGGGCCGAAAAACGAATTAGAGCAGACGAACCCCTGGTTTTCAAGAAAGCTGAGCCTGATTTGCCGCCGCTTGCATCCCATTTAACGCATCGAGCCAAAGACTCAATCATGCTCTTTTCACAGTCATACGTGCGCCGCAGAGCGTCAAATTGTTCGGGATAGAGAACCGTGCAACTGATTGTCAAGCCACCGCTCTCAAAGGCTGTCAGGGACGGAAATCAGAGTCAAGTTGCCATGTCGTTAGACCATGAACTCACATATGGCCCAAGGAAGTTTGGAAGATGCGACCTTCAAGTCTTCCGTCGGGTCAGCCAGCTCCGCAGCGTCCACGTCCACGACGCCCCAGGTTGATGTTGATTCGGCAACGGATCGGTCATCGGGCATGAACACCTCAGCGTCGGTAAGCTTTGCCTCTCGTGCTGTGCGCTTCTCGGCGCGGGATTTGGAGAGCATATCTCGATACTGAGGGGAACTGTAACGGTGTTGATGAGATCCAACGGAAAAGAAAGGTATATCCACTCACTTCAGCGCGAGGGCGATAATAGATGTGGGCTCGTCTGTTCGCACAATCATTGAAGAATCGCGGAAAATGTGCTCGGGATCGTTCATAGGATCATCAACTTCGAATGGGCTGCGAGATGGCGTTTGCCAGAAGCCCGACAGGGCCTTTAAGATTGAATTGCGCTCCGTCCCGTTGGCTAAATCCAAGTCTTGAGGGGGTGGTGTGAGCAGGTTGCCATAATCCTTGAATGAAGAAAGGAACGGAGACGGTGGCAATGACAGCGGGCCAGGAGGAGGTAAACGTGGCGCAGGATCTTCAGTAGCGATTGAAGGTTCGACGGTAGGAGGGAAAGCTTCGAGAGGAGGTGCAGTTTCTGTAACTTCAGGAACTGGAGTATCGTATTCAGGAGAAGATTGTTGGATTAATTCTGGAACCGTCTTTGTTTCTTCAACATTTCCATCCCCTTCATCGTCTGCTTCACTCGACGAATCGGAGCTGTCTGATTCGTCTTTGATAGCATCTTTGACGCTGTCCAGCACCTCCACCTTCGCCCTGGCAGAAGCCACTGGACGAGCTCGCCGTCCCCGAATGATGGCATAACGACTCTTGTGACGTTCAGCATCGCGGCCAAGTCGCTCGAAATGCTTCGCGATGTTTGAAACCTTGCTACCTGGTCCGGCGGCGGGTTTGCGAAACGTAGACTTGCTCCCAGCACTCGTAGCGGCACGCGAAGGAGTTTTATCTCTCGTCCGGCCGGGGGGCTTGGTCCTCGGCGACTTTGCATTGGCAGGCAAGCCAGTGGACGGAACCCTGGCGTTCGGAGGAGAAGACGGCCGTGAGGCCCTACCGAAACGTACTTCCCTCCCTTTACCACTGAGAGACCGCTTTTCGGGCGAAGGGCGACGGGAAGATTCCTCTGATTGGAGGGCGGATCCTACCGGCCCGGGGATCCGACTCCCTGCAGCCTGAGGAAGGTTTCGGCGAGAATGAGTCAGATATTTGGGAGCAATGTTGGCAGCATATCCTTGCTCAAAGTCGGATGTGGACTGCTTCCTCACAGGCATACGGTGTCGGCTTTTGCTCCTCGGACCAAGGCGAATCGGCGTATGCGTATACTCCTGCTCGCTCTCGGAGACAACAATGCGCGGCGGGAAAGCAGTTTTCGCCAAGTCATGGACACCTTGAGGGGGTAAGAAATCCTGATACTTTCTCACCAGCTCAGCCACATTGAACTGATTGTTTGAACGTCGCGGAAGTCTGGATGCGCGCTGTTGTCGAGTCTGAGCAGTGGCCCCAGGCTATGGTCTAGTTAGCCAATGACTCGAGGGGGGGAAATGGGACGCACGTCGGGTTGCGGAGACTCAAGGCTTTCAGGTGACACTTCATCCTTCCCTGCACCGATCGTAGAGTCGCTCTCTGGATCTGATTTGATATCGCTGTCGATGACGGTCGACGCATTCGTAGAGGTCGAGGGACGCCCAGCATCTTCAGCAACTTCCTCCTTGGCGACGGGCGCCTTGGAGGGCTCGTCGACGTTCGGCTCTGATTCCGCCTCCGAAGCGGAAGACGTGGATGTGAACGAATCGCCGGTCACTCTCCGCAAGGTGAACGGACCTTCCTCCGCTTCAGAAACACTCGATGACGGGAGATGTGGACTATCAAATGCGCCTGCGAGATCATATCGTCGTGGCCACATGGACCGGACGGATCCGAAGGCAGAATTTCTCTTGCCATTGCGATCCAGTTGCTGCGACGGCTTGGGCTTGGGGAGCCGATCGAAGTCCTGTTGCCACGCTACAATTTTGTCCTGCCGGTAGGAATGCACCTGATTCAAAGCGAAAGTGTCTGTGGCCGGAGATTCGCGGTAGATGCGGTTAATGAGGCGACTGATATCCTCCTTCTCAACCTCTGCTCTGCTGATGAGCTTGTTGATATCCGCGAGGAGGCGCGCGTCGTTTTCTTCCTCTCCGGTTGCCGCGTCAATGCTGATTAACTTGAGATCATCGATCAAGCCCGTGTACCACAAGAGGTTTCGGCGATGCAATCTTTCAAAGTCCATGTTCTTCAGCTCCAGTTGTGTCTCGGGACGAACCCGGATGCGAAAGGGCGGATAAACGACTTCGTGCAAGGTGATTGGGTCCGCCTGGAAACGCACAGTCATACCCTTGGTGGCGAAATACCGAATATGATGCTGGTAAATATTGTGCTGGCAACCGGCGCCTTGAACAAGTTGGACATCCGCAGGATAGAAGTGTAGTTCAAGAAACTTGGCGAATGAATATCGCTGCATCTCTTCGGATACGGGAATGAAGGGCGTTGCGGACCCACAGACACGACACGCACTCCAAGTCGTGATCAGATCCGGAGCGGGATAGTAATTCATGCGACCGATGATCTGTCCGTCCCATTGCTCCACGGCGACGAACAGACGAGTCTCGTTGTGCACATACACCTTGCAATGACGGGCAATTGGCTGATCACACCCCTTGCCCGTGCAAACGGCTTTGGGGTCGAGGAATTGAACGAGAGTGTCGCCGACCGACTTCTCGATATATTGACCCAATGTGCAGTCCTTTTCCCCGTAGAACGTGATGTAGTTGAGACTTGGGGCAAAACAGGCGCGGTGGAGGCCAAATTCGGCGAGCGGGATGACATATTCCCAAAGGCTGATGCACTGGTACTTCTCCACAACGAAATCGTCCGGGTTTTTCCTGAGCACGAGCCCGTTAAAAATAGGGTACGATACGCGAGCTTTGGCACATACCGTAGATACCATTCCCATATACGTCTTTGCTCTTCATGCTGCCACTTGAGCATCTCGTATTTACTCTCGAGAGCGATGTCCTCTACGGTTTTCAGAACCTGCTCAGGTTCCTCAGCCGCAGGGATTGCGACGAGCGAAGAACCCTCGGCGATGGAGGAACCACCGAGCGATGAGACAGGCGAGATAAAACCGCCATTAACATTAGGGAGGAAATAACTCGTGGTTTGTTCCACAGTTCTGGGCGAAAGAAGGCGAGGAGTGATGGAGAGGTCGCTTGGAGTGTTGGGTATGCTCAAAGTGGGGAGGGCCTCGATTTGAGCACTTAGGTCTTCGTTTGATTCAGGCTGTTGGACGGCATCAGCGACGATGGGAGGAGATAGGATTGTCGGGGTGTTTGCTGCAGATAGCTGCGTCTCAGGATGACCCCTCTCCTCCCTTCGAATAACCTCGTCCTCCCAGGTCCGTTTCGCTTCCAGCAATTCATTGTCCAATTCCTTCATTCGACGAATGGGCTGAGGAGGAGGGAAGCGTAATGTGGCCGAGACGGAGATGAAGGTCTGCTTGTATGGCTCAAGGGCCTGATCTATACGCTTCGAGAGTCTAATTTGTTCCGCATCCTCGTTGGGGAGATCTTCGTCGGATCCATCATCGACAGTGACTTGTGGGTGACGCATTCCGGGAGTAGGAGTCGTCAATCGGGGGGTGGAAAGGGAAGACGGGAACATGAGTGAGGTAACAGAACTGACGGAAAGGTTGCCAAGGACGTGACGGCCGCTGGGAGAAGAAGGGAATGCATCGGCATTGAAGGAGGGAAGCGTGATGACGGAGTCCTTCCACAGGTGGGTCTCCAGTTTCAAATTACGGACGATGAAAGTGAGGAACCGGGTGACCTTCTTTATCCTTCGAAGGGTGTCTATGTCTTCGCCCCGCAGGATGATAGTGCAGCCCATGTCACGTGAGCATCCCTCGAATCGCATATACGTTTTGCGACGGCCAGGGATTAGCGGGTGGTCGTACGTCTGTATACGGAATCGAGCACAGTGCCCGAGCCGCGGTTCCAACGCCAGCTTGTCCATCGACGAGAAAACGTCGCTCTGGGTCATTCGCGCAACAGCATGTATCGCGGAAGGTTTGACGGTCCTCGCCACGACTATGTTGTACTTGGCAAGGGCGTCGAGGGCTAGTCGAGACACCGACTTCTCCACCAATACGACATGAGGCCGCAGCGCCGCTATGCGAGTAGCCAAATTACCCAGGTACTCTTTCTCTTGGCGCACAATCTGCCCAAAATGCATGTACTGTCCTTCAACGCGGTAGAACTCGAGGGGAAATGTCACAAGCATGACGCGGGGGTTCCGTTGAAGTCGCGACATTTGTTTATGGGCAACGTTCTTTGTGATCACCGCCCCGTCTACATATTCGGAGTCAGAAGGTACTCCGCCCGGAATTTTCTTGATTTTGACATAGCGCCGTACATCCATGTCCTCTCCTTGTCGATGGGGAAGTGCAGTGAAGGTCAATTCACGGGCAATACGAAGCGCAAGCTTAAGAAGAGTTTCCTCCCATGCTCTTATGTTAGGGATGTTCTCTTTCGTGAGCATTTGTCGGAGCATAATTTTGAGATGGAGCATGGAAGTCAAATTCAGCTCCTGTGCGTATCTATCCGCAAATAATCGTCAGCGTTTTGCAAGAACCGGCGACAGGGAATGCTTACGCGGTGCTCTCTCGTCTCGTTCGCCAACCGGGTTCCACAGTGGGAAAGTTATCGAGTCTACTTTGGACACGACTACGAATGAAGGGCGTAGCTACTTCAAAATCCCCGCCATACGAGTTGAACCTGGACCTCAACCGTGGTCCAGGGCTATCAAGATGATCCGGAGATCCTTTGGGGAATTGGATGGAACTGGGGGCATCTATATGGATGGGAATGGCGCCGGGGAATTCAAAGGCAGACTTGATTCCGGAAGCGGTGGGTGATTCTTCACTGCTGAATGGATCAGGGACGTTTACTTCGTCATCCGACAACCCTCTACGAAATGGGGCCGGATTCTCTCTAAGTGGCTCCCAAACACCATCCTCTCCAAGTGGAGGTGTGATTGGGCGGGACCCAAAGCCACTCTCATCGGATCCCGATATTCGTCGTTTCGTTTCGGCGATCGAATATAAATTGAAGGGCTCATCAGTGCGGCCGAAAAGTTGTGAAGCAGCGAATGGCGACTGCGGATGGTGTGCGAGTGACATTACATCGACTCCGAGCTGGTGGGCCGGAAAGGAGGTGACGGAGGACACCACAGAGCGTCGGTCGTCGTCGTCGTCTTCATCGACTTTGGCAAGCTTCTCGACGCAAAGATTGCAGACGCGTATCATGCCATCGTGTCCGAATCGGTAGCCTTTGATGATATTCGACGCGCAACGTGAACAGAATATTTGGCCTACAGTGGATCAGGCTAGGGATGATTTTCAAGGCGGCAAAGCACGTACCACAAATCCGACAATGATGCTTCCGTCTCCACGTCGTGAATATGCTTTCGCAATCGTAGCACTCTTTGCAATTCTCGTCGTCCATCCAATAATCTCGTGATAGCCCTGGATGGACTCAGTGAGCACGCCATTGAACGCGTTGCAAGATGTGGAGTAAAATTCGCACCTTCACCCCGTATTCGCCTAATGACTTTTGACACCGAATTAGACCGCTGAAGGCTCGCGGTGGTTTTAACGCTTCGTGCGTCATCTTGGATCGGAAAACCTGGAATGGATGTTCCGAAGATTCCGCCGTCCTGCGAGTCGTAGGATGGAAACATGCCAGTCCGAGACGGAGATCTCTCGTATTCCACGCTGTAAGTTGGCACCTCAGACTGCGCCGGCGTCAATGATACGAGCGGTGGAGCTGGGTGCGCAGCGTGAACAGCAGACAAAGAGTTGGGTCGATCGGCGGACATGGAGGGTCGTGAAGGGAGGTTGGGGTTGTTCTGGCTTACTCCGTAGGATGGCCGTCGAGGTTCTGCAGCCGCCGCAACCGTGTTTACGCTGGTCGAAGCGTTGTTGGGGGTGCTGCTGGACGCTGCAGTAACGGATGCCAGTGGAGCGGATAGGGTGTTTTTCATCCTGAAAAAAATGGAGGTAACGAACGACTGGTCGTTCTCGTCCTCTTCGGAGAATGGATTGAAAGAGGTCAAACTAGTCATATCGTCGACGGTAAGTTTTGTGCTGCTTCGGGACCGCGAGGATTGGGTACTAAAGGTGCCAAGAACAGGAGAAGAGACCTGCGGGGACTCCATCGTTGCGCAAGACGATAAAGCGGATAAGAACGCGTTATCTCGGGCGACTTTGCTGGTGAAGGCTGCATCAAACCTGGATCACTCGCACGTGGCCTCGGTCCGGTGTTCTGTTTGATGTCGACGATCCTTACCTCTTCCTTCTCAGAATCTTTCACCATCGTTCGTCCTGTGGCAGTCGGTCACTTGCCCAATTTCCGGAAACTCAACTGTTCTGCTCCTCACCACGTTGCTGCTCCTTGGAAAGCTGCTTTCCCTGGAGCAGTCGTCGATGAACTCTGCTTTATATCACGCTGACTGACTGCGGGAGTACTTTGGTCGGCCGACAACCACTTTAGCTGTAACCATCTTGAGCATCGGTGTTTCGATGGTATGCATAACCCAGTTGCGTCTTCTGCGCACAGGTCGGTGTTTGAATTGAAATACACGTTCCAGACCCTAACATCCTTTTTGGCGGGGCGCAATCACCTCTAACAATGGTCGCAGAATTCAGTATTGCATTCTCCGTAGTGCGCACTAACAGCCGGCATACCTGCATTCTGCATGTCGTGGCGGCGTATCGAACTCGAGACAAACTCAACTCAAACTACGCGGAAACCTTTCTAAGCTCAGTCCGTTTCTGTGTTCAGCGGCATCTTTTGGTCCCGCATAACATATACTCCGCAACATGTACTCCGCCGATCGTTCGAAGTATATACTCCAAGGATTCGACTAGATCCGACTACATACATATACACCCGGTTTTCTCCACCTTCCACTCCACACGTCGACCCTCTGGCTGCCTGCGACAGTGCCAATTTCCAACGACGCGTGTGCATTTCTCAGACAAAAAGCTCATGACTTCAGGTTTACTTACCTTTAGCAGGTTTCGTCGCTCTCACCAATCGACGGTCTCATCACTCTCACCCTTTTTCGGGAATTCTCTATTTTTGGCATTCTGCTGTTGTTTTCATTTGCTGCCAATTTGCTGCTCTATAACTTCCGATGTCTTGCAGCAGCGAGCAGCGCAAAATCCGCCCTCCAATCAGAGGAATCGCTGGGAGCAAATCTACGTTTCGCGAACCCGCCGCCGGATCAAGTAGCAAGGTCTCAAACATCGAGGCGTTCGCCGAAAGCTGGGTGAGCAAGGGATCCGCCTCCGTCGCCTCGCCCAATTCGACTCCACTGCCCCGTCCAACTCAGTCGCGCGCATGTACGAGGAGCTATCCTGGCTCCAGTGCAGCATTCTTGGTAGCCGGTCCCGAAAGTCGTTTTTGAACCAAAAGGCTACCTTTTCTTTGCCTCGTGCTGTAATAACGAGCTTGAATAAAATAAGAGGACTGCTGGCCAAAATTTTGCTCTAGGTAAGTGGCCGCAGAACATAGTGGATTGAATTACTGCCATGCGGAACCAAAAGTTTGTGGAGAGTAATCTAAAGAGTTGTTGATTTGTTGAATCATCTGTTTCCTTTGGGCGGGGACATTCCGTCGCTCTGTTCTGCCTTCACAAATTTGGCTAGTCAATATGTGCACAAATTAAGTCTGTTACTTCGGCGTGGTACATGACTGAGTGTGATCTGACTGTCGGCCAAAGACACTCGGCCACTTCGGCGGAAGGCCTTCTGTTCGGAGGTATAATGGGACAACTTCCCCAGCGAAGAGGTTGTCCGGACGCTGACGTTGGGTGGGAAGGGGTGTTGGTGGAGGAGTTGGGCTTGGAGTTTGCAAGCGATGGTATCCCTTGGCCCGAATGAAGGGACTTGGGTGGCCGACAATGCCGCCAGATAGCCTAGGTAGACCTGGAGCCCAGAGGCTTTCGAGTATTTCGTCATTGCAGATCCGGACATGGTGTATTCGGTCTTGTTCTTCCACCGCTGCAATTGCGGGATCATGGAATAGCGGTTGAATTTGGAAAGGAGACCCCAGTGGGCTTGAGGGACCCGATGAGGATGGGGCAGATGGGACGCATTCCTCGTCTGTCGAGAAGTCCGACTCCGTGTCGCCGGAGAACGTCACACTGGAGGAGGACGATGAGCTCGATGCCACGGAGCTGGGCCGGGCTGATGAAGCCGATGTTGCTGATGAGGTCGAGGTTGTTTCGTATACCACGAATCGGAGCCATCCATCTAGACTTCATGTGAAAAACAATCCTCCAGCTAAAACTAAATGACTACATACCGTTGTCGAGGGCAAGCTTGTGAGGGCCGCCGAGCCACGCGGTCTCAACGAGGTTGCCAGCCTCGATCACGCCGGCCTTCTTCTCGTCCTCCGCGGCATCGTATTTAGAACCTTCAGCACCAATGACATCCTTGCGCCGTGGTGAATCGCCAAGATGCTGGAAACAGTTGACACTTTTAAACTGCAATGCATATCCAGCGTTGAGGATTTACCTTTTCCATTACCCACAAATGACTGAGTTCGTGGACTACAGTCGTTTTAATGCTGGCGGTGGCTGCATGCCGTGAGCGAATGGCAGCATCTACTTGATCATCTGTCGCGTCTATTGTGGCGAGCAGCCACCCAACCAGCTCTGTTGAGAGGATGATCATTGGGACGGCATTCAGTCCTCTGTCTCGGCGATGTACACTGTAATTGGCAACAGCCGGGAGCAACCACACTGGCAGCTCTGAAGCAGAAACGTACTTCATCGGCCAAGCAGGCTTTTGGGGCAAGCTCTGAAAGGTGTTCAGATAGCCCTCAAGATCGTCCCGGAAAGTGATTTCGGGGAAGGTCTCACTCCCGTCCTCCGATGGTGCAATCACGACGAGAGGGGGAAGAGACGACCGCAGCCAGGCTTGGACCTCCAAAATGATTCTCGAGGTCTGGATGGGTGTATGGGTTACAGACCAGTCCAATACTGGCCCTAACACCTCAGCAACGTCCGTGCACGCAAGCGCCATCAGCACGTCGTTAATGACGATTGAGAGGTTGTTTGTCGGGGAGATGAGCTTAGCAAACTTGCCGTCCAGGACATACGTTTTGGTTGGATAGGTGTATAGTCTAGTCGCGGGAGGGGATGCCTCGCGTAACTTGTCTATGAAAAGTTCAGCGGCTGTCGTCAAATTTGGTCAGTTCATCAGGGTTAACAGACATCACAAGCTTAAGTCGGACCTGCTTCTGTTTCCAAGA